>OV656835.1:51825425-53075425 GCA_927399475.2 Acleris emargana | reverse complement strand
CGTGTGTAGATATGGAGACAAAAACTAAAGCTTGTCTCGCTATTATTTTAGCATTTAGTTAAAAAAAAAAGAATTAAAAGAAAGCAGTGGACTAAAAATTGGCTGCGACAAAAAAAAATACACACACTTGAATCTATCGGCTGAAATTAAACTGAATAATGACGTAGAAGATTACGAAAATTATTTTCTGTATGCCTCTCCTCTTTTAATTGCATCCTTATAAATTTTTGTTGACGAATCCCACAATTCGGGCAAGGCTTCTAAATTTAAAATGAACTCCTTAAGGATTGTTTGTTCATTTGTAAGCCTAGTCGTACTCGCCATTGTAGCTGGCGGCGACGGCGTCGGCGGCGGCACGTCAGTCTCCATTGCTTTCGCGATGCGTACTGACATTTCTCAATATTTTTTGTACGTGTAGTTCAGTATATTGACGGATCTCAATATTTATCAGATATTGGCAAACCGGAATCCAAAAATCTAGATTTTTGTGACATGTATTGTCATCCATCAATATAGCAGACTAGACGAACAATATATATCACAATATGAGATAAATATTGATGGATAACAATATTTATTGTGCGTCTAGCCTTCGCCTAAAGTATGGAGTTGTTGTTCTGGATGCGGAGTTAGTAGCTATCCCTTTGAACAATTGAGGGTAGGTATCATGGACCGTAAGCGACAATTGAACGGGTGAAAACTCACGTCAACCGAAGCGAAGCGGGGCGGGTCGATCGTAACATTCTATAGTTATAACTTTGATAGCAAATGTTCAAAGGCATATTGATCATTATTCAGAAATATTTAAGGGCATTTATTCTTAAGTCTTCCTATTTGTTTTTATTGAAATCATTACACTGGCACTGCCTAAAATTACAGCAAAGTAAGCGAGCGCAGCGAGGGAAGGAGCGAACAAGTCTGGTCAATGCAAAACTGACTCTGTTAGGTTAGGTTTAGAAGGCTAAGGCCGTAGCGTAGCGAAGCTCTCGCCTTCGAAGTTAGGTTTTTTTGAAATACCCACGTATTTGGGTGAATCGCAAAAATATTATACATAGTTAATGAGTTAATTAAGAAAACGTTAACTTTCTTCCATAGTTTTTCCTTTGTGTAAAGAAAATTATCCATATGATTATATGACTAATCTTTGTAACACAAAAGAACAAGTTAAGCGTTGTTAAGGATTTTTTAATTCACCCATATAACGAATGCGGAATGAAATTTGCACAATGTTTGAAACCTTATAAAATAAAAATAAAAGTTTATAACGATAATTTCCTATGTATTTTTATAAACAATCTACTAACAAATTTTAATGTAAAAAGTAATTTGGCCCCATGCGTGCTGCTTTTCGACAATTTGCTGGCACTTTATCCATGGCTAATTTATTTTTTAGAATAAGAGCTTGTATAGTTTTTGGCCGGAAATTATTCGCATAAACACACCGTTTTAGATTGGCCCAAAAATCTTCGATCGGGCGAAGTTGTGGTACGTTAGGCGGATTTGAATCCTGTGGTACATATGGGATTCCTAGCTCCTCCATTTTAGTCAGGGTCTTTTTTGAATAATGGCTGGATGCTAGATCGGGCCAAAACACAACATTAGTTCCTCTGTGATGTGTTTTCATAAAATCACGTACAATCGGCAAACAACCCTGCATGTATCGTTCAGCATTGACTGCTAAACCAGATTCAGAAAACACCGGTTTTGACATGCCGCGAGGGCTAATTGCAAGCCATAACAAAACCTTTTTTGGAAACTTAGTGTGCTCCACATATTTTACCGATTCTTCGGTTGGGTCATTGGCGTTTTGGAAATAAAAGTGGCCCTGCCATTCATTGCCGTCTAAGGTGAAATAGGATTCATCGTCCATAATGCACTCTACGTCGTTTTTTGCATAGAATATGTTTTAGACCAAAGTTTTAAGTCTCTTCTTCTGGGTAAGTTTTTGGTTTTCGGACACTGTGGGTTTTACTTTTCTTGCTCGTTTTGCAATGCCCATATCGAGTAGATACTTTTTCACTGTTGTGCCATCACAGTTTTTTTTTTTTCCCAGTTCTCTGTAGGATTTAGCTACCCGACCTGCTGTAATTTTTTTCAGTTGGCTTCTTTTCAAATATCGGCTTAAAGAACACACTTTGCCCGAACCTGGTTTTCTAATAATCGTATGTCGAAGGGAATAGGATGATAATATATTATAAAACGTCCTTCGGCTCTCCCCCATTTCTGTGAAATGTTTAACAATCGTCGACTTCGGCCAATCTCGATGTGTGTCACGAAAATCACACACGTTTTTCCGACGCTTTTCTTCGAGATTTGCCATATTTTTTTAACACAAATCCTATTTGTGCAAATTGTGGTTACTGAATTGTCAACAACTTTTTAAGTTGTAATTCTGTAGCTCTGCCTAGCCCACTCTGGGATTACAGGCGTGAAGGTATATATGTATGTATGACTGTATGTATACAAATCCTACAAGCGAATGATTTGTACACTTTGACAGATAATACAGAAAACAAAAGATAATATCAAGTTTTAAATATCGAATCATTTACTCTTAAAAAATTGTATAAAAACTTTGTGCAAATTTCATTCCGCATACGTTACAAACTGCTATGGCATTTGTCCCACCGCCGAAAGCGAGAAGCAAGTAGAGGCAGGCGACCAACTATTAAGGACTGTATCTAAAAGAAAGTAGACAACTTTTCGACTGCATAAGTTTGTCCACAGACGTCCAAGAAACAATTAGGTTTTACTGAATTATAAACCTATTTCTTAACTATTCTTAAAATAAAAATACATTAGACGACATTCCATCATATCTGTCAGAATGGGGAGGATTGCGTTAGAAATGAGAAAAAATATTTTGGACGACTGGTGCAAAATTAAAGGGGTAACTATAAGAAAACTTGCTAGAAAGTATAATTGTAGCCCTGCGGGTGTACATAAATTAATTAATAAGTTCGGTACTACTGTCACCTTAGAAGATCTGCCTAAATCTGGGCGGAAACGAGGCCCTTCCGACCGAGAATTGCAGAAAAGAGTCGTTCAAATGTTTCATCGAAAACCGACTGTCTATTCGGGATGCTGCTCGTAAAGCAAAAACTTCAATTGGAATGATCCAGCGGATTTAGCAGGCGACGGCCGAACAGAGCCGATGACGGCCGAAGTAGCTACTGATGCGTTTGTATTTAATTTATATTTGTATTGTATTTAAACTATTTAATTATATGAAGGAAAATAATCTAACACGTCTGTCAGATTCCCAACTCATATTGTTACTAACAACCAGTCTCAAAAAAGGAGATTTACGATTGCCGATCACCCGCTGTTGCCTACATCTGTTCATCCGACTCAACGGCTGTACGCGTGCTGCCTGACCGGTCTGACGTCTCGACGGCAGTACGGAGCACGGGAGAGCCGACCGTTGCTTTACAACTGTTGCGATAGCAAATCGCAGGCGATCGGGCGTCTCTACGGCCGCAAGGAGGATGAGACTGCTGAACGCAGGTGTCCAACCGCGGAGACGGCCGATCGGCTAAATGCGAATAGTGTGGTGTACAACACTCGGCGAAAGCCGACTCCGCGTCGACTGGTTTGGGGAGACCCTTACAATTAATTTTATAAATTTGATCCCTTGACGTCAAGTGAAGTTGAACGTATATTTAGTATACATAAATGGCTTTATAGTGATAAACGAAACTGTTTGCTCCCAGAGAATGTTGAAAAACTAATGATTATCTACTCCTATCACCATTACACGAATAAAACGCCATGTGCTGCTGTGTGTACTAACGTAGATTACGACGAAGAAATTGAATATGTTTCTATATAACTTCATACAAACTATGTATGTTTTTTTACGTTGTATAGGTATGTTATTTTATTTGGTCAAGTTTTTATTCTATTACACAATTAATTATCGATTTCGATAAAATGATGTTTCTATCACTAGCCAGATTACTATAGTGTTTTGTTTTGCCATGAAAAATCCGGGCTCTGCTAATAAGTAATAGTAATAAAAAAATTAGAAATTATACAAGTTATACTTACTTGTGACGGTGTAAGACAGCCTGCATAAAAGTTTCGATACATTCTCCTACAGAAACCGTGTCCCCTAGACAATATACAATGTTTACATATTTTTTATGACTAAGTTATTATTAAGTTATTTAGGTGTTTAGTTTAGGCCAAGCATTTTTATCTGTTAGATAGTCCTCTACCCTATAGTAAGCTTTAGACATCAACGACTTTTTCAAGTAAGTTTTAAGTAAGTACTGGAAATGGTAACTTTAAAACAACGTCAGGTAATATAGAAAAGGATGCATTGATCTACAAATGATTTATAAACCTTACGGACACGAAATTTTTTAATAGCAATTTTATTTTTATTTATTTTATTCAAATTATGTATATCAAAATTCTTAACAAAAGAGTCTTGATTTTTAATGACATAAATAATATTCTCATAAATAAATTGTGACGCTACTGTCAAAATATTAATTTCTTTAAATAGTAATCTTAAGGAATCACGGGAGTTTAGATTATACAGGGTTGGGCAGATTAAGTGTCCTAGTTGTGTATGGCTTTTTTACTTAAATATAACTATACTTCTTATTCACTTCGTATTTTTTTTTTGTTGACAATTTAACCTTCTTTATGATTTCTACACGTCAGCTTGATATATTTTGTTTTTATATTGTTTTCAACAATGGACGCGAAACGCCAGCTCGTGTGCGATTAGTACGATTAGTACCAGAAAAAATACCGACCGTGTGAGATATTGAAGACGCTGAAACATTTAAATATCAATATAAGGTTTATATCGCGGACCGTCAAGCGATTCAAAGAAACGGGATCTTCACAAATCAGGCCCGAACCTGGGAGAAATCATCATCATTAAAAATATTCGTGAGCGTATTAGACAAAATCCAGCTCGAAGTGCAAGCAAACTTGCTAAAGATATGAATATATCCCGTCGAACAATGAGTCGTATTTTAAAATATGATCTTGGGCTAAAGGCCTACAAAAAACAAAAAAATCATGGCTTAACAGATGTCCAGAAAAAAACTAGAGTGAAAAAATGTAGGGAATTGCTAGCTTGGCACGACGGCGATGATATTATTTTTTCCGATGAAAAGATGTTCCAGTTACAAGACAGTCACAACCAACAAAACGATCGTGTCTATGGTGCTTCATGAGTGAAGGATATTCCTGTGGACAAATTAGCCGTACAACGGTTCCAGAGTGCATCAGCTGTCATGGTATGGGGTGCGATATGCAATAGGGATGCTTAAAGTGTTATATAAGATCAGGCCATTCATAAACGAAAAATTGCGCATTCAACTTGTAGAATCACTTGTTTTATCAAAACTAAATTATATGGATTCTGTGTTTGGCTCACGTATACTTGCTAAAACTAAAAGACTCATTCAACGTGTTCAAAATGCCTGTGCTCGCTTCTGTTTCAGCATTCCGTTAAGGGCCCATGTTACTCCATTTTTAAATAAACATGCAATTCTCAAAATGCAACACCGTCGCAAGCTGCACTTGGCTTGTCTTCTTTTTGGAGTACTACACCACAAAACACCATTATATCTCTTCGAAAAGCTGTCTAGTCAGAGGCTTTGTGGGACTCGTCAATGTGGAATCAAATTGTTGACACCTCGACATGCTTCAGCTGCTTTTCGAGGAAGTTTCCGTTATATAGCCACCAAATGTTGGAATAACATCCCACCGCCAATAAGGAACCTGCAAAATATACATAGTTTCAGAATAAAAATAAAAAAACATATATTTGAACACCAAGTAGCAGAGGAAAATTTAAGACTCGACACTAGTTGCTTTTAACAAATATAACCTCCCACCATATTTAATTTTAACCACATTGCATATTATTTACAAACCCATTAAAATTACTATTGTAGTAGTTTTACAATTATTATATTATTTTATGTATTTATACCCTTATGCAAAATATTATCATGACAGTTTTCTTTTCTCAACATATGGCCACTTGTCTTACTCTTCTTTGTAGTAATGTGGTTACAGAATTATCAAATAATTCTGTAGCTCTGCCTACTCCGCTCCTGGAATGAAGGCGTGAGTTTATGTATGTATGTATTACTTAATAGGTATCTAATTAATCTGTTATTCTCATTTCTTGTTTCTATTGCCAAAATTAATGCATACATACCTAGGTTTATGTCCCATCTGCCTGCATTGCCATCCATATTTGAAAGTAGAAGCAGGTTTACTTTTGTTTTTATTTTATTTTATTTTTCCCCGACGATAACGGTCGTGTTCCGCATTAGTTGCACCTCAGCTCGCCACAATTTGTTTGTATATAATTTCATGTTCCCTGTTTTAAACATTTTGCACTTTCAATTCTTCTTGGGATCGAAATTGCTACGATAATAGTTTCTGTTATTGCGCGCAGCATGCATTATTATCAACCACCATAGATAGGCGCTGCCATAGATAGGATAAGTCATGTGAATGTTGGTTTTCTTTGCTTGCTCCATGTCATGTAATTCAAGTAAGGCTAAGGGACTGTTGCTCTTTCAGCCATCTAAGGACAGGCATGTTGTTTGCGAAACTCAGAGCTTTGTTTTTATTTTATTTATTTATTTTTCTTCTCGTTTTGTGTTCATTTGATTATGTGTGTGTAACCTTCCGTGGTTTCACCTGATGGTTCCAACGGAAGACCAGCGCTGAATTTAATGCCAGCATTACGCTGAGTTGGGACCATTTCGTGGCTACTCTCTTCTTGTATTTGTTAATCTGTTCTTTGTTATGCATGTCACGAATAAATTATTTTCTTTCTTTCTTTCTTTCGATATCGCCTAGAGGCAAGTTACCGCTGCTGTTTATTGATCGAGGTGTCAAAATTAACCAAGACTATTACATCCAGAACGTGTTACAGGGTCATTTGCTAGAAAATGCTCAAAAATTATATGGAAACGACTATTACTGCTTTCAACAAGATAGTGCCCCATCTCACAAAGCTAAACGCACTCAAGACTAGGGTAGAACAAATTTTACAGATTTTATACCTTGGCGAGAATGGCCTGCATCATCGCCGGATTTGAATGCTTTGGACTTTTCGATATGGGGTTACATGCTGAGCAAGATTGGGAGCACACAGGGCATGAATCTAAACTCATTCAATATGATATATGATATTCAAATACGAAATATGATCTTAAACAAACGACGTCTCCGAAGATCTTGGCACCAACATCGTCACCCCCAGGATAAGTCCCAACTAAACAAAGCAAGCAAGGAATTGAAGGCTATGTTGAAGGCGTCGGCCAATGATACTGTTAAGCACAACCTTCAAATGATGTCTCCAACAGGTCATGGAGAGCACTCTCTTTGGAAGGCGACGAAAAGCATAGATCAACCTCAACAATTCTTCCCACCACTTAAATCGCAGACTTCCTGGGCCAGAACTGACAAGGAGAAGGCCGAAGCATTTGCCTCGCATCTAACAAATGTCTTCAAGCCAAACGAGAGCTCGACTGACGAGACCGATGTAAGTAATATCCTAACCCAAGACTAACAAATGTGTCTACCGATACAACCAACTTCACCAAGTGAAATTGCGAGAGAAATTCGACTCGATCTTGAGTCTGGAAAAGCTCCGGGATTTGACCTAATAACTCCCACGGTTCTCAAAAACTTGCCCCGAAAGTGTATAACTTTCCTTACTTGTCTTTTCAACGCTATATTCAGAACTTCCTATTTCCCAACACACTGGAAAATTTCACAGGTGATAATGATTCACAAACCAGGTAAACCAGAGCACGAAGCTTCGTCTTATCGGCCAATTAGCCTTACACCTGTACTTTCCAAACTATGGGAGAGGATATTCCTCAAGAGACTTCAGCCAGCCTTGGATAAATACGCTGTCATACCTGACCATCAGTTCGGCTTCCGCAAATCACACTCTACTATTCAACAAGTCCACCGAGTATATCACACTGCAAGACAAAGCTTTGAACGTAAAAAGTACTGCTCGGCAGCATTCTTGGATGTCCAGCAGGCCTTTGACCGTGTGTGGCACAAAGGTTCGCTTGTAAAGACGAAGAAAAGCCTACCACACTCTATGTTTGCCCTCATCGCATCATATCTTTCAGAGCGGTATTTCCAGGTTAAACAGGGAGAAGCAAGATCCAACCTATGTAGTATTGAGGCTGGAGTACCTCAAGGCTCGGTGCTTGGACCCGTACTATATAACTTGTTTACATCAGACTTACCAGTTTGCAACGATGTTACTGCCGCCACATATGCAGATGATATGGCATTTTTAGCTGTCGATGACAATGCAACAACTGCTAGCGCTAAACTCCAGCGGCAACTGGATGCAACACACACTTGGCTTAGCAAATGGCGAATACGTGTGAGTCCTTCCAAATCGAACCATATCACATTTGCACTACGGAGGGATAACTGTCCGCCTGTAACACTTGGAGATGACATCTTACCGCATTCTGACTGCGTGAAGTACCTGGGCTTCCACCTGGATAGGAAACTTACGTGGAAACACCACATAAAACAAAAGAGGGACCAAGTCAACCACAAAGTCCGCAATCTGTACTGGCTAATGGGGAGAAACTCAATACTGTCAGTGGACAATAAACTCCTTATATATAACACAGTATTAAAACCCGTTTGGACATATGGGATCCAGCTGTGGGGCGTCGCGAGTAAATCAAACTTCCTCTGCCTGCAGTGCCTACAGAAAAGCATCCTTAGAGCAATAGCCAATGCTCCCTGATTCACTACAAATAATGAGATTCATGAGTACCTCAAAATCCCAACGGTTGCATCTGAAATTGAGCGGTATAAAATATAACACAAGAAACGCCTTACCATGCACATTAACCCACTAGTTACCGAACTATTAGACGCGTCAAAAATGGTCAGAAGGTTGAGAAGGGACCAGGTTTTCTGAATGGCAGGGGTGGCGCTGGCCGCACCTTGCCACATTGCCAATATACCCCCAAATTATTCGCTCATGGTCTGGCGACCGATCGCAAAAGGAATTATACAAGAAAAAAAAAAAGAAAAAAAAAAGACTTTTTTACGCTTATTTTACAAATTCTTGACTGGTTATAAATGTAGGAAAAATGAAACGCTTTCTCATCTGTGGATGTCTATGGCATTGTGCTAGGTTTGTTTATGGTTCGTGTACTTCCCGGTATACATACCCAAGTTGGGTAACCCAACAGATTTGAAATATGTCAAATGATACTTTCTATTGATAGAATTCCAAACGAATGCCACGGACCACTCGTGTTCATATTTTCTATTGCTCGCAAGTCAATACCATTTACCGTTTACCGAGCAAAATCTGTGATACCGTTTTCTGAAATACGAGCGGTAGAATAGAAAACGGATGGTGTGGACCACTCGGCTTACATTTTTCCTTCGCTAGTAATTTCAAAAATACGGTTCCACATATTTTGCTTACTTTCGAGCGCTCGAAAGTCAAAAATCGGCCCCCTGATCTTTATGGAAATTTGCAACAAAATGCCTAAAAAAGGCAACTTTACTTTGTTTTATTTGGTAAGTAAATGTACTACAGTACATTACACAAAAGGTAGGTACATAGAAAGCATTTAGTTGCCAAGCAAGTGTTTGAGCAAATGATTTTTTTTGATAAAATGTTTGGAAAGTGATAAGGTGAAAAAAAAATATTGTCTATACAAGTCATTATAATCAATCACAAATGGCTGGCTTTTCAAATTCCTACTGGGTGTCAAATCCCAAATTTTCACCTTTTATTTACATGAAGAAGAGTTCAAACAAAGCTAATGGGTAAGATTCGCAGGATACATCAAGCTTTTTACACACTTCTTCACATAAGTAGGTATTTAAATTGATGCCTACAAGCACCTAAACAGGGCCAGATTTAAGGGAGGGCAACCATGGCAACTGCCAGGGGCCTCGACAAGAGAGGGGCCACAACAAAATATATAGTAAATCTATTTGAAAAATAATGAGGGCCTCCACTCCTTGGGGAGGCCTATGTCCAGCAGTGGACATGTTTCAGCTGAAATGATGATGATGCCTACTTGGTTGCCCCAGGGCCTCCACACCTCTAAATCCAACCCTCCACCTAAATGTAATCAATGGAGTTAGGACTTTTAGCGGTATACTGTGGTGATAGAATCCATAGTCACATACATACATACATACATACATACATACTTTCACGCCTTCATTCCCAGAGTGGGGTAGGCAGAGCTACAGAAAAAAACTACAACTCTAAAAACTTGTTGATAACTCTGTAACCACAATTTGCACAATTAGGCTAATATGTTTAACCCGTCGAGCGATATGTCAAAATTGATGTACATCAAAATTAAACTTTATGTCAAATGAATAAGTCACGTAATGTCAAAAAATCTACGCACACATGTTGTGCGTAGGACACCTGAGGGGTTAACAGTGTATATTAGTGACAGGTAGCAAGCCCATCGCCTAACAGTCATTCCATCCAGAGTCACTATTTCCTAATTATTATAACACATACCACTGATATTGGCCTTCATTATTGATATATTTCAAAATAAACTTAATTACATTCTAAGTTAAGTTTAAGTATAGGATCATACCTACAAATATTATCTTGCTTGTAAAGCTTTCACAGCAAAGATATCCTCTATACTGAAATTCATTTATAAAAACTAGTTTAGCCATTAACAAATGTAATGAATGCATTTGGATACAAATCATTAGAACCATTCTGAAGGTCTAATTCAAGGTGGTACATACATACATACATAAACTCACGCCTTCATTCCCAGAGTGGGGTAGGCAGAGCTAAAGAATTACCAACAAGTCTTAAAACTTCTTGATAATTCTGTAAACACATTTTGCACAAGTAGGCTAAGATTTTTCCCAGTGTATTAGTGACAGGTGGCAAGCCCATCGCCTAACAGTACTGTAAGCCTTTATTCCCTTAGTCGCCTCTTACGACATCCACGGGAAGACATGGAGTGGTACTATTCTAACCCGGCAACCACACGGGTAATTCAAGGTGGTAATTAATAATAATAAGGAAATAACAACACCATGGATTCTAGAACTACAATATGCCACCAAAAGACCTTACCCTAGTAATGAATAGGTACTCTGAAAAAAATATTTGTTGCTTCTGGTTTTGGTAACCAATGGAAGGCATTGTGACAATAGACTTAGCCTCACATTTAACACATTTCTTTTAGTGTATATGTTAATGAAATTAACATGATATTCTATTTCAATCTTTTTGCTTGGTTCACATAAAATTTACTTTTATTATCTAGCATGAATTTGTTTTTTTTTTTAATTTTGTTACTTGGACCTTTTATATTATAATTAATCCACTAGTAACTGCAACCAGGTCTTGCTGCTACGTTTATAACATTTTACTCCGTGATGTCAATACTGAGAGTTGGAGTAGGAGCTGTGCTGTAGAAGTGATCGTAATCTATGTATTCATGGATCGTTATCTCTGATATCATACGTTCGTATACGCGAATTTAAGACGCCAATGCGTCGGTTGCTTGTAACACGCAGAGCATAGCACTCACCTGCGGTAGGCTGGTCCTGAATGTCCACCGTCGATAACATTCCTTTCTTGTCGAAGATACTTTGAACGTTCGTGCACGCTATATCCATGTCGGCGACACACGTTCTCGGTATAAAACTGATGAACGCGAGTATATACAATATAAGGCTCATTCTCAACCCGTGAATCGATTTTATGCAAGGCAACAGTTCAACACAAAAACACTTTCTCACAGCCATGATCAACAGTTTAAATAATAAACATTAACAAGTATGTAAGTACAAATGATAATATTGTAAAAACCGTTCATGAATAGTATACTTTATCTTAATTTTGATGTATACTGTATCAATAGCACAACTGCCTTAAGCTCCTCTTCGGTCAACTACGAACCATGATGGCCGCAGTCAGACTCAGACTGCAATCACAGAATTCACAGTATTTCACAGAGTACATAATAATGATAATATACTACGTCCATTCCACAGATTATAAGGGTACGTCTAAAGACAGATAGGAATAAACCTTGGAACTGACAGTTCATTAGTACTAGTTAAGGTACGCATGCGAGTACGGAAACGGTAGCGCTAGAGGGTTAAAAAATTGATAAATAGCGGGGAATTTAAATTTTGATTACAAATGCCCATAATGAAGTTCATTCTCAAAACTTTCTAATCCAGTTACTGCATAAAACAACAATAATTGTGATTGATTATCTTTCTTACCAAGAAGACATTAACATTCGGGAACCTGTACGTAAAAGCATGGAGACTAAAGTAGGTATGCCGTTTACATTCAATCTGATTTTAGAAATATGGTTTAAACGTTTAATAGACTTTTTATGTATTCATTGTCAGTCGATCTCATACTTGTTATGGGCTAAAGACCGTCAAAGATTACAAACACGGTTTAATAAAATAAAAAAAGATTATTGTTGTTAAAAATCGTGCTGAGAACGCAATTAATTACAGAACAACGGTACACGGTATACGGTATGGAGTTCTCGCTCATAGATGTTCTTCGAAGCAATCGAGAATAGCCTGCTTAACATCCACTGCAAGCCAACTTTGGCCTCTTCCTTGAGCATGGCGTGGCGTTTTAAAAGTGCTCCGCTCGTAAAGGTTGCTAGCGGTAGACCTTACAGTGTAGCGCGTAATGGCCTGCCGATTAGGAATACGTTCAGTCCAAATTATAACTGTGTCAGCAATGTTTTGACATTGCTCACAAAGTAAATGTTTACAATATCAAACATTTGCCGATTGTCCGTAAGTAAATTTTCGCGCCGTGACATTTTTTTTTATCAAAATGATATAACAAGTTCGTATTATAATGTATAAAATCAAACTCTATACGCTTACAATGTATGCGTTCAAAATATATAAAATCAAAAAATATAATAGTCAAAAGCAATAACAATCAAAAATCATAAAAAAGTTATTCATAATGGTTGAAATACATACTTACAATCAAAATTGCTAAAATCACAATAAATATGTTCGGAATATATACAACCAGAATATATAATAGTTAAAAGAAATAACCATTAAAATCCTTAAAGTAGGTATGTTTTCCATAATGGTCAAAATACATACAGTCCTAATGCCTATGCTCACAAAAATATATTTTCAAAAGAGACGGTAGGTAGAAGACATGCATGAGAGCCCATAAGTGGGTAGATAGATACATTATTTTAATTGCTTTATTTGAAAAACTTTTCTCTCAAATCGAAAATGACCTAGATACTGCCCATGGCGGCTCGCACGAGACCGTCGGTCGGGCTCCGTAACTGCTCCGGCGCTGCGGAAAGTGCAGCCCCATCGCCTTTGCGTATCAAATCAGAATCACCAAAGTTCACCTTCGCAGTAAACAGTAATATTACCTTCAAAAACGCCCGTTCGTTGTGGAAGTAATATTTTGGCCACGTGACAGTCTACACTTTCACTCAATGTTTTGCTTATAACTAATCTGTCAAAAAAAAAATTAACGGCTGTTTAGGGTAAAAAATGTTGCCATTTATCAAATTAAAATCTAACTTTGGTAGTTTTGACATTGAATCTTGAAAATAATCGTCGTGACGTGTTGCGGAATTTCTTCAGGAACATATTTTAAGAAATGCTAATTTTGTAGGTTTTATAATGTTTTGAGCTCTAAATGTCTTGTCTTTCGGTTGGTTTCAATATTTTGAATATATGACTTTTTACAAAATTAAACCAGAAGGTATCAAAGAGTGGGACAACAATATAAAATTTCACTTCAAACTTTGCGTAAGGGGTGTGGACACATGAAATTTCGCTCCCAATATTTTGTTTTACTGTAATTTTTCAGTCGGTTTAGGTTTATAGTTATTTTTAATATAGATAGTCAACAGGTTATTAGTTACATAATCGATAGGTACCAAAAATATGATGTTATAAATCGATGCCTCTGTGGTAAACGAGTTAGAAGTCGTAGGACACGCTATTTTACGGTGTACAACGTTCCAGAAATCCGCCCATTTACAGATTATACTTAAATATAAATATTTCAAGATTTGACATTTAGAAACGTCAAAACATCAACAAACTTTTTTTTAATAGGGTCTTGTTAAATCGAGATGTCATTCACTTGTAATCGAGATTACCACAAAGACCTTTCATACTACTAGATCGTGCACCGAAAAAAATTGTTTACCTATTATGAGATCTGTCTTCATACACTTAGGGTAGCTATTTCCTTATAAGTGGTAGCTAGACAAAAGCCGGTCCTGGCGAGAGGGCTCCCGCTGGTAGTGTGTCCATGTCTGACGTCTTGCTAGCTCGATTAATCATTGGGTTTGGTAGAAATGGTAGAAAATTTTATATTTTTCTTTTTTATGATTTACCAAAATGAATGATTCATAAACTTTGAAACGTATTTAAATATTATACAGTTCCTATAATTAATAATCAATTCGTTGTATGTTAATAATAATTCATTAATACTGAGTAAGAGTAGTACTCAAATGTTTGGGCCTGGTAATACTAAATATAAGATGGCGGTTTGCTCATTGAGTTATTTGAACTTGTTTTGTTGAGTTTTGTGGATAAGTTCTAGAATATGGTGAATTCTTGTTGTGTGACAGGGTGCAACAATGAATCATATCCTGGTAGCCACTTTTCTTTCCACGGGTAAGTAAATCAAATCATTTAATGTAAAAAAATACTCAAAAACAACAATCGTATTCTTTAGGATAACCATGAATTTTCTTGATCAAAGCTTTTTTACAATCTCGTTGTAGTAGGTAAAGTCGGATTTTTATTCCCACAGAAAAAATGTAAACAAAGGTGTTGCCGTTAACAAAAAACTTTTCCAGTATTAAAAATATTTATAGTTTCCACATTTAAAAGAAAATGACTTTCTATAAAAAAACTATATATTGTAATCAAGATTGAAGAATTTAATTTGTTGATGACAAACTTTATTTTGATGTAAACTCTTTGTTGTATTAATTTATGACGAGAAAACTGTTTTTGTATTCATAATTTATTTATTGCACTGGTATCATTGACTCGATACACCTGTGTCACCAAGTTGAGGGCCGCTTGTAGATGTGGGACTGTGAGGCGTCACTTCACTCCCTTCGCTTCACAATTCGTACTCCCGTGTATTAATCGCTTTGCAGTGGCTCATTTGTGCGATTTTAATTTCAATTATTTCTCGATTTTTTTTTTATGTCACGGTTAGAGTGAAATGATAACTTAATATTATATTTCTTGCTGTCCAAACTTTAAGATCCCCTGAAATGTCACTTTGACAGTGACGTAACTTTGTTTACATTTTTTCTGTGGGAATAAAAATCCGACCTTAGAGTCTGGCAAACGAAAGCTGTCCACAAAAAAGGGCGGCAATTCAAAAATCAGCAGCTGGATAAGCTGGATTAGGCGATACTAAACGTAGTTGATATTATTTTATTTGTCAGAAATGTTAAATGATTGTTTCTATCTATCAACTCCGTTTGTTTAGTGTACAGACATTGATATCTGCTGCAGATATTTTGAATTGCCGCCCGTTCTTGTGGACAGCTTTCGTTTGCCAGACTCTAGGTAGATACCGACTGTTTTATCAATTGGGGATGTACCGGTCACCAACAGAGTGTACCAAAGAGACAAAACGACACATACATACATACATACCTTCTCGCCTATAATCCCAGAGCGGGGTAGGCAGAACCACAGAACTGCCTACAACTGTAAGAAATAAATTAGGTAGGTTAAGGTAGATAGCGTAGTTAGTTAGCATCAATATATCAGGATACTTACACAATCGTTTTTACAAGCAATTTATTCTTTATTCTTATAGGAAATAGAGGGAATGTAAACAAAAATCAATTAATCTCATTTTTTCAAACATTGAATAATCTTGTTGTGAAAAAAATCATATTGTTTACATTCCCTTATTGTAAACAGTTGTCACAGAAAGAAAATGATATTATAAGACACAATCTAAATATGACATTATATAACATGTGTACATATAATGATAAAATTGACATTATTGATACTAATAATTATATTAGTAATAATTATATTTTGAGAAAAGGAAAATTTTACATTCCTAATTATCTTAAAAGACAGATAGCTATGTCGCTATCTTATTTATTTGATATTTCAGCCAATAATTTGGCTCCTGCTTCTTTTGAGCAACCTAAAATGCACCTGGAATCCGTTCCAAATACCATCAATCATTTAAATTAAATGAAACGACAACAGAGGGCGTCAACTCTAGCAATCTAAATCGTAATAAATGTAAGGCCAAATCTGGCAGCAAAGTATCTAATAATATCACTCTGGTTCACCAAAATATCCAATGTATAAGAAGTAAAGACCTCCAAATTGAGTTATTTCTTAATAGTAATAATATTGATATTTTATGTATAACGGAACACTGGTTAAATAGTAACGAAGCTATGTTTAATTTTAATAACCATCAGATCGGCAGTCTGTTCACAAGAAATAGCTCGATACATGGCGGGTCGCTAATAATATTAAACAATAAATTTAAATTTAAAGAACGTAAGGACATTGTGTCCTTATCTGTTGAACGTATATTAGAACTCGCTGCAATAGAATTACAGCAATTCATAGTAGTTTGTATATATAGGCCACCCTTAGGTAATTTCGAAATTTTTGAAAAGAACATGGAAACTGTCTTAATCAATTTATCACAATTGAGTAAGAAAGTTATTATATGTGGAGATTTTAATGTTAATATTTTAGAAAATAGTTCGCTCACCAACAGATTAATAAATCTTTTCAAATCTTTCGGCTTAGCCCATACTTTTATGGAGCCGACTAGAGTGACTGACACTAGCGCCACGTGTATTGATAACATTTTTACTGATATAATTCCAATCAGTAAGATTTTGATTAGTAACCTGGAATCGGATCATCTAGGTCAATTAATTAAATTCGAGTCTGTATCGCATGATATTGCGAAAAAGGAAATAACTTTTGTGCCGCTTACTGCAGGCCGTGTGGAAAGAATGCGACATAATTTAACGTATAATCTGCCCTTTTTAACAACTTATAAGGGCCCTAATGACATGTACAACTCATTCTTTCACACATTCATGAAACAATTTGACATGATATTTACATCCAAATCGGTCATGGTCGGTGGCGCAAAGGTTTTCAGTGACTGGGCTACTGCGGACTTACATAAACGAAGAACAATACTGTATCAACTATATGAGGAACGACGGTTTAACGCTAGTGAAGAGCTTAAGGAACATGTCAAAGAGTATTCTAAGAATTTCAAGATAGACTGCCGTATAGCTAAGCGAAACTTTTTAAGTCATAAAATCTTGAATAGCTCTGATGTCATTAAAACGACTTGGAAAATAATTAATGAAGAAACAGGTCGCCGGAAAAAGGAAATTAATGACTTTCGTTTAAAAGTAGATGGTAAAATCCTAGAGTCGAATTTAGATGTCGCAATTCAATTTGAAAATTATTTTACCAACATACCAGTGTCAACGACTAAGTGTCTGAACTCTTCGCCGGCGTCTGCCATTTTATTATTAGAAGATAACGTGTCTGAATGCAGTATACACTTTGAATTCAAGCACGTTACTGCCTTGGATGTAATTAAGGCATTCAAGTCAATTAATATAAAGAAAACTAATGACCTTTGGGGGGTGTCGGTTCACGTCCTTAAATCCTTATTGGAAGTCATAGCATCTGACTTAATGGTCATATTTAATCACTGTGTTGACTGTGGCGAGTTTCCTGATCTTATGAAACATAGCAAGATAATTCCATTATTCAAAACGGGTAGTACTTCTGACCCCACTAACTTTAGACCGATCTCCATACTACCCACTTTCAGTAAAATCTTTGAGAAATTAATTTTATCACAATTAATGGAACATTTTCAATATAATAATTTATTACACACCAAACAATTTGGTTTTACTCGGGGTCGCTCGACAACCGAAGCTGGTGTTGAGTTAATTAAACATATTTTTGAAGCCTGGGAGGGGTCACATGATGCCTTAGGTATTTTCTGTGATTTGTCCAAGGCCTTCGATTGCGTTAACCATGACACATTGGTCAGGAAGCTACACCATTATGGAGTTAGAAGTACTGCGCTAAACTTAATAAAAACGTACTTATACGGGAGAATACAAAGGGTAGACGTGAATGGAAAACGATCACCTGGGTCTTTGGTCAAAATGGGCGTACCACAGGGCTCAATTTTGGGTCCTTTTTTATTCCTCATTTACATAAATGATTTACCATACCTTATAAAGGACAAACATGATATAGTATTGTTTGCTGATGATACCTCACTCGTATTTAAAGTCAAACGACAACAGGAGTTTAATATCGATGTAAACAATGCTATATCAAAAGTAGTAGATTGGTTCAGTGTTAATAATTTATTACTGAATGAGAAAAAGACTAAATGTATTAAATTTATGACTACAAATGTGAAAAATAGACAAACTACTGTAACTATAAAAAATGATAGATTAGACCTAGTTAATGATACAGTATTTCTTGGAATAACGTTAGACTCCAAACTCCAATGGGGTCCTCATCTGGCTAAATTAGCGAATAGACTAAGTTCTGCCGTTTTTGCAGTTAATAAAATTCGAAATATAATAGACTTGAAAACCGCTCGATTAGTTTATTTTAGTTACTTCCATAGTATTATGTCATATGGTATTTTACTATGGGGTAGTGGTGCTGACGTAAACAGCATCTTTGTTCTACAGAAGAGGGCTATTCGTGCTGTTTACAAGATGGGTCATAGAGACTCGCTTAGAGATAAGTTCAAAGAAACGAATATATTAACCGTATACAGTCAATATATTTATGAAAATATTATGCATGTTCATAAACACATCGGTAGTTTTACAAAGAACTGTGACATACATAATGTTAATACCAGGAATAAACATAAGCTCGCAGTGCCCTTTACACGGCTTCACAAAATAAAAAACTCTTTCATGGGTAATTGTATAAGGTTCTATAATAAGCTCCCAAGTAGTGTTACTCATTTATCAGTAAATAAATTTAAGAGTTACGTTAAACGTCAACTAATTTCTAAAGCGTATTATAGTATTAAAGATTATATAAATGATGACAATGCTTGGGACTGAATTATTTGTATTACAATTATTAATGACCGTGGAGACTATATACATCTCCTTGTATGCTTATTATTTTAATTTGACATCTGGAGACTCTTTACATCTCCAAAATTGACCGTGGAGACTTTCTACATCTCCCTTGTTTGTGTTTGTTGTTTTGTTTTTTTGTTTAATTACCTACTTACCTATATTTAATTTTAATTTGACATTTGGAGACTCTTTACATCTCCGGAATTGTATTATTATTTTAACCTGACATTTTTATTAATTTAATTATTATTACTACTGGGACCTGTACATCCCTGTGACATT
Source organism: Acleris emargana (assembly GCA_927399475.2). Taxonomy (NCBI): domain Eukaryota; kingdom Metazoa; phylum Arthropoda; class Insecta; order Lepidoptera; family Tortricidae; genus Acleris; species Acleris emargana. The sequence continues at coordinate 53,055,938 of OV656835.1, read as the reverse complement.
TAAATTAGATAGCTTATGTTTAGTATTGTAATAAGTTCTTTATTTAAAAAAATGGCTTACTGTTGAGTTTCTTGCGGTGCTTCTTCTCAACAATGGTCTCTTGAAGCGCTGGTAGATGGTAGATTCAGACTTGTAAAAGTGCCTACAGGGCCTACTTACAGAATAAATGATTTTATTTATTTATTTATTTATCCCGTGTTCTGTTTGGGCATGGTCACCTCATTAGAAAGGGACACACTACCAACGGAAGCCCTCTCGCTCGGACCGGTTTTTGCGCCGTAGTACACAGTCTGTGGCCCGTTTCACGAAGCTACAAGTTACAATTTTACAAGTGTAAACTGGCAACATTGGTCAAAAAAGGTACTACAAGCGTTTCACGAAGCTACTTTTCTACAACTTGTAAAATTCAAGTTACAAGTGTAAAATTTGAACCATAGACATTTTTTTTATTATATTGTTAGAAATTGCTTCAATCGAACTAACGTTTCTCGAAAATTTTGTTACATTGTCAACTTGTACTTGTCAATTAGTAAAAAAAACTACCTAGCTTCCGAGCTAAGTAAACTTGTAATTTGTTAGAGTCGCTGTCAAATCATTCATTCTATAGTACCTACCTCGTTTGTTTTTAAACGTCACTCATGTCGTACCGTCGTTGAGTTTAATTTTCTGTTAAAAAGTTTGTTATTATTGTATATTTTGTTATTGTTAGTGGTTGAGTTTAATTATCTGCTAAAGTTTGTTGTTATTGTTATTTACATACATACATACATATACTCACGCCTTCGTTCCCAGAGTGGGGTAGGCAGAGCTACAGAATTACCAAAAACTCTTAAAAACTTGTTGATAATTCTGTAACCACATTTTGGCTTATTGTTATTTTGTTTGTAAATATTAAGTGAAGTTTCATAAGCTTGTGGAATGTGGAAGTACATCACGGGTATATGAAAAATCCCTTGAATTTGGCACAAGTCCTAAAGCCTGTGCCTTTGCGTGTATGACTTTCCACGCATCGGTCTTGGTTGCCGAAAATGCTCCAAAAAAAACTTTTTTCTTAAGCAACACTTCTTTTAGCAGTGTTGCCTTCAAAATTTTCCGGTTGCTTTACATAACTAAAATAACTCCCGTACCTACTTTAAAATTTTAACGATAACGAGAGACAACTCCGAAGACTCCGCGAGACTGGAGTGGAGACATCATCGGATTTACAGATTATAAATATAAATATTTCAAGATTTGACATTTAGAAACGTCAAAACATCAACAAACTTTTTTTTAATAGGGACTTGTTAAATCGAGATGTCATTCACTTGTAATCGAGATTACCATACGATCCTATTATTCTACCATGGAAGGCCGCGTTCGAGAAACACTTGTACTTGTAAATTGTAACTTTTTGCTCTTGTTACTTGTGCACTTGTAATTTATAACTTGTAGCTTCGTGAAACGGGCCACTGGTCGTCGGCAACTCGGTCTATGGCGACTGTGACTTTCTTTAGTTTATATAGGTGTTGGTTGACACACTTGGTTGACCAAGTCTACAGTAGCCAGTAGACAGTGCAAAATAGCTCTAATAGTGTTTCGGCACTCGCTATTATTTCCATACCATTGTATACAAAAACTACTATCTGAATTATAATTTTGAATGCACTTTGTTTTTTTTATTTAGCCGACTTACCATGTTTCAAAATGGTACCCAAGATATCCTTGTGAATATCCCATTTATCGGCAGAAAGTTATTAAAAAATTAACAAATATTCGTTTTTCTAATCGTTGCAATAAGAAAACTGGAGATTCAAAAATACCTCTGGCACTGATTTCAGGCTCTGTATTTTACCTAAATAAAAACGTAACTGTGAATATAATATATGTAGGTAGGTGTAAAAAGTGTGACATTGAAGGTAGCTAATAATTTATTTGTCTTGTATTAAACGTATCCTGAAACAGTCGTGTTTTATTCAACCGGCGTTAATACTGTGGACCCCAAGTACCAGATTCTTCAGTAACCAGCATCTAAAAGAGTCCATTCGTTCTGGTTCAACAGTATGATGATGAAAGTCATTTTGGTATGGACTAAATAATGGACCCGATTCTACGCGCACATCGCATAAATAGCCTAAATTGTCTAATTTTGAGGCCGGGGCCGCACTGGTCAGGCGACTGCGATGCGACGGCGGCGCGACAGCGACGCGAATTGATTGGTGTCCGCATTAACAGTAGCGATGAACAAGCGAATCGCTCATACATCGTGAATTGGCTGGCCGCATTGACCAAGCGACACGATTTAAACATCGCGACGGATTATAAAATGATGTCCGCACCTATGCAGCTACGCGACTACGAGCAGCGGGCAGTATCTCGGCAGTGTGCCTAGAAACTCCTTACAAAGTGGAATTCTAGTTTTTAGTACCAATCCTACTAATAGTACCTATACAATAAAAATTACTCGAGATAATTTACCACAAGGTGCAAACATAAAAATAAATTGTATTGTAAATTAATTGTATTTCCTTCCATTATTTCTACAGTCTATAGGTACTTATGTTTCGGATGCTTTGACATCCAGATGGGTTGTCTAGCTTGCACACTAGAAATAAATTCTTCAATGTTTATATTTTTCAACATGGCGTCCGTCCCGATCGAGCGACAAATTCAAACTAATTTGATTTTGTCGCGAAGCTTCTCATTCGCCTCTAGTCGCACGAAATAGCTCTCGCTCTGTCGCTCAAGCGACGTTGCAGTGCGGCCGCTTTTACGTGGTGTTTTACATTTGTTTCTTGATCGCCGTTGAATCGCCGCGAATCGCCGTCGCTTTACGAAAATCAAAATATCGCCGCTTGTCGCTGTTCCTAAACATGCAATGCGGACATGTTACTACATTACTAAACATTTGAATGCTATGAGCGACGAAGTCAAAATGAGATCAAAATCTTGTCGCTTGTCGCTTAATCAATGCGGCCGCCATTATAGCTTGAAAGGTGTTTGTTTTACTGTCGTCGCCGTCGCATCGCCGTCGCCTTACCAGTGCGGCCCCGGCCTAAGACATAGTTTAGACGGCAGATTTAACCAGTGCTATTCCAGAATGTCAAGCTGACAATGTATAATTCTTCTTCTTCTTTAAATTAATGGCGGTCCACCAAGTGATTTCGCCAGTGTCAGTGAGAGAGTATAATCAGTAAATATAACAGTAAATCAAAATTAACAAAAGTAAAAGCCGGGCATTTTTTAATGGGCCATCTTCCCTCCCCGAAGCTTACCACGCCATTATCGACAATGTATACGATAGCCTAAAATAGGAAGCGTCAGATTTAAATTAGCGCTGTCATGGCACTGTCATTTGATTATGTCAGCTGCTCATAGAATAGCGAAGTGTTTTAGCGACACCTAAATAAAATTAGGAAGTTTAGTTAGAGGCCACTGTAGAATTGCGTGACTAAATACTTATGAACGGTAGTGTACACGTGTTGGGCGGTTCCGCCGCTGTTTAAGTATAAATACAACTTGACAGAGGTTTATTTCAATTTAATTAATTATATTCTGAATTAAAATTATTGTTAATGAAAATAATGAATGTAGGCTTCGACTTCTACCATTTATTTTTCCAGTTATTCGTTTAACAAGTGGTATGAGCAGGGCCCGATTATCCGTTAGGCAGTGTAGGCAACTGCTTAGAGACGCCATATCGGCTAGGGGCCCTGCCAAAACCTAGAGAGCCTGCGCACCAAAATATGTATTTTAAGATGAAGCAAGAAAATTAAAGAGCCCTCAGAAATTTTAGCTGGCGGAAGGAAAGCGGAAACGTGGTCGAAATTACGCAGACCGAAGACAAAACGAACGATATACCGCTTTGTCTAACTCATCATCAATCTGCGTTAAAATTTATGCGATAGAAATACTTATCAAGTGTCCTTCACAACAAGTTCCTTCTAAAAGAATTATATTACTGTGTTTCACGTGTCAGGCGTGAAACTTCGCCGATCATATCTGGTGACGTCGCGCGACAGAGGCCCTACTTTGAAAACCGAAGTTCGAAGTTTCGTTCTCTCCATCCCTGTCACTGTAATTTGAATGAATGAATGCATGAATAGTTTATTTGCATAATACAAGCGTATATAAAAGGCGTTACAAATTATCACAGATCGTATCTTGTTGGTTTGTTTTGGGAATAAATCGGGAGATAGAGATGGAGCTAACGTAACTTCGAACGTATCGGGTGCGCCGCAGTGATAACAAATGGCCTTTTTTCTCATTTGCTGGGGGCAATGCTTTAGTAAGGAATTTAGGGAATAGGCCGGAGATTCGCATTTATACACGGAATTCCTTTTCTACGCGGCGTAAAGATGCGACCGCATCGCTGCTTAACGGTGCTTTAAAAACGGCACCATGATGTTATTATGACCCTGTCTTTTGTTTACGCAACGACGACACCGTATTTTACGCAGCTATGGGGTCGCACCTTTATTTTAACACAAATGGCTCCATATGCCAAGCGATGACGCGACATCAAATACAAAATACGGATTCCCTATCGGTGTTTACGAGCGATTTTTAACGCCCAATAGTCTTATTTATATCATTATTATCTGTGGTTTAAAGGTGTAATTGTACAAAATGTCTTCCCTTTCTCACGAATTAGGGGAACCCAATATGCCCCTCTTTATCTTGCTCGTTATGCAGTACAACCTATCTAACAGCATTAGCTAAGATTTATACTAAAACCACGCGATTTTGTACGCCCGAGGTTCTAGTCATGGGTAGGGTTACCAGATGAAAAAGTCCGGAGATAAGGCCTGATTTCCATGGAAAAGTCCTGAGATTTTATACAGTTTGAGATTTTAACTGTGCAATTATTACCCAAGGAAGATTATTTTAAGTTTATTTTACTTGGATAAATAGGTATTGATTTTAACTGTTCAATTATTACCAAAGGAATATTATTTTTAGATTGTTTAACTTTTAATTAAAGAGATGTTTAAAATGTAAACTGTGTTTTATTGAAAATCCTGAGATTTCATGAGATTTGCAAAATCAGGCCGCAATCCTGAGAAAACTCCAAAAATCCTGAGATCTCAGGACAAATCCTGAGATATGGTAGCCCTACTCATGGGCGATGCAATGCATGCGTACTAGGGCTAATATGCCGAGAGATTTTATGTAACTTCCACAGTTCCACTAACGGCCGAACCCTATATTCAATCCGAGGATAGATAAGATAAGGCTTACCTCGGGTTAAAATTTGACATTTGCCCATACAAAATGTGTCAAATTTTAATCCGAAGTAAGCCTATCTGTCCGCGGATTGAATAACTCTATGCGCTATTGCTATTTAGATAGACATTTTAGACAGACAAAAGAGTCATGTCATACATCCTTGTTATCTGTGTTTGCTAGTTACTATTCTAATTATACTATCATTTGTTTTATCGGTGGTTACTAAATTAACATAGTTTTTTTAAATAACTAATTATTTTCGTAATTCGTATTGCAGCCAAAATTTAACTAATTGATTTTTGTTAAGGTTATTACCTAATGTAAGCATAAAGTTTTATATAACCTTAAATAAGAACTGCAACTGCCAAAGCCTATAATGTTTTACTGTAGTAAAACAATGAGTAAAACATTAATTAAGTCGGTAGGAAGACATTTTTTATCCACAGTAAAATTCCAAAAAGTGACACATTGTATTTTCGATATGGATGGACTGTTGTTAGGTAAGTCTTATTATCATATTCCGAGGTTATGTCATATTTTCATTATAAAGACAGTCGAATATTAACTGTTGTCAAATTTGTCAATACGTATAGACGTACTGGCCACACAAATTTTTAACGGCCATTTTAATTATTTAGTGAAATTAAGGTAAAGGTAAAACTGGAGATTGCATTTAACATTATGTTGAGCTTATATCAAGCTATTGGACATTTTTCTGACTTTCTCTCAACGTCGAAATCAAAGATCGGACAGCGTCTTAATAGTACGTTTTTATTTTTCCGAATTCTGAGTGCCCCTTAAACTTTCATGCTTCTTAAAATACATTTTTTGGTGCACGGGCCCTCTAGGTAAGGCAGGGCCCCTAGCTGATATGGGGTCCCTGTCTCTAGGCAGTTGCCTACACCGCCTAATGGATAATGGAGCCCTGCTCATACCGCTTGTTAAACGATTAACTGGAAAATTAAATGGTGGAAGTCAAAGCCAACATTCATTGACAATAATTTTAATTCATAATATAATTAATTACATACATACATACATAAACTCACGCCTTCATTCCCAGAGTGGGGTAGGCAGAGCTAAAGAATTACCAACAAGTCTTAAAAAATCTTGACAATTCTGTAACCACATTTTGCACAAGTAGGCTAAGATGTTTCCCAGTGTATTAGTGACAGGTGGCAAGCCCATCGCCTAACAGTACTACAAGCCTATATTCCCTTAGTCGCCTCTTATGACATCCACGGGAAGACATGGAGTGGCACTATTCTAACCCGGCAACCACACGGGATATAATTAATTAAATTGAAATAAACCTCTGTCAAGTTGTACTTATACTTAAGGAGCAGCGGAACGGCCCAACACGTGTACATTAGCGCTCATAAGTATTTAGTCACCCATTATTTAGTCCATACTATTGCCTACCAAAATGACTTTCAACATCATAATGTTGAACCAGAACCAATGGACTGTTTTAGATGCTGGTTACATTTTTATTTAGGTTATATACAGAGCCTGAAATCAGTGCCAGAGGTATTTTTGAATCTCCAGTTTTCTTATTGCAATGATTAGAATAACTAATATTTGCTATTTCATATATCATTTTATATTTGAAATAGATATATGGATTTTTAAATGAACCTCTGCCGATAAATGGGATATTCACAAGGAAAGTAGTGTATTTTGTACTGTTAGAGCTATTATGCAATAGACTTGGTCATCCAAGTGCGTAAACACCTATTTAAACTTTAGAAAGTCACAGTCGCCATAGACCAAGTTGCCGATGACCGGTCAACAGTGCGTAAGGGCCCTGAATGTGTTGTGGTTCAAGCAACATGATGTGTACTTATAATATATTTAAAAATTATTTTGTAGTAAACTTAGTTGAACTTGCATGGACAGGGTTCTGTACATGTGTAATTTTTTTAATTTTAATTCTTATAGGTTTTCCTTTAGTCTTCTAGCAATGACCTATAACTATGTATTTTTACAAAATTATAGGCTCAGTAGTTTCAGAAATCTTTGAATGGTAAATTTTCGTCTTCTTTCATGAATAAAATCAAAATTATATATGTTACAATAATAACAAAAAAATATTTGAGATCCTCATAAAGAGCCGTTTTATATAATTTATGACACGGTATCGTTTGCAAAACTTTTTTTTTATTTCCTAATTTGTCCCGCAAAAACTAAACCTATTAAAAAAAAAAATTGCACGCCAGTGTTTGTCATAATATTACACCATCCTCCAGTAGATTTAAGTAATAAGGCGATTTATATTACAGTTTTTTTAGCAAAAGAAATCATGTGAACTCAGAAGCAGTAGTCCTATGATATACCTTTTTTCAATTGGGTATTAATTATGTGTTTATTTATTTAGAGGTCAAATTATTAGTACGATATTAGACCGAACCTTGGTTTATTGTGACTATTCAACTATGATATGATCAAATTTATTTCAAATAGGACTCTAAGAAAACTTTTGTTTTTAAAGTTCACATCCTCAATATCCGCCTGTAAAGTATACAACTCAAAAATACTTTTTTCAAGTCTTTCCATTTGCACAAACAATTCAATTTGCCACCTTTAAAGAAAAAGTAGGTATTATGCTTTTAAAACGCTACAAACTATTTCAGACACAGATTAAAAAGCTAATTTAACTAAATGTGGCAAATGCGAGTAAAATGTACGGAATGTATACTTGATAACATTTAAAAAAATATTGCTGAACTTAAATTGTCTATCACTCGTGTTTTGTTTTAATACTTGTCGAAACTTAAATTTTATTTTATTTTTTACATCTTTTTATATATTTTTTGCACTGCTTTTTTTAAAATAAAACCATTATCCGAACATCATTTAAAAAAAAAGGGCGGTTTAAGCTGCTTGGGTATGTAATTTAATTAAGAAAGTTTAAAGGTAAAATTTCGGGATATTTTCAAAAAAGGAAAAAAATATACAAAGAAAAATATCAACTTTAGCATAGGGGTCAGTCAGTATGGCAAATGTGATCCAAGTGACCCCAAGTATTACCCATTTTCGTTTGTCGAACCCGCTACCAAACAATCAGCAGGAAAAAATGGCAACTCAAAACTACTACCGAATCGACTTGGGCAGTATTTTTGCTATTAGTATTGTTCCGACCACAGACAGTGGAAGTTGTGAATCATGACGAAATGTGCAGTTAAAACTGTTAAAATATCAACAATAAAATATCATAGAGCATAAAATGTGTTACTTTACGTAAATTATATTTATTTATAAACAGATTATACTCAACGCCGTATATAGATTCCAAAAAAGTTACCAAAGACGGCCAGACGTCACATTCACAAGTGTCATTGTCATTGTGACGTTCCAGATGTAACCAACCCATGCACATTTATAAAAAATACGTAGTCATATCATATTTTGTCGTTATTTAAGGGTCAAGATTATCCCAAGTTTTTGATGTTTTCTATATACCAGCTCAAATACTTAATTACGTACCCAAGTACTAACTTTTGCTAGCGAGTTCGGTCGCGTTAATTAGGTTACACACAATAAATGTCGTGAAATACCAGACATGTAAACGCAAAAGCCACGAACAAAACACAATAACAAAAACTTAACAGAAAACATAACAGCAAACAAAAACTCAACAACGAAAATTACCACGAATATAGAGACCATTCAATCAATCCAAAAGTCAGATGCCGAATGAAGTGTGCAGATGTCATGTCATGGTGATCCTGTGGCCACCATAAAGTTTGCCATACGTGATTTGTTATCAATATTTTTATGTGCATACCAAAAATATTTATGAATAGGTAGTATATACGCAAATTATAAGTTTAAAATAGTATCCAAAGGTTGTTAATCCCTTAAGTATTACCACTGTAATATGAACTTTTCTTCTACAAAACAGTTTCAACTAAATATACAGGGTGTTACAATAATACCCGTAAAGCCGAAAGGGGGTTAAATGGTGCCTTATAACAAGTCCATTTACAATATTTGAGAACCGTACTATGACTGTATGACTTACCGCCAAAAAAAAACATTATTTTTTTCATTGATGTGCAACCCCTATTTCAGTAAAATTAAAGAGTAAACTACACAGAATGTTTATGTACATTTTTACCTAATTCGCGAGACGGTAAAGAGATATAAACAAAATGAACAGAATTCGATTAGATACATATTACAATACGAGTTTTGGAAGCCGTTACAGTTCGCGAGTACGATTTAAATTGCTATCTTCATGGCTTACGCATAACATCATATCGTAATATTCTGAGTTAGAAAACATCGTTATTTTAGAAAAAAATATGGAAAAACACGGAACGATTGTAGAATATCGATAAGAAGATTTGAAATTGACAACATTTTTTTTATTCCGTCTTGACGTTTTTTGAAGCCAGAACTTTAAGCATAATGACATCATAGTATGGAACCTTTGTGGATGAAAAACAGAAAAACCATTAAAGTTGACAATTATTAAAAAAAAACCATTAAAGTTGACAATTATTATGGCGACTCCGTGGATTCTAGAACCATAGCGAGCATCCAAAAGTCCCAAGCCTACTTATCACGGAACAAAAATATGTGGAGTAGCTATTACTTTTTTAGTTTGTTTTGACCTATGACAAAAAGTGTTTTTATATTAATATTTATTATATTTTTATATTTAAGCTTTTCACGAGCGCCTACGGGCGTACGTCGTGTAAAATGGGTCGCAATATTAGCACGAGATAAGCGATATTAACTGTTTGAGTCAAATCAGTCGTATGTTGTGTGTTTGACCCCTTTTTCGTAGGGAACCCGTCATTTTAACGAAACCTATTTTATCGATTATCATTTCCCATAACTCGATTCGCTGAATTTTATAATTATTTAGAAACCATTCATCGAACCTCATTATATCGCTCATACATTTGTTCGTAAAGCCTTTTACTCAAAAAGCAACTTGATAAATCTACATTATTTATTAAGAATGACAAAATTAAATAATAACAATACGTAACTAGGATACTCCTGCTGTCATGTCGCCGTCACAAGAAGGTTGACACCACATTATTTATTAAGAATGACACAATTCATTAATAACAATATGTAACTAGGATACTCCTGCTGTCATGTCGCCGTCACAAGAAGGTTGACACCACATTATTATTAAGAATGACACAATTCAATAATAACAATATGTAACTAGGATACTCCTGCTGTCATGTCGCCGTCACAAGAAGGTTGACACCACATTATTTATTAAGAATGACACAATTCATTAATAACAATATGTAACTAGGATACTCCTGCTGTCATGTCGCCGTCACAAGAAGGTTGACACCACATTATTTATTAAGAATGACACAATTAAATAATAACAATACGTAACTAGGATACTCCTGCTGTCATGGCGTCGTCACAAGAAGGTTGACACCACATTATTTATTAAGAATGACACAATTAAATAATAACAATACGTAACTAGGATACTCCTGCAGTCATGTCGCCGTCACAAGAAGGTTGAGACCATATTATTTACTAAGAATGACACAATTCAATAATAACAATACGTAACTAGGATACTCCTGCTGTCATGGCGTCGTCACAAGTAAGAAGGTTGAGACCATATTATTTATTAAGAATGACACTATTAAATAATAACAATACGTAACTAGGATACTCCTGCTGTCAATGTCGCCGTCACAAGAAGGTTGAGACCATATTATTTACTAAGAATGACACAATTCAATAATAACAATACGTAACTAGGATACTCCTGCTGTCATGGCGTCGTCACAAGAAGGTTGAGACCATATTATTTATTAAGAATGACACTATTAAATAATAACAATACGTAACTAGGATACTCCTGCTGTCATGTCGCCGTCACAAGAAGGTTGAGACCATATTATTTATTAAGAATGACACAATTCAATAATAACAATACGTAACTAGGATACTCCTGCTGTCATGGCGTCGTCACAAGAAGGCTGAGACCATAACAGGTCTCCGCCGTTAATCAGCCAGATGCGCTTCCGGGACTCCGGTAGCCGGCAGCATCTGGTCTACATGGCGCCGCCAGCTCTCGCCTCCGTCTGTAACCACGCGGTAGTGTAAACGCCCTAGTCTTTCAGCCACTCTGCCAAACTCCCACTTTCTTTTAAGGTTCGAATAGTTACGGACTTGGCCCTTTGACCTCCTACCAATGTTTTTTTCAGTACAGGTATATACGTCATTGGATCTTTTTTGGTTACGAGCTCCCCCAGTATTAATATAATTTTGTACGTATGTCTCTACCAAATATTAATTATAAAAGAAAAGAGTAGATTAGAAAAACATTTATTTCGCTTAGTTATAAATTGTTTCAGTGTGTGATAAGTAGTGCTGCGAAAATGGTATCCGCTCCGCTATATGTCGTACCACCTATTGGAAGTGCGACGCATTGCTTCCTGTCAGGTTTGGGGTTTGTCTTAATTGCATTTAAATCACGCTTAATTTATCGACAAGAGAGCCTGAGCTGTCGCCCATATTCCTTATACCTTTTTTCACAGTTTGAACGTAACATTCATTCATCATTGACCATTGGAAGCAGGTGCAGACGTTCTGTGGCAGTCTCCGTTTTCTTTAAGAAATTGATTAAAGTCACTAGAGGTGAACTGACGGCCATTGTCTGATACTAAAATGTATGGAAATCCGAAGGCGCTGAATAAATATCTGATCTTATTGATACACCAGGCGCTCGTTGTATTTTTGGTCTATTCCGACTAGTTACATTGTTAGTTCCATTGATGGAACTAGATGGACTTTTTTTCCTAGTACAGGGCGAACGATATGAAGTGATACCAAATTCACAAAATCGAGCCTGGTGTCAAAGTAAATGCGACTTACTATCGGGAAAATGTTTTGGAAGCTGCGTTGGAGCCTTGGGCACGGAAATATTTCGGTAGTAGACCGTGGACATTACAACAAGACTCGGCCCCGGCTCATAAAGCTCGTGTGATCCAAGAATGGCTGAACAAAGCGTTCCACATTTTATTTCGTCCACACAATGTCTTTCGAATTCCCAAACGCGAACCCGATTGACTTATCTATCTGGTCCATTGTGGAGAGCAAGGTGAGGAGAAGAAAACATGCCAGTATGGATTCATTGAAGAAAGCGACTGTACGTAATTGCCATTGCATACCGCAGGATTACATTCGTGCAGCGTGCAACTCATTTTTCTACCGTCTGAAGGCCATAGACAGCAAAAGGTGGTCATATCGAGTAAAAATACAGTAATCTTGAAAATTTTACATCTTTTTCTCATTTTTTTCTTAAAAATGAATAATTTGTGACAACAAAAAAAAATCGTAGCCTTTTAATTTTGGTAACACTTCATATCGTTCGCCCTCTAGTTACATTCAACGAAGATGGTTTCCGTAATGGAACTACCTGGACTTTTTTTTCCAAGTAGTTACATTAATAATACTTATAATAAATATTATTAGATCAAATTATCATTATTTAAAATAATAATTATATAAAATGACCGTTATAGCGAGTGATATTATAGGAAATATTTTTATATTGATCGTTACGCACCCACTTCCATGGCCTATTGAACTAAGTTTTTCCCAATTGAGACATCACCATGCTATAAGAAACGCACGAAGTGATAAAAAACTTTATCACTTTGTGCGTTTTGCGACCGTTTGCGCTGTATTTTTGTTTTCGAAAATCAAGGCGTCTATTTTAAATATTGTTCCATAACGTGTTTTAGTCGGCGGTTAATCCGATCACATAATAACACAGTGGCGTAAGAAGCTCTCTAGTTTTTGCAAAATGCACAAAGTGGTAAAATGTATTAATTTTTTATTTAGCCATACTGCGTTTTTTTAATTTCCCGCCATAAGGGACTCTATTCACTTTAAGTATAACTCATTTTTTAGCATTATTAATGTAAAGTAACTACTTGGAAAAAAAAGTCCAGGTAGTTCCATTACGGAAACCATCTTCGTTGAATGTAACTACTAGGAAAAAAAAGTCCATCTAGATTCATCAATGGAACTAACAATGTAACTAGTCGGAATATACCGTATTTTTCGTTGGTATAATTTCGATCCACTTGGTGAACGCATCTACCACTATAAATAGTTCATGTCCTGCGATAGGGCCAGCAAAATCGATATAAATCCGCTGCCATGGTTCTTTCGGTTCTTCCCAGTGATGAACTACTACTTTATTTGGTTCGTTTTGTGTTAATCTGCAAACTCTGCATGATTTAACAATTATTGTTTTTTTATATCCCTGTCAATATTCTTCCAATCAACAAAACTGCGGGCTAAAAGTTTCATTTTAACGATACCGAGATGTCCGGCGTGAAGTTCTTCTAGCACGGCCTCACGCAACGCACCGGGGATCATGACTCTGATCCCTCTTAAAATGCAGACGTCTTGCAACGTAAACTCGTTATCATTATAGCCCAGTTCTTTCAAGCTCCTCCCTGTTTGTAGGGCTCGTAGAACTGCTTAATACTCATGATCGTGTGTTGTTTCCTTAGCAATAATTTCACAATTGACTGAGAGAGTATTTTTTTTTTGTAATTGGTACGCCGAATGTTGGTCTATTATGTTGTCTTGAGTTTGCACATTTGGGAATCTTGATAAATAGTCTGCATTGGACTGTGGTATTCAATATCATAATTAAAGCCAGATAGAAAGTGAGCGTAACGAAATAACCGCATTTTACTCATTGCCGGAAGGGTTCTTTTTGGATGGAAAATACTTGTAAGAGGCGTGTGATCAGTAATTAGGATAAACTTTGGTCCGTTACCATAATGGAAGATTTTTATATGGCTTCATATTGCTGTTGCTTCCTTATCAATTTGGTTGTATTGCTTTTGACTTGATGAAAGACTCCTGGAAACGAAACCGATAGGTCTCACTGAGCCGTCAGGTAAGCGGTGTGATTGGACTGCTCCCAGACCCCTCGGGGACGCAACCGTCGCCAGAATAACAGTTTTTCTTGGATCAAAATGAAACAGTGTTCTCTCGCTTAACAGTTCTTTCGTAATTGTTCTAAAACTTTTTTCACATGCCTTGGACCAATCGTACTGTACACCAGTGCTAATCTATATATATAAAAATCAATGCCATTTTTCGTTGTAATTTTATAACTCAAGAACGGGCTCACCTATCCAAACCAAATGTTTAGTCTTTGTTCGGACTATTTAGTAGATGGTTTATGTGAAGTTTGCACAAAATCGGTCGAGCGGTTTTTCATTTATCACATTTTTTGTAACAAATGAATTGAAAGTTAGAAATTTGCAGCGGGGCGAAGCCGCTGGCGGGCCGCTAGTATAATATAATATAATAATAATAAACTGAATAAATATTTTGAATGTTGAATTTTGAATTTTACCAATACAACACGACAACGTCCATTCGTAGAAAGTAAGCGATATACTGAAATAAGAGCTAAACTTAACTAATGAAAACGTAATTAATAAATAGTTTTCAGATAGATTAAGTAATTATAACACTCATAAATGGATGCAATTAGGAAAAAAAACTTAAATCTCAAATATCTCAGAAACGAATAATTTTCGGCCAGGGTACATGACCTTATTGGCTCCAAATGAGCTCTACTATGCCTCCTTGAAAGGTTTGTATCGAATATCCAGTCACCCTGTATATAACAGTAGTTGGAAGAAATCTTGCGATGCAGTAGGAATATTTTGTGATCTTTCTAAAGCTTTTGATTGCGTGGTTCATACGACCCTTATTTTAAAATTAGAACATTATGGATTGTCCAATGCAATAGAGCTATAAGTCTTATTTATGTCTTCTTATCTAAGTGATAGAACTCAAACAGTTGTTGTAATTAAAACGCAATCTGATGGACCTACAGTGAAAATAGGTGTGCCTCATGGCTCTATTTTAGGTCCTTTTCTATTTTTGGTTTACATAAATGACTTACCACCAACAGTAAATAAACTTTGTGATATTGCACTTTTTGCTGATGGTACTTCACTAATTTTCAAGGTAGACAGAAAATCCATAGATTACAGTAGGATAAACACCACACTAGTTAAAGTACGTAAGTAAATGCTAAGAAAACTTAGGTTAGGTGCGCTTTGCCTAATGTTAAACCGTTAGATTCTAATATTTAACTAAATGAAATGTTTTCAAATCGTAGATAAGGCAGTTTTCCTAGGCATAACAATAGATAAAAATTTGCAATGGAGTCCCCATATAACTGTACTGGCAGGTAAACTAAGTTCGGCAGCTTACGCCATTAAGGAAATTAGACAACTAACCAATGTTGAGACGGCTCGCTTGATTTATTATAGTTATTTCCATAGTGTCATGTCGTACGGTATTCTGGTTTGGGGTAAGGCAGCTGACATACAAACTATATTTGTGTTACAAAAAAGGGGCATTCGTTCTATTTACAACTTAAATTCCCGTGACTCCTTAAGATAACTTTTTAAGGAAATTAATACCTTAACTGTAGAGTCTAAATTTATTTATGAGAATATTATTTATACATACATACATACATAAACTCACGCCTTCATTCCCAGAGTGGGGTAGGCAGAGCTACAGAATTACCAAGCACTCTTAAATAAGTTGTTGATAATTCTGTAACCACGTTTTGCACAATCAGGCCAAGATGTTTACCAGTGTATTAGTGACAGGTTGCAAGCCCATCGCCTAAGAGTACTAGAAGCCTTTATTATTCCCTTAGTCGCCTCTTACGACAATATATATTACGATATTATTTATGTTATTAAAAAATTTGATTCTTTCACATACAATTCGGATATACATCATTTTAATACTAGAAATAAAAATAAAATCGCTATTCGAAAATTCTGCGTCCGTAAAGTATATAAACTGTTGGTCAATGCATTCATTTCTATAATAAATTACCTGACGTAGTTTTAAAGTTACCCTTTCCAGCACTTAAAAATTACTTGAAAAAGTCGTTAATGTCTAAAGCGATCGAGGACTATCTAATAGACAAAAATATATTTTTCACCTCAGCAGCTCAAACAAGCAGGTTTTGCTGCTTAAAAACAGTGAGCAAAATTAAATTTTCCTGCGAGCGAGAGGAAAAGTAGCTTTTTAATTAATTTTTTTTAAATGCCGTGAGCAGTGCTGGGGCTACTCACAACATTCGAAAAAATTGAACTTCACTTTGTTCTGTCACTTTCACTTCGATAGGAAAAAAGCGAGAGATAGAAACAACTTGATTCGAAGTTCGATTTTCAAATTCCACACATAGTAGGCCCAAAAAGAAACGCACGTTCGGATGCACACATAACCGTAAAATTGCAAATAAAACTATCTGTTAAAGTTTGAAATGTGTTTATTATAACTATTTTATACAGTAGGTACAATTTTTTTTTTTATTTAATGTTTTGAAGACAAAATTAATGAAAAATAAGAAGTTTATCATGTATCTACATAATTTTGTTATAGTTTTAACAATCTTTAATTTCGTGACATAAACCGCGGGGGCAGTTTCAGAACGCATTTCAAAAATAGCGGGTTTATTGTAGCCAATAGCCATAGACAAGGCCTAGTTAGGTTTTTTTTAAAGCCACAGACTACATAAAGCTGTATAAAGTTGTGTTTGCACTACGGCATTATCAAGTTGAGTGACAGGTTTTATCTGTTTCATGTTTATTTTTTCCACTTTTTATTTTATTAGTATTTTGCAAAAATGCTTGTGATTGATGCATATGCGATCGTGTCGTTATTTAGTCGTGTATTCACCAAATGGTCATAACGGAAGACCTGCGTTGGCCCTACCAGCTTCACGCTGTGTTGTTCTCGCTGCTGAGGTGAAAAGTTGTATGTCTCACACGAGACCAAAGTTTTTTACGTCTCGTATCTTTGAATCCCTCGCTACGCTCAGGATTCTAACCTAGAATCCTTCGCTTACTCGGGATTCAAAATCATCACTCGCAGCAAAAACCAACTTTGCTCTCTTGTTGAACAAATAACTATTTATTCAAATTAGAAGCTTTATCTTGTCTAGGGGACACCGTTTATGTAGGAAAACATATCAATCTTATGTGGTCGTCTTGCACCGTCTTATATACACATAAGTAGGTGTTCATTTTTCCTTTTCGCCCTCTATCTCTCTCGTAAGATTTTGGTCAGTGGCGTGCCTAGGGTTTCAGAATAGGGCAAGCCGAGAGATATGTTTTGTAGTGTTTACGGTTATTATGGATAAATTTATCTTGTTACCACATTACTGATCAATCTTCACTTCACTCTGCAGTTGTATAGGCATTTACTTACGTGGACGAGCTCACCAAAGCACCCTGAAGGCATGTTACCACTAGATATAATTTTACAGACATATCAGCAATTGCATACTTTCGGTGGCCTTGAAAAAAGCCGCTTGGTTTGTATGAGAGAATAAAATAAAGGTTCAACTTCTTATTTTAACTTTGCTTGCCTAGGGAGAAAGCAATAAGTACTTACTTTTATTTCAATTACCTATCTAAAAATTACATACATATTACACAACATAGTTAAATTAAATTATTATTTGTATACATCGAATGTGTTTTTCTAAAACGCCATCGTACCTATTTTGAAAGTAGCGACACAAGCTCTAAAAAATTACCCTTATTCAATGAAGTTTTAGACTCATCGTGACCTCTGAAGGGAAGTTCTTGTTGTGCTAAATGACAAACAACATCGACTAATCTTTGAAAAACGCTACTATTGTTATCAACACGCATGTTGTTTTGTAATTTCCTTTGATAATTGGCGCGATAAAGATGTCTCAATTCGCTGTTTACCAAAATCACTAAAAGAAATTACCGCGTTCATGTGTTTTCGAGAATTCATGTGTCTTTTAATGGCGCCAGCTAAATTATTTAAATCGTCATAACCAGATGTATTCCACACGTTTTTGTCGTTAGAAAAGAAAATACAACACCAGCAATATAACTTATTAGAGTGCGAACAACCAACAATCCAATGAGTTTTGTACACTGACCTGTTAAACTGTCTTTTGTGCGATTTACTACTCTGAGAAATACACAAGTCAGGCGTAGGTTTTGCCGAAGAAATAAGTACCTTTTTCTCTGCAAAGTCCAAACATTTTACCTTTCCGTCGACAAGCAAAGTTTGTGCACACTTTAAAATATCACAGTCACACGGGACTTCCTCCATTGTCAATCTACGAGGGTCGTCTGAAAAGTTTCTGGCCACACTATGAAATAAAAACTTTTTTTTTAAAACCTCTTTGGCATTATAATTAGACTTTTTTCAGGAGCTATATGTCAAAATTGCCGCCATTTTTGACGGCTGGTTTTTCCTTAACGGCTGATTTTGCAAACCAGTGCCTGTGTTCTTTGAAAAATGGTTAAAATTGAGTGTCGAGCTGTGATTAAGATCTTACATTAAAAAAAAAATACGCCAACCCAGATCAAAACTGAGATGGATTCTGTTTACGGCAAGTCTGCTCCATCATTTTCTACCGTAAAATTTTGGGTAGCAGAATTTAAACGCAGTCGTACCAGCTTATACGATGATGAACGCGTAGGACGGCCAAAAACTGCGACCAACCAGGATATTGTGAAAAAAGTACACCGATTGGTGCTCGACGTCCGTCGAATCAAGGTTAGGGAGATTGCAGAAGCTGTAAGCATATCTAAAGAAAGAGTTTGTCATATATTAGTTGAAGATTTGAACATGCGAAAGCTAGCTGCACGTTGGGTGCCGCGTCTGTTAAATTCGGACCAAAAACAAGTTCGAATGAACATTTCCGAAGTCCTTTTGAAGCGATTTAAGCAAAATACGTCGGATTTTTTGCGTCGTTTGATAACCGTCGATGTAACGTGGATCCATCACTTCACGCCAGAGACAAAATCACAATCTAAACAGTGGACTGCGAAGAATGAGCCTGCTCCAAAGAAGGCGAAGACGGTTTCTTCGGCCGGGAAGGTGATGGCCACCGTTTACTGGGATAGTCGTAGTAGGGCGGAGTTATATTCGTTGACTATCTAGAAAAAGGAAAAACTATAACGGGGGCTTATTATTCATCGCTACTTGACAAGCTGAAGGTAAAAATTTCGGAAATACGGCCGCATTTGCAAAAAAAGTATGTGTTATTTCATCAAGATAACGCACCATCCCACAAGTCAAAGATTGCGATGGCAAAAATTCAGGAGCTGCGATTCGAACTGATTGAACATCCACCGTATTCTCCAGATCTTGCTCCTAACAACGTCTTCCTGTTTCCTAGACTGAAAACTTGGCTCGGTGGACAGAGATTTTTAAGTAACGAAGAGGTCATAACCACCATGGACGCCTATTTTGCAGAGCAAGACGTCAACTACTACCTCGAAGGGTTGAAGACATGGGAGCATCGCTGGGAGAAGTGTATAATCTTACAAGGAGACTATGTCGAAAAGTAGAAAAGAATCGGACCGAAAAAACACCTTTTTCCATGTTAGGCCAGAAACTTTTCAGACAACCCTCGTAATTGAATCACAACTCACAACACCACAAAAAAAAACTTATTATTGCACTGACCGCGCCGCGCCGCTCAACGCCTAAACAAACTATTCAACAAGTGAATAAAAGCATTTGTCAACAAATAGCAATGAAGTGAAGTTGGCCGCTAACGCGGCTCAACGCGCGCTCCGCGCCTGCGCGAAGCGAATTTCGCATTTACTATGAACTCGTATACAACTTCATACGCAATCAAGGCTTTTTACTCTCATACTATTTACCTCTTTTGACATTGTAAGTGCTCGCATTTACTGGGATAGCTTTAGAATTTAGTTTTTTTTATTTGTGCGCGTTTATGAATAGTCGATTAAGATGTTAGAAGCATTATTATGTCAATAACTAATGTAAAAGTTGGAAAAATACTGTAATGAACTTGACTTAAATTATCATCAACATAGTAATTGAAACTTTGAGCACCTGCCATAACTTTTTTTTACTATAAACAAAATTAGCAAATAACTTTAAAAACATGCGTATTTTATGCCCATTCTAAAATGGTATGACACAACATGATATCTTAATGTATAAAAGTAGGAATTCGTATGACATTTGCCAATATGGATCCTCGGAAATCAATGCTAATCATCTAAAAAATTATCTTGTACTCTACGATATCTCATTTGTTTGTGCTCCTTTGAAGAATATGATTGATTTTTGGTTGACCTTGGTTCAAACGAAGAGGAACTACGGCAACGTGTCTTCAATGCAGCCCGAGACATATCGGAAACCAATTTACGAAAATTAAACCGAAATTTTATTCGAAGACGCCATATGTGCCTTAGAGTCGGAGGGAAACAATTCGAACATTTACTGTAAAAACTAATGAAAATTAAACCCGTTTTCTATTATCTTTGAACCAAGGTCAACCAAAAATCAATCATATTATTATTATATATATGATAATTTTTTAGATGATTAGCATTGATTTCCGAGGATCCATATTCGCAAATGTCATACGAATTCCTACTTTTATACATTAAGATATCATGTGTCATACCATTTTAGAATGGGCATAAAATACGCATGTTTTTAAAGTTATTTGCTCATTTTGTTTATAGTAAAAAAAAGTTATGGCAGGTGCTCAAAATTTCAATTACTATGTTGATGATAATTTAAGTCAAGTTCATTACAGTATTTTTCCAACTTTTACATTAGTTATTGACATAATAATGCTTCTATCATCTTAATCGACTATTCATAAACGCGCACAAATAAAAAAATCTAAATTGTAAAGCTATCCCAGTAAATGCGAGCACTTACAATGTCAAAAGAGGTGAAAAATTGGAAAAATCTTTAAATTGGTATAACTCGAAAACGGTGCAACTTTTACTGAGGTCATGTTAGGCTGGTTTGGTTCGTATGAAGCTGGGGAATCTCCAGTGTCACTGTGACGTGCTATTTCTGGGACACCCTGTATAATGCTAGACCTTTATACATAATTAATTTCATTAATTTTCATACATGTTTTTGGTGCGCCTAGAAATCTCCACTATTATATTTTACGTACATTTACCTGGAATTTCTAGTTAATATTGCTAGACTAAGTTGTACCATTGTAATATTAAATATATAAAAAAAATGACTGACTGTTGAGTTTCTTGCAGCGTTTCTTCTCAGCAGGTGGTCTCCTCTTGAGATGCGCTGGTAGATTCTTGACGTGTAAAAGTATTTATCTTTATCTTTGTTTCAGACACTGAATTGGTCTATAAGAAGATGATTACTCAGCTGTGTTTAAAGCACGGCCATAACTACACAGATGAACTAATGATGAAGGTTCTTGGTGGGACAGAACAACGTTTGTCGGAAATCCTATGCAAAGAATTAAATCTGCCAGTCTCCCCTGAGATTTTTAGGAATCAATTACTGGAACTTGGAGATACTATGCTCGCTGGAACTCCTTTATTAGATGGTAAACAAACGTTTTAAATACTTATGTATTTTGTGATATAAAATGATTTTAATGTGTATGATTAATAGTTGATTTTGTATGACTATTTCAGGAGCTGAAAAGTTGATCCAATATTTGCACAAAAATAGAGTACCTTTCGCGTTAGCTACTTCATCAAGCGAAAGGTCTGTGGTTACTAAAGCAGCTGCTCATAAAGATTTATTCAATCTATTTCACCATATGGTAATGGGAAGTAGTGACCCTGAAGTAAAATTTGGCAAGCCGAATCCAGACATATTTATTGTTGCTGCCGCTAGATTTCCTGACAAACCAAATCCATCCAAGGTATTGCCCATTAAAAGATAACTCCTTTCCTATATCAAAAACCAACTTGTTACAAATTAATAATCAATTTATTGTTGTTTCTAGTGTTTGGTCTTTGAAGACTCTCCGCACGGCGTTACTGCTGGAATTTCTGCTGGAATGCAAGTCGTTATGGTGCCAGACCCTCATTTGGATAAGAAACTAACAAAAAATGCGACTCTAGTTTTGCCGACACTAGCGAAATTTAAGCCAGAATTATTCGGCTTACCAGCCATGCTGTAATAGTCAATAGAGGCTTCAACGCCACTTTTCTTCTGATTGTGATCATCGCTCTATTTGTCCAGTCCTGAGGGGGGTTATGAATGCATAAAATTGCATAATGTACTCAACCTACCGCATCTTACTACAAATTTCATAAGTAATGCAAGCACAGGAGGCCACCATGAAAATTAATTAGTCATAACATAATTATAAATCTACTAGTAAAGTGGCCGGATTCTTATTGTCCTTACGCAGCATCCTCTCCTTTAGACTCGTCTACCTACTACTTTACCACGTTATGCCATAAATCAAGACTGCCACCTAAAGTACCTACAAAAAAAAAAACAAGTTTTGCACAGATGTACGAGGGGTGATCTATTTTTAAGGTGTATGAAATCAACATGTTTTACAATTTCGTCCAATCTCAATCTATTTGATTTTATGGCAATTTGGCATAAATATCTTTACCCCCTTACTTATAAACATGGAATAAGCTTGGAATAGTTTATGCCATGCTTTGTCTTTATCTGTAATTGTGACATTTGCATCTGACAGAAAGTGACAAAGCATGTCATAAACTTAGTGATGGGTCGTTACCGGGAATATTCCCATGGCGGGAATATTCCCAGTAATGTTACCAGTAATATTTCCAAGTATTGGAAATTTAGGGAAATATAGAAAAACTGAATTATAAAGTAATTTTTTTTTGTGTTTTATGCTTATTTGGTGAACATTGGAACAATTTTGAATAAAAAAAAATACGGAGCTCCCCCCCTGAAAGTAAATTCCCAATGTTACCGGGAATATTCCCAAAATTACCAGGTATTTTTCCAATGTTACTGGGAATATTCCCATCGTGTAATTATGGCCAAGTACACTTTAAATCACGGAAAAAACATCTTAGTTTCGATCAAAATGAAAGAAAATCAGTTTAAAAAATCGCACTCTTTGAAATTTTGATTTCAAGCGAATAAAGCTTTTAACTTATTTATTGTATTGTATATGTTATTGTACCCTACCAATATTAGTATCATTTGAAAGCACAGTTAATTAACTTAAAAAACGCGAATCGTTCTTTTTCGTAAAAACAATGATCACGACACGTTAGGGTCTTTAAAAAAAAGTGATGGAAAACTCATTAGAGGACTCACTACATGTGCCACCCTGAACACGAATAAAAGGGGGGGTAAAAATGAATTATGGGTAATTTGCTATCCAGACATCACAGAAGTCACACCTGAACAGCTCCAGTAAGAGAAAACTCTGAAAAATGGATATCACGGCAGAAGAAGCAGCTCAAGTGGTAGCACTACTGCAATCAGGACTACGGCAGATTGATGTTGCTCGACAACTCAACATAAGCCGTTTCCGGGTGAAACGAGTATCCCAGCGGTTCCAGGAGACTGGAGGCTACATCAGGAAGCATGGATCTGGGAGACGACGTTTCACTTCCGACAGAGACGACCGCTATATTGTGTCAACGTGTTTGCGTAACCGATTCTCCAACGCTGTTGAGGTGCAACAGCAGCTCCGAACAGCTCGGAGGACGTCGGTGAGCGTCTCCACAGTAAGAAGAAGGCTGCGAGAGAAGAAAATCCTGCCTCGTAGGGCTGCTACGGGCCCCAAATTGACAGCAGAGCATAGGCGAGTCAGACTTCAGTCTGTCCTCTTCTCCGACGAGACGAGGGTATGCCTTTTCTGCAACGATAGGCGTAGAAGAGTGTACAGGAGGCAGGGAGAACAGTACTCACAAGCCTGCTTTGAAGAAACCGTCAGCTACGGAGGAGGATCCTGCATGTTCTGGGGCGGAATTTAAATCCAGGGCAAAACCGACCTTGTGTGCGTCTCCCGCACTGGAGGTGGACGTAGCCAGGGGTCCCTGACTGCTCATCGGTACATCACAGAGATCCTGGAGGACCACGTGGTCCCGTATGCTGGTTTTGTCGGGCCTGAATTCACATTCATGCACGACAACGGCCGCTCTCATACGGCGTTGATTGTTCGGGACTACCTGGATCAGGTTGGGATCCCCGTGATGCAGTGGCCAGCGAGAAGTCCTGACCTGAACCCCATAGAGCACCTTTGGGATGATCTGAAACGCCGGGTGCGGTCTCGTGATACTGCCCCTGCTACCCTTGAACAGCTTCGGGACGCCGTCGTCGAGGAGTGGAGTGACATTCCTCAAGAACGAATCGTGACGTTGGTGAGGTCAATGAAGGATCGCATGGAGGCTGTAATTAGGGCTTGGGGAGGTAACACTAGGTTTTAAGTTTAGTTTTAAGAATTTGTTTTACTTTATTTTTTTAATTTTGTCATGTTTTTAGATTGTGTCATTTTGGCGTGAATAAATGTTTTTCCTCTTTTCATGAAAAAAGATTTTTTTAAGCTTAGTAATCATTATCACATTTTTCACTATCATCACAAAAAGCACGTGCACTGAGTCGAGTCAAGGGCAAAACTAAGTCCTTTGTGTTTGTGCCATTTCAGATAAGAAGTTTGTGTGAAAGAGAAAAAAGGTGATATGTGTAAAAGAGAAAGGAATATATCTATGCATATTGCTTATTTAACTAACTATATAATCATTAAATCTCATATAAATCACCAGTATAGTATATTCCCACCTTTTGGGAATATTACTGGTAACATTAGAAACTTACTGGGAATATTCCCAAACGGAAACTTACTGGTAACGGGAATATTACCGCGGCCCATCACTACATAAACTATTCCAAGCTTATTCCACGTTTATAAGTAAGGGGGTTAGTGTTTTAAAATAACTCTCCACATTCGATGAAGATGGTATAAGATTTTCAGAATGGTATATACGAATCATATTCATAACATTAGTCCATAACGGAAGCTGTCGAACTAATCGTGTGACCGTTGGAATTGGGATGGTCCAAAAAAAATAACTCTTGGTTTTTACATTCTAGTTCGAAAGAAGAGGTAATTTTAAGATTCCAATTTCATTAATTTTGTATTTGACTCAATATACTGTCACGTCCTACCGGGTGGCAAGAAAAACTCGATAAAAGTTTAAAGAATTTATTGAAAAGAACTCCGGTAGTGTGAACAGAAGAGGGTAGTAGGTTCGTAGGGTGTGGTCTGATTCTGTGAAGTGGATAGCACTTCCCTCGTAATTAGAGTGACGCGGAGCGGCGGTGGAGGTAACTCGTCGGCAGCCCGACGGTGTACGATGCCAGGATCCTGGCGTCAGGGGGGTAGCACCCGGTGTGTAGCACCGGACCCCACTCGACGATCCTGGTCCCGGAGATAGACGCCGCGCCGGCCAAGTAGGTGAGTAGAGGAGGAGTAGATGGGTAGTTGCGATGGTCTGCTCTTAGCGGTGGACGCTCCTAGCGGAGGTGTACTCCCAGCGGTGATTATGAACGGTGAACGGTGAAAGGTGAACGGTGATCGTTGCTCCCTGAACGGTGAACGGTGCTCGGTGCTAGGTGAAAGGTGAACGGTGATTGGTGCTCCCTGTACGGTGAACGGTGCTCCCTGTACGGTGAACGGTGCTCCCTGTACGGTGAACCCTGGAAACCCAAGCATTGACTGTGTGAGCCTGGTGTCCAGTATTGGGATAGTTATGCCAGCCGCCGTTGGGTGAAGCCCGAGGGAATAGCGCATTTAATTATTGGCGGTGGCAAGAACTATCGGAACGGAGTTACATAAAACAAAGAAAAGCTAAGCCAAAATAACAATTTACTAAAGAAGTTAATGTACTAACGACCGTTATGAAGTAACGGTAGGTTATTAGAAATAAAAAATGGTTAAAAGAATAATTTGGAATAATCTAGAAGAACACACAATAAGATAATATAAAACACGATAACATTACACAGCAATATAGAAGTAGAATAGACAGTTAATTCGTTGCACTGAACTTACCCGATTTGGGGATTTGCACCGATTTTATAAATAGGTATTAAGTACCTATACGAACGTTAGCACTAGTGTTCCAAGTGTAGTAGTTGAGGCGGTAAAGAGGACGAATGAAATGAGCGCGGCCCTTTTATAACCTTTCGCCCATTTCGGTTAATTTTGAATATGAGTAGGGCGAACAAAGAAATGCTAGAAAGCCAATTCGCGTCATGAGTGAAAATATCGGGTCATGTAGGTAAGACACCAACATACCCTCCATTATTTTCTCATGCGCTGAATCGGATAAGAAAGAATACATTATTTTATGAACGAGTAACAATTAAAAGTTTATTTATATTTATGTTGAAGTTAATTTTATTATAAGATTTAAATATAAGTAAAGTTACACAGAATGGCTAGTAACGCCATCTGTTGGATAAGTGTCGTCAACACTTGACAAAGATCGATTTGTGGTTAACGCAACTCAAATAATCTATGGAATTGAGCTGTCTGTTTGACAGTTATTAGTAAACAATTCATAAAGATGTTTACAATACGAATTTAAATGAAAATGAAGTTAAATTGAAGTGAATTAAGCTTGTTTGTATGTTAAAATGCAGCACAGGTAAACAGCGTAACAACTGCATTGTTACAATACATACATACCTTCACGCCTGTTATCCCAGAGTGGGGTAGGCAGAGCTACAGAATTAATTACCTACAACTTTAAAAACTTTGACCCAATAGTTTCGTTTAAATTTTATTTAGCAGGCATTTTATGGATGACATGGTTATTTTAAACTAGAGTTGGCATTTTCTAAGAAATTACAACATCTAAATGATATCTAATGATAAAAAGTGACAGTTTTTTTTTTTTTTTTTTAGTCTTCATAGTGGTCTTTATTGATAATCTATATATATAAAAATCAATGCCATTTTTCGTTGTAATTGTATAACTCAAGAACGGGCTCACCTGTCCAAACCAAATGTTGAGTCTTTGTTCGGACTGTTTAGTAGATGGTTTATGTGAAGTTTGCACAAAATCGGTCGAGCGGTTCTTCATTTATCACATTTTTTGTAACAAATGAATTGAAAGTCAGAAATTTGCAGCGGGGCGAAGCCGCTGGCGGGCTGCTAGTATTATAAAAAATTACATTTCAAAGTGGAATTAAAAACTAATACATTAAAAATTTCACACAACAAAAACAATTACGTATATTAAAAACAAAATTAATTTTGAGACTAATGTGTAGTTATAGGAATATTATGATTAGTGAATTCCGGCTCCATCTTCGCATTCGAATGCTCTGAGATGTGTTTTCTTGTTCCCCTTACTCTAATGGAAACAGCTCTTATGACTGAAATTTGCACTTTTACTTTAAGCCAATAGATTATTTGTGAATATGATTTTTGCCATTTTTCATTTAATTTTGAGGCTGTTTTTTGTGATTGAAATAGTGTATTAAAACATACTATTTCAAGCGGTTGTCGCCTAACCCTTAAGATATACCTAGGAGGGCTTCATGCCGAAAATGAAAGTCAAACAAAGGTTACAAATACTTATGTCGAAATATCCGAAAAAGAGTATGTAGCGGCGTACCTAGTCCAGCTACTGCGATTGTATGGTTAAGAGCCAGCAATGAAGGGGTTGATTTTTATAAATCAAACACGAGGTGTTAGCCAGTAGTAGTAGCGAAAAATAGTGAAATGTAATGTCAAAAAGTTTATACAAAAAAAAAAGGGGTGATGGAACAACGACCCAATCAGCGAACAGCACGACACTCAGTACTCGATATCACGTCATTTGTACGCATTTTTATTGGATGACAATTTCGGGTACATACACCGTGTCCAATAAATTCGAATACACATCTTTTTGCACTAACCCTAAAGACATACAGACTACAGGCCATCGAATACTTATTTTAATTAATAAAGTATGGTGTCGTTAACAAAATACAATCGTTTCAAACATCAAGCATTTGTAGTTTTCTTTTAATCCACGGTGAAACAGTTTCGTGAAACGATTATCAGAAAATTTAGCAATGGCGACAGCCCAGTTGCTACTTTAAGGCCTTAAAACCCCTTGGAATTAAACGCAATCTAGTTTACACCACAATCAAAAGGTATAAAGAGACCTCCTCAGTAGAAGACAGGAAAAGATCCGGTCGGCCACGTTCAGCTAGAACCGATAGAGTAGTAAACATTGTGAGAGAGCGACTTCGGCGGAAAAAATACCGTTCTATTCGAAAATTGGCTGCCGAGCTGAAAATTTCAAAAGGATCGGTACACAATATTTTGAGGGTGGATCTTGGATGCCATGCCTACAAAAAACGAAAAGTTCATGGCATTTCCGAAGCGACCAAGAAAAAGAGAGTACAAAGATCCAACATAATACTTTCTTGGCACGCAGGGGATGAGTTTGTATTTTCTGACGAGAAACTGTTCGTGTTAGAACAGCCTCATAACGCCCAAAATGATCGATTGTGGGCACCAATGATAGAAGACATTCCGGTCAACCAGAAAAATGTTCCTAGGTCCCAGAGCTCACCATCGGTGATGGTGTGGGGTGCAGTTTGTAAGCGGGGTAAACTACCTCTAGTATTTATCGATAAAGGCGTTAAAATCAATGCTCAATACTATAAATCCGAGGTTTTGGAGAAAATTGTTGCTCCAAATTTAAAAAGGATGTTTGAGAACGAATATTATGTTTTCCAACAAGACGGAGCTCCTTCACACACGGCAAACGCTGTTCAAGCTTGGTGTCATTTGACTGATTTTCTGCCGAAGCATGAATGGCCACCCAGTTCTCCGGACTTGAATGTATTAGATTATTACGTGTGGTCGTACATACATGCTCTCGAAACTACATGATTATAAAATCGCAAACCTGGATCATTTCAAAAAGGTTATCGAGCATATTTGGGACCAAATACCAATGGAAGCGGTGCGTGCCGCGTGTGATTCATAAATATCAAATATCAGGGGACAATAAATAATTTGAGAAACGTTTGAAGCTAGTAAAAAAAGTTAAAGGTGGAGTTATTCCGAAACATTTGTTGTAAATATTATACATACGTGTGCCATTAATAAAATATACTTTTGATTGTATTAACTGTTTGTACATTTATTTTATTGAGAATCTAAACTGTAGGTATGCAAACTTATTGGACACGGTGTAGGTGGTTAGTTCAGGATCTATCCGTAGGGGGCGCCTCCTTCGGTGGTGGTTTAATAGGCTATGATCCCAGACATGCCCGCGGCCTTGAAAGCGTCATCTTACAAGAATGTCGCCTCGTACTAGTTGTCCATGAGAGGACAGATTTTTGAGTAAGATCGTCTTATGATGCCTGACGCAGTCTGGATATCACCTACTCTTGAAATCCCATAGTTACCAGGTATGGTATTTAGGACACGGCCAAGTTGCCATTTAAGTGGCGGCAGACTGCTGTCCTTGATTAAGACGAAAGTGTCCGGTTTCAATTCAGTGGTATTCTTCCTCCATTTAGTCCTAGTCTGCAGTTCAGAGATGTACTCCTTAGCCCAGCGTGACCAGAACTGCTGCCGGATTTGCTCAATCTTCTGGTAGCGAGAGAGTCGATGGACAGGTGTGTCTTGCAGGTCACCATCGCAGACAGGAGCGGTGGGAGGGCGGCCGACCAGAAAATGGCCAGGGCTGAGTGGCAGGTAGTCCCTCGGGGAAGATGATAGTGGTACTAGTGGCCGAGAGTTTAGTACCGCTTCGATCTGCACTAGTACCGTAGTATATTCCTCGAAAGTGAGGTGAGCATTGCCTATTACGCGTCGCAAGTGATACTTACACGACTTCACCCCAGCTTCCCACAAGCCACCAAAATGAGGAAAATACGGAGGGATAAACGAAAATTTTATTGCCTTACTTTGCGTATTTAACGATATCCAAATTGCATGTTAATAAGAATTGAGCTAATTAATTTTTTAGACCTAAAAGGTTCAGACCGTTGTCTGAATATATTTGTGTGGGCTTTCCCCGTAGATAAATAAATCTCTTAAGAGCGAGTAAATAAGCACTAGTAGAGAGGTCACTAACAAGTTCCAAGACTTCCAAGTGTATCGCCTTTTTTTTTTTATCAGGGGACAGTGACACACCAATTGACCTAAGCCCCAAACTAAGCTCTAGGCTTGTACTATGGGTACTAGACAACGATATAAGTACTTATATAGAGAAATATATACTTAAGTACATAGAAAACATCCATGACTCAGGTACAAATATTCGCGCTCATCACACTATTATCTGCCCTTACCGGGATTTGAACCCAGGACCGCTAGCTTCGTAGGCAGGGTTACTACCAACTAGGCCAGCGCGTCGTCATGAGCTTTGTAACGAAGCAGATAAATAAACAGATATAACCCTTTACCATTTTAGCGCCTCTGCCCTTACGGTTTAGAATTGACACTGGCCCTGCATAATCCACTCCTACTCTCAGAAAAGGGTAACTCACCGTTATGCGCTCTTTATTTAAATTACCCATTATCGGGGTTAAAGTTTTACCCTTGACGCGTGAACGAGTAACGCATTGGTGAGTCACCTTCCGAGCCAGGCTCCGACCCGCAAGCGGCCACCATGTCTCGCGCACCCGGTACAGCAGCGCGTGGAGCGACTGAACGTGCTCGTATCTAAACAATAGGGCGGTGAAGTGATGTCTACAGTATGGAATGTTTTTTGTTATAGTCGAAATCAGGCGTATTTTGAATTCGACCTCCGACTCGAATCAACCGTTGTTCGTCAAGAAATAAATTTAAACTAGAAAGCTTGTCTTTGGTTTTCACCGATTTTGCAACTCATAGGTATCTATCTGGAAATAATTATATTTTTGACAAAAATCTAGTGAGCGCATTCACGGCATTCCTCAGTTCATCGACAGTGATCGCCTCATGCTTCAGTATTTTCTTGTTGCGAGTATTGTGAATAAATCGAAGTACGTAAGCAGCAACGCGAGTTATACGGTTAAATTGAGAAAACCGATCTAATAGAAACAATCTGGTTTCTTGGGTTATTAATAATGATTTAACGGCACTAGGTTTAATTTCCGGTAACTCATTAATTGAAATTGCATTGAAATTTGTATCCGAATGTCGTGCTCATCACATGACGTCAAGAGGTCGTCCACATAAAAGTCATCTCGAATAACCCTATAACGTGAGGATCCTTACAGTCGTGCTCCAACTGTTTCAAGCATCGTTCACTTAGAAAAGGCAAACAAGCTTGCCCATATGTGACTGTGTTTAGCTGATAAACTTGTAGCAGTAACGACGGATCATCTCGCCAAAGGATAAGTTGCAAGTCACGTTGAATCGGAGACACAAGTACTTGCCTGTAATAATAGTAGGTAATAGTATAGGGGAAGTACGCTCAAAGCGGGTACGCTAAGGCTGGTAGTTAAAAAAAAAAAGTTATTTTTGTTTTATTTTCTTTATTAGTATTTATGTGCTATTATAATCTTCTAAGCTTACGCACAAATCAACAAAATTAAAAAATACGTAATTTTTATATAAAAAAACAATTAAAATCTAAACTCTTTCGAAAACCCGTTTTGCCAGTGGGGGGCGCCTAAAGCGAGTAGGGCCTTTGGGCAATGCGGGTACTGATTGTACATAATGAGATCAAATCAACTTAAGTTTACAGCTTTGGTCTAAAATTAACAATTTATGCTATTTATTACAGAAACAGAAACAGAAACTTAGCATATACAGTATTGGCATCATAATCAATTATAAAAACAATGTCACTATGACTATGACAACTTAAAAAATCGTATTAATTAAAGTGTCGATTTCACTTGGTAGAGTTACTAAATTTCATTACATATGTCACAGTAAAAGGAGCCAATGCCACTATAAGACGTGCAAGCCTCATGAGCCCATAATCCACAGTCATCGCACCTTATCCAATCTTCAGAAGGTGGGTCGTTGTACAGCTCGCCGCATGTTAAGCACCTATATTCGGACGCTGCATTTTCATTATGATTTGGGCCTTTTTTGATTTTTTTTGCAGCTCTTTTCGGCCGTTTCAAATTTGTAGAAGGTTCAAATTCCTTTAAATTCCTTTTAACAGCATCAACTTGATGACCGAGGTTTTGGTCGCCTCTTCCATAGCTAGCCGCATTGTGGTCTCGTCCCACGACGCTTGGGAAGTTTTCCTCTTATATTTACTAACCATCTACAAAATAAAAATAAAAGAAGGTAAATTGTTAATTCGTTGATTCATTTGCACAAACAGAGGCAAATCGGGTATGAGAAAAGCGGGTACCCGCTTTTCCCATACCCGATTTGCCTTAGCGCACGTTTTTGATTCATCAACGTATAACCTTCAAACCAAAACGACCAAACACAAAGTATTTTTATAAATAACAAGAATAATTATGAAACAATACATACTCAAAACACGTTGGCACATGTTATAAACCATTTCCGAGTAATAACACGTTAAAAAAGTGAAAAAAATCTAGTAAAAACACCAAAAAACTTCGTTAGCGTCTTACCTTGTAACCGCGTACGCCGTGCAACTGGCATCACTGCCTGTGATTGGTTGACGAGTCAAACTTCACTTCGCATCCACAGATTCTTACTATTGCTAAAGGCGCGCAAATTTAAGCGACTACCCGCTTTAGGCAGGGTACCCACTTTAGGCGTACTTCCCTATAGTACAGTACATACATACATACCTTCACGCCTGTAATCCCAGAGTGGGGTAGGCAGAGCTACAGAAGGTCAGAATTACAACTTCAAAAAGTTGTTGACAATTCAGTAACCACAATTTGCACAAATAGGCTAAGATGTTTACCAGCGTATTAGTGACAGGCTGCAATCCCATCGCCTAACAGTACTACAAGCCTATAGTCCCTTACGGCCGAACCCTATATTCAAACCGAGGATAGATAAGGCTTACCTCGGGTTAAAATTTGACATTTGCCCATACAAAATGTGTCAAATTTTAATTCGAAGTAAGCCTATCTGTCCGCGGATTGAATATAGGGTTTGGCCGTTAGTCGCCTCTTACAACATCCACGGGAAGACATGGAGTGGCACTATTCTAACCCGGCAACCACATAACAAGTACTATGAGCTACGTCCATCACTAAGTTTCGAAAAAAGGGGTCTGGCTCTGTCTTAAACAACAAACGGTATTGTTCGGCTACTCAACGCTAGATGGCAGCACTTTGTAAGCTAATTTGTGGTTTTATATTTGTTTCTTATGAGTCGCAAAAATACCTGATATAATTTTAATCATGCTACATGGGATTAAAGTTTAAATCACGTTAACATACATATTTTATAAAATAAAATCCTTTCATTGAAATAAAACTATACTTACTACTTAGCTTTAAAGGGAGCGGCTTCTATAGGAGTGGGCAAAACCTATGAAAAGGGAAAAGGGCCGCGTCTTTTAGACTGGAACAAACATGTATGTAAGCGAGTCCCATTTAGCGGCTAGATCCAGCTTTAGAGAATGGGTACTGTGTGGAAAGCCTAGTAGTGGTTACGGAAATGCGTAATAAGCGTCGACTGTTCAAGTCCAGGTTAAAATGGTGCCAAGATCACCAGGACCAGATTAAATGGACGCTCAGAAGCATTCTAGTTGTAATTTCCGTGGTTTTTGCCAGAGTTACAACAAAGTAAAATTGAAGCCAGGGCTGCCGATGGGTGTGGACGGCGTAAGTGAATCAGGGGCCATAGTCAATATCTTTAAGGATCATTTTCGTGTGCAGTCGCCTTTGCAGTCGGAAAAGGTGCTCAATACTAAGGTTGTACAGGGGTGTCGCGAATTCACGCGATTTAAGTAATTAGGAAAATAATTTTCTAATTCATCGATTACGAAATCGATTGTAAGAGTAAAAGATAAATTAAACGTACATAGTTATTTTCATATTACATTACATATCCTTTAACTTTAAAGATAATTTAGATATAGATTCGATAGTAAGAATGCTGTTCGAATATACGACGGTATAATCTATGGTCGTGGTATTATCTGTACGAATAAGGCGCGGGGAAAAGTTTACTTTTTGACAGAGACGCTACGCTTGTGGGAGAAAAATTTGAGTGTTACATATATTTGAGGATATTGGATATTCTAGTGGATCCTGGTATTCCTGGTGAGTCCTTTGCATTATTCACTATCATTGTTCCTACATCTTCTGTATTTACCTGTGTGTTGTCTGGGTGTTTTGCACTGTGGTACTTTGCACGTAGTAGCAAAGTTTCCCGTGTAAGAAAGAAGTACATTGTGTACACGTTGATCAGTACCAGAAGATCAGCATCAGCTAGATCAGTATCAGTTAAACAGTAATCAGAATCAGTTATCAGAATCAGAACAGCTAGATCAGTATCAGTTAAACAGTGATCAGTAATCAGTCGAACAGTACCTGAAGATCAGTATCAGTTAAACAGTGATCAGTAATCAGTCGAACAGTACCTGAAGATCAGCATCAGCTAGATCAGTATCAGTTAAACAGTGATCAGAATCAGAACAGTCCTGTGAGGTAAGGGGTGACTGTAAGGGGAGGTCGGAGGTCACTCGTGGGGTTTCTACCCTATTCAGATAATTACGCACTACGTGGTAGCTGAGTAACAATCAGTCAGTCAGATACGTGTGCACCTTGTGTGCAGGTACGTATATTCAGCATGTAGATAATATCTACTAACAATCAGCCAGTCAGATATGTGTGCACCTTGTGTGCAGGTACATATATTCAGCATGTAGATAATATCTACTAACAATCAGCCAGTCAGATATGTGTGCACCTTGTGTGCAGGTACATACAGTGGTGGACATATAATTAGAAACAGTACATAAAACTTAGGTAAACACAGAATGAACTATTGTTATGAGTAAAAATTATATTGATTAAATCACTATTGACTATGCCAGAATATAGCCAATGAGTTAAAAAACTCATAAAATATTTAAAAAAGTAAATCTGTTCTATCTTTAATTATTAAAAGATTTTAAAAATCATGATAGTTGAATTTCTATTACTGGCCGCTTGGACAACTAATTAGAAACAGGATCCATGGTTCGTTCCATTTTTGAAACTAAAAAGAAAACCTCTTTTTACGCTTTTTCTGTTGTTTCGGCGGCAATTAAACGTCAATTTGGAAAATTACGTGAATAATAAGTATTGTTAAAAATGGGTAAAAATAAGAGTTGTGACGAGTCAACCAGGCAATTAATCGTTAAATTACATTTAGATCGAAAGTGGACTTATAGAAGAATTGCTAAACATCTAGAATGTTCTGTGAAGAAAGTTTTCAACGCTATTGCTCATTATAAAACTAACGGAACTTCTAAAAGTGTTGTTAGAAAGGCTCGTCCAAGGAAAACATCTCCCCGGGAAGATTCGCAAATAATACGTGTAGCTAAATAGGACCCGTTCAAAGGCTCCAACGAGATTAGAAATGAAGTTTTTTCACCTGATGACCCAAGGAACATTTCCTCGAAACTGGTACGCCGCAGATTAGTGGAAGCTAAATTGTTCGGGAGGGTTTCTCGAAAGGTACCGCTTCTTACCAAGCAACACCGAGAGAAGCGATTATTATTTGCAAAGAAATATCTTAACTGGACCGTACGAGAATGGAAAAAAGTGTTATTCTCGGATGAAACAAAAATAAATATGGTGAATTCAGACGGCAAACGCTACGTTAGACGTCCAATA
Organism: Acleris emargana; assembly: GCA_927399475.2. Lineage (NCBI taxonomy): Eukaryota > Metazoa > Arthropoda > Insecta > Lepidoptera > Tortricidae > Acleris > Acleris emargana. The sequence goes on along the minus strand of OV656835.1, from coordinate 53,020,184 downwards.
AACCATGCTTTTGATTATAAATACACGAGGAGCATAGTCAAACACGGCGGTGGTAATATTAAAGTATGGGGATGTTTTTCTGGTTGCGGAGTTGGACCCGTCCGTAAGATTGAAGGTATTTATTTATTTATTTATGGATCAATTTCAATACAAAAACATCTTAGAAGAGACAATGATTCCCTACACCGACGACTATTGCCTGTGACCTGGATCTTTCAGCACGATAACGACCCAAAACACACGGCCCGCAGTGTTAAATCCTTTCTTAGTGAGCAACGTGTTACCATGTTAGACTGGCCTGCAAATAGTCCCGATTTAAATCCAATTGAAAATTTGTGGTACGTCGTTAAAAAAAAAGTCTCCGTTAAACGTAATTCCAGTCAAAATGAACTTTACGAAGCCTTTGTTGAAGCATGGAACTCGATCCCACTCGATAAATGTATGAAATTACTTGAATCAATGCCACGTCGTTGCAGAGCCGTCATTAATAACAAAGGCTATGCAACTAAATATTAATTGTTAAGAAATTTAGTAAACCAAACATTATTTTACATAAATAATTTGAAATTGTTGACGTTGACACGTTAAAACTTTGATTTTTACCTCATTTCTTTAGTGTTTCTAATTACTTGTCCATGACGGATGGTACTGCAAATGTCGTTTAGTTGTTTGTACGTAACTAAATATCTAAATGGTAGTTGTAAACTCGGATATTTATTTGTTTTTTAATTAATTATAAGTTGTTGAACGTATTCTATGCATTTTGTTGTTTTATTTCCAAAAACAAAAGTTTTACGGCAATGTGCCTTGTATAATGTGAAATACGTCGCAAGTGTTTCTAATTATATGTCCACCACTGTATATTCAGCATTCAGATAAGATATTCGCTAACATTATTTATTTCAGCTATGTATGGTTTAGCGACATGAGTGTAGTGTGCACCTTGTGTGCAGGTACATATATTCAGCATTCAGATAAGATATTCGCTAACATTATTTATTTCAGCTATGTATGGTTTAGCGACATGGTGGAGGTGCTGGGATACTTCCTTTTATCCAGGAATGACAATCCTTTTTTGTATTAACAATGATTTTGTGACATATATGAATGTGCAAAGCGAACAGTTTAAACTTTATTAAGAAGTATAATAGGAATTGGCAGCGCTTATAATGATATGCAAAGTTGCTAACATATTTGGTTCATAGTTGCATTCAAGCAACATTATATTAAATCAGTGATTCACAGTTTTTGTGCTTTGATATTGTTTATGTGTTAATATTTGAGCCTATAAAGAAAGCGATGACAGTGCATTGCCCTTGTTTATTTTATTTTTATCTTTTCAAGATGAAGTACAATAATAATCAGATGCAATGAGTTGGTGTGATTTAATAAAATTGAATTCTTATCTTTACAATAGAATAGAAGAAGTAATTAAGTTATATTTGAATAAATCATGTGTCGGTACAGATGTTACAATATAATGAGGAGCCTTACAGGACCTTCTTTACCAGTGTACAAGTATTAAGATGCGATTTCATTATAATCATTTAAATGAAAAAGAAATAAATTTAAAAAAATCTGTTATTAAAACAGCAACATAAAAAAAAGGAAATATTTAATTATTCTACCTTTTATTTATTATATTTTATTTTACCTTATTGCTTAGAAAGTCATTTACAGCATAGAAATAATTATTTGTAAGACATTATTCCTGGTTGCATGCTCCAACTGCAAATAATAATTTGGAAAGTTTATGAAATGTTTTGGTTGACTGGTAGAGAATGCCATTAGGCATTAAGTCCGCCATTTGTACTTTTTTGTACAATAAAGGTTAAATAAGTAAATAAATAAATCAATTAAAATGTTACACAGTAAATAGTTTTAATACAGTATTACACACTCTACAGTAAACAGTTTTATAACAGTATGATTAAAACACTTTTAAAACTCTTTAATTTAAATTGTTATCAGCTTTGTAATCTCATTGATGTTTAAATAAAAGAGTTCATTAGACAAATTGTCTCTTGTTACAGTTGGGAGTCTATATCAAGATTTAATTCTGCTTTATTGCATACTTGTTGTTAGGCCTATAAGGTGTTCATTTGTGTAGTGGTAATTTGTCGAAAATAAATATGGAAGAAGTCGTCCGAACTCGTCTTAAAATAATTAGTGACTCAGTGGAGTTGTTAACCAAGTCTGCTAATGATACAGTAATAAAGCTAAAAGATAATCAAATTACTTTTGAAGAAGCACGCGTGGTAGCGTGCAAGCTTAAGGTCATAAACGAGCGATTTGTGTCAGAAATGTACAATTATTTTAAATTAGTACAAGCACCATCAGCTGATGAGCTATCAAATTATACTTCTTTACAAATGCAAGCTGATGAGTTAGTAGCAGAAATTGAAAGTAGGTCTCAAATTCAGAAACCAAGCAGTTCACAGGCACCTCACAGTGAGAGTGTTCACATAACCAATAGATTACCTCAAATGGTTTTATCAAAATTTAACGGGGATGTCCTAAAATGGCATCAGTTTTGGGATCAATTTTCATCAAATGTGGATAGCCGCAATCTTAACGATGTTGATAAACTGCTATATCTTCAGTCCGTTTTAAATGGTGAGGCTAAACAAGCTATAGAAGGTCTCGATACAACCAACAAAAATTATAAAATAGCAGTGGAAACTTTAAAGGAACGTTACGGAAAGCCAATGTCAATTATTGATGCACACTATGTTGCGCTTTATCGTATCCTAACAGCAGGAAATACAGCAAAGGATTGTCGTAACGTGCTGATCGAAGTAGAAAGGCATTTACGTGTATTAAAATCTCTTGGTGAAGACGTCAATCATAATCATTTACGTGTTATGATTATGGAGAAATTTCCGGAGGATATGATATACGAACTTCGCGTGAAATTAGGTGCTGAGGACGAATCTATTGACACTATTAGGAAAAATTTAGAACATATTATATCTGCTAGAGAAACGTCGAATAGGTTAAAAAGAGACGCACCTGAAACTGAAACCACCAATGAAAAATTCACTTTAGATACACTTCATGTTCGATCAGTAAAAACTGGCTTTCGGGAAGGGCATACACGAAGACAAAATTTTAAACAGGATAGTCAATTAGTCACCGAAAGTATGAGGATAAGAGTTTTAATAGATTTAATCAGCGGAAAAGGTCCTATGAAGGTCAAGGATCTAAGCAATACGAACCAAATACTAAGAGGTCAAAGATTAATTGCGTTTTCTGCCATGGCGATCACTATAATGATGAATGTACCTCTGTTAAAATTATTGAAGACAGAAAACATAAAATGAAAGGGCGTTGTTTTAACTGCTTCGGCCATGCTCACGTGGCACAAGACTGTAGGTTTAAAAAAATATGTAGACATTGTGGTTTGTTTGGGTTACACAACCGCGCACTTTGTCCAAATAAAAAAAACGAAGAGCATAATCCAACAAATGCCATAAATATTTAATGAGACTACTCAACTTTACGATAACCGTTATGGATAAAAAATAACAATAAATGTGCTTCACCTGACCTACAATATTTTAGATTTTGGAGTAATTTCAAGTCCCTTCCTCTTGAATGGTACTGTAGGACACCACTTTAATCAATCGCAAAATAAGATGAATCATCAAATAGCAGAAGACACTTATGTTGATAACCTCGTCACGGGCACTCGAACAGTAAAATATGCGCTGGAAATTTACAAAACGGCAAAAACTTCTTTTAAAGAGAGATTTATGAATCTTTGTGCAAGGAATTCAAATTTTAAGAAATTGATGGCTCAAATACTTCAGCAAGATCGTGACCGAGTGAAAGATAAAATGCAAACTTTAGGTATTTAATGGGACATTCTAAACGATAATTCGAGACAGACTCTAATTAAAGACAAAATGATTGGCAGATTCCACGTTTAGAGTTACTGGGTGTAGTTATAGGAAGTCGACTATTAAAATATGTGTCGAAATTTCTCAGATAGAAGATTCGAGCTCAATACTTGTGGATAGACAGTGAAATTGTGCTTAGTTGGTATAATTCTGAGAAACTTCTACCACCGCTTATATCGAATCCTGAGATTTTGGCCCAACCAGCAAAATACTAGCCAGTCAAAAACTGTACGCAAGTACAAATTTCCTTGCTGAGGAGGGTCTTTTACAAAGAAACTATGATAAAAACAAACTAAGAGAAATGTAAGAAAAAAAAAGAAATACAGTAAGTAGAGAGGTTAGCCAAGATAGAGTAGAAGCTACGAAATGTAGAGAACTGAGTGAAACCAATCAGAATAGGCCTCAACTGGATGAAAGTTATGAACAAATATTACAATTGCAAAAGAAAGTTCAAGGAGTTAAAACTGATATTAAGATATCTCTTCATTTATTTAAAGATATAAATGCTATGCTTAGATGTGGTGGAAGATTTCAAAACGCTGAATGGACAGATGAAAGGAAAATTCCAATGCTTCTTAGCGATATTAAGGAATAAATACTGCAAGGACGACCGCAAGTCCAAAAGGTATTAAGAAATTGTGTTCCTTGTCGGAATGAAAGTGACGGTCTTTTCAAGATCTGTTTAATGCCCCCGTTGCCTGCGAAAAGGGTTAGATATTCAGCTCCCTTTACTTTAATTGGCTTAGATTATTTTTGCCCTCTTACAGTGCAAGAATGAAACACAGAGAAACGTTGGATATGTCTATTTACGTGCTTTGGCTGTAAGAGCTTTTCATTTAGAAGTGGTGAAAGATTTATCCTCAATAGAATTGTGTTATGGCTATGAGCAGATTCGGAGCAGTGGGAGTTTTAAGTTATTATTTCTGACAATGCCACTCAATTTAAACTGACATCTTCTGTGATAACTTTTAATTATTGTATTAAGACAAAAGTATCTTGGAGATTTATTCGCAAGTTAGCACCCTGGTTTGGTGGTTTCTACGAGCGTTTTAATTGATATTGTAAAATATTGCCTCAAAATGTACTATCATTAAAGAAGTAGAAGTAGAAGCAGTGCCGAATACTCGACGTCCTACGACTGTAGGACAAGACTTTGAGCTTGTTCTAACTCCGGCTGACTTCCTGAGAGTTGGTGGTCCTTTAGTGAGTGATACATCAGATACTGACTTCTTAGAGAATGCTACTGTTACCAAAGATAACCTCGTGATGGGTTGGAAACGCGGTCAATTAATTTTAGAAGAATACGTGAAGATGTTTACTTCACAATATTTAACCAGTCTTAGAGAAAGAAAAAGTATACATAAACAGAGTAGAGTAGCCTTAGATAGAAAACCTAAAGTTGGTGAACTCGTTCAAATAAAAAATGACCAAAATAGAGCTTTATGGAAAGTTGGACGTATTACAACAGTTAAGGCGAGTTCGGGTGGACAAATTAGAGTTACAAAGGTAACTATGCCATCAGGAGAGACATTGACTCGATCCATAGGACATTTGTACCCTCTTGAGTTAGATGATAACGACAGCATACAATCAGACACACCGCATAAGATTGACGATATGACCTTTAATGACACACAAACGCCTTTGGACACAGTCAAAGAAAATATGCAAGAAACACTTACTTCTAAGGAGACAGACAATAGTAAAATCAGATTTAGTTGCTCGTGAAAATTATGATGTTGCAACTACAGATGTATACGCTAATACTATTACCAGACCGAAGAGATCATCAGCTCAAAATGCCCGAGAAAGAATTCAACAGTGGACCCAACAGTTACTTAGTTTAATTTTGTAATTTAAAATTAATTAAATTTAACACTTTCAAATTTACCTATGTTGAATTTATTTCATCCTGATTAAATTATCATTTTTTCTTTCTTTTATTGCCGGCGGGAGTGTCGCAAATTCACGCGATTTAAGTAATTAGGAAAATAATTTTCTAATTCATCGATTACGAAATCGATTGTAAGAGTAAAAGATAAATTAAACGTACATAGTTATTTTCATATTACATTATATATCCTTTAACTTTAAAGATAATTTAGATATAGATTCGATAGTAAGAATGCTGTTCGAATATACGACGGTATAATCTATGGTCGTGGTATTATCTGTACGAATAAGGCGCGGGGAAAAGTTTACTTTTTGACAGAGACGCTACGCTTGTGGGAGAAAAATTTGAGTGTTACATATATTTGAGGATATTGGATATTCTAGTGGATCCTGGTATTCCTGGTGAGTCCTTTGCATTATTCACTATCATTGTTCCTACATCTTCTGTATTTACCTGTGTGTTGTCTGGGTGTTTTGCACTGTGATACTTTGCACGTAGTAGCAAAGTTTCCCGTGTAAGAAAGAAGTACATTGTGTACACGTTGATCAGTACCAGAAGATCAGCATCAGCTAGATCAGTATCAGTTAAACAGTAATCAGAATCAGTTATCAGAATCAGAACAGCTAGATCAGTATCAGTTAAACAGTGATCAGTAATCAGTCGAACAGTACCTGAAGATCAGTATCAGTTAAACAGTGATCAGTAATCAGTCGAACAGTACCTGAAGATCAGCATCAGCTAGATCAGTATCAGTTAAACAGTGATCAGAATCAGAACAGTCCTGTGAGGTAAGGGGTGACTGTAAGGGGAGGTCGGAGATCACTCGTGGGGTTTCTACCCTATTAGATAATTACGCACTACGTGGTAGCTGAGTAACAATCAGTCAGTCAGATACGTGTGCACCTTGTGTGCAGGTACGTATATTCAGCATGTAGATAATATCTACTAACAATCAGCCAGTCAGATATGTGTGCACCTTGTGTGCAGGTACATATATTCAGCATGTAGATAATATCTACTAACAATCAGCCAGTCAGATATGTGTGCACCTTGTGTGCAGGTACATATATTCAGCATTCAGATAAGATATTCGCTAACATTATTTATTTCAGCTATGTATGGTTTAGCGACAAGGGGACTGTGGTGATTAGATTTACTGCCAGCGATGTGGCTAAAGCTAGAGGCTAGCGAGAGGCAAGTCCCCTGGTCATGACGGCTTGAGTATCGAGCACCTTCAGAATGCTGGACCGCATATATCAAGAATCAAGAGTCCTGGCAATGCTCTTCTCACTGTGCGTTAGCCACTCTTACCTTCCCAACGATCGAATGAGAATGGTAGTTGTACCTATTGTTAAAAACAAATCTGGAGACCTCTCAGACAAAATAACTACAGACCCATCACTCTGACTACAAGTATAGTTAAGGTATTTGACGCGATGCTTAATGCACAGCTGAATAGATTTTTGGTACTTCATGATAACCAATTTGGATTTAGGCCATAACTACCTATCTGGGTATGGCCGTCTTGTAAATGGTCGTAATTGCGGCAATATTTTGATTAAGTTATGTAGGCAGTCAGAAAATCGTGCCTAAGTACCATCCCCTTTACATTTTTATTTTTATTTCATGAAAACGATTTTTGATATGAAATTAATCACACCGTATTCTATGATTAAAAACCTTTAAACCAATGAAACAAACATTTACACAATGTAATATTCAGATATACAAAAATGTGTTTCAATACATAAGTCCACACAATTTTCCACATGTCATGTAACACACTTAAGTTTTCATCGTTAGATTTTTTTCCTTCCTGGTATGGTAGCACCGTATCGTATTTATTTGCTAGAGCAACAACGTAGGTGTTTGGTCAAATGTCGCACATCAGGTGTATGGGTGCATTATCGGTGGAATTTATTACTTTTCATAGTGAAAACAGCGAGAATTGGAACAAAAAATACGTCGGAAGGACATTTTGTCAAGATAAGTGTAAATATTATGTTTTACCGTTGTTCTATTCGAAAATATAAACAATATTCTATGAAACAAAGAATCATCACAAGTGTAGCGTCCACAATGGCGGCGATAAACCAATTTGTTTTTTTCATTCATTTATGTGCGTTATGTGAGTTACGTTGTGTGTTATGTGCGTTGTGCCGTTCGTTACGTGCGATACGCTTTTTGCTATGATAACACACGGGAATCCAGATAAGGGTTGGTTTATATTTGCATGCTTTAAATATAAAAAGCTAACATAGAGATTATCAGGAGGGATGGTGTCAACAAATAAAATCCATACTTATAATATAAATATGAATGTGTTGTTGGTTGATGTCTGTTACTTCTTCACGCTGAGATTATTTGACCGACCGATGGAAACCCGGGGAATAACCGCAGGATAAGCGCCTATTGTGTATGTACATCAGTGCTCATACTGATGTACTTAAGTACAAACTTATTCTTTGAAAATAAATGTCTGTTTCTAAGAAGCTAACTTGTTTTTTTTCATTCTTGACATTGCTTTAATACTCACTTATTGATATTTTTTTCATTTATTTGTATGTGTTTGGAAATAAATCAAACAAGATTAATTTTACGATGTTTTATTCGGATAAGTACCAGCGTCCAGTTCCTAGATCTGTGTGTACGTTAAACAAAGTAGGTACAATCTTATCAATAAAAATAAATATTTAAAAAAAACCAAAAACTCATGCATTTTGAAAGCGAGTTTTTGTTTTTTTTAAATTTATATTTTATTTTATACTTTTTAGTGATCCTATTTATTATGCTGTTGTTATATAGTCCCACTTCTCAATTAGTGAGAAACTATAGAACATTTCAAGCTCGCCGCAGACAACGCCGCGATAATATCATAGTCATATTAAAACCTAAATGTGATCCCTCATAGCCGCTCAAATATCTTAATAGAGATATCTTATCGCCACCCTTCAAATAGGTAACGTTAAGGAGTTCCGGTGGTCATCTGTGGTCTTCATCAGTTCCACTTCACCAAATAGTACTTTTCAAAAGCAAATGCACCAGTTACAGTGAAAAATACCGAAATCGCTATAGGTGTCCCTAGATTTCTCCAAGATCTCATCATCAGATCCTGACGTGTTGACAATGGAATCAAATAGAAAGTATACCCATTCAAACAACGAAAAAAAAATTCAAATCGGTCCTGTGGTCTCTGAGTAATCGGGAAACATAGGTACATAAAAAATAACATAGATCCCCACGAATTGAGAACCTCCTTTTTTTGAGTCGGTTAAAAATAAAAACCGACATGTGAACTCCTCTTTAGAAATTTCGGCTATTTTCCAGTGTGTTAGTTTGTTATGTGTGTTACATGTTACAGTGCGTAAGGGTGCGGCTCCACTGAGGCGGAGACGAGAGGAGCGGAGCGGAGCTGTGCCAATATTAACCAATAAAAGGCGCATGCGGTCACGTCGAGCGCGCCTTGCGCAGATTCCATTGGTTAATATTGGCACAGCGGTGCGGTGCTGTCTTTTAAGCATGTTGTCAAATACTTCACGGAGCGCAATACTCCTGTATATGCCTGCTTCCTGGATCTCTCCCGGGCTTTTGACTTGGTGTCGAACAAGGTACTATGGGATAAGCTTGATGGTACTGGGTTGCCCCACGAACTTGTTAATATTTTTAGGAATTGGTACGGACACCAGGTGAATAGCGTACGTTGGGCGGGAGCAATGTCGGAGTGTGAGGAAGGGGGGGGGCTGAACTCGCCCGCACTCTTTAACTTGTATATGAACGCACTTATCGTCGGGCTCAGCTAGCAGCATGTCAACTGTCATGTGGACAGAATCTGCGTCAATAACCTCAGCTACGCGGACGACATGGTGTAGCGAAGCGCGTCGCCATGCGGGCTATCTACGCTTTTAAAATCTTGTGAAGAATATGTGGAGGGTCATAGGTTGAAATATAATGTAACAAAGAGTCACTATGTAGTCTTTGAGGTCGCCACTAAAAGACGGTTGAACGTGCCACCGATTCGCCTTAACGGTGTTTCATTTCTAATGGTGGAGCGGTTTAAATACCTCGGATACATTATTACAGCCGACCTCAAGGATGATGCTGATATTGAGCGGGAGCGGAGGGCTTTGTGCGTTAGAGCAAACATGGTTATACGCAGGGTCGGAGGTGTTCGATGGATGGCAAAGCGACTCTTTTCAGAGGTTGCACGTCTATGCATACTTGTAACCTGTGGGCTCACTACACACAGCGTTCGTACAACGCCGTCCCCGTCCAGTTTAATAATGCGTTCAGGGCGGTGATGGTGCTGAGGCGCTGGTTTAGCGCTTCGGGCATGCTCGCGGCGTCCAGCCATCCGTACCGACCGTAGTATACGGCGGTCTTCGGTCTTTGTCTACCTAGTTTAATATACTTTTCTCAAAAATGACCGGAAAAGTTGACATTAAGAACTCCATACTGAGACGCGAAGTACATAGTTTACAGACAGATTCCAAATAAAAAAAAATACATTGCGTGCTCGCTACACAAGCCCGCAATGTTGCATACAAATTGAATTGTTATCTAGTTTGTAACTTTAAAAAAAGTGTAAACGGCCATAATAAAATGAGGGCACAAGTCTTATACATCCATATTTTATTCGAAACGTAATTTTTTTTCTGTGTCTGGAATAGCTTGAGTTTTTTTTTCTAACAAAGCTTGCGTTTACTCCATGTCATAAACATAAAGGCGGTAAAGAGCAAAGACCTTCATTATAGACGAACAGTCTGTGGAAGCGAGAGTGCAGCTTCTTTATGCACGAATACGAGTGCGACAGTGACAGCGGGTGGTAGGACCTTGTGCAGGGTCCGTCCGGATCGCTACCACCATCTTATCCATTAACCTACCGCCAAACAGCAATGTTCGCATTGTTGTGTTCCGGTTTGGGGATAAGACAGCCGGTGAAATGACTAGCATAGAGGCATTCCATCTTAGTCCTCAGCGTTGGCAACGCATTTGCAGTCTTAGGATTGCATTGCAGTCTTGTGAATGCGAATGTCTATGGGTCACAGTTTCCACTTACCATCAGGTGGCCTGTGTGCTCGTTTGTCTTCTCTATGCCATAAAAAAAAAAAAAAAAAAAAAAAGCGAAAGACGTTGACGTTGTAACCATTTTGAAAGCTAATGGTAGCCCACGGTAGCCCACTGGCGACAGCGTCTTTTAGTTTTTATTAAAATATTCAGGATAATTGTATAAACGTGGTGTCAAAACCGTTAAAAACAACAATGGTGGGCTGTGCAGTACCTGATTGCGAAGTCAATCATAGGAATAATCCAAACAATGAGTCATTTCACAGGTAATTATGATCCACACATAGTCATTTTTGAACTCATATTTTCAAGGATTCCTAGGTCCAAGGAATACGGTTAGTGGTCTAATAAGTACGATATATCATGTAGTTTTGTGTTTTATGCATATTTTTAATTTTTATATGTAAAATGAAAAGATGTTGTGTCCGTGAAAATTTCCATTTTTTAGGTAGTGATTGAATGTTTGAATCACACTCATCTATCGATAAGTTATCAATATGTCGATATTTCTTCATTCCTTCTCATAATTATTTAAACATTATTCCGAGCGATTATAAAACGCAGCTAGGTAAATTGATCGCAGTTTATAATTTATCATTAAATGCAGATGCACTCGGGTTATTGTTTATTTATATTAACCGAAGCGGAGCGAGGGCGGGTCGCTAGTTTCTCTATATAAGTAACTTTATTGTTGCCTAGTGCCCATATTAAAAGCATAGAATTTGTGTAAGACTGAAATTTATTAATTATTTACATTAAAAATTGATTGTATGATATGTGTGTGGTAATTACCATGAAAAGAGTATTATTATAGATAATGAAAGAATCTTGTGTTTTATTAGTGAAGAATGCTAGTTTTAAGTTCCACGCAAGATACAAACAAGTCTTATATAAGCGAGTCTTTTTCATCGATATTTTTTCGATATAACGTACGGACATCACTAAAATTACACGCACACTTGTAAAATCACGCACACGTTGACATTTCCGTTTTGGTAACGCGGGAAAAAGGGAGTCTGTTCGTCTATTACGTTAGTTATATAAAGGTCTTTGGTAAAGAGTGATGGTTTTTTCACGTGTTTCTGCTTGTATGCAATTCAAAAAATGAGTGATGAAGATTTTACTCCAACACAAATTTTTTCTTGCGATTTTTGAGAAAAGCACTATATATGCCTCGGCAGGAACGGAAATTGTGGGCCTCGTATTTTTAAACGGACTCGCAAGCCCGTCCGTTTAAACCAATACTCGGCCCGCAATTGCCTGCTTCACTGCCTAGGCAATAATGTACTATAATGCGATAACGAAGTGAGTATATTTTATAAATGTGTATGTATATTGTACGCCATAAGGCGTAAGGCGTCTAATTTTCTATCGTGGATTTTGGTGCTTTAGAAGCGTTTTTAGCAAGCTCAAATATCGTTTCAGTCCGTTTCAGATGGAGCTCTATCACATACCAGATTATCAGAATTTCGACCAACTTGCCGTAGTTTTCAGGCGCCTGAAACATTGTTAACAGTCTGTTTTGGGGCCAACCTCTATCGTATTACGCCATAACCTGATACCCAATTTCAGGTGTTTTCAGGACAGGTACATTTCAGTATACGTAAATTTTCACCAAGAGTGTAAGAGGTAGCATGATTTAAAAAAATATTACACTGCTAGAAATGCTATTAGCTATTAGCCATTGAGAAGCTCAAGAAACAATAAATAATGTTATCGATTCCTTTTATGTCCGTATTGACAAAGCATCTGTAGTGGCAGTTTTGTTTACACGAGGTTTTATTATATTAAAAAGGCTTTGGTAAGACAATAGAGAATTTGGTGTATTTTTGGAACAGGCCGTTACTGTGAACCAATCATTACCGGAATCGGGTTTTCTGCAATTTCGATATTCAGGGTATTTCGGGAATGGAGTCTTCTTCGAGTTTTTATGAGTTTCAATCCATTTGAAATTGGCGCATATTGAGAACGGTTCATTTTGGTAATAAGTTGATTTGGGTTTCATTCGTTATGAGAATAGTTTTTTTAAGATATTAGGAGTAGGTATTGGTGTATTTTAAGTTTGGTGTCGAATGCACTGGAAAGGCCGCATAACCATGCCACACGCGCCACGCCCACTTCACACTTTTTTCTGTTCTGTGGTTAGGCCAGATCATTAAACCTACCTACCTACCGTACATATATACAGCCTTTTTAATTTTTTATTATGGGCAAGTAACATTAAGCCCATCACTATTTCATCCTGTATCTAAAGACAATTACAGCCTTTCTATCCTCGTGGCAGTCCTTACCTACATATATTATCTTATCTTCTAGGTTTAGTTAGAGGGTTTAGAAATAAAGAAAATGTTAAAATGAATACAGAGTTTTATTACATTTTATTATGACAGTGTTGTCACCCACTATGTTTTATGGTAGAATGAACTTGCAAATCACTTCGCAAGTTGCTTTACAACAGAGAAGACATCCCCTGCCGACAAATTTGAAAGTACTGTACTGCGCTCCACTCCTTTATCTGAAAAAAAAGGAGTTTCAAGTTAAATATAAAAGGTAAAAGCTTTTTAAATGGACTGTTTTTCTCTAATAGGTCACACCTTTCTGTTTTATTTTTGTTTAGTATAACGTCGAATAGACGAAATTTGCTTTTAGGAAAAATCGTTACGGGAGCCAAATACGTTTTTGAGTACGTTTAAAGTGTTTTTGGTTTTTGATCAAAAATGATGACTTAAAATCAAAAGCTGTAAGGGTCAAAATCTTAAATGCTTATCGATACTAATATTATAAAGAGGAAGGATTCGTATATATGTATACACCCCAAGAGGTCTCATTGTCACCAAGTCAGTTTCTGCCGAGGGGATCCGTGAGAAATTGAGCGAACTCTTCAAATATTATACGCATTATGCGAATGCTTGTTACTGAATCCAGCATTCGTTTTCAGAAAGCATCATTTAGTGAAGCTGAACTGATGGACTCCTGAATTCCTCAACGGTACCTATTTCAAGGGTTCCGAAGTTCCTATGAAGTTCCTATGACGAAGCAAATTTAAATGGTTTAAACTATGTCTTTCCCGTTGCGTTGCTTGAAATATATCTTATACTTTCTTATTAATTGAGAAGTTGGACTACGTAACAGCACATTAGGTATGATTACTTACTTAAAAAAATAAAATATAAATTAAATGTAGTAAATAACAAAAAACCGTCTTCGAAAACGCAAAAAAAACTTCTTCTCAAATGGAAGGTCAGTCAAACTGAAGTCAGCGCCCTACTATATTTTTAACCAAAAGCCGACTTCAGTTTGACCGACCTATATTACCTTTTGAAGAGAAGTATTTTTTGAGTTATTGAAGGCGGTTCTCCATTTTTTGAATAGTGGTTTCTGACGTAGGCATCCCGTGATCCATCGTAGTAGGACAAAAATGGTTTAATGTGATACGTTAATATTTAAAAACGACTTATAACCAGGGATCGGAATAGACAGTGCTTATTAACCTTATCTAAAAGCAGTGGTTACGTGAGTGGACACGTACTGCGTCACATCCGTCAACATAAGATTTCCAAACTTTAAAATCGGGGTAATTTTAAAATACTTGCTCATATATATTAATTTAAAACTATAATTGTATATACATAGGTATTTACGTGTCTTTACGTGTGTATTTACTGTTCTCTTTAAAAAAAAAAGTGACGGACCACGACAGACGGAAATGAGCGATTGGGCGACATAGCCAAATTATATGGGTTACGTCATCAGTTGCTGGACAGTATATTTCCAAAAGTGGCTGGACAGTAGACTTCCAAAAGTTGCTGTACGTAGTATCGTCTAAAAGTGATTTGTTAGATAATGCCCGGACCAATTTTCGAATTTAGACTGATGAATGACAATCACCGAAAAAAGTACAACATTTGTCTCTTTCATTTTGGTCGTGTCATCATTGACATGTCATTTGTTTATGCCAGCCTCTCGCTTCTTAAGTACACTTTTTTTACTATTTTAGATTTTAACCGACTTCAAAAAGAGGAGTTTCCCAATTCAATTGACAACAATTCATTATGTGCTAAGGTAGTAAAATAAAATACCGTTTCTAGATTTTACACTGCTGATTACAGTAAAAATATCTTTGGATTTTTTTATGCAGTACTTTTTTTATATTTAGGAAAAACAGTAAAAAAAGTTGGATTGTGAATGTTAGGAATACACTTATAGTGCCCTTAGTCCATTTATTACCAAAGGAATTGAAAAAAATATGACATGACATGACAGTCAGTTCTGTTTCTGTTTAAAGTTACTTTTTTTTAAATTTTATATCATGCTAAGATCACGACATCAGTATGCCTAACTTTGTATATACGGTATTTTTAATGACTATTTCTGTAATAAATTATTAACGACGAATTTAAGTTAAATATAGAAAAACCGAGAAATACGGGTAGTCTAATTTTTAACCAGCTATTATAAACGCGAAAAAATAATAATGCTTTTTTTTTTGAAATGTTGTCAATTGTGTTTCAAGTTATTTATGAATAGATTTTACGAATTTCTTTTCTTTAATGGATAAGTTACACTCCAAGGCGTGGTGGTGGCCCTATTCAGGATTATAGAAGTCAGTTTTATAAATTTTAAATTTAATAGTTTTACTTCATACCATACAAGGTTTTCTCGCGGTGTTACTTGTAGATCGTTCCTATAGCTTCAATTTATAGCCACTGAAATATTTGATAGTAACATGACTGAACTCAATTATTAATATCCTATAACATAATTTCAAAAAAAAAAAAACAAAAAAAATATTTCCTTGATATCGTGTTCTCAGAAATGCGTATCGATCGAACTGTAGGATCGAAAATATTGTTCTTCCTGACGGCTATTTATGTGGGATTGTACTGATTGTACAGGTATTTATGACATAGACTGTACAAAAATATTCAGCGACTTTTGAAGATGACTGCACCGAACATGATATTTAAATGATATACCTTATTGCCTTACAGTCCGTGATCGAATTCGAGATCAAACATGTAAACAAACGGATTGCCATCATAAAAAAACAAACCCAAGTGATGGATAGTTTAAAATCATTGAAATAAAAATAAAAATAAAAATAATCAGGGTAATATAATATTGTGTGAAGAGTTGAAAATATTACACTAATGCTAACAGTAGATATACTTTTTTTAATTCCGTATTTATGTTGTTTGAATAAAATATATGGAGTTTTAATTTATGCTACTGGCAATGGTAAGAAGTTTTAAACATTTGGTTCGTTATTATAATAATTTTACTGTTAATGCAATACGGGACATACGGCGTTAGTTTTCTGACATCTGTCGAATGAATGTGCTTTTTTTCGTTTACTCTTTGGTATCGTTGCTTTCTGTTGTTAAGTTTTTGTTTATTGTTTAGTTTTGGTTGTATTTTCGTGTACAGTTTCTATTTGTTCGTGTGTGTTGCATTGGAAATTAATAACTATGGAAGTTCAGTCGGGCCCTTCAAATAAAAAGAACAATTTCTCAACGTCGAAGAAATGGCAACGTAGTGCTATGACCGTTAGTGAGAAACTTATGGTGATGAAAGCCTATAAATATTTCTACAAAAATTGGTGGTTGTGTCAATAAAACTACCGATGTTCTTGGCATTTCCGGTGACGGTATGCAGAATAGTGACTGAGAATAAAACTATTTTAACATTACACATGAATAGACAAACTTTGGTGTGAAAAAGTGTTCCAATATCTTACTGAAAAGCATGTAGGTATCGGAATTTATTATTGATTAAAATTCAAACATTAAAAAATGAAATCTTCAAACCAAGATTATATACCCCTGGAATGTCACTTTGACATTGACAATTGTATGTTTACATTTTTGATCTCGAATTCGATCACGGACTTTAGTTATAATTACTCATGTGTGTCGGGCTTATCAAAATCGAGTCCTATGAAGAGTACAAGCACTTCATGTAAAGTGGCTCTACGCATAATATTTTCTCTAATAAAGAGTTTTGATATTCCTAATCTTCCTAGCCTTCTAGTTTATTTCAAGCAGTATTTCAAGAGATTTTTCCGTTGAACTGTTTGTTTTCTATTAAACCTTTTTTTTGACAAGTAGTCAATTATCAACTAAAAAAAATATTCCAATACAGAAATACTTATAAACATTAACTCGACCTCAGTTTCTCAGAAGCAGAACGTTTCTTTTGGACCCTGTATAATTGGATTAACAAACACTGGATGCCGGTCCGGCCGGTGTGACATTTTACAGATCAGGCTCATTATGTAATTAAATATGTTCAGGAAGTTTTGAGTAGTATACATATCAGTGGATTTATGTAGTCAGACTTGTTCAGCTAATTTTGATATTTTACAGATAAGGCTAATTATGTAATTAAACATGTTCAGCAACTTTTGTAAAAATAATGTACATCGACCTTTGGTATTCCCAAATGTCTACAGAGATTTGTACAACAGCCTGTTCAGACACATATGGACCTTAACAGTGTGCAGGTGTTTTGAAAATTTGGATGTGTTCATGAACTTTCGTTGCTGCCCGTACGCCGCTGTATCGCTGAACACCACCAAGACGGCTAGTACGAATTGTCCGTGACATGTTTTTCATTTGTATCTTCCTTGCTAACTAGGCAGGCAGCGATAGAGACGCAATAAGCGAGAAAATAAAACTAGATCTGTTCCGGGTCCGATGTGCTTATATCGCGTCGTTAATGTTTTGAGAGTGAATAATGTTCATAATAAAGATTTCGTAATGAATTACTTTTCCAATGGTGACATTTAGGTACAATAAGACATAAAATACTACTCATTATATTTAACCGTGGTTTTAGGCCCGCAATAGCGCAATCGATTCTTCACCACTCCTCGGCAATCGATTCTTTTGGTGGAAAAGTATAGAATCCGACTGTTCCACACGACCACCCTTGAAAATTTTGCTCTTACAGCTTTTAATATAGCATTTAAACATTCTACATTAAAAAAAAATACATCTACATCATTTACTGCGACAGTTTGAAAATCAAATCAAATCATTTATTTGTGAACAATAGGTATACACATAATAGTACATTGTTGCCTAGGCGCGGAAAGTAAGGGTTTTCCTGACGAGGTGGTTAGCAGGCCGAGCAACAGCGAGGCCTGCTAAAATACGAGTCAGGAAATCCTCGTTTCCGCCGAGGCATACATAATGCTTTTCTCAAACATGTGAGGAAATAATACAAATACATTTCTAAAAAGCAAGTAATTTAATTTACATTTTTGTTTGCCCTCCACAGCATAAATTGGTCATAAGTTCGGTTATATTTTTCCTTAGATTTAGCGGGAAGCAGGTTTTGCCTAACCGAGGCAGCTTCAGATTTTAATATAGGCGGAGTTGTACCTATTTAGTCGCTTTCGTCGCTTGAGCTCATTTTTTGTAGTATTTCACACAACAAATAGTTTAATATTCGGTTTCACAATTATATTATGCGGAATGAACGAATGTTACCGACTGTCAATTGTTTTTAAATACTAACCATAGACATTGGAATGCAAATTTGAAAAGAAACACGCACTGTGCTAAAAAAGCGAGCAGTTACAATGGCTGTTTGGAATTTTTGTCTTGGTCCTTTTGATTTTGTATGCAAATTGACAGCATTTTTAAGAAATATATGGACATGGACGGAAAGTGTTTTCATATGGTTTTTTTACTCCTAGGAGTAAAATGAGGCTCTTTCCGTCCTTGTGTTTCAATCGGAAAACCGTTTTTTCCGAGCATGTTTGAGAAAAGTAAATTATGCTAGATGGTGACTAACATATAAATTGGTTCAGCTATGTTCTGCCTCAGGGCATACAAATTTGGATCTTATAACTAACATGCTCATTGTTATGTATTATCTACAGCTATTATTTAAGTATTCGTTGACTGAATAATAAGCTTTTTTAACTAGGAATTTACTTAAAGCCTGCTTAAATTCTAGAACAGTTTCTTTTTCCCTAATAACAACCGATAGATGATTAAAAATTTTCGTGGCCATTCCTATAATACTTTTTGCCATAAGTCTTGTTTTAGATGGGGGTGGACGCAAATTGTTTTGTAGTCTTCTACTTGAAAATCATTGACACATCATTAGCGTATTAATACAGAGCGAGAGCGGAATATGATATTCCCATAGGTTCGAATAGTATGGCGAGAAACATCAAATAGACAGATTTGTAACCGGCCGGTTTGATCTGGTGAATCCGGTGATGCCTGTAGTATCAGGTTGTAATTCCACAATGTACTGTAACCTTCATGTTTAAAAAAAAATCTGTAAGTAAATTTTAAAGTATAAATGCATTTACAATATTAAAAATAATCCATGAAATTTAAGTAAATATGTAAATTATGCTCGTGACTTACATTATTCGTGATATATAATGATTTTTGAAATAAAATCGTACACTAATCAAATTCGACCATATTTTTGGATAGCGGTTAATCAAGTGGCAACTTTGTGATGACGTAGAAAGTGTCCCTTTCGGAAGAGAAGACCTTGTTTTTTTAGACCATGCATTCTTCATTCAATAACGTATTTCCATCTCACTCACGTATGAATGAACATGCGTCAGGTTTCTGTAAATAAGTACTACATGTTCCGACCCCTGCTTATAACTTATCTTCAACACCAGTAAACCAAAATAACGTACTTGCTACCACAAAACTATTCATTAGGTAGGCAAACCTACTACAAACATATTCCTCATACTCTTTACATAATAAACTCAGGGGCAAAAATAACGGGTCAGAGTGCGTTTTTCTTACAAACGAGGCTATTTCGAAGCCTTGGTTCCTTGTCGGATGCTTTTAGTGTTTTAACCAATACAGGCATCGATGCAGGACTTGGCACTCTGACCCGTCTGTTTTGCGCCTGAGTTTATATAAAACCAATTCGCTTCCCGCCGTTTGTCCCTCCGCATGTGACCACGCTTAAATCTTTCGAAACGGCACAACGGATTTTAATGCGGTTTTCATGAATATATCGAGTGTTTCAAGAGTACGGTATTTTATAAAATAATAAATTCTGGATTATGCACACGAGGGTAACAGAAGGGACACATAAAGCGAAGCGAGGGTGGGTCGCTAGTTACGTATAAAAATGATTTTTGATTGAAAATCGACATGTAAGTAATAATAATTATTAAAACATTTTCGTCATGGATGGTCGCGGTAGAGTCAACCCACAATAACTTTGCACAAGATATTAAACGGTATCCCATAAAATACTCGTATAATCTATGTTCTTTCATGTCACTCAAACATGACATATTGGTATTACATGGATATTTTGTTGAGGTTTTTTTAACGATTCCTATTTTCAAAGAATTATAATAAAATAACATCTTCTTAGCCTGATCATTTAGCTAATATGATATTTTTTTACAATATAATATTATTTCATGAAATGAATATAAAATAATACAGAGAGTAGTAATAAAATATCAAGAATTTATTAGGGGCTTACTCATAGTGTTTAGAGTTTCATATAAACATTGCTCCTTTTGCTTACGGACGGACTCCATCTCTTCTTTTACATTTTGGAAATGAGTTATCATTTTGAAAATAAGTTCTCGAGCTTCACTTGTAATAGGTTTAGTTCGTCCGCGTAGAACTAGCTTACAGTTATTCCCTCGGTATTTTTTAAATATTCCGGGATGAAAAGTGGCCTATGCGTTAATTCAAGGTATAAGCTATCTCCATTTCAAATTTCATCCAAATGCGTCAAGCCGTTGCAGCGTGAAGGAGTAACAAACTAACATACACATACACATACACACACACACACACACACACACACACACACACACACACACACACACACACACACACACACACACACACACACACACACAAACCTTCGCATTTATAATGTTAGGAGGATTGTATTTTAACTTATATATTAATTTCTTTAAGGTGAATTACCTGAAGCTGTTCTTACTACAACACGGACTTCAATCAAAATTAAATGAACTTTTGACTTTGGTGAAGCGCAACAAACCCGACCCAATATAGAAAACACAGAAAACAAGATGGATTATTGGATGACCTAAGACCATTTGTTATAAATGTGTAAAGTGATGATGACAGTAAGGTTGAAAGAGGAGAAGGGTTCGGAGAAGTTGAAGTTCAGGAACAGTATGAAAGAGTGGAATTCTTATACTCAGATATCTCGTTTATTGATGAAACATCTCAAACATTGTTTTGCGTTTTAAAGTAAAAACAAAGAATTTGATTCCTTGACCGCGTCGGACTGTGTGTTGATTGACTACGTCATGACACAGTCCAAAGTGGCCTGGGGACCAAATCTTAGACTGTGTACTGTAAAGACCTCAACTTATAAAATTACCCACTTACTTATGAGGCAACATTTTTTGCCTTCGACCTTGTCTGTGTTATTGGTTCATCGCGTTTCACCGGGAACTGCTAAATTATGCAGGACAAAAAGTACCTAGCCTATGTCCAGAAGTTTATGAAAGCGATAACCATACTTTCGTATTTATAATAAGCTAGCCGTTGTGCGTCCGCGCAGAAAAAAAAGCAGCCTATGATACGCAATGGAATAATGTAGCATTCTAATGGTGAAATAATTTTTGAAATCGGTCCATTAGTTTTTGAGTTTATTATTTACAAACTTTCAAAAATACAAATATTTTCTCTTGATAATATTTTATTGTTCCATAGATAGAGTTAGGATGGTCGGGAAATATACTTAATTATATCGCCGCGCGTAGTATACAATAATTAGAGCTATACTTGTAAGTATCAAAACTTGTTGTGTTACTAAAAACCAGTATTGCCATAAACAAACTTAAGATTTCTACTGTTGTCAGCTCATTGCAGAGTTCTGTTATTGTGGGTTGACCCAATGAAAAGGTTCGTGACTGGGCCAAAAGTGACGAACAGCATTGAAATAAACTTAAAAAGTCACCAATCTATTCATTTCGTGACTTGACTTACTAATTAAGTATCTATTCACTCAGTTCTTAGATTAAATGAAACTTAAAACCACTACATTGGAAATTGAAAATAGTAATAATTGTTTTACTTCATAAATCGATAAGTTAACGGGCCAATTTCTGAATTGCAGTCATAACATCGGCACAACTAAGATCAGTTAGAGAAATCGTCGTTTCACAACCTCTTTCTGAAAAAGAAAAAAAATGTTAGCGCAGTTCCAATAATTCCAACAATGATATTTATCCTGGCTCCAGCTCTGGTATCCCTAATAGCCAAACCCTTTATTCAAACCACGGATAGATAGGCTTACTTCGGATTAAAAATTGACACATTTTGTATGGGCGTTTGGCCGTTAGAGAAGCCGGGTGCGTCTGAGAAATTATTAAATTTTGCCTTTGAAGATCTTGTTTTAACCTACTTCAGAGAATCCGTTTGTTCTTTGGTGAAAACCGTGGCCAGATAACTGGTTATCTGTCAAGTTTTATTTTCTCCAGTATTAGTTATCTCCGAGGATTTTATTATCCTCATGCTAATTTCAACAGTTATCTGTAAGGACACTTATGAATCAATCTCCACGCGGGGTTTTCATCGCGGCGATACGACGAGTGTCATTGACGAGCAAAACGTCAACGACCTACCGCGCGCCCGCCACGAGACGCGACGTAGGCCTACTATCCACGGAAGCGTAGCTGTATAGACGCGTATTCGTCATTATACGTTTGCTAGCAGCCTACATACAAAACCGCAAAACTCTGTCGACGGAGCGGCAAAGTCGCGTCACCGACCGCTGCATGTCATACGCCGGGCACGTATGAAAGATAAAGACGACATCTTCACGTATGAAAGAAAATGTAGGCTACGATACGCTTACGCTACGCTTCGTGGACAACGAAAAAGCTGAAAGCTGCACGGCGTATATTTGCAGCGTCTATGCAGCTACGCGTCGTTGACAGTAGTCCGTACTCGCTGCGAGGCTCGACCAACTCGCAGCGTCCGTTCAGCATCTTGCTGTTGTGAGGAGCGGCGAGTAGTCGCGGACCGGCGGCGGTCCGTCGCCAGTCGTGACGATACGCTGGCGGAATAATCGCCAACCGTGGAGATTATTCTTTCTTATTTATTATCTTTCTTATTCTTATTCTAGATTACCTAACCAGAGATCAATATGAATAGTGGAAATCAAATGAAATTACATACCGAATTTAAATCTAAATTTGGTTAGAACAGAAATGGGCTTATTAAAGATTAACTATTAATTTGAGAACTATTCCAAAACAATACAGTTAGTTAATTGCAAGATCCAAGGGTACATTTAGTAGTATGGTATAGTATGGGGCTTTTAGATCTGTACAGTCAAGAACTTAGATTTGGTACCTTAGGTCCAAAGTCGATCTGACATTCTACAACAATAAGGTTGTTTCCTAAAAGTTACGAATGACCGGACATCTCTAATGAAGTAATGACAATGACGACTTCAAGCATACTTTTCTGGAAATGGGTTACAAATTAAGACTGCAGCACCGAGCAAAAGTCAAGCGTCCAGTGGCGCCCTCCATACTATTATTGTGTTTACTGATAAACTAAAGAATTTCCATGGAATTGGACGATGCTTTTTTATAGCGCAAGTAAAAACACAATTTATGGGATACGTAACAAACTTTGATCTTTGAGTAGTCAGCTTAACGGGAAAAGGTGGCCACTTGTTGTTAGTAAACTGTGAATAGTAAAAAAATGTGATTTTATCCTATAAGTTGTGTTTTCATTTGTAGTACAAAAAGCGATTCCCAGGTTCCCAGTTTGACTACGGAACACAAAAAGTGAGCGTGACGTACCTACAGACAAACTGGTCGATAGACATGGCGAAACTACAAAGGTTCCCAGTTTGACTACGGAACACAAAAAGTGAGTGTGACATACCTACAGACAAACTGGTCGATAGACACGGCGAAACTACAAAGGTTCCCAGTTTGACTACGGAACACAAAAAGTGAGTGTGACGTACCTACAGACAAACTGGTCGATAGACACGGCGAAACTACAAAGGTTCCCAGTTTGACTACGGAACACAAAAAGTGAGTGTGACGTACCTACAGACAAACTGGTCGATAGACACGGCGAAACTACAAAGGTTCCCAGTTTGACTACGGAACACAAAAAGTGAGTGTGACGTACCTACAGACAAACTGGTCGATAGACACGGCGAAACTACAAAGGTTCCCAGTTTGACTACGGAACACAAAAAGTGAGTGTGACGTACCTACAGACAAACTGGTCGATAGACACGGCGAAACTACAAAGGTTCCCAGTTTGACTACGGAACACAAAAAGTGAGTGTGACGTACCTACAGACAAACTGGTCGATAGACATGGCGAAACTACAAAGGTTCCCAGTTTGACTACGGAACACAAAAAGTGAGTGTGACATACCTACAGACAAACTGGTCGATAGACACGGCGAAACTACAAAGGTTCCCAGTTTGACTACGGAACACAAAAAGTGAGTGTGACATACCTACAGACAAACTGGTCGATAGACACGGCGAAACTACAAAGGTTCCCAGTTTGACTACGGAACACAAAAAGTGAGTGTGACGTACCTACAGACAAACTGGTCGATAGACACGGCGAAACTACAAAGGTTCCCAGTTTGACTACGGAACACAAAAAGTGAGTGTGACATACCTACAGACAAACTGGTCGATAGACACGGCGAAACTACAAAGGTTCCCAGTTTGACTACGGAACACAAAAAGTGAGTGTGACATACCTACAGACAAACTGGTCGATAGACACGGCGAAACTACAAAGGTTCCCAGTTTGACTACGGAACACAAAAAGTGAGTGTGACATACCTACAGACAAACTGGTCGATAGACACGGCGAAACTACAAAGGTTCCTAGTTTGACTACGGAACACAAAAAGTGAGTGTGACATACCTACAGACAAACTGGTCGATAGACACGGCGAAACTACAAAGGTTCCCAGTTTGACTACGGAACACAAAAAGTGAGTGTGACGTACCTACAGACAAACTGGTCGATAGACACGGCGAAACTGCAAGGGTTCCCAGTTTGACTACGGAACACAAAAAGTGAGTGTGACATACCTACAGACAAACTGGTCGATAGACACGGCGAAACTGCAAAGGTTCCCAGTTTGACTACGGAACACAAAAAATGAGTGTGACATACCTACAGACAAACTGGTCGATAGACATGGCGAAACTGCAAAGGTTCCCAGTTTGACTACGGAACACAAAAAGTGAGTGTGACATACCTACAGACAAACTGGTCGATAGACACGGCGAAACTGCAAAGGTTCCCAGTTTGACTACGGAACACAAAAAGTGAGTGTGACATACCTACAGACAAACTGGTCGATAGACACGGCGAAACTGCAAAGGTTCCCAGTTTGACTACGGAACACAAAAAGTGAGTGTGACATACCTACAGACAAACTGGTCGATAGACATGGCGAAACTACAAAGGTTCCCAGTTTGACTACGGAACACAAAAAGTGAGTGTGACATACCTACAGACAAACTGGTCGATAGACACGGCGAAACTGCAAAGGTTCCCAGTTTGACTACGGAACACAAAAAGTGAGTGTGACATACCTACAGACAAACTGGTCGATAGACATGGCGAAACTACAAAGGTTCCCAGTTTGACTACGGAACACAAAAAATGAGTGTGACATACCTACAGACAAACTGGTCGATAGACATGGCGAAACTGCAAAGGTTCCCAGTTTGACTACGGAACACAAAAAGTGAGTGTGACATACCTACAGACAAACTGGTCGATAGACACGGCGAAACTGCAAAGGTTCCCAGTTTGACTACGGAACACAAAAAGTGAGTGTGACATACCTACAGACAAACTGGTCGATAGACACGGCGAAACTACAAAGGTTCCCAGTTTGACTACGGAACACAAAAAGTGAGTGTGACATACCTACAGACAAACTGGTCGATAGACACGGCGAAACTGCAAAGGTTCCCAGTTTGACTACGGAACACAAAAAGTGAGTGTGACATACCTACAGACAAACTGGTCGATAGACATGGCGAAACTGCAAAGGTTCCCAGTTTGACTACGGAACACAAAAAGTGAGTGTGACATACCTACAGACAAACTGGTCGATAGACACGGCGAAACTGCAAAGGTTCCCAGTTTGACTACGGAACACAAAAAGTGAGTGTGACGTACCTACAGACAAACTGGTCGATAGACACGGCGAAGCTACAAAGGTTCGTAGCAAGTGGAAAGAAGTGGTCTCTGCCTACCCCTCTGGGAAACAGGCGTGATTTAATGTATGTAATCTATAATTAAAATTTCATTTGAAATTTGTCGTTATGTCGAAAAATATTTTTTTTATAAAATTGCTCTTTCAAATGTTTCTGAAACATAACAGGTTGCGCATAATTTCCTTAAAATAAATAAAACGACACATTGTTGAATGCTGACGTTTTTAAAACTTTTTTACATAATTAAACATGTGTATCAAGGTGCCCCACGGGTGAGGCACAATGAAACAAATTCCATTTTTCACCGCTTTTTCTGTATTTTTATTACGATTTTATTTTCAAGATTAATTTAAATGCCATATTAATAGCAATTAGTTTAACTATGATATAAGCAAAAAAAAAAATTTTTTAATGATATTTACTGGCCAAAATATGGTTAATATTTTCCTTACCAATCTGCCCCGCTTCCCCCTACAGTGTCACAGGATTGTTTGGATCTCTATCAATGCGACCGACAAGATTTTCCTGGTCGTTTCATAACTATGGACGAGACTTGGGTCCACAAAATACACCGTAGTCAAAAGGAGTCCGGTTTATAATGACAACAAGAAATCGTGAAATGACTACATCGCAAAATGACAAGGTTTCAAAATGACTACTTCGCAAAATGCCAAGGTTTCAAAATGACTACATCGTAAAATGACAAGGTTTCAAAATGACTACATCGTAAAATGACAAGGTTTCAAAATGACTACATCGCAAAATGACAAGGTTTCAAAATGACTACATCGCAAAATGACAAGGTTTCAAAATGACTACATCGCAAAATGACAAGGTTTTAAAATGACAAGGTTTCAAAATGACAAAAAATAGCCATATATGCCTAAACTATTCACATTTTTGAAGAAAAATATATTTTTAAAACGTTTAAGCTAAAATTAGTACCTATTAATATTTTACAGAAGATCGAAATATGGTTAAGTTAGTTGTTTCGAGCGCTCCGGAGCCACAACGGCACAAATGGAACCCTTATAGTATTTAACAGGACGTCGGTGCTATGAAGAACCACATTTCTGCAGTTCCACTCTTTCGTATCGGGTTTTTCTTTCAATTCTAATGAATTTCTCAGTATTAACAGCTACGGAACCCGACTCGTCCGACGTGCTCTTCCCTGTTTTTTTATTAATGAAGAACGCATGTATTGATTAATGACTACATACGAGGGTGCATTGAAAAGTTCTGAGCCTAAGGTTGAATATAATAAAAAAAAAACAAATAAATACTGGCAGGTCAAAGTGCCATATTTAGTCGCCATTATGCACTATCTTTTGTTTTTTTCCTGTCACAATTTGGCATTTTATGCTGGAACTGCTACATAAGGTCACTGATTTTTCAAGTAATGGATAAAATTGAGCACCGTTCTGTCATAAAATATTTGCAAAAGAAGGGGTTAACACCAAAACAAATATTTGAAGATATGAATCAAACATAAGGGCAATCTGCTCCATCGTATGCTACCATAAAAAGATGGGTAGCTGGTTTCAAACGTGGCCGGGAGACTGTTCAAGACGAGCCTAGGAGTGGGCGGCCGTTGACGGCTACTACGGACGAAAATGTCAATAATATATTAGATGCGATAATGAAGGATAGGCGATTGAAGATTGTGGAGATAGCGGAAGCAATGGGTATTTCTTATGAGCGGGCACAGAACATCATCACCGATGTTCTTGGATTTTCTAAGGTGTCAACCAGGTGGGTGCATAGACTGCTTTCAGTCGAGAACAAACGAGTACGTGTTACAATTTCCCAAAATTGTTTATGTATGTTTCAACGTGACTCCGACGATTTTTTCAATCGTTTTATAACTATGGACGAGACATGGGTCCACCATAGTACACCAGAATCGAAAGAACAATCCAGGCAATGGAAAAGACCAGGTTCACCACCACCCAAAAAAGCCAAGGTCATTTTGTCAGCTAATAAGGTAATGGCCTCAGTTTTCTGGGATTGCAGGGGGGTTATCATGAATATCATGCTAGACTATCTCGAAAAGGGCAAAACAATAAATTCGGACTACTATTGTGCTCTTTTACGTCGTCTGCGTGAGGAAATTAAAATAAAGAGACCTGGAATGCTGTCGAAAAAAGTACTGTTTCACCAAGAAAACGCTCGCGTTCACACTTCGGCGAAATCAATGGCACAAATATACAGGGTGGTCCAAAGACTGACGTCTAAAAAAAATATTTAGATGCCTCACATCCGGGGCTATCCGAATATACCCCATGTATGTTGGCCGATTTTTTGTTGTTTTCGAGTAATTAATTTTTAAAGATTTTTTCAAGAATTTTCGGGCCGAGCCGTTTATTAACATGTAACTTTTTTTGGTTACGTTTTTTCTGGATGTTTTATTTTGCGACATTATCCTCACAAACTGTACTTTCACACATACAATAATCAGCTTCCCAACCTTAACGCAAGTTACAATAAAATTGACCGAAAGTGAAAGTTTTACCTTTGAGCAAATCGAAGTATGATTTTGTAAATTAAAAAAAACCTAAAAATCTTAGAATTCAAAGTTCAGAAGTAATTTTAAAAACTTGGCCAGTCTCTAAACTTTCAGAATAATACAAAAAAAGTGACACTTAATAGGTCATAATTTGCTGTATTCGACTTTCAAACGTACTAAGGTAGAATGTGTAATAAAGAGTATGTAACATAAAAACTGTTTTTTATTTGGTCGAACCTAATTTGGTACTGGCCATCAATAAAGCCATGTATTTTTATGAACAAATAAATTTGTTCTTCCTTTGTCTTAAGAAAGGAATCACGTATTTTATTGTGAAATAACTAATAGTTACTTCTGCTCTCGTTACGTTTAATTTCTGAATTCTTCTCGCTTTGTTAACTGGACTCTGATTGATTTGCCTTACGACCGACCTATGCTTGTGTTTTGGACTTTTGAACTTAGCCTAGTGATTGAATTTACTTTCGTGTAGCAACATGAACTACACTCTTAGTGATTATGCAGAGATGCATTATTATTATGGTGCAGCTCAAGGTAATGGACATTTAGCGGCAAGGCTGTACCGGCAACAATTGGAGAACCGGGAAGCCCCACGGCAGCATTACCCGGACCACAGAGTATTCATAAACACACATTTGACACTGATGGCTGGACGTGATCCTGGCCATCCAACTCAAGAAGGAGTTCCCAGAGTGGATCCAGATAGAAGGGATGAAGTCTTGGCAGAAATCCAAAGAGACCCGTCTACAAGTTCAAGGAGGATTAATAACAGAACTGGAAGCTATGCAAGCAAGCTAAGACCAGAAGTAATTTTAAAAACTTTGCCTTTGCCAGACTTCATCCCTCCTATCTGGATCCACTCTGGGAACTCCTTCTTGAGTTGGATGGCCAGGATCACGTCCAGCCATCAGTGTCAAATGTGTGTTTATGAATACTCTGTGGTCCGGGTAATGCTGCCGTGGGGCTTCCCGGTGCTCCAATTGTTGCCGGTACAGCCTTGCCGCTAAATGTCCATTACCTTGAGCTGCACCATAATAATAATGCATCTCTGCATAATCACTAAGAGTGTAGTTCATGTTGCTACACGAAAGTAAATTCAATCACTAGGCTAAGTTCAAAAGTCCAAAACACAAGCACAGGTCGGTCGTAAGGCAAATCAATCAGAGTCCAGTTAACAAAGCGAGAAGAATTCAGAAATTAAACGTAACGAGAGCAGAAGTAACTATTAGTTATTTCACAATAAAATACGGATTCCTTTCTTAAGACAAAGGAAGAACAAATTTATTTGTTCATAAAAATACATGGCTTTATTGATGGCCAGTACCAAATTAGGTTCGACCAAATAAAAAACAGTTTTTATGTTACATACTCTTTATTACACATTCTACCTTAGTACGTTTGAAAGTCGAATACAGCAAATTATGACCTATTAAGTGTCACTTTTTTTGTATTATTCTGAAAGTTTAGAGACTGGCCAAGTTTTTAAAATTACTTCTGATCTTTGAATTCTAAGATTTTTAGGTTTTTTTTAATTTACAAAATCATACTTCGATTTGCTCAAAGGTAAAACTTTCACTTTCGGTCAATTTTATTGTAACTTGCGTTAAGGTTGGGAAGCTGATTATTGTATGTGTGAAAGTACAGTTTGTGAGGATAATGTCGCAAAATAAAACATCCAGAAAAAACGTAACCAAAAAAAGTTACATGTTAATAAACGGCTCGGCCCGAAAATTCTTGAAAAAATCTTTAAAAATTAATTACTCGAAAACAACAAAAAATCGGCCAACATACATGGGGTATATTCGGATAGCCCCGGATGTGAGGCATCTAAATATTTTTTTTAGACGTCAGTCTTTGGACCACCCTGTATGATTGTGGATTTGTAGTGCTGCCGCATGCCCCTTACTTGCCGGATCTAGCTCCTTCCGATTATCATCTCTTCCCAAACCTCAAAAAACACTTGGGAGGACAAATATTTTCGACAAATATGGAGGTACAAGAAGCAGTAGACTCATATTTTAACGACCTCAGCGATTCTTTTTTTTTTGATGGGATAATTAAGTTGGAGGCGAGGTGGACTAAGTGCATTGACCTTCATGGAGAATATGTCGAAAAATAAAATTGTTATAAAAAGTGAGCCCGTTACTTTTTTTTACCAGGCTCAGAACTTTTCAATCCACCCTCGTAAATGAGTACCTAACAGTATACAAAAAAAAACACAGAATTGAGATTGATTTATTTCTATGTATATGCGTACACACTACTTATTCAACGACAGTGAAACGACTTCAGTTTCGTAAATAACGGTTGTTTGGAAACCACGGCTGGTTTGATGATGCAGTCGGAAGGTGGCTATAGGAACTCCGCAACCAAATAAGATATCTAGCCCGTTGGATTTGTCTTAAAAATGATTGTTTTTTTTTAATTATTTATTTGCTAAATGTATATAGAGCCAGGTGATCTCGAGATCTGGGCATTATGAGATTTTGGTATTATGAGATTTTGGTATTGTGAGATCTTGGCATTATGAGATCTCAGCATTGTGAGATCTCGGCATTATGATATATCGGCATTGTGAGTTCTCGGCATTATGAGATCTCGGCATTGTGAGATCTCAGCATTGTGAGATCTCGGCATTATGAGATCTTGGCATTGTGAGATCTCGGCATTGTGCGATCTCGGCATTGTGAGATGTCGGCATTGTGAGTTCTCGGTATTGTGAGATCTTGGCATTGTGAGATCTCGGCATTATGAGATCTTGGCATTGTGAGATCTCGGCATTGTGCGATCTCGGCATTGTGAGAACTTGAAATTATAAACCGGACCCAAAAAAAAAAAATGGAGCTTCAATTTTTTGGAATTGCACATTGCACAAGAATAATTCATAAATGCTGATTACAGTGATTACTATTGCACCCTCTTACAATGTCTGGGTGAAGAAATTAAAACGAAAAGACCTGGTATAATATCAAAAAAGTGTTCAAACAGGAGCATTGTCCGCCATCATATAAATAATAAATAAATAAATATCAGGGGACTATGTCACACCAATTGACCTAGTCCCAATTTAAGTTCTAGGCTTGTATTATGGGTACTAGACAACTTTATAAATACTTATATAGAGAAATATATACTTAAATATATAGAAAACATCCATGACTCAGGAACAAATATTCGCGCTTATCAAACAAATATCTGCCCTTACTGGGATTTGAACACAGGACCGCTAGCTTCGTAGGCAGGGTCACTAACAACTAGGCCAGCGCGTCGTCAATTTCATTATTTTGAGTTGTTGAATAGTTTTTCAGTTAAAGTTTGTTGTTATTGTTACTATCGTATTAATACATTCAAAATCAAAATCAAATCAAAATTCCTTAATTTGCTTAAAATGTGGTACAAAGGATGGTAGTTACATAATCATAAACGCGCACATTTCACCAGCAGCTGGCATGCAAAATATAAAACAAACAGCGAACACCATTATTTTAAACAAATGAAATGTCAACGGTGTGTACAATACAATGCTTTCAATCAATTATGTAAAATACAAGAAACACAGTGAGACCTATTCCACATGATCAATATATATTCAGAGTCAGGCTTATAAAAATAAAGTTAGATAAAAATTAGATGACCCGAGAACTATCCCGAAAACAAAAATGATTAGAGCAATTTAAATGTAATAATTAGTCAGTCTACAAAATGATTGAAGTATTCATCAATACAATAAAAACATTGTCCTATTAACCATTTTTTAAGCTTGCTTTTAAACATATTAACTGGCGATTCCTTAATGTCGTCGTGCAAGCGATTATAAATGCTGATTGACATGCAATAGGTACTTTTCCCATAAAGTTTCGTTTTTTTAGCAGGAATAACAAGACGATTTGGGTATCTATCTAGTATTAAACTTACATATTATATCCTTATTTCTTTTATATAGCTCTGGATGCAATTTTACAAATAGACACACCTCGTATATGTACAGGGTTGGGCAGATTAAGTGTCCTAGTTGTGTATGGCTTTTTTACTTAAATATAACTAAACTTCTTATTCACTTCGTATTTTTTTTTTGTTGACAATTTAACCTTCTTTATGATTTCTACACGTCAGCTTGATATATTTTGTTTTTATATTGTTTTCAACAATGGACGCGAAACGCCAGCTCGTGTGCGATTTGTACCAGAAAAAATACCGACCGTGTGAGATATTGAAGACGCTGAAACATTTAAATATCAATATAAGGTTTATATCGCGGACCGTCAAGCGATTCAAAGAAACGGGATCTTCACAAATCAGGCCCAAACCTGGGAGAAAGCCATCTGTTCGCACCAAAAATATCATTAAAAATATTCGTGAGCGTATTAGACGAAATCCAGCTCGAAGTGCAAGCAAACTTGCTAAAGATATGAAAATATCCCGTCGAACAATGAGTCGTATTTTAAAATATGATCTTGGGCTAAAGGCCTACAAAAAACATAAAATTCATGGCTTAACAGATGCCCAGAAAAAAACTAGAGTGAAAAAATGTAGGGAATTGCTAGCTTGGCACGACGGCGATGATATTATTTTTTCCGATGAAAAGATGTTCCAGTTACAAGACAGTCACAACCAACAAAACGATCGTGTCTATGGTGCTCCATTGAAGGATATTCCTTTGCACAAATTAGCCGTACAACGGTTCCAGAGTGCATCAGCTGTCATGGTATTGGGTGCGATATCGCCTAGAGGCAAGTTACCGCTGCTGTTTATTGATCGAGGTGTCAAAATTAACCAAGACTATTACATCCAGAACGTGTTACAGGGTCATTTGCTAGAAAATGCTCAAAAATTAAATGGAAACGACTAT
This sequence comes from Acleris emargana, assembly GCA_927399475.2. Taxonomy (NCBI): domain Eukaryota; kingdom Metazoa; phylum Arthropoda; class Insecta; order Lepidoptera; family Tortricidae; genus Acleris; species Acleris emargana. The sequence goes on along the minus strand of OV656835.1, from coordinate 52,986,722 downwards.
TACTGCTTCCAACAAGATAGTGCCCTATCTCACAAAGCTAAACGCACTCAAGACGGGTGTAGAACAAATTTGACAGATTTTATACCTTGGCAAGAATGGCCTGCATCATCGCCGGATTTGAATGCTTTGGACTTTTCGATATGGGGTTACATGCTGAGCAAGATTGGGAGCACACAGGGCATGAATCTAAACTCATTCAAGCATCGATTAGTCAAGATATGGGATGAAATACCAGACGAGGTAGTGCGTGCCGCGTGCAATGCATTCTATGGAAGAATGCGTCAAGTTATTAAAGCTGATGGCGAGCGATTTGAACTTATGAATTAGTTTTTTTAAGTATAGAGTACGCTAAAAATAAAAACGTGATAAATTTAAAAAAAATCTGTCTTGTTTTAATTTTATGGCTCTTTTTAACTAGGACACTTAATCTGCCCAACCCTGTACATGATGGGCACGGTTAAAAGCTTCAGCTGTTTAAATAAGGGTCTACATGATGTCAAAACACCTACGTTACATATAGCTCGGATGCACTGTTTTTGCGGTAAAAGGGCTCGCTTTGCGTGACAAGAATTGCCCCAAAGAAGGATACCGTATCTCAGTAAGGAGCAGACATATCCATGATAGGCCTGTATAGCTGACTCTATAGTGCTAATCTTTGTTAGTCTCCACAATGCATAGGCAAAGGAATTCACTTTGCTGCATAGTTGGTTTACATGCTCACTCCAAGTAAACCTATCATCTAAGTATATACCTAGGAATTTTGTCTGACAGGATTCTGTCACGGTCTGATCCGAAAATGTTACGACAAGAGGCTGTTTGTTAGCATTCCTATTCACAAACTGTATAAACGTCGTCTTATTTATATTAATATTTAGGTTATTATACCAAGTTATAATACTGCCTATCATACCATTAATGTCGTTATTATAAGTATTAGCGTCATAACACGGTATGACAACAGATAGATCATCCGCAAAAAGAGTGCAGTCAAATTTTGTTATATTTGGTAAGTCGTTAACGTAGAGTAAAAATAAAAGGGGACCCAGGATCCCTTGTGGCACTCCAACCTTGTTGAATTTGGTTACAGATTTATGAGATGACATCGTGTTGGCAGACTCAATTTGGGTTATTTCCACAAACTGGGTTCTTCCATTCAAATAATCCCTAAGCCACTCATTGACTACTCCTCTTATGCCGTACATCTCACATTTAGCTAGGAGTGTTTCATGGCAAACAAAATCAAAGGCTCGACTCATGTCGAAAAATAATGCTGATACTGGCAAGCTCCTGTTCATGTAGTCTAGAATTTTATGTGACAAATTTAAAGCAGCTAATGATGTTGATTTATTTTTTTGAAAACCAAACTGTTCAGCCTTTATAACTCCAAATCTATCAAGAAATGACATCAGACGTTGATGAAACGCCTTTTCAAATACCTTGGAGATAACCGGAATGAGGGATATTGGTCTATAGTTATCAACATAATCTTTATTTCCTTTTTTATATATTTCCTTTTATATATATGGGCGTTTCTCTGTAAACTCGGAACTCGGTGTCCTAGGTACATTTTGTCAAAATTACTTAAAGTAATTATTAATCAAAACTATTTTTTAAATACCACAAAAGTGATGTTTATGGGCCGGTTAGTTTTTTTTCCAAATGTTAACTCATTTATTTATTATATTTTTTTTAACACCTTCAAAAACAGTACCCTGGCGTGTCCCAAACCCACAATTCGAATTATACAGCAAATTATTGGCTATTTGTTGCAATTTGGCAAGACCTTATTATGAGACTTTAAAAGTGTATTACATGCTGCATATTATTTGTTTAATATTTTCATTTTACGTGTGGTTGCCGGGTTAGAATAGTGCCACTCCATGTCTTCCCGTGGATGTCGTAAGAGGCGACTAAGGGAATAAAGGCTTGTAGTACTGTTAGGCGATGGGCTTGCCACCTGTCACTAATACACTGGGAAACGTCTTAGCCTACTTGTGCAAAATGTGGTTACAGAATTATCAAGAAGTTTTAAAACTTGTTGGTAATTCTTTAGCTCTGCCTACCCCACTCTGGGAATGAAGGCGTGAGTTTATGTATGTATGTATTTTCATTCTAATGTATTTAGATTTTATTCTAACCTGATTTAAAATCTGTCCCTTGGCTTAAAAGACAGTCCCCTGTAGCAAATTTAAAAATAATATAGACATATTTGTAAAAGTCTTTTGCATTATAGATATTGGAATGGGCAAAAAGAATACTAATACTATAAAGAAAAATTCATAACGTATTTTTATTCGTGTTAATTTATAGATAAACTTGACAGGGGACTGTTCAAAATTACGAGTTTACAGAGAAACACCCATATTCCTATTTTATATTCATTATTATCTTCCCAAGAAAAAGGTTAACGACACCTGCTTCTTTATTTACTGAATTTCTAATGCTAAAAAAATAAAATATAAAGGTAACCGTGAACCTCGTTTATAAGTAATTATTAGAAGAAAAACAAAAGATACTTAGTGCATTATGATTTTAAAAAAAAATTAAATGTTACGTGCCAGAATTATTTTTTCTTTTTAATTTCATTCATTATCAACGTCAGGCTCAAAACTTTTCAATTCACCCTCGTAACACATAAAATAAAAAAATCTGCATGTCAATGCACCTTTAGTATTTAGAAAAATATTTACAAAGGGCGTTTCACAAAAAGCCCGACTGGCTGTATTCACAATGGAGTGCTGGTCCCTACTCTGATGTATGGTAGTGAATGTTGGGTGTGGGAGGACAAGCATGAAAGTCGTATAAATGTAGTTGGAATGAGCTCTTTGCTTAGTATGTGAGAAGTGAAACTGATTGATAGAGTTAGGAATGAAAAAGTCAGAGAGAAATGTGGACTAAAATAAAAGAAGATGTAGTGACTAAAGGTTGAACACGCCAAAACGTGGGCATATTACATATAGTATTTTATGTAACTGGTACATAAAGAGGGTCCTTAAAACACGAGTGTGGTTTTGTGAAACGAGCCGAATGCGAGTTTCATAATAACGTCACACGAGTTTTTTAAGACCTACTTGTGTACAGTTGCATACATTACTTTATCTACACACATATTATAAGTACTCTTTCCGGATTTTAAAAACAGGCGGCAGAATAAATAAATGGCGGCAAAGCTAACCTGTGTCACGAATATGAATGTTTTTTTTTAAATCATTGACTAACTAACAAAGTCCCTATTCTAATGTCACTCGACATCAAAACGGCGTACGACACTTTACTTAAAGTATACCGAGTCGACGTTTAATTGATACTAGAATAGACCCCGTTTGAATTCTGTTGGTTTTGGAAGATGTTCCAAATTTAAACAACATTACATTATCAAAAGTTGTATCGTAATTTTAACTTTACAGTACAGCTACAGATAAGAAAAAATATCATAGTAAAATTGTATCTTGTAATGATGGTCATTGTCTACGGATTCAGAACGCATTATAGAGGACTTATGATATGAGTGTAGATAAAATAGTCAATAAAAACATAATTAAGTACAATTAAAAATATTATATATATTACATTGGCTTACACTACTATCGTACATTTATAAACATACAAATGTGTTTTAATTATGCTTTGAATACGCCATTGCCCTCACTTTGCGTCGGATGCGGCTCATCAAGGTTTGCACGGCATTGTCGGGGTACTTTTTACCAGCCCAAGTCCATGTTTTTTGCAAATCAGCCACGGAATCGATTTGCCCGCCCTTCTTTTTTAATATCCCTTTCATTATGGACCAACATTCCTCGATAGGCCTGAGTTCAGGGCAATTAGGAGGATTGCAGTTTTTAGGTACCACAGCAACACCATTCTGTTTGTACCAGTCTGACACAGCTTTGGCATAGTGGCAGCTTGCAAGATCAGGCCAAAACAATGGTTGCGAAATATGATTTCTCAGAAAGGGTAAAAGTCGCTTCTCCAAACATTCTTTTTTGTAAATTTCGCTGTTTACAGTGCCTGTAGCGATAAATGATCCACTTTTTTTACCGCAGCTGCAAATAGCTTGCCAAAGTACTTTTTCGGAAACTTGCACCGAATGAAGCGGTCGCCTCCTAATGAAGCCTCCAGTCTTCTGGAGCCGCAGGTATACTCGGCGGACAGCAAACCGGCTTAAATAGTTTGCAAATCATTTGAAATAATCATTACGTTTCGGACCTTCAAAGTGAGCGCATCTGCCACTCGTAATTAGCGTTATCAGTAAGTCATTAAAGTGAAAGTTTGTTTACGACATATATCTCAAGATCATTTGTGTATTAATCATTTACATCATTATGGAAGTTGTTGATAAAGGTATGTTTTATTATTATTTGTATTTTTGTTACATATTTAAACAACAAATGTTGAGTTATTTGGGGTCTACGTGACCTTCATTGTAAATAAAATATTTAACTGCTACGAATATTTCATAAAAGCTTTTAACTATTTCCGAACGATTCCGGAAGATTGACTTTATATTCGTTGCATTGCTTATAAAGTGTATTTATGAAGTAATGATATTTTACGTGCCGGACTTTGCCGGACCCCAGGTTATGAGCCCCCTACGAAAGTCGTAGCACGGGCTACAAGATTGAGCTAACTGTGTTAAAATATTAACAACTGTTTATATATATTTTCGTTTTCTTCCAGGTACTTTTTTCCACTGCACAGTTTCGAGGATGTACATATTCGAACAGTGGCATATTGCTACTGGTTCGGAAGCAGAAAAAATACGTCATATAGTCCAATTACTTCTACAACTGGTGCCCAAGGATGCTGAAAACTTAGATGTAGAAAAATTACGTGATGCTGTGGAAATTGATGTTACGCAAATAAAAAAATATTGGAAGAACGTTAACAGAACCCGTAGGGATCTAATACATAAGTAGTATGGTGATTGGTTGAATATAACTGAAACCGTAGATTTACCCAAATCTACATCCGACGTCGCTGCCGCTGCTGCCACATCTACCTCCCGGCAAGTGTTACCTGATGACTTATTGGGTAACAATTCAAAATTAGGGCGACCGAAGAAAAACTATGCATCGTGCAGCAAGAGGACTCAGCGTAGAAGATTAGAAGAACTTTTTGCGTTAGATACGGCTCGGCAGCTTGTTCAGGAATATCCATGGTATAATTTACCGGCTTCTGTGCACAAGGTTCTCATTCACGGGGCTGAAGTGATCGATCATGTTATTGTTCCTATTGGAGAGCTTTCAAAAGAAGCTGCGGAGTCCACAAATAAAAATATTAAGATGTTCAGGCTCAGTAATACTAGGAAAATGTCACGCATAGTAACAAATGAGGATCTTTTAAATCGGCTTCTGTTAAATTCAGACCCCCCTGGTTCGGGGACGGGGTTAATCAGGGGATTACGGGTCTCAGAAAACTCACCAAGATTAAAAAATCGGCTTTATCACAATCAGTAATTAGTTTATTGCATATCTAAAGTTAATATAAAACTCATTAAAATCATTAATTTTAAATGTAAATAATTTTAAGGCGATTATTTATCACTTGTAGTAGTACCTTGGGTGTCAACTTTGTAAATATGTTTTTCTAGACTTTTTGTTTTTTTTTATATTTTTAATATTAATGAGATTTTATTTTGATGAAACATATTTTGTAATATATTATTTTGTAATAATTAGACATTTGTAATAATTAAGTAAATTTTGCAAGTTTTTTTGTTATATTTATAATTTTTTTTATTATGAATTACATAAAGTAAAGCTATATTTTATGGTTTTTAATATAGATTTAGTATTAATAAATATCACTGTATTTTTCGTTTGAGCGTTTCATTGATACTTTTGGAGAAATCGAATTTTGACACTTTCTTCATACACGCCGAACCACAGTGGAGCAGTGCGACCACCTGGGCTGATTCAGCAGCAGTGGTTTCCATTTTTGAGGGTCGTTTTTTCTCTTCAACGTCTGGATAGCGAATGATTGACATTTGACCTTTACCAGACTTTTTATACACCTGGAACACGGGACCACTCGCGACCCTTCAAACGCGTAATTTGGCACTTTTTTTTCGAAACTCAGATTGCGAAAACACTTATTTTTCTTTAAATTAAATATTGTTAATTTAAAACACATTAAACGTGCTTTCGATTGATACTAAAGCCTGTACCGAAAAGTTTTTTTACATACCATATTCACGATAACAATAAAACTGTAACTAATAGTAAAGATATTTCATTTTAGTTATAATGAGTAATTGTGCCTTTTTACAATAAATATACACATTTTATGGTTTGAGGGTTTGGCGGCTGAAGCAGCGAATTTTTTTCTTCAAGCCCGTCATTAATTTCTGCACAGTTGTTTCGGAGACTTTGGTGGCATGCTTTTTCCATTTATTTTTAAAATCTTCCTCTGATACTGTTGGAGCACAGTTTTTACTTAGTTCCGCTTTTACTAACGCCCAATACCGCTCAATGGGTCGTAGTTGGGGGCAGTTAGGGGGGTTCATTTCCTTCTGCACATATTGCACATTATTCAAAGCAAGACATTCCTGTGTTGCTTTGGCATAATGTGAAGTAGCCAGATCGGGCCAAAACAACACATTCCGTTCATGTTTCCTTATAAATGGTAATAAAAACCCTTTTATACATTTTTGAACATAAATATCACCATTTATGGTCCCTTTCGTTATAAATGGCCCCGTGCGTTTCCCACATGAACATATTGCTTGCCAGATCAACTATTTTTCTCCGATTTTTTCCATATAAGTGTACTTATTCTTATCGCTAATATTCTCTTTATTCTCGGTAGTGAAGAATTGGTCACCTGGTAAAGTCGAAAAATCCTTTTTCACATATGTCTCATCGTCCAAAAGAACGCATGTTTCACTTAAATTGCACAGCAGTTTGTAAAGTTTTCGCGACCTTGTTACGGAGGTATTGTATTGTTTTACCGACTGTTTAGGGGCTTTTACTTTTTTGTAGGTTTTTAAATTCTGACGCACTTTTGCTCTTTGCACCATAGATGCACTTGTTTGAACTTTTTTTGCCACATCTCGCACAGACAGATTAGATTACAATTATTTTTGTAAGTGGACACTATTTTCATTTCTAATTTTTTATTTGAAGGACGTGTCGGTCGTCCACGCCGAGCTTTTTCTTGGATTCTATAATCGTTTAAGTATCGGTTAACAATATTTTGAACTGTGGCAAGATTCATATTTACTCTCTTTCCGACCGACGCAAAAGTGGAATTAGGATTTTCAGGTAAAGTCGCAGAAAATTTTCTCTTCGAATTATTTTATCGTCCTGCATTTTAAATAAAAGCGATATTTTTTCGGAGATAATTGTGTCGATTGACAGTTGTCAATCGTGTGACAAAAACGAAGTCAAAAAAAATAATAAAAAAACGATTACTGACCTGTACCATATCATGTGCAGAGTTTGTAAAAAAACTTTTCGGTACAGGCCTTAATATTTACGAGGTGGCATAATTTTACTAAGGACTAGATTTGCTTGAATCTGATTTTCGGCGAGGTCCGATATTTTTGACGCCGAGTGTAGTTAGTGGTCAGATTCACTGACGAAATGGGTAAATTTGTTTTTTTTTTTTTATTAGATACCGTCAACGTATAACTCCTCGATAAGTAACAATAATACCATAAACTAGTATTTGTTAGAATCAGCATTATACGGACAAGTTTTAACAATATGTGGTTAATTTTCAATAGTGCAATTTTTTTTCACAAGTAATTTTACAAATTCGAGTGATGAGTCTTTGTAGGATACCATTATTTTTTCTGACACAATTAACATATTTTTTGATGAAAGGACCATTTTAGTAGAGTTAAACTATCCCAAAACCTTTTAAAAAATAAAATATCCTTATAGGGTTACAGTTAGGGAGTCAGTTAAAAACAAAAAATAATCATAACTATTTAACCGTCAAGAATCGAATCACCACTTATCGGCAAAAATGATTGGAAATAAAATAACCAATCTATGTCCCTGTTCGATTTGATCCGCACTTCCAAGAACATCCAGTAGGTATAACTTGAATATTGGAACAGGTATTGCAGGCGGGGACAAGCAATTAATTACAAATAATATTTGTATCTGTCTATCTGAAGTTAGGGTCGCAGTTGTAAGTGAAAATATCATAGCCATTATAACAATAAGTGTTATTATGATATATGAGGTACGGTCCAAAATTTTCTGGCTGGAGAAATATGGCGATTCAAAAACAAAATACAAATGTGTCATTATGATTGTCATTTATACTGCTTATTCCTGTATAGTTTTGAGGTTTCTGTTGGTTGTGGGTTTGATTGGACGGCGTTTAGAATAATAGGAAGTCTGAAAGTTTACAAAATGTTTAAGTTGGAATATTGTTCGATGCTGTGTACGCGGATACGTCTCCATCTTTTTCTACCATTAAAGATGGAGTAAGCAGTTTCGTTTAGGGCGGGAGTCCATTGACGACGAACCTCGGGGCGCTCACCGTGGACTGCGTCAAATAAGTGGAAGAGGATAGTTCTGAGTGATCGAAGACTGAAGACAAAGGAAATAGCGGCAAGGACAGGGCTTTCAAAAACTTCCGTTCTTAGGATTCTCCATGAACGTCTTCACACGAATAAAATTAGAGTGAGCTGGGTGCCCAAACTTCTTTCGAGCTTGAGCGCAGTGAGCGAAAAGCATGCTCCTATGAAGTTTTAGACACGTATAGAAGTCACCGAGAGATTTTTTGGAAGTCAGTTGTTATGGGGGGCCGAAACTATGGTTTTGTACTATGATTCTCTCTCCAAAAGGGAACCAATGGAGTGGCGTCGTCCTGGTGAAAAGCCGCCTAGGAAGGCGAAGGTAACACAATCCACCAAAAAGATAATGGCTACCATATTCTGGGATTGTCACGGAATACTATTGATTGACATAAAAGAAAGGAATACCACAGTAAATGGTAGCTACTATGCCACCCTTATTGAACAGTTACGAGAGGCGATCAAGCAGAAGCGTTGTGGAAAACTTAGCAGAGGTGTAAGGCTTCTCCACGACATGGCACCTGTTCACACTGTTTCAAATACCAAGGCTGCTGTTGCAAAATGTGGCTTCAAGGAAATTCGCCACCCACCTTATAGTTGAGTACAATTTTTTTGAGTATATTTATAAGGGGATAGAAATGATTGTTATTATCAAACCGCGATTAGAATACAATTGAGCACATATGTCGTTTCTGAATTAATACATGAAATGACATTGTCAATGGTATAGTGTGCAGATAAATGAAAATACTTATTTCTGTACGAAGAAGTTATAAACCTTGGGGAAAAAACATAAATTATATTAAGTACCTACTTTAAAAAAAAAACAAATAATGTAATAATTGAATTTAAGAACACCATCAAAAATTATTAATTCATAACACCATCGTCTTCAGACCTGTCCGTATCATCACCTGGTACAGAGAAAACAAAATAGATAATAGTGTGCTAAATGGTGTTAAATATTCATGTTCACATCTAACAGCATAGAAACAGTTTACTGCTGTACCTACCTATGGCGACAACTACTTCATTACGAGGAATTTCCAAGCATTATCTTTGCCAGTAGTCATTTTCAAAATGTTTCACGTGGTCCACCTCTTTTTTCCAGTCATTTTTGGTGATTGAAGCTAATGCCTCTAATGTTATAGCCTCAATCTCATTTTCACGCTGTTGCACATTTTTTTGAGCCGATCTCTGCTTAACTAAATGCCATATACGAGGGTCAAACTGAAAGTTCTTAGAAAATCAAAAACTGATTAAACTAGCAAGTTATTAGCTTTATTACATCTTTTCAAAATAGTGTCCATTGACGTCAATACATCGCTGCATCCGATGGAACCACTGACAAAAGCACTTTGCCCACTCGTCCTTAGGGGTCTCTTCGAGGGCCTTTTGAAACGCAGCCACAGCTTCCTCGGCGTCCATAAAACGTTTTCCTCGAAGTTTTTCTTTTATTTTCAGGAATAAATAAAAATCGCAAGGTGCGAGGTCCGGGCTATACGGCGGGTGACCCAGTAATTCCACGTCTGACGTCGCCAAATAGTCGATCGTTCGCCTGGCGGTGTGTGACGAGGCGTTGTCGTGGTGAAGGAGGATCCTACTGCGAGGTCTTTTCTCCCTAACTTTTTCCAAGACAAGTGGCAAACAATTGTTAGTGTACCACTCTGCAGTAACTGTTTTTCGATCCTCTAAAACAATTGTCGCGTAATGACCTGTCCTTCCGAAGAACGAGGCTACCATCTTTTTTCCCACGCTTCGACCTCTCTTCACTTTAGTTGGCAACTCGTCGGAAGGAAACACCCACTGAGCAGACTGTCTTTTGGTTTCGGGATCATAACAGTAAATCCAGCTTTCGTCACCCGTAAGTATGTCGAACACAGCATTTGAGTCACCTCCGTTAAATCTTAAAACCATTTCACGGCACCAATCAACACGACGGAGTTTTTGGGCCTCGGTCAAATTATGAGGTATCCACCGGGCACAAAGCTTCCTGACCGCTAAATGTTCATGGAGGATTTTGTGCACTTGACTCATACCGATGCCCAAGCTTGTACGAATCTGCTGATAGGTCACTCTTCTATCAGTCTCTATCATACGCCGCACAACACTGATGTTATCTTCAGTCGTTGCCGTAGAAGGCCGGCCCTTACGCAGATCATCGGTGAGATTATTACGACCACGTTTAAACTCATTAAACCAATTGTAAACAGTGGCACGAGATGGGGCTTCATCGTGAAAGGCCAATCGTAGTCTAACATAACTTTCTTGTTGACTTAAATGACATCGAAAGTCATAAAAAATCATTGCACGAAAATTTTCTCGCGTTAAATTCATGCTGACATGACACAGACAACTTTCAATTTGCCGCCAAATCGTAAAACAAATGACAAATGAATAAAATACATACTCAATAATATTGGCAAAGAGTTCTATTTTCAAAATTTTAACTTAATTTTTTATTATATTGTTACAAGTGGCCAGATCTAAAAACTTTCAGTGTCGCCCTCGTATACTGAATTGGATTGTCGCAGTTGTACGGTGGCAAGCGAAGTACCTCATGTCCGTGTGTTTTTAATACGTATATCTATTAAGTACATATTCTTTACGAGGGCGACTTTTTTGAATCATTTCGTACAATTCGGGAACTGTGTAGTGCATTGAAAATTCAATATTATGTGCTTTGAGCCAATTCACCATTACGTGTTTTCGATCTCTAGAAGTGGGGGGTTTATTTACCTGTGTGCTGTGATAGGAAGCATTGTCCATTACAATAATCGAATTTGGTATATTTGGTAATAGATTATTAGAAATCCATTTAAAAAAAAAAAACAGTATTTACTTACATACATACATTAACTCACGCCTGTTTCCCAGACGGGTAGGCAGAGACCACTTCTTTCCACTTGCTACGATCTTGACAAATTTCTTTAGCTTCTTCACATCATACATCGAGTCATACACGCACGTCGGTTTCGGGTACTTAATATTCGGCCCTTTTCCAGTATTGCTCCGATTCTATTCGAAAAAGTACTAGAGCGGCCCCTTCCGAACCTTCCACTCACTTTCGATCTGTATATCTCTTTCGTCAATCTTCTTTCATTCATCCTTTCCAAATGGCCGAACCATCAAGCATGCCCTTTTCAATCTTAGTCACTACATATTCTTTTATTCCACATTTCTCTCTGATTTTTTACTTGTATTTACTTGGCCATGATCTTTCTTCGAATTGGCATTCCAAATAGTTAATGCTACCCTTACTTTTGTGTTCAGAACCTGCATGGATTATAATCCATCTATTCCCAGCACTGTCATATTTTTGTATGCCATGCTCGGACGTAGACTGCCAGCATTTATTCACAGTGTAGTGACAATGCACCCAGGTTTCATCCAAATAAACAACAAGCTATTTGTTGGGACCTAAGGCATCATTTTCACGGATTCTTCTTAAATACTAGCTCTCCAAGCTTTGATTGGTTCTAGGTTGTTCTAGAAATTCCAACCGTTCTGTGTGCACCTCTTAAAGCTAAATCCTAAATGTTTTTTCATAATATTTATTAATGTGGTTCTTTGGCCAAGAAAGTTTATAGGTATCTAATTTAGCTTGATTTTATATTTTTTGCACAGTCGGAACAATTTTTTGGCGATACATATTTGTTCTAATATTACGTAAGGCACATTTGTCAAAACGGTCTAAAATAAATTTTGGCCCTCGTTTTCCTTTTTTAGGAGTGCTCAGTTTCCGAGAATTTACTCTGGCAACATTCTCTTCTTTTTTTATTGATATTACTGTTTTTTTACAAACGCCCATCGCAGCCACACCATTTAAAACTTTGCGATTATTATTCAGTAATCCAATTATTTCCTGTAATGTATCGTTTGGAAAAGTTACCTCAGAAATCATTACATTTACACTTAGAACGACCATCAAAGACTTCAGAAGAACCTTCGTTTTATCATTTTCATTATTAAAATACGTTAATACATTGATAAGATGATTTCTCGGCACCAAACATTTAACACTTTACCACGATTCATATTGTACACTATACAAATTTATTTTCGAGACATACAATTGCACTTACAGGTATTGGTAACATGAAAATTATGTGGAAAATAATGACATTGATTTGTCAAATATTTTTATGACTAATTTTTTTTATAAAACAAATGACACAGCATTTACCAAGAATAGGTAGAGTTGTTTGTTATACGAACTGAACGATTATGATGAAGCAATTCTATGTAGTATGTAGTCTGCAGTTAAACTATGAAGATATCATAGATTGACTTATAATTAATTATATTTATTTATTATATGTACTTATGTGCTAATGGTACTTCTGAAGTGTATTCTAATCGCGGTTTCATAATAAGAGATCTGAAAAGTGCATTGAAACAGAGAGACTACCAAAAAATAAAATAAAATAAAATTTAGTAAATGTATGTACTATGTTCTCTGTGTTAGGCCGGAAACTTTTGGACCGCACCTCGTAGAAAAATACAATTTAGAGTGTTCAGTACAGAATTATACACTACTTTTCACAACTGATAAGAGCATTGTGTGAGGTATGACAAGACATAGCGTCCTTCGCATAGTAAACTAAACGTTATGTACAGTAGAAATTAACTAACTTTAGGCTAACTTTTGAAAGCTAGTGGTTTAGTTTAAAATCTGTTTAACCGCCCTGATGTGTCAGTCCTGATTCTTTAGAATGTTTCTATATCGATCACGGTCAATAAATTTCAAAAATATTTGTATGCATTGAATATTGTCTTTAAATATAGTAAGTTATATTTTACATACCATATCGAGCCCATACCCGAGGCTGAATTCCAGTGCACTCGCGAATCAGTATAGGAAAACCAGGATTATCTCGTTTAATGCCAACGTAATTTTTCTGAATAAACTCTCTGAAATCAACAAGTTTAACATAAACAATCATATTTTTACAGCAGTTCATCCGTAGTTTATGTAATCAACGCCATGCAGCATACCTAACTCCAGCAGAGTGCTTACTCGTTTGACACAGATGAATGCGAAGTTCTTTCAGGACTCCCCCCAATTTTAAAGCCATCTTAAGTTAATAAAGTAATTATTTATTTAAACACTGAAAGAAATGCAAAGATCAGAGGTCTTTTTATTATTATTAGAAACGAACCACAGACCCACACACTTCTATGGGATGGAATGATAACGAACAAATCACACGAAACTTTTTTTTTAAGCTATGGCTACTAGGCCATTAGCTTAAAACGAGAAAAACCAACATAGAGTCTGGCCACGCTACGCTTAGTCTGCAAAATCACGTTTTACAGTCCGACAATAAAGAGTAGAAATCAAGTAATAGAAAACTAAAAAGCAACGTATCTTGCAACACCGGTTGTCTTGTCAAAGTATGTCAAAGTTCGCGTTTGGAATAGAGCGTACCTGGGTCATTTCGCGTTTTGGATAAAAATAGGTGTCCCGGCCAATAAAAAAATACACATTGCTTTTTCATTATTTATTCTTTGGGAGAACGCTAGGGTACGTGTTTCGCTTTAATGCGCCGCAATACAAAATCTTTTATTTCTAATACATGATTTTAAAATTAATTTAACACGCCCTAAACGTCATTACCATATCAGAAAATATCGGAGGTATAGTTAGTTGTATAATTGTTATGGAAATCCCACCGAACGGAATGCGTTTTTTTTTTTAATATTTTGTAAGTACATATTGCCCTGATCGATATAAAAAATTACCATGCAATTCAATACATAACATCTAAAAGTTTTTTTTTTTTTAAATTGTCACGGAAATTAGTCAACACCATTGCGGTACCGTCAAAGTATTTTTTTTATTGTTTTACGCGGCTTATTACCTGGACCGCCACGCTTACCCCACTCCTGAACTCCTCAGTCCCTACTACAAAGCGGAGTCGAGCGCACGTCAAGTTGTTAATAATAAAAATACGATATTTGGCCCTAAACATAGTTTTAAAAGTGGTTTGTCACAGTTTTGCGTCATCGCCATTAACACAGTTAACTAGGGAAGATAACATTGAATTGTTTTATACCATGTTGTGTGCTTTTAGTATATTGTGTGTATTCTCAAAATGGCTGACGAGGTTTCTGCTTTAAACAGTAATTTTAGAGTTCTGTTGAAAATAATCCATATTCGTCATCACCATTGCCGTCATTACCTTTTTTTTCGTGTAAATGGTAATGATTTAGCGTGACAGGTAATGACGAACTGGAACTTCTTAAGGATTTTTAAAGCGAAATAAACTTAAAAAAATGTCTTTTACATCGTTTAATGATTAAATCTAATCGTTTTAGCTTATCGAAACTATTCTTACAATTAAATAACACTGAATAATCAACAAGGAACGAAATTATCACACTTAGTCACATTTTAAAACTTCAACATGGTTTTTTTTTCATATCTATATATTTATATAGATATAAATATATATATATACAGGGTGTTTGGTAGCGGGTTCGACAAACGAAAATGGGAAATACTTGGGTCCAATTGGAACACATTTGCCATAGTGACCCCTATGCTAAAGTTGATAGTTTTTTTTTAATATTTTTTTTTCCGTTTTTTGAAAATATCCCAAAATTTTACCTTTAAACCTTCTTAATTACATACCTAAGCAACTGAAACCGCCCATTTTTTTTTTAAATCATGCTCTGATAATGGTTTTATTTTAAAACAAAACCAAAACCCATATGTAGTGCTTTAAAAAAAAATATGGGCCCTTAAAGCTATGACAAAATGAGGAAAATAAAATGACATTTAAGTTTCGACAAGTATAAAAAAAAAAACACAAGTCATAGACGATTTCAAATTGATTAAAAAACTTCTCTGGTTAATACTCTTCACAACGATATGCCATTTAAAAGAAAAAACACAGAAAAAAAAAAATACGCAGTACATTGAAATTTCCTCACGAAGATTTATTAAAGAAATCACTTATACCACGGTTATGAATATTGGTGAATTCGTTAGAGTTAATAATCGCTGGTAAATTACCATTAATAAAAAACATTTTAAGAGTAATAATAAAATTGAAAACGAAACACTTTTTTAAATTTTGATCACAAAATTTAAAAAAATCTTTAAGCTTCACGGGCGTTATTGCGAGCTCGACCATACGCTAAACAAAACACTTTTTAAAATTTTGTGATCACTTGATCAGGAATACATTCCGTACATTTTCGTCGCATTTGCCACATTGATTTGAAAAAAACATTAAGCTAAATTAGCTTTTTAATCTGTGTCTTAAATAGCTTGTAGTTCTTTAAAAGAAAAGTACACTTTTTTTTTCAAACAGAAAGACTTGTAGAAAAACACGTTGATTTGTATTGGTTTTTGAAACTTTCATTACAATGGGTGAACGTACACCATTTACCAATGAAGAGTACCTACGCTGATATTATTTTAGCGTATGGTCGAGCTCGCAATAACGCCCGTGAAGCTCAAATAATTTTTTAAATTTTGTGGTCAAAATTTAGAAAAGTGTTTGGTTTTCAATTTTATTATTACTCTTAAAATGTTTTTTATTAATGGTAATTTACCAGCGATTATTAACTCTAACGTATTCACCAATATTCATAACCGTGGTATGTGATTTCTTTAAAAAATCTTCGTGAGGAAATTTCAATGTACTGCGTAATTTTTTTTTTCTGTTTTTTTTCTTTTAAGTGGTATATCGTTGTGAAGAGTATTAACCAGAGAAGTTTTTTAATCAATTTGAAATCGTCTATGACTTGTGATTTTTTTTTTATACTTGTCGAAACTTTAATGTCATTTTATTTTCCTCATTTTGTCATAGCTTTAAGGGCCCATATTTTTTTTTAAAGCACTACATATGGGTTTTGGTTTTGTTTTAAAATAAAACCATTATCAGAGCATGATTTAAAAAAAAAATGGGCGGTTTCAGTTGCTTAGGTATGTAATTAAGAAGGTTTAAAGGTAAAATTTTGGGATATTTTCAAAAAACGGAAAAAAAAATATTAAAAAAAAACTATCAACTTTAGCATAGGGGTCACTATGGCAAATGTGTTCCAATTGGACCCAAGTATTTCCCATTTTCGTTTGTCGAACCCGCTACCAAACACCCTGTATATTAACGATTTAAGTAAAGTAACAAACTTTTTATAGCTTTTTCTTCTTAATTTTTACGATTCATCATCATAGAAAGTTTAAAATTATTCTTCAATGTCCCACTTCTCCAAATTATCAATTAAAATTACCTCTCCGCGGTTTTTAAGCAAGTGGTATAAATTTATTAACTGTTCTCTGTCATTGCCTTTTTCCATTATGTCAACGACGATACTCATGTAAAAAATTTGTGCATGAACTCCAGATGTAATTTCATTTGTTCATTATCTTCACACAACGCTCGACACTGTCCTCCTTGTTGTGTGGCAAATATTGTATTATAATTCTGTAGTATCTGGCGAATTCAGGAAATTTGGGGCAGTACAACAGTTCTTAAAGAGATTTGGGGCAGTACAAGGAATTGATTGGACCTTCATACCTCCGGCAAGTCCACATTGGGGAGGCACATGGGAACGACTTATTCTGGGGCCCGCTCCTTTACCACAACCCTTAAGACGGCCTAAAGAGTTGTGGTAAAGGAGCGAGCCCCACGCGATGTATCTCTAGCTACCCTGATCACCAAAGTTGAAGGCATCGTTAATAATCGGCCCCTTACGCATGTGTCAGTTGAGCCAGGTACTGACGAGAGCATAACGCCTAATCATTTTTTGCTAGGAACGCCGTCGCCTTTGCCGATACCAGTAGTATTTGATGACACAGATTTGTTTTTACGTAAACAGTGGCGCATAGCACAGCGGTTTGCTGACATGTACTGGAAGCGATTGCCCAGAGGTAAATGGCATCAATATTGTACCACGTTAAAGGTCGGTGACTTAGTGTTTGTTGTAGACCCTGATGGCCCTAGAAACACCTGGCCCCGAGGTGTCATTCTTGAGACGTACGCAGGCAAAGATGGCTAGGTCAGAGTTGTCTTGGTAAATACCAACACCGGTGTACTGAAACGCTCCGCTGCTCGTGTTGCACGCATTCCCAATACAGATGAGTGCTGCTGAAGCAGCACTGAGGGGAAGAATGTTGACGCTAGATGTCGTCATCGCGGTCTTACCTGTAAAATAAACTTAGTCTTGGAAAACTAACCTAAAATCTTACATTATAATACATACATACATACATACATTAAATCACGCCTGTTTCCCAGAGGGGTAGGCAGAGACCACTTCTTTCCACTTGCTACGATCTTGACAAATTTCTTTCGCTTCTTCAACATTCATACATCGAGTCATGCACGCACGTCGGTTTCGGGTACTTAAGATTCTGCCCTTTTCCAGTATTTCTCCGATTTGATTCGAAAAAGTACGCCTAGGGCGGCCCCTTCCGACCCTTCCACTCACTTTCGATCTGTATATCTCTTTCGTCAATCTTCTTTCATCCATCCTTTCCAAATGACCGAACCATCGAAGCATGCCCTTTTCAATCTTAGTCACTACATCTTCTTTTATTCCACATTTCTCTCTGATTTTTTCATTTCTTACTCTATCAATCAGTTTCACACCACACATACTACGCAAAGAGCGCATTTCAACTGCATTTACACGACTTACATGCTTGTCCTGCCACACCCAACATTCACTACCATACATCAGGGTAGGTGCCAGCACTCCATTGTGAACAGCCAGCCGGGCTTTTTGTGAAACACCCTGTCTGCTTACAAAGGAGTACAGGGCCCCATTAATTTGATTGCCCGCATTCACCCTCCTCTCGATATCCTTCTCACACTTACCATCTCTTGTAAACATACTTCCCAGGTACACAAATTCGCTCACTTGTTCTACTAATTCACCATTTATATTTATCACGCACTCAGTCATCTCCTCATCCTTCTCTATCACCATGACCTTGGTCTTGGTAACATTTACTTTCATCCCCTTTTGCTTAAATCCCTCATTCATCACTGTCACCATCTCCTGCAACTCAAGTACCGATGGGGCAAGTATAACTTGATCATCGGCATATAAGAGGCATTTGATTAGCAACTCTTGCACACGCAAACCCTTATCATACCCTTTCAAATCCCACATACAACTGTCCATGAATAGATTGAACAGCCATGGTGAGGCAACACAGCCCTGTCTAACACCTTTAGAGATATTAAACCAGGCCGAGTATGCGCCATTGATTCTGACACAGGCTTTGGAACCCTCATAAAGGGACCTCAAAGCCTGCACCAGGTTGCTGCTCACTCCATACATAGACAGCACCGTCCACAACTCCTTTCTATCTACCCTATCATAGGCCTTTTCCAGGTCCACAAAAGCACAGAAAACCTTTTGGTTCACCGCCAAGAACTTTTCTGTGATGGACCGTAGTGAAAAGACCTGATCCGTACATCCCATTCCCTTTCGAAATCCCGCTTGTACATCCCAGATTTTGTCATTCGTAACATTCAATACCCTTTCAATTAAAATCTTCGCATATACTTTGCCGACAACACTAAGGAGGCTGATACCGCGGTAGTTTTTGCAGTCTTGCTGTGATCCCTTTCCTTTATACAGAGGGACGATAACGGCCTTGACCCAATCTTCCGGGACTCGGCCGCTACTCCAACATGCATTGAAAAGACGGTACAACAGACTACCCACCACGCCATCTCCTCTCCTCAGCATTTCTATCGACACTCTATCACAACCTGCTGACTTTCCCGCTTTCATACTTTTTAAAGCCTTCATTATTTCACTCATACTAATCACACTTTCATCTTCGCTACTTGCATCTTTACTCATGCTTTCTGGCTCACGACAAATATCTTCGCATTCAAACAAGCTTTCAAAATAAGTTTTCCATCTATCAAGCATTTTTTCTTCCTCACATATTAAGTCTCCAGACTCATCCCTCACCGCGTTTAATTTAGTTTTCTCCGATTTCCCCCGAGCCGAATTAATCAAGCTCCAAAAGAGTTTAATATTCGACTGGAAGTTGTCAGAGAAACTCCTGTCATACTTTTCATTCAGTAAATCTTTCTTTCTAGCCACAACGTCTTTCACTCTTTTCTTTGATCTATTATACTCTTTTTTCTTTCTGTCGCTTAGATCTTGTCCTGGATCTACAGCTACAAAATCCAACCAACACTTTTTCTTCTCTTTCACTACATCATCTACCTCTCTATCCCACCATTCCGGTCGTTCATTCTTGCGTTTCCTTCTTTTTACTACACCACATACTTCAGTGGCCGATTTGACCATTCCATTCTTCATAATCTCCCATACATTATTTACATTATTCTCAACTTCACTGTCTTTCATCTTATTAACACATTCAAAACAATCTTTCAGCTTTCTTACGTACTCATCTTGTATAACTTCGTCATTCAGTTTCTCTACTTTTATCCTCTCTAACGCAGTGGTAGGTACGGGAACACGATGGCGCCAACGTGTGAACAGACCCCTTTCTCGTGTTACCACTAAGTAGTGATCTGAACCTACGCTAACTCCTCGAAATGCTCTGGTATCTACAACTTTGTTACGCAACCGTTCATCCACAATCATCAAGTCTATCATAGACTTCTCATTCTGCCGTCTCCACGTATACTGATGAATCTCTTTGTGATCAAACAAAGTGTTTGTCACGCAGAGATTCTTGGCCAAACATACATTGAGAAGACATTTGCCATTCTCGTTCACTCGCTCATCACCATACTTACCCAGTACCGATTCAAAACCATCCCTTTGCACGCCTGTCCAACCATTAAAATCGCCTAACAAAATAATCCTCTCATTCTCCTTGCATTTTGTTGAAACCTCATGCAAACTTTCCCAAAACTCCTCCCTTTCTTTTTTCGATTTATTCGTATCTGGGGCATAAGCCCCAATTACGAATAAACGGGTGAGACCTACCTTGAGTCTCACCCAGAGAAGTCTTGGGCTCACACATTCATGCTCTTGCATACATTCAGCCATTCGCTCTGTGAGTACGATGCCAACTCCCTGACGACCGTGCTCGGATACCGGAACTCCGGACCACAAAGCCGTCAAGGTTCCGTGTGTGGACGTACTCACCCCTTTTTTCTTCGTCTCAGTCACACAAAGAACATCCAGCTTTCTCTCTTTCATCATCATACATACCTCATCTAATTTATGTTCCATCCCTCCACAAACATTCATCGTAGCAAGGCGGCTTTCAGCGGCCCGCTTTTTGCCAACCCCCCTGCGAACACGGCGTGACACGTGGCAAACGGCATCGCCGCCGTTCCGATCCCCGGAGGAATCCGAACATACGTGCACTATTTTGCCCCCCCCAGAGTACGAAGGGCTGCCCAGGCTAGGCCTGGGGAGGGATTCTCTGGCATTGCCAGTACCCTCCTGGGGTATAAACCTTTTAAATCGTGCTCGCATGGTCCATTATGCAGGGTCGGGTTTGAATTCGGAGTTTTCCTTCTCCTAGATAGGTAGCAGCCCAATGCTGACGACGCCTATCCCGCCGGGTTTGAATTCGGAGTTTTCCTTCTCCTAGATAGGTAGCAGCCCAATGCTAACGACGCCTATCCCGCCGGGTTTGAATTCGGAGTTTTCCTTCTCCTAGATAGGTAGCAGCCCAATGCTAACGACGCCTATCCCGCCGGAGGAGATTTTACCAGTATAATAATCCCTTAATCCCTTAATCGCCTTCTACGATACCCACGGGAGGATAAGGGGTGGTGCTATTCTACTCTACCGGCACCACACGGCACTCACATTATAATACCTTAATATTATTCTATAGCTAACATTAGATTAACAACTAGAAATTACGTTTAGAAAATAAATATAAAATCACTTACCTGTAACGCCATCTGTTGTCATATTACGCTAATTTTCTTTATAATCAATAAACAGTTGTCTGTGTGAGCGGTAACATACAATCGACAATGGCCATAAATTGAGTTGCCATGTAAAAGGCTTCTTTAAACGTTGCAACAGCATTAAGGTGATCGCACACTTATCCGAGCCGATCGCGTCTAAAGAGTCAAACCTTAGTGAAATGAAAATAATTTAAGAATTATTTATATGAAATATTATGAAACCTCGAACACTTGCCCGCGCCGAATCGTTCGAATCTGGAAGAACGCCAAGTGTGCGAGGTGTCATAAGATTTTATATACAGAATCCTAAAATTATTTTCGATTCACTAAGGTTTGACTCTTTCGACGCGATCGGCTCGGATAAGTGTGCGATCACATAATGCTGTTGGATCGTTTAAATAAGCCTTTTACATGGCAACTCAATTTATGGCCATTGTCGATTGTCGTATCGTACCCCATAAAAAAACTATGGTTCGATGTCGAAACATCAGTGAAAGTCATTGTTAGATTTCTTAAGAAAACATTCTAAAATGGTGAGTATTGGTGATTAAAATAGTATACAAATACATCATGAAATATTTAATATTTGGAACATTGATTAGGGATGACAATGCATTAAATTGATGAACAGCAAGCTATGAGTAAGGTTATGATAGTCCCTACTGCGTTTTATTTTCAGAATAAATTAAAATCATCACAGAGAGATAAAGTGAAGAAGTTTGTCGCCTTCACGCAAACCAGTGAGGGTACAGCGATATATTGCCTCGCTCAGAACGATTGGAAACTAGACCTTGCTAGCGATAACTATTTTCAGAACCCAGAGGCGTACTACAAAGATCCCATTAAATCTTCAGTGGATAGAAAGAAACTGGAGCAGCTGTTTAGTAAATACAAGGATCAACAAGAAAACGACAAAATCACTGTAGATGGAGTAATGAAATTCTTAGAAGATCTAAATCTTAGCCCTGAATCTATACTAGTACTTATCATTGCATGGAAATGCAAAGCTGCTGTTCAGTGCGAGTTCTCGAAGGAAGAGTTCTTGACGGGGCTGGTGGAGCTCGGAGCAGACAGCCTGGACAAGTTAAAGGCAAAGCTAGCTTCCCTTGAATCAGAACTCAAAGATCCTAACAAATTTAAAGATTTCTATCAGTTTACATTTAATTATGCCAAAAACCCAGGACAAAAGGGGCTAGAATTAGACATGGCAATAGCTTATTGGAATATCGTGCTACGAGGGAGATTCAAATTTCTTGATGCTTGGTGTAAATTTCTCACGGTAGGATTATTTTATTGTTATTTATTATTATTTTTTGGGGTAACCATTGTGTTCTGTTGTTTGCACATGATAAAGGTCATTGCCAAAAGGTTGAGATTTTATGGTAAAACAAACATATTTTTTATCTTTTTAGCAGTATAGTAAAATAATAATATGGTGGTTGCTGAGTTAGAATAATAGTGCTTGTCTTTCCATGGATGTCGTAAGATTCAACTAACGGAATAATGGCTTGTAGTAGAGATAGGCGAAGGGTTTGCAACCTATCACTAATACACTGGTAAAGATCTTAGCGTAACAACACCTAAGCCTAGCATTTGTGCAAAATATGGTTACTGAATTATCAACAACTTAGAGTTGTAGGTAATTCTGTAACTCTGCCAACCCCACTCTGGGATTACAGGTGTGAAGGTATGTATGTATGTATGTACATCTTAGTCTGTTACAGAATTATCAAAAAGTTTTTAGTGTTGTTGTTAATCCTGTTGCTCTGATTACCCCACTCTGGGAATGAAGGTGTGAGTGTATGTATGTACAGTTGTGGCCCACTAATTAAGAACAGCCTTTGCATTAAATATAAGATCTTATAAAATTGCTGTTTCACATCCATAGTGAAACTTTTATTCATATATGTTATTTATTTTTCAATTAGAGTATTTATAAAAGTTAATTTAAACAAGTTTTAGCAGCTTTCTGAATCACAAAAGAAAATGCTAATGTTATATTAATAATTGATAGGAAACTCCTTGTTTTGTAGCCCTGCTTAACATCTTTGCAACATAGATTCCACTAGGACTCAGTATTGTTCTACAGATTTAGATTTTCATGCTTCAGTGCTACCTCATAAAGTTTGTTCAGAATTTCTGATATTGTTTGGCAAGACTTTTTTGACGTTGTTACAGAGATTCTATATAGGGTTGAGATCTGGACTACAGAAAAGCCAAGTCATTACAGAAACGAAATTACGACGGAGCCAGTCCTGTAAAGATTTCGCAGTGTGCTTGGAGTCATTGTCTTGTTGAAATTCCCAAGCTATTGGTAAATTTTCTTCAGCATATGGCAGCATGGTGTTCTCTAAAATACTTGTACACATGCTGGGTTATAATGCCTTGAATTTGCACCAATGTTCCCATGCTAAGCCATGAAAAACAACTCCACAGTTTAATATTACTGCCACCATAGTTGTTATGTTTCACTGTTACGGTTGTATACTTGGGATTGAACGCCATATTTGGCGGTCGGCCAACATAGATTTGACTGTCACATCCTATTCTGTTAATTTTTGTTTTATCAGACCATACAATATGTTTCCACTAAGACAAGTCCAACCTTCCTGTTCTTTTGCTAATTTAATCCTCACATCTCTGTTTCTTTTTCTCACTAAAGGTTTCTTGTGAGCTCTGACGCTGACTCTGCTATTTCATTTAGCTTTGTTCAATCTTTCCCTTATAGTAGATACGAGCTGCCAGACCAGATTGCACCTCAAAAAATATAAGAAGACAGTTTGGAGGGTCGTCTTACGTGGTTGTTTCTGCTAGACCTTCTGGCATTTTTTATTCTTTATAAAATATTTAAAGGTGTTAAATACACTAGTTCTGGAACATTTATGGTGTTCAGCAAACTTCTGAGATGTCCACTTCCTCTCTAAAACCAATGATAATATATTTTGTTTGATGGAGGCATCAGAATTAAGGATTTCACCCATTTTTACCAATTTTTTTTTGTACATTTAATTTAAATTTTGAAAAAGTGTCGAGTATTAGTACCTATACAAGTTTTATTTATCATTTCTTTAAGCGTTTTTTGTCTACAATTTGAATTTAACCTCCTAAGGCCCAAGGTCCTACCCATAGTACTTATTAACTTTGTTATTCAGACCCAGCTCCTTCGACAGTTGTGTAGTCATAGCGTACCACGGTCCTACCAGTAGAACTAAATAGAAGACCCGCCAATAGCGTACCACGGTCCTACCAGTAGGAGTAAATAGGAAACCCGCCATTTTGTCTTTTAAGTACTTGGGTCTGAATGAGTATAAAACAATAGTACTACTGGTAGGACTACTACGGGCCGTAGCGACTACATACTGAACTTTTCGTTAGGCCTTAAACTAGGCATTAAACTAACCTCATAAAGGTTAGTTTAATGTGAAAATTCATAATAAAATCTTATTTTGCTATAAAATGTCACTATTTTACATAATTTCTAAATTAATCCTAATGATTTATCTCAAAATAAAATTGGAATCATGGTAAAAATATGTTTTATTATTGAAAAAAGCTTGAAATTGTACTTAATGGGGAAATTACTGCCTATGGAAATGTAAAGATTCACTATCATTAACTATATCACCCCGCGTCACTCTAATGTTGAAAATAGACATTTCCTATTGAACACCACTTAGGCAGATACACAGCTTTTTTCTTCTAATCAAAACTAGCAACCCTGCTTACGTCAGCCGGAGAAATATTTTCTTCCTCGGTTTTATTTAATAGATTTTCAATGAAGAATGTAATGTGCATTATTAAACGCATATTATTAAAAAAAAAAAACTGCACACAATAAAGAAAAATGTCTATATC
Source organism: Acleris emargana (assembly GCA_927399475.2). Classification (NCBI taxonomy): domain Eukaryota; kingdom Metazoa; phylum Arthropoda; class Insecta; order Lepidoptera; family Tortricidae; genus Acleris; species Acleris emargana. Next base: position 52,961,447 of record OV656835.1, on the reverse strand, counting down.
CGAAAAGTGTCACTTTCGAACCAAATACTACAGCAACTTTCTAGCCTCAAATCGAAACCTGACATTTTTGAATATTGTAATACCCTGCTAGGTTGATTTAATCTTTTAAACAACATCGACGTATTTTTAAAACTGCCATTTTTCACTTTATTTATATACACTGTTATCATATAATTTGTAGTTTATTGTAAACTAGCGACCCGTCCGCGGCTTCGCCCGCGTGGAATGTATTATACATATAAACCTTCCTTAAGGATCACTCTATCTATTAAAAAAAACCGCATCAAAATCCGTTGCGTAGTTTTAAAGATTTAAGCATACATAGGGACAGACAGCGCAAGCGACTTTGTTATATACTATGTATATATGTAAATTATGACACTTATACATAAACGTAAATAAGTCTATCGCTGCAAATGCGATTGGGACAACATTCCATCACAAAGATGGAGGGATAATAGAAAAGCCTGCTTAATAGAAAAGTGACTCGAGCTATATCTACCCCGATTCGCAAACAACAGCTAAGTTCCACTTTACACCATATAATTTGGTTAGTTTGTAGGCCATTTATGCAATAAAACAAAAATCTGTTTTTTTGGAATAACGTCACCTTTCTTTTTAACGCACGATATGTCATCGTCTTATGGGGAAATAGTTGCCATATGGCAAGATACTGGCTAATATCAGTCACATGAAATCATACAAGACTTATTTTATTAAATTTCAAATACTCACACTTGCTTTCTTCTTCATCGTAGAAGGAAGTAAATTGTTCAGAAAAAAACGTATTTCCTGAAAAAAGTTCATTAATAAGAAATGACAGAGACCTAAATAAACTTAAATTACTCTTCTCTAAATTAGCATATTGCAGCATCCAACCCCCAACACATGTTAATTATATAATATTTAACCATGAAAACGCTCATTATAGAATAGTTTTCACGCTTTGGTTTAGCTAAAGGCGGTATTCTGTTACCATTGACTATATCAATATTAGCGGCTTATAGTACGCGAGTAGAAAAAGTGTATCTTGGTGAGACTTCATTGTCTGTCTGTCTGTCTGGGTTTGAAAAATGATAGTGATTAAAGCAAACTGGGTGTCATGTGAAACGGCTCAATCTGTAAATTTCAAAACTATTTAATTTAATATTTTCCGTAACGTACTTTTTGAGTTATAGCTAAAAATAGACCAAGACTTGAGGACCGTTTAGAAAATATTGAAGTTTTAATTTTCGCTAAAGTCGCATGTCCCCGCCCCCGTTACAGCCATAAATCCCAGTACAAAAAAAACAAAAATATTTTACATGAAAGCACATAACGAATCAAACAAAAACTATCACGACTAAGTAGACTTTATTTTCGTTCGTGTGATACAGGCGATTAGTGTTTATACTTAACTACTAAAACTCATCTAAGACAGCCTCAAATAACTTGTAATAGAACATTAATTCATGCTTGCTGTTTTTGAGATAGTTTGCGGGTAATGCCTTCGGAACCCTTATTTTTCACGATGGGTTTTTTTTTTACGATGGTTATGTGGGACTCGCCAACCGAGAGTGGTAGGAATACATACTAAAAACCCAGCCATTCTCAATCCACGCCGTTGTTGACGACGTCACGGCAGGTCCTGCTTGCGCATTCGACTACGACCAACGGCTTCGGAACACTACACTACGTGGTCCGTCATGCTCTGACCTGGGATTTTTGGATATACAGGGTGGAAGGGGACGGGGACCTTCCCGGAACTATAGCATTAATTAAGAGATACACAGTCGATTTGTGATGGTAATAATGATGAATTAACTAGTTAAAACAAAAACCAAATTGACTAATTTTTCATTGCGGTGACAATCCTGTTACACCTACCCATTACGACTTGACTATGAAAACTCGGAAACTACGCTTATTTCCGAACGTTGACGTTGCCATAGTGATATAAGGTGATAACTTATGATTCATAGACGTCAAATAATCCATAAACAAAACGAAATGAAAATGATTTATATTATTTACAAAATGTATTAACCATTAGTTTACATATTATCATGTTGTTATAAAAATCTAACACTACGTCTACAAAAATCTTCAATTACCCTCACATTCGGTGTTCAAATGTCCCTCCGCGGCTTATTATACACGCTGCAGCCCGTGCCCGAGTATGTCGGTGCACCCTTGACAAAATATGCTCTTCATCATTTTTTCTCCGCAGATCGTTAAAGGCATCAGTTATTCGTCGTCGCATCTCGTCCGCAGTGTCACATTCCGTTTTGTACACACTATCTTTTACAGAGCCCAATAGGAAGAAATCAAGACACGTGAGACCCGGGCTTCTTGGCGGCCAACGGTGCGGCCCAAACCTGCCTATCCAGCGATCCCTAAACTCATTGTTCAATTTCATTCGTACTTCGTGTACAGAATGAGCTGGTGCACCATCTTGTTGGAACCAAGTGACTTGACTTTCAGCCAGTGGTAATTCGTCCAGATAACTGTCTAACTCGGTGTTCAAAAGAGACATGTATCTGTTTAGAGTTGGAGGCAGAAACACAGGTCCTATGATAGTTTCTCCGTGAATCGCCGCCCAGACGTTAATAGACCAACGATACTGGTGACTCGAGAATCGATAAGCGAAAGGATTCTCCTCGGCATACACATGTTCGTTTCGTCTATTCCATATTCCGTTGCGTATGAACGAGCTTTCATCACTCCAAATAATATGCCTTATGAAATCTCGCTCTTCTACTATCTTTTGTAATAACCATCGGCAGTAGGCTTCGCGGATAGGGCAGTCCCGACGGAGTAGAGCTTGAACCCTCTGTATTTTGTAAGGGTGAAGGCTGGCACGTTTGAGAATAGTAAGTACTGCAGTATGGGTTATTCTGAAATGTCGACCCGCTACTCTAGAACTCGCTCTCGGATGTCTTCTAAAATAACGCAGCACCCTTTCTTCAATTCGAACAACGCCTCCGCCACGTTGGTCGTTCTGGGCTGTTGCTGGTACAACGGGCTGGTTGTTGGCGATACGATCCAAAGCCCTTAAAATTGTCCTATGCCCAGTTGGATGTGGTGGAGGATATGTTTCTCGGTATCGACGCAAAGCTTCAGCCGCGTTATTATTGCACGTCGCGTACAATAAAAGCAAATTAAAATAACCACGAGCATCTAGCAAAGGCATTTTTATTTGAAGAATGACATAGGTCAATTTAATGACATTTTCATTTTAACATCAAATGCATCGATAGCCTACACAATAACGCAAAGAGGTTCATAAGTTAAGTACATAATTAGTAGTTCTTAATAATGTTTATTTGATAAACGTTTCACATGCACGTTTTGAATCATGAAAATGAATGAAATTTGCCTACTCAGCAGCACAATTTCAATTTATTCGTAAATAATTTTATTCAACTAGCTAAAACCTATTTATCAATTTCGGGAAACTAAGATACGATGAAAGAAGGTTCTAATTATCATCTTTAATTGTTTATGAAGATTGAGTATACTTCATTTTCTGTCAATGTCGCTATTTCAGAAATGTGTCAAGTTGTGCTTAGTAGGCTGTTGGTAGGTCGTTATTATGTTATTTTATTCATAATTTTAGGAAAAAATAAATAAAGTTGTTCAAGATGTACCTACAAAGAGACTCACAAACCCTGCAATATTTCTTACCGCATTGAAAGCAGGTCTAAAGTATGCATCCACGACAAAAAAAAAGTAATAATATCCTGTATGAAAATGTTGTTTACAATAGGCTATTTGACAGGTTTTTGAAAACCATCTCAGATTATTTGTTGGTGTTTATTGAGTACTCCAAAAGTGGTAATTTTAAATTATTTTATGTATTTCGTCTAAAAAAAGGAAATAAAAATTCACTTTTAAAATATGCCGCCAAAACGCTTTCTTGGGCAAGATGGCGTCGCACAGGAATCAGTGACGTCAGTGGTCAATACATAAACAAACTGACATTGGCTAATCATAGCAAAGCCAGAAAAACAAATAAACGTCAACTGTCTGTGGTAACCGCAAGAACCAATGAACGTAAGAACAGAACGACAACGACATGAACGACAGATGCAATATTTACAGACATCACAGATTACAGGATATACAGACATCCTATAATCTGTGATATTTACCGACCCTTGACGTCATCATGGATTCGGCGCCGTTTTCGATAAAATGGCTACAGATAAAAAATTATCAAGTTTTATCGTGGTTTTTTGGATAAATGATCCATTTTTTTTAAGTAAGAATACCTTAAATCGATTTTAAAACTCATAATTTATATGAATATACATATTTATTACGTTTTTTTTCACCTTGTCAAATAGCCTATTAAGTTCACTGACCCAATCATATGTTTAGGGTTGAAACAAGTAGTTTTTTGTGTGAATGTTTAACCGGCTGTAATTTGAAAACGGCTGCTTAAATTCACATAGTTTGTATGGGGGAAATAAAGTGTTAAGGCTAAACTATCTCCCATTATCGGGAAGGTCCACAGTCCTCTTCCACCCTGTATTAGTACTTTTGGTGGCGCATGAGAACTTCGCCTTTTATTTACTTTCATGATTTTGGCCAGATAAACACGTATTACTGCTGTTTCTTTGAACGGCGCCTGTAGCACACTGCCCGCGAAAGCGAAACGGAAACGAACCGGAGCCAGATAATTACTTTGATCAAAGTTGACCATAGCATAATGCAGTGTCGCGGTTCGCTTTCGCGGCATTGTGCTTCAGGTTTGATACAAATCTTGCGACAAATGAATTGCGAATAGTTGAAATGATTAACCTTTTGAACGCCACAGTCGGCTCTGGCCGACAACTGAAAGTCGTGCCACTGACGCCACCGTCGGCCACAGCCGACACAAGTTAGAGATTAAAAGAGACTTTGTTTTGTATGGATTAAGTGGTAATTTGCGTAGCATAGCAAACATGTTTGACGTGTGAGTGACGCATTTTGTATTTGACGTACGACGTTCAAAAGGTTAATAACCTCTTCCAATATACCTTGCTTGCGAGTATACTACTTAATGTTTAAAATTATGAACTACGCCTGTCAAAGGAATTATCCTGCAATGACCAAATTATAGTACAGCCACCAACAAATATCTTTGTTAAAGTTGCGCTTAAAAATATCTGACACAGTCCTATGTTTGTAGTAATAGAGATGTCTCAGATATTTTTGAACCCAATGTTGGTATTATTGTTGATATTATTGCTGAGTGTAAATAAGATAAAACTAAAAATGCGTATAGTGCTCAGCGACAGATCTTGCAGTTCTTTGGAATTCTTCACGTTCCTCGCTCTTGCTTCGTATTGAAATTATTCTCTGCCATTCGACATCGTGTTTTCATTACAATTCATTCATTTTTCAATATCCTCAATACTGGTGTCTAGGTCAATAAAATAATATATTTTTACGCATAAGGTTATAGCGTACTTCTAACTAATTGGCCTAATTGCCCACGTTCGCGTAATTTGTTTTGTCGGTTACAAAAGCTGATAAAGGCACTGCGAAAAAAATTATAGCCAAATATTGCTGTTGCTAATTGACTACAAAAAAACATGTACGTATTTTTTTTCTAATTAATAGCACCCCAAGATTACTTTTCTAAGTACCTTGTCGTTGTAACATGCAATTAAAACCACTTTTAAAAATTAGCAACTAGCTGGCTATTGCTGTTGCGAATTTAATGTCATTGTAATTTACTGTCAAAATAGCACATCAAACTAACTTGTTTAAGTAAGTACCTTAGTGTTTTCAATCCAAGGCGGACGCCGCACCCCGCTGCACAAGTTGACGTTGAGCGGTTGCGTCAATAAACTAAAAATGTAAGTGGCAGGCAGGCCCTCGTGGATAGAAAACACTACATTTCGTCGTTGTCGATGTATTAAATAAATTATTTTGAAGTGTGGCGCTGACGTATGTTAGTGATTTACATTACAATGTCTTGCTATGGTGGAAACTAATTCTAATTAATCTAATTATTATTATTTTTTAGATTAAAAGTTGCTCTTTTCCGAGTTTCAAGCTATCTCCTTGCTATACTTATTATGTGCCACCAAAATTAGATATCTAAAAAGGTCTATCTTGGCAGTTTTCTATCCAGTATATTACAATCTGTTGGGTATGTCTATGAACACTGATAATTTACGACTCCAAATGAATAGTTATTATATAAGTCAAACTGAGTCTAAAGAGCACCCTGGTCGTTAGGCAAACATAACTTTTTTTTCCATATTTATGAATAACACATCATAAAACGTAACAATCTGATCGTTCGTTGACTAACCTTAATACGGAAGTTCTATCCGATCTAAATCAAAAATTCCGAGGACTCCCAACTAGAGGTCCACAACCGTTTCGATTAACGGGAAGGTGTGTGGACAATGAGTTCGTAAAGGTTAGTCACACAGGTGCACACGAAAGCTAAAAAGAAATCTAAACAGCCAACTTTGCATTGCATTTAAAAAAAAAACTAAAAAAGATTGACTACTCCTAATTATTCAAAAACATCTTCAGTTTATACCCTTTCGATCGGTACACATTAATCCCAATTTGTTTAAAAACAGCTAAAGTTATTCGTCAACTTTAACAAGGCGGACATATTTTTTACGAGACTAGTTTTGAGGAAAGTTATAATAACCTACAGGAAATAAAGAAAACACAGAAGTTGATCATTACCTATGTAATTTATTTATAAAAATAGCTCAAACGGCTGCCCTTGATTATTTATGCATGCTCGGCATCGATTTCTCATTTCTACAGTCGTTACTTTGAGCAGCATCTCTGCTTTCATTACATCAAGGGCAGCATTTATCCGATTTAATAAATCTTAACGATTTTCTACTTCGGTTACGTACACCAACTCCTTAGCCCTTCCCCAATCGTAAAAATCGATCGGAGTGAGGTCTGGCGGCCGCGGAGGCCAGGCAATTGGACCACCCCGGCGTTATTTAGATGCTCCCTCACAGCAATGCTCCAATGCGCCGGGCAGCCGTCATGTTGAAAGACGATGGGCCTATCTTCTTGGAATACTTAATTAGTGGAAGAAGTGTCAGTAGGTGTATATGGGGGTAAATAAAAGAAGACATTAATGTCTATATTTAAATATTATTATATTATCATTATTATTTTTATAATCATCCAGCATATGCGTTACTATGTTATACATAAGTTATTTATTTCAATATTATACGTTATGCTCCTTGTTATTATGTACTGCCTTAATCAGGGACCGTTTTCGTTACGATATTAACGGTATGGCACCGGTATTGGATATCGATACCGCTTCGTTGAAAAGGTAGAACTATAGCGGTTGAAATATAAGGGTACGCTACCAGTATTAAATAACGGTATGGCTATTTTTCATATGTACTGAAACCTTCATTAAAACGGTAGTCAACCGGTATATCAAAACGGTCAGGTAGGTATCGGAAAAAAATAAAAAGCTAAAATCTTTTACGCTACCGAAAATAACCGAAACAAAACGGTATGACGTCATACCGTTTAAAAACGGTTCCTTTATTTTCCGGTTATGCAATAACTGCTTATAACTATGATTCGAGCCATTATTCATTTTGTATTCCCCGTGTGGTTGCCGGGTTAGAATAGTGCCACTCCATGTCTTCCCGTGGAGGTCGTATGAGGCGACTAAGGGAATAAGGGCTTGTAGTACTGTTAGGCGATGGGCTTGCAACCTGTCACTAATGCGCTGTTAAACACCTTAGCCTAATTATGCAAAATGTGGTTACAGAATTATCAACAAGGTTTTAGAGTTGCTGGTAATACCGTAGCTCTGCCTACCCCACTTTGGGAATGAAGGCGTGAGTTTATGTATTTATGTATGTATTCATTTTGTAATTATGCATTTTAATATTACATTGATCATCCATCATACAAATCAGAATTATCTACCCAATTTGTGTCATGCAAAACGAAAACTAGCAAAAGATGTAAACAAAATCAAACGAACCAATTCAGCATGATTACTCGATCATCGCATACTTTTAAAGATCAAGTGAGGTCTTTGCAATGATTTATACACTAGATCATTATTTTCATATTAATTTTAAGATAAAATAACTATTCATTATACGTTATTTTTTATTAAAAACACGCTTGGTGAATATTTGAGGTTGTGTAAATCAGTACTAATTTGTTTACATCGTTCACAAGTTTTATTGACGGCGACTTTATACTAAACATTATATTATATCCGTGGAGGGGTACGACTATACGACAATGCATTGCTCCAAGCCCCTCTGATTGGCCTAATCAATGGTAGTAGAATGATAAGCGACGCCTCATACTTATCTAGTATGATCGATTTCCTCAAAAAAACAAAGCTCATCTGAAAGATTATCAATTTCTGTGTAAGAAAAACTACTGCTGCATTTTCAAAACAGTGGAGAAAGGTTGCTGCAGTGATTCAAGGTCGCCGTCCGCGATGCCAGGTTTTTTGCATTGCAGCATCGCCATTTCGTGTTCCCCCATTAATGACGTGACTAATTTCTACAGGGTGTTAGATTGCTGGGTGCAAAGCTTTTAGCCTATACCCAACGAAAGAAAATCAGGGGAAAAAACACGTGTAAAAGCGAATTTTGGCATAGTTGTAGGGAATGGTGTTTTAAACCACATCATTCGTTTTTTTGCTGGGATAAATATTTAATGAGGTTTAACCACGCAAGCTCTGGTTGATTTTTGCACCAAATCCGTCAAACTCGACGCGCATACGGCCACTTCACTGGCGGCGCGCGCCCAACTGAGTCCCTCCCTCCCGGCCACTTCACTGACGGCGGCGCGCGCTCGACTGAGGCGTTATCCACAACTATAACATTCAATATGTATAGAATTGATAATTATTAATGACGATGATGAGGATGATGATGATGATGATGATGATGATGATATTTTAGATTTAGAAGATAATTAGGAATTTTATTTTTAGGAATATGCGTGCCATACCTACTTAAAGAAATGTAAGTTTTTTTTAATTGTTTATCTGCCCTCCATATCTCATAAATATCGATCCCAGCAAAAAAGTGTAATGGAACTTTTTTTAGAGAGTTTTATGTAGATTACTTATGTAGTATAAGATTTTTTGCTATGGGCCACCGTTTAAGAGTTATTTACAAAAACTTAAAAAGGGGACCTTTACACCCAAAGTTAGCTTCACCCCCCCCATCAGTACTTTCAGTCAAAATTCAAAAAAATTGTCTTCATTTGGTGGACTATTTACGGGGGTGACAGACGAGGCGTTTTAATTTTTTTTAGCCGTATCTTAGTGTCTTAAAAGAAATTCGGTAGTTTTTTTTCTATTGAAAATTTAAGAATTTTACAGAAAATACCCAGAATTTGATAGTTACGTGTTTATAATGCCCCAATAAGCGTTACCTTGTAAACAAAATCATTTATTTTGGATAGTTTAATGTCTATTGGAACAAAATAAACAATTGTAAAAAAACGAAAGGGGTCATTTGAAATTATTAAAAATATCTCAGGTTGGATCAGTCGTTTTTATGAGCCATGAAAAATAGTTAAAAAAAACTTAGATGTGTTTAAACACTTTTAAAAATATGGTTTACTCAGAGATTTGGCAAGCGATATGAATGACTGATACTGAATGTCATCTTTATTTTTAATAAAATAACCAAATGTCATTCTTGTAAAATCATCTATAAATGTTAATAGATATTTACTACCATTGATTGAGGAAACTGACATTGGTCCACATAAATCTGAGTGTATAAGACCTAATTTCTCAATAGCTCTATTATAAGACTGTTTTGGAAATGGTAATCTACTTTGTTTCCCCTCAATACAAGCTACACAGGGAGTATATTTACTATCAGTGTAATCAATTCCATTAGCCATACCTTGTTTAAGTAAATCCATACTTCGCCTATTCAGGTGCGCAAGTTTACGATGCCACAACTCCTGAGGTGGCTTAGCCTGACACAAATTTACAGCCACTTGTTGATCATCCGTTGACCGGATCTCCGGCAATGGATCGCCTAAATCCATCGATTGACAAGCCGCAGTCAGCTCGCCTCCGTTAGTTGATCGTTGACTCTCTGTGTCCAATTGGTAGATACCATTGACCTTCGTAGCACTGGCAATTACGATTTTTCCATGATAAATATTGCACTTCTGCGTGTCAAAGTGCACCTCAAGCCCTTTGTCTGCCATTTTGGCAACCGAAATAAGGTTTGTTGACAATCCCGGCACATAAATAACTTCACTTATAATATTCGTTGTTTGCTCATGTCCTTTTAACAACAATTCTACATCACCGTGTCGATTGTTTGCCACTGTAACTAACCTCGGAGCATCCACAACATGGTTTTTTAGTGTATGTTTTTTGTTTGTCATGTGAAAAGACAAGTCGCACCAGAGTCGACATACCAAGTATTAGAGTTAATGTCCACAGCTAATGCTGTCAATAACGTTCCGTTCCACGTTTTTTCACATTTTTCACTCCGTTTATCGCTTTTGTTAGTTTTTGTTGGACAGTTTCTTGCATAATTATTCGGTTTTTTACAAAATGAAACATTTCACCTTTGTAGAATGTTTGTTGACATTTTTTATAGCCCGGTTGGTAAACATTGCACTTTCTTCACATTTGTCAAAGTCTCTGCGTAAATTTTCTTGTAGTAATTTACTTTTTACTGTTTTACTGCACAATTTAATGTTCGAATTTTCTAATGCCATAATAAGTGGATCGTAATCCGCTGGTAAACCACTTAACATTAACACTGACAAGAAATTATCGTCCAATGGAGCATTTATATTTCGTAGCTGTTGATCTAAGTCCGTGATCTTCAAGATATACGCTTCCATGTCACTAAATTTTTCCAATTTCAATCCAAACAATCTACGTAAAAGTCCAAGCCGTCTACACAACCCTCTATCTTCATAGGCTGTTTTTAAGTTGCTCCACGCTTCATGCCCAGTAACCGCATTCCGTACATGAGAAAACGAAGACGACTGCACCATTAAACATATCTTTGCAAGTCCCTTAGTCCTTAGTTGCTTGCGTTGATCATTGACTTTGGGGACACCCGGCGCGGACTCTTCGATGCAGTCCCACTAGTCTTCGTGAACTAAGTACATGCGCATCAAAAATTTCCAATTTCCATAATTTGATATTCCACCGAGCTTCTCAAAGGTAATTGATATCCCGGAATTCCCGGAACTCGTTGCCGACGATGCCGATGGCACCATTGGCACCAGTGGCACTTTGTCGGCCGGCATCTCTTGTTTTACTGTCTCGGCGAAAAAAACTATTTACGTACTTTTATTTAACACGTAACCTGGGCCCATAACCTGAAGGATTATGAGTAAAATAAGCCAGGATTGTAATTATAAAGAAAGATTAATTTCAGAGAAACAGGTTAGGTGTGTTGACGTTGTGAATACATGACATGACCAAGAAGAGAGGGTAAACATAGTAGCGCCATCTGACGGTGATTGGTTAACTAAGATGACTCTTTAAACTGTTTGGTTTATACATTTGTTCCAACAATAATAATAATAAACCACCTTGATTTTGACCTTCAGTATTGTCATATTTCAAAATTCAATTTTTCATCAAATCGCTTAACGAGTTTAAATTAATATTGGTGCGGAGTATATCTCTGCTGTGAAAGCGTACCAAACAAACAAATATTAGTAGGTATGTATAAATATACTTATATTTAACTAAAATGTATATAGTTTATTTAGAAATACGACAAAGCTAAAGGCCAAAATCAAAGTGATATGCTGCTCTCCGATAACATTCCTGTAGCAATATCAACCTAATTATTAATAAAAGAGAATTTAAACTACTTTGGTTATTGAATTTGAAACATACTGTAAGTTTCTGGATTTTGAAAAATAATACCAGATATTATATTTATGATACATTTATTGTTTTTCGAAGTATATGCCCTCACTATTTACACATTTTTGCATTCCCTGGAACCGTTGTGTGAAGCAGTGGGTCCAGTCTTCACTAAGGACCTTTTCAATGGCTTCGTGGAAGTTATTCACCGTCCCTTCCGGGCTTGTAAATCGTAAGCCTCTAAGTTTATCTTTTATTTTTGAAAATAAAAAGAAGTCGCAAGGTGCGAGGTCCGGGCTGTAAGGCGGATGGGTCATCAGTTCCACGTTTGAGGCCTTTCAATATGCATTCGTTATCTTAGCGGAATGTGCGGACGCGTTGTCGTGGTGAAGGATGATTTTGCTACGAGGACACTTTTCCCAAACTTTTTCCAATACTCTGGCCAAACAATTGTTTACGTACCAATCTGCAGTCAAGTCACTATCCTTTGGTTTTCAAGTGGCACTGTATCGTAATGTCCAGTTTATCCGAAAAATGAAGCAACCATTTTCTTGCCGGTGCTCCGACTTTTCTTTGATCAAATTCAAAGTTTAACACGAGTTTTTAAAGAAACTAAAAGACAAAATAATAAAATAAAAATATTCAATAATCGGTTTTTCTTGTTTTGTTGACTTGACTAATTAGAAAAAATTGAGACCTTTAGTTTCCCGTAAACAAAATAAAAACATTATGATCAAAGTTAAACTACGAATGGGGTTACTTTGAAAACAATAAATATTTGAGTGAATATCTCAAGTAAACCCGCTGAAAATCACGTAAAATCTAAAGAAATATAGAATAGATGTTGTTCTTTTCCGATACCACTAATTAGATTTGCTTAACATATGACACCATTCAAATAACATGCGTTTTTGCATAACATAGGTACATTTGAAGTTTTTTTACCTCAAAAATCAAGACAAATAGCACGCTAACTGTTCATATTTTTTTCTATATGAAAATAGGCAGTAACATGCGCACTACTTTAACTTTCGGAAGGAGCAGCTATCGCCGCTACCAGTGGTGAAAAAAATATTATGGGGGCGTATTCCAACTCCTCAAAAAATACATGTTTATGTAGAATGGTAGTTGCTATCAAAGTCACCCCGTAAATTAAAGTATCCAATGGTATCGAGACAAACTAAAACTAACGTGTGTATATTACTATTTCGCTATATTTTAACTCGGTTTTAATAGAAAACAGATACTTCATACATTAATATTTATTATCATTATCAAGTTTCACGCCAAATATTTTTTTTATATACGGTTAGAGTCACGTTTGAGTAGACATTCTTACCGCTACCTAATATTTAGATGAAATATTAATATTTCAATGTGTATATGTATAGTTAAGTTTGTTTTTTATAATAATGTGTTATTTGTTATGTTCATGTGGATTTATTATGTAAATAAAACTGCACTAAGTACATATTAAATCGTTTATTGATATTTTTAATGCGCATAGTGGCAGAATGTCATAATGCCTGTGCCACAAATTTATGTGGAATGGAAATTAAAAAAGATGACTTTGCCGGCCTAGGCCTGCAAGATTTGTATTAAATTCCATTAACGACCTCTTGCACATTTTTAATTAACAACGTGACAAATATTACAGACCATAAGAATAAATATATTTATTATTTATTTGTCATTCACTGACTTTTGACTGTCAATATATTTTCTTCTTCAAAAGGTGACGAAACTCTTTTTTCGGACTGTAGAATGAAATTTAAATTTAAATTTTTGAATCCCTGTAAATATACGAATACTTACTACAAATGCAAAAACGTCTCGAAAGTAATTTACCTGTATATATTTAGCAAAACCCAAGACATTAGCAGCAGGGGCATTGACTTCGCCAAACTGCGAAGTTCGTCATCACATAGTGGTTTTATTCTGAATCTGAGAATAGGATATGACAGTAAATAATATAAAACATTACAAAGGTCGATACTTGTTTCATAACTTTTATGTCGGGTTTTAGTTTTAACCTTTTTTTTCATACAAGAAATTGATCACATCATACCGGTTAATGTACTTAACAGGTAGCGGATGTCTACCCAAGTCTTCGTTCAACAATACAACTAGTTAACGGGTCAGAGAACAAAACACGGCCCAGCGAATAAATATCCACTTCAAATTGGGAGCTTACTTGAATTTAGTTCAGTTTAGTTTAATTGTTTGGTGGTTTTAATATACAATATTCCAAACATAAATGAATATAGTTATCTTTTTAAACTAAATAGTGAGAGTTGGGCCATTCCATATGATTTCAACAAATTTGAATTAAAAAGTGTGCCGCATGACTTTTAATTTAAATAAAAAAAATTGAGGATATACTTTATGGTGAGAGAAGTGCTGAACCACCACCATTAATTTTTTTTATATTTTTATTTCCGAGTTTTACCCATTCGAAGTAAATAGTGGGGTCAAATTCCTGCTTGTATATAATACGCTCTAACTTTTTTTTTTGAAAAGATAACGAAATAATTGTTGCTGTGTTTGATTAGGTAAGAAATGTGAATGTCATACTGTATGATAAAAGTTATCTAAATTAAGTACAAAAAAAATGGTGTCCATTTGAAATGTTAAAGTAACTGGTAATTTTTTGCAATTTTAATTCATTTTTGTGCAAACCCTGATGCATATTAGGGATAACTTTTTTCAGAAATATAAAGTACTAGTTTTGTTCATTCTGTAAAATAAATATTATCGTTTTAGAATTATAATTCTAACAGAAAAATAGTAGTGAAAATTGAGAATTTCTAAAAATGCTTATGTTTGACCCCCAAAAAACCCACGTGGAAGAATAATTAAAAATTTGAATTTATTCAGAAAATATAGTCCATGTCTTTGTTAATAAGGTTCAGTTTAAAAAGTTTTGTTATTTTTGCTCATTTATGAAATATATTTTTTTAGGTGCTACTATAATCCTTATCGAAGTTATATATAGGAGACCGTACTTAGGAGATAATGAAGCGGTGCAAACTCTTTGTAGGAAGTGCTTGTGTTATTTAACCTGTTTTCATGTATAGTTATTGTTCGTTATATACCACTGGTTGATAAGAAGTTGAGGTTTTATTGAATTTTCATCTTCGAAATTCAGTTATTTCGACAATGGAGTCTTGTTCGGTTGGAAAGTTTGAAGGAGAAGATGGTCATATCCTTACATATCTAAAATAAGAATATGACAAATTGGAAATTATACATTATTTTAGTGATGGTGCAGCTGCACAATACAAGAACAAAAAGAATTTTGTTAACTTGTGTCATCATTATGATGACTTCGGGCTAAAAGCAGAGTGGAACTTTTTTGCCACCTCTCACGGCAAATCACCCTGTGATGGTGCTGGCGGCACGATTAAGCGGTTGGTAAGAAAGGCTAGTCTGCAACGCACCACAGGTAGTGATAACATTTTATCCCCTGAAGCTATGTACGAGTTTTGTGAAAACAAAATTCTTGGAAAGTTGTGGATAATTCTGTAGCTCTGCCTACCCCACTCTGGGAATGAAGGCGTGAGTTTATGTATGTATGTATGTAAAATTCTTGGAATCAAGTTCTTTTTCGTCTCAAAATCAGAAGTCGATGTAGCTGAGTTGTACTTATCAGAGCGATTTAAAAATATGAGAACCATAAAAAATACACGTTCTTATCATAGTTTCGTTCCCATTTCTCAAAATGAATTAGTAGTGCGACGTTACTCTACTTCAGAAAATTTCGAAGTAGCAAAGGTTTGCAAGTAATGTTTTTTTTCGTTTTATATACACCGTGTTTTTTTTTGATTTACGAGAACTTCGGCATATTACTAGGTACATCCATAGAAACTAAGTGGTAGATTAGATTTTTAAATATTGAAAAAAAAAATTTTTTTTTTTGTTTAGTTCAAAGTAATTCAATGTTGTATCTTTGGTCATCCTAAAAGGGCCTTTAGAGTTAACTCATAGTCAGTGTCAAATACGTCAATGTAGGCGTGACATACACAGACAGTTAAGAGCCTTTTAGACCAGTTCAACGTGATTAAGTGATTAAATTTAAAAATTAAATATCTTTCAAACCTTTACAGTTATCATTTGCTGTCTTCGGGAAATTAACTTTATTTGACCTAAAGAACGTTCCCTTAAAGTTATCGTAAATCAAAAAAACACGGTGTATAAGTATTATTAAATATATTTAGTAAATTTGAACCGTCTGGCTTTTATTTATTGATTTTTCAGTGTATGGTAATTGATTACCATACATTTAAAAGTCATAGTCAAAAATATTTTCATATGCATATATAAAAACAATGAGAGAAAATTCACGAGATAAGCAGTTTAAAAAAATCATATATACAAAAATAGGGAAAATAACGAAACTTTTTAAACTGAATCTAATTAACAAAGACATGGACTATATTTTCTGAGTAAATTTAAATTTTTAATTATTCTTCCACATGGGTTTTTTGGGGGCCAAACATACGCATTTTTCGAAATTCTCAATTTTCACTACTATTTTTCTGTTAGAATTATAATTCTAAAACGATAATATTTATTTTACAGAATGAACAAAACTAGTACTTTATATTTCTGAAACAAGTTATCCCTAATATGCATCAGGGTTTGCACAAAAATGAATTAAAATTGCAAAAAATTACCAGTTACTTGAACATTTCAAATGGACACCATTTTTTTTGTACTTAATTTAGATAACTTTTATCATACAGTATGACATTCACATTTCTTACCTAATCAAACACAGCAACAATTATTTCGTTATCTTTTCAAAAAAAAAAGTTAGAGCGTATTATGTACGGTCAGCTGCAAAATTGCATGGACACCTTAATGTCTATAATCCTGTGAACACGTGAGGTGACGTTCGTAAGAAACCACCTAGATGGCGTTGTTATCTGAGCTAGTTCAATTGTTGTTTGCTACAACTTTATGACGTTTCAGTATTACAATCGATAATTTCGCCAGTTAACTCAAAGGATCGTTGGCCGAGTTAGTTGACAGCTTGCTTAGAAACGCGTCTTCTCCGTAGGTCGGGAGATCGGGTCTGCCTTTTGCCACCTGTTTCTTTTTTTAATTAATTTTGTTTCACATAATATATTAATGTATTATCTTTTTAAATAATTATCATTTTCAAGAAATGAAACAACTTTTGTTATTTGAAATGAAAAAACTTTATTTCTCATAATAACATTTTAATTTAGTCTACCTAACATATTATTGAGGTAATAACTTAAGTATTCGTTTCCGAAATCGGAAAGAGATTGAAGTTTCACCACAATAACAAAGTAATTATTAACAAACAAAAATTAAACTAGAGATCGGGTTACCTTAACAGTCAAACGCATTATGTTAACTATGTTATACAGTTTTGATCTCTTAGGGCCTGTTAAAACAATCGACAAGTAAATTTGTCCGCCATTAAAAGTGGTCTCTCCTTGTCTATTTAAAGTGCAAGAAAGAGAAAGGGCTAAATTTATGTGTCTAATATGCTTTACTTGCCAATTGTGAAACAGGCGGTTATATTTATATATAGATAAAAAAATAAAATTCGTGTATAAATGGTGTAATTTGTTTGACCGTAAATATTTAAAATAAGACTATTATGTATGGTCACAAAATAGTATAGACACGCAAAAAGAGCGAAAATAATATTCAATTTTGTAATAATTACTTACGTTAACCCGATCTCCAGTCGTCCACTCGAATTACTTATATACTAAACTTTAATAACGAGTATATCTCCCACTCTGTTCGATTACAGTTTGCATTCGAGCACGCATTGAACCGATAATATTCTGACACAGATTGGAACCACGAATACTATCCCAAATGTTTAAACAGTGGTCTTCTAAGGCTTTCGGAGTTCGCTCATTCTGGTGGTCCCAACGTTGGACAATAATATCCCATAAATTTTCGATTGGATTTAAATCCGGTGACCTTGAAGGCCAGGGAATAACCCTAATATTATTGTGCTGACCAAACCACTCCCTCAGTGGCGTGCCTAGGGTTTCAGAATAGGGCAAGCCGAGAGATATGTTTTGTAGTTTTTACGGTTATTATGGATAAATTTATCTTGTTACCACATTACTGATCAATCTTCACTTCACTCTGCAGTTGTAGGTATAGGCATTTGCTTACGTGGACGAGCTCACCAAAGCACCCTGAAGGCATGTTACCACTAGATATAATTTTACAGACATATCAGCAATTGCATACTTTCGGTGGCCTTGAAAAAAGCCGCTTGGTTTGTATGAGAGAATAAAATAAAGGTTCAACTTCTTATTTTAACTTTGCTTGCCTAGGGAGAAAGCAATAAGTACTTACTTTTATTTCAATTAGCTATCTAAAAATTACATACATATTACACAACATAGTTAAATTAAATTAATATTTGTATACCTACATCGAATGTGTTTTTCTAAAACGCCATCGTACCTATTTTGAAAGTAGCGACACAAGCTCTAAAAAATTACCCTTATTCAATGAAGTTTTAGACTCATCGTGACCTCTGAAGTTCTTGTTGTGCTAAATGACAAACAACATCGACTAATCTTTGAAAAACGCTACTATTGTTATCAACACGCATGTTGTTTTGTAATTTCCTTTGATAATTGGCGCGATAAAGATGTCTCAATTCGCTGTTTACCAAAATCACTAAAAGAAATTACCGCGTTCATGTGTTTTCGAGAATTCATGTGTCTTTTAATGGCGCCAGCTAAATTATTTAAATCGTCATAACCAGACCAGATGTATTCCACACGTTTTTGTCGTTAGAAAAGAAAATACAACACCAGCAATGTAACTTATTAGAGTGCGAACAACCAACAATCCAATGAGTTTTGTACACTGACCTGTTAAACTGTCTTTTGTGCGATTTACTACTCTGAGAAATACACAAGTCAGGCGTAGGTTTTGCCGAAGAAATAAGTACCTTTTTCTCTGCAAAGTCCAAACATTTTACCTTTCCGTCGACAAGCAAAAATTTGTGCACACTTTAAAATATCACAGTCACACAGGACTTCCTCCATTGTCAATCTAATTGAATCACAACTCACAACACCACAAAAAAAAACTTATTATTGCACTGACCGCGCCGCGCCGCTCAACGCCTAAACAAACTATTCAACACGTGAATAAAAGCATTTGTCAACAAATAGAAATGAAGTGAAGTTGGCCGCTAACGCGGCTCAACGCGCGCTCCGCGCCTGCGCGAAGCGAATTTCGCATTTACTATGGACTCGTGTACAACTTCATACGCAATCAGGGCTTTTTACTCTCATACTATTTGCCATATTAATACACGACCAGTCGTGTTTGGGCATATGCCGTTTCGGTGGGTAAGACAGAGAATATGAAAGCCCGATTGCAAGCCAATACGTGCGAGCGAGATACGAGCTAGCCGCGTCATGAATAGTTCGACTGGTTGCCGCACAGCGCTGAGCGCTGTGCTGCGTAGGTGGCGGCCGGCGGTGCGCGGTAAAATTTAGTAGGTACTACTGTTGCATGTAATTTGATTTGAAGAATTTAGTGAGAGCGCGCGGCGCGCGAAGGTGAAATACCTATCTAATACATTACGTGCATTTAATGAATAGTTATTTTTGTAAGGCAAGGCAAGCCCGGCTTTTGGGCTTATATGGCAGTACCGCCACTGCACTCCCTCACACTTCGTGAACGGTGTATGGGACAGTTATCTTGCACAAACGTTATCACCGGTAACTCCTCCTCTGGATACACATTGCGAACGGTGGGCAACATGGTGTCCTCCAGCATTTCTACATAATGAACACTGTTCGCTCGACTGGGAAGTCTTACCAGTTCTCCTGGGTCAGCCGCACTCATCCATCCCCACATATTTACGGTGATACGACCAGATTCCATGTTGGGCACTACATGATTGTCATTATACCGAGTATTATTTCGGCGCCACAAGCTTAGTCGTCCGTGTTGGCTCGATTTAAAAGTCTTTTCATCTGTAAAGATGACATTACTCCAGTCAAAATTTAAATACTCCAAAGCGAACCTTGCTCTTTTATGGCTTTCTGTTAGCAAGGGTTTGACAGCATGCCTACGATACGATGATGCAGACCCTCACTGTGAAGAACTCGACGAATAGTATCCGCACTCGTATTGAATAAACCAGCGTAGTGGGTTGTTGGTTTAAATCCATCTTCCTCATACTCCCTCACCATGGCTTGACGCTGGGGTGTGCTTATGAGTCGTGGTCTACCCGTTCTTTGCCGGGGTAGCAAAGATCCCTCCTCTTCAAACCGCCGCACCCATAAAACAATAGTTTTCCTCTAAAAAAAAACAGACATTTATAATAACAATTAAAGATATAAAATAAAATGAATACTTAAAGACTAAATCGAAATTATTTTATAAAAAGTTGACCAAAAAAATTACTACTTACGTTAACTCCGGTTTCTCTAGCGATTTCTGACAAATTTCTGCCTTCACTGTGCAAAGCAATTATTTGCGATCTTTTGACTAGGTCAATATTGCAACGAGAAGTCATTTTTTAAGGAAATTTCAACGAAAGTAAATCTACACAACAAAGGCAATTGATTGAGCAGCTAACGAACGAACAAGCGTAAGTCTTTGTAATAATCAGTCTGGTATTTATAAATCTTTAGTCTACCCTCCTAGTATTAATACTTAACGTGTTTCTGTGTCATGCGAAAATAAGCAAATCATAATAAACTGGTAATTAATTTCGACCCAACAATAAATGGTTCGATGGCCCGATGGCATAAGGCCGCTAACGTTCAGAACCCCGAGTGTCCCGGGTTCGATTCCACATCGTGGATGAAGTGTTTTTGATAAATTTAACCTCTTAGTTTGAAATTGACTAATAGTTTGAAACTACTTAAAAATCATCTATTATACTAAAATATAAAATCTATGAAATAAAGAAAAAATGTTTGGTTGATGTGTGCGCTTTTTTTTTCTTCATATTTTTAGATTATTATCTGCAACAACGCCATCTAGTAAGATCTTGTTGAACTACTACGAGCAGATAGATGGCGTCAGTTTGCCTCAGAGCATTATCTTTCCGAACTGTCCATGCACTTTTGCAGCCTACTGTACAAGCAGGAATTTGACCCCACTATTTACTTCGAATGGGTAAAACTCGGAAATAAAAATATAAAATAAATAAATGGTGGTGGTTCAGCACTTCTGTCACCATAAAGTATATCCTCAATTTTTATTATTCAAATCAATAGTCATGCGGCACACTCGATTTGTTGAAATCACATGGAATGGCCCAGTTATTATTATGTGTATAGGTAGTCTATATGATATGTCATTACATTATGTATTGATGTATCTACGGATGACTGAATAATATATTTATAATAAAGAGTGTTGTGTTATTGAGTAGATAATATCGTCATAAGTAGGTATCCACATGCAATTGTAGTCTGTCAAATTCACTATACCAATCATATTGAAGAACCCAACCCATATACGTATTTCACTCATTTCATTCATTCACTAAATACATTTACACATTCACTCTATTATTCCCATCCCTATACAATGTCAAACTTTAAAGATACGCCATATTTGTTTACTACTTAGCTCAAGTAGCTATTCCCGTGTAGTTGCCGGGTTAGAATAGAGCCACTCCATGTCTTCCCGTGGATGTCGTAAGAGGCGACTAAGGGAATAAAGGCTTGGAGTACTGTTAGGCGATGGGCTTGCAACCTGTCACTAATATGCTGGTAAACATCTTAGCCTATTTGTGCAAATTGTGGTTACTGAATTATCAACAACTTTTTAAAGTTGTAATTCTGTAGCTCTGCCTACCCCACTCTTTGATTACAGGCGTGAAGGTATGTACTTAGCTCAAGTAAGACAAAATAGACTGTAGCTTCACATTTGTTTCCCAACGAGGTAGGCAGAGACTACAGAATGACAGGTGCACCGGTCTAAGCATACAAGTATAACTTTCGCTTCCTCTACATTCATAATTTTGACCCACATAATCAGTCAGTCGATATAAGTTTTTCAAGTAGTTATTATTAGCTATTATTTTTTGTTATTAAAAAAATATATGATGGGTTACAACTGTTACAAGCCCACAATATAGCCTCTAGTCGGTGCGACATAAGATGATAATTTGTTTCAAGCAAAATTAAGCATTGCGTTAATGATATACCATTTCAATTAGGATATTTTATTTTGACAATGATTTTATATACAAGTATATAAGTTTGTATAGGTCGACCTAGGACACTTTTCGAAGAGAATTTTGTATGGGACCCGGCGTCTATTGGTTGGTATGTCGATGACCCAACTCTAAAAAACTTACTAGAACAGCTACTAAACATTCCTGAAAAAAAACCTCCATTCGTGAACGTCCTTATGGGACTGTAGCCAGGTTCAGCAATGAAACTTTTAGGAATCCGTAAAAACAGCCATTTTGTAAGATATAATCACAAATGACAATTAAAAGTTGCCTGTTACACTATATTTTTTCTAATCTTTAAATTTCTATCCCAAACATATATTTTTTACAAAGCACTGAAACTACCTACTTACTTTAATAAAATGCCCTGTTTCAGGAGCATCATAAAAGATCTATTCCTAAGGATACATGGAATCTTCTTTTGGATTTTGCGACTCAAATTGATGATGGCATGAGCAACTACGATGCGGAGGGAGCGTGGCCCGTGCTGATCGACGACTTCGTGGAGTGGTGCCAGAAGCAGGGGCTGAGCGCGGAGGGGCTGAAGTCGCTAGAGCCGGAGTCCGGCTAGCCGCCGCCGCCGCCGCCGCCGGGCGCCCGCGGCGCGCCCGTGCCTCGGCCGCGCAGCTGTCTGCGCCTCCTTAGAACCTGCATCCTACTGCTGCTGACTCGCTTTATGATGTACAGTTTGGAGCTGTGTACCGACGAGTGGATCGCGGTAATTATCGTATTAGATTTATGTGGCTGATACAATTGAATTGTAAGCTAATCCAAAAGATATTTTATATTACATTTATAGATGGTTGTCATGTATTTAAGGTAATAACTACTTATCTAGAGATATAGTTAATGAAACAGTTTATGACTCTGTTGTAAGATTAGTTGTCACTCTTCCGTATACAGCTCATTCGAAGTTCCATTCTTCTCCCGATTATTCCTAAAGATTCTTACTGTTGTGAAATGGATTGCAAACTTCTAATTAGGTTTGTCGTTGGGTTAAGATCACTTTTGCGACATACAATTTAAAAAAAAACTATTAGGTACTACGAGTGCGCCATAAAAAAGTTTATTAATAAGGCCGAACGGCCGTAACATAACGTTATGTTCTCAAGAAACCGTGAACTTACGTTGGTTAGCAAAAAACGTATATGTTACGAGGCTTATATGAGTAGTAAAATAATATTAACGTGTAACTTTTATGTGGTTATTTAAATTATACTTGTTAATATTTGTAATATCAATTAAGGCTGTAAATTAATGTAATGCTATCTCAAACATCAGTCAAGTTTGTCTTGATGTACAAGTAATGTAAGTAGATGACTGACGTGCACTACTTTGTATCCGAAGCCCACTGTTTTAATTTTTTCCTACGTTTTGTCATTTTTTTTTCATTGTGCATGTTATTCCTGATACCGTGAGTTATGTTAAAAATATTACAAAGGGTTCCGTCTGTAAGAGCATAGAATAACTCCCATATGAACAACACTTTAATTAATAATTTTGAGGACTAGCGATGGCACGGCTTTTTTGTGGATAAGTTTTTGCTGACGCATCTTAGCAACCTCAAGATATACGTTAGTAGAAGCTATATTGTAATCAGCTCAATTATTATGGAGTCCACTGCAACAGGCGGTCGGTGACGTGACTAAACAATGTGTAGATATTAAGGGCTAGGGCGGAAAAATGTTCTTCACGAATAGACCGTCTGGTTTTATGTCCTGGCCCTGCCCTGCGACCTGGAAGGAGGTCCCAGCAGCGGGAGGGAGCCAATTTTATTTGTTGCTCATATGCTCTTGTTGCAATCCTTAGGGGCGGAGGGCAATACGATCTGTCAGTCAGGACTTGTTACATTATTTTCCTATGAAAAATTATACGCCCTTTTAATTTTTAAAAGAGCCTTCCCCATTTTAGGAGTTACTCTAGAATAAAGAATGAGATGTCTTAACATTTGGTCAAGACTGACAGCTTTTACTTGACATCTGATTTATTATCACTTCGTATTACACCCATGTCCCGTCAACAAGGACGCCGCGCGAGCCCGGCCGCGCCGCCCCCGAAACTAGCGGTCCCGGTTTCGATTCCCGGTGAGAGTTATTTTGTGGTGAGCTCGGGTATTGGTCCCTGCGTCGTGTTGTTATGTTTTATAATGTATTAAAGTACGCATGTGTCTTTATAAGTATGGTTATCGTTGACTTGTACAGTCGAGTTCTTAAATATGTTTACTCTTTAGTACCTTGTCTATTTAATGCCATGTTGAAACTGCCTTATATGAATTGATAGTGTTATTAAAGTGACAAGGTACTAAATTGTACACATATTTATGAACTTGACTGTACCCATAGTAGCTACAGTAACGAAAGTAAAATGGAACTCATTAAAAAAAAACTTGATGTTGTGAATATCATTAGGGATGCCAAGCCATTTGTACCTTATATAAATCTGAACCTTATTACTGTAGAATGTCAGATTTACTAGGCTAAAGTGAGTTACAAATTAAGTGTTCGACTTTACAGGCGTAAAGCTTAGGTCGGGACAAAGTCAATTTGTGAGAGATCGTCCCGTGATATTTATTTATTTATTTGCTTATGTTTTACTCGACGTTTGAAAAAGTCATAATATTTGCGTTGTGGACCTTTTTTTCAGTAATGTTTATTGATTAGGCCAAGAGGAAAATGGGAAATGTTGTCAATTGAGAGAGCTCCCCCAAATTATTTGAGTAATAGCTGCATGATTAAATTCTAAAATGTAAATATGTATATACTTTTTAATGAATATGACTAGTTTAATTGCGAATTACGATGCTTACACTTTACTTGTCATGTTTATTCGGATAAGAATTGTATATTATTATCGATATACACTCTGAGGCAAAAAATAGCTCACGTCTTTTGTTCATACAAGTGCAAGTGTTAACAAATAGTTACGCCAAGAATACCCCTCACGGCAAGGACAATGTTCGGTCTATCGCCACAGTTCTAATGTCTTCGTAGTTGATTAGTAACTGATGGAACTAATGGCCTTGTTTCCCAGTAGTTCCGATAGTTAATTGTTTTAATATAATGAAACGAATGGGGCTTTTTCCACAGTAGTAGTATTATATAAATATTGCTTACGTGCACGAAAATATTAATCTTACTGTTGCATAAACAACATGGGACGTTCTTCGTCCCAGGCCAATGCAAATAAAAGGATTTGTTTATATAGGTATACGTATTCACGATATTTTACTTTGTAAAACGTCATGGCTACAGAGTATTAACAAGTGGCTCAAATACATTTCCTTTTTTAAAACGCAATATGCCTGTGTTCGAAATAAATTACCTAATTAACTTAAACGTTATGAATAAATGTCATAATTGAAATCCGAATTTGTTCAAATTTGATTTTTACAATTAACTCTGTGATTCTGTATTCATTAAATGGTACATTTCAGTTTTATGCTTTCTCGAACCTATTTCGAATGTAAATAACATTGAGTGATGTTGTGTAGCTACACAGTGCTTATTAACAATTGTATTATATTTTGTCGCATTGTTGGAGGAAAGCAGTATACAAGCCTCGACCGGGAAGGGCGGTTGCTGGACTCGTACCTAGAACGGCCTTGCCCGCGGCCCTTGTTATAATTTCTTGCACTGTAGCTTAGTGCCTAGAACATCTGGCGTAACATTCCTTTACGCCCAAGAAGCAGCGTTGGCCAGATCTTAGTTACTTTATAAAAGGTGAGTAATATTTTCGAACCCAGATACAAGAGCAGCAGCCGTGGCAATACGAGCAGTATGCACAGGGGCGTTGTCGTGCAGAAGCAGTACACCCTTAGTTAATTTTTCCCGTCTCTTCTCTTTGATTGCTTCCCTCATTTGACTGAAAATGTTAGCGTAGTATTGTCCTGTGATAGTTACAGCCTTATCTTTATAATTGATCAGTAATATTCCTGCACAATCCCTGAATATTGTGGCCATAACCTTGCCAGCTGAAGGGACGACCTTGAACTTTTTGGAATGAGGAGTTCCTTTTACGTACCACTGCATAGACTGGACTCTTGTTTGCTCTCTGGGTCCCCAGGTTTCATCTCCAGTAACAATCTTTTGGAGTTTCACCGCACAGCTCAATAAAGTTAGAACAACAAGCAACGCGCGTATCTTTCTGAAGCGGTGTCAGCATTCGCGGCACCCATCTCGCACTAACTTTTGACATTTTAAGATGATCCTGGATGATATCATGTATAGTGCCAATAGAAAGGTTAGTTGTTTGAGCTATTGACTTTATCTTCACTCGACCATCTTCCATTATAATTTTCTCCACTTTTTTATATTTCCCTGCGAAGTAGCTTCGATAGGCCGACCAGGTCGAGGGTCGTCTTCGATACTCTCCCTCCCACGCTTAAATTCACTTGACCACTTTTGAGTTGCAGATAATGAAGGAGCAGACTGATGGTAAACATTATCCGTTTCTTCCCTCTTCTTCCTCGTCTTTTGATTTTTTCCCTGTTTGCTCAATAATTTTATTGCCGCTCAGTGCTCTAATTTAATTAACATTCTAAATTAGTTGTGGTTAGGTTAGGCAATTGCAGAAAAAAAAGTTAAGTATTTGTCTGAATTCTAGTTTTTTAAGTGTCAATGAGTGATTCTTGGTGGCCATTATTAAACAGTTTACCAAAAAACATTGTAAGATAATACCGAGAACTTTTTGAACGCCTCTCGTAGTCTACTTTTCATCCCGAAAAATTTGAAAATATCGATAAACGACTTCTACGCGGACAGTCTCAAAAACGACTGTTGGTATCTTCACTATCTTCGTCACCACTTGTCCATTCCATTTCTTGATCGTTTTCACTATCGCCTTCTCCGTCAGTTCCCGTAAACAAAGTAGCCAAGTGCAACGAACAATGCGCACTAGAAGTTCGCAATAGACTAGATATCGTTGCTTTTATGCAAGAGTGTAGCATCTCAAAATAAGTTGCTGTTGCATTGGCCCACGCTCGAACTTACGGCAGATATTTAACTTGTTTGGCAAGTTGTAAGAACAATCGAAACTGTCTGGCAAAATAGGAAACATCTTTTGATAGTTCTTGTGATAGTAACGAATATAAAATTCAGCTTGTATAAAATAACGAAAGTATAATCTTAACTAATATTATAAATGTTAAAGTGTGTATGTTTGTCAGTCTTTTACGCATCAACCGCTGAACGGATCGAGATGAAACTTGGCACACATATTGGTTAGGTCCTGGAATAGGACATAGGGTAAATTGGACAGTTCCCGAGGTAGCAGCGATAAACGAATTCTACGCGAATGGAGTCGCGGGCGAAAGCTAGTAATAATATATTTTTTAAGTTGAAGGTCGTCTCACAGGGGGTTTTCTATACTAAGTGTCTGGCAATGATAAGTTGATTTCAATTATTTAACCGAAGAATATGTACAATAAATACTCAGTACATTTTCACGAATTTGGGGAGCAATTTAATTACCTTTGTACCGGTTTTCTGCCACAAGCACGATGATCCAAACTTCATACTCGCTGATCGTTACTACCCGTGTTGGCGTCACCGGGTCAGGCGCTGAGAAACAGCTCGGCTTTTATTAAATAAGGTCTGGCTATCGCTGGCTCTTGCTCTATTTAAACTTGTGAAAGCTGCCGCGACCGAAAAGTTTGGGTTGCAACTTCGGAGACTCATTTAGTGATGACGGGACATATATGTATATGTCCACTTTTTTTTTGAGTTATTAATTTTATCTTATAAAGAACTAGCAGCCCGCCAGCGGCTTCGCCCCGCTGCAAATTTCTGACTTTCAATTCATTTGTTACAAAAAATGTGATAAATGAAGAACCGCTCGACCGATTTTGTGCAAACTTCACATAAACCATCTACTAAACAGTCCGAACAAAGACTCAACATTTGGTTTGGACAGGTGAGCCCGTTCTTGAGTTATAAAATTACAACGAAAAATGGCATTGATTTTTATATATATAGATAAAACATACGTTTCTTACTATAAAACAGAAAAAGTAATATGATCATTAATTCTGCATAAAAATAATTAAAAATACAGGTACTTTTCAAACTTGGCCATAGTTCAGTCATTAGCCAAATTACCTAAATCCATTTAAACCCATCACAAGGCGTAATTATTATCCCAAGATGACTGATATTTTACTTCAATTATTAAATCACACTAGGCTAGGCTACATCCATCCAGTATAGTCCATCAATGTCTTTTCGAACTTGGTTTTTATTTGATTTAAAAATGAATTTAAATGTGGTGTCAAAAAAACCATCAAAAAGTTATAGAAAACTTTGTATTCTACAATATCTTAAAACCATGGTTAGCACTAGAATGAACTTTAACAATAGTATACCCAAAAATCAGAAACGTATCCGTTTTTCCAAGATGGCGGAGAATGATATAGACGAGGAGGGACCAAAAAATTTGGGTTACCGTGACTATATTGTCCTTTACAACATATCAAAACACAATAACAACCTGACCTTTCTCAGGGTACCGGGACAATGATATACTAAATGTATGTCGATTTTTGTTTGTACGGGCTGCATCTTTTCCGGTAAAGCGTACTTCCGGTTCAAATTCTGGAATGGCGACAAGCAGATCCGTATTTTGCAGGATCAAACCCCCTGATAACTCATCACTGTTACATGATTTGCAGGTTGCATTGTTTAGAGACGTGTTTTCCAGTTCTGGGCCTAGTCTATATCAGCCATGTGTCGGACGCACCTAGTGCTAGGTAAAGACTAGTTCTTGGAGTCTCCAATTCTAAGACTCGACTCAGTTTTTTAGACTAGTCATGAATCGAAGCTCGAGTTCTTTTTAATTTGGGAGGGACTTGAGTCTTCTGTGATCTTCTATATAGTCTTTTATAAAGGATTGAGTGTTTTGTTTACGCTTAAGGCTTTTGTTACGTAGTTATTATAAGAACTCAACTAGACTGTTATCCATTTCTTGCCTGGTCCGATTTTGCTCAATCCAAT
The DNA here is from genome assembly GCA_927399475.2 of Acleris emargana. Lineage (NCBI taxonomy): Eukaryota > Metazoa > Arthropoda > Insecta > Lepidoptera > Tortricidae > Acleris > Acleris emargana. The sequence continues at coordinate 52,932,412 of OV656835.1, read as the reverse complement.
AAGAAAAATGAAATTTCACTTATTTTTTATTTTTACTGAAATTGACAACAATATTGGCATTCCTAAATACTTATGGTTTAAAAAACATTTACTGTATTTTTCATTTTTTTCAAAGCTTGCGGAACATGACATTTTGTCAATTTGATTAGATAGTCACCTTTCATATTGGATAGAAACTTTTCTTAAACTTGAGTTGTGATAACACGACTCGTCTAACGTCGACTCGCGACAAAAAGACTGAAGTCGTTTAGGCTCAGTGTTCTGTAAAATAAATAGAGTCGAGGTCTTGCAATGTAGACTTCAAAAACTGAATCTTTACCAACACTAGTCGCACCAAGCTATAATGGTAGAACTATTCAACCCATACTCGCCTGCAACGGCTTTCTTCCCGGTCTCTGCAGTAATGATCCAATAGTTAATCTGAGTCCCACTTACATGACGACTTTTCTTGAGTAATGTTTATGATTATAAACAATGTGTGATTAATTATTGTACTTTGTATATATTATGGTTAATAATAATAATGTAATAAAAAAATATTGATTTTGCTGTTGTGAAATATATACAATCTAACAAAAAGGAAGCTTGAAAAAAAGAAAAAAAAGGATTTCTAAATCATTCTAGGTCTGACAAATTAACTCTGATTTAGGTTTATAATGATAATAGGAAAAAGCAGGCTTGAGTTTTTTTGATTCAGGATGGTTGGAAAAAGGCCGTGCCAGGATAAGCTAAGAGATTTTGCCCCCCTTGAGTTTGGGCTTGTAATTTTTATAGATTGTGTGGCTCTGCTTTAGTAATTGTTTTGCCAAATTTGAGCACCCTAAATATCATAGATTACGTTTAAAAAAAAAAACTATTTAATTTTTCTTTGATATTTTTTTTCCTGTTAACCAATTTTAATGAGCTTGGCATATAATGTACATTTAAACAAGATGATCAAATGGCCGCAATTATATTTTCATTATGCCATAGATTTTTTTTTTAAAAACCCTTTCAAACTTTTCAGTTTTTTTTTTATCACTTTTACGTTAGAGACCGCTCTAATTTTTTCACTGGTAAAACTCCCACTAACGTCCTATAATATGTATTTTTTTCAAAATGTTTGTTAAGGGAGAACATGGAGTTATCTTGACATGAAATTCTTTACATACATTTCCTAGAACCGCTATAATTTAAATCGGAATGATTGCAACCTCTTTAGAGGAACGTACATGTTGCATATGAAATACTTACTGGCCACTTACATTTCAACTTTTTTTTAAAGTAAAAAAAAAGACAACAAAAAGAACTCCTTTCAATTGTCGTGCGTTGGTAACATAATATAAACCATTCCAATATGAATTCATTATCAAAAACAACTGCAATACAACGCGTTTTCCGTAAAAAAGTTAAAACGCTGTATTGTCTCGCAATGAAAACAATTCTGCAAAGTATAAACGAACAATACGATTTCTTTAATAATACACTTCCAATTTTTGATCAGGTAAATGTCACAAAGGCATATTGTGCATTTGTATAGTAATTAATGGGTACTTAATTTTAAATAGGTAGTTTAAATAATTAGTAGTAGAAGTAGTAGTAGTAGTAAAACTCTTTATTGTACGTACAAACAAATAATTACCTATGTTTATCCACGGATATGTAATTTGGGAGTCTCAGGTAGTATAACTTAACACATGCGTGTTAAATTCAATCTAAAATATTCAATCTAAATGATCAAAAAAACATAGGTAATTATTTGTTTGTACGTACAATAAAGAGTTTTACTACTACTACTACTTCTACTACTAATTATTTAAACTACCTATTTAAAATTAAGTACTTACCCATTAATTACTATACAAATGCACAATATGCCTTTGTGACATTTACCTGATCAAAAATTGGAAGTGTATTATTAAAGAAATCGTATTGTTCGTTTATACTTTGCAGAATGGTTTTCATTACGAGACAATACAGCTTTTAACTTTTTTACGGAAAACGCGTTGTATTGCAGTTGTTTTTGATAATGAATTCATATTGGAATGGTTTATATTATGTTACCAACGCACGACAATTGAAAGGAGTTCTTTTTGTTGTCTTTTTTTTACTTTAAAAAAAAGTTGAAATGTAAGTGGCCAGTAAGTATTTCATATGCAACATGTACGTTCCTCTAAAGAGGTTGCAATCATTCCGATTTAAATTATAGCGGTTCTAGGAAATGTATGTAAAGAATTTCATGTCAAGATAACTCCATGTTCTCCCTTAGCAAAAATTTTGAAAAAAATACATATTATAGGACGTTAGTGGGAGTTTTACCAGTGAAAAAATTAGAGCGGTCTCTAACATGGAAGTGATAAAAAAAAATATCTGAAAAGTTTGAATGGTTTTAAAAAAAAAAAACTATGGCATAAAGAAAATATAATTATGGCCATTTGATCATCTTGGTTAAATGTACATTATATGCCAAGGTCATTAAAATTGGTTTACAGTAAAAAAAAATATCAAAGAAAAATTAAATAGTTTTTTTTTTTAAACGAAAACTGATATTTAGGGTGCTCAAATTTGGCAAAACAATTACTAATGCAGAGCCACACAATCTATAAAAATTACAAGCCCAAACTCAAGGGGGGCAAAATCTCTTAGGTTATCCTGGCACGGTCTTTCTTTTTTCGGATACTGTTTATTATTTTTCTGAAAACCGTAAAATCGCAATTTTTAATACGATTTTTAACTTTATTACGCCACTGCCGTAAAAGTGAAATGAAACCAGACTGAAATCAGGACACTGTATTGCGATTAAGTTCAATTTTGATTAAAACATATCGGGTTGTGCCGGTTGCGTTTTGTGTGGCAGTGTCCTACAGGCGTTATTAACCGACATAGTTACGTATGCGTTCTACAATCTGCATAAAAAAATTACATTAGCAATACTTTAGTAAATGTGTATGTACATTATTTATTTGTATATACGGGCACGCCACTGTGTAACCAGCATCGACCTACTGTGTGGTTTTATTAAGGGCCATTTCAAGATAGAATATAAAATGTGATTCTGCCCATACAAGAATAACTTTTATTTTATAGGAAACTAAGGACTGTTTACATTTTTCTATTTTTGTTTTATTTTATAGACTAGCCTAGATTGATTTAAAAAGAAAAGTCGTAACTAATTTAATCCCGATTTCGGTTTTTGTCCACGTTTTTTGATTTGAAATTTCTATGCGTTACATGCAGTATCGTTTCTACATGAATAACGACAAAGTATCGCAAATATTTCTGAGGTTAACATTTTCATTAATACTTACCAACAAAAAATTAAAATATTTTTTTTCGTCCCTATATTCCGTGTATGCGATGCATGCACAGTGCCAAATATATTTTGGTCCAGGTCACTCCTGTGAGGGACAAAACTATTCAACACGTTCATTTGAATCTTCTATCAATATAATTAATGGGTATTTCTTCCCCTCAATCCACTATGCTCCACCGACTCGATCCACTAGTGGAGCTTACAGTACTCTGGAGGCCACTGTGATCCACCGGTAGCCTGGGTGGATCCTGTGTCACTTGTAAACTCTTTTGGGATCCACCGTCTGCTTCACCAGTAGATCGAACACCACTTACGGAGTTTGAGAAGATCCACCACTGATCCCAGTGGGAGTAATTAGATCGTTTCTCCAAACTCGTTAATTCCGCGTAGGAAACTTTCCATTCGCATTTTTCCACACTCGAATTTCTACCCATTCACCTTTCTTATTTTTCGTTAGTATTGCCAATAGTCGTAATTAAACAATTGCGTATGCGCATTTTACCAGGGTCATAATTTCCTAATAGCGTAATCATTTTTGTATTATTCGCGAATATTACTAGTCATTATTTCCTAATGGCGTGCTTAAACTTTTTTAATATTCGTGTATTTACTCAGTTTTATTATAATTAAGCAAATATTGTCGGAAGCATATCATCATATCATAGCAGACTGAAAAAATAACGCTATAGCGTATTTTTTCAATCTATTTTTAACCGGCTACCGCAAAACCAAATGGATTAGGAGGAGGATTTAGATTTCCATTAGATTAAGATATGAAATGAAACTTCGGTAATAAAAATATACTCGTATGCTTGTATGAAGAATATTAAAATTAGATAGATGCCGGGTATGGCACAAATGTCACGTAAGAAAAAAGCGTAATGCGAGATATGACAATGAATAAAGTTTTAGAATATGATCTCCACCTATAACTTATGAAATAAAAATATTGCGTACAAAACCACTGGGAAACTTACTTATGGTATAAGAACAATATCGCGTATACTCCAGTAACTTTAGGGGCATTTCATATGAAGCGGACAGGGAAAAATAGTGAGGTTTTGAAATTTGTTCATATTTGGGTTAATACTATCTGACTTCCTTCTTGTCTGAGAAACTATCATCTTGGCTGAGATGCCCGTCACAACACAAGATACGTCAAAGTAAACGTCACGCATTGAGAACCGTAATTTTTGTAACATCTTGAGATAAACCTTACATTCGAGATCAGTCTATTAATACGACCCTTAGTCTGTTTTAAAAACGTCCTGAAAAGTTATTCTCAAAAACTAGTTCATTAGGGTTATAATCGGCAAAATCTGAAAATAGACCGAAATCTTTGCGTTTTTTTTAATTTTGACAAAGTTGCGTTCGGCGCTCGAGATCACAAACTTGCATTATTCATCATTGGGCCAACATCATAAACAAGTCTGCAAAAAGTCAGAACTAGCGGATTTGACGCAAACTACGCCGAACTTTGAATCCCCAATTTTACTGAAGTCTTAGAAATTAAAATATTGTGCTTGAAAGCGGTTGGGCAATGGGCATAAGTGAGAATAGAGCGCTCGTTCCCTTTAAACCATAATTGCAAAATATCTAATTGCCGATATACATGCTTACCAAAATATAAGATTCCCACAATACCAGTATTTTTATATATTATGTTCCTTTTTATATCAGTTTTATAAAATACTATGTTCTCAATACACCATGTTCCCTATAAAACCTTATACCGAAAATATCAAATTTCCAAATCACAAGAATCTCAAAACACTGAAATACTTTACAAACCTGATTAGGAAAACACAATTTTCTCGAAAGAACTTAATCTCGCCTTAGCATGATCATGTAATACTAGATTTTTCAAAGAGCAGATTTCAGATAAACCATATTTTCGATATACCAGATTGAAGAACACCAGATCCCCAGAATATCAGATATCAAACAAGTACGGTCAGGTGCTTCAGGACTTCGTTTGCGTTAAATACCAACTTTGTCACTCCTTTTCTCTTCTTTTGGGGACGAGTTGTAACAAATGCTGAAATACATGTCTAATGAATTTTATTCAGAGATATTCAATCCAAGATTCAAAAAATAGGTCAACAAAAAAAACTCTTTCACCTACTTAGTGTTTGAATTTCAAAAAACCCCGTCTTTTCGGATCTTTACGTTACAAAAGCAAATCCAGATTTCATGTTTCTAGCTTCCGAAGTATTAGCTGGGCGACGATGAATCAGTCCGTCAGGACAGGTCTCTTTATTATATATAAGACTAGCTTTTGCCAGCGACTCCGTCCGCGTGGAAGTCGTTTATTTCAAAAGACGAATCGAATGACACCTCTTATGTTAAAATCCGTCAAGCCGTTTAGGCTGCAGATCGTGCCCAGAAATAGACATACATACATACATACGCTCGAAAAACATAACCCTCCTTTTGACGGTGCATTTACCTTAATTAGGTAACATACGAGTACGTAAAAAAAGATTCCGGGGAATTGCGAACCACCTCCTTTTTTGAAGCCGGTTATTTATTATAAATGTGTATATAAAATCAATATCATCAGTATCATCACAAATAGGTAGGTAAGTAGGTACTGAGTACACTACATCTATACTTATAAATATTTTGAATTCACCAAATGTTTTTTTTTCATTACTTATTATTTTATTCATAGACTGTATTTGCCATTTGCTAATGATAAAGTTCAGTACCTAGTTATAAATAGTTGACAATAAAAATTTGAAATTTACGGTTGGTTTTGTTGTCTAACCGTACTTGGGCATTTCTATTTTTCCTTGTACTCAATTAAAAAATTGTTAACGCAGCGTTAAATTAGTCCATTTGGTAACGCATTTTTTTAATGCTTAAATTTAAAAATATACTTCTTGTTAAAAACTTTAAGATCAATCAGAAAAATCTATTAAAAAGTTTTTAACAAGAAGTATATATTTTTAAATTTAAGCATTAAAAAAATGCGTTACCAAATGGACTAATTTAACGCTGCGTTAACAATTTTTTAATTGAGTACAAGGAAAAATAAAAATGCCCACTTATGTAATCTACCAAAGTAAAAATCCGGTGTTTTAGGAATTTAGGCATTCGGAAATCAAGTATGATCAGCATCTGGTGTGTTGGGAATTACGTAAACTGGCAATCTGATATTTTGAGTATCTGGTAGCTTAAGAAACTGGGTGTTTCAAGTACATTGTGTTTTGCCGGCCTAGTGTTATCAAAATCCGGTACCTATTATGGGAATTCGGTTAGAGAACATGATGTTTTGAAAACATGTTGATTTGCCAATCCGATATAAAAAGAAACACGGTAACAAGAAAGTCTGGTATTTTGGGTATTTCATATTTCAGAAAACGGGTAAATCGGCAATTAGATATTTTGCAATTATGGTTTTATGGGAACGAGCGGAATAGAGATGCAAGCGAAAAATAAAAAATGAGAATGGTTAAAAATTTGAGTGGGGAAATGATTTAATTACTCCCCCAGTGGACCCGATGTTAATATTATGCCCTTTTTCCCAGTAGTACCCATTGATTCCTTCCTTCTTTATCACATTTAACACGAGTCGACGGGCTCCTGTCGGTGTTTAGGCTCTCTGGAGAACTAACATAACCTAACCTCGTAACCTGCCTCATATTTATATTATAATTGGCACCAGTAGTGGATCTTCCCAAATTCCCTGAGTGCTGTTCAATCAACTGGCGGAGCAGACAGTGGATCCTAAAAGAGCCCAGGCCACTAGTGGATTGAGTCGGTGGTGCCTAGTGGGTTTGTCTCATTTCTTCAGCTTCTTTTTTCGATTTCAAAAGTAAAACAACATGAAAAAAAAAACATAAAAAAATGCTGCTACTTTAAGGAATATTATTGAAACGCCATTTTATACGAGACGAGACGCTACAAGCTGAATTCTTATTGGTTCACTATTATTGACGTTAGGTACTGTCTAATTTTGAAAAAGAGGGGTGGGTAAAAATGTTTACTTCTAAGTTTATGACGTGTTTTCAAAAAAGTGTCCCGTCATGAAATCGTCAAGAAATCAGTTTGTCAAGAAACGTCAGGAAATTATCAATACTAAGGATGATGTTATACCAAAGAGCTATGGAAATCAAGTAACGCAAAATTAAACACATTTTTCAAAAAGTTGTCCACTTTGAGATTTTTTATTGTCCACTCATGAAAAGCGTTAATATTCTTGACGCTATTTCTACCAACGGAACAGTGTCCCAAGGTAGAAATTTGTATTTTGCGGATGGCAACCCCGATTGGATTCCATAGACAATGAGACAATAGTGCCACCATTTTGTTTTAGTTGTCAGTTGAGCAAAACAGTCGGAGCGTTCGAAGTGAAAGTGATATAAAAAATATTTCCTGACGTGTTTCGACTCAAAAAGTACGTAAGTATCATTATAATCGAATATTTACAAAATTTTGTGTTAAAGGTGATAAATACTCAGGAAGCTTTTGTTGTTGGATCTCGGTTTTTTTTTTACATGCTTCATATTATCAGTACTAAAAAACCGCCTTCAGAAAATGATTTTATCTTATGGAACACGTTAAAATAAGCATATTTTACATGAAAACTTTTCTCTAAATTCAAAAATGGCCGAGTTATAGGGGTTTGAATGTTAAATAAAATATAAAAAAGTAAAAAATAATACAAAGAAAAATAGGTTAGGTTAGTTTTTATATACAGCCGAAGGGCAAACCGGGCAGAAATAGGGGACCCGTCGACTCGGTTTTTAACTCCGTAATATTCTAATATACAACATCCCAAGTCCCTGACGCCTTGAAATAAACCAACATTTGAACCGCTATATCTCGGTCATTTTTGATTTTAAAGAAAAGTTCTAAAAAAATATGCTTATATTTGTATTTTCTCCAAGATTCAATCAAAATAATCATGAAAACGGCAAAAATTAATTGGTCAAATTTTCCAAGTCCTTATATTGCACCCCCTTTGCTTTAGGCGGACCGGTGAAGTCAGTGAACATACATAAAAAATAAAATAAATAATACAAACAGTGAAACATATAACCTTCTTCTTTTTTTTAAGTCGGTTCAAAAATATACTAAATTTTACTATGCAACCCTACCTCCTGCATGAAACATCCAAAATTTCTTGACGTCAGGAAAATGTCACGAAATCTTGTCATGAAAATCAGGCACGCAGTCATATTTTTGTAACTACATCGAAAGTATCTATTAGATCCAACAACAAAAGCTTCCTGAGTATTTATCACCTTTAACACAAAGTTTTGTATATATGTGATTATAATGATTACTTACTTTTTGAGTCGAAACACGTCAGGAAATATTTTTTATATCACTTTCACTTCGAACGCTCCGACTGTTTTGCTCAAATGACAACTAAAACCAAATGGTGGCACTATTGTCTCATTGTCTATGCAATCCAATCGGGGTGCCATCCGCAAAATACAAATTTCTACCTTGGGACACTGTTCCGTTGGTAGAAATAGCGTCAAGAAATGTGTAACGAAATTTTTTATCAAATTGTGGGTCATTTAATGTTTTTGACTTTTAAATAATAGAAAAGGCATAAAAAAGCTCAAGTGTGATTTTAAATAGTGTCACATATTATATAACTGTAGATAAGAGCAAGTCCCTTTCTAAGTATTTAAAAATATAGGTTTCACGAAGACTTATTATCCTTTGGGCAGGGTGGGGACATATATATTTTTATATGGGGGCTACTTTACTGGCCAAACCGAATTCGTTTTTAATATTTGTTTTAATACTTCTATGAGTATAAACGTTTTTTAAGAAACAGGATTGACCCGCACAACAATGTGTAATACAATTTCTGAAAAGAAGATTCATATTTAATTCATATTAACGCTTTTCATGAGTGGACAATAAAAAATTCTCAAAGTGGACAACTTTTTGAAAAATAGTCTTATGTCTAGAAGAAAATTATCATAACTTGTAAAACTAGGTCTAAATTGTCATTTTTAGTCGAATGTACCCTCGTGTAGAAAATTATACTTGTACGTGGATTGAAATCCTGAGTATAAAAGTAAATTTAAATGACCTCATTTGTCCATGAATCCCTCTAATCGATATTGTAATAGTTGTTAAATGATTAATATTGTAATTATTAAATGTTATTTTAAAGCGTTCTCTGTGATTAATTTATAAAATAAATAATGCGGTAGGTAACTGATGTTGATATTTAACCATACCATACTCCTGCCTAGGGTTACTTAGTTAAGAACAAACAAGTAAGGCTTATAATATAAAGGCGAATAAAGGCGTAATTAATTACTTTTGAACGTCAACGATGCCTAGAGTAAGAGAAAGGTTCTTTGAGTTTTCAGAGGTTCAAGACTTTCTTTTGTACAGACTTAATTGAATTTTGCATAGCTTTTGATTTGATACATGTTTGGCATGTGACCGACGACAACATGTATGTGACGTGGGGCTTTGATGTCAGGTTACTGGGATGGTTAGGGCCGTTCGTCCCTTTCGAATAAAGAACCTTCTCTTAATGTCCGTTTCGCAAAACACCTCCATGGAAAAACCGCAACTTAAAATATTCCTAAAAGTATCGCTAAATGATATTTTTTTTAACTACGGGTGGGAAGGGAAAGGGGCCTCTATCCCATTTTATTTTATCTCACCGTTCTTGAACCTACAGTTGACGTTATGGTAGTCGTAGCTCTTATATTCACGTGATAGTAAGAGTAGCTGCTGCTTTCTATAACTTCGGAATTGACAGAAGCGCGTGGAGCTAACCCCATGTGCTTCTGTTTAGTCCATTAGAGAAAATTTTATTTTACCGAACAATTGGAAATCTATTATCCCTTAACCAGGCGTAAGAAGAGAGGACAATAGAGAGGATCTCTCTCGAGCGTGTTATGCCTGGGAACCGTAGTCCATTGGGATGAAGTTGGAAGTGGTATGTGTATACTCGGCGTCAAAAATATTGCACCTTCGGGAAAAATATGTTCAACCGACATTATACCCTATTTAATCAAGGGTAAAGGTATGACTATTAGGTATTATTTAAAAGGTAATAAAGTGTTAAAAAAGCTAAAAAAAAACCAGTTTAAAAAAAAAAAGTTTAATGCGAAGACGAAAAATGTTTATTAAATCTTAAATTAACATTAATGAAATGGTCCTTTCTTACCCGGGGTCCACCTAACAAGTTCACCTGGGTGGACCAAGGGGACTTGTTCTGACCTGAGGTAGGTACACCTCAGAGGCCCTCCGTCCACTTGGATCCATTGCATGGCTCCATTGATGGATCCTAGTACACTTTTTCCTCCACCTGAATCCATGGTACCAGTCAGTTCCAAATAATGGATTCTAAGACACTTTAAGGTGCACTTGGATCCTCCGAATTAATCAAACGAAGTATAATTTAAATGGCCGTTTCCTCGTGGTCCTACTATTTTTGTCCTACTGACTTTCGACGGAGCCCCGCCCAGGGCGGGGCTCCTACTTCTAGGTGGTTTTGCCCTTCGGGCATCTGAAGATACCTAACGAACCTAACTACTTTTACAACCATAATTAGTATTTAAGTAAGTGGAGGATCCAAGTGCACCTTAAAGTGTCTTAGAATCCATTATTTGGTACTGACTGGTACGATGGATTCAGGTGGAGGAAAAAGTGTACTAGGATCCATCAATGGAGCCATGCAATGGATCCAAGTGGACGGATCGCCTCAGAGGTGTACCAAGGGCACCGCTACAAATCTTATTAAATCAAAAAAAAAACAATCATTTATTCTGTAAGTAGGCCCTGTAGGCACTTTTACAAGTCTGAATCTACCATCTACCAGCGCTTCAAGAGACCATTGTTGAGAAGAAGCACCGCAAGAAACTCAACAGTAAGCCATTTTTTTAAATAAATATTAAGCTATCTAATTTAAATGTCACAGGGATGTACAGGTCCCAGTAGTACATACATACATACATTAAATCACGCCTGTTTCCCAGAGGGGTAGGCAGAGACCACTTCTTTCCACTTGCTACGATCTTGACAAATTTCTTTCGCTTCTTCAACATTCATACATCGAGTCATGCACGCACGTCGGTTTCGGGTACTTAAGATTCTGCCCTTTTCCAGTATTTCTCCGATTTGATTCGAAAAAGTACGCCTAGGGCGGCCCCTTCCGACCCTTCCACTCACTTTCGATCTGTATATCTCTTTCGTCAATCTTCTTTCATCCATCCTTTCCAAATGACCGAACCATCGAAGCATGCCCTTTTCAATCTTAGTCACTACATCTTCTTTTATTCCACATTTCTCTCTGATTTTTTCATTTCTTACTCTATCAATCAGTTTCACACCACACATACTACGCAAAGAGCGCATTTCAACTGCATTTACACGACTTACATGCTTGTCCTGCCACACCCAACATTCACTACCATACATCAGGGTAGGTGCCAGCACTCCATTGTGAACAGCCAGCCGGGCTTTTTGTGAAACACCCTGTCTGCTTACAAAGGAGTACAGGGCCCCATTAATTTGATTGCCCGCATTCACCCTCCTCTCGATATCCTTCTCACACTTACCATCTCTTGTAAACATACTTCCCAGGTACACAAATTCGCTCACTTGTTCTACTAATTCACCATTTATATTTATCACGCACTCAGTCATCTCCTCATCCTTCTCTATCACCATGACCTTGGTCTTGGTAACATTTACTTTCATCCCCTTTTGCTTAAATCCCTCATTCATCACTGTCACCATCTCCTGCAACTCAAGTACCGATGGGGCAAGTATAACTTGATCATCGGCATATAAGAGGCATGTGATTAGCAACTCTTGCACACGCAAACCCTTATCATACCCTTTCAAATCCCACATACAACTGTCCATGAATAGATTGAACAGCCATGGTGAGGCAACACAGCCCTGTCTAACACCTTTAGAGATGTTAAACCAGGCCGAGTATGCGCCATTGATTCTGACACAGGCTTTGGAACCCTCATAAAGGGACCTCAAAGCCTGCACCAGGTTGCTGCTCACTCCATACATAGACAGCACCGTCCACAACTCCTTTCTATCTACCCTATCATAGGCCTTTTCCAGGTCCACAAAAGCACAGAAAACCTTTTGGTTCACCGCCAAGAACTTTTCTGTGATGGACCGTAGTGAAAAGACCTGATCCGTACATCCCATTCCCTTTCGAAATCCCGCTTGTACATCCCAGATTTTGTCATTCGTAACATTCAATACCCTTTCAATTAAAATCTTCGCATATACTTTGCCGACAACACTAAGGAGGCTGATACCGCGGTAGTTTTTGCAGTCTTGCTGTGATCCCTTTCCTTTATACAGAGGGACGATAACGGCCTTGACCCAATCTTCCGGGACTCGGCCGCTACTCCAACATGCATTGAAAAGACGGTACAACAGACTACCCACCACGCCATCTCCTCTCCTCAGCATTTCTATCGACACTATCACAACCTGCTGACTTTCCCGCTTTCATACTTTTTAAAGCCTTCATTATTTCACTCATTCTAATCACACTTTCATCTTCGCTACTTGCATCTTTACTCATGCTTTCTGGCTCACGACAAATATCTTCGCATTCAAACAAGCTTTCAAAATAAGTTTTCCATCTATCAAGCATTTTTTCTTCCTCACATATTAAGTCTCCAGACTCATCCCTCACCGCGTTTAATTTAGTTTTCTCCGATTTCCCCCGAGCCGAATTAATCAAGCTCCAAAAGAGTTTAATATTCGACTGGAAGTTGTCAGAGAAACTCCTGTCATACTTTTCATTCAGTAAATCTTTCTTTCTAGCCACAACGTCTTTCACTCTTTTCTTTGATCTATTATACTCTTTTTTCTTTCTGTCGCTTAGATCTTGTCCTGGATCTACAGCTACAAAATCCAACCAACACTTTTTCTTCTCTTTCACTACATCATCTACCTCTCTATCCCACCATTCCGGTCGTTCATTCTTGCGTTTCCTTCTTTTTACTACACCACATACTTCAGTGGCCGATTTGACCATTCCATTCTTCATAATCTCCCATACATTATTTACATTATTCTCAACTTCACTGTCTTTCATCTTATTAACACATTCAAAACAATCTTTCAGCTTTCTTACGTACTCATCTTGTATAACTTCGTCATTCAGTTTCTCTACTTTTATCCTCTCTAACGCAGTGGTAGGTACGGGAACACGATGGCGCCAACGTGTGAACAGACCCCTTACTCGTGTTACCACTAAGTAGTGATCTGAACCTACGCTAACTCCTCGAAATGCTCTGGTATCTACAACTTTGTTACGCAACCGTTCATCCACAATCATCAAGTCTATCATAGACTTCTCATTCTGCCGTCTCCACGTATACTGATGAATCTCTTTGTGATCAAACAAAGTGTTTGTCACGCAGAGATTCTTGGCCAAACATACATTGAGAAGACATTTGCCATTCTCGTTCACTCGCTCATCACCATACTTACCCAGTACCGATTCAAAACCATCCCTTTGCACGCCTGTCCAACCATTAAAATCGCCTAACAAAATAATCCTCTCATTCTCCTTGCATTTTGTTGAAACCTCATGCAAACTTTCCCAAAACTCCTCCCTTTCTTTTTTCGATTTATTCGTATCTGGGGCATAAGCCCCAATTACGAATAAACGGGTGAGACCTACCTTGAGTCTCACCCAGAGAAGTCTTGGGCTCACACATTCATGCTCTTGCATACATTCAGCCATTCGCTCTGTGAGTACGATGCCAACTCCCTGACGACCGTGCTCGGATACCGGAACTCCGGACCACAAAGCCGTCAAGGTTCCGTGTGTGGACGTACTCACCCCTTTTTTCTTCGTCTCAGTCACACAAAGAACATCCAGCTTTCTCTCTTTCATCATCATACATACCTCATCTAATTTATGTTCCATCCCTCCACAAACATTCATCGTAGCAAGGCGGCTTTCAGCGGCCCGCTTTTTGCCAACCCCCCTGCGAACACGGCGTGACACGTGGCAAACGGCATCGCCGCCGTTCCGATCCCCGGAGGAATCCGAACATACGTGCACTATTTTGCCCCCCCCAGAGTACGAAGGGCTGCCCAGGCTAGGCCTGGGGAGGGATTCTCTGGCATTGCCAGTACCCTCCTGGGGTATAAACCTTTTAAATCGTGCTCGCATGGTCCATTATGCAGGGTCGGGTTTGAATTCGGAGTTTTCCTTCTCCTAGATAGGTAGCAGCCCAATGCTGACGACGCCTATCCCGCCGGGTTTGAATTCGGAGTTTTCCTTCTCCTAGATAGGTAGCAGCCCAATGCTAACGACGCCTATCCCGCCGGGTTTGAATTCGGAGTTTTCCTTCTCCTAGATAGGTAGCAGCCCAATGCTAACGACGCCTATCCCGCCGGAGGAGATTTTACCAGTATAATAATCCCTTAATCCCTTAATCGCCTTCTACGATACCCACGGGAGGATAAGGGGTGGTGCTATTCTACTCTACCGATTAAATGGTATAATATTAATTAATTAGTACCTTGACTTGGCTCACGAGGTGACCACCATGTGGGATGTTGACTCGACGATCATTGTCCCGATAGTTGTTTCGGCAAACGGTCTTATAGCGAAGAGTCTCGACCAACACCTCAAGAGACTCTCGCTAGATGGCTGGATCAAGGGCCAGATACAGAAGGCAGTACTCCTCGACACGGCACGCATTGTGAGGAGGTTCCTCTCTCTGCAGCCCTAACCACCGGTAGCTTGAGCCCTGCCCCGCTGCTGGCGGCACCCGTAGATTAGGTTTTTTATAATGTTTATTTTTTGTATCGGTATTGTTATTTTACCTTTATATTTGAATATGTAAAAAACCTAATTTATAGAAAATTAAATGAATATCTAAATTAAATTAATAAAAATGTCAGGTTAAAATAATAATACAATTCCGGAGATGTAAAGAGTCTCCAAATGTCAAATTAAAATTAAATATAGGTAAGTAGGTAATTAAACAAAAAAACAAAACAACAAAAAAAAAACAACAAACACAAACAAGGGAGATGTAGAAAGTCTCCACGGTCAATTTTGGAGATGTAAAGAGTCTCCAGATGTCAAATTAAAATAATAAGCATACAAGGAGATGTATATAGTCTCCACGGTCATTAATAATTGTAATACAAATAATTCAGTCCCAAGCATTGTCATCATTCATATAATCTTTAATACTATAATACGCTTTAGAAATTAGTTGACGTTTAACGTAACTCTTAAATTTATTTACTGATAAATGAGTAACACTACTTGGGAGCTTATTATAGAACCTTATACAATTACCCATGAAAGAGTTTTTTATTTTGTGAAGCCGTGTAAGGCTTTGGTCCCACCGCCGGCTACAGACTATAAGCTAGTAGAACTATAAACTACAAAAGAGTGGGCGAGCGGCGAGAAGCGAGTAAAGTTTTGATAGTTTTGACGCTCGGCTATAAAGCTGAGTACCGCTGAGCTAGTTTTATAGTCGATAGCTTTTACCGCTGCGGTCAACTAGTAAACAGCGGTCCCACCGCCAGATATCGGCGAGCTCGGCGAGCAACTAGTAAAATTATGTACTAGAAACAGTTGACAATCGGCGGGAGGCTAGTAAAAATTCTATGGGATTATCGCTTACTCGCCGGGCGGTGGGAGAGTGTCCTCGCCGGCGGTGTGAACAGCCAGCTATAAACTATAAATATATATCTCTCACTTTTATTTACACGAAAGCGATTATCTTTTGTTCGTTTCTTGAGCTAGAAAATAGCCGATAGCTCATAGCTTACTCGCTCGCGGTGGGACCAGTGCCTTAAGGGCACTGCGAGCTTATGTTTATTCCTGGTATTAACATTATGTATGTCACAGTTCTTTCTAAAACTACCGATGTGTTTATGAACATGCATAATAGTTTCATAAATATATTGACTGTATACGGTTAAAATATTCGTTTCTTTGAACTTATCTCTAAGCGAGTCTCTATGACCCATCTTGTAAACAGCACGAATAGCCCTCTTCTGTAGAACAAAGATGCTGTTTACGTCAGCACCACTACCCCATAGTAAAATACCATATGACATAATACTATGGAAGTAACTAAAATAAACTAATCGAGCGGTTTTCAAGTCTATTATATTCCGAATTTTATTAACTGCAAAAACTGCAGAACTTAGTCTATTCGCTAATTTAGCCAGATGAGGACCCCATTGGAGTTTGGAGTCTAACGTTATTCCAAGAAATACTGTATCATTAACTAGGTCTAATCTATCATTTTTTATAGTTACAGTAGTTTGTCTATTTTTCACATTTGTAGTCATAAATTTAATACATTTAGTCTTTTTCTCATTCAGTAATAAATTATTAACACTGAACCAATCTACTACCTTTGATATAGCATTGTTTACATCGATATTAAACTCCTGTTGTCGTTTGACTTTAAATACGAGTGAGGTATCATCAGCAAACAATACTATATCATGTTTGTCCTTTATAAGGTATGGTAAATCATTTATGTAAATGAGGAATAAAAAAGGACCCAAAATTGAGCCCTGTGGTACGCCCATTTTGACCAAAGACCCAGGTGATCGTTTTCCATTCACGTCTACCCTTTGTATTCTCCCGTATAAGTACGTTTTTATTAAGTTTAGCGCAGTACTTCTAACTCCATAATGGTGTAGCTTCCTGACCAATGTGTCATGGTTAACGCAATCGAAGGCCTTGGACAAATCACAGAAAATACCTAAGGCATCATGTGACCCCTCCCAGGCTTCAAAAATATGTTTAATTAACTCAACACCAGCTTCGGTTGTCGAGCGACCCCGAGTAAAACCAAATTGTTTGGTGTGTAATAAATTATTATATTGAAAATGTTCCATTAATTGTGATAAAATTAATTTCTCAAAGATTTTACTGAAAGTGGGTAGTATGGAGATCGGTCTAAAGTTAGTGGGGTCAGAAGTACTACCCGTTTTGAATAATGGAATTATCTTGCTATGTTTCATAAGATCAGGAAACTCGCCACAGTCAACACAGTGATTAAATATGACCATTAAGTCAGATGCTATGACTTCCAATAAGGATTTAAGGACGTGAACCGACACCCCCCAAAGGTCATTAGTTTTCTTTATATTAATTGACTTGAATGCCTTAATTACATCCAAGGCAGTAACGTGCTTGAATTCAAAGTGTATACTGCATTCAGACACGTTATCTTCTAATAATAAAATGGCAGACGCCGGCGAAGAGTTCAGACACTTAGTCGTTGACACTGGTATGTTGGTAAAATAATTTTCAAATTGAATTGCGACATCTAAATTCGACTCTAGGATTTTACCATCTACTTTTAAACGAAAGTCATTAATTTCCTTTTTCCGGCGACCTGTTTCTTCATTAATTATTTTCCAAGTCGTTTTAATGACATCAGAGCTATTCAAGATTTTATGACTTAAAAAGTTTCGCTTAGCTATACGGCAGTCTATCTTGAAATTCTTAGAATACTCTTTGACATGTTCCTTAAGCTCTTCACTAGCGTTAAACCGTCGTTCCTCATATAGTTGATACAGTATTGTTCTTCGTTTATGTAAGTCCGCAGTAGCCCAGTCACTGAAAACCTTTGCGCCACCGACCATGACCGATTTGGATGTAAATATCATGTCAAATTGTTTCATGAATGTGTGAAAGAATGAGTTGTACATGTCATTAGGGCCCTTATAAGTTGTTAAAAAGGGCAGATTATACGTTAAATTATGTCGCATTCTTTCCACACGGCCTGCAGTAAGCGGCACAAAAGTTATTTCCTTTTTCGCAATATCATGCGATACAGACTCGAATTTAATTAATTGACCTAGATGATCCGATTCCAGGTTACTAATCAAAATCTTACTGATTGGAATTATATCAGTAAAAATGTTATCAATACACGTGGCGCTAGTGTCAGTCACTCTAGTCGGCTCCATAAAAGTATAGGCCAAGCCGAAAGATTTGAAAAGATTTATTAATCTGTTGGTGAGCGAACTATTTTCTAAAATATTAACATTAAAATCTCCACATATAATAACTTTCTTACTCAATTGTGATAAATTGATTAAGACAGTTTCCATGTTCTTTTCAAAAATTTCGAAATTACCTAAGGGTGGCCTATATACACAAACTACTATGAATTGCTGTAATTCTATTGCAGCGAGTTCTAATATACGTTCAACTGATAAGGACACAATGTCCTTACGTTCTTTAAATTTAAATTTATTGTTTAATATTATTAGCGACCCGCCATGTATCGAGCTATTTCTTGTGAACAGACTGCCGATCTGATGGTTATTAAAATTAAACATAGCTTCGTTACTATTTAACCAGTGTTCCGTTATACATAAAATATCAATATTATTACTATTAAGAAATAACTCAATTTGGAGGTCTTTACTTCTTATACATTGGATATTTTTTATTATCCTCGGTTCACCTGACCGGGTGGTCTATTGCTACCTACATTGAAAAATGTTGTGACCCTGGTACACCTTAGAGGGCCTTTATTCCTGTAGTACCATTGGATAGTACCATCAATGGTACTAGTGACACATTTATGCATCGTTAGTACCATTGATGGTACTAGTGACACATGTTGTTTTTGGTAGCATTGATGGTACCTACTATCTAATGGTACTACAGACACACTATTGGTACTATTTGTACCCACACTGTTCGCAAGCATATTCTTTAATAATAAAACGCGTTAACAAAGTTCTTTTGGTCATCTGCGTATTTAGGTAATGTGCCATAAACGCAGATATCCAATATCTGCGTTTATGGCACATTAAAACAAAACCATTGTAATATTTTAAAGCAATTAACTGTGTTGTGATTGATTTACAATAATTCTCATTACATTTTTTATTTTAATTATTTTTCCAATAATATGATTTTTAAAGTGTGAGGTTTTTAAACAGTTCTTGTTGATATTGGTATTTTTATACGAAACACGTGTCACATACAAGCATATACAAGTATACACGACTCGAAATCAATATTTCGAATTATTTTGTAAAATATCCGAATTATCCGAAAAATTCAAATATCCTCCTGACACCTAAGCATTTATTGAGATCACTTGTCACTACGGCCGAATGTACTTTACAAAGCATTAAAAGTTTTTTGTTGTAAAGGCCGAGACTTTGCCGGTTGAATAATACGTAAACTAGATGTCGCCTGAATTTTCACTGGAACAAATGTTTTTTACCATTATTTGACAAAGCCAACGCACACAATTAGGTTTAGGTATTTTTTGTCCTTTATAAAGGACTTTCGGTCTTTATGGCATAATTAGGTATTGTATGTAAATAAAACAAATTATTAATTTTTTAATGTATTTTAATGAAATTTCAACAAATTAAGTACTGACTTTAATCATATTTATTTATGTTAGTAACATAACAAAATGTAGTCACAAGAATAAACAATATAAAATATTTTTGTTTATATTTTTCATGAAATAAAACTAAAATCAAATCTTCATAATTATATGTATTTTAACAAAACTCAAAACAATCCAACAACCTATCTAATTGAGATCTTTCATTGCAAATAGGAGTAATATTGCAAGTACCTATTTTACATATTTAATAATTATCAATAGTACTAATCAACAACATGATAATTAATATTGAACACGTTACATGTAACATGCAATGTTAGCTTTAATTAAATCTTAACATATTTATAATCAAAACAATTTAATTCTACATTGGTCAAATTGAGATCATTCTTTGCGAATAGGTAGGTACAAAATTATTACAATTGCGTACTGTGAAAATCCACAAAACCATTGCGATTTGGTGTCAAACACAAATGCAGGTTACAATTTATGCAAACTACTGTTGTTTTTTTTACGCATGAAGGTTTTCTGTAGCGTTGTTGTTTGGATCCCATGTCAGGCAAATGATTAGCTGCATGAAGTCGTTTAGCCACGGGAGGTAAAGGCACCACAAACTGTCTGCCACGCTTCATAATTCCGTAATATCGCGGTCTTGTAACGCTGAAAATAATATGTAGGTATAATCACTACTTAGTACTCGTACTAACGCCGAAAGTGATTAACGTAAGATCAATTACACAAAACAAACTTAAAACATAAGTAGCGACCGAAGTACCTTCCTATAGGTTTAATATATTTACGACGGTTTATTTCCTGTATTTTCATTAGTTTTTCCACAAAAGCATATGATTTCGAAAGTAAGTTTACTTGTTTGCAATTTCATAAATAACCTACATAAAAACAAGTGAATTTAAGAAAAAAAAATGAAGTTTTACTTACCGCGTCGACCACGTGCCGCCATCGTTGTTGACTCTTGAGGACGCGTTGCAATAATGGCGGGCACTAGGTATAATATTTCTGTCGAACATCAAGGACAAACTATCGCCATTGCTTAAATTTGATTGGCTGCAACAAATCACGCGTCCAATACTTTTTTAGCGGGAAAAAACAAACACTCTGGAATTGATACTATGTATAGGCCGGTCGGCCGATGTCGATATAAAAAGTTCATAAACATTCGGCCTTTATAGCATGGTTCATTTAGCACTTTGTAAAGGACGCTAGGTGTCAGGAGGATATTCGAATTTGATCAATTGAACTATTCATATTATTCGAATTTAAAAAATGAACGGATATTGCATACCCTATCCACACTCACACAAAATAAGATCTTTTAATGGTACTACGATCTCCGAGATTCTTTGATGTATCAGTAGTACCATTGCCATTTGTTTAGCAAGCAAACCCTGAACATTTCAATTAGTATAGTTTTTAATGGTACTAACGATGCATAAATGTGTCACTAGTTCCATTGATGGTACTATCCAATGGTACTACAGTAATAAAGGGCTTAGAGGTAGGTATACATCTATTAATCTTATCATAGTTATCAATGTTATCATCCCTTTGATTATTTACTCTCTAGATAGAGTGTGACCCTGTAATCACTACGACAGAAACAGGCCAGTTTTTGTACGGTTGTGTGCGTGACTCCTTTGTCTGACACTCGCAAAACGTCATTCTATTTATCTCTGGGCATACATAGGGATGCCAGCTAAAGACATAATGACTAATTTACAGGGAAAACTGATCACAGTAAGGTTTAGTTATTGTGAAGTGTTTGAAAAACTAAAAATATAGGTATCGATTCGAATTGGAATGGGTTGACTTTAATGTTTTCGATTCATAAAATACACTCACTGGCAAATTTTGCCGAACAAAATAAAGGGAAGACATTTGAAAAAGTTATTTTTTGCCCTGAACTGGTGACGACGAGTGCCTGCAATAAAAGTATAATGTAACGCGGGAACTTCCTCCTGAAGTACTAGTGGCGCCATCTGTGGGCCAATTAGTAAACTGTCCCACCGGCCGCCCGCGCCGTCACACACAGCGCCCGGCGAGATTGGTCGATGGCGAAAACTAATGGTGAACGGTCGTCTGGTTTTATTTTGTAATAATATTGTTTTCTTTAGTTATTAGTAAGTGTAAACTGGTGCACGAACATTCTGTGTGTAAAAAGTGATTAAACGGAAGTACTGTACAGGCAATACGTGTATAATTTCAACCCGGACACACCTAAATACGAGGACTCGAGCACACTCGTTTCATGGCGCCCTTTCCGTGTGTCTTAAAGTGAAAAACACGTGTTGTGAAAACGAAATATCGTAAACTGTGCACTACCTTGACTGTTTTACAAACATTTTTTACCTTTTTCGAGTGTTTTTACGTGTTACAATACCTACACAATGACTCGTTCTGGTCGCGCACAACGTACGCCAAATAAACCGCGAGCGTCGACATCAAACGAAGACGCCGACGACGCAGAACACCATTCTAATGTGGATGACGATGAACGCCCTGGAAATGTGACGATGACGATGGATAACCTATCCACCTTACTGCAAACAATTCAGCAGTCGAACGCCGACATGTTCCAGCGGTTGCTGCACGAAGTTCGGTCTTCGACCCCGGCTTCGGGCGAGCCCGTCAACGTCACTGTCGCTGCCCCCGCCCCTATCGTGTCCGGCAACTTTTCAAAATGCCAGGCCACCTACAGCGGCCGCTCCGAAGAGAGTTTAGAGGGATTCATCGACGCAGTGGAGGCCTACAAAGATTGTTGCCGAGTGACCGAAGAGAACGCAATCAGAGGACTGTCGATATTGCTCACTCATTCAGCCGCTACCTGGTGGCAAGGCATCAAAGGTACTACGACGTCTTGGACGGAGGCCCTGGATCGACTGCGACGAGCCTTCGGAGACCGTCGACCGCCCCACCGGTTATATCACGATTTATTCGATAACGAACAGCAGAACAACGAGAATACCGACAAGTTCGTGGCTCGAACTAGAGCAATACTCGCCCGACTTCCTGTCGAGGACCTCACAGAGAAAGCGCGACTGGATATGGTGTACGGATTACTACATCATCGGATCCGGGAACGCCTTCGTCGGGAAGAGTTCCAGTCTTTTGACGAGCTTCTCAGCAAAGCTCATTCTATCGAAGACGCATTAGAGGTAACCGGAGTGGCTCGCTCAAGCGCAGGGAAGCCGCCCGCCGCCGGCCCCGCGCGCCGCTCGACATCAAACGCGTGCCGCTCGACATCAAACACGCCGCCGCCGCCGCCGCCGCTTCCGATCCCGGCTGGCGCGAGTACGAGCAACGCGGATCCCAACAGGAAGAAACGTATGTTCTGTTCTTATTGTAAAAGGCCTAATCATTCGAAAGACAATTGTGCTAAACTTAAAAATAGAAATAATGATAACAGTAGTGGTAATACGATTGACGACAGTAATAATAATAATTATGTTAACAATAACGGTAACCATATTTATTGTTACGGGTGCGGGGAGAACGGTGTAATTCGATCAAATTGTTCTAAGTGCAATTCGCAGTTTTCCGCGATAGTTATAGAACCAATCTGTAACATAAATTCAGATTCAATGACCTCGACCGCCGCACCCCGCTCAGCTGTTTGTTTTGACGACAATTGGTGTAATGTTCACTTTGAGTGTGAGGCCGCCGCTATTAACCCTTTACCTACGGGGCATTAAATCACTCAGTCACCGCTCAATACGGGCATGTTTTGGCGAGAGTCAGCGGTTAGGCATAATTTGACTTACTTGTAACTTTTGAAGTATTACAGCTACACACTTGAAATTTCACACACACATTAAGTATAATGTGTTTAATCAATAAATAATCACTTGAAGTAATAATATTCACATTTTTTCCTGATATCAAGCAATATATTAGTCACGGAGAAATTGAAGATTTTTAAGTTACTACTCACGGATTTCGCAATTTTAAGTTTAAAAACATTAGTTTATAGTATGTTTAACACAAATAAACACTTAAATGTCGATAATTGTTACAATAATGCATAAATATCAATCACTTTAAACGTTGCATCAAAACAATTTGCCACTTATGAAAAATAGTGATGTGCCACTATCGACACAGTTGTCGATAAACTAGTACACCATCGACTTTGGGCAAAAAATTCAAGTAATAATTTGTTTTTGTATGGTCTCGTTCGATTAACTTTTCATCGATAACTTTGCGTTTCCGCACATTACCCGACGATATTATGTCCACTAACTTAGCTCAAAATTATTTTCGTAAATGTCAAACCAAAATTTAACAAGTCATGATTGTGGTGAAATGATTATTAGGTACTATTATACCTAATAATGATTTGATAACATGTTAAATTAAAATATTTGAACCAAAAACGGTAAAATAAACTAAAAATAAGACTCAAAACACTCCCACGCCGTACTCTCACAACAAGTCGATGAAATCAAGTCGAGTCGATGAACATCACTACTGTCCGCCATATTGAGTTCAATTATTTGCACTTCTGCAGTACGGGTGTCAACCCCAGTTGACAGCAAAAAAGCGGTAATTTTAAAAACATTTTTATGTCAGTGTCATCTACCGGAACATTATGATATTTTTTCCTTTGCATCTATACTAATCCCTATACAGAATGTGACCGCTATCACCAAGACACAAGGTCTCGTTTTGTTTAAAAAAAATATTGAACATGACCTTCGACTCGATCAACTATAGATGACACCCGTACTGCAGTGGTGTTCCCTCACTGGCAACTCTGGTTGACACCCGTAGGTAAAGGGTTAATAATGGGCATGATCAGATTTCGTGCGCTTGTAGTTCTAGTGTTTCATCTAATGTCGGTCGTAAGTTCAAAGACGACAACGAAAAGAAATCCGATTATAACCTATCGATGTTTAAATCGGTTATTCCCGAATTGTTTTATACTCGAAAACTTCATAGAATGCGTTCAAGTGTTATGTTTTTGCCTAATCAGTTTACGAATGTTTTACCTACAGCTTTCTATGAAATGCGCGTGACTTCGGTAGTGTCACTACCGAACCACGAAATGTGCGTTAAGCCGGTAGTGCCACTGCCTTATCGTGATACTTGCGTTAAGCCAGTAGGGCCAGAACTTAATAGTGATGTGTATGTTAAACTGATAGGATCAGAAAATAATCAAGAAATGTGCGTTAAGCTGGTAGGGTCTCAACCGTATAAAATGTTTTTGGCCTCCGCAGTACCGCTAACGGTAGGTAGTAATTATGTTTCGGGTGAGCATTCATTATCTACATGTGACACCTTTGCAAATACTTCTGGTGACGATGTTGACATAAGGGGGAGTGAATTTAATACTAATTTGACTGAGAATAAGGAAGTTTCACGTGATCTTAAGGTAACCTGTTCGGACGTTGACGATAACGTTTCTGCGTCTATTAACAGCCGGATTACTTCGAATCCTAGTATCAAAACAGTTAGTTCTCCCTCTTCGTTAGATTTTGATTTCGCGTCTGCCGATTTGCACTCACCCTCGAACCCAGTGGTACAACAACAGCGACCTATATTGGGTGTAACTATTTTAGGCATAAAGGGCAGAGCTCTTATAGATACAGCCGCGAAACGGTCCGTAGTAGGTTGCTCGTTGTATGATTTATTAAAGAAACACAATCAAACATTTTTAGAATCTTTTATGTCCATTAGGTTAGCAGATGGATCTGTACAGAATATGAAGGTGCTCACAACAACACTGGATGTTGTGGTAAAGCATAAGACCGTGTCAATTGAGTTTGTTGTATTGCCAGACGCGTCAGATAATGATACTTTACTAGGTATTGATTTCCTAGTTAAAGCTGGCATTTCGATGGATTTTGCAACTGCGAAGTGGCATTTCTCTAAGGAACTTTCGCGGTATCATATAGAGTTTGAAACGCCGAGTAGTCATCATATCACATGTTCATCAGCCGACATACTCCGCAGTGACGAAGGTATTATGCTGCAATCTTCTCAACGTAATAAACTGGCAGGTCTGCTTTATTCTAATGAGGACATCTTTAAGTCAGGGGGAGCTCCGACCACCTTTGCAGAGCACCACATCAACACAGGTAACCACCCGCCAGTATCTTCTCCGCCGTATCGTCTCACTCCCGCTAAGAAGGAGATCATGAGACAGGAGCTCGACAAGATGCTTAGCGAAGGGGTAATTGAAGAATGCGAGTCTGCCTGGACTGCTCCCGCCATTTTAGTTCCTAAAAAAAGTAATGGTGTCAGGTTTTGTGTCGACTACCGCAAACTGAATAATGTGACCAAAACTGATTCTTATCCCATTCCTGTTATAGACGAGTTACTTCACGCAACGAAGCAAAACTGTTTTATGTCTACTTTAGACTTAAAGTCAGGATATTGGCAAGTAAGTGTTGCGCCACAGGATCGTGACAAGACTGCTTTCGTGACACACTTTGGGACCTACAGGTTCACGCGCATGCCGTTCGGGTTGAAAAACGCACCGGCGACGTTTCAACGTCTAATGGACCGGTTTCGTTCAGGTAATACCCTCAAAGATGTCACCTTACTTTGCTACTTAGACGACCTCTGCATTTTATCCGAATCCTTCGAGAAGCACCTGGAGGACCTGCAGAAGGTATTTAACAGGCTTCGGTTGTTTGGTCTGAAGGCAATTAGGGATAAATGCTCATTTGCACGTGAGAGTGTTACTTACCTTGGTCACGTGGTCGCTCCAGATGGTATTAAAGCAGATCCTTCGAAGCTCGATGCCATTATGCAGATGAAGGAGCCTACCAACGTGAAAAACCTGAAGTCATTTATCCAAACATGCTCCTGGTTCCGTAAGTTTATACCTAATTTTGCTCAAATTGCTCAACCCTTAACCAAACTAACTCGTAAAGATGTAGCATGGACGTGGACGGATGAACAGCGTGACTCTTTCAACAATCTCAAGCAGAAATTGACAACTGCACCTGTACTTATTCAAGCCGACTATAGTAAACCTTTTGTGATTCGAACAGACGCAAGTAGTTATGCTTTAGGGGCCGTACTTATGCAAGGCGAAGTTTACGATGAAAGACCCATCGTGTACGCAAGCAGATTACTAACGTCAGCTGAAAGAAACTACACGACTACGGAGCGAGAAGCTTTAGCAGTGGTCTGGGCGGTTGAAAAGTTCAGAGGATATGTTGAAGGTCATACTATTATAGTGAAGAGTGATCACCAGCCCCTGCGTTGGCTTCTCACTCTTAAGTCTCCTACTGGACGCCTAATTCGATGGGCTATGAAGTTACAAGCGTTTGATATTCGATATGAGTACACTCCAGGTAAATTAAACGTTTTAGCAGACATGTTGAGTCGTCCCAGCTGCGATGAGTGTATTGATGGTAAGTGTGAAGTTTGCTCTATGACAGTCGACTTACCTCGATATAGTCCAACCGGCCTCCGCGAAGCTCAGCTGCAGGATCCTGACACAAAAAAGGTTATTGATGATTTAGAAAATACTGACCTGTTAGCTGCTAACCGATGGCTCGAACGCGGATATGTAATGTCGCAAGGAGTACTCTATCGTTTGGATCCTGACTCCGACTCTGATGATCCTCAACTTGTAGTCCCAGCGTCCATGGTAAGCAAAATTCTTAAAGAATTTCACGACGTTCCTACTGCGGGCCATCAAGGCATCGAAAGGACGTTAGCTCGTATCAGAAATAGATACTATTTTACAGGTATGCGTAAATTAGTAACGGAGTACCTGAAGAATTGTGCTGAATGCCAGAAATATAAGATCGTGAATCAGAAACCGGCTGGTCTTCTGCAAACTCCCGTCTTACAGCAGCGAGGTGAGGTTCTCTCCGTGGACTTATTCGGTCCTCTACCGAAAGGCGACAAAGGTGAAACATGGGTCCTAGTAATAGAAGATGCTGCTACCCGGTGGGTAGAGCTGTACCCTCTCCTCGAGGCAACTGCCGAGTCGTGTGCACTGATCCTGATTAACGAGTATTTTCTAAGGTATGGGTTTCCTCGTCGTATTATCTCAGATAACGGTGTCCAATTAGTTGCTGCAGCTATGCAACAATGTATGTTTGTGCTTGGAATCCAACAGAATCTCACTCCTTTGTTTCATCCCCAAGGGAATCCCGTGGAAAGAAAGAACAGAGATATAAAAACTCAGTTGTCGATTTTAGTCAAGCACGAACATACATCGTGGCCTAAGTACTTGCCTCAAGTTAGATTCGCGTTGAATAGCGCAGTTTGTTCTTCCACTGGTTGTACTCCGGCGTACTTGATGTTTTGTAGGGAGATGAGGACTCCTTTCGAGAGCCAATCAGATATAAGATCGATTTTAGACAAAGAAAATTTTGTTCATCAGTGCACACCCTTTTTGAGAGATTTTATTGATAAAATGAGTCTTATTCGCGAGAGGGTAGAATTCGCTCAAGACAAAGCGAAAAGAAGCGCTGACGAAAAACTTCGTCCGGCACCCGACTATAAAATAGGCGATCTCGTATTGGTAGTAAATTCATCCTTGAGCAACGCCAGTAAGGGTATTACAAAGAAATTTATGCCAAAAAGGGATGGGCCATACTCTATTAAGAAACAGGTCTCGCCGACAACATTCGAGGTGTCACATGTGGATAGTGGTGTTAGCGTAGGAAAGTTTCATACATCATTTTTAACTCCTTTTGTTAGCAGACAGGGCGAAAATGCCTTACCTATTCAGTCTCGACGACCACGCGGTCGTCCCAAAAAAGTGAATACTGCAAAGGCCAAGCCACATACGGGACGTTCATGTAGCTTGGAGGGGGAGGATGTAACGCGGGAACTTCCTCCTGAAGTACTAGTGGCGCCATCTGTGGGCCAATTAGTAAACTGTCCCACCGGCCGCCCGCGCCGTCACACACAGCGCCCGGCGAGATTGGTCGATGGCGAAAACTAATGGTGAACGGTCGTCTAGTTTTATTTTGTAATAATATTGTTTTCTTTAGTTATTAGTAAGTGTAAACTGGTGCACGAACATTCTGTGTGTAAAAAGTGATTAAACGGAAGTACTGTACAGGCAATACGTGTATAATTTCAACCCGGACACACCTAAATACGAGGACTCGAGCACACTCGTTTCAATAATAATTATTTTATAACTATTTGTGATCATTTTATAACAACTAAGGTAAGTTTTACTTTGCTCGGTATCGTTTCCTTTTTCAATCTCCGACGCTTTTGCACTTGACCAATTTCTGATTATATTATTTATGCATTCCTACAAATCTTATGTTTCAAAATCAAAATAAGTTATGTTTACAAAATCGTTTATTATCCACTCACACTTGGCCGTTTTCAAATGGTTTTGTTTTCAATGAGCTATATTATGTGTAATGACCTGACCCCATGTCAAATTTCCAGTTTGTAAGTTTGTCAAAATTTATTTTTATTAATTTCCACTATTTTCGAGTTACACTTGGCAGTTTTCTATTATTAATTTAATGTATAATCTAATCGTACATATCCTAACGTAACTTCCATACTTCAATACTCACACCACTAGGGACTAGGGAATTTCGTATTTCAAAACTGGCAACACCAACCATAATGCCAAGATGGAATCGTATTAATTAGACATATAAACTGATGGATTTTTGAAATAAATACGATGAATTCTGAATTACTTACCGGTGGTAGGTGACTTTGCTGTTTGATTTCATACGTCCTTTGTAATTTCGACAAAGTTTAATTACACAACTCGTCATTTTAGTGCCTTTTTAGCAAAATCAATTTTGACACGTAACACGACCGTATCCTTGACAACACATTTGACACTAAGGAGTAGACATGTGTAAGTAATGCGATTGATGCATCACGCGTGATATTACCTGACCGCGTACTGTAGCATTACACATTACTCGACGAAATGAAACAGTACACATCACACTAACATGACTCGACGCCCGCGCCCTTTCGAACCTAAGATTCGAACGCGAGTGGGAGAGAGAGCGAGCACAATTGAGATATGAGATGGCCGGCCGCTGCGTAATTTAAAACTTCGATTTACAACCGTATTTTAATTTCAATAAGGTCTAAATTTATTCGAAATAATACAAATATCTCGTCGCACGGCATGGTATCACACATTACATTACACGTGATGTTCGTTTAAAACTTCGATTTACAACCGTATTTCTATTGTTTGTTATCAAATCATTCAGAAGCGGCCGGCAGCGTGCATTGAGAAATCTCCTAATCACATATTTTTATAATATTCGACTATTCGTATCGTAACATGACTTGCTTGCTATCTCACTTAGTGATTTTACCTATAGCTCTGTTATAAGTATTTCACCCGAACATTCCAACCGTCTCGTTCTCGCTCATCGCACCGCGCACGGCATGGTATCACACGTGATGTTCGGAGTGATGGTTAAATGTCATATTACTTGATATGAAATGGAATGCCATATGGCATTACTTTTCAAAGCACTGTTTTGCGCATGTCTACTAAGGAGCGGAAAGCTAATTATAGGCTAACAGTTAGCTGATAAATTTTTCGACGCATTCGTGTCATCGAAGTTCTATCTAGAGAGTAAATAATCAAAGTATCATCCATAGTTCACTTACGGCCAAACCCTATATTCAATCCGCGGACAGATAGGCTTACTTCGGATTAAAATTTGACACATTTTGTATGGGCAAATGTCAAATTTTAACCCGAGGTAAGCCTTATCTAACCTCGGATTGAATATAGGGTTCGGCCGTTAATCAAGATGTTTGTGTCCACTGTAGGTACAGTCAGCGTCAAATAGAATGGGACTGCCATATTAAAAACAACTTACTTTGAGTACGATATTTCCCGAACATTTAGTTTTTTTGTATAATGAACACCTCCACAACTGACTTTCATTTCTATAAGATTTTACTTTATAATATTGATGGTCACCATTTAATAACACTAAACCGCCTCTTCTCTTAATAAAATGTACTTCTTCGGACATTACAACTATTTACTATTTGAAATATTTTAGACATATAACAATAAAATATTATATTAACATTTCACAAAATGTCAACAGTTTTATATTGGTTCAAAATTAGAATGAATAATACAAATCTCTTTTTCCTTCATGCATGAAGGTTCGCTTTACGTTACTAATGATTTATCTATTGTATACTAATAAGGAAAACACAACCTTGACTCATAATATTGTAATTCTCAGATTAGAGTTTTCATTGCAATAATTATAAATAAAAACCGAGCCACTGCTGCGGTACACCCAGGTGTACCAAGGGTCTCCGTCAGTATCCGTAGTTCACCCAGGTGTACAGTCAAGGTCAAAGATATGTATACACCACAGAGTGACAAAAAGCATAGTCATCTAAGTGGTCATAAATTCGGCTGCATAAAAATATACATAAATAAGTAAGTATTCACAGTTTGAGAGATAACTATGTATGCAACAGTTGCAAAATTATGTCCTCATCTATTAAACCATATACTTAGAAACAACATAAAGTTCAAAAATATGTATACACTATTAACCATAATTATATATCCAACATGATAATCAAAATTATGTAAACAATCAAAATTACCTAAACACGACTCTATTGTCAGCGGCGTATGAACGTATTTGCGTTATATCGAACTCCATAATCTTGATGTAATCAGCCAGCCACTTGACGCTTTAGAAGCCGACTCCATATTTCCTTAACTTCTTCCGGGATTTGCCAAGTTTACGTAAATATGTCTTCGAATTTCCGAACCCTAGATATGGGAAATCCTTTCGAGGAAATATTTTTTTTTAATCATCGTAATAAAGCCTTGGGAGTATTTAAAAAAAAAAATTATAAGTAGCTATTGTAATATAATTATAACATCATGATCTGTAATCAATATAAAATAAAAATACGAAAAAAACATCTAGCTGCAGGATTGGAACGCGGGGCAGCACGTGACTCGACAGTTACATCTATTGCTGAGCCACAGGACCACGGTAACTGACGACTGCATGGACGAAATATTGAAACGCATTACCTACTTTAAGTTGGCAGCTTCAATATTGCAAAATCTGTTAAACACGTAATTCCAATAACGACGTGACAGGTCAAAACATGAGACAAACATATACAATGACAAGTCTGCACTGTTTTCGTGAATTGTCAAAACATTCTATTCAAATTTGTATCGTGTTAACAAGGCCGTAAAGTTGATTTTAGCACGTTTATATTTTGTAAGCATATTTCTGTAGCAGTTACTGAATCTATATTTAATGACATAAATATAAGTACAATATATTGCATCATTTGCTGGATACTAATTATGTAACTTTCATGGTATACAAGTTTTTGAACTTGCCTTATACATATTTACGTGGCCTTTGAAATTTACATTTTTATTAGTATTTGTATGAGTACATAGGTATCTTTTGAACTTTTTATGATTACCTGTTTTTTATCACATTAGTTGCATATATATCTTTAGCCTTGACTGTACCAAGGGTCTCAGTCAGTATCCGTAGTTCACCCAGGTGTACCAAGGGTCAGAACAAGTCCCCTTACGGCCGAACCCTATATTCAAACCGAGGATAGATAAGGCTTACTTAGGGTTAAAATTTGACATTTGCCGATACAAAATGTGTCAAATTTTAATCCGAAGTAAGCCTATCTGTCCGCGGATTGAATATAGGGTTTGGGCGTTAGTCCACCCAGGTGAACTTGTTAGGTGGACCCCGGGTAAGAAAGGGAAATGGTTAACAAAAAAACAAAAAAGACACTTAAAAGTAACCTAAAACCTAGTGTTTCCCTAATTACTGCTACCATGCGGTCTTTCATTGACCGAACCAACTTCACTACGTCTGACTGAGGAATGAGGTCCCATTCTTCAATCACGGCGTCCTGGAGTTCTTGGAGAGTGGTAGGGATGCATGGCATCTCGTGACCGAACACGTCGCTTCAGCTCGTCCCAAAGGTGTTCGATTGGGTTCAAGTCGGGACTTCTCGCTGGCCACTGCATAACAGGGATCCCGGCTTAAATTAAGTTGCCGAGCGTCATCACACTGCCGAACTCCTGCTTGGAGCAGTGCGACCACCTTGGCTGATTCAGCAGCAGTGGTTTCCATTTTTGATGGTCGTTTTTTTGCTTGAGCTCCTTAGATGGGTTCTCTTCAACGTCTCGATAGCGAATGATTGACATTCGACCTTCACCAGACTTTTTATACACCTGGAACACGGCACAACTCGCGACCCTTCAAACGCGTAATTTTGCACTTGTTTTTCGAAACTCTCAGATTGCGAAAACATTTTTGTTCTTTAAATTAAATATTGTTAATTTAAAACACATTAAACGGGCTTCCGATTGATACTAATATTTACGAGGTGGCATAATTTTACTAACGTCTAGATTTGCTTGAATCTGATTTTCGACGAGGTGCGAAATTTTTAACGCCGAGTGTATATTATATATGTCAACCGGCTGTCGAAACTTCGTTAGCGCGATGTAGAACCCTTAGTTCCGCTGTCTGACGCCACCAGGCTCTAGCGAGTTGGTTGATACAAGTTTCCGTTAGATGTCGCTAGGTCGCCACATCAGCCCCCCTTTGAGACCGGAGGTTGATGGTGATGTGATGTGATGACGTGCAGCCTGTTCGTTGAATTGCCGCTTGCAAGTGCCAGTGGATGTCTTCAATAGTGCTCAGAGCCGCGTTGGTGAGCGTAGCAGGATAAGGGGGCCCAGACAAGAGGCAAACGCTTCCAGGCGTTTTCCTTTCTATAAAGTTCAACGCCTAGGCGTTAGCGTCCAACATATGTCAGACAAGAGGAGTTAGAATAGAGAAACGTGCTGTCGATTCTGCGTTACGCTCATTGTGCGCTATAATAATAATTTAGCCTTAAATTGTCTATGCTTAGCGCAAATTTAAACGTCAATGTCAAACGTTATAGTGACAACAACTGTCAGTCAAAGTTTTAGGTTAGGTTAGGAGGTAAAATTTCAGCACTTAATACTTAATGCGAGACTTAAATTTATTGAACGGCATATTTGATATTGACAATATCAGTAGGTATCTTATTGTAGAAGCGTATAAAGTTCCCCGCGAACGATGTGCTGACTTTACGAAGACGGTGACATGGGACTACGAGTTTATAATTGTTAAATAAAAATACTTGAATGTTTGTACGTTTGTCCTCTATATTCGTTCCTAAACCATTGATCAGATTGTGATCAAACTTTGGTAGGGTGTTCCTGAGGACGCCCTCGAAGGTTTCTGGCCCAAAAACCTATATCTACTATTTTAATTTACATGGCATTGCGACGGATCCCAGTTACAGCGTAATAAATAAACCACATTTAAGTAGTTAGGTTAGCTTCTCGTCGCTTCGAACGAGAGTCCACAATGCAAGACTGCTACCTTTCAGGTCACCAATTGGTACTGAAATCTCAATGATTTTACCTAAAGACCAATTCTTTTTGTGTTTCCTTAAGTCCTTCTAATGTAGTGGATCCAAAAAATCTGCACAAAGTCGATGCCAAACAGTAGGTGGCTGTGGCCACAGAGCACTCCTTATAAGCATTTACTTTAGGTAATTTAATAAATAAAGAATATTGAGCATGGCAAAATTATCTACAATTAATATATCGCGGTGTAAAAACCAGATGAACGTAACTACAAAAAATTCAAAAATAGTTTTTTTGCATAAAACGGTTCAGAATGAGCTCCTGCATGAAATGCCAAAACGACATAATGGTATATATATATTTTTGTCTCGATAATCATTTTATTACCACTGAAAATGATATTGGAAAGTTGAAGACGCGAATTCTCACCGTTTTTTTGCTCTCCTGTAAAATCATAAAAATGAAGATACGTTCATCTGGTTTTTACACCGCGATATAAAGGTAAACAATTAAAATACTTTTAAATTCAAACATTTAATTTTTTATAAAATTTTCACCATTTACCAAATGTTTTAATAAATATGAAAATAACTCTATGCATGTAGGAGCTTATTGAATAGATGATGGTTATCCACATTAATGCAGTGCCTAACTGCCAACACACCCAACCTTCATAATATCTTAATTAGCTAAATAAATGCAAATACAATACAAAAATCTCACAATGGTTATAGCATATTATGAAGGTAAACAATACTATTTATTAAAATAAGTTGAGCAGGCCGAAGCAACGTTCGATACAATTCCTGGCCTGCACGTGCCTCCTAGTGTAAGTCTCCTCCCTTGACCCTTGTGCGGCATCCAAAATAGGCGTCATCAACCAGGGTCGCAGTGGATACCCCGAGTCGCCTTGAACAAATACACAACAATTAAAAAAAAAAAATTGAGACAGCACGGTTAGCTTACAACTACTAGATAGTGACTTGTACGCTAGGAAGCCTTCGATCGATCCAGGTTTTGCTCGAGACTTTTTAATATCTTCACCAAGCATATAGGTACCTAAATGTCATCGCATCTTGATAGTTTGAAAAGGTAAAATTATAATATATTTAACATAAAAAAGGCACTTTATATATTTATGCAATTCTTTATACATTTTGCGGGTTCATGTCGTACGAGTGTACGTTAGTGTTAAGTATATTATATACAACAATAAACATATTATGTAGGTATATAGAAAATTAAATATTTTATTTTCTATATACCTACATAATATGTTTATTATTGTTCTAGTACCCATATTACAAGCCTAGAGCTTAGTTTGGGACTAAGAAAATGTGTGAGATTGTATTGATTGAAGCAGGACAGCAATCAACTTCTGCAATTTTTATTGCTGGTCTATTTCATGCTCATATTATTTAGTAACAATATAGACATATATTGTTTGGCTTAAGACTTAAGAACTGATAAGGTTTTTGTAAAAAAAAAATTACAAGTGCAATGTAATGGAGGAGCAATCAAATGAATGTACCTATTTGCAGGACTCCTGGAAAGAAGTGGACTCAAATAAACAAAAATCAATATTGTTTAACATTGATCAGACTTATAGAAAGCATGCATACATAAGCTCACGCCTTTATTCCCAGAGTGAGGTAGGCAGAGCTACAGAATTACTAACAACTCGTTTTTAGAGTTGTTAATAATTCTGTAACCAGATTTTGCATAATTAGGCTTCCCCCAATGTGTATTAAATTAATATATTGATTGTTATGTATGAGAAGTGTATTATTAATTATTTTAATAATAATATGTAGCTATGTAGTTGAGTTTTATTTCACCAAATCTTAACATTCAAATTCAAATTCAAAT
Organism: Acleris emargana; assembly: GCA_927399475.2. Classification (NCBI taxonomy): domain Eukaryota; kingdom Metazoa; phylum Arthropoda; class Insecta; order Lepidoptera; family Tortricidae; genus Acleris; species Acleris emargana. The sequence goes on along the minus strand of OV656835.1, from coordinate 52,896,516 downwards.
TCGTTTATTGCAAGTCATATTACAGGTATATAGATGGAATTACATGGAAGGTATACATATGACACCCTGCAAGGGCGTAGCAACATAGGACAGTAGGGCTAGGACCTAATTATTAAAATAAAATAAAAGCTACGAATATTGCACATATCAATAATTCTTACATAACTTATTTTTTTTAATTTTTAGTTTTATATATATATTTTTCCCATATATTTGTAATAATATTTATTACTTGTACATTATAAAGAATTATACCTACTTGAATTCATTTATTTATCTCTAAATTCGGTATTTAAAAATTATCACTTATCAGAGTTATCAGTTATCACTTAATAGTATTTTTCACAATCGTGTTATAATAGAGAGCTTTTTAGTCGAGTACCGTGTTTAGGCCACGAAGCTTGCTGAGTGGCCTAAGTAAGGTACGAGATTAAAAAGCTTAATTATGACACTATTGTGAACAATACTTTTTGTACGAGTTCATTAAAATTAATAATTTAAGTCATTAATACGAGTATATAAGAAAACTAAATATCGTAAGTGTTCTACTATCCGACTTTTTTGACACAAGATAATTGAAAAGTAGATTTTTGACAGATGACGCGACGCTGCTACGTTCCTAAACGCCACAGATTGGCAATTTTGTATCGGATCGAGTCTCCTTAACCCCTCGTATGCGGGAGCCGTTTCCGAATTTGACGGCCCAGTGCGGCGACGCGGTCACGTGATCGGTCACGTGACGTTAATCCCTGAGGAATGGTGGCCATACTGAATATTTTTATGTTAGGAGCGATTTTTTGAAAATTTCTACACTTTATTGGCTTGACCTACAATCGATTTTAGACCTACGTTGCTATATAAGAAGATTCAAAATAAAATTCGGATAGGCACGCAGGGGATTGGAACGGATCCGTGCTTTCGCAGTTCATGAACTAGCACGGATCCGTGCCTAAGCATACGAGGGGTTAAACAAGGACACACATGGAAATCCAAAGTTCTATTTTCAAATTTTTTTCGGTTGTCTAGAGCGTATCGAAATAGTTATTTCGGTTGTTTCGGAAGGAACATCGATGAAAAGAGTGACGTTACAGTATTCTCTATGAAATCTTAATACACAGATTTTAATCGACGAGTATAAAAAAATATTTTTAACTTGCTTATAAATAAAGGGTTTTTATTTTCACTTTTGATGGAATTTGGTACATGGTTGTATATTTTAATCATCATATGGTGTAGACTGGACGCAACTAATTTTAATTTGGTTAACGGTAGTTTAAGTTTATTAAGATTTCTTATTTCTTTGTTTCTGTGAGAGTCCGGAATAAGTCTGAATGTTTTCTGATAAATTTACAAGATTCTAAAATATACATGGATGTAAGGGTCAGTATTTTAAACATTTTAAAGTGCACCGGCAGGAGTCCATAGGATCAATATTTGCCAGTATTCTGACACACTTTTTTTGCAGGATAAATACAGCATCTACCTCACAACAATGACCCCACAATAAACAATCAATCAATCAATCAATCAATCTTAACTTGCAATTAATAAACCATTTTTTTACATACTGTTGAGCTTACTAATATTAATACATACCTACCTACCTTCTTCTCATATAACAGGGTGATATTTGGAGCTAAACCAATTTATTGAACTAACATAATTTAACATTTATATTAATTAGTTAGACCTTTTGGAAAATATTTATCCCTTACATAATAAAATAATACAACTCATGACCAAGTAACTTATCCTTATAATGGTGTCCAACTTGCAGAATTAGCTCTGCCAGACTCTAATCATTTGGTGCATTTCTTGTTCAATATACATAATCACTCCAAATTGTTTATTGTTATTCGGATTGTAATGAGAAAACCACACAGGCAAGAATTCTTACCTAGAAGCCATACACATAGAAAGTAAATTACCTATTCATAGAATCTGTATTATAGTGTAAATTGTCTGAACTTACCATTTGAATATTTAATGAATGGTATCCTTTTCTATTATAATATTGGTGTACATCCACGCTTGGCCTTACAAGGGCAATATGGGTGCAATCAATGCAAATTACTCCTGGCAGGCGGAACTTTCTTTGAAACCTGTACAATATTTTTATAGTTAGGTACAATGGCTTTAGTTTACAATAGGTGATTAAGTATCATATTATCAAAGGGATAGGGCTCCAGTCTAGAATATAGGTACTTACTTCTTACTTTTGTTTGCAAGCCGACCTCGCCAGTTGTGTTTGGGGAAATGTTATCCACTTCCCCACAACACTAGGATGGTTGAGGGCTTGCACCACTTGCCTGATGCAGCAACTTGGTGTCCGCTGCGTCAAGTGTTGTGAAACCCCCACCACCGTTTGGTCGGACCCCGTCGCAAAGAACGTGAGAGCACATAGAACCTGAAAAATTAACTAGGAAATAAGCGTCCACATCAACATAACATAGTTGCTATGCATAATATACCTGGTCACTTATAAGACACTATTCCTACCTTAACGTCGAGAGGAATCTCCCTGGTTCCTCTCAACGAGGTTTGTGCTCTCAACTCGTCACATAGACGCCGAAATGTGCCCTTATCGATCCGGAACCGTTCAGCGAACAAACCTTCGGGCATTTCTTCTATAAGCTCCAAATTTGATCGCGATTCGTATCTTTGTTGGCGCCTCAACCTCCGAGCTTCGTTGCGGGCAGCCCACAGCAAACGCAAATAATGCATTTTGGATTTAAAACAGTAATACACTATTGTCTCTCAAGCAAATTACAAAGTATCAGCCATTTTGAATTGTTTACTCGAAACGCTTAGCGCTTTTCTGCAAGTCTTCGGCGTGCGAATAGTTTTCTACATCGTACGGCAGAATACAGAACAGAATGCACGTCAAAAGGGCCACTTGACTAGCCATTTGTATGGATTATGTCATTGTGACAGCGCTTTTCGTTTTTCTGTTCGTTTAGAAATATTGCAGAAAAACGAAAACAAGTACGTTGGCTGGCCACTTAGCTGTTCTCTTCGATAAACCACGTGACCAATTCGTGATCTCATACATTTGACAGCGATTCAACAGAAAAGCGAAGACGGCGTTTGCCTCTTGTCTAGGCCCCAAGGGGAGTGAGTGATTGGGGTACACAGTGAGTTGTGTACCTGCTCGTGAAGTACTCGTTGTAGGACGCAGTGAGTCGCGATGCTGAGTGAGAGTAGTGTGCACACTGTAGACACGAGGCATAGAGATATGACAGAATGGCTTGCTGTGAAACTGCGTCATGTGCTTGAAGGTCGTCAGGTTGCGTAATTGTCCATTGTCGAGGGTCACCAATGTAGGAAGAGAGGACAATAGAGAGATGTCTCTCCAGGCGGGTGTTATGCCTGGGGACCGAAGTCCATTGGATGAAGTTGGAAGTGGTGGTGGAATGTCAACCGGCTGTCGAAACTTCGTTAGCGCGATGTAGAACCCGTAGTTCCGCTGTCTGACGCTGGTGGCGCTAGCGAGTTGGTTGATACAAGTTTCCGTTAGATGTCGCTAGGTCGCCGCACAGGCAAGGGATCCATGTGTACCACATAAAATCTACTTTATAGTACTTTCTGAATCTCTACTGTGACGTGTGATCTGTCAGCCTGGTTAGGGTTAAATAACACCATGCCCGGGACGGGTGTTACTGACTTAATTCGGAGTTAATAATGGACCCCATTCATCGTGCACGTCGCTTAAATAGCCTAAAACTAACTAAAACTAAATTGTCTAATTTTAAGACATAGTTTAGACGGCAGATTTAATCAGTGCTATTCCAGAATGTCAAGCTGTATAAGAAAGCCTAAAATAAGAAGCGTCAGATTCAAATTAGCGCTGTCATGGAGCTGTCATTTGAATATGACAGCAGCTGCTCATAGAATAGCAAAGTGTTTAAGCGACACCTAAATAAAATTAGGAAGTTTAGAGGCCGCTGTAGAATCGGGTCCAATGTCTCAAAGTAGCCTCGAATCGGTCTAGTTTCCAAGATATATCTATTTTTGTAAATAAAACTTGTTAACTACGAATGCCGTGTGGTTGCTGGCTTAGAATTGTGCCACTACATGTCATCCCGTGGATGTCGTAAGAGGCGACTAAGGGAATAAAGGCTTGTAGTACTGTTAGGCGATGGGCTTGCTACCTGTCACTAATATACACTGTTAAACATCTTAGCCTAATTGTGCAAATTGTGGTTACAGAGTTATCAACAAGTTTTTAGAGTTTTTGGTAATTCTGTAGCTCTGCCTACCCCACTTTGGGAATGAAGGCGTGAAGGTATGTATGTATGTATGTAACTACGAAAACTGCGACGTTACCACTATCAAGGCAAGTTAAGTCATCTATTTCGAATCACTACAGGTTCGTTTTGTGGTTTTTATTGCAGTAGGTATTTTTTTAAGGAATTAGTTTATAAATTTTTAATGCCCGCATTCTCAAACACCACTCAAGTCAAATGACCGTTAAAATTATTTTAAACTAGCGGTCCGCCAGCGGCTTCGCCCCGCTGCAAATTTCTGACTTCTCCGGTAGATTTTTCCATTATTTTCTTCCATACAAACCTTGTCCTGACAATGACAAACACAACAAAAAATAAATCAGCCAAATCGGTTCAGCCGTTCTCGAGTTTTGCGCTTAGCAACACATTTAGCGATTAACTTTTATTTGTATAGATAAGAGTACTTACCTAATTTTAATATCCACTAAATTTAAATTTTTACATTTTAAAACTTATTTTGTCTTACATTGAAATGGCCAAACATTTTTTAGTTTTGTTGATGAAAATGAAACTGCCATTTAAACTTGAGTGAAGCTTGTGTTTGGGCATTGTTAGTGTATAAATTTTAAGTTTATATTTGGAAACTAGAATACAATTTGCCATCGGATACTGAAAAAAAAAACGAAGTCTATCGAGGCAAAAGCGATATCGCCAACTTATCAAGAAAAAAGCGATGAAATTATTGGACTTGAAAATGCTGCGATTCATGCAGCCCAGATGTTTGTTGATGGCTTAGGAAATTGAGGAGCCATAAAAATAGGATCTTGCTTGTTTGAAGAACTTGCGCGAAAAAGTCCTAACTATGACGTAATTTTCTTTTCTGACAACTGTCGTGGTCAGCAGAAAAATAGATCTGTATAATGTATTATTAACTTTTATTTATTTTATGTTTAATTCATAACTAGACCCCGTTATCAATTGCTCAGTTTGGGGGCAAACGTCACAATAGGGTAGTCGGGACTAAATGGAACGGTGTTCATTAACACCATATAGATTAAACTAAGGTGAAGCGGGGCTATTACGTCTGTGGGGCAATTACGTCAAGTGGCATTATCTCCCATTTTAAAGTTCGTATCGAAAAATTATATCTATTGTCTAGTAGATATTTTTTCTCTACTTCACTCACTCGCTTCACTCTGCTATACAAACTTTAGAAGAGGAGTTAAAGCCACTTGACGTAATTGCCCCACTGACGTAATAGCCCCGCTTGACCTTATAATAAAAAATTACTTACAAGTCAATTGTCATTCAAATCATTTTTTTTTATTTAATGTTTTGAAGACAAAATTAATGAAAAATAAAAAGTTTATCATGTATCTACATAATTTTGTTATCGTTTTAACAATCTTTAATTTCGTGACATAAACCGCGGGGGCAGTTTCAGAACGCATTTCAAAAATAGCGGGATTATTGTAGCCAATAGCCATAGACAAGGCCTAGTTAGGTTTTTTTTAAAGCCACAGACTACATAAAGCTGTATAAAGTTGTGTTTGCAATACGGCATTATCAAGTTGAGTGACAGGTTTTATCTGTTTCATGTTTATTTTTCCCACTTTTTATTTTATTAGTACAGTAAAACGGGGTGAATAGAAACACGACCTAAAATGAAACATATGTTACTAATTATAAGATTGAAATTATTTCCAATAGACGTAACGTTATTGTCCATTTAATACTTGTTCTTATTTGTAACAAGTTATGACTTTTTTTAGGTTGTGTCTCTATTCACCCCTTGATTTCTATTCACCCCGTTTTACGGTATTTTGCAAAAATGCTTGTGATTGATGCATATGCGATCGTGTCGTTATTTAGTCGTGTATTCACCAAATGGTCACAACGGAAGACCTGCGTTGCCCCTACCAGCTTCACGCTGTGTTGTTCTCGCTGCTGAGGTGAAAAGTTGTATGTCTCACTCGAGACCAAAGTTTTTTACGTCTCGTATCATTGAATCCCTCGCTTACTCGGGATTCAAAATCATCACTCGCAGCAAAAACCAACTTTGCTCTCTTGTTGAACAAATAACTATTTCGAGCTCTACAGATGTAACTGGCAAAAACTGTGGTTTTTTGTAATGCTCTATGCAGCTTTTGTTTACAATACTGTTATCAATTTGAACTTCCTTATTTTCTAACAACTGATTAATATTTATTACAGATTTAAAGCCTGGGTTTTTGTTTAATATTCATCAATATCAAGTAAAAGATTGGCCATGTTTGTTTACTGCTTGGTTGAGAGAATCTGGAGTTTTAACATATTTAGGGAGGTCCGTTAGGTATTCTTTAAGATAGACCCGATAGGTGTCCCAGCAAGTGTTCTTCGGGTTCCTAAGTTTTTGTTGTTCTTTACCTAGTGCTCTTGTTACCTCGAATAGGATATGTTTGTGGTCCGACATGGGTTTTTCGGAACTGACAGCCAGTTGGCTAGGCATTTAGCTACCTTTTCAGTCGCGAATGTTAAGAGTCCTTTGGTACACTAGTTACAAAACAACGTACGAAAGTGAGACAGCATGGGTTCAAGCTAATATTAAAAAAGTGTCTAACAGACGTAACGCGAGTAACAGTAGCGTGAGGCAAATTTCATTGAAACCGGCTTATGATTCTAAAATTCCTATTACAGGACGCAAAAAGGATGACTTGATTCATCTTCTGAAAACAAACTTAATACCGTCATTCTACGAAGGCTTTTACAACACACTCTTTTGATAAAAAAATATTAAGGTAATATTGTTTAAAATCACGTCTCAGTTTATATTGAATATTATAAACGAATATTTTCAAGTTACAAGCAAGAGATAATAATTATTTAATTAAGCTGATCTCGTTTTATATAATTACTGTGATCTCATTTAACATTAGCCTTTATTTTTTCAGAAGTTTTTATGATGATTTTTCAGAGGTTTTTTTTTTACTTTTTTACTTTATTTTTAATATCCTCAAGGTGCAGAGGAATAAAATGAAAATGTTAATAATTCCACTTAACGTAGTTGTAACAACAATTAGATTTTGTTAAATAAGCATAGAAAAATAAAGATTATAAATTTCCATTGTTATATTTTATTTAAAACTAAAGTGTCATAAAGCTATTTCAATCATTCTAGCGTGAAAAAGACGTAAATGCAAGGCTTTTATTTTGCTGCAGTTTTTTTATGGTTTATGTTCCGTTTTTGTGTTTTATTCAACCTATTCCTTACAGTCAATTAGACGGAATATAATGACGACAAAAATGTAACTTTCCATCATTATATTGAAATGTCCTAGAATGTTTGAAATCTTAAAACAGGTCTACTGTAAAATGCTAAAAATTCATTTATGTCATTATTCTATTAGATGAGCGATATGCTAAAGCTAATAAAGTATATAGCCAGTTCCTAAATAGTTTGCCGACGTTATTAAAAAATCTTGTGCTCAGTCAGACGACCCTAATGCACAAGTATTTCCAGCTTCTTCATCACTTAAATCACCCCCTCCATTCATCAGTTCATATAAAAAACAGTGTTCACAAATCCCTCAGTACCTTTGAAAATAAACCGAGGTTATAAAAAGTCTGAACACAACCTTCATATTATAAAAGAGTACGATGCTCCTCCTCCTTCCCACGGCGTAGCTTTTAACCTATGTACAAACAACAATTAAACAGATTTTTCTATATCTGATATTTAGGCTTAGGACTTTTGGTAGCATACCGTGGTTCTGCCGTTAAACCATGAAGTCGATATTTCCCAATTATTATTAAATTAACACAACGTCCAATAACAATTCTACGAAACAACGCTTCCCAACAACTGCTTTTTTAACACATTTAAAATCCAGTTATTGATCACGGATACGACCAAATAATAGAATGGAATTTCAGAAGCGCATTCTGCAATAAACACGATTTACTTCACCTTTATAATAAATTTATACTCCACTCTGTCAGAGACGGGTCTATATCGGATGGTATACAATTATTAGTCCTATAGTTGTGTCGCATAACGTCTTTTGTCTTAATAACGTATGGCATACAATTTGTTCCGCATATTTTTGATTGTCCGAAATTGTTACTCCCTTATCTTTGTCCTAAATATTTGTTGTCCTATCGTTTGATGTGGCTAAGATTCAACTATCGAATGATTGATGTGCATAATTGTAATATTCCTAATATTTAATGTGCTAAAATTGTTTTGACTACATGTCATTAACCATAAATCTAATAAAGATATCAAAAAGAGTGTGAGAGTGCTTGGTAATTCTGTAGCTCTGCCTACCCCACTCTGGGAATGAAGGCGTGAGTTTATGTATGTATGTATGTAGATATCAAAAAAAGCCATCTACAAAAAAAAAACTGACTATCTGATGGCAATAGCCAATAATATTACTTTGACGTAATCCTATTAGTCGTTCTAATAAAAAAAACCTATTTCTGATTATATATATAAAAAAAGTTTTATTTACAAACTTAACCTTGTCAACCTTGTTGGTTCTGGCGTTTCGCTCGCTCGTTAGGGTCACAGTTCTACCTAATACTCCCGCTTCGCTCGTCGTCATACCTAACCTAACCGAAATCTGACCTGCCTGAAGGTAGGATACGTAACGATTCTGACTTCACGCCTACCATAGTTTAGTTTAGCTGCTGTAATTGTAGCCAATTTAATAATAGGCAAAATAATTCTTAGGACAATTCATGTTAGGAATATTATGCTTTAGGTAATTAGATTTTATAGTTATCAATGTTAGATCAAACTTCCTTTAGGACTTTAAATGTTTATGCGCAAAAAATATTAGGACAAACTAGTAGTAAGTATGCCATTCAACAATATGCCCACATTCTCGGCCAAAATTTTTTAGATTTTTTAGGACAAAAAACATGCAATACGACAGGCACTATCTGAGACATGACTTCAATTCTGTGATTTATGGGAGACATGGCTTAAACCGGACTTTTATCCGTATTCAGGGTTATTCGCCAAAATACTGATGTCTCACACTGACAGATCTGACAGATGCCAGAGTGACAGCGGTAAACAGGGGGGTAGTACTATTTTATATTCTCTTTGGTACTATTTATACCCTGATTGAATTTACTGTTAAGTGATTTCAATTGTCCCAACAAACAATTGTGTCAACAGTAGCCATATATCAGAGAATTGAATTGAATTGATTGTGATATCAATGATTTCATTGAAAATGAAAATAATTTGCTCTAGCTACAATTTAAGCTAAGTGTTAAGAGGTGTTCGTTTTGAATGTATTCCGTTTCAGAAATGTAATTGGCTAATTGCAGAGTTACAATAACACCAGTGCCAGTCTCTATAGGTATCTAAAATTAAAATGATATCACGAATTGTTATTTATCCCCCTTACCGTTCTATTACGTCTAAAGCTCCTAGAGTCAGATTTGCACCGAGTCCAACAGGCTACCTTCACTTGGGTGGCCTAAGGACTGCACTGTACAACAAACTATTTGCAAAATCTCACAATGGATCAATGATTTTACGAATAGAAGATACTGATCAGACCCGGAAAGTAACAGGATCTGAGGAAGCTCTAATAAAGGATCTAGAATGGACAGGTATACAGTGTGATGAAGGTCCTGACATTGGTGGAAATGTAGGTCCATACATTCAGAGTAAGAGGTTGAACATATATCAGTAAGTATACATAAATATTTATGAAATAAAAAAAAATGCAGTCACACACTTGCTAGCTTTTATACTCAGGATCTAATGTAATGATTGATGCCAATGATAATAAAAAGTATACCTGACCATAGGTTGGCTTTGGTTAAGACCAAAGATGAGAGTCCTCATAAACTTAGTGAAACTATAATAATCGGTAAAGTGGTTTAGGAGCACTTTGGGGATTTCTCGAAAAGTGGATTTCTCAAAATGGGGATATCGCAAAATGTGGGGTTCGCAAAATGGGGATTTCTCAAAATGGGGAATTCGCGAAATGGGGATATAAAGTACAATCAGCTCTAATACGATTGTTTGTATTTCAAGTAGCATAATATAACTAATATAATTATGTAAGTGAGGTGAAAATGTCATCGTAGCCATCGTAGGTTTAGGTTATGTTAGTTTTGCAGCAGGCCCGGAGGGCCAAAACCACCCAGAAATAGGAGCTCCGCGTAAGTGGAGCTCCGTCGACTCTGTTAAATTCATTCCTCGTCGTACCACTGGTGGAACAAGTTGGTGGCACGACGAGGAATAAGGGCTAAATTCAGCGTGCGACATAATCAACACATTTTTTACCTGAGTGTACACGTCCCCGTTTCACGAACTCCCCATTTTGAGAAATCCCCGTTTTGCGAACTCCACATTTTGCGATATCCCCGTTTTGAGAAATCCACTTTTCGAGAAATCCCCAAAGTGCTCCTAAATGGGTAAAGTAAACCCATCTCAAAGGCTGGTGTAAGCTTGGCCAATGGCTAGCCTCTACTAGGCTTGCTGAATCAAACAGAATCAAATGTTAATAACTTGCTTCCTATAGTTTTTTTCTCTTTCAATAGAAAACAAAACCTACCATAGAGCGCTCAAAAAAATCATGCCAAATTTAATCCTTATGGCTCTACGGTAATCAAATCGCCTGGTTGGCAATCATAGGTCTGCAATGAATCCTACACCCTGTTCTTGAGATAAAAAAATCCAGCCATTATATTTGCAGCTCTGTGTCACTAGTAGTAAATACGAAAGTGTCATTTTTGTAGTTTGTAGTTGGGTCCATATTATCACTACATAGTATAAAACAAAGTCGCTTGCGCTGTCTGTCCCTATGTATGCTTAAATCTTTAAAACTACGCAACGGATTTTGATGCGGTTTTTTTTAATAGATAGAGTGATTCTTAAGGAAGGTTTATATGTATAATACATTCCACGCGGGCGAAGCCGCGGGCGGGTCGCTAGTTTGAAATAAAATAATTTGATCTAAATTCACATTATAAAATTTCATGTCCTAAAATCACATGCCACTACTATCATTCATTTGCTGTAAATTTCCCATCATCTACATATATCTACATTACATTACATTACATTAAATCACACCTGTTTCCCAGAGGGCAGGCAGAGACCACTTCTTTCCACTTGCTACGATCTTATATCTATACATATAATAATATCATAGAAAAACAAATCTGGACATTCATAATATGGACTGAACAATAAACAATGTTATTACAAAAAAACATTGGCCTTTAACGCCTTACACTTGTCTAAAATGACATTTTCCTATGCATTGACACACCGACATTGTTGAATGTTTTTTAAAGATGTCAACTTTATTTTATTGCGGATTTCAATATAAAGTTTCACTAAACAATGGCTAGGTTATTACTAGGGTTAGGATTTTAGTGGCATATCCTGGTTCTAGAATCCATGGAGTCGCTATTTCCTAATTATTATAATACATGACACTTTGATTTTGACCTTCAGTATGGTCATATTTCAAGTTGAACTAAATGTATTTTTAGTTCGGTTATTCCATACCTACTAATATTGGGTTGTTTGTAACGGTTTCACACAGAGAGATCCTCCATACCAAAATTCATTTAAATTGGTTTAGTGGTTTAATAAATTAATCTCAGCAGTGCTCCTCTTGTGAAGCGCTGGTAGTTTCTTGACGTTTAAAAGTGCCCGTGCGGCCTACTTACTGAATAAATGTCTTTATCTTTATCTTATCTTTATCTAATTAATTTTAAAATATTAAAAAAGTGAAAGACACAATCGAAGTGTTATGTGTTATATTACTTATATTATAATATTTATAATAAATAGGAAATAGCAACTCCATGGATTCTAGAACCACGATTTGCAACCAAAAGTCCTAACTCTAGATGATTACAATATAAGAATAAGAGAAGGTAATTTAAGGAGCAGTTACGAGCGGTCAAGTTTAATCCGGAAAATAGTTAAGTACCGAATTATGCTGATCACTCGACATTTTGTACAATTACTCTAAGTATCAAATTAAACTATACCTATTTCAGTCCTACTTTGATTTACGGGGTTACTTTGATAGCAAATACCATTCCACACAAACATATATATTTTGAGGGGTTAGAATACGCCTCAATATTATTATTTTCGACACTGGTAGAGGCGATAGTGGCTCCTTAACAAAGTTAAAGTAGTGCCCGTTTCTTTTTACGTATAGAAAAAAATATGAATTTTTAGTGTGCTTTTTGTGTGGATTTTCGAGTTAAATATACTTCAAATGTACCTATGTTATGCAATAACTCATGTCATTTGAATAACATCTATTCTATATTTCTTCAGATTTTACGTGCTTTTCAGCGGGCTTACTTGAGATACTCATTCAAACATTTTATTAGTAATTTTCTTTCGTTTGACTGTAAATATTTACCTAAGAAGAATAAATTTAAGTGACGCCATCTGTGTTTTACGGCATGAAAGTTTGTCTGCTGCGGGAAACATCGCTTATTTTGTTCCCTTTTTTCTGCGTGCAAAGTGGCATGATTCCATCGCAAAATCTTGCTTTTTACGAGCCCCAATGCAAAAGAGTTCGTCAAGTAATAGTTTGTTAAGTACCTATATGAATCTTATATCAACTCGTTTTATTTTTAGAAAGGCATTAGCAGCAAACGATTTATACAATATTATACTCCATAAATACAACGTTGCTTATACACTATTGCACAATAAATACATTATAAGAAAAAAATACCTAGATATATTAATGTATACTTATATGGTTTCGTAAAACAGTTCGGCAGGTTCTTAATTGATGGTCAATAGTTCGTACCTACATGCCTAGCGTTAATTCTCTTTAATTTTATTACTCAAAAAATAAACAAGATTCAAATAATTTAGGAACCCATTGTCATTTAACATGTCAAAGGGTATATGGGTATATACAGGGTTATTGGTTATTGCATACATTCCCGTTAAGAGGTTATAGGGGAGGTCATTTGCATTCATTTTGACCCTATAATGCATTATGCAAAAGTGAACCATTTTCGATAATTCTCTTTTAATTTTTTATCAAAAAAAGTCAAATAAGCAACTTTAAAAATTTATTAAAAAAAAGTAATCACTTAAAAAGTAATCAGTAATCCATTTTTTATCTTTTGTTTTGCTTACACGACATACCAGTCATTTATTATCAGCATTAAACCTAGAATTACCTGTACACGTTTAAGAATAAGACACAATTCTAGGTTTAATGCTGATAATAAATGACTGTTATGTCGTGTAAGTAAAACAAAAGAAAAAAATGGATAGTGATTACTTTTTTAAATAAATTTTTAAATTTGCTTATCTGACTTTTTTTGAAAAAACTTAAAAGAGAATTATCTCGAAAATGGTTCACTTTTGCGTAATGCATTGTAAGGTCAAAATGACTGCAAATGACCTCCCCTATAACCCCTTAACGAGAATGTATTCAATAACCAATAACCCTGTAAAGTACATACCTACTCCAAGTATTTTTTTCATTATTATAAGTAATTCATTAGAGCAACATGGGCCGCGAAAAACCAGTCACAGAATAAGTCAGGAAAATTATAATTTCCAGTAGTGAGAGTGGAAAATCTAATAACCAAATCGCCAGAGATTTATTACTGCCAAGATGTACTGTCCAGTCAATCATCCAGCATCGCAAGAAACACGGCACAATTTCGTGTTTGAAGAAGTCGGGTCGACCGCGTGAGTGAGTGTGAGTGAAGAAAATTATCAAACAAAACCGCGTGCTCGCGCGGGGGAACTTGCCGTAAAATGGCGTGATGTGATCCAGAAAGACGTTTCAGGGGGTTCTCAAAAGAATGGGATATGGTTTTTACACGGCCAAGGAAAAACCTTTACTAACGGAGTTACAGAAAAAGAAGAGGCTGAAATTCGCTCGCGAGCACTCAAACTGGACTACTGAGCGTCAAATAATATGGACTGATGAATCAAAATTCGAAGTAACAGTCGGCGACGAACGAAAAAAAATCATTCGAAAGAAAGACGCAGCATTCATCAAAGACTGCATTAAGAGAAAAAATGATAAATGAAGTATCCTGGGTCTGTGATGATATGGGGTAGCATGTCATGCACAAGGGGTAGGCCGCCTGCATTTTGTAGAAGGGACTGTTAATGCTGTGAAATACCAGGACATTTTGAAAACAAGTTTAATTCCATCTATTCCAAGCTTGAAATATGAAAATGTCTACACTTTTCAACAAGACTGCCATACTGCGAAGACCCCGAAGACTTGGCTCGAGTCTAAAGGAATCCCCACTATGGAGTGGCCGTCGAATAGTCCCGATTTGTCACCCTTTGAAACATTGTGGTGGAAAATGAAAAACAAATTACGCAAGTTTCCATCGAGGTCAAAAAGTGATTTAAAAGAGAAAATCGTCGCTGTCTGGGAGTTATAACCCCAAAAGAGTGTGAAGAGTTGGTAGCAACGATGCCATTGAGGATCAAGGCTGTTCTTAAGAGTAAAGGCGAGACAACTGGCAGCACAAAGTGGCAGGCGAACTATTATGCGTTGTCGTTGATACAGAAATATTTTTTTTTGGTTGTATTGTATAGGAAATAAACTTGATTAATTTTACAATACTTTTTTTATTTCTTGCTCCCATGCTATTAATATTACTAACTAGATTTGACTTTGAAAAAAAGTTACTTTTAATTTTAAATAGTAGCCGAACTCTTTTACATTGTGGCTCGTATAGAGTCTGACCAGTGAGTGGTGACACAATAAAATGGCGGCAAAATTAAAATATCACTAGTTGGTAACACAAAATGCATAGCGACTGGATAGGTACTCGTAATGTGACAGCTTGTTTCATAGGTAAAATTGTTGCCATGTGAATAATTTGAAAAAAATGCTTGTGACACGACTGGTTGGTCAGACTCTAACAACTATGCTTAAATAGCATAAAAACAATATAAATGTATTTATCTTTATTTTTGTTCCTTTCTTTTCAGGAAGTACATTGGTAGACTACTTGAAAATGGTTCTGCTTACAGATGTTTCTGTTCTGAGCATAGGTTAAATCTACTTCGGCGACATGCTTTAAAGTCGCAAAGCGTACCAAAATATGACAACAGGTGTCGCGGGTATTCAATACAGGAGGTCAAAGACAAGCTAAATGCAGGAACCCCTTACTGTGTTCGATTTCAGGTTTGTATTATTTAATATGGTGTTGGTTACTCTGACTTTTCATATTATTCAAGATTTTATTTAGTTTGAATTTTGGATTTGATTAAACAAGTGAATGAAAGTCAATGTGAATTGATTATACTAAAACTTCACTAGTGTAAAACCTCAATCAGACTGGCGAATAGTATAACGCAAAAAAAAACAAAAAAAAAACGGTCAAGTGCGAGTCGTACTCGAGCACTGAGGGTTCCGTTTTAAAGATATAGTTAGAAAACGCAAAAGAAAATACTTATTTTAAACCGACTTCATAAAAGGAGGAGGTTATACGTTCCACTGTATGTTTTTTTTACGTATGTTCACCGATTTCTCCGTCAATTATGGACCGATCTTAAAAAATATTTTTTGTTTCGATAGAGTATGCTTTTGAGGCTTCTGTATCCGTGGACAAATTGCATTGTTAGATCAATCTGACCACGTCCACTCTTTTGTATCCTTTATTGAATGAATCTGATGAAGGGGATCTGTGAGGAATTGAGGGAACTCCTCAAATATTGTAGGCATACATATAGCGATATCAGTATTTTTAGTTACAAGTTCAGCATTTGTATTTAAAAGCTGTTTTTGTTTTGAAGAGACCTTGTCATGTTATTCTCCTAGTCATTATTTTTAATTTTATTTTAGCGTTTAGCAATGTCGCGGGTGATTGATTGCGGGCGGGATGATTTAAGTCGTTTGATTTTTGTAGATATTATGAACAGTTTTTTAGCATTTATAATTAAACTAGTGCTGATTTTATTATTAGCGTGCCTATAGGAGGTTTCCTGAACTTGCTTGCTACTTGTATGTCGAAGTAAGTTGGCCAGCCAGTAAGTTCATTAAAGCGGTGGAGAGAATATCACGTACGTAGTACCTACATAGTACGTAAGTACAATCATCTCCTATCTCTAAAATAACGGGTTACCCTTTCCTTTCAATTTTTAAATGAATATTTCGAGCGCTTTTTTCTCAAAAATCGACCAGATAATATTTTGAGAGGGTTTCTAATTTCGTAATCAAATTTAATCTGCAGCTCACACCTCACTGCCAATGCTTTGAAGATTTAATCTTCGGTGGCATTGCGTATGATGTTTCGATCAATGAAGGAGACCCTGTATTAATGAAATCCGACGGGTTCCCGACATACCACTTTGCAAATGTGGTTGACGATTATCTAATGGGCATCACCCATGTCTTCAGAGGTGTGGAATGGCAGATTTCTACTACCAAACATTTACTGATATACAGGTAAGTCTTTGATCAATATTTATTTAAACACCTTGGTGCACAAATAGCTTCGAGAAATGGAAAACATTTAGTACCTACTGCCTCATACTCAGAGTTGTGACATATTTGAAATACTTGTATTTAAAATACAAATACAAAATACAAAATACGTATTTTGGATTTTGTACTTAAGTACTTTTTTTTAAAAGTATTTTGTATTTTATTTGAAATACTATTCGAGACGTATTTTGTATTTGTAAAATGGTTTGTAAAATACAAAATAATTTTTTATTCTTAGCTTCATTTTTCTAAAGCATTCCGCGATTCAGTAAAAACAAAAAATGGCCACTAGTGGCGCAGCAGCTTTGAAAGTCTATGCGCAAAATGACATATGAAACAAAACGCATATAAAACCTGACCAATAATATATGAGGGACCCCTCTTGACAATTCTCAAAGTCACTGTTACGTTTTGCAGTGTTGGCAGCTATTTCATTATTTCTGTGTTGTTCGATCGAAATGTCTTTAAAAAAATGCCAAAACAAATTGTTCTTGAGATGCTCTTTTTGAAGAGCTTGTGATTTTAAAATCTTTAATAAATAAAGAAAACCAGTAAATTTACCATAAAGTATTTTATTTCAATAAAGTAGGTATTTTGAAAATACATATTTTGTATTTAGTATTTAAATACAAAAGGCAAAAGTATTTTGTATCTTGCATTTGAAATACTATATTAAAAAAGTATTTGCATTTTGTATTTAAATACTTTTCGAAAAGTATTTTGTACATCTCTGCTCATACTCTAGTTACCGTCTCCTCTAAATCCTACGTAAGTTATGGTCTTCTCGTATATTTAATGTGGTGCTTTATCTAGATGATGATCATGATTAATTAAGAAACAAGTAATCGTTATGTCGTTAATCGTTTGTGCAGAATGTACACGGAAGAATATTGAGAGAACCTCGTATTTTCGGGCGCCGCTTAGCCGGTATGAGTCAAGAATATACTTATAGTCAGTACTTACTTTCATTTTTACTTTGGCGGGTAAATGACACTTTCAAATAAAAAGTTTTTTAAACAGTTTCCGCATAGGAAACTGTCATTTTTATTAATGGGAATGTTGCTAATTAGCATGATATCTGCCGGAAAAAATATCAACTCTTAAAGTTTATTATAAAGGTTCTGTATTTAGAACTTAGATTTACTTGTGGGAGGACCGTGTGCAGGGTCCGCCCGGGTTGGTACCACCATCTTATCCATTAACCTACCGCCAAGCAGCATTGTTTGCATTGTTGTGTTCCGGTTTGGGGATAAGACAGCCGGTGAAATGACTAGCATAGAGGCATTCCATCTTAGTCCTCAGGGTTGGCAACGCATTAGCAGTCTTAGGATTGCGGTCTTGTGAATGCGAATGTCTATGGGTCACAGTCACAGTTTCCACTTACCATCAGGTGGCCTGTGTAATCGTTTGCCTGCCTATGCCATAACAAAAGTCCACGGTTAACCTGTATATAGCAGCAATACGAGCCTTCGTTCTTCCTAAACAACCGAACCCCGTACATTATAATAAATAACTGTTCGTTCGTTACTATGTGTACTTACAGAAATTAAAATACTTTATATATTGTGTACAAGTGGGTATCATATATCCTGCCTTCAAAACCCTCATATTTGTTCTCTAAATAATATGTTGCACCCGATCGTACTTAAAAAATAAAAACAGGTGAGTTGAGAGCCTCCAGTCTTATTTTCGATTATTGAAATACTCGTACGTAATTAGTATGTTACTGAGATTTACAGATACAGTAAAAAAAGGGTATTACATAAACATGTAAATTGATCAAAACTTTGATTAGTATACAATAAAAATAAAAATAATGTATTCTAAACTACTGCAATTATTTGATGAACGAGCTTGAAGTATGCCCATTTGGGACTAGAAAAACATAGATCAAATCCAGCACGACGATGATACTGATAACGGCCACAACTTTTGTAAGAGTTCTTGTGGCGTTTTCATATTTGCGTGACATATTGAACAGACTTTTATCTTTAAATTCTGATACTAATGTATTTCAAGCAACTAAAGATCCGCTTGTACACCGGTCAACCTTGATGTCTCATTAAATCGACTAACGGGTGATAACAAAAAAATTAGAATTATTTGCAAGGGTGTAAAAAAATAATTGTGTAACATTTTATATTTTTTTATAGTAAGGGTTATAAATTATAAGTATTATAATACACATTACACTATTTACATAGTACATTGTGTATTAAGGTCGGTAAGTAAGGAATTACGATCGAGGCTCTAGTAGAAGCCCGAAGTCGAAGACTGAGGGCTTTCTGAGTCGAGGTACGTAATTCCTGTACCGACCGTGAAACATACAATGTTTTTCATCACATTTGCGAGTAAATAAATAAAATTATAGGACAGAAAAAACTTATAATCACACACAAGTCAGCACAACTATTATTACGAATTACTTGAACTTTTTTTAAGCGGATGACGGGCGGACTCCACAGATTATACAAATGTTTCGTTCAGAAACGTTAAGGGCAAATACTTACGTAGGTATACATACAGCCCTGAAGGAGTGTAAAAAAAAACGACGTTTTGATACAGAAAACTATTAAAATCGATTATTAAGAACATTAATTGAGTATTTAAGTAACATGTAGCGAGATTGCAATGAAATTCCTGTTTAAATAACATTTTAAGACAATTTTTCAATTGCGTGTAAACTCTTTGCTTGAACTTGCATGACATGTGTGCTGTGCTATAAATTAAAAAAAAATTACTTACCGACCTTGGGTTTCATGGTAAATAAAAAGGTCGAGGGTTTTATACCGGGCATTGCGGCCAAGTTAACCTGTATGTTTAGATACTGTTTACGTGCAAGTGTGATGAAAAAATTATTAATGCACGTTACGATAGGGCCCGTAATCAGCTGTTCGTCGCAGTTTTGACATAATGCCCGAACAAGACCGTTGGACGGCATATTTGTCCATTTTTCGCACACAGGTTTTGTTTTTTTTTTTATCAGTTGGGCACAATTTTCTGCTTCCCAATTAATTTTGTATACCAAACTGCTCAAAAAACCAGAAAAATCTTCGATCGGCCGACATTGTGGAAGGTTTTTGGGATTTCGGATTTTCGGTACAAATGGCACATTATGGGAGTCTAGGAATGGCAATGTTTTTTTGGCGTAATGCGACGATGCCTTATCTGGTCAAAACACATATTCTCCATCAGGCGATGTTGGCGATTAAATGGTATAAGTATTTTTTTCAAGCATTCACTCTATGAGAGTTCAGGATTAACTGCTAAACCACTAGGTTTGAACCACAGTTTTGACACACCTTTATCGGAAAAAGCCACATAAAGCATAACTTTCTGCTCAAACTTGTGCTTATACTTGTGTTTTATATTGTCTGGTGATGTTGAAATGTTGCTGGTATAGTACCGATCATTTCCAGGTAAGGTCAGGTGGGGTAAGTGGAACATACTTTATTCTTCTTATCTTATTTTGAGTTCTATACTACAAAGTATAAGATTCTAAGTTTTTTCGCTAAAGACAAAATATACTTATTTGCGTTAGCTTTTCACGTCAAAATACTTTTTATGCTAGTTCTAATGCACATCGCCAGAAAATGATTATTCGTAAGACTAGTTCTATCGTTTCCCTTTCCCTATTTTTGGGGTAAGGGAAACAGTCTCAATAAATCTACAAGTAATAATACTAGTTTGGATTATTCATACGCAAAACATTTTTAAAAACACCTTTATTGAAATGTGTACTTCATACTTAACGAAATACGGTTACAAATATAAAATATTTACCATAATCGGTATTTGGGGAAAGGGAAACGTACGAGTTTCGAACAGGGGTAGTCAACTAAAAACAAAGGAAGTAAAAAGTAGGTGCAATTTGTTATTGTAATGTTTATTAAGTAATGGTTAAAATAAAGTAGCCTATTTAAATTACTTTTCTTTGGCATACAATTGTTCTCACATAGTTCCTAGGCATTTTTTTGTAAAAAATAATGTAGTCTTTAAATATATATTTTTCTGAAAGAATTAAAACAAGATGTTCATATCGCCAACCGTCATTTGACATATAATAATAGTTAATAGATAACCAATAATTATAACCAGTGATGGGAAATGGGTGAGCTAAAATACCTATTCTTCGCGAGAGGACATAATATAGAGTGGTTACAACCGGATAAAAATTATTATTTTTTTCTGTTCCGGGTATTCGATATTTATTCGGGTAATTATCGTAATGTAAAACATGACATGTTTTTTTTAAAGTACGGCATGTTTAATGTTAGTTTTTAGTAAAAAGGGCTAGAGAAAAGAAGGAATGTACAAGATTTCTAAAAAGTAGTAGCAGGACTAATAATATGGGTTTTCCCACGCATTGTTTGTTTATGACTTGCAAATGGGCGTTCACATTTTCAGATTACTTATAATTTTAACTTTATGGCAGGAATGTTACCATTTTTACTACAAACTTTACAAACATTCTATAAGGAAAAGAATGTATGTTCAACATTACGGCTAGTATTCGCAGTGCCCGGATAAATATCAAATACCCGGAATCCAAAAAATATATACTTTTATCCGGTTGTAACCACTCCATATTATGTCCTCTCGCAAAGAATAGGTATTTTAGCTCACCTATTTCCCATCACTGATTATAACCAATAGAATAGTTAAATACTTAACATTTTTTTCCCATAACTTAACTTTTTCCCAATTTTTTTTTACAAACCATTAGCCTATTTTGCCATTTAGGGTATAATTGGTATGGAGAGGTCAGCTGTTACGGTACCCAAGCAATGTGTAAAATATAATAACATTTATAGTTAGGTAGTTACCGATTCACGAGACTATTTCTATTTTTTATAAAATTTGCCTGTCTCAAAATGTTTGTTACCGGTACTTCTGACGTCGGGAAAGAGAAACATATGTCCCCCTTAACCCGGTCATGATAGTTTCCCTTACCCCACTTATGCATTTGTAGGTTATGTTACGAATCACATTAAAATTTAATATTTATAGCATATTCAGCAAAAAATTATATGCATACAAATAAAATATATCTATAAAACAATACTAACTGACATTTGCAGACTTGTTACCAGACTTTTTATAACATAAATCAGTATCTAAATAAGGTACGTCGAACTCGTGTTTTCGTTGTTTGTCAACTAAAATATTGTTTTTGTCACGCTCGCAGTTTCAGTTGTCATAACGCTATCTCAGATATAAATCTCAGTTACTGCTTTATCGATCGTGTAATCACAACTCTGCGGTCTATAGTTTTTGATATATCAACTAGTGTTTCCCTTTCCCAGTAGTTCCCCTTACCCCACCTGACCTTATATGGGTTTTGCTCAAAGGGAAATAACTTTCATCATCTAAAATAAACGATTTTTCTTTGTAATTTGTAACCATCCAGCGGCATTGTGACATAATGTTACATTTTTGCTGATCGGTGTATTACGGTGCCCTTATCTTCTTGCGGCACTCCAAACCCACCTTTTTTAAAGACCGGCAAATGTACGGTTGAAAACATTTAAATATTTTCGGGGCATCTCGTTGGCTCATGGAATCACTATCATTGAAAGTGATATGGAGTGTCTTCAGTCTTCCCTTGGTCATTATTTTAGCTGGTCGGCGGCTACCACGTTTGCGAGTTGTCGTCAAGGATGCAAGAATTCTATATAATTATAGTAGAAACTGTTACATTTTCTTTGGTAAAATGATCTACTGTGTACTTTTTCCCCATGTTTATATCTATATTATTTTTATTAATTAAATATATAAAAGGAGAAACTGACTGACTGACTGACTGACTGACATATCAACGCACAGCCTAAACGGCTAAACGTAGGCACTTGAAATTTGGAAGGGACGTAGCTTAGGTACCGTAGAGGTGCACTAAGAAAGGATTTTGATAAATTCTACCCCCAAGGGGATAAAATAGGGGATGAAACTTTGTATGAAACTTTGTCAATTTTAAACCGATCGGGCTGAGACTTTGCATGCATATAGCTACTATGATATAGGCATCCTTTAAGAAAGGATTTTGATAAATTCCACCCCTAAGGGGATAAAAAGGGGATGAAAGTTTGTATAAATTTTCTTAGATTTTCGACTGATTGAACTGAAATTAAAGATTGGAGCTACTATGGTGAAGACGTCCGCTTAAATAGGATTTTGATAAATTCCACCCCTAAGGGGATAAAAAGGGGATGAGTATAAATCTTCTTAGATTTTCGACTGATTGAACTGAAATTAAAGATTGGAGCTACTATGGTGAAGACGTCCGCTTAGACAGGATTTTGATAAATTCTACCCCCAAGGGGATAAAATAGGGGATGAAAGTTTGTATGAAACTTTGTCAATTTTAAACCGATCGGGCTGAGGCTTTGCATGCATATAGCTACTATGATATAGGCATCCTCTAAGAAAAGATTTTGATAAATTCCACCCCTAAGGGGATAAAAAGGGGATGAAAGTTTGTATAAATCTTCTTAGATTTTTGACTGATTGAACTGAAATTAAAGATTGGAGCGACTTTTGTGAAGACGTCCGCTTAAATAGGATTTTTATAAATTCAACCCCCATGGGGATAAAATAAGGGATGATGGAGGATGTAAATGTATTAATTTGAACCTATCAGTACCTAATGGAACGAAAAGGAAGATAGGAGTGAATGTTAAAGGATGGTCAGGGGTCAAAAAAGAACACGTTCTAGGTAGGGTTTATACTGTTCATCCAAACAATACAGAATGCTACCACCTTCGAATGCTTCTACATGAGATCAGAGGCCCAATTTCATTTGAAGCGTTGAAAGCTGTAGATGGTCACTTACATCCCACTTTCCAATCCGCGTGCAAGGCTCTAAGGTCTACTCGAAGATGATCGTCATTTGGAGTCAGCTCTTGAAGAGGCAGCACTTTGTCAAACACCGCATATGATTCGAGAGCTATTTGCTATAATTTTATTGTTCTGCCAGGTTTCCGACCCCTTATGTCTTTGGGAAAAATACAAAGAATACCTTTCTGAGGATTTTAAAAAACAACTGGAAAGGCAAGGTGACGTGGATGCAGAGCACTCATCGGACCTGATATTCAACAAATGCCTGTCGGTATTAGAGGATGCCGTATTATCAATAGGCGGCCGTCCTCTTAAAGAGTATGGATTACCTCAGCCAATTCCATCAATACAATTTGGAAATAGAGAGTACATGAAGGAGACCAGTTACGATACAGTGGCCTTAGAAGACGCAGTAAGACAAAATGAAGCATCCTTGAATGAATGACGAGCAACAGGAAGTTTACAGTAAAATTATCACAAGTGTAGACGCAAATGACGGTCGAATATTCTTCTTAGACGCACCAGGTGGAACTGGTAAAACCTTCCTTATTAATTTACTTTGGCGAAAGTAAGAAGTACTCACGGCATTGCTCTGGCTGTGGCGTCGTCCGGCATAGCTGCTACATTACTCGAAGGTGATCGAAATGCTCATGCTACTTTTAAGTTACCACTCAATTTAATCACTGCAGAGACTCCCATTTGCAACATCTCCAAACAAAGTAATTTTGCTGAAGTAAGAGTACAAAAATAATCGAGTGGGACGAAATAACGATGGCTCATAAAGGTGGTATTGAAGCCTTAAACAGATCACTAAGAGATATAAGGGGTGATACAAAATTAATGGGTGGAGTAACACAGTTTTGCTGGCCGGAGACTTTCGGCAGACTCTACCAGAGGTGCCAAAAGGAACCCGAACTGACGAAGTAAAGTCGTGCATTAACTAATTTGTGGCCCCAGGTTAATATTCTTAAGCTCTCTAAAACTATGAGAGCACATTTGGGCGGGGATGAGTCTGCTGGTAGATTTTCAGATCTCCTTCTTAACATCGGTAATGGTGATTTTCCATCGTTTGAGGGAATGATAACCATCCCGGAAGAATTGTGCACAGTTGTTACTACGATTCAAGAATTACTGTCTAAAGTTTATCCAGACATTATTCATATACATGACAAGCCTATTGAATGGTTATGTGAGCGTGCCGTTCTTACTCCAAAGAACGATCAAGCAGCAGCTATCAACGATATACTGCTCATGTCGTTTGAGGGCGAAGAAAAGGTCTATACTTCGATTGATACTGTGGTTAATACAGATGACGCTACTAATTACCCTGTAGAATTTTTAAATTCATTGCAACCGCCAGGTTTGCCTTATCATAAGCTTATTCTGTTCTGCATGTGGGCACTCCAATTATGTTGTTGAGAAATTTAAAACCACCAAAACTTTGTAACGGTACGAGACTGCAAGTGAAAGCGTTACATCGCAATATAGTGGAAGCCACTATATTAACTGGGTGAATTTAAACGATTACAGTTTCCCCTAAAAGTCTGCTTTGCCATGACAATAAACAAGTCTCAGAGAGAACATTGCTTCTCTCATGGACAGTTTTATGTTGCTTGCTCTCGAGTAAGTTCACCCAGTAGCTTGATTGTTTTAGCGCCTTATGACAGATTAGTTAAGAATATTGTGTACAAAGAAGATTTGAAGGCCCTATTTTTTTACACACGCTAAAAAAAGTAAAGCCGCAAAAACTATACATAATTAATAATAATACTTCTTAACGCGAGCGAAGCCGCGGGCAAAAGCTATGTCGATATAATTCTGGCCAGGGAGGACGTCTAACTATTAAATTACTTTAAACTATGAATGTACTTAACTGCGATAAACGAGTTCTACGCGGACGAAGTCGCGGGCAAAAGCTAGTTTTTATTATAAACTTGTACAACGCGTTTTCGCAGAGCTTCTTGTTTCGGCGTCATTTTGACAATTATAAATGATTGAAAAAATGAAACAAATAAAAATCAAGAATATCAAAAGAGGTACAAATAACATCTTGAACAATTTTTTCTCTTTTCAATTCAATTCTTTATCTCTCAAATTAAGTCTCATTGAGAAACATAATGCTGGTCGTGTGCTGGTCTCTTAACATATACAAATATAGGAAGTTTCTAAAGAGAAAGAAACAAAAAAGTTCCTAGGTAAACAAATACTAATATTTAAGCGTTTTCAAAACGTGACATTTACAGAAAAGTCGTGCGTAATTTTATCGATGCCGGCTGTGAATGTTAAAGGATCGTCTTGGATATTGAGGCGGCTATATAGAATGATTGATAGTTCTTCAAAATGTACATTTTTATTAAGGTTTTTATTTTATACATACCTATTGAAATTAAAAAATAAACATAGTTTAGTTTTATTTGACTCAACCTTAGTAACAGAACTTATTGACCGATTGTATAGTTATATATGTAACTGGTTCATAATAAAGCGAGCTTGCGAGCGCTCTGATAACAGGCACCAGTTCCTTCAGAGCCAGTTATGTACGTGCATAAATAAGTTTTTCTACAAGCTTAAACTGATACTGATACCTCACTTGTTATTGTTCATCAACTTTTTTTCTCTTCGACAATAGGTATAGCGTCTGGTTGCCGCCATATTGAATTTTGATTACTTACTGTCATATCTTTATTGGCACTCACAAGGTTAAGACATCGATTGACATAAGAATCATGATAATCGGCCACTCGTTTAGAGTCTAGAGCGCCACAAAGGAACAAACATACATATACAGGCTGATAAACACATTACCCTCCACCTTCAGCAGTCGGGTAATAAAAATAAACAGTGGCTAAATTTTCTTGTATACTTTCCTTGATTTTTCTGCTAACAAATTGCTTGTCAGCAAAGTATTTTTGACATGATTTCGATTAGTGTTGATAGTTTGTGAATTTAATTTTGGGCCTGTTGTTTGATCAGTAGCTAAACTAACTAATCGTTAATTTAAAAATATAGAGAGGGCACTGAATTTTCTAGCCGCTCAAACCGAAGAATTAAAAGTAAAAATTTTGCTATTAGAAAAACAAACAAAGGAAGATCGCACGTACATTACTGCACTTGAAGACAAAAAATGTAAACATACAATTGTCAATGTTAAAGTGACATTCCAGGGGTATATAATCTTGGTTTGAAAATTTTATTATTTAAATATATGAATTTTAATCAGCATATACAAATACCGATTTCCACATTATTTTCAGTAAGATATTGGAGGAACACTTTTGGACACCTAAAGTTAGTCTATTCATATTGTAATGTAAAAAATAGTTTTATTCTCGGTCACTATTCTGTATACCATTACTGCAGAAATGCCAAGAACATCGGTAGTTTTATTGACACAACCACCTAAATACCAATACTTTCCTTCACGCCAATTTTTGTAGAAATATTTATAGGCTTACATCACCATAAGTTTCTCACTAACGTACATAGCACAACGTTGCCATTTCTTCGGCGTTGAGAGATTTTCCTTATTATTTGAAAGGGCCCGACTGAGCTTCCACAGTTCTTAATTACCAAAGAAACACACACGAACAAATATAAACTGTACACGAAAATACAACCAAAACTGAACAAGAAACAAAAATTTAACAACAGGAAGCAACAATACCAAAGAATAAACGAAAAGAAGCACATTCATTCGACAGACGTCAGAAAACCAATGCCGTGCATCCCGTATTGCATTAACAGTAAAATTATTATAACGACGAACCAAATGTTTAAAACTTCTTACCATTGCCAGTAGCATAAATTAAAACTCTATATATTTTATTCAAACAACATAAATACGGAATAAAAAAAAGTATATTGACTGTTAGCCTTAGTGTAATATTTTCAAATCTTCACACAATATTATATTACCCTGATTATTATTATTTTTATTTTTAAATGATTTTAAATTAACCATCACTTGGATTTGTTTTTTTATGATGGCAATCCGTTTATTTACATTTTTGATCTCGAATTCGATCACAGACTGTAGAGGACATGCAACGTGGTATCCGGAAAACAAATTTAGAAATAAAAAATGTTCCCAAGCAGGAGACCGAGTCAAAGGAAGATTTAAGTGGGATGATTCTGTCTCTTGCCGCACAAGTAAACTGCAATATGACCAAAAATGACATAAAAGACATT
Organism: Acleris emargana; assembly: GCA_927399475.2. Taxonomy (NCBI): domain Eukaryota; kingdom Metazoa; phylum Arthropoda; class Insecta; order Lepidoptera; family Tortricidae; genus Acleris; species Acleris emargana. The sequence continues at coordinate 52,868,798 of OV656835.1, read as the reverse complement.
TATAGAGTTCGTAGGACAAAGGACAAAACGTTAAACACGCCCATTGTGGTAGAAACAACATCGACTATATTTAAAAATGACCTGCTCAAGATGTGCAAAACCTACAATACGAGGAACAAAGCAAAACTCTGTGCTAAACACCTTGGTTTGCGCTCGGCCGTGGATACTCCCGTGTACGTGTCTAAACAACTGACGGCGAAAGGTTCACGCTTGCATTTTCTTGCGCGAGATCTTGCAAAAACCAAGTTCTACAAGTTTTGTTGAGTTTTAATGAGTCTGAAGTCAAATAGTGCTCCAAGTTGGGATAACATCACCACCAGCTTCTTAAAACTCAAAGATAGGTATATTGCATAGCATCGGCCATGACATGACATTGTAGTATGGGATAATTAAATTTAAATAACTTACTAAAATGAAAATAAATATCCTGGGTCCTGCAATTCACAATGCAACTTTATAGATCTGTTATTACCGTGGCAACGCTCATTATAGATTTATTTTCACGCTTTGATTACGCTATAGGTTGTATTCTGAGACCGTTGACGATATCAATACTAGCTCTTTATAGTACGCAAGTAGAAAACATAATTATTACCTAATCGAGTCCACCATTTTTGGACAGCCAAGCGACACTTTTTTTTGTGGGTATGTCAAATCCGTAGGTTTACTTATGGCCGAACCCTATATATTCAAACTGCGAATAGATGATCCCGTACACATTCGTCACTTTTCGACTAAGTTCCTAAAAACGCGTTTATGTATTTTTAGTGCACTTTCGTCAGCAGTGACGAATCTGTACTTAAGTTTAATTTCTGTATGTTTTTGACACTAGTGACCAAAACGAACTTACAATAAATTTGGGTACATTTTCATGTGCAACAGACAAAGTCGCTTTATAAAGTGACGAATCTGTACTTAAGTTTTCATTTCTGTTTGTTTTTGACACTATGACCAAAACGAACTTAGAATAAAATTCATTAGGTACTTTTACAATTTATTTATTTAACCCTTCAATTTATTTTGATTTAGTGACTTGATATCAAGTAGTAGCGTGTGGGTACGAAATGCTGTGACTTAATATCAAGCCATTGGCGGCGAAAGGGTTAAAGTATTTTAGGTAGGTAGATACTAGTAAATGTGGTTATTGCAATAAAACACTTTTAAAATTAACCCTTATTATATAATTAATAAAAATAAACATTACTTTTCATTAAACTAAATTACTTCAAACACTGTCATAAATTTATAGGTAGGCAAGGAGTATAAAAATATAACAATCATTTTGCTCCACGCCACACCATAGCCGGCTTAATAAAAAGATCCCAAGAAAAGCAAGTTTATTAAGACTTATGCATGGCATAAATAACGAAATTAGGATAAACGATATCCAAATTATAAAAATACAATCAGGCACACTTAAGACCGAGAACCGCAGAAAAGTCGATGTAGAAACAACAAAACAAAGAAAACATTTAGTTGACTTGTTGCTGAAAGGTAAAATTAATGTAAAAACATGCTTGACACGCTTAAGTCGGGTGTGGCGTGGAGCAAAATGATTGTTATATTTTTATACTCCTTGCCTACCTATAAATTTATGACAGAGTTTGAAGTAATTTAGTTTAATGAAAAGTAATGTTTATTTTTATTAATTATATAATAAGGGTTAATTTTAAAAGTGTTTTATTGCAATAACCACATTTACTAGTATCTACCTACCTAAAATACTTTAACCCTTTCGCCGCCAATGGCTTGATATTAAGTCACAGCATTTCGTACCCACACGCTACTACTTGATATCAAGTCACTAAATCAAAATAAATTGAAGGGTTAAATAAATAAATTGTAAAAATACCTAATGAATTTTATTCTTAGTTCGTTTTGGTCATAGTGTCAAAAACAAACAGAAATGAAAACTTAAGTACAGATTCGTCACTTTATAAAGCGACTTTGTCTGTTGCACACGAAAATGTACCCAACTTTATTGTAAGTTCGTTTTGGTCACTAGTGTCAAAAACATACAGAAATTAAACTTAAGTACAGATTCGTCACTGCTGACGAAAGTGCACTAAAAATACATAAACGCGTTTTTAGGAACTTAGTCGAAAAGTGACGAATGTGTACGGGATCCTCTGTTCGATCTGTCCGTGGTTGGAATATAGGGTTCGGCCGTTAGTAATAATAGCGTAAAACGCGGGATCGTCAAGGGTTGCTAGGCAACTACTTACTAATCAACCCGCACCATTTATGCCAAGCGCGGGGTTTAGCTTTCTGACTCCTCGGCTGAGCAACGATGATGATATGATCGAGGAGTTTTAAATACAGGTTTTACAGGTAATTTACATTTGTAAATTATCCCTAACTATTATGTAACAACTTTAATATATTTTCAGAGCATTCGGATGGAAACCACCCTTATTTGGACACTTGCCTTTGATAGTTAATGCTGACGGGACCAAACTTAGCAAGAGACAACATGATGTTACCGTGGAAGACTACAAGCGCAAAGGTTGGAATATTAACATACATACATACATACCTTCACGCCTTCATTCCCAGAGTGGGGTAGGCCAGTGGCGGTACTGCCATATAAGCCCAAAAGCCGGGCTTGCCTTGCCTTACAAAAATAACTATTCATTAAATGCACGTAATGTATTAGATAGGCATTTCACCTTCGCGCGCCGCGCGCTCTCACTAAATTCTTCAAATCAAATTACATGCAACAGTAGTACCTATACCTACTAAATTTTACCGCGCACCGCCGGCCGCCACCTACGCAGCACAGCGCTCAGCGCTATGCGGCAACCAGTCGAACTATTCATGACGCGGCTAGCTCGTATCTCGCTCGCACGTATTGGCTTGCAATCGGGCTTTCATATTCTCTGTCTTACCCACCGAAACGGCATATGCCCAAACACGACTGGTCGTGTATTAATATGGCAAATAGTATGAGAGTAAAAAGCCCTGATTGCGTATGAAGTTGTACACGAGTCCATAGTAAATGCGAAATTCGCTTCGCGCAGGCGCGGAGCGCGCGTTGAGCCGCGTTAGCGGCCAACTTCACTTCATTTCTATTTGTTGACAAATGCTTTTATTCACGTGTTGAATAGTTTGTTTAGGCGTTGAGCGGCGCGGCGCGGTCAGTGCAATAATAAGTTTTTTTTTGTGGTGTTGTGAGTTGTGATTCAATTAGATTGACAATGGAGGAAGTCCTGTGTGACTGTGATATTTTAAAGTGTGCACAAACTTTGCTTGTCGACGGAAAGGTAAAATGTTTGGACTTTGCAGAGAAAAAGGTACTTATTTCTTCGGCAAAACCTACGCCTGACTTGTGTATTTCTCAGAGTAGTAAATCGCACAAAAGACAGTTTAACAGGTCAGTGTACAAAACTCATTGGATTGTTGGTTGTTCGCACTCTAATAAGTTACATTGCTGGTGTTGTATTTTCTTTTCTAACGACAAAAACGTGTGGAATACATCTGGTCTGGTTATGACGATTTAAATAATTTAGCTGGCGCCATTAAAAGACACATGAATTCTCGAAAACACATGAACGCGGTAATTTCTTTTAGTGATTTTGGTAAACAGCGAATTGAGACATCTTTATCGCGCCAATTATCAAAGGAAATTACAAAACAACATGCGTGTTGATAACAATAGTAGCGTTTTTCAAAGATTAGTCGATGTTGTTTGTCATTTAGCACAACAAGAACTTCAGAGGTCACGATGAGTCTAAAACTTCATTGAATAAGGGTAATTTTTTAGAGCTTGTGTCGCTACTTTCAAAATAGGTACGATGGCGTTTTAGAAAAACACATTCGATGTATACAAATAATAATTTAATTTAACTATGTTGTGTAATATGTATGTAATTTTTAGATAGGTAATTGAAATAAAAGTAAGTACTTATTGCTTTCTCCCTAGGCAAGCAAAGTTAAAATAAGAAGTTGAACCTTTATTTTATTATCTCATACAAACCAAGCGGCTTTTTTCAAGGCCACCGAAAGTATGCAATTGCTGATATGTCTGTAAAATTATATCTAGTGGTAACATGCCTTCAGGGTGCTTTGGTGAGCTCGTCCACGTAAGCAAATGCCTATACCTACAACTGCAGAGTGAAGTGAAGATTGATCAGTAATGTGGTAACAAGATAAATTTATCCATAATAACCGTAAAAACTACAAAACATATCTCTCGGCTTGCCCTATTCTGAAACCCTAGGCACGCCACTGGGGTAGGCAGAGCTACAGAATTACCAACAACTCTAAAAACTTGTTGATAACTCTGGAACCGCAATTTGCACAATTAGGCTAAGATGTTTAACAGTGTATATTAGTGACAGGTAGCAAGCCCATCGCCTAACAGTACTACAAGCCTTTATTCCCTTAGTCGCCTCTTACGACATCCACGGGAAGATATGGAGTGGCACAATTCTAAGCCGGCTACCACACGGCAAACACACATATTACATAATATACCTAGATATTTTTCTAGCAGGAACAACATGTGGTTAGTGCTTGACATAATTATAATATCTACAAACCTGTTATCGATAACGACCACTTCAACGTCATAGAGGAAATATACACAAATACATCTAATATTTTGAACCTTTATTTTAAATAAATAGAAAAAAGACGCTTAAAAATGTATAAAGTATGAATATTTTATTTTTTTTAATTTTTTTATTGTAATTATATTAATAAGGTTCAAGACCGCGTTATTGAAGCAACGGGGATTTCGAAATAGTTATTTAAGTAACTGGTAACATAATAAAGCGTCTTTAGCTGTCACATAATAAGTCGTAAAAAATCTGCCTCGCGTAATATATAAAGAATATTTTTATTTTACTACTAGTTTAATACAATTACATCATTTAAACTTAATTAGTACATTAATGTTTGATTAGAATAATATTTTATTAGCAAGAATACGGTTTACATAAAGTTAATACATCAGTTTTTGAAATTGGGAATCATACCTATATTAAAACGTAACAAAAAATTACTGCATTTCTGTGGTAATTTGCTGGAGCTGTTAAGAGTAGTTTATGCAACTGATGCATAATGAGCAAACCCCGGGGTTTTCGGTGCGGGAATAACTTGAGAAAGAGTAGAGATAAACAGATAGGTTATTCTGATAAAATACCATATTGTGCCTAATGAATAAATACCTTCCCGCGAATTGTAAACAAACTATACAATTTTATTTTCACTTAAATAATAAGTACTTTAGCATTTCTACCAAGCCTTACGAGATAATAAATAAAAATATGTTAATTAATTACAGGACCTGCCGTCAATTAGTAGTTGACACGATTTTCAGAATAAACAATTAATATTTTCTTCTATAAGTATTTGGAACCCCACTCGTTTCGTCAATACTTACTCATTTTTAAGCTCATTCCGTATTGTGTTCATTTTTTCATCGTAAATTTTACCTAAATATTCCCGCCGCAGTTGACATTCTGAAGGAACTATGACGATTTTTTCGAATTTACCGGATACACATTTTTCTATAAAATCTTTAAATATAGGATTGTTAAGCTGCGTCCACGGTATGTTACAACCCACAACAAATTTCACGAGCTCACAATTAAAATCATATATCTTACCCGTGTGTCTATTGGACGCAACATGTCGTGTTACACCAAACTTCGTTTGGGCGAAGCTAACATTGCACTTGGTGCAAAAGAACGTTGAATCTCGAACCTCTATATCTGCATTATTGTCTATCCACGAATGCACGAACTCGTAACGAGCTTTATTTCGTGAAGGCACGTTTGTTTGTATTTACTTTTATACAGTATTTTGAAAATGCTATTGCATATTCGTAAATGAAATAAGACAAAGGCACGGTATGTATGGCGGACATTTAATACAGAATAAGATTGAACAAATGCGAACTTATCCCTTTAAAGAATCTCTTCCAGTTAACTTTTGGGTGATAATATACGTAACCTAATGGATTTTCTAAATTGCCAAACAAAAGTACTCGTCAGCTTATCGTTTGCTTTCTTTTCTTCCTCAATCACCACATATACATTCCTATTCTGCAAATATCGTTCTCTGTTCTGTACAATGAAGTGTTTACATACATACACATGTTCGCGGACATATCGAGGTCTATTCAAATTATACAACGACCTCGTGAAAATGGCAGTTAAAGAAGAAAATAAGGCCTATTTTAAGCTTTATTTTCTCTTACGTAATGCGCAATCTATAAACTTAGTAGATAAATATACCTGGTGCAAAGTTCATTTTATAGGCATATATGCTATTTTTATTCCATGGGTTTCTATCTCAACTTTCTTGAATGATTTATTTCATTATTTGAATAATGGTATTGCTAGTGAAATACCGAAAAATTACATAAATTATGACGTTAATTCATGCTTTAAGTTGCTTAGTAATAAAAGGACTCAAGCCACACAAATACACTTTTATTTTTAAATCATACGTTTACCTCTTACGTTAGAATATGGAATAGACATATTTGACACTAACGGGTGTTTGACGAATTCTCGTGTTCTTGCATGCTAAGCCCACTGGTAGTTATTTTTTTGACGACAAACTATTTTAGAGTAATATATTCTTGCTTAATTAAAACATTTGGTAACCGATTAAATGTCTTGATGAGAGATGCTCAAGAATATTCTGCATAATGCATAAATGGTTAAAGAAAAAAAGCTGCCTTCAAAAACAGTAGAGGCCACTATAACTGAAGTCGGCTTTTGGTAAAAATAGTGGGAGTCGCCGACTTCATTTTGACTGACCTACGAGGGCTGCCTGTTAAGTTCCGTCGTTTGCAAAAGTCCCGTGATTGTTTAAAAAAAAACTAGTATCATCTTAAAATATTTGAATTTAAAATTCGAAAACAAAAGAATCTCTCGAGATCGGCCGAATAGTTTTAGTACAGCGTCGGTTCAAAGTTGACAAGCCAGTTGTGAAAATGGAAATTCGGAAGAAAAATTTAGGTGCGATATTTTTTTACAACTTTAAAAGGGGTTTAACGCGTCTTCAGTGCTTTGTAGAACCGACTACGGTTTTTAATAATAAAGCACCATGCATCCGGACTGTGGAACGTTGGTATTTGGAATTTCAACGTGGTTGCTCTTGTCTTGACCAAAAACAGCTGTAACGCAGGAAAACATTGATGCTGTACGGCAACTGATCGTCGAAGATCGCCATGCGACATACCGTGAGATAAAAGCTTCATTAAGCATTTCAGGGAGCAGTATTCAAAATATTTTGCATGATCACTTAGGTGTAAAAAAATTGATCTAACGCTGGATACCCCATTTACTTAGTGAAGACCAAAAAATGGCTCGCGTTAGATGGTGTGGCAAAACTCTGCGGCAATTCTACCGAGGAGACTCTAAACACGTTTATGACATTATCAGTGTTGACGAATCTTGGATATATGCCTACGATCCGAATTCTAAACTGCTGTCGACTGTTTGGGTGTTTCAAGATCAGCCAAAACCGACCAAAGTAATACGCTCACGGAGCACTTCGAAAAAAAAGGTCGCCACGTTTGTAGCGAAAAGTGGCCACGTTGTGACCATCGTGCTCGAAGATCGTAAAACAGTTAATGCTGGCTGGTATACCACTGTTTTTTTTACCAGAAGTTATCGGCGAGTTCCGAAAAAATCATCCAAGACGTCGTACCTATAGTACTGCACCACGATAATGCTAGCTCGCACACCGCCTGGCAGACGATTTCATTTTTAAAAGAGCAAAACGTCGATAATCTGGATCACCCACCGTACAGCCCATACTTAAGCCCTAATGATTTATTCACAGTGGGAAGGTCATAGTCATATTTAAGAAATTAAATGTTCATCGTTGTAGTCGCTCAAGTATCTTAATCGAGATCCTCATCGTCAACCTTAAAATAGGGGTCTATTCCGACTAGTTACATTGTTAGTTCCATTGATGTAACTAGATGGATTTTTTTTTCCTAGTAGTTACATTGAACGAAGATGGTTTCCGTAATGGAACTACATGGACTTTTTTTTCCGAGTAGTTACATTAATAAATTTATTATAAGTATTATTAATGTAACTACTCGGAAAAAAAAGTCCATGTAGTTCCATTACGGAAACCATTTTCGTTCAATGTAACTACTAGGAAAAAAATTCCATCTAGTTACATCAATGGAACTAACAATGTAACTAGTCGGAATAGACCAAAATAGGTACCGTTGAGGAGTTCCGGTGGCCAGCTGTGGTCTTCATCATCAGTTCCACTTCACCGAATGATCATTTAATAAAAAACAGGCTAGAATGGTTGATGAAAGGCAAAGGTATCTTGGCTTCATCCCAATATGGTTTTCGTAAGGGTAAAGGCACTATAGGTAGTCTTGGCATTTTATGTACTGACATACGTTTGGCTTTTTCAAGAAATGAGTTTATGGTTTTTGAAATGAATTTATAGCATAGGTTTGCTCGAATCAGTTGATTATTTTTGCAGTATACTACAGTACGCTGATGATATTGCGCTATATGTCCCATCAACTTCTGTGTCAGTAGCTTGTTTGCGTCTGGATTGGATTGGATTTTTTCATTGACAAACGTTTCGATCGATGTGGAATAACGTTGACAAAACATCTGTCACGTTCTGACCAGTATGTAAGTGCGAGAGTGAATGATGCTTTATCCACCGCGATTAAGGCGACCATAATAAAGCCCTAATAAGGCCCTGGTTTAATGTTAACGACGGATAAACCGGTCACGGTTTATAGTTCAAAACAGACCTAGGCGTTTATGACGTTGTTACTAATTAGCTAATTTTTAGCTGCCATTGGCGTGTGAGTCCCGATTTTGTTTTTTACGTGGCGTTGAAATGATTAATGATGTTCGTAATTGTAATTTTCTATGTTATAGGCGTATTCCCTCTCGCCCTTGTCAACTACATCACGCTGGCGGGCGGCGGTTTCAACCACGTGCCGGGTTCTAGGATAGTGTTGAAATGTATGGATGAATTAGCACAAGAGGTTAGTTTAGAGAGGCTCTATTCATGACGTTCTATGGTAAGTACCTATATTTTTGTATCAAATAATAAACTGTGAATTTAGTTTCAGGTTAAAAAAATATCGTCACATCCAAGTCGCCTCAATCCAGATCTACTAAAGGAATGTAACAAACTTGAAATAAAACGGCGGCTGTTGGATAAAAATCAATCTAATAATCTAATTTATCGACTTCGGCAACTTGTAAAAGAAGCTTATCCAGAAAAAGAATTAAATGTCAGTTGTGAGCATATACAAAGCGTTCTCGAGTGGGCTACAGCCAGAATAAGCACCCTGGAGGAGTTAGTGGATATTAAATATGCATTTCTTTGGATTTTGCCAACGAAAAATAACCATAATGAGATCAATAAAGATCTCCTGGAGAAGATGTTGCATGATTTAGAATCTTTGTCTTTCTATGACCAAACTCAGTTGAAGCAGTATTTAAAAGAGTTTTCGATCAAAAATAATCTTAAGTTCCCAATATTTATGAAGCAATTAAGATCGATTCTGAGCGGTCTGCGTGAGGGTCCGAGCGTAACTGAAATGCTGTATTTGTTGGGTAAAAATCAGTCGTTAACGAGGATTAGGGCAGCGATAAGCTGAATAAAGATTATGTTTTAAATATGGTAAATATTGATTTAATTCCAACACCCGAACGCTACCATTACCTTGAACGCTATTCCGGAAAATTGTAACAATAAGTGGAGTATTATTTTTCCAGCTTACTAGAGTGAGGTAGTTCAGTTGCTAGATTGCTACGCTATAATAGCTGACTAGAAACTCCATCAATACATTAAGGATTAACCGCAATAACAATTTAGCATAATAATTGTAATCCCACATGGCTTGAATCAAAATGTCTTCTGAATAGATTTTTGTTGATTGCTGATCGTACTTTGTTATTTTTTTATTAAATCCATTGTTCACTTCTCATGCTCTTAAAATGTTACTTTAGTCTCTGCACATCGGGACTACAGCTCCTTATTAATCTCTCGGGAATAAATTATTTTTGGAGGATAGTCGCCATTTTCAGTGATTACTGATTATGTATAGACCATTTTTAGGGCGTGGAAATAACCTCAAAATGACAACAGTACAAAAATATAAAAGAACGATTCAAGATGACGAATATGTATCTACTTATTCAATTAAGTATATTAAGGATGAATTCATTTTATTATACATGGTCCAATTAGTTTTAAAATAGTTCTCAAGCTTGAATCTGTTTTGTTTAAATATGCAAGTATTTGAAGCGTCACTTTAAATAAAAAACAACCGGGTATGTAATTTGTAAGAACCCTTGGTATATTAAATATTGTAATTTTGTATAGATTGTTTTTATTCTGAATCCTGAGAAGTGGAGTGTTTAACGCGAGACTAAAAAACCATAACGATACTCGAACTATAGCCACCTTCGCTCGCGTGGCTAAACATCTCGTGTCACGGGCTTGCGTTGTATGGAATAGTGTAAGAGCTAGTAGTCGTCTATGGCTTGTTTTAGTCCCTCGTTGAACAATCTACTATAAATGCTAGCTCTCTACTGCCGCCGCAGAATGACCTGTGACGGATGGCACAGATTAGATGGGTAAATTTGCGATCCCGGAGCTGTAATCCCAAGTAAGTACATTAAACAGAGTATGTATTTTTTTCTGTATTTAATCTACTTGAATTATATAATACAGTTTACTAAATATTATATTTTTGGGGTGTTTTTCTAATAATATATCCAAAGTTTGTTGAACACTATATAATTTATTAATTACAATGTACTGGTCATTGAGTGGGGTCTAAACGAGGCGACTCCGCGAACAACTGACTACGTGCCTTTATCCTTTCCCACGCCACACAAAACGCTGACGCGTGCGGAAAGTCATGTCGCCACATCACTCCCCCTCTTACAAAAAAATACGACGAAAAAAAAAAAGAAGTAAGATAAAAAATATAAACACTAATCAAACCTGTTTTTTTACTCTGTGCTCACCCTCTGGTGTTACACTATCATGCCTCACACGTGTACATTATGTTACTTTCTACGTTTGCTTTATAGAGCAGTTCTGTGAAACATGATGGTCCGATAACAAAAGTATCAATTACGCCTGTCCTGGTTCATTTGATTATTTGATTACTAATTTTAATTTAAACTTCATATGTAATAGCTAATAGCAATATAAACACTACAAAAAAAAACTGGTTTCACTTTACACCTGTTGCATGTAACCCGCGGCCACCGGTGCCCGAATCCCTGGGGTCGGTCCTTGGGGTCCGTGTTCTCCAGGTGGCGAGCCTCCTACTATCTTCCATACATATTTTCGGAACCTGTCCTTAAATGTCTTCAATAGACACCATCAACCACTACTATGGTTAATAAAACTATAATAGCTATCAACGATATTCCGTAATATGACATCTTAGTTTCAATTTCTCCCTGTTTTGCGACGAACTGGGCAGATATTTCACTCTCCTTGTTATGTTTGCAATGATTATAACCCATTTTGTTTTGGTGTAAAATGTCAATTGATTACTGTCCGGATCGGCTGCCTAAATTGAATTGACTACGTGTTTGAAAAAATGCATAAAACTGCGTTGCGATCTGACTAAATACTTAGCAGAATGTCTTAACCTACTTACATTAATCTATTAAAAATCACACTGGTCGCTTGATGACTCGACCGCTACGTGTGGTTTTTATAACAGGCGGTAGCGGGTTGTCTTCCGCTAACAAGGGCTTTCGAAAAATACCCTAACGGTTTCCATTCATTCCCTTCTTTTTGCTGAATTACTCCGCCGACACAAGTGCTAGACGCGTCCGTCATAAGCGTTATTGGACCGTGTCCACCGGGATGTGATAAAGTAACCGCTCTCTGTAGACTAATCTTACATTTTTCGAAAGCTACTATGGCCTCGTTGCTCCAAACTATCTTGGTTTTATCTTTTTTTTAGCCCCATGCAAATAACCGTTTAACACCCTCTGGTATTCCGTAGCATGCGCTAAATGAGACCTGTAAAAATTTAGCATCCCTAAAAACCTCCTGAGCTGCTCAACCGTCTCCGGTCTAGGATACCCTAGTATCGCGTCAACCTTGGACTCAAGTGGACTAATACCTCCCTGAGTTACTTTATATCCTAAAAACTCTACTTCTGTCTGCCCGAAACTACACTTAGCTAGATTTATCGTTATTCCAAAATCTTGTAATCTCGCAAGTACTTGCCTTAGGTGTTCTCGGTGTTGCGCGTCGTTATCACTTGCAATAATTATATCATCGATATAGCAAAATAAGAAATCCAATCCCTGTAATACCGTATTGCTCATAAACCGCTGGAACGTTTGAGCAACGTTCCTTAGGCCAAACGTCATTCTTGGAAACTCATACAGCCCAAACGGTGTAACAATCGCGGTTTTTTCTACGTCATCCGGCGCGATGGCAATATTGTGATACGCTCTGTTGATGTCAATTTGTGTGAAAATGGTTTTATTAGCTAATACGTACGTAAAATCCTGTAGGCGTGGAATCGGGTACCTGTCCGGCTTCGTGATCGCATTGAGTGCACGATAGTCTCCGCAGGGCCTGATTTGACCATCCTTTTTCGGCACTATGTGCAGTGGGCTCGCCCATGCACTCTTTGATGGCCTGCAAATACCTAAATCTATCATTACCGTAAATTCCTCCTTAGCTCTTTTGTACCTGTCCGGTGGCAACGGCCTTGCTCTAGCGTGCACTGGTGCCCCGGAGGTTTCAATGTGATGGTAGATATTATGACTGGTCGGTTCCCTGAATGAAACCGGCTTTGTGATCTCACTATATTCCCCTAATATTCTTGTATATGGAGTATCGTCTCTAATGCTAGTTATTGTTGGCTCTAAGTACGAAATTATTGTTCCTACGCTACTTACCTTGGTCAGATCGTCAATCAAACATCTATTGTGCAAATCGACGACTAGCTTGTGTATTTTTAAAAATCTGCCCCTATTATTGGCTGTTTAACATCACACTATGAATTGCCACTTAAATGGCCTACGAAGTCCTAGATTTAATTCCAGGGTTACCAAACCGTACGTTTTTATCGCTGTATTGTTCGCTGCGAAAAGTTTATACGAACACTCACTATTGTCTCTCGGTTTGACCCTGTTTGCCGGAACCACTGACACATTTGCGCCCGTATCGATAAGGTAAACGATGCCACTTTTAATGTCTCTAACGCACAACCGGTGATTTTCCACAGCACAATCTTCCACCGCCTCGGATTGCGCCGGCTTTAGTTTTCCGCATCCTGTTTTGACTTGTCCCAGCTACACGGTTGTTCGCACGATCTTGCATTCCCTCTGTATCTGTAGTGGAATCTGCATAACCAGTTAGGGCCCCCAGGATAGTTCCTCGATCCTGACCTGGCCCGGGACCTAGATCGTTGTCGGTTCCATCCTCCTCCACTGGTTTTCCTGCGCCCGCGGTCTTTAATTTCCTCGATTTCGCCGCGCAATTTCTTTAGCTCTATTGCCATCACGTTCATGTGACTGACTAGTTCCGCATCCGTTGGCTCTGCTTTGTTACCGCTACTGGACACTGCAGCTATCTCCCCACTACCCAGGGTCTCCATTATCTTGTCCGCAATCTCCGCAAGGCTCTCTAATTTTGTATCCTCTCATCCCGCCAAAACTGCCCTCACGCTAGGTGGCAGTCTGCTCATCCAAAGGCTGCGCAAAGAGCCTTCTGGAACTCCACAATTCGTAGCTAAGTCACTCATTTTACGAAGGAGATGTGACGTTTTCTGGGTTCCCAACTCCATCTCTCCTACCAGCCTTTTGAACTGTGTATCAGCGTCCTCCTCATAAATTTTTAACAACCGTTCTTTTAACTTCACATACCTACTTATCCGCGGCAGGCGGTGCGACAATTAAATCACTAACTTGCTTTAGCGCTTCACGACCCCCTGTTTCTGCGGTGCCATTATAGAATCAAATTGGGCGAACCACATTTTGGGCATATCCGTCCAAAAATCCGGGAGTCTCATCTGTACCGACACCATCGCTAACTCCGATCCGGATGCAGCGTCCGAGATAGGTGCCGTCAAATCTTGCGCTCCTTGGGGCGTACCGTAGGGCAGCGGCTTCGCCATGATTTATGCCTCGTGAGTTGTTCGCTTTCGCCAGATCACGTCGGGGTCACCACTTTTGGCGTGTTTTTCTAATAATATATCCAAAGTTTGTTGAACACTATATAATTTATTATTTACAATGTACTGGTCATTGAGTGGGGTTTAAACGAGGCGACTCTCCGCGAACAACTGACTACGTGCCTTTATCCTTTCCCACGCCACACAAAACGCTGACGCGTGCGGAATGTCATGTCGCCACAATATAATTTAAAAAAATCTAATTTGAAATCTTTAAAACGGTGAAATTTACCGCTTTTTTGCGTGTGACCCACTTGCGGTTTTGCTCAAACAATATTTAATAACTTTGGACGCAGACAAGGTATATCGCAAGGTTTATACACAACAAATACAGTTTTAAAGCGCTATTATTAGCGCATTGATTAAAATAATAAAAAACTACATTAATAATTAAAACCTGGAACCGTAAAATGTGCCTACTTTGCTCCCCCGCGGGTAATTATGCTCCATCGCTATATTGAGGTAATCTGTATTGTTAATCATTCTATTACTTTCATTCGCTGCGTGGCTGGATGTATACATCAATTCTTTTTAGAAAATTTGTCATTATTCTTGACCTATAAGTAACAAACGAAACAGTCACTATGGAGCATAGTTACCCATGGGGGAGCAAAGTAGGCACATTTTACGGAATGTCTTTTCGTAGATGTCCCACGTGCGACCGTTTTTGTAATGACTCAAGGAAACCCCCTTTATTAAATAATAAATTATCTTTAATCGTGTTTGTCTGTTGGCCTACCGTCGTATTTACGTTATCATACCAAAGCATGTTAGTTGGGTTCCGACCGCCAAAAGAAGTGGGTGCAGAGCCCGTATTTTTGATGGACGAAACAGGGTAAGTAAATTTTTAATGTGTTTTGGTACGGTTTTTATTATCACGACAGTATGGGCGTTTCTTTATTGATTACCAATAAAATACGATTTCTTGACGTGTAAAAGTGCCCGACTTACTGAATAAATGTCTTTCTTCTTTTATCTTCTATCTTTTATCTTTAATAAAAATGTGTGTCATAATTAGGGTTTGCAATATTCGTCCAATTTTAGTATTCGAATAATACGAATACTTAGATTTCCAATATTCGAATATTCGAATATTTCGAATAATTCGAATATTTTTGAAAATAAATCAAAAAAAATATTCTAAGTTGTACCTATAATTGTAAAATCTGTAATGTAAAATTTAACTTTTTGGTAATCAACAGTTGGTATTTGGTAAATCTAACCGCAAACACTACATACATGTTAATAAGGTGAGGTGAAAGAGAGAGTGGACAGTTAGATTTGCCAACAGGCCAACTTTAATGAACAAATACAAACTTATTTTCCATATCATATACACTTGGGAGCAAAGAAATCGAGCCACCGTTGCAATTTTTACTTCGATGCTGATTGTACAAAGGTCGTAAGTGTTATCATGAAAATTCGAATGCCATATGATAGGTAATTTTGTCTTCTATCGAATGACACAATTTTTAGTAGTGGGGATGGGTATATCTCGTCATTATGGGCAATAACAATACCCCTCTCAAATTAGCTCATTAGTGCACATACTGATTGTGCCACATCATTAGGTATAAAACCATTTTGTTTAATTGTTTTTACATCATTTGTTTATCGAGGGTTCACGGGCTATTTGTATTAAGCGACATTCTGGCCGATATTGAGTTATATACATATTTGGAATCGCCAGATTTTTCTGCGTCGTTTGAGCCCGGTTTCGTGGCGATCTGAGCACTTTTTTGTCGCTTGAAACATGAGTAAATTAAGGTCTAGTTTGAGTCTGATGTGATTGATGCGACACAAATTTTATTCATTTATAGAAAAGATGGACTTCATACCGACAAGATATTTCGTGATTTTGACTTAAGCGGTTTTTCCTGACATACACTACGTATTATAGGGCGTTTAAATCGTTATGCCTGCATCCTGAAATCCGTCCTTGATGTCGCTTCAAACATTAAGCCTGCACCTGAAATCCATCCTTGATGTCGCTTCAAACATTTTATAAATAAAAGTGATTCGAGGTCATTTTGTATCAAGCAACCTTTATTTTTGGTAAAAACAACTTTAAAAAAATGACAAATGATTTTATAATCCTGCAAAATAATTTTGTTCTAGCCGCCAATCTTTATTATACACACAGTTTTACTGTCACTTCAAACAGTTTACTTTTAGTGCATCTACTTTATTATACTTCAGGTGCTTAAGCGGACTATCCTGATTCTATTTTAATATCGTGATGGTTGTTAATACATTTAGCTTTACACAAGCACAACACCCTAGTATCGCTTAAATCCTTTTTCCTGAACCTAAAATGTTCAGTTTATGGCGCTTCAATCAATTAGCCTGTTTCTAAATAAATGTGATTCGAGGTCATTTTGTATCAAGCAACCTTTATTTTTGGTAAAAACCACTTTAAAAAAATGACAACTAGGTTAAATTGCGCGGATTTATATAAGGAAAATAACCTAGGCCACTTTTTTGTAAAAATATTGATACGTTTTTTGTTAAGATTTTTTTTTCGAAAAATGAAACTTTGATATGCTCTCCTGTAAAGTACCAAAAATGTCGCTTAATACAAATAGCCCGTGACCCCTCGTTATGATACCACATCCTGAACACATCTCTTCTCGATTCTACTGGAAAACCTTGAAGAAACATGGATACTACCCCGTCTGAAGCCGCCCAAGCAATTGCTCTGTTGCAAACAGGGTTGGGTCAACTTGAAGTGGCCCGACAACTGAACCTGACACGATCATCTGTCCAACGTGTGTCCCAGTGCTTCCAAGCGACTGGTACTGGTGCTGTCAACTCGCTACGGAATCGACGACTCAATGCTGTTCAGCTTCAGCGGAAGCTACGAAAGACCCGGAATGTGTCCATCAGCCGATGGACTGTTAGAAGGAGACTTGCAGAGAAGAATTTAACTTCACACAAAGCTGCGAATGGCCCTAAACTCACTCCTAGTCACCGTCAAGCACGTCTTCGCTTTGCTCAGGAACATGAAAACTGGACCCTTGAGCAATGGAGGACCGTACTCTTCTCTGACGAGTGCAGGATTTGTCTTTTTGGCAATGACGGCAGGGAGAGGGTCTACCGAAGGCCTGGAGAGCGATTTTTGCAATGCTGCATCGAAGAACGAGTCGCATATGGAGGCGGTTCGTGCATGGTCTGGGCCGGCATTTCTTTGGAAGCGAAGACAGACATTGTGTTCGTCACTGGGCCTGGTGTCGGGCCAAATTCAAGAGGATTGACTGCTCATCGGTACATTGAAGAGGTCCTCGCTGAACATGTGGTCCCATTTGTTGGCTACATCGGTGACAACTTCATGCTGATGCAAGATAACGCCGGACCACATACAACTCGGATCACTCAGGAGTACCTAAGAGAGGTCGATATCCCTACCATTGAACCCGATAGAGCACGTCTGGGACGAGCTCAAGAGGCGAATCCGGGCCAGGGATTCCGCTCCTGAGATCCTGCACCAGCTCAAGACAGCGACCGAGGAAGAATGGGCGGGCATACCTCAAGAATTTCATCAAAAACTCGTGCATTCGATAAAAAATCGCAAAGATAAAGAAAAATAGGTAATTATATTGTTTGTCTTAAATTTGAAGTTATTTTTGATATTTAAATCTATTTCCACGGAGTTGTTAATGTGAAGGATAATTAATCCTGGCATTTTGTTGTAGTGTTTCGCTAGATTAAATAATTACAGACATATTTCTGCACTATTCGAAATATTCGTTTTATTCGAATAATTAATACTGTGGAATTCGAATAATATTCATGGCGAATAATTCGAATATTCGAATATTCGGATTGCAAACCCTAGTCATAGGGACTTCTCGTTTATCGACTTCCGATTATATATATTTTGTCGATACATTATAGACCACAACACAACATAAGAAAAGAAGATTAAAAGTAGAGGTAAACAACAGGCGGTCTTATCGCTAAGGAGCCATCTCTTTTAGATAACTTTTGAGTGGCTGAAAATGTTAAATAGAGATCAGCAATGAAAACAATGAAAAATTTATAGTTAACAATTATGCATTTAATCAGTTCAGTTCATCCACAAATTATTTATGTATAAGAAATAATAAAATATTATTATTTTAATTTCTATTCAAAAATTTCCTAAAAGTTGGTATCCAAAGGTTATCTCGAAGAGATCGCTCAGTCGCGATAAGACTGCATCTTGTTTATTTCTTCTCGAAATCATAATTATTTTACATAGGTATTGCATTTTGTATTTATCGATATACATATGTATAATCGGGAGCCGATAAACGAGAAGTCCCTGTGACAGCTCAAAAATGCTACGAGAATTCCGACCTCTGGACTCACTAGTACCATCAATGGTAATAACGATACATAAATGTGTCAATAGTACCGTTGTTGGTACTATCCAATGGTACTACAGTAATAAAGGGGCCTACCGCTTGGCGACACCTGAGGTGTCTAGTCAGTCAGGGGCGTCACAAACGGAAAATATATTAATACGAGTGAACCTGCGCGCTATAGCCCTCACTGATAGCGCCCTTCGTTCCCTCTCCATATCGTCATAGTATTTGAGGTACTTAGTAAGCCAGGCGTATTTTAAGTAGCAGACTCAAAGATTATATTTTCTTATGCTAAAGAACTTAAAACAGGTTTGTGATGAATTCTTGTTTATTTATTTAACATTGTCATCTCAAGTCAAAGCAGGGGTCGGGTGAAGTGACTTCACAAAAAAAGGTTTTAATAGTACATTATTGCCTAGGCAGTGAAGCAGGCAATTGCGGGCCGAGTATTGGTTTAAACGGACGAGCTTGCGATTCCGTTTAAAAATGCGAGGCCCGCAATTGCCGTTCCTGCCGAGGCATATATGGGTCAATTTTTGAAGAGTGTGTTTTTTCGACATTTGTATGGCATTTTTTTTATTTGGTTTTTAGCGACGTCATCAGGTGAGGTTCTTAACAAGAAAAAATATGGTGTATGAGGCACCACTCTGCTTCTAATAGTTAGCTAGATATTGACGCAAAAAAACCGGTGGCATACAAATGTCGAAAACGCCATACAAATGTCGATATAGTGCCATAAAAATGTCGATACTGCCATACAAATGTTGAAAAGTCTTATTTATTGGCATGAATACCATTTGAAACAAACTCACTGATTATTATATCGAATTTAGGAATAAATAAAAAAGAAACATTCTGTTGTTCTGTCTGGGATAAACTCGAAAAATACTTGACCGATTTTGATGCGGTTTTCATTAACCTTTAGCTTGATACTTGGGGGTGGATTAAGTACCTATAGCATTTATATGTATAGTCTCTCCCGTGTGCCGTAATTCACGGGAAACACGGAGTGGGTCACTAGTTACTTATAATTAAATATGAAAACCTTCGCTTATAAGCAGCAGGGCTCGGATTTTTCATCACACGGTAAGATGAAAGAAAACTATAGAGTCGATATTAAAATTAAAACTTTAAGTCATATTCATACTCATACTCATTCATATTCTTAGTCCCGTCTTTTATATTTATCATGCTGTAACTAATTCAACTAAATTACGTGCCTAGTTTTAATCGGATATTCGGATATTAATTAAACAAATAAACATGCTATGATACATCGGAAAACTAACTCGGAATAGCGATGACATTTTGAAGTTTTCACAATCGGAATTTTAAAATTCGTGTTTATGCAATTCTGAAAAAACTTCGAGGTTATGTCACAACACAACACATTTTTCATAATCGTATTTCAGATCCTTGTAAGGCTCAATCCTGTAAAAAATGGCACAAACTTGCAGACATAATAAAATGTTCACCTAATAATTGACGCCATGGGCACAGACTGCAACTATAAATAAATGACAGTCGAAAGTCGTTAATGATTGACATGACACATGACGCACACGATAAAATTTGATAAAGCGGCCAGTTTGATAAAGGTCTATCGCAACCATATAGTCTGTAAAACTAGGTACGTAATTACGTTGAAGTACCTAGTTACAGCATTATATAAAAAACGGGATCAGGAATATGAATGAGTATGAGTATGGATACCACTCAAGTTTGAATTTTAATATCGACTCCATAGTTTTCTTTCATCTTACCGTGCGATGTAAAATCAGAGCCCTGCTTATAAGTACTTTATTTTTATACGATAGCTCACAAAAAATTACAATAAT
Source organism: Acleris emargana (assembly GCA_927399475.2). NCBI lineage: Eukaryota > Metazoa > Arthropoda > Insecta > Lepidoptera > Tortricidae > Acleris > Acleris emargana. The sequence goes on along the minus strand of OV656835.1, from coordinate 52,848,432 downwards.
GAAACTTAACATAAAAGTTGATATTATTGGACATGGAAATGATATATTTCGATTTTATTTAGATTTTGATTTTAACCGACAGTTGTATGCCACATTCGACATTTGTTGGACAAAATAACCGTACAAATGTCGCCATACAAATGTCGACAAAAACGTTTTTCACCGATCTTTCTTACACTACTTACTCGATTCACTTATTTACTAATACGAAATTCTTACTTACCCATATTGCTAACAATGTTTATGAAACACACATTTTTATTTTATTCGTATGTCAATAAATAAACGCCCATACAAATGTCGTGATAACCGTACCAAAATTCATCTTTAAAAGACTTACCCTGTTTCCTCCGTCAAAAACACTGGCTCTGCGTCCACTCCCGTTGGCGGTCGAAGCCCAACTAACGTGATTTGGTAATGAAGGTAGGCCATTAGACAAACCAGATTCAGGGCGATTGTGCACTACCATGAATTTTACTGTCCGGCAGTCCGAGTTTTCATGGTCCGATATGGCATGAAATAAACGGATGATTAGCTTGTGCACTTGTCCGTCTTTTTACTCGCAGGTGCGGCATAGTAGCATGAAAAAAAACGGATGATTGGCTTGTGCACTTGTCCGTCTTTTTACTAAAAGAGAAGTGACCCAAAAGCGACGCAGTTTGGGGTTACCTCTCTTTGGAACTACACGCCATTACACTAGAAACAATGAGTTGTTCTCAGAACCACTTTTCGGCACGCGAGGTACATACACTCTTTCCTTCTATCTCGATATAGTTCTGTGCGTGTGACACACACCCCCCTTAGCCCGCCCCCGCCCGGCTGTCATGAATAATACTAATTCCGGACGCAGTGCACAAGCATAAACACGTTTTTCATAGCTGTCATCACGGACCGGAAAAATACTGTACGGAATGGGGAAAAGTAAAATGTCGGACGGTAAAATTACGTATAGTGCACAAGGTACTATATACATTTAATGGCGTGCCATATCGGACCGTTAAAAATCGGACTGCCGGACAGTAAAATTCCTTGTAGTGCACAATCGCCCTCAGGGGGTTTCCTTGAGTCATCACAAAAACGGTCGCACGCGGGACATCCACAAAAAGACTTTCCAGGTTTTACTTATTAATGTTTTTTTTTTTAATTATTTTAATCAATTTGCCAATAAAAGCTCTTTACAACGATATATTATGTTGTATATTAATACGTTATCTACGTCCAAAGTTATGAATTTTTATTTAAGCAAAACTGGAAGTGGGACACGCGAAAAGCGGTAAATTTTGCTGTTTTTAGGATTTCGAATTCGATTCTTTCGGAATCCATTAATATTTAGTAAACTGTAATATATATTTTTCAGTAGAATAAAATGCACAAAATGCAAATATATATGTTACTATACTCAATGTTAAATATACTTAGAATTATAACTCTGGGACCGCAAAAAATGCTTGTTTGAAAATTGACCCATATAGTGCTTTTCTCAAAAATCGCTTCTCTTCTTCCATAAACACTAGAGGGGAATAGGTCGACTTACCAATAACCCTGTATATACAACCGTAATATATATTATGACATTACCTGTAGTAAAGAACAACACAATACTAAGATATGAAAATATATATCCATCCCATTAATTAAAGTGGCGAGGTAAAGATAAATAAATAAATAAATATATCTATCTATCTAAAGTATCTATCTATACAGGGTGACTTCTAAGTCGTGAACACAAACCACGTTTTCCCACAAAGCTGCCCAAGATTAACACGGAGCACTAGTGGTAATCGCAATTAGTCAGACCCTTAATTAATTTAAAAAAGATAAGAATATCAATCCCAACTTGTCATTATCATATGGTCAGCCTACTCGGCCCAGACCACGTGACTTGTTTGGGATTTCTTCAAAAGTGCAAAAGTTATCAATATCATGCATCATGCACGTAAGTCATATATTTCATACTACTGAGCGGCCAGTCAGCTGCAATCTAGCATAAACTAATTTCGTAAACATTATTTAATAAAAAAATAATTACACGTATATCAACAAGCCCAAACATTCACACTAAACCTTACTTGGTAGGTAATTAGGTAGGTATGCATTCTTTCGAAAAACATGCGGGTTTCTTGCCTCCACCAATGTTCATTATGCACGTTATAAACATACCTGGGATAACTCGGGGCAAGTTCTAGGGATTTGATATCGATAAAAAAGATGTCGATACAATACTTATATATTTAACGTGACGCGTGACATTGTATTTTTTCTGGAGAAAACTGTCATTACATTTAGAGCAAAATAATTTTGACTCACGTAGTTGTATGTCAGGATATTCACAAATCCACGAGTTAATATAATTATCGCGTGGGCGTGGATGTTTCTTGGGCGGCATGATTATTTTGGACTTTGTAACAAACGTAGCGGAATAGTACCTACCTCGTTTATTATTCTTACTCTAAGATATGAATGGCACTGACAGTAAATTGTCATTTTGATCGAAATGACATTCGCATACTTTTATTATCTTAAGAGGCTCGATATCAGATATGACATCGAACCTCTTTACAGTAATCGAGAATGTTCAATGTGCACATGTATTAATTTAATTATATCGACATTTTTTTTATCGATATCTAATCCCTAGAACTTGCCCCGAGTTATCCCAGGTATGGTCATAAAGCCCAATCCTCGTGGAGGTTGCTTCGTCCGTCCATAACACATTTGTGTCTGGGTTCTGCAATAGCCACTGGCAGAATCTTACCCTGTTTGAGTAGTCTGCCAACACTAGGTCCTGCACTGGTTGACAGTGGTATGGGTGAAGGCCGGATGCAATAATTATAACACGAACGATTAAATAATTTATAAATTTTATTGGTACTTCCAATTCGCAGCCATCCATATAAATAGTTTTCCGCACTTGATAACCCTGATTCCGGCTCGAATATAACGCATGCCTGGTGCTATTAAAGGAAATGAACTTTGTTAGAATTGCTAAACCTTTATCTTACAATGGCTCAATTTTCTTTTGTAGATTTTTGTAACATTTTTGCTCGTAGATGCAATTTCCTTTTTCGCATTTGCAATAGCCAACGCTTCTTCGTTTCGGGCCTCACTTGGAACACAATCGTCGTTATGTGGAATACTTTGAATGAAATGGCAATCATGTAAAAACCACACATACCTATAATTCGCAATAATACTCACATTATAAATGAAATTTGGTATGGAGAGTTTGGAAGGATATACTTTTATCGCGAGCGAAGCCGCGGGCATCATCTAGTAATAAATAAACAACCAAAACAACAATAAATTTAATGGTTACTGAATCCTATCATGTGTGTGTGCAAATACGCACCCATTAATTGTTTAGGTGTTTAACTAAATTACTCACATCATTACTAGTAATTGATCCTTTAAACTTTAGCTTCTGTTTTTGCGTACAATTCCAAATTGACGATTTATTAGCATACACTTTATGCTTAAAATATTGATGGTCCTTGTCTGATAACCAAAGAGCGGAATTCTTCATAGCAAAAATCAAACTGTCAGAGGGATTGACCTAACTGTTTCATCGACTTATCGATGTTACGGAATAATATCGCATTAGGTATCCATAATCAACTTAAAAGATTATGATTATTATGATTATTTTTAAACTTTAGCTTCTGTTTTTGCGTACAATTCCAGATTGACGATTTATTAGCATACACTTTATGCTTAAAATATTGATGGTCCTTGTCTGATAACCAAAGAGCGGAATTCTTCATAGCAAAAATCAAACTGTCAGAGGGATTGACCTAACTGTTTCATCGACTTATCGATGTTACGGAATAATATCGCATTAGGTATCCATAATCAACTTAAAAGATTATGCTGTAACATTTGACCTGATATGCTGATTTTATAGAAAAAAGTGATTACAGCCAAAACACCGTTATCGAGTACTACAAATATGCTCCTGTTACTTCAACTGAGGTAGAAAGCTCGTTTTCATCTTATAAATGGATCTACAATGAAAAAAGGAGTAATTTGAAAGGTGACAATGTTGAAAAAATAATGACTATTTTCTTTTACTACAGGGGAGATGAAGAAAACATATTTAGTACAGATTTAGATTTCGACTTTGTTATTTTGAATGAAGATTAGTTACCTACTCTTAGCAATATTTGTTTTTAATTTTTAATGATAAGTTTCATACACTCGCGAGCAAAAAAATCGACTCAAGCTGCACGTTTGGTTTCTCCGCCCAGTATCTCTTGAACTATTCAGAATATCTTTAAAAAAATGATACCAAACGAAAGCTGATAATGTAACCATTAAAAAAAACAAGAATCCTGGGAATCCGAACAGGATTTTCCAAGTTATGTCTCATTTCCCGATATGTGGATCATTTACTCGTTGCGAAACGTACGAGTTGTGCCCCTTTTGACCCCTATAAATATGGGGTAGGGGGGGGAAATGTCATCAGTCACTTATCAGAAGTTGACCGGTACACATCTCTGCTCTCTCTGCCTGGAATTTTCTAATCAACACAAAAATTGGACCATTGAGCAATGGACCCCAGTTCTTTTTTGTGATGAGTCCAGGGTGTGCTTGAATGGCTGTGACAGACGAGGAAGAGTCTACAGGAGGCCAGGAGAACGGTATGCCCAATGCTGTTTCAAGGAAACAGTTGCCTATGGCGGAGGTTCCGTCATGGTGTGGGCGGGCATTTCCATCGAAGGGCGTACAGAGCTCGTTTTCGTACCTGGTGGGGGCCGTGGCGGTGGATTGACCGCTGCCAGGTACATCACTGACATCCTTGAGGATCATGTTGTTCCTTACGCCGGTTTTTATGACGAGGGGTTCGTCCTGATGCAGGATAATGCCCCTTGTCATACCGCAAGGATCACTCGGGCCTACCTTGCCGAGTTCGGCATTCCCACCATGGACTGGCCAGCCATCAGCCCGGACCTGAATCCCATTGAGCATCTCTGGGACTACCTGAAAAAGCAGATTCGGAAGAGGGATCCAGCTCCTTCAAATGTTACGGAGCTGAAGACAGCTCTGCAGGAGGTGTGGGATGCCATCCCCCAGGAGCTTATCAAAAAGCTGATAAGATCCATGAAAAACCGCCTGAATGCTGCACACAGGTGAAATTTACGTTTTTTATGGCCAATATTATTAAAAAATAAGTTACACTGATTAAAAAGTATTAACCTAAATTAGCAACATGACATATCAGGCCACCTATTAGAGATCTGTCAAATGTTTGACACATTTTAATTAGTTACCCACAGTGTGATTTAAACAGTGATTGATTATGTAGTAATTTACTACAATTTCGAACACTTGTTTAAATATCGTCTAATATTTTATTAAGTAAATATTAGGTTTAAAACATTATGGATTCCATACCCTCAGGTAAAAATACTATTACTACATAACTAAAACGTTTACATTGCTTACGATTGTAAAGATATAATGTTTAAAACACGAGGCTATACTTTATGAGTTTTTTTTTTTTCTCATAGTGAAAAAGTTTATACTCAATCGCACTCAACTCATTTTTTACACGTATATATGAAGAATATTTCATTAGCTTTTATGTAATACTAAATTGGGCTGCGTCTACTTGCACCTAAACAAATAGGAACAAAACTCAACAATGTAAATGAATTGTAAAAATATGCATTATCATTTTTCAGGCAGTTCCCAGCATAGAATTCCGATTAGTCGCAGGGCACTATTGAGTTTTTACTTAAGTGATGATTCTAATAACCACGAGGCTCGATTTCAATGCTTGGTTACAAAAGTTAGGGAAATAACACACTGTGAAGGCGTATTACCAAATTTTATCAAACAAGAGTTGTTTCACTTTATTTATCAGTATAAACAGAAGTGGCAAGGTGTTTCAAGAAATACCAAACGGTTTGAAAGTAAATATAGTAACTGGCTAGATACATCAGTCACTTTCCCTTCGCAAGAAAAACACAGAATATCAGGTGGTTCTGTGGGAAGGCCGCAAAAAGACTTTGTGGAATGCAGTGAACGATCAAAACGGAGGAAAACGGAAGAATTAAGAAGTAGTACTGCAACAATTGAGTTGACGTATGCAGCTGAAATGAAGTTGAGATCAGATGGTAACGTTCAAGCTGCAAAAGTGTTAGCTGATATTGTTAAAAACCCTGATTCTGCAAAAAATTACATTAAGAAAGACGACCTTATGATTGTTAAGCTAACAGAAGATAAAGCTCTTTCTTTACTTACTAATGCTAAGCTAACCAAATATCAATATAATATTATAAGAAGTAATGCCCTTGAAGAAAACTGTCCGCTGTATCCCAATTACGAAAGTGTAATCAAGGCTAAAAAACGCTGCTATCCTGACAATATTGTTATAACTGAGAGTTCAGCAGAGATACCCGTTCAGGATCTTGTAGATCACACACTGAGAAGGTTAGCTATATCACTAGGTGATGTTCTTTCTTTACAAGAAGAAAGTAAATTAAAGAACTTGTGGCTGATAAGTAAATGGGGCTGTGATGGTACTTCCGGACAGGCTGAATACAAGCAATTATTTGAAAATGCAGATGTATCTGATGCTTCTATTTTTATTTCATCTTTGGTACCTATTCAAATAATTTGTGGACACCCTCGTGGTACACATGAAATAATCTGGCAAAATCAACGTCCTTCATCTCCACGCTATTGCAGACCTATAAAGTTAGAATTTGTACATGAAACGACTGAAATAATACAAAACGAGACAAAGTACATTGAAGAACAAATTAAAACTTTAACAAGTACAAATCTGGTAATTAACGAGAAGAATGTATCTATTAAACACCATTTAGTTATGACGATGGTAGATGGAAAAGCAATAAACGCAGTGACACATACATCTTCTACTCAAAGATGCAAACTTATGTGGCGTTACAGCAAAGGATTTTAATAAACTAAACTACTGTTTAAGTAAACCAATTATAGATGAACAGCGATTGCTACTAGGTTTGTCATCACTCCATTGCTGGATCAGATTTTATGAATGGATGTTAAACTTGTCCTACAAATTGAAACTGTGTAAGTGGCAAGCAAGAGGAACAAAAGATAAATCTACAGTAGGATTGGAGAAAAAAAGAGTGCAACATGAATTTAAATCTAAACTGGGAATGTTAGTGGATCAACCAAAACATGGCTATGGGAGTACCAATGATGGGAATTCGGCTAGACGATTTTTCAGTAATTACGAAATATCTGCAGAAATAACTGGCATAAGTAAAGATCTGATATATAGACTTTGGATAATTCTGATGACAATGTCTAGTGGGTTAGCAATAAATGAGGAAAAATTCAAAATATACACCCTGGAAACAGCTGAGATCTATTTGAAATGGTACCCATGGTATAATATGCCAACTACCAGTCACAGAATATTAATGCATGGGCATATTATAATACATAATGCAGTAGCTCCCATAGGCCTTTTATCAGAAGAGGCCCAAGAAAGTAAAAACAAAGATATTAAGAAATATCGTGAAGGCTTTACCCGGCGATTTTCCAGAAAACAAACTATGGAAGATTTGTTTCACCAACTTTTAGTATCATCAGATCCTCACATAACAAGTCTGAGAAAACTACCTCAAAGACAAGTTAAGTCCTACCCTAACGATGTTATAGGTCTCCTAAAAGAACCAGAAGTTATTAATTAATTTATTTTTTTCGTTTTAATATGTATCAATAAAGTTTTGTTTTTAATTATACACATTTAAACTATTATTCTAGACAAACTAAAGCAAAATACAGGCATAAACACACTTCATTTAATATTGGCCATAAAAAACGTAAATTTCACCTGTGTGTGCTGTGATAAGGGCCAGGGGTGGAAATACAAAGTATTAATTAATAAATAAAACCTTTATTTTCCTTAAAATGCCTTTTATTTTACGATTTCCCTTTTCTTTTCGTTTTGTTTTTTTCACGCATCTCTGCAAAACCTCAGGCTCCTCTCACTTGTGGAAAATGGCATGGCTGAAAAACTTTTTTTTTTAAACCGTTACATTATCAGCTTTCATTTGATACCATTTTTTTAAAGATATTCTGAATAGGTCAAGATATACTGGGCGGAGAACCCAAACGTGCAGCTTGAGTCGATTTTTTTGCTCGCGAGTGTATAGAAAAAAAAATAAAAGGATTTTCTATTTTATTCTTTACTATTATACTAAAATACAGTGGCGGTCAGCTAATTAGGGACACCGTTAATTTGTTTGTATGTATATCCAAAAGCCTGATTTCATTACTTTAACTTTGTTTCGTTAAGTGACAAATATTTATCGATAAGTCGATAAAACAGTTAGGTCAATCCCTCTGACAGTTTGATTTTTGCTATGAAGAATTCCGCTCTTTGCTGATAACTCAAGGCCACGTTTTCTTCTTATAAACTTAACTTCCATCTCCATAATATATTTTTTTCGATTCCGGTTCGTTACAGCCAAATATCATAATATCGTGTTCCTAGAATATCAAAATGTCAAAACAGATTATTCTCATAATGTCTAAAGATCGAAATGACTTACGCCTACTTCTTAAATTACCGTATTCTTAATATGACTATAATTCATTTAGACTCTATCTCGTTTTGATAAATTTCCAATTCTACCAATTCCCAAAATGTCTAAAACTTGACTTGATCATGTTTTGATGAATTTTCAAATATACCATTTCCCAAAATGTCTAAAACTCACTATGGAAAATATTTAAAATTATGTTGAAGTTTACAGTTTTTAACCAATGAGTAATGAGGGTTTCCGCGCATTAGTTTTTTCACTAGATGGCGCCTCTGGGAAGTAAGGTCTTTTTGAGAGTTGATAATACGTAAAAAATATAAATTGAACCTATTTATTTGAAATGTGTATATATCAAGTGAAAAACTAAATTGTCACTAGTTTGGTCTTCTAGGCATATATTTTAACATCAACTGTCAAAAAGACCTTACTTCCCAGAGGCGCCATCTATTGATAAAACTGATGCGCGGAAACCCTCATTAAATTAATTATCAACGGCATCCCAATTTTCATCTTTTTACTATTTTTATTCTGTACAATCGAGAATTCATTAGTAAGACTGCTTGGAGGTTCGAGTACTGATGATGATGTACTAAAAATACTGCGTGGTTAAAATTTTAGGTATTATGAGACAGTGTCATTTTGGTCTTTGGGCATTTTCACTTTCAGTCTTAATAATAATTCGGTATTTGAAGTTATTGTTCATTTTACCAACTATACAATTTGGATATCGGATGTAATGCGTAAATGTTATTATGACATTTTATTGTATTGAAAATTAGTCAATTTGGGAATTAAGGCATTTTGGAACTAAGACAATTTGATATTTAGTAAAATAGGTAAAAGGGCATTATGATATTTGGCTGTAATGAACCGGAATCTTTTTTTCTTTTATGATTATTTTCCTGTAACACAGGTATCCCTAGCACAGGACCCACTGTATGGCTTCTAATTCTTGTAAGGTTTCATTTATGCAATAAACATTTTCATTTTCATTTTCATTATGTTCCTTTCGGACTATGGTTGTTATAATGTAACATAATTTCTTGGAACAAAAGGCAATATATTACATCGAAAGACGAGTGACCAACGACTAGTATTTAATTTATCAGTGTAAACATAATCAATCAAGTTAGTGTCCCGTTCGTGCACGGGCGGCGACTGGCGACCTGATTGAATTGACATCGATATTTTCCCGCCATACCGCAGTGGGTGCACGGGTAAACAGAAATTCCCCGTGAACCCACTGGTGGTGAAGCTGGTGGGCGGACGGGTCGCGGCTGAGTACCCAGCCCTCAAAGACGATAACGATATGGAGAGGGAGCGAAGGGCGCTATCAGTGAGCGTTATATATAGCCCGCAGGTTCACTCGTTTTCATAAATAACACTAGGTATATGCGAATATAATATTTACTTCTTTATTAGTTCAAACAAATAAGATTTACATATTTTTGCTATTTAGACAATTTAATTCCATGTAAGTACGCAAACGCATAAAATATATTTCTTGAGTAAATATTTTCTTTAACATTAATAAGACAATGATTATCTCTTACTTAGGAAGTAGCGTACAGTGAATGTACCTACTCCAGTAACTTTGGTCAACATATTGTGTTTGCGTCAAATCCGGTAGTTCTGATTTTTTGCTGACTAGTTTATGATGTTGGCCCAATAAATCCAAATTTTGAAAAGCATTACTTCAAAAACCGTTGGGTCTACAGAGACAATTTTAGTCTCATGTGGTAGTAAATTTAGTTTGCTTTAAAAACGTCCTTTCTTTAAATTTTGACAAAGTTGCGTTCGGCGCTCGAGGTCACAAACTTGAATTATTTCTTGGGCCAACAGCATAAGCAAGTCTGCAAAACCGGATTTGACGCCAACTGCGCCGTTCTTTGAATCCCCAATTTTACTGGAGTAATGTGTGTATTCATAGATATGTCTTTGACATGGTAAGAAAATCAATGTCACTTCGTTATGTGTTATTTTAACCCTTAAATGTATGCTGTATCGAAAATATCTATATGTAAGTATATAAATAGATATTAACCCTGCATTTACTCGTTTCCTTAACTAAATTAATTCTGGGAGAATGTTTAACTACTTTTTGCATGGTGTATCAAAATGATATCATTTGAATAGCGAAGAAAAAAACAAGTGAATATGACTTTTAAATTATTATTTTTTCAATACACATGCTCGAAATTACCCAATTATACATCACATCATGCAAACGTCACATAAATTAAGTGATATGTAATAGCCATCGGCTAACCAGCGGGTTATAATGAGATTTGAATTCCTATGAAAAAATACAATTTATACGTTTTTTTTAAATAAGGTAGTTTTAAGTTTAAATGAAACGTTGTTTCTAGTATGTAGTAGCCTTGCTTTTTATTGTCTCGCAAAAGGCGAGAAAAGTAGACTATTCTCCTTTGGGATAAAGCTGTTTTCGTCTTGGCGAGCTTGAATCCCTCGCTGCACTCTGGACTCCGTTTTAATTCCCTCGCTGCGCTCAGGACTTAACTCTTAGCACCCTCGCTACGCTCGGGAGTCCCTCATGTGCTCAGGATTTAATATCGAACCCGTGAAATTAAATTGTGCTTTATCCCCTCGGTGTATAATCTGCTATTCTCCCTTTATTAAAATGTATGTTTCTAGCATCTATAGGTAAGTGTTTTATACTTTTAGTAACGAAACTGAATTCTAACACTCAATGTGTTTTCAGAGCTCAAAAGAAATGCATTCGTGCTGTTTGCAACATTAAATAGACAGACTCATGTAAACCCCATTTCAAAGCCCTAGGTATTTTAACATTAACTAGTCTGTATATTTATGAGGTTGCCGTGTTTGTAAAATCAAATCCTAATTTATTTCCCCATAAAACAAATTCGAATGGAAGAGCCGTTCGCCACAAGTTAAAATAAATATTGTACCTGGTAAAACCGCATTTTTGCGTAGAAGTGTATTAGGCGTAGCGACTAAAGTTTTTAATTTCTTACCAGATAGCCTTAAGGATTTAGAACTCAACATTTTCAAAAAGAAGCTAAAATGCAAACTGGTCGAAAGAGTCTATTATACAATGGAGGAGTTCTTTAATGACAAAGTCTAACTTGCACTTAATTATTTAGTAGGATTTAGTTTTTCCATATATAGATCAATAATTGCGAGTAGAAATTAGGTAAATTTGACATTGTATTCTTCATTATTGTAAATTTTATGCTACTTGTATTTTTGGTAGCATTGAAGTGTTTCTAATTTTGTTGTTTAATTACTATTATTTTTTCACCTATTTTTGTAAGCCGTATCTTTTTTTTTTGTACGCCGTAAGGCAGATCACAGAGGTCCTATTGTACTTATAACACCTGTAATAACCTGTGTTTCACAAAATAAATGATTACTGATTACTGATAAAGCATGCGTCTAAGGGTTAAATAACCTTACTAAATTATATTTAATATTTATATATTGATATATTAATATTATATATATATATATATATATATATATATATATATATATTATAAATTATATTGTATCACACATTATTATCCTAAATTTAATTTTTAAGTTGTAACATTATAATTAAATCTTAATAATAAGTTTAATTACTTTAACAACTAACTAAAAGGTTGTTAAGACCTCCTATGGGCATAAATGACAATATGGCTAATCTGACAATAATAGAAAAAATTGTAGTACCTACTTAACACATTCTCGAAATAAAAGAAGTGCCCATTTTTGTATTACCTAGGTAGGGTAAACCTTGGCTACTCGGTGATAGTTTGTTATCGTCTCATAGCGGAGTTATCTAATCTTGTTATAGATGATACTATTTTTCATCGAAATATAATAAGTGCAGAATATGGTTACAGAATTATCAACAAGTTTTTAAAGTTGTAGGTAATTCTGTAGCTCTGCCTACCCCACTCTGGGATTACAGGCGTGAAAGTATGTATGTATGTATACAGTGTGTCTCCGACCTTGGGGCTTTAAATTCAACGATCGATTCTACTCGCTAAACTGAACTACTTTTGTTCTGCAACATGAAAAAATAACTTAAATTTAGATAACTAATTGATGTTAAAGTCTAATTGTAAAATCAGTGTATTACATACTGTCCATGTAATCACTATCTCATGGTACGGGGGCGACATTACCTTGGTACGGGGGCTAAAGGAAAATGGAGAATTGGATCGCGTACATTGAAAATTAGATTTAACTTGTATGATAAAAAATAAATTTAAACTGAACATATTTTTAACAACTTACAGAACAAAAGAAGTTTAGTTTCAGGAGTAGAAATGATCTATGCCATTAAAGCCCCAAGGTCAGAGGCACCCTGTATGTGTCGTGTGGTAAATTGATAATGCGTCCCGTATTATATCATTTATTTATATTCACTAAAGACTAATTGGCGGATCAGTTTTAAAAGAAGTACCTAATTTAAAAAACATCACACATACAGTGAAAATATTTATTCCAAACCCAAACGTTAAAATGTTAAGGAAATTATCATATGATACAATTTGAAACATTACCCTCTTTCAACAACATCGGTCCCGGCATCCCAGGACATATCCATGTTAGCATAATGTTTGAGGTCATTCACCTCGTGTTGCACCGTGAAATCCGATCGCTGATGATGATGCATGAATCTAATGTATCCATTATTAATATATATTTTTAACGTACTGTGCAATTTGGAACAGCTGAGCATTTCAAAAAATGTCCCAGTTTTTGAAACTAAAATGTCAGTTTCTTCAAAATGGATACTGCATATCCTACAATGTCTGCTGGGAAGCCACGTTTCATCGCGTTTTTCTAAACGAACTGCAGCTACCCAAGCAAAACGTTTTTCTTAATTTCTAGGAAAACTAAAAAAATACATAAATTTTTAATATTATAATTTTTTCAGAACTTATATTGCATAACATCGGCTATGTCCATTTTGTAAGGAAATTATTTAATTGTAATTACTAATGGAATGAAATTACATCCTTTTTAGGGTCCGTGCGACTCCTACACCAATTTACGGTGCACGTCGGCATCGTTGTTGCTATAGTTTATCTTATTTATCAGTCATTTTTAATAATATTACAAAACTGTAATGACAACCATTTGACACAATAACTCAAAGCCTACTGGAAGCCGGTTGAGCACCAAGTATTAGCTCCGCCCATTTCAGCACTAAGTATGTGGAACCCTTTTTGAGTGACAGTTATCCTTCTATACTTATTATATTTCGATGCTATTTTTCAATAGATAGCTAACTTTACACTATACTTGCATTCATTATGATAGCGTAGGGCGAGAATCCGAACGAACTCACAAAAATTAAAATACGAAAATTAAATGGCAAATCAATTGACCTGGCCTACATTCTTAGATGAGTTGATGCGAGGTGTAATTAAAGTTGTATTACGGAAAACAACTTAAAGTAACGGCGAAAACAAAATAGAGACCCGTTAAGGTAAGGGTTTGTAAACGTGTTTATATTTTAAAGCTAAGGCAACTTAACATTTTCGTTAGTTAATCCTTGGTTTCGGCGGTTGATTTCTTAATGTTTTTCGATGTTTTGTGTGTTTCTATAAAGCTGCAAAAAGTTTTCTATTCTTTGGAGCACATTGAAAGGAGGTTGCACTCCTGTGCCATAGTATAGAATATTATAATTGTTTTTTTTTAATTTCCTGTCTTTTATTTATATTTTTAAAATAAACCATAGCTTAACCTGACTTTATCACCAAATAACCAAATTCATGCCCCATAATAAACTGATATCACTGAATTACCTACAGTATCACATGCCAAAATAAATGCTTACGAGGGTGGATTGAAAAGTTCTGAGCCTGGTAAAAAAAAGTAACGGGCTCACTTTTTATAACAATTTTATTTTTCGACATATTCTCCATGAAGGTCAATGCACTTAGTCCACCTCGCCTCCGACTTCATTATCCCATCAAAAAAAAAAGAATCGCTGAGGTCGTTAAAATATGAGTCTACTGCTTTTTGTACCTCCATATTTGTCGAAAATATTTGTGTTTTTTGAGGTTTGGGAAGAGATGATAATCGGGAGGAGCTAGATCCGGCGAGTAAGGGTCATGCGGCAGCACTACAAATCCACAATCATATATTTGTGCCATTGATTTCGCCGAAGTGTGAACGCGAGTGTTGTCTTGGTGAAACAGTACTTTTTTCGACAGCATTCCAGGTCTCTTTATTTTAATTTCCTCACGCAGACGACGTAAAAGAGCACAATAGTAGTTCGAATTTATTGCTTTACCCTTTTCGAGATAGTCTATCATGATATTCATGATAACCCCCCTGCAATCCCAGAAAACTGAGGCCATTACCTTATTAGCTGACAAAATGACCTTGGCTTTTTTGGGTGGTGGTGAACCTGGTCTTTTCCATTGCCTGGATTGTTCTTTCGATTCTGGTGTACTGTGGTGGACCCATGTCTCGTCCATAGTTATAAAACGATTGAAAAAATCGTCGGAGTCACGTTGAAACATACATAAACAATCTTGGGAAATTGTAACACGTACTCGTTTGTTCTCGACTGAAAGCAGTCTAGGCACCCACCTGGTTGACACCTTAGAAAATCCAAGAACATCGGTGATGATGTTCTGTGCCCGCTCATAAGAAATACCCATTGCTTCCGCTATCTCCACAATCTTCAATCGCCTATCCTTCATTATCGCATCTAATATATTATTGACATTTTCGTCCGTAGTAGCCGTCAACGGCCGCCCACTCCTAGGCTCGTCTTGAACAGTCTCCCGGCCGCGTTTGAAACCAGCTACCCATCTTTTTATGGTAGCATACGATGGAGCAGATTGCCCTTATGTTTGATTCATATCTTCAAATATTTGTTTTGGCGTTAACCCCTTCTTTTGCAAACATTTTATGACAGAACGGTGCTCAATTTTATCCCCTTACCTTATGTAGCAGTTCAAGCATAAAATGCAAAATTGTGACAGGAAAAAAACAAAAGATAGTGCATAATGGCGACTAAATATGGCACTTTGACCTGCCAGTATTTATTTGTTTTTTTTTTATTATATTCAACCTTAGGCTCAGAACTTTTCAATGCACCCTCGTAGTAAATTCATACAGTAGGTTTTACAATATAATAAATAATTATTTAATTAATGGTAGGTAAACTCATTTTCTTGGACTTAACTATAATTCCAAAATAATTGGTAGCAAGTATACATAATATTACATTGTCAGTAATCCTAACTATCACCAATTAGCCAAGGTTTGCCATACTTAACTAAATTAATCGCTGATGTTAGAGCTTAAAAATAGGTTTTTAATATACAAGGCGATATCTGAACATTTGACGGGACATCTTGATTTAAGTCGTAATTTTCACCAACGCTGGGATGTGCCCGAAATATTTTAACAGAGTTTTCCTGAATTCAAGATGTGGTATCAACTAGGCTCAATTTGGTTTAGATTTCAAGATAAATATCCTCAATTTCTGTAAAAAAAAACTTGTATCAGAAAATCCAGTGCAATAAAACCTTAAATCCATTAGCAACGTAATCTCAGCCCGCGATCAGAATAGAAATGAAGCTTTGTTAAATTGACGCGAGTATATAAGAAATGCAAAAAAACATTATGAGAATTCCGGTATCCTTGGGGAGGGAAGATGACCGATTGAAAGAAGACCTGCCATTGATTTGACATTGGCCGAATCACTGCGGAAGTGCGATGGACAGCCAATAATAAAAATATTAAGAAGACATTATGACGCGGTGCATATGATAACAAGATCAAGTTATATTTATTAAATAAAGTGTTGATGATTCATTACTCAAAATTTCAAAATTACTTAGATATATATAGTCTTATTGCTGGATAACGTTTCATATTCTACCATCATTTCTTATAGGTAGGTACCTAAGATTGAAATATTAAACACCAATTAGGACGTTCGTCACATTACCTTTTTTTTTCTACACGCGTACTACTTACTATACACCGCTAATATTGATATCGTTTTCAGAATACCACCTATTGCGTAACCGAGGCGTAAAAACATTTTTATAATGAGCGTTGCCATGGTAATAACAGTTCAATTATAAATATTAAAGTAAATTGACAAAAGTCCAATTGCTGAATTGATATCAATGATTAGAAAACTGATCGCTAATTATAATAATAAATCTGAAAAAAAGTTTTCTGATAGCTAACCCAATACTTAGTAGGTCGGTCGTGTAGCTACTGCTGTGCTCCTACCTGCTATGGTACTTTCAGTTCTATTCTGATCGCAACCGGATAATTATTTATCGCAACGTCTTTCTTTCCACAATTTCTTCGTAGAAATGTTATATTTTCTGTAATCAAATTATTACAAATGTGTTATTTGTATTTCCGTACAAAATTCCTCTAACTTTTGAAAGTTTAAAGGCTAAAAAAGTATTGTTTATTTAACTTGGTCAATCAATTATGAAATGATGAAGGATGAATTCGTTTTTTACATTTTTCGTAATAGCAAAAGACAACCTTAAGCTTCAAATCCTGCATTAACTGAGGATGAATGGTTTAAACAAAATACATAGTAAGTAAACCCATTTGTTGGTAAAATTAAAAGTTCATGCTTTTTTGTATAAAGCAATCCTTAGTAGGAAGATAGAAAACAACCGCTTATCTAGAGATACATTTTTTACTTATTAGGTATACTTTATTTTTACATAAATGTAATATCGACTAAATGGTAAAATATTATGAAATTTAGAAGTATAGATCACATTTTAGAAAGTCATTAACGAGATATATACATATTCACCCCCTTATTCATGGACGCACGATCAACCTATTTTAGTTAATACAAGTGGTACTGAAAAATTGTTTTATTAGGAATAGAGTTTTGAATACAAGTGTATTACTGTATCACTCAATAATGTATTTAGCTTGGTATACACAATTATAAATCTCAGATATATTTGTGAAATTTCAACACATTTTCCTTTATAGGTAAAATATCGACAAATACCCAAAAACCCCAGTGAATGAACAAGGATTTCTATTAAATGAACGAAATAAAACCAATGAATGAACTACCATTATTGTACTGGTTTAGTACAGTAAAATAAATTATAAAAACGTATTACCAGTTAAACTCCTAAGTAAAACCATCGCAGTTACCTAAAGTAAGTATTGCCATAAAAAAATCGTTTGTATGAATTGTATGTTATCCTTAATTTACTCATAAATCAGATTATGTGTGATACTTACTGCGTTACTAATAATATTATGAAAAACCTCTTTATATGTATATATATGGACAAATGACTTTAATATACTTGACGTAGTTTGTTAAAGATAATTATAGTTAATTAGCTTAAAGATAACCAAATCACATAATTAAGTTAACGTACACCTATATAACGTCTATGAGTACAATAATCTTTTAAAAATAACCTATACATAATCATAAAAAATGCCTGAATTATCTGTAGCTATAAATTGCTCTGCTTTATTGTTGATATTTTTTCATATTCGGTTTTCAAAGTAAAATTAGTAAATAATTTAGATATATTATTTAGTTTTCAACAGTCCACTGAAATAAGAACTCCAGTGAAAGAACTTGAGTAATTGCTCTTACTTCACTTACTTGATTTTTAAACCAGTAAATGAAAGAGTTTAAAATTTTATAAAGATTTTCTAAAAATACTTAAGTACTGTTCGAACTCTGGCGACGAGATTGACAATCTACACCGACACATCCACGCCGACTACTTTTCTCAACCGCCATGCTGTGGCAGATACGTCAGATTTGAAAAAATTGTTGCCATAAGTCTCTAACCAAATATACGAAAAAGTCACAACAGGCTTATTTTTGAGAAAATTGTATCTAAAATGCGTGTTTTGTTCATTCACTAGATCCGTTCATTCACTGGTGCTTAGAAAGGTATTTATGACCCGACCGTTAAAAAATTGGACTGCCGATCAGTAAAATTCCTTGTAGTGCACAATCGGGCTCATTCAAAGATTAATGCCACGTGATGATGCTCCCGTGTCACTGTCAAGTAAATTATAACCTTAAATAAAATATTACCCGAACAAATCTCAAAACACGCATCGTCATTACTCAAGCACAGGACCATGGTCTAATAAAACAAGGTCTCTTCCGAAAGGGACACTTTCTACGTCATCACAAAGTTGCCACTTGATTAACCACTACCCAAAAATATGGACAAATTTGATTTTAGATTTATGTACGATATTATTTAAAAAATCATATACCGAACTCGCACGGTAGATATCATTTCACTAATAATGCGGCAATGATTTTCAAATTGTCTCGGTAAAAGTTATAGAAGTTTTTTTTTTGTAATGTCTTGTGTGTTGAAACAACTTTATATCATTGTAATAACGGACATTATACTCGTATTTTCCTAAACAGGCGAGGAAGCGCTTATTAATTTCAAGTTCTCATAAATCTCATAATCGCACCTTCAGAACAATAGTGAGCGATACTATTCGCAAAATTAAGTAGCGAGTCCGGCAATAAACGTCAGTTACCTTTATCGACACTCCTTTTTGTGCCTACCGCTAACTGCACTATTGTTGCACGCTCTGTGGTTGCACGGCCCGCTCCATAAGGCCGTGCAGGTACGAAAGAGATAGCATGATTCCGTTGATTTATGACCTGACTCGCAATTAAATTTTTCGGATAGTAGGTATAATTCAAAATGTCAGCTTTCAAACTTCAAGTCATAAATTTATTAATATAGAGACCTAACTCGAAATTTAAAATTTCTGAATAAGGTCACTATTGTGCACCATAACCTTAATATTTAGAAGATTCTTTATTATATTATATGAGTATAATCGTATATTTCCCAGTAAACATTCAACATTCGAGTGCCAGTGGTCACGGCACATTATACCCGTAGTACCTACACGTCAGAATGCAGCAGCGCGTATTGACGTTTTTTTTTTTATAGAGAACACAGTAAATGGTCACAACGTAAATGCCTATATGTATACCATATTAGTCTTAAGTTAATATATACGAGCAAATATTTTAAAATTACCCCGATTTTATAGTTTGAAAATGTGCGGTTGCCGGATATGACGTAGGACGTGTCCACTCACGTGACCCCTGCTTCTCGGAAGAGAACACCGGGTGAGGTATATTATTGTACCGTGCACAGGACCAAGTCTCTATCTTATTTGGGTGAGTAAAACTTTTATTTCGTTCAACACCACAGAGTAACTACACGGGAGTAAGATATCCATAGATTAGCGTGGTGAAACGAAATTGAAGTTAACCATCGTATAAATCGTTAGAGTAAAGTTATAGTAGGATAGCTACTCTCGTATAAATTCAATGTTGGTGAAATCGACCATTAAAGTATTACTTGTCCCTTTTTATCAAATTCAAAGCACACTTCAGCTATTGGTCGCATATGAATAAGAGGGTAGTATTTAAAAAAATAGAATTTTGTTTATATTATAATCTTGGCTAGCTTAGGAAATACCTATAATCGGACTTGAGCTAACTCGGGGCACGAATACTTAAACCATGTAGCAAAATACTTTAGCGACTAAAAAAATATAACCATACCACTGTCTATATCAAGATGTCAGTCGTCATGAATACATAGGACTTGTTCTCTGTACATTTTAAAATAAAAACAATAACCAAATTATTATTTTTCTATTTTAAAATGGATTTTATAGTAAACTATCCATATTTTTCCATATTTGTAGTAAAAAATTGCCCTCGAGATGAAAATATCAACTTTAAATTATTATGAACTTTTAGTGGAATATTACCTCTAAAACCTGTCCCTATTCAAACTGCCAATGACAATAACAAGTCAATGATAGAGGATGAAATAGTGATGACTGATGACGATGAGAATAATGTTACCTCTAATTAGTTTATTAAAAAGGTTGAATATATATTCCTCATCATCATCGTAATATTATGCTGGGTGCGACAGAGACGGAAACTTCTCTTATCAATCAAATCTATCAAAAAATCACTACGTTTTCAATGCTAAATATTATAGTTCGAAAGATTCTTTATGGCAAGAATCTGTCAGTCTAATTGTATTTTCATCGAAAGTGCTTTTCATCAAAAATAATACTAAAATATTTATTAGGTGTATAAATAAATATAATATGACCGTGCGCAAACTTCTTTATTTTGCACACAAGTTGTTACACAATTGCCAGTGGTCCCCCCACTAGGCTTGGCCTGAGTCGCGGGGAACCAATTGACAACAATTCATTATGTGCTAAGGTAGTAAAATAAAATACCGTTTCTAGATTTTACACTGCTGATTACAGTAAAAATATCTTTGGATTTTTTTATGCAGTCGTTTTTTTTTATATTTAGGAAAAACAGTAAAAAAATTTGGATTGTGAATGTTAGGAATACGCTTATAGTGTCCTTAGTCCATTTATTTAAAAAAATAAATATACAACTGTCATATTCATTTTTTATCTGTCTGACAAATGAAACTCAAAGCAGATGCAAAGCAGTAAACGAAAATAGTTTATTTATTTTAATGGCGTCTACAAATTATGTAATTAATTAAATTACGCAAAATAGCAAATTTGTAAACGAACGGCAGCGAATGATTGACAAGTGAGTGACATGACATGACAGTCAGTTCTGTATTTGTTTAAAGTTACTTTTTTATTTTATGTCATGCTAAGATCACGACATCAGTATTCCTAACTTTGGATATACGGTCTTTTTAATGACTATTTCTTTAATAAATTATTAACGACGAATTTAAGTTAAATAAAGAAAAACTGAGAAATACGGGTAGTCTAATTTTTAACCAGCTATTATAAACGCGAAAAATCAATAACGCTTTTTTTTTTGAAATGTTGTCAAATACAATTTTAATATGACTTATGACGAACCTAATTATATAAGTCTCTAAGAAATTCTTCATATCCAGCACGAAGATTTCGCTGAAAAAGGTCAATCAAACTTGTCTTACACTGAGTAAATGCTTGTACCTTTAAGGCAACGTATCAACTTGGATACTTATTTTTTTGATTATATCATATCCAGTATTTTCCTGCAAAACTAGTTTTAACTTTTTAAATGTATCTATGTATTCCATTTGCACTTAAATTTAATTTAGATATATTTTTCCATGTTTTTTTTACATGTATATCAAATCACAAATGACAAATGTTTAAATTACTTAGCAGGAAAAGTGACTGAAGAGGATGACGTTAGGATTGCGTAGCTAGTCTTTTTTAATATGTACTACTGATAAATTCAAGTACGTAGCTGACCGAGGTATTCAATAACATCCGTGCGTTGTTTGATGTCATAGTTACAGCTAGCTGATGGGAAATATTTAAAGGAGTGTTCATTGCTGGTTGGTGTATAAGAGGCGGTTTGATAAATTTGTTTTTTTGCTATTTAGTGGCATTACGGTATAATATGAAGAGAGTAGTGCCAAGGATGCTTCCTTGCGGAACTTCAAAATGAATTGATTCTGTAGCACTCCTAATAGATTCTACCCTAACCAGCAAAGTTCTGTCTTAGAAGACACCTGCCAAACCACGCCAGCGGAACACCGCGGAATCCCAGATGTTCAAGTTTGCGGAGCAAGATTGGTTTTCACACGGTATCGAAGGCTTTAGCCAAATCCAGACAGACTCCGATGCGCATAGTGTTATTAAATATCGATATCAAATCCCTAGAACATGCCCCGAGTTAGCTCACGTCTGCTTATAATATAATATAAATTGATAGTTATAATTGTCTTTCTAAAGTTAAGTACTAACATTGTAATAAAATGAAATAAAAAATACATGGGGACGATGTCACACGCACCCAGTCCCAATAACTAAGCTCTATGCTTGTTCTATGGGTGCTGGACATGATAAATTTACTTATATAGTGCAATATATTTTTAAATACATAGAAAATATCCAAGACTCAGGATCAAATACACGCCCTCATCACAAAAATATTTATTATGCAAATTTTATAGGATTTAGTAGGCAGGGTCACTACCACCTAGACTAACGGGTCTTCAAAACAACACGTAGGTAAACGAACGTGTAAACGTACTACTACTTGAGTATTGTTTTAAGTTTTGCCTATAATAAGTCCCTACTTTGACGTTCCCTATACTTTATTACATATTTACTGTATCAAAACAGTTCTAAAACATCTAAATTTAAATATATATGAAGAATTAGTACAACACATATTTTAAGCGGAATTAAACATTTTACACTATGGAAGTCGAAAGAAAAATCACTTGCAAATTATTTTAATTGTACTTCAAGCAAAAATGTGTACCAGCAAGTATAAAACAAATCAAATTAAATTCACCACATTGTGGTGAAAGCAGGGATTGTAAAACCGGTGAAATTGAATACCTGTATATAAATTGTCAAACGATTACCGCTAAAATAATAATACCTATATTCGAGTTACAGGTAATGTTGTCATTCCGCTTTTGTCTTTTTCACTATGTATGCACTATTTACAATATTCTTTACCTCTATTTAATATCGGTATTCGTTGCTCTTGATAGATAAGGTGTCAAGTAGACATTATGACTGAAGCACAACAAATAGGTGTAACATAACTCAATAGCATTGTTGGCTAACACTGGTTGAAATGTCTGCTAGTACTGAACAAATAAATTGATTTGCGACGTATTTCAAATTGTCAATTGTCAATTTGTTTATTCGCCTTTCTGTAATAATTTAATAAAGTAGCAAAAAGCCACACGAAAAAGAAAGATTTCGTATTTATATAAAAATATCTAAAATGGGCCGCGGCCGGAAAAGAAAAAGACAAACCGATCATATGACAGAATGGTAATCTTTTCGTTGATTGTCATAATTCAAAATTAGAAAACTTGCTTGTTTGGACACTGACAGGTATTACCGGTAATGGGTTTATTGGTAAAGTATCAAATAGAGGTAATGTTGTCAATTGTCGAAACCGCTATTACATTTCAATACCGGTTTTGATTATAGCGCTTATTAGAGCTTTAGTGATATAAATACCAAAATGCAATTATAACCGGTTATACCTTATTTAAAACCGGTAGTAAGAATACCGGTAACGATCCCTGGGTGAAAGGCGCTTATTAAAAATGTCCTAAATAAATAATTTCCTAAGGAGGCCACTACTTTACCTAACGTATTTATTAGAAAATAAATAATTAATACACATTTGTTTGGAAAAAAAACAATTCATCTAAACAATACACCAGAATTAATACTCTTCACTATACAATAAAAATAAAACTTGACATGGATGGAGATAATGTACGACCGAACGTCTCATACCTCCGAAATTCGTCATTTTTCAAAGTATTTATTGAGATGGCCTACACTTTCCGTCCGTCCGTCCGTCCTAACTTTAAAGAGCTGGTATCTTTTGAACCGTAATATAAAGTGGGTTGTTTTTGTTAAAGTACTTGTGTTATTTTATTACGGTTAAGTAATTACAAACAAAAAACAAAAAAAACGGAAACCCCACCACATACGAGAAACTATTTTTCAATGTTTTTTTGTTGTTTTATCGTAAAAGCAGTAATATAAATCCGTCAAATTAGGTATGATTATATTATAATTGTAATAGTAAAAAACCCAAAAAATCAATCGGCACGGAAGTCAGACTCACATTTGACCGGGATTTAATAATAGTCGAGGATATTAATTAAAATCATTTTAAGCATTTTTGCCTTTTCCATATTTAAGCTTGAAGTACGATCTTGAATAAAAAATATATGATAAAAAATATATGATAAAAAATGTTGTGGACGACCAATGATTACGCTTACTGATCTACTGATAATAAATAGGTACTTAATGTTTTCTACGAATTCTCCTTTTCTACAAAACTAGTATACGCGGCGATGTTTTTTTCTCAGGATACTTATTATAAGATTTTCATTGCTGCTCCGGCGAGCGCGTCATGTTGACGTAGTATGAGTTGCATCAGGTTCGCCTGGACTCAAGAAAAATAAAAAAACGTCCAAATTATATTTGAAAGTAAAAGCAGGGATGCATTTTTTTACGCTACTGCCGGAAAAAGGGTTATATTTTGCGAGCCTATTGTATGTACTGTACAGATGTAGTGAAAAATCCTTTCCCATCGTATAGTCTCAGTCCGACCCCGTAGGTACCCAAGATAACGTGGGGGAAGGTCGCATCGCGAGATTATTAATCTACATAGAGTTTTTAGCAAAGTATTATTTTAGTAAATATTTAAGTTGGTTTTCAGTCCTGTTCAATAGGCATGCAGAAAGCACTTAGACCTGGGAAACGTTTATATCGACAAGATTGTGATTTTTTTTGATTTTTTTTTATATTTCTCCTTGTCTACCTACACCTATTCTCTATACAGGGTGTCTGGAAAACCTTCGGAGAAATTTGGGGGGGTAATAGTTGGCACGATTCTGATCACGGGGGTATGGTTCATTTTTGTTTCTGTTAATGTAAAAAAAAAGAAGGATTAATTATATTCATTTTGTTACTTGATGTATCGCAGCCGATATCTCGACCTTGACATTTTGACGTTGATAGTATACTACTCCAACAGTTCGTAGTATCTTACGTCAAAATTCAATGTCCGAGGTCAATGACCTGAGACCATACGTTGTCACATGGTATGTAAACAAACAGTTCGCTCCATGTAAACAAACAGTTCGCTCCATGTAAACAAAAATCAAGGTAGCATTATAATAAAAATAAATGAGTAATTTTAGTGCAACTTACTGTATTTTCGTTTTTGCAATTTGAACACTAATTGGTTTTAAATGTGAAATCACTAGGTCTCTTGTTCATGTTTTGCCGAGACTGATCATATCGTCCGTCTTTTACTGTCGAGATCTAACCATTTACCATTGTTTTCTGCTCTAAAGTAGCCCATATAACTAATTTACAGCAAAAATATTGAAGACGTGAATATTGAAAATAACATAATTTAACACTGACATCTAATGACAGCCATAAATTCATAGACTTCTCAAAGTTCAAATAGACGGATTGAACGATCCGATTATTGCTCTCCGTATTGAAGAAAAAAAAGGAGAAAAAGAAAATCGTTTATTGGTGCAAACCACAGAAAAATAATAATCAAATTAAATACAGTGAGAAAATAATTTAAAACAAAACCTTAAAACTATTTTATAAAATAATAATGCACCAAATTGGGTGCTACTCAGCATCATAGTGTCAGACATGCCGTGACGCTGCACGCGCTGATTTTCAGGGCAACCAGACGGGGAGAAAGCGCTGCTGGCTGCTGGTTCTTTCCTTTTGATCCGCATGGTATTTGTGGCAGTAGCCAAAAGTCCAAGTGCAAAACATTTTGTCGATGGATATAAAGGTCGTCGCATAATTGATTATAATAGGCTATTTGACAACATTGAAAATATACTACAAATTGTGGTCATCCTATCTGATACTAGCGTAAAATAACGTATTTCACTTTATTTCACATTAAATTATGTCTATTTTTTTGGAAATTACACGAAATAATAAGGTTTTTTTTGAAATTTAATCTGTGGCAAAAACGCTATGTGATGTTAGAAATACTTTATAACCTGTGAGTGTGATGTGAAGTCACATCACATGCAAGTAAACAAAACAAACCCCAAACTAAACATCGCTTCGCTTGTGACATCGCTTCCTTGACTGATTGTGATTGTAGTCTACGTTTTATATTTTCTGGGTGTTCCTTAAGCCGGCTACTCACACACCTGCTGCAGGGGCAATACCGGTCGCACGGCGGTTGGACCAATTTTAGGCTGTTCTCTACACACTAGCCTGCCGTTCAGTGTGTAACTGATAGTCCCGCTGAACGCACGTCCACGAGAAAGCCTCCTGTATTGTCGAAACACCAGAGGATTGGTATCGCCTTGGCACTTTCTGTGGTGCTACCAAAAAAAAAAGGAAGAGAAGATATTGGGTGAAGAATTGGTTGCAGAAACGAAGCAAATTGTGCCACATGAATATTATGAAAGAATTGGAAGTAGATGATCTTAGAAACTTTTTACGAATGGATATTGATTCTTTTGAAGAGCTCCTGGCTATGGTAACACCATTTTTTCCATTTTTGTCCACTCCGCTCGGTTGTCACCAATGAACTGACTGGAATTGCCCCAATCCTACTACACACGCAGCAACCTTGCAGGGCGGTAGACACAATCTAGGGAGCTAGGAAGGTCTTGCGCCCCTGCCGCCCTGCCGCAGGCCCAATCTAAAAATTGCTCCTGCTTGCCTACACACATCACAATTAAGGAGGCAATCAAGGGTCCAATTCCCATATTGCCCCTGCAGCAGGTGTGTGAGTAGCCGGCTTTAGTGGCCTTTTTCTTTTAAGGGTTTTTACCACAGAGTGTAATCACGTCGACCTCTTCTTACAAAGCGATCCTATTTTTCTCTTTCTTCTATGATACGAATATCTAGCAACAACATGTATGATGCCAGCTTTAAATGTAATTTTGATAAAACGTAACGTGTAGGTAGGATTTTTTGTTTACAAATGAAACCTAAAACTCTTTTCATAAAGAGTTTTAATGGTCCAAGATTTAAAAAGATAATATGTCAAATTGTCAATAATTAATTATTGTGTTTTTTATTCGTCGGAAGCCCTGATAGTGGTACAAATCAATGAAATACAGCCATGATTCATGATCTCGTAAAAGAAGTAATGTGCCTACGAGTGCAAGTGCTATTTTAGCCGTGTGAGTGTGAGAAAAGTGTGAGTAAAAATCATAATCGTAAGTTTCAGTTTTAGATTATTTCACATAATAGCCCTTATCAGACACCGTCTTTTCATTCACATTACAGGATAATGTGTCAGTTTTCTAAACTCCATGGAGCTTTTGACCATGATTGGAAACATTGTTCATAAGGAACAACTTGTTTATTTACATTACGTTGTGACACATATCGTCGGTGAAACTGCAAAACCGCGTAAGTGACATTTTAAATAAGGAGCAAAATGCACCTTTTTAATAAGACCGTAAGGTTTATTTTGCTCTATCATAAATTTGTTACTTACGCGGTTTTGCAGTATCACCGACGATATTATGAATGAATCAGTTAAGATGGGGCTCACTGAGAGCATCGTCAGGAAAGTCGATGATAAATCTGTCTGTAACTCAGTCAAATATTAACTTAAACAAAAGTTACCAACATAGGGATGATCCAAATCATCCACCCTATCTACAGTTAAAATTTCTCCGAAGGTTTTCCAGACACCCTGTATAATTTTATCGAGGCGGTTTTACATCTTAGCTTAGTGTGATTAATGTGATTATCCTTTAAACTCGTGGTTTGACATTTGACACTGACAGCTAAAGTACTCTATTTATTTAATACCAGTGGCCCGTTTCACGAAGCTACAAGTTACAATTTTACAAGTGTAAACTGGCAACATTGGTCAAAAAAGGTACTATAAGCGTTTCAAGAAGCTACTTTTCTACAATTTGTAAAATTCAAGTTACAAGTGTAAAATTTGAACCATAGACATTTTTTTTATTTTATTGTTAGAAATTGCTTCAATCGAACTAACGTTTCTCGAAAATTTTGTTACATTGTCAACTTGTACTTGTCAATTAGTAAAAAAAACTACCTAGCTTCCGAGCTAAGTAAACTTGTAATTTGTTAGAGTCGCTGTCAAATCATTCATACTATAGTACCTACCTCGTTTGTTTTTAAACGACACTCTCATGTCGTACCGTCGTTGAGTTTAATTTTCTGTTAAAAAAGTTTGTTGTTATTGTTATTGTATATTTTGTTATTGTTAGTTGTTGAGTTTAATTCTCTGTTAAATTTTGTTGTTATTGTTATTTTGTCTGTAAATATTAAGTGAAGTTTCATAAGCTTGTGGAATGTGGAAGTACATCACGGGTATATGAAAAATCCCTTGAATTTGGCACAAGTCCTAAAGCCTGTGCCTTTGCGTGTATGACTTTCCACGCATCGGTCTTGGTTGCCGAAAATGCTCCAAAAAAATATTTTTTCTTAAGCATCACTTCTTTTAGAAGTGTTGCCTTCAACATTTTCCGGTTGCTTTACATAACTAAAATAACTCCCGTACCTACTTTCAAATTTTAACTATAACGAGAGACAACTCCGAAGACTCCGCGAGACTGGAGTGGGGACATAATCGGATTTACAGATTATAAATATAAATATTTCAAGATTTGACATTTAGAAACGTTAAAACATCAACAAACTTTTTTTTAATAGGGACTTGTTAAATCGAGATGTCATTCACTTGTAATCGAGATTACCATACGATCCTATTATTCTACCATGGAAGGCCGCGTTCGAGAAACACTTGTACTTGTAAATTGTAACTTTTTGCTCTTGTTACTTGTGAACTTATTATTTGTAACTTGTAGCTTCGTGAAACGGGCCACAGTACTGACGCCAGACACGTCACTTAATCTTTCTTTACATAGTATAAAATGAAGTCGCCTCCGCTGTCTGTTCGCTTCGATGTTTTAAACTACTCCACGGATTTTAATGCAGTTTTCAGCAATTGATAGAGGGATTTTTATTATACTGGTTTATGAACAAGTGTCACAGAAAACTCACATAAACCGAAGCGAAGCGCGGCCGGGTCGCTAGTGATGCAACGGTTCAGACACGTCGGCACCCTTCGGGAGTAGTCGCGTGTTCCGAGTTTAAACGATGGGAAAGGAAATAATCTGTAGGGCATGAAATGTCTGTACAGTACGATTATTTCCATGTTGACACTTGGGACATCGGGTCGTTGGATATCATATTCGCAAAACATGATATTCCGAAAAAATCATAAAAGCAAAACATCATTTTCGCGAAATATTACATTCGCAAATCATCATAGTATAGCAAAACATAACTATTATTAAGACATGAATTAGACAGTGTGGACAGAGCTCCGCTACTGCGGAGCTCCTATTGCTGGGTGGTTTGGCCCTCCGGGCCAGCTGCAAAACTAACAACCTAAACCTACCTACGAATTTATAACAAAACCCGACTATTCGTAAATATCATGTTTTGCAAATATCGTGTTTTGCTAATATGATGTTATGCGTATATGATGATTTGCAAGTATGATCTTTTGCGAATGTGATATTCACATATGAACGGATTTATAGGTACTGTAAAAAAATACATTGTGGCAGGTGATCTACATTACTGTTTTAGACTCTATTACGGATTTTATAAATATGCAGCAATGTGTCTCGTGTCACTTGCACTTCCGATCTCTCCCGATAAATGTCGAGAATCGCCGAGTGTCTAAGGCCAATAAATCATACTGTATGTCTATTTCTATATCCGGACACGCTCTGCGGCCTGCATAAATGGCTCGACCGATTTGAATATATGAGGTATCATTCGATTCGTCTTAATTGAGAAGTGACATACTATGGTGCAAAAATAAAATTGCAAAATGGCGTCGGCGATAAAATATGGCAATGGTAATAAAAAAATATTATAACAATATGGGTCCCAAATAAAACCTAATAAATATCCCATTCCAAATACCGATACATTATAACTAGTTAGGACTTTTGGTGGCAAATCGTGGTTCTAGAATCCATGGGGTCGCTGTTTCCTATTTATTGTAATACATACCACTTTGATTTTGACCTTCAGTATTTTAATAATTTAAAATTCATTTATTAATTAAACCGCTTAAACCAATTTAAATTAATTTTGGATTGGAGGATATCTCTGCTGTGAAAGAGTTACGAACAAGCAAATATTAGTAGGTATGGAATAACCGAACTAATAATGTATTTAGTTCATTTTGAAACATGACCATACTGAAGGTCAAAATCAAAGTGTCATGTGTTATAGTAATTAGGAAATAGCGACTCCATGGATTCTAAAACCACGATATGCCACCAAAATCCTAACCCTAATTATAACACTTGGATGCTACAATTTAGTCAGGAAAATCAAAAATGTAATTCTAATGGTGAAATAAAGTAAATTATTTCAAAAAAACGGAGTTTAGTAAAATATCCCACCGGTATAACAGTACAAATGTTAAACTTTTCCAACCAACATGTTTCGTAATTGGTTGCTGGTCCCCGCCTGCAATACCTTTTCGGCTATAAGTTACATTGCTCTTACCATTTTCTATAGATTATAGAGCTTATTTTTCGCTTTTCTGTTATTATTTTTATTGCAGTCGGATTTTTTTGTGTTTTTTACAAAATTTAGTTTAATCAGTTGTTTTATTGATTAGCGTTGATGGTGACCGCATGTAAATATTTGTTCTCGCGGCGGCCATTCCCTGCGGAGCCGCGGCAGCCATTCCCTGCGGAGCCGCGCCGGCTTTACTGCAGATCCTGGATGGCTTCGAGAATGCGCTTCACATGACCAACCTTTGTGATGTCGAGGTCTCGTAAATCCTGCCTGGTCAATGTCGCTAGTTCGCGACCGGTCACGTCGTGATTCGCAAACGTATCTGAATACTCTCCGAGCTCAAGAGACTCCAGCCACGCCTGCACTTGACTGACGTCCCACGAACGAGCTTGAGCAGCAGATTGTGATGCGGCCGAGCCACCCCCCTCTGAGGAGTTGTGGCGCTCCTTTAAACAGTTCCGGTCACTGTTCTCTGACTCAGGAACCTAAGGAAAATAACCATATATAATTATTAATAAATCAAAAAACCCTAACTCAAACTAAAATAATAATTATTAATAATTAATTACACAAGTTTACATATTAGTTCTTTTTTATTCCCAACTAGCGACCCGTTCTTGCTTCAATCCAGTTTGAATACAAAAAATAGCTTGTATTAAAATGGATACTAGCCCTATTAGTAAACTAGTTACTTATTTAAAAAAATCTGTACTGTAGTTCCAGAGACGACCTCCAACATACAACACAATCAAACAAGCACAACTTTATCTTTTTATAACATTATAGCATAGATAGCTAACATTTTAATAGTTATTTAAGTAGCTGGTAGATAATGAACAGAGCCCGGATTTTTCATGGCAAAACTAAACTCTATCGTAACCTGGCTAGTGATAGAAACATCATTTTATCGATATCGAGTATTATTTATAAAAGTTATTTATTCAATAATAAAGTAAACTTTCCTTTCAGCTTTGCCATACTCAGGCAACACAGAGGAAGGTACAAGTTTGAACGAAGTGATTATCTATACCACCTCATTGGAAATGAAATAAACACTTCAGTTAATAATAGATACTCACTACTCCGACATTAGATGTCATTTCATTACGTATGACAGTGATAAAATATAAATTGCGTCTAGTTAGATATTATTTATTACCGATATCGCCTTGAAATCGACGTGTTTGGTAGTTTAATATTACTTACAGTTTTGAATTAAAGTAAGAATGAGTAATGTGCAAGATCGAATCAAAACGTGGATAGTGAATCATCCTGAATTAGTCTATAATGAAGTGACCTCTACTATATACTGCTCTATGTGCGATATACATCTGAAACTAAAGAAATGCAATATTGACACTCATCTGAAAAGCAACCGCCACAATATACATTCTGGACAACCAAATTCTAAACATCAATTTTATTTCGATTTACTTATTATTCTTATTTCATGCAACATACCGTGGACAACAGTTAACAACGATAACTTCCGTAATTTTTTCAACAAATATTTATGTTGTGACAGCACAAAAGTGCCCCTACCGGATGAATCGACACTAAGGAAAATATATTTAAATCTTGTATATAAAAAAAACTATACAGGGTATAAGAGAGGTAAATAAAACCAATTATTTGTGGATATCTGTGGACGAAACGCCAGATTTTATGGGTATATGTGTTTGAAATGTGGTAATTCGATCTTTGCAAAAAAAAAATTCGCTGTCATTTTATCTTTTGGGGTCGAAGGTATTAGAAAAGGTCAATGGGGAAGCAGTTGCTAATTTAATAATAAGCCAACTAAATACTTTTTTCAAGATTCGTTTAACGATAACGTATACAATGTACTTTTACTTTGCACAGATAGTGCCGCATACATGCTTAAAGCTGGTCGTACTTTAAAATCAACGTTTTCGCATATGAAACACATTACATGTTTAGCTCATGGTCTGCATAGAGTTGCAGAAGAGGTGCGAGATAATTTCAAAGGTGTGAATGTGTTGATATCGAATGTCAAAAAGATATTCCTCAAATCTCCAGAGCGTGTTCGCCTTTTCAAGGCAAAATATCCGTCCATTCCGCTACCTCCCGAGCCGATAATCACCAGATTGGGAACATGGATAAATGCTGCTGTATATTATGCTCAATACTATGAGCAAGTACGCGATGTCGTTTCCACACTTGTTAACGAATCGGCTGCTATAAGAACTGCATTTTTTTTTCAAAACAGCAAATTACGACAGGAGTTAAATTTCATTAGAGATAACTACGAAGTAATAGCCTCTCGATAGAACAACTACCATGTACAAATTTGTCCATTGCGGAATCCTTCCTTATTTTGGACACTGTTCGTTGTTACCTAAATTGGAGTAAAGTGTTACCAGTGATACGTAAATTTGAAGCTGTGCTCGAACGAAATCCTGATTAAGTATGAAAGTTTACGAGATATATCTGAAAATTGTACTCAAACTGAAAATTATACCAATTACAATGAATTTTATAAATTTGCTCCCTTGACGTCAAGTGAAGTTGAACGTACATTTAGTATACATACATAAAGGCTATAAAGCCATTTATGTATAGTTTTTCAACATTCTCTATTCATGTTGAAAAACTAAAAACGAATGATTATCTACTCCTATCACCATTACACGAATAAAACGCCACGTGCTGCTGTGTGTACAGTCACCGGCATAAATAAGTTATCATTTATGAACCTAGTCACTTTAACGTCGTGTTTGAAATGTCATACGAAATTGTCAAACGATTGAAAGCGACAAGGTATAGAAATCATCACTTATTTATGACGGTGACTGTACTAACGTGGATTACGACGAAGAAATTGAATATGTTTCTATATAACTTCATACAAACTATGTATGTTTTTTTATGTTGTATAGGTACTTATGTTATTTTATTTGGCCACGTTTTTTATTATATTACACAATTATCGATATCGATAAAATGATGTTTCTATCACTAGCCAGATTACAATAGTGTTTTGTTTTGCCATGAAAAATCCGAGCTCTGATAATGAAGCTTAAGGTACGAGCGCCGAGGTTAGAGCGCATTTCCTAAAATGAAACCTAGCTAGATCTATTTATCGCCCCTGAAACCCCCTGCATACTAAACTTCATGAAAATTATATTTATTTTATTATACAAGAAATGCACGTTTAAAGGATAGGTAGGAAGGTATGGGTAGGAAGGCTAGGTAGATAGGTAGATGTGTAAGTTATGTTGTGTATATTGGATGGATGGCAACCCGATCGTAGCACGAGCTTCATCGTGCTGCGATCGGGCCGGATCGCTAGTATTCATATAAACTAGCTTTTACTTTGCACCCCGTTTATTTGTTTACGCTTAACCCGCTTATTTGATTGTTTTGAAATTATGCTGCATGTTCAGTTTCTGGAAATGTTAGCTAACCAGTGTTAAACTTGGATGTTTGTTATTCAATCACGCGTCACTCATTTTACACAGGCTATTCATATGTATTTAGATTTCAAATTATAATCGCGTTAAAAGTTGAAGGCATAATATATTCCAATTCCAAATAAGTTGATTGCCACTTACGTCAAGCCCAAATGTAAGACCAACCCATGCAGATGTATTGAATTTTAAAATGTACGGTACCCGCTTAAATTAAATTATCATTGAATGTTCAGATATCTATGACCACCCTGACTGCGTAGATACCTTTGACGTTCTGTGCGTTCAGATATTTGTTGCTCGTTGTGTGTTCACAATTTATTGAAACTCAGCTGCTCATATATACAGTAGCGACCAAAAGTATTTTGACAACAGCAAAAGCTTTGATATTTTATGCGGCATATTAGTTATTTCAAATTAAATTATGGTAAGGCAATTAATGGCTTAAAACCTCCTAGAAACATGTAAAAAGTTTAGTTTAATTTAATGAAAATATAAACGTGGCCACAAAAAACATCAAATTACTGGTTCAAAAATATTTTGACATTCATTCCATTTCAATTCTACTGATAATAGGGCTGCAAAATATCAGCATTTTAGAAATAAATATTGCAGGAGACTTCTCACAATATGCCAAAACATAAAGAATATTCGAACGATTTAAAACAAGCCGTTGCAGCTGCACTCAAGAAAGGAAAGACACAAGCTGAGGTTTCGCGAACTTTTAATGTATCACGGCAACTGATTAGTGTGTGGAATAAACTGTTCAAGGCTCGAAAGAGCGTCAATAATAAACCTAGATGTGGTCGTCCTCGAAAAACGACTTCTACGGCTGATCGAGTAATAAAAAAGCTGTCCGCAGAAGACCCACGGAAAAGTGCTGTGACGATTAAAGATGAACTAAAAGAAAAGTATAACATAAATATCCATGTTTCCACTGTTGAACTGCGACTAATAGAGCACGGATTACATGGCCGCCGCCCATCTAAAAAACCACATATATCAGCAAAGAATAAGGCGTCCAGATTAGCGTTCGCAATTCGTCACAAGTCTTGGACAAGTGTTGATTGGTCAAAAATTTTATGGAGTGACGAGAGCAAGTTTAATTTGATGTCGTCGGATGGTATTAAGTATGTGCGTCGCCCTCATAATAAAAGACACGATGTGCGATACCAAGTACCCACAGTCAAGCATGGTGGCGGTAATGTAATGGTTTGGGGATGTTTTTCTCGCCACGGACGCGGGCCTCTCGTGCGAATTGATGGGATAATGGATCGATTTGTGTATGGAAATATACTCATTACACACATGATACCCTATGCTAAAGAAAATATGCCACTTCGCTGGATTTTTCAGCACGATAACGACCCTAAACATAAATCCAAGCATATCCAGGATGTCTTAAAACGTAAAAATATCAAGGTATTTGAGTGGCCAAGTCAAAGTGCTGATCTTAATCCTATTGAGCATCTATGGGAAGAATTGGATCGTAGAGTAAGGTGCAGAAATTACTCCAACAAAGAAGCTTTTTTTCAAGCACTTCAGTCAGAATGGACGAAAATACCGTATGAACGTATACAGAAGTTAGTAGACTCTATGCCGGCTCGATGTACTGCTGTTAGAAAGGCCAAAGGTTATGCAACTAAATATTAATGACATGTTTCATTTAGGCATCTTACATGCTCGGCAAATTTATTTTATAAAAATGTCAAAATATTTTTGAGCTACTTGAAGTGTATATTTTTAGTTTTACTGTTAAGGTAATTGTTTAGTTTTATTAATCTAAGTAGAAACGTAACAGGTAAAGGCTCACAACATAGAATTGTAAAGTAATAATTAAATGTTTACTCAATTCATCAACATATTTAAAGATTTTTATTTGTCAAAATACTTTTGGTCGCTACTGTATACGACTAATTGGATGTTCAGATATTATTGGCAATTTGTAGCGTAAATAATTAATTGAAAGTTAAGGATGCTCAGGAATATTTTTGAGTATCTCGCCAGCTTCGATATATCTGATGGATGGACAGTACAAGGCGCACTTTGTTTATCGTTATGATTTTAGCTAAATAATGTATGTATTTGGGCATAGCCATAAAACAAATAACCTTTTTAATTGAAACGAAATAATCAAAAAACCAAGCTACCAATTTACTGATGCATTTAAATGTGCAGCACAATATTGACGACGCTACATAATCATAAAAGGACATCAGGGGTCGGACAAAAAGTGCAGATGACGTCAAACCACAGGATGATTTCAAATAGTATTTTTGATTTTCATAAACAATTATCACTTATCATTTATCAACCTCTTTATTAAACGATATCGCCACTTGAAATGAGTAAGTACGGTTTTGACTGACATATTGTCAATCAGATGAACAATAAATTGACTTCGTTATTGTTTAGCTATTGTATCTTCACG
Organism: Acleris emargana; assembly: GCA_927399475.2. NCBI lineage: Eukaryota > Metazoa > Arthropoda > Insecta > Lepidoptera > Tortricidae > Acleris > Acleris emargana. The sequence goes on along the minus strand of OV656835.1, from coordinate 52,811,911 downwards.
ATTATATTAGCTAAAAATTATATAAATTTACTAATGTATAAAAAACGCTGTAAAATGTCATCTTTACTCGAATTGTGGCAATATATATATATATATATTCTACAACTGATATTTTAATATCCGTAGGAACGCAGACTACAGGACAAGGCAAAGATATCTCTACACAAACTGAGCAATCAAGTACTGCGATTGTTATGGATACCGCGAAATTGTTGGCTATTTTTTTTTTCCCCGGTCAACCAATTGAGGAAAAAAAAATCATTCAAGCATATTTTAAGTCTGTGACAACAATAATAGACTTGTTAGAAATGCATAATTTCATTAAATAATAAGTATAATAAAATAACACCAAATTATCTTTTTTTTTATTTTTACTTATCTATCTATTTATCTATTTATCTGAGGTTCCCACAGACTTGTTCTAATTTCAAATAATTATACCTTATGGTAACAAGTTTATGTCACACCTGCCCATAAAGTCGCTTTTTACGCCCGCTACGCGTATGGAAAAAGCCGCAAACATCTGCGATCTCGGACTTTCTTTGTTTTATCTCCCTAGTGGTGTAATATACTATTATTCACTACATCACCCTCTCTCTCTCATCATCACCTCTGGATTATTAATTCCATGGATAATTTTTTTACGATTATTTTGTTATGTTTCATTAATACTTACTTTGTTACTACATGTCACACGGAAGTCTAAATACAAACTTAAACATCATCCTGTGTGCAAGATTACGTCATTTTTACGTCATCCGCACTTTTTGTCCGACCCCTGGACATCACTAATACTTATCCAAATGCAACTATTGACCAAGAACTCGGTTATGTTCTCCGATCACACTACGAGCTACCCTGTGGAATTTCTAAACTCTTTGATCTATCTGGGGTGCCATTATACGAGTATATAAGAGAATGCGCCAGTCGACAGATAATAAACACATCCCCAATAGGCAAATTATCCGTGGAAACAGTGAGAGCAGTGCTCTACGGGAAGCCGCTGACAGGCTCAGATTTTTGCATGTATGGGGTGCACGGCCTGGTACAACGGAGCAGAATGTTATGGACTACGTGATAGAGAAAAAGCAGTGTGAAAGTTACCACGTATAAATACTTATAACAAGGCGAGCACATGAGTACGGTTCTTTTAAAGTTGGTGAGCCGAATGACTTGGTAGATGACCTTTTGAATTCCCAATTTTGGGCCGAAAGGATTTTCTGTTGCAGACTGGTTATTTCGGTCGCAAAGAACCAAGAAAGAATAGGTCAAACCAAATACCAAAATTTAAGATGGTTCAAGTCAAAACTCGTCGACTGGAAGAACAATCTTTTAACATCAGTTAGTAGCTGCGACTGAGACGAACTTGCACGGGTCCATTAACGTCGGAGAACTCTGCGGCGGGGTAAACATTAGCAAGTGTAGTGTGTTGAAAAAAATACGAAGAATAATGGGTATACCTCATCGACGTGTATGAAAGCGTAGCCGGTGCACATCTCGCAGCGGTCGAGGTGCTTGCGCAGCGCGCTGGCGTCGACCACGCCTTCCTCGCTGCAGCTCTTCACTAGCTTCTGGCAGATCTCCACCTGGAAAAACCCCGTTTAAAAATCACAACAGTCTGAATGGATATTTGACATAAGTATGTTTCTGCAAGTTGTTATTTAAGACTGCACCGAGCAAACGTCGAGCGTCCAGTGGCGCCCTCAATACTATTATTGTGTTTTCTGATAAACGAAAGAATTTCCATGGAATTGGACGATGCTTTTTTGTAGCGCAAGTAAAAACACAATATATGGGATACGTAAAAAACTTTGATAATAGTTACCCTTTGAGTAGTCAGCTTAACGGGAAAAGGTGGCCACTTTTTTCCGTTAAGTTGATAACTCGAAGGTCAATTGTTAGTAAACTATGGGATTTATCGTATAAGTTGTGTTTTTATTTGTAGTACAAAAATGCATCGTCCGAATTCAAGAAAATACTTTAGTTTATTAGAAATCTCAATAATAGTAATGAGGGCGCCACTGTACATCCGGCGTACGCTCGGCGCAGTCTTAATTCGGGCTCAGTTCGGCAGGACTTGCTTGCATTTTGCCTCGGTAACCAAACCTAGATCACGACAGCATCAACTCAAAATAATTGTTAGTTTTATTTCAAGCTCATAGACGTTGTATTGAAGTTGATTTTAAAATACAGTTGTACTTTGAGTAACTACACTTTTGATCTGGCAGTACGATATTGTCTGTGCAAAACGCCCGCATTGCAATATTCCAAAGTAGGGGAAGGGCTTGGTAGTAAAACGTCTTAATGTCATCACGACTTAATAAGCAAAATGACCAAAATTAAATGATCATAACAACCAATCTGGCAAAATATCTAAGGGCGGATTCGACCAAACGAGAATAAGGTCTTATAGGTACCTAGATTAAACGCCGAATTTGTATAGACTAATCACGGAGTAAGTCTTATTCCAGTTTGGTAAAATCAATGGTTAGTAGCATAAAAACTATATAGTACTTACTTACAATTTTAAGGTCTAAGTAGCAATTAGTCTAGATCGTACAATGTCAAAGCATCATTTTAATATCACCTACATGGTACTTCAGATGAAGTTACTAGCCACTTACATTGACAATTCGGTATTGACAAGTAAGATCCCTTTTTAGTTGAATACCGTTTTGAATACATACATGGAAGATACGATACGTTTAACGCATCATAAAACCTTCAACCTGGTAGTTTTGCAATTACGTAATTTTATCTATAAGGACATTTTGTAACCAAGACGTTACGTGACGTTATGCGACTCAAACCTTTTACTAACACAGTCGTTGTACAACCAAGACTGTTACGGACAGTTCGCATAAAAGAACTCGGTAGAATAAGTTATTTTATAAGTTATGTTTTTCGTTTCACGTTTTGTTTTGTTTCATATTAACACTACCCTACCGACACACGTAAATCAGTCTTCTGTTATTTTGTCTTGGAAAAATATATAAACGTGTTTAACTGCTACTACCAAATACTGACTAAACGAATAAGTGGTTATTAGTGGTTACCTGTGAATAAAGACAATTGTTTTTAAAACAGTTAACGGCTTCAGTTATATATCAAACCTCATCTTATATCTGTGTAATATAATAAATAATAATCAACTACCCGTTTCCTTTTCTTTTAAAATAATTTATCCATAGAAGATTTAAAAAGAAGCGCCTACTGGTTTTGTTGCCGCAACGTTTCCTTGAAATTTTTCTTAACCATTATGAAATGCGATAATACCTTAAAACAAGCGGATTTAAAACAATGTTATCACTGCAAGGCCGATTATCACTACTGATGCTTGGGGTAGGAAGGTAGCGGGAAGGAATTGCGTGGTGTCGGTCGACGCCCCTGACCGGCAGCTGTTCCAGCCGGATCATCCCCGACCCCTGCTTCTAATATTGGCACTGACATGGATAATGATTTAAAGAATATATATAAATTAAAAATTAACCGAAGCCACTAATAAAATCCTAGCTGAACAAAAAATTTGACCTATGGTCGTTACCACCCGTACTAATTACTCCAAAGTAGATTGAATCATGGATTGTACTAAAATTCAATGAATAAAGTTAATTTTGAGAAAAAACCAAGGTAAACGAAAACACGACTAGTGTGTGAACAACTTATCGATACTATCTTATTTCAGATGTCGACTATGGGTAAAGCTGACCGGCAATGTGGATTTAGCGTATATAAAGGCTGAACGAAAATAAATGAATTTGTGGAAATCATTTAGCATCTGGTGCCTTTAATCTAAAGGTAAACCGATTAAGAAGAAATGCTATACTGACACTAAATCTCAATGCGCCACTCTCGGACGAAATTCTTTCATCATTTCCTATTGTTCCAGAGTTTAAAAAGTCAGGAAAAGGTATTTTTTTCACTTCTCATCCTTGTAAAGTTCTTCTTTATGCTGGGTATAAGGCTGCACAAAATCGCATTTTATGCAGTCGTGCAAAAAGTGTTGTCGCCATCTATACTTCAGTTTTTTTAGCAAAAGAAAGATCTTTGAAAAAAAATCGGGTAGGCAAAGAAACAAGTTGCAAATTTTATTAGTGTGTTTTTAATATTAATATTAAAATACTTTATGCAATGATTCAGTAGATATACATACATCAATGTGATATAAAGTGCCTCACTGCCGCCTGTAGCGGTTTTCACCACTCCAATCAAGCAAGGAACAATTTATTATAGTCACTCTACCAAGGTCAAATCTAACACTGAGTATAAAGATCAGGATGGATCATTTATCACAACTGCAAAAGAGCATGAATGATATGAAGGAGCTGTTTGAGTCAAGAATGACTGCCTTTGAGAATATGTCTCCAGTCCAGGGGCCTGACTCATCTATCGCCACTGAGTTTCTCACTTTTAAAACACTCATATGGAGCGCAGTAGAGAGTCTTCAGGTGCAGATGGGTCTTGTCCTCAAGACTCTCGAAGATCAGGAGATGCGGTCGCGGTCTGCTATGTTACTGCTGCATGGAGTTCCAGAGTCGGAGCAGGAAAATGTGGTCATGACGGTGACTAATGTTTGCAATACAGATCTTCAAGTCTCTGATATACAGCCAGAGTCATTCATTTCGTGCCTTGGCCTTGGTAAGATACGCAGTTCATCTAAGCCTAGGCCAATATTAATCAAATTTATGAATCAGAGAGCTCGTGACTTTATCTGGTCTAGCAAGAAACGGCTTAAAGGCTCTGGGATGACACTCTCTGAGTTTCTTACTAATAACCGGCATGCTGTATTTGTGGAGGCTCGTAGGATTTACGGAGTCAAAGGTAGCTGGACCAGCGTCGGGCGGATCGTCGTGTTGTGTCGTGATGGTTTTCGTCGCAGAGTCTCAACTATAGCGGAGTTGCGGTCGTTGCCTGCGCCAGCGTCAGGTCCTGGCGTCACCGCCGCCACGGATCAAACCCAGGCAGCTCAGACGGGGCCTGGTGTGACTCAATCGGCGCCTGCGCTGCGGGCCCGTGCGCCACGACCGGCCGTCGTCAAGAAAAACCCTTCCGTGGCCCCTCAATACAAAGCAAAGCAGTAGGTTGAGAAAGGTGTTAGGTGTCCTTGACGTTTTTTACCATTCTGTACTTTCTTATTTTCTGTTATCTATTCTATTTTATGTTACCTTCAGTTTCAGTTTTATTTAACACTTATCTATCAAACGTCAAATTCTACGTCTGACGTTTTTGTTAGTCACTCAGATGACGTTTTGGCGTTTGGTTTTTGCTTTGTGCTTGGTACCGTACTATAAGATATATTTTTCCTACAATTTTTAATTTTAATTCTCATTTTTAGATTATTTTGCATTAATTGTCTAGTAGTCATTTCATGTTCCTCCGTTTAAAATGTTTACACGGGTTCTTTTTTATACTACTTATAAATAACCTTTCTCAAAAGTGGTGTAACTAGCTGCCGGCGAGTAAATGAGGGTACTTGGCATTGAGGCTGCTTGCGCGCCCTTGGTTAAGGATACATTATTTCTAGTATATAGCCTTATTATTATTTATTTATATATTATATTTATTACATTTATTTATCATTAGTATTTGTAAATAGTACCTTTAATGTCCGATGTATTGAATATCAGCACGAACAGCGAATTTTTCTCTTTGTCTTCTTCTGGCTCCAGTCTTTATGATTCATTCAGCGATGACTCTGACATGCCTGATCTAGGTGAACGGCTGAACTGCACCTTTGAGCCTTGTGGTAAAAACTTTAATGTGGCTCACATAAATGCACAAAGCGTTCCGGCTCACTACCCTGCGTTGCTTGCGTCATTTACTTCAAAAAACCTTCACGCTATCCTTATTTCCGAAACATGGCTCAAGCCCACTTTAGCTTCTACCCTTTATCAATTGCCCGGGTACCGCCTGTTCCGTAATGACCGGACCGGAGTTAGGAATGGCGGATGTGGAACTGTCCGTGGTGGAGGTGTTGCCATATATCTGAGGGATGATTTAGCATGTCAAGTAGCTGCTCAGTCTCCTACTGTCTACTCAAACTCACCTGAATTTATATATCTCGATATAACTCTTCATAGCGCTAAAGTCCTTCTGGGTGTTTTTTACAGCCCTTCTTCAAATGTAAACTACTTTGGCACTCTAGAAGATACCATTACTAATCTTAGTCCGCAATTTGATCATCTCATAATCATGGGAGACTTCAACACCTGCTTAATTAAAAATGATGTCAGGGCTAATAAGCTCCATTCTTTGACCTCTTCTTTAAATCTTACTTTATTACCTTCTAGCCCTACACATTTTCCGCATAACGGACCTCCTTCTCTCCTAGACCTTATTGTGACGTCATCTCTAGATCTTGTTTCCTTTCACGGACAATTCAACGCCGCTGCTTTTTCGAATCATGACCTTATTTACGCTTCTTTCAAAATTCGGCCTCCTAAACGGAGACATAAAATTATCATGCGTCGAAATCTCCAGGGCATAAATATGCAGGCGTTTCAGAGGGATTTGTGCGATGCAGACTGGCCTGATATTGGGGCGCTCGGGGACATAGACCTTGCACTTTCGGCTTTCAACACCAAATTTTTAAATATTTTTGACAAGCACGCTCCCTTGAGGCCTATGAGAGTCAAACATTTTCCTGCTCCGTGGCTTACGCCAGATATTAAAAGTCTCATGGCCAAAAGGGATCGGGCACGTGTTAGACTACGGCGTGACCCATCGGAGGGAAATCATCAAAGCTACTTATCGTTACGTAACCGCTGCAATAAGGTGTGTAGGGATGCTAGACGTAGATATATACATAAATCTATCGAAGATTGTCCCTCCACCAAATTGTGGAAGTTTCTAAAGTCGCTTGGGGTGGGCAAATCCAGGGACCGGAAAACCCCTTCTTTTGATTAACCCTATCAATAGGCTTAGCCTATCATTCGGTTAGCCAATCGATGTGCTTAGCTATGATTGAGTCACCTTAACGTTAGGGCGAACCCCTTTGAAGTAGTTAACCGCATCCATAGAGCTTACCCGGTTCATTAGGGTTTCGGTAGTTTAATATTGAAGCGCTTAGCATTGACTGGGTATTACCCCATCGATCGCCTCTTTCTTTTTGGCGCATTCGGGCGAATTCTAGCCGTCTCGCTTAAGCGGCTTCTGCCTGCCGCCACCCTATCAATTGTAAGGTAATTCAATAATAAGTCTTAACTCTTGCGCATAGAGGTTAAACCAGCTTGAAACCGTTCGAATAAGCTTGAATGAGGTGACAGACAATAGGGTATTGGAATAGGCTTAGCACTTAGTCGAATTAACCGTATCGTTGGGTTGCCCTTTCTTTGAGCTAAGTCGACGATAAGCTAAGCGCATCCTTGGGGTTTGTAACAACAAGTCTATCAAAAAGCATATCGAAAACCCGATTCGCGCTAAGCGGTTCCGGTCCCTGGGCAAATCACAACAATCTCCTACTTACTCTTTAGATTTAAATGCTATCAATAGCCATTTTTCGACCCCCCCCGTAATTTTAAACCCCTCTGTCAAGCAACGCACTCTATCTTTTCTTTCCACTGTCACACACCCCGACTCCTCTACCTTTGAGCTTGGTAATATTTCCCCACAAGAAGCACTTGCTATTCTCAGATCCATTAAGACGAAAGCTGTTGGTGAAGATGGGCTTAGCGTGGACATGCTCATGCTCGCGGCGGATCATATCACTCCCATCCTATCCAGCATCATCAACCTATCTCTCTCATCCGGTACTTTTCCCTCCACGTGGAAATATGCCCATGTGATTCCACTTCCTAAATCCACTAACCCATCTTCGTATGCTCAGTACCGTCCTATCTCCATTCTTCCAGTTCTTTCGAAAGTTATCGAGCATTTCGTGAATCGCCGTCTTCTATCCCACCTCAATAGGCATAACCTTCTTAACCCTCTCCAATCAGGCTTCCGTCCCGGGCATAGCACTGTCACTGCCTTGGTTAAGGTCACCGATGACATTCGTCTGAGTATTGAAAACAAAAAACTGACAGTTCTTGTCTTACTGGATTTCAGCAGCGCTTTTAACACCGTTGATTTCGATATTCTTCTTGGAATTCTTAATACCCTTAACTTTTCACCTTCAACTCTTTCGTGGTTTCAGGCCTACCTATCTGGGAGGCGCCAGCGTGTCAGGGTGGATGACAAGTACTCAGAGTGGTGTGAACTCTCCGCTGGTGTTCCCCAGGGCGGGGTGCTTTCTCCTCTTCTTTTTTCAATATTTATTAACAGTATTTCGCAGTCACTTCGTTGTTCCTATCATTTGTATGCTGATGATTTGCAAATATATTCTTCTGCCGGTTTTGATGATTTCCCTTCCTTGGTGGGACAAATTAACAGCGATCTTGAATCGATACGTTGCTGGGCTGAGAGATTCGGTCTACAAGTGAATGCCAAGAAGTCGCAGGCTATTGTTCTTGGTAGCCCTCACTTTATCACGAGACTGTCTGAGACCGTGGTACCTAATGTTTTCTATGATGGGGATTCCTATTCCCTTCTCCTCTACAGTCAAAAACTTAGGTATTACTATGGATCCGACATTGTCCTGGTCAGCTCACATCAACGCTGTAAGTCGTAAGCTCTTTGCGTCACTCCACTCCCTGAGGCGTCTGCAGAATTTTCTACCCTTCCAGACAAAATTAACTCTTGCTCGTTCCTTGTTACTCCCGCTTCTAGATTACGGCGATATAGCGTTCTTGGGCCTGAAGGAGGAACTGCTTGACAGACTGGAGCGTCTGCAGAACGTTTGCATCCGATACGTTTTTGGCCTGAGGAAGTTCGATCACGTGTCGATGTTTCGTGCGCAGCTGAAATGGCTTCCTATCCGCCGCCGTAGAGATTTACATGTACTTTCACTTCTTTTCAATGTCCTCTTCCATTCTTCTTCTCCTCCCTATCTTTCTGAAAGATTTAGCTATTTAGCCTGCGGCAGCGGTCATCGCCTGCGTTCCAGTGCCAATCTTTCCCTTGCGGTTCCGTCTAATAAAACACATTTCTATGCCAAATCCTTCACAGTCCGTGGTGTCCAACTTTGGAATGAGCTTCCGTTGTCCTTAAGACAATCACCTACTGTAGTCGCTCTAAAGCGAAATTTAAAAACGTTGTGGCTGAATGAGTCGTGAAGCCGAGTTCCTATAATGATTATAGTTATATATATTCATATATATATATTATATACAGTGTGTCTCTGACCTTGGGGCTTTAAATGCAACGATCGATTCTACTCGCTAAACTGAACTACTTTTGTTCTGCAACATTAAAAAATAACTTAAACTTAGATAACTAATTGATGTTAAAGTCTAATTGTAAAATCAGTGTATTACATTCTGGCCATTCAATCACTATCTCATGGTACGGGGGCGACATTACCTTGGTACGAGGGCTAAAGGAAAATGGAGAATTGGACCGCGTACATTGAAAATTAGATTTAACCTGTATGATAATAAATAAATTTAAAATGTACATATTTTTAACAACTTACAGAACAAAAGAAGTTTAGTTTCAGGAGTAGAAATTATCTATGCATTTAAAGCCCCAAGGTCAGAGGCACCCTGTATATATTATATTATATGTGTATTTTATATGTGGGTACCTAAGTTTATGTTACTTACCTACCTTGAGTACCTGAGTCGTTTAATCGTTTAGTTTTTTTTTTTCTTCTAATTATTAGTATTATCATCTGTTTTTGATATTTTTTGTGCAAACTTGTATGTGTCCAACCCTATGCATTGTCCTTACTCATTAACTTCAGGGTTAGCTGGAAGAGATCCCATTTAGGGATAAGTTCGCCTTTGTACATTACTTTAATATTTATATTGTAATATTTATATTTTTGTGCAATAAAGAGTTTACATACATACATCTTCACAGAAGTATTTATAAGGTTTTTACCAGGCACGGTTTGCTGAATAATGAATTAATTAATGAAAACATCCATTCCTCATTTTATTTTACGAACACATTGTGTCTAGTTATTAAACGTATAAATCTAATTTAATATGCATGCAAAATATCAATTAATAATGCGTTGTTTTTTTTTTATTTTACGTTCATTATATTTCTTATTGTTTCACAATAAAATACCCAAAGAAGCCGAGGCAGTGCGAAATAGGAACGTTTTTATTAGTATGTATATACTATTAAATTAAAAAGCTCGCTACATTAAGAACTGTGTGAACAGATATTTAAATCGGTCCCTCATTAAGCTTCATGACATGATGCTTATGGCAAATGTCTATTCTATGTACTTAAATGTATATGTCACTTGATCGCCTACCGATATATTTTAGTGTGGTTGTTTTTTTCTAGTAAAGTCGTTAAGTTAACCAAATACCAACGAGTAAAACAAAAAAGGCAGACATTCAAAAATGGCTTAGAGAAAAGAAAATAGAGTAATGAGGTGAGGGGTCAATTACTTGATAAAGTCAAACAACATACCTAGGCGTTTGTATGAACAATATGTGATTGATGAGATGGCCAACAAAATGGGATTCACAGTGATAAGGCTACCGCCATATCACTGTGAACTCAACCCCATATAAATTATCTGGACACAGGTAAAAGGCTATGTTGCCACTTACAATAAAGATTTTAAGATGGCAACAATCAAAATATTGGTCCCGGATGCATTCAAATCCATAACAGCAGGAAATTGGACCGCGTGTATTGAACATGTAAAGAAAGCCGAGGAAAATATTATGCGTATATATTTTGTTATAGATAGTCCCCGGATTGTTGTGGCACTGACGTCACAATAGGGTGATTTGGGGAGTAAATGGACTGGTAGAAAAAAATGATACATAAATTATAAGATAAGATAAAAATGTATATTCATTTCACCATAGAAAAACATAATTTCATTTACGATACGTAACCGAATAAATCTTAATAAAGTCACAATAAAAAATTCCCAGAGAATCGATCGATATTAAATTTTTGGTATATAACTGCAAGACTTAAAATTCTACTTATACTAATTTTCGACGAAAAACTGAGCGGTCGAATAATTATTTCGTTCCACTGTTGCATTCGGGAAATGGAACATACATATATTAGAATTAACTTTATCAATGTATGCAACCTATGCAAACCTATATAAAGTTTGACCTTATATATAAACTGTTTGCTTTATTGGCAACTGCACGTCACTTTGATGTATTAATGTGTCTCATAAGGCGTATGTTTTATTTGTTGAATTGAAATAAAATAATGTCTCTAAATAAATATCTTGTTAAATTTGACTTTTTAAAAGTAATCCATAACAAATTATTTTGTAAATGTTGTATCACAAAGGTAGCTTCAAAAACTTACAACATTCGAAAACATCTACGTTCAAAAATACACGGAGAAAAAGCGAGCGGAAAAAAAAACCAAAGTGAGTTTTTTGGCTCAATTAAATAATTCGCATTTTCGTACTTTTATCGAAAGTTGTTTGAGTGGAAACTAAGCACAATCGAATTACTTGCCACAACTATATAAAACAAAATATGCATCAATTCAAGAAGAACTCCGCAAAGCCATTTAGAACCACTATTGATCTGTTACGGAGAGTCCGTTAACGAAAGAGCAACGTCGATATTTTAATCAACTGATAATTTATTTATAGGAAGTTTCGCAATAATATGTACTTATACCAAAAAATAATAAGTACAATTTCGTATTAATTAACACTATATGATATTTTTTATATTATCTTATCTTAATAAATCCGTATTAATTAATACTGTTCCATTTACTCCCCAAATCACTCTATTGTGACGTCAGTGCCACAACAATCCGGGGTCTAATCATAATAAATGTAAATTAATCAAATTCTTCAGAATCAGATTTTTCGGACTCACTTTCTGAAAATTATTAAAGTGTATATTTATTTGTTAATAGTTTTATTTGCACCACCACAACCACAACCAGCCGTTAATATGTCCGTCTGCTGGGCACATGCCCCCTTTCGTAATAAGAAGGAAAGGACAATAGTCCCTAACCTGGCCCTCCTAACTCCTGCACAGTGACACTTCGCTCCGTCTTTAGAAGCTCAAGTTGCCGGGTACCCATGTCGAACTGCATTGCGACGAGGGAGGTGAGATATCCAGACCGTTTGTCACTAGAGAGCTGCGCCGTCAAGTATTCGAGAGCCTACACTCCCTAAGCCATCCTGGTGCCAACGCGTCCATAAAGCTCGTCACAGATCGATACGTATGGCCAGGAATGAAGAAAGATTGCCGAGAGTGGACACGTACCTGTTTGGCATGCCAGCGCGCTAAGGTAACTCGCCATGTTTCTGCACCACTAGGCACGTACAGACTACCACGAGCGAGATTCATGCACATACACATAGACCTCATAGGCCCCATGCCTGTGTCTCAAGGATTTAGGTATTGCCTCACGGTCGTCGATCGCTTTACACGATGTCCTGAAGCGATACCATTACAGGAGATCACGGCTGAGACCGTAGCCAGGGCCTTATTGTACGGATGGATCGCTCGCTTTGGCTGCCCTAATGACATAGTTACCGATCGCGGGAGGCAGTTTGAGAGTGCACTGTTTAGGTACCTGGCTCAAATGGTTGGGTTCCAGCATCGACGCACCACTGCCTACCACCCAGCGTGCAATGGCCTCGTGGAGCGATTTCACAGACAGTTAAAGGCTGCTATCACCTGTAATGCGAGTACCAACTGGGTGGAATCGTTGCCTTTGGTTTTACTTGGGATACGCAGTGCTTTTAAGGAAGACCTACATGCTACCGCCGCTGAGCTGTTATATGGTGAGACATTGAGACTGCCTGGAGAGTTTTTAGATGCCCAGACATTACCTGAAAACAGGACAGTACACAGGCCCTTACGAAGTTATACGGCGAAGTGATAAAGTGTATAATTTAAAAGTGAACGGTAGAATTGTGAGTTTGTCCATCGACCGTATTAAACCTGCTTATATACCATCTGAGCCAGTAAATACACCAATTCCTACTCCACCTACTCCACCTACTCAATCTCCTCCTGAGACAGATATCACTATTTAAAAAACAACATCAGGACGTACGGTTCGCGTTCCTGACTACTATCGCCCTTGACGGTCTCTGGAGGGGGGTGATGTGGCGTAGGAGTTGGATATTCTTAAATTAACAAATAATTGTCAACAATTATAATGTATAATAATAATGTGTAAATAATATTTCAAATAATAAATTCATATAATTTTGTATAGTTATAAATAAGTATAACTCATATTAAGATTATGTAAATATTTCAGTATATATATCTAAATCAACTTATATTAAATGTATGTTATAGGACAGAGCGACTAGTGAATCTACAAGTTGTTTACCGCAGCGGCGCGCGGAACCGGTCCAGCGGCCGGCCGCGCGACGCTTGCGCCGGTCACGTAGGCAGTCCCTAATCGTTATCGACGCGGAACGCATGTCTCTTGGACGCTCCAACTGCTTACGCTTACGAGTTTCTAGTGCAATTATTTCCTATCTGTTCTATCTCTCGCTTGCTCCTACTCCTTCTTAATTGACTGACTGGTGTTGTGTGTTATTTGTGCCTTCTGTGAACTGTACAGAACAATAAACTTAGTGTGCATTTAACTGCTTGAAGTGCTTATTTGTCCCCGCTTCGCTTAACCCACACGCTGAGCCGCTGCTACAAGGAAAGTCCCGCACACATTTACTACCAAAGTACTAATAGATGTAAGTAACTATAGAAAAAAAACCAGCCCATTATCATAAAAGGGCATTTGCCCTTCCCTTATCCTGCTACGGCCTTTCACCCTGTATATACATAATTTATAAATATATATAATTTAACAAAAAATGAATATTAGAAACAAGTACTCGTAAGACCTACTCGTAAGGAAAATATCTCAAGCTGTAATAAAAACAAAATTAAGAAGAAGTTCAGTGGCGGGAAAGATGTATTTTCTATAGTTTTGGACTATTAATTAGGTAGTTGCTCTAAGCTCTGCAAAACTTGTGGTGTTACGGAATTTATTGAAAAATAGGTCTATTCCGACTAGTTACATTGTTAGTTCCATTGATGGAACTAGATGGACTTTTTTTCCTAGTAGTTACATTCAACGAAGATGGTTTCCGTAATGGAACTACCTGGACTTACATTAATAATGCCTATATTAAAAAAGAAAAAGGTAATATCACTCGCTATAACGCTCATTTGATATAATTATTGAATTATATAACAACATTTAATGTATTTAAATATGATATAATTATTATTTTAAATAATTATCATATGATCAAATAATTATATTTATAAGTAGGTATTATTAATGTAACTACTTGGAAAAAAAAGTCCAGGTAGTTCCATTACGGAAACCATCTTCGTTGAATGTAACTACTAGGAAAAAAAGTCCATCTAGTTCCATCAATGGAACTAGCAATGTAACTAGTCGGAATAGACCGAAAAATATGCAAAATAACGTATTGAACAGACATTGCCGCCTCAATCCAAGTATAGTAGTTTATGAAATTGTTGCATAATGAGGGGTATTAAAACACGAGTGTGTGTTTAAGAACCGAGCCGCTAGGCGAGGATTTTAATAGTATCACACGAGTGTTTTAATACCTAGTTATGTGCAGTTTCATACACTACTTTATCTACTCTCATACATTGTGATTCAACCTACTAAATAAAAGATCAAAGTTAATAAGGTAACTACAGCAAAACGTATTCAATGAATGGCGCAAAAACCTAGCACATCACCGCGCATGCGTTAAAGCGGGCGCTGTCACAGACAATTAAAAATTGGAATGAAAACTTTTTGTAATGCTGTAAAAATGACGCGAACCGCATGTGCGTTCCATTATAAAACAATAATTGATATGGAACCTCGTTGGTGACATTAACTTTTTGGATTAACTTGTATCGTAATGGTAAAAAATTTACTTTATAAAATTATTTTGTTACAGAAATAATGTTATAACGTGTTTTTTTTTAAATTTCGGTATTGTGCTTATAAAGTATGCCAATATAAATTCGTTTTGAAGTTTATAATTCGAACTTTACGATATGAGAGTAGATTTTTTTTATTATAAAACGTATGAAAATTGAAAAGTCTGGAGTAGCGGCAAACAAGTCAATACATTCGCATTCATGTAAGTTTTTTTACATTTTCACTGTTTTATTTCCTCGTAATCGATTTAGCTCGGTCTTAAAACCCATTTTTACTCATTTTATTTAATTATCAACCCTCGCCTGCCGGCTCGGATGGGTACCATAAGTCTAGGGTAAAATGTTTTGTTTTATGACCTTGTTGTACAATCTACTATTGATTTATAACGTTGTAACAAACATAAACAAAAACAGACAAGTAGCTATAATAGACTCTTTGTTACTTGGGTCTCTTTACTTGGACTGCGAACAGTGCGAACTAGAGAACCGAGCGATCATCTAAGTATTCCAAGTTTATTGTGCGATAATTGTTACTTGTGGGAGGACCTTGTGCAGGGACCGTCCGGGTTGGTACCACCATCTTATCCATTAACCTACCGCCAAGCAGCAGTGTTCGCATCGTTGTGTTTCGGTTTGGGGATAAGACAGCCGGTGAAATGACTAGCATAGAGGCATTCCATCTTAGTCCTCAGGGTTGGCAACGCATTTGCAGTCTTGTGAATGCGAATGTCTATGGGTCACAGTTTCCACTTACCATCAGGTGGCCTGTGTGCTCGTTTGCCTTCCCATGATATAAAAAAAAAAAAAAAAAACCGGTTTAATTGAGTGCGGTAATAAAGTGAAGCATTCCTACCACTTATATTTTTATTTTATTACATACATACATAAAGTCACGCCTTCATTCCCAGAGTGGGGTAGGCAGAGCTAAAGAATTACCAACAAGTCTTAAAACTTCTTGATAATTCTGTAAGGCACATTTTGCACACATTTTATTAATACGCAAAATTTACTGGTATTATTTATATTATTTTATTTGAGTTAAGTTAAATTGTTAAGTTTGTCAGATTGATTAAATTATATATATTTTAAATATTGAAATAAGTGGTTTTGATCGGTCATCGGAACGCAAGGTGTGTCGTGAGCACATTTATTTAGTACTATATTTTTCTCCAAGAAACTATGCTAATATTTTTAGCCGTTTTCGAGTTACAGCTCGTTAAAGTTTAATACAAAAAACGTGTAGTTTCAACCCTAACAGCTGATAAGGTCAATGACCCCACCTTGACCTAACTAGTAAACACTAACTTTGTGACGTTATTGATGGATGACATTTTGTAGGTGCATTGACAATATTTTTGTTTTGCAACCTG
Organism: Acleris emargana; assembly: GCA_927399475.2. Classification (NCBI taxonomy): domain Eukaryota; kingdom Metazoa; phylum Arthropoda; class Insecta; order Lepidoptera; family Tortricidae; genus Acleris; species Acleris emargana. The sequence continues at coordinate 52,795,608 of OV656835.1, read as the reverse complement.
TTTGTTTCACAGATAATTATTACAATGACAATAAGCACGTCACAATTATGTCACACTCTTAAACTAATGAAATGCTTAATAATGCCACTATTTGAGACTAGAGATTATCTCAATTTGTTACTGTTATACGCAGAGTGCAACTACAATACCTCTGAGACTTTGCGTCAATACAGACAGCGATATCCTCCACCGCATCCATCAGATCGTCGAACGATTTTACGTGCCTTTGACCGCGTTGCTAGCAATCGTCCTATAATCCCCCGAACATCTCAAGACGACCAACGCGGAGGAGGTGTCGTACGACTTGCTGCGGGTCTCGAAGAAAGAGTACTGCGTTATTTTGATCGAAATCCAAGAGCAAGTTCCAGGCGGGCGGGTCAGCACTTCGGATTAACTCATACGACAGTATTGAAGATACTAAAACGTGCCCGTCGTCGTCCTTATCACATACAGAGGGTTCAAGCGTTATTGCCCAGAGACTGCCCCATCCGGGAAGCATACTGCCGGTGGTTGTTGGAAAAAACAGCTGGAGACCGTGACTTCATTAGACGCATTATTTGGACGGATGAAAGTGTATTTACACGCAATGGAATGTGGAACAGGCGAAATGAACACGTGCACGCCGAAGAAAACCCATTCGCGTACCGTTATAGCGTACCAATATCGTTGGCCAGTAAACGTATGGGCTGCAATTCACGGGGAAACAATTATAGGGCCTGTGTTCTTACCTGCAACACTTAACAGAGTTGGATACATGGCCCTCCTAAACTCCGAGGTTGACGCTTACCTCGATAACTTGCCAGTTGCCACTGGCCGAAAGACAAAGCACTTGGTACCAACAAGACGGAGCACCAGCTCATTCCGTGATAGAAGTGCGTGAGAAATTAAACACTGAGATTGGGGGATAGGGCGATTCGGGCCACACCGTTGGCCCCCAAGGAGTCCGGACCTCACGGCACTGGACTTTTTTCTGTGGGGCACGATTAAAGACAAAGTGTTCAGGACAGAATATGATACTGCCCAGGAAATGAAAGAAAGATTAATTACTGCCTTCGAACAACTGCGTAGAAAAAATCGTGAAGAAAATACATTATCGAAGGTGCATTGCATCGCCATACTCGGGCACGAGCTGTTGCCTCTATCATTAGACGCGGTGGAATATTTGAACATCGGGTGTAGATCCCTAAGATAACAGGTATCCTTTTCTCCTTACAAATGTTGGAATGTAGTTAGGAACATAGGGTTGTCACCAATATTAAACACGACTCATTTTAACTTTTTTGTTTTCTTTATAATAATTGTTTCTAACCATTGCACATCGAATGTACATCACTTATGTGATATTATATTTTCGGGAACGGCCCTCGTCCCTTTCCACCCTGTATATAATAAAAAACTTAAAATTACTTTTACTAATAATCTTAATAAACATTAATATAATTCTAGATTTCATGCGGTGACACTCCAATCCGTAATAGAGAACATTAATTGTTATTAATAAGTTTTAAGGATAAGAATTCTTTAATACAATAAAATCTCTTTTCCAGCAACCATTTACATAGCGCATTCACAAATCTATTATAGGTCAATGTTTTAATTTCTTCGGGAATATTATTGTACACCTTTATAGCCATGCAACAACAATTTCTCTGGCGTAATTTTGACACAGTTTTCTGCTGTACTAGTTTTTGAGGATACCTTGTATTGAATTTACAAACATATTTAAGCTGAGTAAACAAATTGAAGTTTGATTTCACAAATTTATACATTTCCAATATACAGGGTGTCCCGTAAGTACCACGTCAAACTTAAAGGGGAGGTAGGTGAGCAAGCCACCTCCCTAATATGGAAAAATCGCCTTAGTAAAAGTCGCATTGTTTTCGAGATATTTGGATTTTTCTAATTTTTAGAAAAATGTGCACCCGTTCTGAGATTTGATCTGTGGTATTCGGAATTTATAATTTTTTATTTCTTTTTTATTGCAAAACAATCTTGAATAGTTGTGTTATCAAATGGTAAAAACCATTTAAAAGTAATTGTTATAGTTTATTTTATTTTTTAAATTTAATTTCAAATTTGCCTCTTCAGTTTTATTTTGGTCAAACTTTAGCCCCTCCTGGTGAAAAAAAAATACATGACCACTAGTTAGCCAATTAGATTAAAAACATGCTCGTTTAATGGGCATTTCAAAATGATAAATATTTTATCATCAAAACACTTATAAATATTTTTTTTTAAAGAAAAGCGTAAAATACACTTCAATTCACGTTAAGCCAGTACTGCCACCCAAGCTTACTTGCGACGCGAGCTGTATCAGAATTCCATGCTAGTTTAAATCAGCAGCAATGCAAAACTAATCGAACAAATTAAAATCTTTAAATTTAGCTTAATTTATAAAAAAAAAGTTATAAAACTTTTAATCTGCAATATTCCAAGTAGGTAATTATTCGATTTGGGCTTACAACCTGCACAATGCCAAACACTTTATTAAAAATAAATACTGTCCTAAAACTATTCGAACTTCGTTCGAAATTTAAAAATAATTTTGTTCCTCTTTTGTTTAACCACACACCGAATAAACAGTAAGATTGGGTTCAAATGTGACAATAAACAAAAGAGGAACAAAATTATTTTTAAATTTCGAATAGTTTTTGGCCAGTATTTTTTTTTAATAAAGAGTTTGGCATTGTGCAGGTTGTAAGCCCAAATCGAATAATTACCTACTTGGAATATTGCAGATTTATGTAAAGTTTAATAATTTTTTTTATAAATTAAGCGAAATTTAATGATTTTAATTTGTTCGATTAGTTTTGCATTGCTGCTGATTTAAACTAGAATGGAATTCTGATACAGCTCGCGTCGCAAGTAAGCTTGGGTGGCAGTACTGGCTTAACGTGAATTGAAGTGTATTTTACGCTTTTCTTTAAAAAAAATATTTATAAGTGTTTTGATGATAAAATATTTATTATTTTGAAATGCCCATTAAACGAGCATGTTTTTAATATAATTGGCTAACTAGTGGTCATGTATTTTTTTTTTCACCAGGAGGGGCTAAAGTTTGACCAAAATAAAACTGAAGAGGCAAATTTGAAATTAAATTTAAAAAATAAAATAAACTATAACAATTACTTTTAAATGGTTTTTACCATTTGATAACACAACTATTCAAGATTGTTTTGCAATAAAAAAGAAATTAAAAAATTATAAATTCCGGATACCACAGATCAAAAACTCAGTACGGGTGCACATTTTTCTAAAAATTAGAAAAATCCAAATATCTCGAAAACAATGCGACTTTTACTAAGGCGATTTTTCCATGTTAGGGAGGTGGCTTGCTCACCTACCTCCCCTTTAAGTTTGACGTGGTACTTACGGGACACCCTGTATATAGTGATGGAAGAGTGAGTACCTTCAATTCGTCAAATAATTGTTTGCATGATGTAAGCGGTGGCTTGTTACATATAGCCCTTATGCATTTTTTTTGGCTGATGAATAATCTTTCAATGTCATAAGAGTTACCCCACAGCAAGAGTCCGTACCTAAGCACTGACGCCACATAGCCGTGGTACGCTATCAGCGCTGTTTCTTTACTGACAACTGCTGCAAGCCTCCGAATTGGATACACAAAACTATTTATCATTTTACATTTCTTATTAATTTGAGGTCTCCATGAAAAATTGTTATCTAATATTATACCTAGAAATTTATGCTCATCAGATTCAGATATAATTGTATTATCATAAGTTCTAAGAGTTGTTGGTAATTCTGTAGCTCTGCCTACCCCACTCTGGGAATGAAGGCGTGAAGGTATGTATGTGGTTTTTTTCGGGTAGGTGGATAAAAAAAGTAAACATAGTCTCAAACTAATTTAATTCTCTAAAATTAAAAAAAAACACTATTTTTCGTAAAGACCTAGTCAAAATCAATGATATATTGACCTAAATCACCTACCAGCAGTAATTTTCTCATTTCTTGAAAGTTTCAACATATTTTGTCACAGCACTGATACTATAACCTCGAAATGTCACAATCTGAGATGAAGACATCTGTTGCCGAACTTGCCACTTTGTTCACTGCCAGGATGGCTGAATTTCAAGGCAGCCTAGATAGGGCTGGTGCCGGTAACCCTTCTGTGGCTTCAATTGTAGCTGAAATTGCAGCGTTCAAAAGCTTCGTGATGAAAGCACTGAGCATTCTACAGCAGCAGGTGGAGTCACTGTCTCATCAGGTAGACTCCCTTGATATGCGTTCCCGCAGCAAGATGCTGCTATTGCATGGTGTTGCTGAGTCTCATGGTGAGGACACCACAGCTCGTGTTAGTGCGACGCTTCAAAAACATCTCAAGAGGGAGAATGCAGGTGAGATTGCACGTTGTCATCGCACTGGTCGGTCTCGTAGTGATAAGCCTAGAGCCATCCTTGTCAAGTTTCGTGACATCATAAACCGGGACGAGGTATGGTTCGGCAAGACGGCACTAAAAGGCACGGGTATCACGGTGTCGGAGTTTCTGACGAAGTGTCGCCACGATACTTTCATGGCGGCCCGTGAACGCTTCGGAGTCCGGAGCTGTTGGACTCGTGACGGAGTGGTGCATATTCTGAGCGCAGGCGGTGTGCGGCACCGCGTTACCTCTCTTGCGGAGGTCAGCGCCATCCCAGTCGTGCCTGCGGCCACTGCCGTTTCATCTCCTCTTGCCGGCGCTAGTGGTACCTTGCAAATGGTGCCGCCAGTCAAGAAGACCAGGAGAAACATTGCGAAGCCGGCCACTTACTAACTTTGATGCCGTAAAATCAGCGATTATTTGTATTACCTACTTATAATTCTCTTCATCATTGTGCTTCGTGATTTGGCAGTATATTGTACGGGTTATTTTATTTTATGTATACCCTCAATCCTTTTTATTGATTGATCGATTTATTTTTGTAAATGTGTTTTTTTTTTTTTTTTTTTAAATTAGCTTCTGTCCGTTTGGACAACTTGCCAGTGTCAAAGTTGAAAGGTGCACGTGAATTATTGTATCAGTTAGCTGTCACTTTGACATGACGTTTCTCTCTGACACTCTCTGGGTCTGTTCAGTGTTGCCGACTTATACGTTGCGTTTCGTTATTCGTAAACATACTTTCGATATTACGTTTTTATTTCTTATCTTTGTTTTACTGCTGGCAGGTAGTGTCTACTAAAGCGCCTTTAAATATTTACATATATTTATTATTACTTATTTTTTATTTTATTTTTTATACACCGTGTTTTTATTGATTTACGATAACTTCGGCATATTACTAGGTACATCCATAAAAACTAAGTGGTAGATTCTTTTTTTTTTATATTGCAAAAAAAAAAATTTTTTTCTATGGAGCTAAGTTCATTTAGTTACTTTGCTCCATAGTTTTTTTTTTTTTTTTGCAATATAAAAAAAAAGAATCTACCACTTAGTTTCTATGGATGTACCTAGTAATATGCCGAAGTTATCGTAAATCAATAAAAACACGGTGTATATATATTATTTATTTTTAATTGTTTTTTGTTTTAAATACGTATGTCTTTTTCTAGCCAAACTGATAGTAACGATGGTAATAATTACGTTTCTTTTTCTTCTAGTTCGGTCAGTGACGATAGTTTTCATAGTCTTCCTCTTTCTCTCCACGACTATCTTGATGCTCAGTATTCTGATGTTACTAAAAATTTTAATGTTATTCACATAAACGCTCAAAGCATTCCTGCTCATTTTAATGACATGCTACTAACTTTTGACCTAAAAAATGTGCACGCAATTTTAATTTCAGAGTCGTGGCTTAAGCCGTGTTTACCGACTTCTTCCTATTCTCTACCAGGTTTTCATTTGATTCGCAATGATCGTACAGGGAGAGGCGGTGGAGGGGTTGCCATCTACCTTCGTTCCCATATTCCTTACTCTATTGTTTCTACGTCAGCGCAGAATTCTTGTGACGCCGCAGAGTATATTTTTCTTAGCTTAACTCTTTCTCACACTAAACTTCTACTTGGAGTATTTTATTCCCCTTCATTACATGTTAATTATTTTGACTCTCTTGAAAAGCTTCTCGAGGATCTCATGCCCTCTTTTAACCACCACATCTTAATGGGTGATTTCAACACTTGTCTCCTTAAAAATGACTTTCGTTCAAAAACACTTATATCTCTCGTGACTGCTTGCAACATGAGTATTCTTCCTTGTAATGCCACTCATTATTTTCCCAATTGTTCCCCATCACTCTTAGATCTTGCTTTAACTTCTTCTTCTACTCTTGTTGAGAAGTTTGGTCAATACTCTGCGGATGCCTTCTCGTACCATGACTTAATTTATCTATCGTATAAAGTCCGGCCCCCCAAGTCTAAGCCCAAAATTCTCCTTCAGCGCAATTTTAGTAGGTTGGATGTAAATAGTCTCCGTGAGGACGCGGTTAAGGTTGACTGGAGTGTTATTTCTAATGCTAATACCGTAGACGACCAGGTCGCATTGTTCAACTCCCAACTTACTCAGTTGTATGACGTCCATGCTCCGGTTCGGCCAGTCAAAATTAAGCATCTTCCTGCTCCTTGGCTTACTGATGACATTAGATCCCTGATTCACAAAAAGAATGTTGCAAAATGTAGATACAAAGTTGACTCATCACTCATCAGACGAAAATAAACTTAAATACCACACATTGCGCAACCGATGTGGCACAATATGTAGTGACGCACAAAGTCGTCATATACATAAATCCGTAGAAAATGGTGACCTGGCTAAAGTATGGAAGTTTCTTAAATCAATAGGAGTTGGAAAATCTCAAGTAAATTCTAGTAGCAACGATATTGACATCGATCAGCTGAATCAGCATTTCTCTTCTTCTACCTTATTTAATGGTCCGGCTAAAGCCGATACGCTTAAATGTCTTTCTAACATCTCAACTCCTGATACTTCAACTTTTTCCTTCTCTCAATTCACTGACAGTGATGTTAAGAAGAGCGTACTATCCATCAGTTCCAATAGCATTAGTCGTAACATGATCCTTCCCTTGCTCGACCTTCTCGTTCCTATCATCTCTAGTATCCTTAATAGGTCCATTATGACCAATGAATTTCCTTCGTCATGGAAGGATGCTGAAGTGGTCCCTCTCCCCAAAAAATCAAATCCCGCTTCTTTTTCTGACTATCGTCCCATATCCATTCTACCTTTCCTATCCAAGATCCTGGAGCGCCTTGTTCATCAGCAATTGTCTTCCTACTTAAACAGATATGACCTCCTTAACTCCTTTCAGTCCGGTTTCCGTCCAGGTCATAGTACGGCTACTGCTCTTGTCAAAATCACGGACGATATTCGCGCTGGCATGGATAACAGGAAACTGACGGTTTTGACGCTGTTGGACTTTAGCAATGCTTTTAGTACCGTTGATTTTGACATAATGCTTGCAATTTTACGCTCCCTTAACATATCTCCTGCAGTAATTGAATGGTTTCATAGCTACTTAATCGGTCGTCGGCAGCGAATTAAGGTGGGTGATTCCCGATCTTCATGGTGCGGCACGCTAGCCGGCGTTCCGCAGGGTGGCGTGCTGTCTCCGCTTCTTTTTTCTATTTTTATTCATTCTATTACGCAAAACCTTCTCTCTTCTTATCACCTTTATGCTGACGACCTTCAAATTTATTCCCAGGGTACGCTTGACGATCTTTCTTCGGTAGTTGACGCTGCCAATGAAGATTTAAAGCGTATATTACATTGGTGCAATGGGTTTGGGCTAAAAGTAAACCCTACTAAAACTCAAGTAATTGTCATAGGCAGCTCCAAACTTATTTCTAGAGTCAACTTTGAAAATCTTCCCCCAGTTTTTTTCGACGGTGCTCTTATTCCTTACTCTCTACAGGTTAAGAATCTCGGTGTCATTATGGACTGCTCTTTGTCATAATCTTTGGCACCTCAAGTAAGTGAGACTAGCAGGAAGATGTTCGCAGCTGTAGGATCTCTAAGACGACTTCAAAACTTTCTGCCTCTTTCTACTAAAATTGCGCTTGCTCAAACTTTACTCCTTCCTATTTTAGATTATGCTGACGTGTGCTATTTGGATCTTACTGAGGAGCAACTAAATAAGCTTGAGCGTATTCAAAATTTGTGCATACGGTTCATATTTGGGTTACGCAAGTATGACCACATCTCCATTTTTCGCAGTCAGCTCAAGTGGCTCCCAATCCGTGCTCGTCGTAACTTTCATATTTTAAGTCTCCTCTTCAGCATACTTTTCAACCCTGCAACCCCGTGTTACCTTAAGGAGCGTTTCAATTATTTTAATTCAGTTAGAGCTTCCCAAAACCTTCTTTTGTCAGTCCCCTTTTCTTCCTCTAAGTTTTACTCCAATTCCTACACAATCCAGGCAATAAGGCTATGGAACGCTTTACCTACAGAAGTAAGGCGTGCTCAGTCTATTTTAATTTTTAAAAGCAGCTAAAGGACTATTATTTATCGCTACCGTAGTTTTTCTATGATTTCCTTTACTTTTATTTTTACCATCCTACGACCTCGTGTGTTATCTTTGTTTGGCTGATTTCTAGAGTTTATGTATATATATACTATATTATAGTTGTATAATAGTATGTATTTAACGTGTATTTAGTATGTATTTATTAACTAATTTACTTTGTTTATGTGTATATTTATATGTAGTTTATATTTGTGTAAGTAGTTTTTACAATAACAGAAGTGTTTCTTGTACTTTAGTTTGAGTTCGGAATAATTTAGTTTACACCGCCTGCCATGTATTTTTGTTTTTATTATTTCTCTGTCCAAGGTTGTCTGGAAGAGATCGCTATTTAGCGGTAAGACCGCCTGTTGTATACCAATAGTTAAAATGTACTGTTCCGTGTTTTGTTTTCTTTTGGTGTTCAATAAAGAGTATTTGTATTGTATTGTATTGTATTGTATGTATGTATGTATTATCATATTCTACGTTAATGTCAAGACCTCCTTTTCTATTATAAAATTGAATATATTTTGTTTTATCAAGATTTACTTTTAAATTATTAGATTCTAACCATATTATTACATTTTTTATTAAGTTATTAATATCATCGTTGTATGTACTTATATTTTTACACGGAATTACTATATACAGGGTGTTTTTTGGTCAGCAACTTCCACAATAGGGATAATATAGTGGATAAAATATTTTTTTCATCAAAAGTCGAAAGAATGTCCTCCCTGTTTTATAGATCATGGTCTCTCGTTTCTGAAGGGGGTAGGCCTCTTATCGTCACGATGTTATTTTTTAACACTACCCATACAAAACTATGCGCAAGCGAAGTCAGTTCCGTGTTTGTTTCGAAGCGAGTGCTTGTTAAGTGAAGTGTTAAATCATTTATTGAAAAAAAAAATGGCTCGGCAAGGAAATTTACTTCTGGATAATCGGGAAATGTTTGATGTTGTGACATTTACTTTGTGAGTGGTCAAAACATTGCTGACACCGTAAGAATTCGGACTGAACGAGGATAGAGCTCCCCCGCATTACGCGCGTGTCGCGGATCGTTGGAAAGGCAGACGCGGACTAGTACCATGGCCCCCAAGGTCACCTGGTCCTGACATCACGCCGTTAGATTTTTACCTGCGGGGTGACGTAAAACGACTAGTTTACGATAGACCAAACGAATTCCAAAACGTTACTGAGTTGCGAAATGCGATAGTAGAGGCATTCGACAAAATCCGCAATAATGTTCTCGTCTTAAGCAGTTTAAACACTAACTTGCGACGACGAGCTACATTGTGCATCTCGGAAGGCGGCCGTCACTTCGAACATTTATTAAAAGTGACCTAATGTAAAAATGAAAATATTGTAAACTTTTAACAATCGTTGTACAAAACCGATTCATCTTTTTAAATACGCCAGAGACAACTTTTGCGGTTTAGTAATCCGTACCGTTATTCTATAGTTAAATACCATTAAAGAACGATTTTTAACAACAATAATCTACATTTTTTACCTAAACCGAGTTTGTAATCTTTGACGGTCCTAAGTATGAAGGGAAAGATGAATCATAACATTGTGCACGGTGATTACGTCATTAACGTCTTCTGTAAACACGGCGGCGCATGGTAACCACAATGAATTATTATTATTATATTACCACGATATTGTTCTGGAAACCAACAAACGTTTTTAAGCTAGGTTACATAGGCATCTCCTGAATTCATTGTGAATGCGATGCTCACCTTTAATTATATAATTATGGGTGAGCCTGAGTATAATCATGTTATTAATACATACTAATATAATTATTGGTGTATATCTAATTAAGTACCGCTTTTATGTAGTGATCAACGAGCTGGACCGAAGATTCTGCAGTCAAACTGTGCAAACAGTTTTGTGGAACAATGGATAATATGTAAATTTTGTGTTTGTTAAAATCACTACATAGTATAAAACAAAGTCGCTTGCGCTGTCTGTCCCTATGTATGCTTAAATCTTTAAAACTACGCAACGGATTTTGATGCGGTTTTTTTTAATAGATAGAGTGATTCTTAAGGAAGGTTTATATGTATAATACATTCCACGCGGGCGAAGCCGCGGGCGGGTCGCTAGTTAAAATAAATAAATAAATAAAATATATATATATATTTTTTTTATTGATGGGAAAAATTTTAAATGCAATTTTTCTGACCTCCTAAGGTTTTTTAATTTTTTAATGTTATGTTCGGATTCAGCATTGATTAAACTATCTGTCCTGTTTTGGAAGTTGTTGACCAAAAAAACATCCTGTATAATGTATAGGGTGTCCCAAAAATAGCACGTCACAGTGACACTGGAGATTCCCCAGTCTCAGAAAAACCAAACCAGCCTAACATGACCTCAGTAAAAGTTGCACCGTTTTCGAGTTATAAGATTTTTCCAATTTTTCACCTTTTTGACATTGTAAGTGCTCGCATTTACTGGGATAGCTTTAGAATTTAGTTTTTTTTTTATTTGTGCGCGTTTATGAATAGTTGATTAAGATGATAGAAGCATTATTATGTCAATAACTAATGTAAAAGTTGGAAAAATACTGTAATGAACTTGACTTAAATTATCATCAACATAGTAATTTAAACTTTGAACACCTGCCATAACTTTTTTTTACTAAAAACGAAATGAGCAAATAACTTTAAAAACATGCGTATTTTATGCCAATTCTAAAATGGTATGACACATTATATTTTAATGCATAAAAGTAGGAATTCGTATCACATTTGCCAATATGGATCCTCGGAAACCAACGCTAATCATTTAAAAAAATATCTTGTACTCTACGATATCTTATTTGTTTGTGCTCCTTTGAAGAATATGATTGATTTTTGGTTGACCTTGGTTCAAAGATAATAAAAAACAGGTTTAATTTTCATTCGTTTTTACACTAAATGTTCGAATTGTTTCTGTCCTACTCTAAGGCAAAAATGGCATCTTCGGATAAAATTTCGGTTTAATTTTCGTAAACTGGTTTGAAGACACATCGCCGTAGTTCCTCTTCGTTACGTATGGAAAATTTCCACTGAATTTCAGTTCAGTACAATGGTCTGAAGCTATGGTTTCAGTTTTCGGTGAGCCCTCCCTTACACCCTGTATACTCGTACAGTACCGGTAAATAATATATCACCTATGTACTTACATCTCATACGATTACCTACAAATATAACTTTCCAAAATTGAGATTCAATCAAGAACTTGTTGACCAATTTTATTGGTATTATTCAATTCGTTAGCTGATTAAATAAGGTTCAAAATGATTTATAATAAATCTTTGTACATATCGTAGTACCTAATAAAGTTTAGTATTGTAACACCATTGCCGACGCGTTCATACAAAAATTACGAGATTTGTATGAACGCGCCATCAATGGTTTTGTAAGTACTAAACTTTTTTCGCACGAAAAATCACCGGAGCTCCTATTATCTGCTCCAGAGGACACATGCAAACGAACAAACTTAGCTACCTTTCTAATTAATTATGTCGGTAAGGTCCTTTCTTCAAGGCGTGAAATGATGTATGGAAAATGTGCTTTCAGATAAATGCCCTGAATAAAAGTCTCTATAGTTGCTACCACTGTTATCGGGTCCCTTTCAATGTTTCGACTGATTTTGTACTAGATAGCAAAGTAGTAGTACTTTAATAAGTTCCAATTATCCTCTATCTATTTAAACAATTGCCATTAGTTTAAACCTATTTTGTGATAAGCTGGCCAGTAAAATAGAGATAAAACGATTGCAATGTCAACTTCATATGCATGTCAGTGTCATATGCAATCGGTACCTACCATATAAGAGTATTTCTAAAAAAGTTTGTACATTTCATTCACGACTTAAATTTGCAAAAAAAAATTGCAGGTTGGTAGAGTGAATGAAGCTGAGACTAAATAACATAGTCTCCCAAAATGTCCTCATACATTTGTATGAAACTTTCCTTTTTTGTGTTAGTGTGTTATTTAGGCTCAGCTTCATTCACTCTACCAACCTGCAATTTTTTTTTGCAAATTGAAGTCGTGAATGAAATGTACAAACTTTTTTAGAAATGCTCATAAATATAAATTCAATAATCGCAAAAGTTACCGGACTTTGTGATATTCTTATTGTGACTATTTTGGCTGATCCTTACTGGACTCCGATTTACTTCTGATTGGACTAAGTAAAGTCTTGTCGTTGTAAATAAGAACAGTATCAGATCTTTCTACCTCACTGAACATGCCTCGGAAAACTAAGAAAGAAACTGTTCTAAGTTGGACTGAACTATATCCCGATTTAAAGTATGACTCTACAAGACATTTAATACACTGTAAAAAATGTGAAGTTGATATAGGGTGTAGAAAAAGTACAGTGAAAAGACACGTCGAAGGACCTGTACACACAGGATTGCCTCGCAAACCAGATGAAGGTTTTTACTTCGACCTGATCGAGTTCCTCATAATGTGCAATATCCCATGGGTGCAAATCGAAAACCCAGCATTCACATCTTTCTTTCAAAAGTACTTTTGCTGTACTTGTGCAGATCAGCCTCTTCGAAGTCTACCCAGTGAATGAACGATAAGAAAAGTATACCTGGACAAGTTTTATCAAGCCAGAATATATGCTATAAACAATGAAGTAGCAAATGAAAAAAATTGGATATCGCTTGATGAAACGACAGACTTTTTAGGCAGATATGTGGTCCATTTCTTGGTGACGCCCTTGAATGCAACTGTTTCCCAAAAAACTTATTTAGTGGCATGTAAAGTGCCAGCAGTAGTGAATGGGGAGACTATTGCTAAGTTTGTTACAGACTGCTTACAAAATATGTGGGGTGAATCCTATGAAAATCAACTCGATAGTGTGCTTCTATTATGTACCGATAGCGTTGCGTATATGTTGAAGGCGGGGCGAATTTTAAGAAGTGTTTTACCGAAAATGAAACATATTACATGCTTAGCTCATGCTCTGCATCGGGTGGCAGAGCAAATAAGATGTCAATATCCGGATGTAGACACCCTGATCGCTAACTTGAAAAAAGTATTTTTAAAGTCTCCTAATAGAGTGCAACTGTTAAAGGAAATTTATCCAAATTTGCCCTTACCTCCTAAGCCAGTAATCACAAGGTGGGGGACCTGGCTCGCTGCAGTGTCTTACTATGTAAGGTACTTTAATGAAATAAATACGGCCATGTCACGATTAAGAACTTCAGATGCAGTTTCGATTAAAAAGGCTAAACAAGTGCTTAAAAATCCAAAATTAAAAAAGATTTAAATTTTATTCATGAAAATTTTAATATCATCGAGGTGGTTTTAACTCGTTTACAGGAACGTAATATGTCAATGGTCGATGCCTTAATAGATTTTGATCAAGTTAGGATGGTCATAAATTGGTCTACTAGTTTACCCGTACAAACCAAACTTGAAGCGGTCATGGCTCGAAATCCGGATTTAGACACTATAAGAGAATACGCTGAAATTATTTCAAAAGAAACCGCATCTGATGACATTTCGTTTTATAAATTTGCCCCGCTGACATCAGTAGAGGTCGAAAGGTCATTTTATACGTATAAATGGATATTAGACGTTAAAAGAAATAGATTGACAGAAGAAAGTATATAGAAAAAAATTATGGTTTGCTACTATAATTTCGAAAAAAAGTAAGGAATAAAAGATGTTAAATAAATTTAATAATGTTCATTTCATATAGTGGTGTTGATGTTTTATGTTTTATTCAATGATTGTATTATTGTCAATTGTAACTGTTAACTGAAAGTAATTTTAAATGAATGATGGTATTTATAATGACAAAAAAAAATACTTTTGCGTTTTGAAGATACTTTTTTTGTGAGAAAAGAATCCCGGAATCCCAAGTCTTATCCATGTTATTTACAATGTTTAAGGTCATTCACCCGAAATGGCACTACCTATTCCGATCATTGATCATAAGCAGTGATCGGATTTCACATTGCAACACTGCGGGATATAAAGTAGAAATCTTAATATGGATATGACTAAAATCCCGGGATCTGGTTCGAAAAGAAAATGCGATTGTTGGGATATTTATAAATAGGCATTAAGATAGGATTTTAGACGTGTAAAGAAATCGATTAAACTTATAAAATATTGAGAAAATAATTGTATGCTATTTCAATTTCATACAAACTACATACATACATACATACCTTCACGCCTTCATTCCCACAGTGGGGTATGTATGCAGAGCTACAGAATTACCAACAACTCTAAAAACTTATTCATAACTCTGTAACCACAATTTGCACAATTAGGCTAAGATGTTTAACAGTGTATATTAGTGACAGGTAGCAAGCCCATCGCCTAACAGTACTACAAGCCTTTATTCCCTTAGTCGCCTCGTACGACTTCCACGGGAAGATGGAGTGGCACAATTCTAAACCACACGGCAACTAATAAAATATAATAAAATATAATATGTGTGTGTAGTGAACTGATAATGCGTACCGTATTATATATTTTATTTATATTCATACCCAAAGACTATTCGGCAGATCAATTTTAAACTGAGTATAATAAAAACTAACTTTTTTTATTTTTTACATACCCAAATTTACTTTTGTCAAAATATTTATTTTACACGTTTAAATTGTATTGAAATATATTTGAAGTAATAAAATCAGAATAATATTTAACAACATAAGTCCCGGGATCCCGGGGCATGTCCATATTAGCATAATGTTTGAGGTCATTCACCCCATGTTGCACCGGGATATCCGATCATTGATCATAAGGTTAAGATTTTAAGGTTAGGGCCCCTCTAATAACGTCAGTTTGACGTAATATATGTCAGTATAGAGACCCGTCATCATTCTTCCTTGAATTATCTTCTTGTAAAAAGATTATTCCTGTAAATTCATTTTAACTTGAGCGTGAAATTAGAAATAAAATGCTTTTATTTACCAAAAACCTTTTTTACTACTAATTAACGCGTTCATTTTTGACCCGTGAATTAGAAGTGTCTCAGGGATTCTTGATAAAATAAAAGTTGTAGGTACATGTGATAATGATAAACTACAAAATCCTGTTACTGTTAAACACTGTGGTCCTTAATGTATACAATAATTGACAGTGCTTTTGAGTTATTGGCTGATTTTAACAAAGTGAACGTGTTAAATTTGTGTGTTTTTTTTGGTACGAGAACCAAAATGCACGAGTTAGATACTTACATTTGTAGTCTGCGATCTACACAACATTGATACGTCTGTCCCTCAAGAGGGTCTCGACATGACTGGCGTCTCACGCGAAATGCGTTAGCGACGTCTGTCTCTTTCTTCAATGGCCTTGCACGCACAAGAATGAAAGTGGCGCGTTAATTAGTACACGTCACAGGACAAAGTTACTTTATTTTATATCTTAGTGATATTACTAAATACATTTGGTTATTTTTTTGTAATGTGGACATCTTATCTTTTACGTATTAAGTGAAAATACTTTCATTAATTTTCCTCTTGTGTATGATCGGGGAAAATAAGTATATTAGTTTGGAAGTGGGACGTAAGGTGTTAATTAGGAGAATGGGGTACTTATTGTTTGTTTTTTGAACATTCATGTACACCTCAATAAAAGTACCTTCTACGATCAAAAAAAAATGAATTATACCTACTAAATTCAATAGTTTTATATTTTATAAGCCCGAGGACATACAGAAATGGCTGTCTTGAGAATGACCGAGTGTAGGTGTAGGTTGGTATTACAGAGCCCCTAGCATACGTACCAAGGAAGCGAATGAACTTCGCAGTAGGGGTGCAGGCATCAGCCGCCCCTCCGAGTCTTGCAGCGAGTCGGCGCGCATCGCCGCGTTCCGCGCCAGCGCCAGAGCTGACGACCCGCCGCCGCCCGCGCGTCTGTCACTGATGCGCGACAGCTTCACCTGATCCACATCCACACGTAAAACAAACATCATTTAAATAGATGCAAATCAGACTCGACTGATACTTTTAGAAAAAAGTTAAATATACCGCAAGTATTGGAACGTTATCAATCTTAAGTCCGAAAAATGTTTGCCCTCTGTTTGGTTTGTCCGGATTTTCATAAGTTTTTTCTGAACCCCTTTAACGTTCGTGGATTGCTATAAAATGTTTGGTGGAGATAGAACGGGGAATGCCTCCGATGGGTCCAATTATAGGCCAATATCCCTCGCAACAATAGCTGCCAAAGTGTTGGATTGGTTGCTGGACGGTCTGCTTGCAAAGTACATTAAAACACAGGATGCTCAGTTCGGCTTTAAAGGTCACAGCTCATTAAAACCGCCTGGCACCCGACCAAAGGAGCCCGCTTGGAGCGACGCCGCGAGCCGACGCGACGCCCCACGCAGGCCGGCCGCCCGAGTACTTCTTAGCTTCACCGTGGGGGACCAGCCCATCGTTACTAAGCCCCACCGCCACGTCAAGGCGGGTATCTATTTCCCACCCCAAAAATTATGGAATATGAATTTTTCATTATTTTATATTGTACTTCGAGGCAAATTAAGATAGTCACAGGGCAACCGCGGGTGGTACAGGTCTACCAGAATCTCTTACTTGACAAATTTAAATATAAAACTAAATAGATTCTCATATGGCAATGTTGAATTAAACCTGTCAATTCAAATTTTACCGGGTTGACGTTTGACTGTCAAGGTTGACGGTTGCAAATTTTCTTCGATTTAATTTAATTTATATTTTATTGTAATATTTTGTGAGTTTGCGAGGAATATGAGTGAAGCAAGTAGAGGATCTTGTGACTCAAGTGAGGAAGGAAGTGTGATATCCTCCGATTTTGTTTGTGGCCAAAAAGTGTGTGAGTCACTTCCATTGGATAGTGTGAGCGTGGTGGACTCGGCGGAGCCCTCCCGACACGAAGGAGTGGATGATGATGATGAAGCTATGTCGTTCGTGCGACGGGTACCGGAAAAGCGAGCTGGTGGTCCCAGTGACGAAAGTGGTGTATCCGAAGCAAGCTTTATTACCGTAGGGAAGAGACCCAAGCGCTTGCGAGTTGCACCAGCTGCGGCGGCAGAGTCAGGTGTGGATGGGGTTCCCGATAGCTTTTTCGAGGTTAACGTGGTATCCAAAAAGGATTTGCCAAAACAGATTGGCTTAGCCAAGTTGCTGCAATGTAAGGGCATTAAAGGTGTTTTAAAGATTAAGTATATGGGTCCATGTAAGGTGCTTATGCAGTTTAGTACGAGAATTGAGGCAGAAAAACTCCTGGCTGCAGAAGAGTTCAATAACGAGGATAGACGTGCGTATTGGTCAAATACTGTATCTTGCTCATATGGGATTGTCAGAGGTGTAGAGTTGGAAGTTGAAGAGGTCGAGTTTATGAAGAGTATTGAAGGATCGCAGGATATCTTGTCAGTGCGAAGGCTGAACCGCTTAGATTGTGATGGCAGATGGGCTAAATCTGAAGTAATCCGCTTGTGTTTTAAGGGTTCCGACTTGCCCCCCTTCGTATATGCATATGGATGCCGATTCAAGGTGAAGCCTTATAATTTTCCAGTTACCCAATGCGCAAGATGCTGGAAGTTTGGACATCTGAGTAGATTTTGTCCATCTGGTAAAACTCTTTGTCCGAAATGTGGAGGAGCTCATGCTAATTGCGAGGTTACAGAATTCAAGTGCCTGAATTGTAAAGGTGCTCACATGGCCTTAAATAAGTCATGTCCGGTTTTTTTACGAGAAAAAGAAATTCGTGGTATCATGACCTCTGAAGGTTGTATATATAAAAGAGCTTTGTGGCTGTACAACCAAGGCAAGTGTGTGCAGGTAAAGTCCTGGAGTCAAGAGGTGCCGTATATTTCGGAGGAACCTACGCGTAATAAGTCCTATAGAGACGTTGTTCTATCCAATCCGACCGTTGTTCTAGAAAATCAGGCGTCTACTAGTGTCTTCAACCAGTCTTTAGTTCAGAGGCCTATTGCTTTGAATAAATCTGTGCGGGGGTCGCCTCAGGAGCCTCGAAAGAGAAAGAAGGCTAAAAGGGGTCCTAATTTGCAAGAGTCGAAGAGTCCGGTAGACGCGCAACCTGTGAACATTGTTCATCAGGAGCCAGGTCGGAGAACGGTCAAGAAAAAGAGGTGTATCGATTTTGAGAAGGTGAAGGATATTTTGCTCTCCAGTGACAGCTGGGGCGAGAAGTTGGCGTTAATTTTTCGAGTTATCGTACATGACTGTTTGGAGATGTGTAAGGAGTTTTTTAAAGAGACTGATTTAATTAAGTTTTTTTTAAATAATCTAAATGGCCAGGTCTAATGACAGAATTAGTTTGAATATAGTACAGTGGAATTCGCAAAGTATAAGACCTAAGCTAGTTGAGTTTGATCTTTTCTTGAATAGAGAAAAGGTTCACATTGCATTAGTCAGTGAGACATGGTTAGACCGTAGTTCGGCTTTTAGAATAAGTTCTTATAATGTGTTTAGAAGAGATAGATCGGATTCGTATGGTGGTGTGGCAGTTTTTATACATAATTCTATAAAGGCTCATGCATTTCATGTCCCAATTAATAATGTTGGTATTGAAATAGTTTGTGTTAAAATTTTGAATTGTGCCTCTTTAAATTATGTTCTGTCTCTGTATTGTCCTTCTACAGTACGGACAACTCAGGGTGACTGGGACTCTATTTTTTCGTTGTTTTCGAGTAAGACCTTGGTGGCAGGCGATTTTAACTCTCATCACACTAATTGGTCATGTAAACGTGACTCTAGAGGCATTCAGTTGTTTGATTCAGCTCTTGATCATGGTTTCGTGTCCCTTAACAGCGGTAAGGCGACAAGAGTTAAATTGGTGAATGGATCGCTTCAAGAAAGCTCACCTGACGTCACTTTTGGATCTTCGGATATAGCTGTAGATTGCGCGAGGGATGTTACCAATGAACATTTGGGCAGCGATCATCTCATTATAAAATTTGGGTTAAATTATTGGAACAGTCGACAGCTTGTGCAAAAATTTAATTTTAAGAATGCTGACTGGCCAAGTTACCGTGAATCTCTAAAAGAGTATTTTTCCAACGACTTAATTTCTTTTCCAAACAATGTTGAGGCAATGTATAATTTTTTTGAAACTAGTATCAAAACAGCTTTAGGCTCTCATGTTCCGTTAGTTAAAATTTGCGCTGATCCTGCGCGGAACTTCAAGCCTAAGAGCTATTGGAGTCCATTGCTGTCAAAGATTGTTGCACAAAGGCGACTTGCATTGAGTCAATTTAGGCGGAATCCGACTCCCGATAATTTAAAACGTTTGCAGGCAAAGGTCGCAGAGGCACAGCGTGTTATTCGTAACGCCAGATATCAGAATTGGCAGGAGTTTTGTCAAAGTATTGATGAGACTACCTCTGCTTCTGATATGTGGCATCGTATGAAGTGGATGAAGGGTTATAATCGATCTAAAGTAGTTGCATCTCAGGAGAGAAAGGTGGATCTATTGTGTTCCCTTGCTCCCGATTTTGTGCGGCCCGACAAACCAACGTTTTTTTCAGTTAATTCTCTTCTTGAGGTGGATTTTTCTATGGAAGAATTAAGTAGATGTTTAAAAAAGAAAAAATCTGCGCCGGGAGTTGATGGTTTACCGTATGCAGTTATATATAATTTACCATTTATCGCTAAGTCGTTTTTGCTCAAGCTGTTTAATTTAATCTTCGCTTCCGGCGTTGTCCCTACGCAGTGGCGAAATATCCAGGTTGTACCCATTCCTAAGTCAAGTCAGGTGGAGGATCATTTATCGAAGTTAAGACCCATTTCCTTAATGTCCTGTGTGTGTAAGGTATTTCACACAATGATGGCGAGACGCTTGGAATGGTTTGTGGAGAAGAATGAGGTTTTATCTCGGAACACAGTAGGTTTTAGGAGAGGTCAGTCGTGTGTAGATTGTTTGGCTCGCCTAGTTTCTTACATTCAAGTGGGGTTTTCTAAAAATATGTCAACTTTGTCTTGTTTCTTGGATATTGAAGGTGCATACAATAATGTGTCTGTTGAGGTAGTCGTTCGTAATTTAGACAGTTTAGGAGTTGGATCTAATTTTTGTAATTATTTATGGGCTTTCTTGAGCGAGAGACATCTCATTCTTCGAGATGATGATATTGGTTTTTCTATGGAGCGTTGGACTGATAAAGGTTTGGCTCAAGGGGATCCACTTTCTCCCCTTTTATTTAATATTGCTACCTATCAGATTTGTCAAAAGATAGACAAGGTATTTATTTCTCAATATGCGGATGATTTCGTTTTATACGTTAGGTGTAAGAATTTACAAGATAGTGTTTGTATAATGCAGGATTCTTTGGATATAATGGTAAATATTTTGAATACATTAGGGTTAGATATTTCGGTTAGTAAGTCAAAAATTTGCATATTTGGTAAAGGTCGTAAAATTAGTCACGTTAATCTCGATATACGTGGTAATCAGGTGTGTTCTGATCTTACAATGAAGTACTTAGGAGTGTGGCTGGATAGATCGTTGCGTTGGGGAAAACATATTGGATATGTTGTAGAAAAAACTCAAAAATTTCTTAGTATTTTAAAAACTTTGGCTGGAGCTTCTTGGGGAGTTCACCCTAGACACCTGCGTAGATTATACATGTCACTGATTCGTAGTAGGATGGATTATGCATGTTTTTTATACGACAGTAGTGCCAAATCGCATTTATATAAGCTTGAAAAAGTTCAAAATCAGGCGTTGAGGGTCATTGGAGGGTTTATCAGATCATCACCTATTCATGTTATGGAAAGTGAGCTTTGTATAGTTCCTTTACATATCAGAAGGCAGTTTCTGGCTTCAAAATTTTGTTTAAAAACGATAACTTGTTCGAATAGCCTTACCCTTGATGTGGTTCGTGAGTTGGGGTCTTTAAGCCACAAGGGTTATTGGAGCGGAAAAAAGAAACTGTTGCTAGCTGAGGTTTTCGAGGAGGTCTCAGTTGAGCATATTCATGTGTCGTATCCATTACTGATGTTTAAATTAGATGTGTGGGTGTCTAAATTCGAGTTAGAAAACGTTTTATTTTGCAATCTTGAGTGTGTTGTAGGTGCGAAACGTTCCTACAACCATTATTCTCTTCGTTCTGAAGTTATCTTAGAGCTGGATAGGAAATATTCAAGTTTTTATAAACTTTTTACCGATGGCTCAAAGTGTGGTGACAAGATAGGTGCAGCATTTTTTGATCCACTTAATGGTAAGAGGGCACAGTTTAGGATTTCTTCTGGTGTATCTGTTATGTCCGCGGAGCTTTGTGCAATCTCTGAGGCCTTGTTGTACGTGGAAATGTTGAGTTATTCTAATATAGTGATCCTTACTGATAGCAAAAGCGCCATTCAGCATATAGCTCGATGTGCTTCGGGCGAAAGGTGCTTTTCATTGGCTTACAAAATTTTAGAGCGTATTAGTATTATACAGGGATCTGGAAGATGCCTGAAACTGCAGTGGATTCCGTCACATATCGGCTTGTCAGGAAACGAGGAGGCTGACCGGCTGGCCGCAACGGCCGCTTCTGATGGTGTTGAGACTGTAATTGCGCCTGATTTTTCAGAGGTAGTCGCTCGGTTCAAAAACAAATCTTATGGTCGCTGGAAGGAATATTTTGATGAACGTTCTCGTGATAAGGGAATTTGGTACAAAACTATTCAGTGTGAGCCTCCTCGGGTGCCTTGGTTTGACTATGCTCGGCTACGCAGAGCAGAGGTTGTCAGCGCGCATAGGCTTCGGTCCGGACATGTTCCTTTAAATCAGTTTGCGCATCTCATGAGGAAAGTAGAGTCGCCCAACTGCGAAGAGTGCGGGATAGTAGAGGATGTGCAACACTTTTTAATGGAATGTGTTCGGACTCGTGCAAAGAGGGAAAAGTTGTTTATACAATTTGGCATTAACTGTTCAAATGTTGGCATCTTCCAATCCATATTGGCAGAACCTTTGTCAGAGGTTGCTAAATTTGTTTATAGTTTTTTTTGTAAATAAGAGTTTCAATAACATTTTTTATTTGTAGCGTTTTTTTATGTGTGATGTTTGTCAGTGTACTTGTATTTAGGCCAGCCGGAGCTGACATGTTCAAGGTTGAACAAAGCTTCAAAATAAATAAAGATTAAAAAAAAAAAAAAAAAAAAATTTACCGCTTGTCAGAGTTTGTTTTTGTTTGATGTTTTTACTCAAAATATATATAGCGTTAGTTCTCGTGGATATCAATCAAATCAAGCAATCAATCTCAATCTCAAGGATAAAGTATCATTTATCATGTTTACTGTAAAACTTGCAAGGAAGAAGACGTAAATCAAACACCATCTTTGACTAGTGAATAAAGCCAAATAATATTAATACTTTCCGTTCCATTGTACATTCGCAGGAACGTTACTTAAGAGATATGGTGTGGTAAAAGCCAAATGGAGTGATAGCACTCCATTTGGATTTTACCACACCATATCTCACAATACGAAATTGATTTAAATTAAAGTGGCATATACGATTGAACACGAATTAAGAGTTAATTTAATATAATGCAATGACTACAGTCAAGAAATTTATTGAAGAAAAAAAAAATATGATTGGCCTGTAGGATGAATGGACGAAAGTTTGTGATAATTGTGATCATGCCATCAAATGTGAAAATGAATATCGTTCACAAGAACATGCGATGGATGATCATATTGATAGTATTGTCATTCACGTCAATGAAAGTACTGACGATGACACGTCTGAGTGTAACTCAAGTATTCAATATTCGATAGGTAATGGTTTAAGGGCGTAGCGTCCTGAGTTTTATTATTGTTAGTATTTCAAAATACGTATGCGTTTTTTTTGCTGCATTTTATGTTAACGTAAGGAGAGTGTTTCGTTTACGAATGACAATAAAAGTACTACTTACATATGAGTGTATTTCGACGTTTCTTAGGGTGGTAATAACATCTCTATATTATACAGTGCCGCAAGTTGTCATTTTTCATTTTGACATTTGACACTAAATAATAAAGTTTTATATTAAATAATATAAACATGTCACTCATTTAATACAATAATTAATTACACTTCGGGTTCGTCGTCTTCCGATTGAGATCCGAGTTATACCGGTAGAAACATATTATTCACTATATCTGTACATACATAAATACATTGCAAGATAAATTAAACCTTGTAAAAAGGACATATTTAGTGCTGCCCCCGATGGTAAAAAGGGCGTACAAAACTCACTTTGTTACGAATACTTAATTAAAAAGACGCATTTCAGAAATATGTAGGTGGTCTTCATAAAAAAGACGTAACTACGTATAATGCGCCCTTTTGTTTTGTCAAACTTTCAATAGTAACGTAAAAGAAAAGAGGTACGAGTATAATCCATCACTGTACACTTCAATAAAAAGTCGCATCTAAGTACTTGTGCCTTTTCATCTAAGCCAGGACTTACTACCATTATTTTGATTTAGGCGCATCTAACTTAAATATTTAACTGAAAGGGCACTAGTGACCTCTTGCACCTTTTCAACTTAGCCGGAGTTTGATAACGTTATTTTGACTACGAGAAAGCCTTTGATTCGATCGAGACATGGGCTGTGCTGCAGTGTCTCCAGCCAGCGGTGCTAAGTTGACTACCGGTATATCGAAGTGTTGAAGTGTCTGTACGAAAACGCCGTGTCCGTCCGACTACAGGACCGGAGCACGAAGCCTATTCCTCTGCAGCGGGGAGTCAGACAAGGAGATGTGATCTCTCCGAAGCTGTTCACCGCTGCATTGGAGGATGCTTTTAAGGTTCTGGACTGGAAAGGACGAGGCATCAACATAAATGGTGAGTACATCACTCACCTTCAATGCGCTGACGATATCGTAGTCATGGCTGAGACCATGGAGGACCTCAGTGCAATGCTCGCTGACCTCAGTAGAGTTTCCGACCGAGTTGGCTTGAGAATGAACATGGCCAAGACGAAAGTCATGTCCAATGTCCTTGTCGCGCCAACTCCCGTGATAGTCGGAGGCTCTGCGCTCGAAGTTGTTGACGACTATATTTACCTGGGACAATAGGTCCAGTTAGGTAGGTCCAACTTTGAGAAAGAGGTCACTCGTCGAATCCGATTTGGCTAGGCAGCGTTCGGGAAGCTTCGCTGCACCTTTTCGTCCAAATTACCGCAGTCTTTGAAGTCGAAAGTCTTTGACCAGTGTGTGTTGCCAGTGATGACCTACGGATCCGAGACGTGGGCGCTAATAATGGGCCTCATAAGAAAGCTCAAGGTCACTCAGAGGGCTATGGAGAGGGCTATGCTCGGGGTTTCTCTGCGTGATAGAATCAGAAATGATGATATCCGCAGGAGAACTAAGGTTACCGACATAGCCCGAAGAATAGCTAAACTGAAGTGACAGTGGGCGGGGCACAACGCACGCAGGACTGATGGCCGATGGGGTCAGAAGGTTCTTGAGTGGCGTCCACGGACCGGGACACGAGCTGTGGGTAGGCCTCCAACAAGATGGAGTGATGACCTTGTAAGGATCGCGGGAACCCGGCGGATGCGAAAAGCACAAGACCGGTCTGAGTGGAGAGCCTTGGGGGAGGCCTATGTCCAGCAGTGGACGTCTTTCGGCTGACATGATGATGATGATGATCAACAAGTGTTTCAAATACATCGGAATATTGGAAGATAACCTATACTGACGTGTTTAACTAGGTTGTTGAGATCTTCGAGCAGCGCTAGAAGCGCCGCGTTCTCCGCGTTGGAGAGCGGCGTGCGCATGGTCGGCCGCGCCGCGCCGCCACCAGCGGCCTTCACCTGCTGCTTCTCGTCCCATTGCCTGCGCACCAAACAACTTTCTTAGTATTAGGCTTTCTTACATTATACGTCATATTATTAAACGGCCGCTTTATATAAAACTAACCTGATACTTGTTTCAAGGGAACGCGAGCGGCACATCATCTGCGCTCGATTTTTATGAATTATGCGTACACAACCGGGAGGCTGCATCCAGGCTTCGCCGTCCGCTTGCACCGGTACGCACTCATCGCCCAGGATGTTAATCTGCAGTTCACGGCATTGAGCGATGCGATGTTTCTGCAGGTTCATGATACGGGACGCCGCCATCTGACCCGAACCAAATACTGCTAGCACCTAATTGTCAATAAAGAACATTTTATGTGACCGTAGCTGATCGTTTTATGTGATTACTTATTTGCTTTAATTAATTACCTCCAAAATACGGTCATCAAAAGACTGATCCAAAAAAATGTCGCCTTCCCGTGTATTTCCCCAGAAATTGGTACCGCCCATAAACGACGAAATGTTAAGCACAACGATTCCCTGTATTTCAGGTAGTGGTATCCTCTTTCCGTCACATTCAAGCTGTAAGCGTTGACCGAGATGCCTGAAATAAGTAATTTCAAAATGCAGCTTTTGTAAATTTTATGCTAGTAATTTTAAACAGTGCATCTACTGGAAACCTACTTACAGCCATATTAGGGCGGGCTCCAATAGGATGTTCGTTTGCAAAAATTGCGCAACACGAAATGTTTGGTGATTTTGTCTACCTGCAACCCTAACAAATTTTTTTTTGTTGTCTAAAATCTAACTTATCCTAACTTATTTAACAAGCCCATATAGGTACCTAATCTATGTTTTATGTAATGGTTTGAGCACCAACACGTTTTGCGAAATGAAAGTTTGTAAAATGATATAGTTTATCAAATGATCATTTGGTAAAAAGTCAGGATACCGATGCATTGCAATTACACTGTTTAAGAGCATCAGCTCAAGTTTATCTGTGGAAATGCTCTTCTGCACCAATGAGCACATTGATGTCGTTCAATTTGGTTACGAGCTACGCGAAAGAAACCACAGGGGACCCCACAAAACTGGTTGGAAACATCTGTTGATTGGATGTCTGGGATCTACACCGTGTCCAATAAGTTTGCATACAGTTAAGATTCTCAATAAAATAAATGTACGAACAGTTAATACAATGAAAAGTATAATTTATTAATGGCACACTTATGTACAATATTTACAACAAATGTTTCGGAATAACTCCACCTTTAACTTTTTTTACTAGCTGCATACGTTTCTCAAATGAATCACACGCGGCACGCACCGCTTCCATTGGTATTTGGTCCCAAATATGCTCGATAACCTTTTTGAAATGATCCAGGTTTGCGATTTTATAATCATGTAGTTTCGAGAGCATGTCCGACCACACGAAATAATCTAATACATTCAAGTCCGGAGAACTGGGTGGCCATTCATGTTTCGGCAGAAAATCGGTCAAATTAACCTGACACCAAGCTTGAACAGCGTTTGCCGTGTGTGAAGGAGCTCCGTCTTGTTGGAAAACATTATATTCGTTCTCAAACATCCTTTTTAAATTTAGAGCAACAATTTTCTCCAAAACCTTGGGTTTTATAGTATTGAGCATTGATTTTAACGCCTTTATCGATAAATACTAGAGGTAGTTTACCCCGCTTACAAACTGCACCCCACACCATCACCGATGGTGAGCTCTGGAACCTAGGAACATTTTTCTGGTTGTCCGGAATGTCTTCTATCATTGGTCCCCACAATCGATCATTTTGAGCGTTATGAGGCTGTTCTAACGAGAACAGTTTCTCGACAGAAAATACAAACTCATCGCCTGCGTGCCTAGAAAGTATTATGTTGGATCTTTGTACTCTCTTTTTCTTGGTCGCTTCGGAAATGCCATGAACTTTTCGCTCTTTGTAGGCATGGCATCCAAGATCCACCCTCAAAATATTGTGTACCGATCCTTTTGAAATTTTCAGCTCAGCAGCCAATTTTCGGATAGAACGGTGTTTTTTCCGCCGAAGTCGCTCTCTCACAATCTTTACTACTCTATCGGTTCTAGCTGAACGTGGCCGACCGGTTCTTTTCCTGTCTTCTACTGAGGAGGTCTCTTTATACCTTTTGATTGTGGTGTAAACTAGATTGCGTTTAATTCCAAGGGGTTTTAAGGCCTTAAAGATAGCACCTGGGCTATCGCCATTGCTAAATTTTCTTATAATCGTCTCACGAAACTGTTTCATCGTGGTTTAAAAGCAAACTACAAATGCTTGACGTTTGAAACGATTGTATTTTATTAACGACAACATACATTATAAATTAAAATAAGAATTCGATGGCCTGTTGTCTGTATGTCTTTAGGGTTAGTGCAAAAAGATGTGTATTCGAACTTATTGGACACGGTGTAGTAGGTATGATTTGCACCTAATAAATAGATAGGCACCTACGTCGGTGATCGAATTCGAGATCAAAATCTCAACCTCACGGGCGCACATTCGCTGTGAACCAAAACGCAGTAACATTTAGATTTAAGTGTACCTACCTAGTTATTTTTGTCAATAAAGTTTACCCTACTATTACTCGTAACTAGGGTTTGCAATATTCGTCCTATTTTAGTATTCGAATAATACGAATACTTAGATTTCCAATATTCGAATATTCGAATATTTCGAATAATTCGATAATTTTTGAAAATAAATCAAAAAATATATTCTAAGTTGTATAATTGTAAAATCTGTAATGTAAAATTTAACTTTTTGGTAATCAACATTTGGTATTTGGTAAATCTAACCGCAAACACTACATACACGTTTGTAAGGTGAGGTTAGGTTAGAGAGAGTGGACAGTTAGATTTGCCAACAGGCCAACTTTAATGAACAAATACAAACTTATTTTTCTCAAACATGCTCGGAAAAAACGGTTTTCCGATTGAAACACAAGGACGGAAAGAGCCTCATTTTACTCCTAGGAGTAAAAAAACCATATGAAAACACTTTCCGTCCATGTCCATATTTTCTTAAAAATGCTGTCAATTTGCATACAAAATCAAAAGGACCAAGACAAAAATTCCAAACAGCCAAGGTAACTGCTCGCTTTTCTAGCACAGTGCGTGTTTTTCTTTTTGAATTTGCATTCCAATGTCTATGGTTAGTATTTAAAAACAATTGACAGTCGGTAACATTGGTTCATTCTGCATAATATAATTGTGAAACCGAATATTAAACTATTTGTTGTGTGAAATACTTACTATAAAAAATGAGCTCAAGCGACGAAAGCGACGAAATAGGTACCACACCGCCTATATTAAAATCTAAAGCTGCCTCGGTTAGGCAAAACCTGCTTCCCGCTAAATCTAAGGAAATTAAATTACTTGCTTTTTAGAAATGTATTTGTATTATTTCCTCACATGTTTGAGAAAAGCATTATGTATGCCTCGGCGGAAACGAGGATTTCCTGACTCGTATTTTAGCAGGCCTCGCTGTTGCTCGGCCTGCTAACCACCTCGTCAGGAAAACCCTTACTTTCCGCGCCTAGGCAACAATGTACTATTCCATATCATATACACTTGGGAGCAAAGAAATCGAGCCACCGCACTGTGGGAGCGCGTAGAACAAACGGTCGGACATGCGAGTGCGCGACAGTATATTGTTTATTGCAGATAAACTGCTATTATTATGGCCTCTAAATTATAACGAAATGCTAGTATAGTGCATTTTTAGCAACATATTAATAGGGGAAAAAGAATAGTCTTCCGATTATATAGCAAAAAAAAATAAAAATAAAAATACGCAAGATTTTTGGCAGTATTTTATTTTGGTCGCATGCAAACATCCCTTGATAAGTTTTTTATTGGTCCTATGCTTAGGATTCACTTAAAAATGCATATTTCTTTATTACACATACATTATTTAAAATTATTTCATCTAAAGATATTTCTATTAAATTACACAAGGCGCACTGTCGAAATAGTAAATAATATTGTAGATATTATTGTTATTTATAACAAAAGAAAGTCATATTTTCATCATTTCTCTGTTATGGTTATGATATAAAAAATTACAAAAGGTTACTCATACTCTATAATTTGGGTTTCGGTTTCACTGATGAGTGGCTGCGCTTCGATCAACAGTTTTCTTTTCGTTGTCCTTTTAATGTTACTGCAGATAACCGGATCAGACCGTAAAAGTAATGCATGTATCAGATCAGTATTGCAAGCAATCCTAGATATTTTGCGTGTGTGGTGAAGTCTCACATATGGAAAATAAATATTATGTATAGATTTTTCCCGGATGGACTATGTTAGAACTGCATTTCTATTCGGCTGCCTTAGCACATTTAAGTAACAAATTGCTATTTCTTTCGAAAGCGGCGCTTTCGAAAAATGACCTTCAATTGCAAATATCTCTAAAATTCGGCTAAATTCGGGTAAGGTTAAACTGCAGCGTATTAAAATTATCTTTAACTTATAACTTGTAATACTTAGTATCTTGGAATTGTTAGGCACATTTTTTATAATCATGACTTTCTAGTTTAATTTTACATGAATGATAAAACAACAATTATAATAATTATAATATAAATCACCTAGATATTATTTGTTATGGCGATACTTACACATATACTCTTTGTAATAAAATCAAAAAAAGGACCTCAACTACTAAACAACAGATAAAATCGTACCTAGAAGTATGGCCGAGTTTTACGGGTTTATCAGATAGTGATGTTTGCTCGATTACTATTCACCAACGAGGCAAATAAATGAAAAAAATATTATAAGACATGATGGTCTAAGCGTTAAAGTTTACAAAAAAGTCATTTAACAGCAAGAAAGTGAAACATTTTATTTTCAAGCATGTCCGGCCGTTTGTTCTACGCGCTCCCACAGTGCACCGTTGCAATTTTTACTTCGATGCTGATTGTACAAAGGTCGTAAGTGTTATCATGAAAATTCGAATGCCATATGATAGGTAATTTTGTCTTCTATCGAATGACACAATTTTAGCGGTGGGGATGGGTATATCCCGTCATTATGGGCAATAACAATACCCCTCTCAAATTAGCTCATTAGTTCACATACTGATTGTGCCACATCATAAGGTATAAAACCATTTTGTTTAATTGTTTTTACATCATTTGTTTATGATACGACATCCTGAACACATCTCTTCTCGATTCTACTGGAAAACCTTGAAGAAACATGGATACTACCCCGTCTGAAGCCGCCCAAGCAATTGCTCTGTTGCAAACAGGGTTGGGTCAACGTGAAGTGGCCCGACAACTGAACCTGACACGATCATCTGTCCAACGTGTGTTCCAGAGGTTCCAAGCGACTGGTGCTTTCTCCAGAAGACCTGGCACTGGCCAGGTACGCTCTACCTCGGAGCAGGATGACGCTTCATTGCTGTCAACTCGCTACGGAATCGACGACCTAATGCTGTTCAGCTTCAGCGGAAGCTACGAAAGACCCGGAATGTGTCCATCAGCCGATGGACTGTTAGAAGGAGACTTGCAGAGAAGAATTTAACTTCACACAAGGCTGCGAATGGCCCTAAACTCACTCCGAGTCACCGTCAAGCACGTCTTCGCTTTGCTCAGGAACATGAAAACTGGACCCTTGAGCAATGGAGGACCGTACTCTTCTCTGACGAGTACAGGATTTGTCTTTTTGGCAATGACGGCAGGGAGAGAGTCTACCGAAGGCCGGGAGAGCGATTTTCGCAAAGCTGCATCGAAGAACGAGTCGCATATGGAGGCGGTTCATGCATGGTCTGTGCCGGCATTTCTTTGGAAGCGAAGACAGACATTGTGTTCGTCACTGGGCCTGGTGTCGGGCCAAATTCAAGAGGATTGACTGCTCATCGGTACATTGAAGAGGTCCTCGCTGAATATGTGGTCCCATTTGCTGGCTACATCGGTGACAACTTCATGCTGATGCAAGATAACGCCGCACCACATACAACTCGGATCACTCAGGAGTACCTAAGAGAGGTCGATATCCCTACCATTGAACCCGATAGAGCACGTCTGGGACGAGCTCAAGAGGCGAATCCGGGCCAGGGATTCCGCTCCTGAGATCCTGCACCAGCTCAAGACAGCGATCGAGGAAGAATGGGCGGACATACTTCAAGAATGTCATCAAAAACTCGTGCGTTCGATGAAATATCACATGCGTGCATGTCGATTGGCTAGAGGAGGGAATACACGATATTAAAAATCGATTATTTGTTTTAATTTTCATAAAACTCTTTAATTATTCCCTTGTATTCTTCTGTTCTAAATAATCTAATGCATACATTTTGAGAGCCTTGCGGTTTTCGGCCCTGAAATGCACTGAAAAATCCACCCCTACCATTAAAAATTATGTCATTCGATAGAAGACAAAAGTACCTATCACATGGCATTCGAATTTTCATGATAATACTTACGACCTTTATACAATTAGCATTGACGTAAAAATTGCAAGGGCGGCTGGATTTCTTTGCTCCCAAGTGTAGATACATGGTATACAAATAAAAACTTTTGATAAAAACTTATTTTCCATTATGTAGCAGGTAGCCGGACTCGCCAGCTGCCACGCTGGCTCGCTTTTACCAATTACTGTACGGTAGTTAGTTCATTCTAGAAAGTTTGATTTTAGCTAAGATAAAGAAAAATAGGTAATTATATTGTTTGTCTTATCTTTGAAGTTATTTAAATCTATTTCCACGGAGTTGTTAATGTGAAGGATAATTAATCCTGGCATTTTGTTGTAGTGTTTCGCTAGATTAAATAATTACAGACATATTTCTGCACTATTCGAAATATTCGTTTTATTCGAATAATTAATACTGT
Source organism: Acleris emargana (assembly GCA_927399475.2). Lineage (NCBI taxonomy): Eukaryota > Metazoa > Arthropoda > Insecta > Lepidoptera > Tortricidae > Acleris > Acleris emargana. The sequence continues at coordinate 52,763,556 of OV656835.1, read as the reverse complement.
CGAATTCGAATGATATTTATGGCAAATAATTCGAATATTCGGATTGCAAACCCTACTCGTAACACGAGTTCTCATTCTTGTTTTTATGAAATAATGTTAAAACAACTAATTAATCAAAAGGGGACCTCACAGATTTTGAGCTCAATTTGGATCACCGACTGTAGGTACATAGAACACTCACTCCCGCTGCGCTAGGTCTAGGCATTGCCGGCCGCCAACTGTACATAGGTAGCGAGGAAGCTGTTTTTTGAGTATTATTATTACTGTGCCATTTCGTCTATGTGAGTGTGTGGTTGCCGGCTTAGAATTGTGCCACTCCATGTCTTCCCGTGGAAGTCGTAAAAGGCTTGTAGTACTGTTAGGCGATGGGCTTGCTACCTGTCACTAATATACACTGTTAAAACATCTTAGCCTAATTGTGCAATATGTGGTTACAGAATTATCGTAATTTTTTTAAAGTTGTATGTAATTCCGTAGCTCTGTCTACCCCACTCTGGGATTACAGGCGTTAAGGTATGAATGAATGGATGTGTGTTTACGTCTCGCGCTAGGTTTAAATTTTTTCGGATGTTTCACTTTACCTATTACATACTATTTGCACTAATGTGTTGGGATTTTTATGTAGAGTACAGTGAACACGAAATAAAAAGTGCTTAGTTATTTTTCTTATTTTAATAAACTTATTCGACGAACATTGCAAACAGAAAGACGGTCGGTAACAGACAGTTACAACAAACATTATAAATACAAACTGGTCAAACTGTACCTAATACATAACGATATATAAGCATACCGTAGTAACTTTTAAACGAATACCTAAGTAAAAATATTGCGACTTCCAAAGTAAAGCAGCTACAAGCGTGGTCTAAAACCGGATGGAGCGCTTAAAACCTCATGTTGATATAATCCATTTTTCCACATATTTAAGTGTTAGCTTGGGATTGCTATTTATTCGTAAACTATAAAAATTTGACTATGATATAAGCTTAAAATAAAATCAAAATAAGAAGCCATTATAAAAATACAATCCGCATAGCCCCATGAAGTTATGCAATCATAGAATGGCGCTCACCGCCGGGATTCGAGCGCCGCACCCCGTATATGAAGTTTAAAATTCAATATCTCAGAAACTATTTGAAGTAAAATGTTTTTTTGCGGCTAAAATATAAAAGTTACCGCCAACACCGACGGCGCGGCGGCCGACTGACGGACCGCTGTTAGACAGCCCCCGCCTGTTACACACTTCATGCCGCCTGCGCTGTCTTTGGCGTCCTTGTCTGACTGCCAGTTATAGTAGTTTTCTCAAAAATACTATGTAATCGAGATGAGCCAGGAGGATGAAGTTCCTGGACGACTATCCAAAGTGTCCAGTAAAGTTGAGGAATTTCGAATTTTGAATCCATTAATGTCCAGTAACTAAGTATGGATATTCCGTAACATATCATATTATTTTACTTTGAACTATCTGTACGTACAGATCTTGGACAGCCTTCAAAAAGGCTACAGAGGTAAGCCATAAAAGGTCACATGACTCAAAAATATATGAAAGTGAAAACTATTTGACTCCATTAAATTTTCTGCAAAAGGACCAAGGCATCATAAAAAAAAATCGTTATCTCGTTCAGACCAGACATCGCGCGATTTCTCTTTATTGACGAGAACGTCGCTCGATCCATCTCCGTTTTATGCGCGTCTAGTACATCTCGACCGGGTCTGACGAATTGTGAATCGCTTAAATTAATTAAAAAAACCGACTAAGCGCAAGTCGGATTAGCGCCCTGAGGGTTGTGCACATGTGGTCATCCATCAATATTTTTTGGTGTGACATTGTCTCCTGATATTTATTTATTTATAACTTTAATTTATTTAACTTTTTTTAAATTGGTTGGATATGGTTTTTACCGCTTAGAATCTCAGCCCAGGGGCTCTATTCGACACGGTAAATATAATAGTATTTCCTCTGGCATGTTATCGTATTATCAACGTTGAAAACAATATTTACCTTAAAACATCAAAAGATTTTGTTTACGTAAGACAATAGAGGTACTGCAGTTAGAACATCGAACCATAGAGTACCTGCATGTTTTGTTGACCAACTCTTTAGATCCGAGTACGCCGTACCAAATGAAATTTCTTGCACGTGATTTGCACTTCTCGGGATGCTCTTCCCGTATATTATGAAAATCTAGAGATATCTTAGCATCGATTCCAATACCAAAGTAGTTGTTCATAACAGATCTTTCATAAAAACCTTCGGTAAGGGTTTCATCCGGGTCCATCAAGGGACTTACTGCAGCACAGAGAGCATCGGCGTTAGCCAGCAGACACTGGCTTACAAGGCCTTGCTTCTCATGCGGCCAGGTTGGTAAATATACGAGGGGGTTTATAATCGGCAGTTTTTTAGCGCCGTCATTTGTATCAGGTTTCGAAGAAACGCTTGCACCTCCGGCTACACCTCCTTCACCCCAAATTGATGATAATGAAGCGGTCAGTCTGAAAGAAAGGGTTAAGCTATTTATTTCTGCACTTTTATACGGCAAATATAATGATCAATGATGGATATCATTAGGCATCGTTATCGCTGGTGCAAAACAATTCAAATACAGAACACAGATTACAGAATGTCTATTCAGTTATAAATATAGTACATAACTGCAGAGTCCGGAAAAAAGGCTATTGCGGGACATGTATGACTTAGCGCGGCCAAGCCACAGCCAAGGCCGCGCTTTACATACACGAGTCCAGCGACCGCCCTACCCGACCCAAGCTTGTAGAGTGCTTTTCTCCTATAGTGCGAGAAAATAGATCACAATTGTTTATAATAATAAACACAGTATTCCATTAACAAGAGTAAAACTAAAATATACCGCATTAAATAAAATCACAAATCAAAATATACCTACCTAGTAAATCTAATGTGAATAAATCAGAGTTTATATTACAAGTTGAAGTTGATTCGGCAATTCATTTTATTAGAACGCAACTTTGTTTAAACAAAGTTAATCTATATGATACACTGTTTAGGGTCCCGTACCCAAAGGGTAAAAACGGAACCCTAAATCATAAATCATAAATAAATCATAAAGCATTTATTTGTTTGTCCAGCATAGGTTTATACATAGATCTTTAATACAGTTATGTCCCTTTATGTGGTACCTCTCGGCATACAAACATGCTGTGCAGCGCGCTTAAACTAAAATTACGTAAACATATTCATTACCTAACATTCAATTCTATTACAACATATTTTTATCTTCCCTCCAAAAATTCTTGGATGGAGTAGTAGGCCATTTTTGTTAAGTAAATATGAAGATGTTTCTTAAATATTTTTGTATTTTCGATTTCTCTTATGTTTCTTGGTAACCTATTGAAAATTTTAGAAGACATGCCAAGAACACTCTTACTGAGTAAAGCGGGGTGAGATGGTATTGGTTTTACTTTATGCTGGAGTCGAACACTGAAAGGTTTTAAATAAGTTCCCGTTAGCATGAACAAAATTAGATACTTCGTGGATGTAAAGGCATGGAAGGGTTAGCAGTTTATATTGTTTAAAGTGCATCCATCCATTTCCAGGCATTCCATCTTCGGCCTCAGGGTTGGCAACGCATTTGCAGTCTTAGGATTGCGGTCTTGTGAATGCGAATGTCTATGGGTCACAGTTTCCACTTACCATCAGGTGGCCTGTGTGCTCGTTTGCCTTCCTATGATATAAAAAAAAAAAAAAAAAAAAAAAAAAAATCCTACAAGAGTCAGTCGATCGCAAACCGCATATTGATCTGATACACTTTTTTTGTGCTCTAAATGCCATTTCACGATCCGTCGAGTTCCCCCAGAATATGATTCCATATCTTAAGGTTGACGTTACGTAAGCTTGATAGGCTGTTAATAGTGTTGATTGGTTTACTTTGTTTTTTAAATTGTAAAGCGCATACGAAAACCGATTTAGCTTTTTACATAAATTATTAATGTGATTTTTCCATGTCAATTTACTGTCTACATTTAGCCCTAAAAATTTAGTAATGTCCGTTTGACTTATTGTATTTCCCTTATAAGCTATATTTAGGTTACCTAATAAATTTGATCTTTGTTTAAAAGACATGATTTTTGTTTTATCTAAGTTAATTTTTAAGTTGTTTTTTTGTCAGCCAGTCTACTATTATTTCCAGAGTTTGATTAATTTCAGATTCATATGTGTCTAGGTTAAGCCCAGTAAATATCACAGTGCTATCGTCAGCAAAAAGAATCATTGATTGCTTAATGGCATAAGGCAAGTCATTTATGTAAATGAGGAATAACAGGGGGCCTAAGACAATAAGACTCCACTGTCCGTCTGTCTGTCTGTCACAAGGCTGTATCGCATAAACCGTGTTAGCTAGACAATTGAAAATTTCCACGGCTGATGTATTTCTATTGCCGCTATAAATACAAATAAAACAGAATAAAATAAATATCTAAGAGGGGCTCCCATTCAACAAACGTGTTTTTTTTGACGTTTTAGCTCGGTATTAATAACGGCAACAGATATAGATAGTGGCTAATGTTGTATAATGGCTCGGAGCTCTTCGTGCGCGAGTCCGACTCGCACTTGGCCGGTATTTTTAATAGGCCAGGTACCTATACGATGTAAACGCCGTTCGTAAAGGTTAACCGTTTTAGTCTATAACATTTTATAAAAGTTCACATAGCTGCTTAAGAGCTGTGTAGCAGCAATTTAACAGCGTTATAAAGGTTACGCTATAAGGGTACGACAGTACTATGCGCTGAATATCGTCTGGCTAAGAGATCACAGGTTACCCTTTATTCAGCAAATATGTCACATGTACGCTCTTATACATATTTTAAACAGGGAAAGGCTGCTTGCAGCCTGTGTAGTGTAGTAGCAAACATTAAGTTATAATAAAGCAAAAACCTATAGCTGCCAATTGAATAATTTAACGTTTCGTGGAGTGAATGATTGTTTGGTGGATAATATTCATATACCTGGTTAGTACATCGTTTTACATATAAATAAAAGAAAAATGACTGGCAACGTAGTTTCACTGACATTATACATTATATACCTATAATATATATATACAGTAATATATATATAGGTATGTATAATGTCAGTGAAACTACGTTGCCAGTCATATATACATGAAATAACCTTGTTTTTCCTTTAGGTTTTATAAAGTAAAAAACGAAGTATGTAATGAAAAGACATCATCTTTTTTGGTCCAAATATGAAAGTGCCGGCCAAAACAAAAAAACTTCTATATTCTGTTAGAACTTGTTTATTTGAGCATTTATTGTTATGGTAGTAAAGCTGTAGGGCTATAATATTGTGCCTGGTTTTATTTTAGTTGTAAAGTTCTACATTTCGATAAATTGAACTAACAAAACCAATGAATTGTTCTACCTTAACTTGTCATTTGAACATATTTCGGTAAGTTATGGTGGCTTCAAAACTATTTTGAAATGAATATCTTGTATTGCGAGTATTTGGATTTTTTTATAAATAAATAAAAATACATGTTTAGTATCTACGTTTAATTTAAAAATAAAGAATCACCATCGTCCGGCACAACAATAATAGCAGCAGCAATCCTACGACCATCTTCAAATTTCATCCTCAGATCAGTTCTTAGACACCATAATACTGCCTTGTAACTCATTGTAATAACAGAAACTCAATCCGAGTAAAATTGTAAGACTTAAAGTGAATAAACACAAAACATGTGAAGTTATGTAAAACCTTTTACTTACAACTTAAATTGACTAATTTTATTATGCCCAATAAATACACTTTGAGTTAGTTGCAATCATTTAAGTTCTAAGTCAAGAGGGTTCGTTAATGTAGCTCTTGTGACACTTTACTTTGTTTTTTATAATTTCTTGAAAACCAAATACAACATTTTTTTATACTGGAAATTTATCAGTAATCAGCGCAGTTTTTTAGGCTAATTTCAAGAAAAAAACGTTATGTGAATTTCCAAAGTTCGAGTTAAAGTTAAGTTTACAGAAAAATCCAAGCACTCGAACAATTTTCTATAAATTGGCAAGTTTGTTGATTACGTTTTTAATTGGATACTCAAGATCAACTATTCCACTACCTACGAAACAAAACACAGCTGTAAATTAAATTGTTTAGATTAAATTAGCTAAAATAGGTCGTAACAAAGGGTGCAAGTAAAAATTTACAAAACCTTAAATAACTTTGGAACAGTAGAAAATCGCTGAATTGCTGCTGTATGAGGGTGAAATTAATAGGTATTGACGTCCGCTATCAACCTGCTTCGTTTGATCCACTCCTGTTTACACCCTGTATTTTTTTCTGGAATCCATTATTCTGAGCGAATTAGTATATTAGTGGATGTAAATCACTGAGAACATAGATCGCTTACCATAACTGTCTAATTCCGCGTAGCAAACTTTCCATTCAACTAATTGATGTTAAAGTCTAATTGTAAAATCATTGTATTACATACTGGCCATGTAATCACTATCTCATGGTACGGGGGCGACATTACTTTGGTACGAGGGCTAAAGGAAAATGGAGAATTGGATCGCGTACATTGAAAATTAGATTTAACTTGTATGATAAAAAATAAATTTAAACTGAACATATTTTTAACAACTTACAGAACAAAAGAAGTTTAGTTTCATGAGTAGAATTGATCTATGCATTTAAAGCCCCAAGGTCAGAGGCACCCTGTATAACAATTTTCATGTCACTCAGAAATCCTTTTTATTCTACTGTTAGAATTTAACTTGCTCTTATCTTTGTATCTCATTGTTTTAGGTTGAATTAATATTCGGAATAATAGGAGCTTGCCGGAGACAAGAGTTATACAAAGTTATGTTCAATGATGTGCAAGACTTTGATTCCACCATAATTGTCGGAACACCCAAACCAAAACCAGCCGGACTTTTACCATTACCATTACAGAAAATTATTGCCAGATGGTTAAAAAATATATACAACTTTGCGCAAATCAATGCACCGAGCCAGGTGTTTTTTATCAAATATATATAAGGTAAATGTACATCACAAAAAGTTGGAATTAACAAATTGGGATATCTGGGCAAAGCAATAGCCGAATATTTAAGTCTACCAAACCTAAATTGTACACCGGGCACTGCTTCCGCAGAACTTCTGCTTCTACACCGTGTTTACACAAAAGTCGAGGGCAACCTGCAACGTAATCCTAAGAAATTCTGGTCCTTTGTAAAGAACTCGGGAAAGAACCTGAAAAGTAATTCTTCTATACCGTCCAGCATCACTCTTGGAGACACCACTGTTGAGAACAACGTTGATATTTGCAACTTGTTTGCGTCATATTTTTCCTCGACTTTCTTGAATCTTAACTCATCGTCGGGCTCTCGGTTAAATTATGACAGTGGTTTTTCATCTTAGTCAACGAATATCCTTTTTTATGTTTGGGTAAGCGAATCCACTATCCTTAAGACACTTACAACCCTGGATGTTAGTGGAACCGGGCCCTGACGATATTCCACCTTTATTTATAAAAAAGTGCTGCTAAAACGAGTCTTCCGATATCACTCCTATCAATATTATCTAAAATATTTGAGTGTATTATTTGTGAAACGCTGATGTGGCATGTAAAAGGAACCATCTCCCCTCGGCAGCATGGTTTTATAGCTTCAAAGTCAACTTCTACTAATTTGGTCCAATATGTCAACGATCTAGGTAAGTCAATTGATGGCGGTGGACCAGTCGACGCCATTTACACTGATTTAAGCAGAGCCTTTGACAAGGTGGATCACAGCATTCTTCTGTGGAAACTCTGTAATCAATACAAATTGACAGGTGAAATATGGAGATGGCTTAAATCTTACTGGTCTGACCGTTATCTGCGAGTAGTCAAGGATGGATACTATTCAGTCTCATATTTAGCAACATCCGGTGTCGGCCAAGGATCACACCACTTCATTAACGACTTAGTCGAGACTATAAGATATAGCAATTGCCTCTTATATGCCGACGATCTCAAAATATACAAGTGCATTTCTAATTCCACAGACACCTCTCTTTTGTAGGAAGACCTGAATGCCGTCAGAGCCTGGTTTATGGTCAATAATATGAGCCTTTCCATCAGCAACTGCCTTTACATTAGATTCACTCGAAAAAGACTTCCCACCGTCGCGGAATACTGTCTAGGCAACGTTATGCAACCAGTTTTTAGTTTTAAGAACCTTGGCGTTCATTTGGATTCCAAGCTTAACTTTAATATTCATATTTTGACCGTGTAATACGCGAAAGCTACAAAATGTTCGGTTTCATTGAGCGCATTTGCAAGAGTTTTAAAAACGTCATAACGTTTCAGACACTGTTCAACTCACTAGTGCGCTCGCGTCTGGAGTACTTTAGTCAGGTCTGAAATCCACTCTATCAGATCCACATTGACCGATTGGAAAAAGTGCAACGATCTTTTACTCGGTATCTAGTGCATAAGACCCTAAAATGTCGTATTTGTCGTCGTGTAGGCTATGAGGAAAGACTTATACACTTCAAAATGAACACACTGCAAGAGAGACGCCGCTTTCTTGATCTGATTGTGGTGCACAAAATAAATAATAATAAAATTGATATCTATTAGAACTGGTAAATTTTACAGTACCTACCTAAAACGAATACGCGTACATTTCGGCGCACTACGTTTCGTCCAGGTACTACAAGAATCCAACTGACAAAGTCCTTGCCACTCTATCGCATACAGAAGTTTTTCAACGATTAGGACTTAGCCAATGTAATGACTAGAGTTAGGACTTTTTGTGGCACATCGTGGTTCTAGAATCCATAGAGTCGCTATTTCCTAATTTTTATAATACATATCACTTTGATTTTGACCTTCAGTATTTAATAATATTTTAAAACTCATTTTCTTATTTATATCGCTAAACCAATTTAAATGAATTTTGGTATGGATGATGTCTCTACTGTAAAAGCGTTACAATTACAAACAAGCAAATGTTAGTAGGTTTAGAATAACCGAACTAAAAATTGATTTAGTTCATTTTGAAATATGACAATACTGAAGGTCAAAATCAAAGTGTCATCTATTATAATAATTAGGAAATAGCGACTCCATGGAATCTAGAACCACGATATGCCACCAAAAGTCCTAAAATCAAAAAAAAAACAAAATCAAAATAATTTATTTGTCCAACATAGGTTAGTTACACGATGTTTAATTATATTACTGTATCACTATGTGGTGCCCATGGGCATGCAAATGTTTATTATAAGTTTGTACAAATGAAGCATGGTTAGGTAAGGTAATTTGCTATAAAATAAAGATAGGACGTATATATACGATATTTACAATACTATGTCAGTGTCAAACTAATTATTTTCATTCAAAAATTCCAAGTATACTTTTACGCAATAGGGCCGTATTACTCGGCGGTGCTTTAAATTTGTCTTTTAGACGCAAACTTCTAAATCTGTTAAAAAGGTTTTGGTTATTGTTTACAAAAATGCATATTTCATAAATGTACAGACAAGGTTATTTTGTTATTAATGACGGCTCTGCAACGACGTGGCATTGATTCAAGTAATTTCATACATTTATCGAGTGGAATCGAGTTCCATGCTTCAACAAAGGCTTCGTAAAGTTCATTTTGACTGGAATTACGTTTAACGGAGACTTTTTTTTTAACGACGTACCACAAATTTTCAATTGGATTTAAATCGGGACTATTTGCAGGCCAGTCTAACATGGTAACACGTTGCTCACTAAGAAAGGATTTAACACTGCGGGCCGTGTTTTGGGTCGTTATCGTGCTGAAAGATCCAGGTCACAGGCAAATGGTCGTCGGTGTAGGGAATCATTGTCTCTTCTAAGATGTTTATGTATTGAAATTGATCCATTATACCTTCAATCTTACGGACGGGTCCAACTCCGCAACCAGAAAAACATCCCCATACTTTAATATTACCACCGCCGTGTTTGACTATGCTCCTCGTGTATTTATAATCAAAAGCATGGTTTATTGGACGTCTAACGTAGCGTTTGCCGTCTGAATTCACCATATTTATTTTTGTTTCATCCGAGAATAACACTTTTTTCCATTCTCGTACGGTCCAGTTAAGATATTTCTTTGCAAATAATAATCGCTTCTCTCGGTGTTGCTTGGTAAGAAGCGGTACCTTTCGAGAAACCCTCCCGAACAATTTAGCTTCCACTAATCTGCGGCGTACCAGTTTCGAGGAAATGTTCCTTGGGTCATCAGGTGAAAAAACTTCATTTCTAATCTCGTTGGAGCCTTTGAACGGGTCTTGTTTAGCTACACGTATTATTTGCGAATCTTCCCGGGGAGATGTTTTCCTTGGACGAGCCTTTCTAACAACACTTTTAGTAGTTCCGTTAGTTTTATAATGAGCAATAGCGTTGAAAACTTTCTTCACAGAACATTCTAGATGTTTAGCAATTCTTCTATAAGTCCACTTTCGATCTAAATGTAATTTAACGATTAATTGCCTGGTTGACTCGTCAGAACTCTTATTTTTACCCATTTTTGACAATACTTATTATTCACGTAATTTTCCAAATTGACGTTTAATTGCCGCCGAAACAACAGAAAAATCGTAAAAAGAGGTTTTTTTTTTAGTTTCAAAAATGGAACGAACCATGGATCCTGTTTCTAATTAGTTGTCCAAGCGGCCAGTAATAGAAATTCAACTATCATGATTTTTAAAATCTTTTAATAATTAAAGATAGAACAGATTTACTTTTTTAAATATTTTATGAGTTTTTTAACTCATTGGCTATATTCTGGCATAGTCAATAGTGATTTAATCAATATAATTTTTACTCATAACGATAGTTCATTCTGTGTTTACCTAAGTTTTATGTACTGTTTCTAATTATATGTCCACCACTGTATGTACGTATTTCAATTTGTTATGTTCATGTTGCTGTTGGCATGTCAAATAAAAAATTATAAAAAAAAACGCTGAAACACCTAAATTAATTTTCATTTGCCAAACTATACAAAAAAAATCTAAAGTTTAATAACGGTCGCGACAGCCGAAGGGCTTAATGTGAGTAGTGTGGCGATGAACACTCTTAACCCGATTTCGCGTCGGTTGATTCGTGGAGACCCCTTACATAATAACAATCTAAGTGCATATAATACACCACCGATATGCTGTTGGAGGGTTAGGGATCGAATGTCTTAAAGAGATGCGAGACTTGGCGGTGCTTCGGCCGAGCTGCCCTTTCTAGATCATAATGACCGTACCAAAAAGAATCTAGGCGTGTCTGAGTCATCTCACGCACCCCCCCGCAGGGGGGGTGTGGGGTGGCCTTTTCAGGGCAGTTGCCCTCTGAGGCGGTATCTTGCGCGGCCCGTGGCTACGGGCCGGTCGTTGTGATATGGCTGTGCCATCAAGGCTTTTTGAGGGCCTATCTGCGGCTTTGTGGGAGGTGGGTGGCTTCTATCTCCTTTTCTTAGCTTTCTTCCCAAGTTTCTTTGGTGAAACTGGGGGAACATCTGACAGGGCGGGAGGGCGCTCGCTGTCATCGTCCTCGGTTTTGGGCTCATCTGCTGTTGTTCTTTCCTGGACGTATTTAAGCATGCTTTCCCCGAAGGGGAGTCCAGACTGTGTCTGTGATTTGATGGTTGCAATCATGCTGGCCTTCATGGCTTCCGCCTCGGGCCCGGATGCTTCTCGGAGTATCATGTCCGTCTGTTTCTTAAATTGTTCCTCCATACCAGGCGGCAGAGGTCGCAACGCCGGCACGGTTTTCGGAACGGGAACGGGCAAGTCTGCCGGCTCCGTTGTGGTGGCTTCTGTCTTGGATGCTACTGGCGCAGCGCGCCGCGTGGGTGCGACCTCCGCGGCGGGCGGCGCGGGCACTTGTGCTGGAGCGGTTTCGCGGCCGACTTCGGGTAGTCGGCGTCGGTACGGCGGCACGTTGCGCGGGCGCGTCCGCGCTCGCGGCCGGCGCGGGCATGACTGCAGGCTCGGTCTCGGGCGCTATGACGGCTAGCTTGGCGGGCTCGGTGGAGGGGCGAGAGCCTCCGGTGGCGGGGGCACTCGCCGTCTCGTCTTCCTTCTCGCTCCCACCGGGAGCGGAGTAGGGGGGTGTTGTTTTGGTTGCGGTTCTTTCCGGGCTGTTCCGGGGCTTCTCCTTGGGGCTCGCGTCCCTGGGGGTGGGGGCGCTCGTCGGAGCCTCTTGTGGCCTGTTCGCTTTGTTCTCCGCGCGTGCGGGGGGCGAGGATGCTGGTGTTGATTGCCGGCTCGGGCGGTCGGTGGCGGTCCGGGCGGGCCTCTCTGCCCTTACGGTCCTCGCTTCCCTGCGGAGGACGGGGCAGTTGGGGTGGTTGGCCAGGTGGGCTCCCTGGCAGTTTGCGCAGGTAGCCGGCTGGTTGCGGGGTCGGGGGCAGTCCTGGGCGGCGTGCGCTTCACCGCAGCGCACGCACGCAATCTGCAGGTGACACCGCAGGCTGGAGTGCCAGAATTTCTGGCATCGGTGGCATTGCGTGGGGCCTTGTTTGCCCCGCCAGGCTTCGATGGTGATTCCGGGCATGTACATGAGCTCGCGCATCCCGTAAACCCCGGAGTTGTCTCGGGGCGTCCCCTACGCGCCCGAATGACCCCACGTGCGTCGCCGTGAATCCCTTGGCTGCAAGGGCGGCTTGAACATCCGCCGGGTTGGTGTTGGCGGGGAGGCCGCGGATGGCGATCTTCGTCGTCCTCTCCTTCCGCGGTGAGTAAGTGAACCACCTGACGTTGGTGGTGGCCTCGTCTGCGTGCAACCCCTCAAAGTAGGATTGCACGCAGTTGTGCTCCTTCTCGGTGAGCGGCGTAAAGCGCACGCCGTCACCGTAGGCGTGCGCTCTGGGGGTGCTGCCGAGTTGTTCGGCGATGGCTGCGAGGTGCGTCGGCCAATTGGGTAGGTCGACGGCTACCAGTGGCGGGTAGCGAGGGGTGTTATGGGCTGCAGACTTGGCGCTGTTGGCAGTGGCAGCGGTGGGGCGCGGCAGCGGTGGGGCGCTGCCTTGGTGTGGCAGCTGTCGGGCGGGTGCCCTCTGGGTCCGGTGGTGCGGCTCTGCGGGCCGCGGCCTGCGCATAATTGCGCGGCTGGGGCGGCGGTGGCGGTGGCGGCGTCTTGGGTGACGGCGGCGGTGTTGGTGGCGATGGCGGGCGGAGGGGGGCAGTGCTGCTTCTCCTCTCGGATAGGCGACGAGCCCCGCTCACGCGTGCGCGGCCTCTGGCGCTTGAGGGTGCTGCTTGCAATGAGGCCCAGCCCCGCGAACAGCACGACTTCTTCTTGGGTCATAGCTTCGTTGTCGCCCAGGTTGTAGGCCTGGCAGCCGGACGTACTTCATCATCCACTCCTTCAGGCCGGGCAAACAGTGCCGGGTGCCGCTGAAATAGGATACCATAATCAGATCTTGATTATGGTGCTCCCACGACAATTCCGGCACTACGCTCGGCCCGCTGAGGCGGACACGGAGACTCCCGGCTGCGGGCGACCAAGGCGCGTCGTCAGACGACGTGGTGGTGAAGTCCAGGGTAGCTTGGTGTCGGGTGGGTAGCCCGAAACTATCGCTAGTCCAGGTACCCATCGACTTCGGTGAGCTTGAGGCGGCGGGGGGTAGATAGAAACCGGCTGGTTTCGGTCTACCCTCAAGTTTCACTGCAGAAATTCTGCTGGGGTTCTCGGTCGGGGGCGGACCGCGGCGCGACGTTCTGCACTCGGCGTGATGCCGGACCTCGCCATCCCTTTCTCGGGGCATCCGTGTGAGCGGGACCGGGTCGGGAGTAGCGAAGATGGCGGCCGAGTGCAGGGCTTCGAGAGGGCTGCGTAGTGGTCCCCGCCGATCACGCAAGGGTGGTCGGGCGCGTTTCGTCCGCATATCGTCCTCAAGACGATGTGGGCGAAGTTCGCTGGGCAGTCCTCAGGGAGAGCAGAGAGATACGTCCGAGCGCTATGTGGGTCCGTGACAATCCTCCAAGAATCTAGGCAACTTTACGATACTTTAAATACTGGCATGTACGGTCGAGGCCATATTTGCATGGATAGCTGTCAAACGAAATCCTATGAAGTGAAATCGATGCCTATTTTGTGCTCGTGTTGTTTTATTACTTACCTATGAGGCTTCTTATTTTAATGAGATCATGCTAGATGGCGCTGTTTCACCACATGTTGTGAAAAATACTTTTTTCTACATCTTTACTTTTCTCCCAAAACAGAATTATCCTTTATTTTGGTGCTTTACGTTATAAACTTATAAAACTTTCAATATATTTATTATTGTCTTTACGTTATAAACTTATAAAACCTCCAAAATATTTAAAATTACAACTTCCAAAAACACTAAACTTTTGCATGGTCTCCAATCCGTAACATTATGGATGGAATGCGCTCTTACGTGCCATTCGACCATAATGACTTTAACTTAGCCCGGCGAAATTGTATATCAAGTTATTTTTACGTTAAGATTATCTTTCAACGATCCCGGTTAGTTTTAAAATTGGCGAGAGTAAGCTGAAAATGTCTGAACATCGGATCGGTTTTAATAAAGATTTACTTACGCCCGCTCGTTGGTTGCTCCCTGTTAGTTTGCCTTTGTTGTTGATTAATACTTACTGTTGATAATTTTCAATAATGAGTTCTCGTTCTAATTTCGACTTGGTGAAAAGATTACAAATAATTGCTCTGTATAATCAAGGCAAACATTTTACTGAAATCGCTTGAGAAGCCGGTGTAAGAAGATGTTGTAATTTTTATTTTTTTAAATTTTTTTTCAGGATTATTTAAATATTTCATATTTTGTTATAGAGGAAAACCGTTGTTTTATGGGTCCGACGATTTGAAGAGGAAGGACCTTTGTTACATCGGCAAAGAACTGGCCGAGCCCAACTCATAACCACTCAGCAGCGTCAAATCATGGTGAACCGATATGTAAACAATGACTATGACACTTAGTAGCATACTTGTAGTATTCATTCAATCTTATGAGTGTCATATTTTTAGGCAACAAGTTTAGGCCACGTTGCAGACGAATATAAACCATAACTGTACAAGTTATGGATGAGTTGTGCGTGCGAGTTTCATTTGTTTTAATTATTTGGGAACTTCCCTTAAAAGTGGCAACGTCGCAATTATAAGGGTCTGTTGCACCAAAGTTTTCGTAACATTTTTTTACAAAAATGGATATATCTCGAAAACTAAACCAAATTGAGCCTACTTTAAACGACATTTCTAAAAATTTACTCAGGAACACACGGTTAAAATCCTTCGGAAACGTCCCGGGCACGGTGTATACTTAAATCGATTAAACACGTGACTAGAAAGTGAACGCAAGCATAACGTTATTATAACTAATAACTGTTTTATTTCTAGTGTGCAAAAACAAATAAAAACTTATAAATTAAATCACTAACCATCTGTGTAACAAAATCGACAAGTAACGCATATTTGACAGATAAATGCCCCTTCTCTTTCTTACACTTGTAAATAGACAAGGAGGGAGCCAACTTTAAATGGCAGACAGATTTACTCGTCGATTGTGAAACAGGCCCTACTTGTCTTATTCCCACTGTTATTTGTTTCAAGTAGGTAATAAAACTTGCACGTGGTTATAAACTAACTCCCACCGCGACTGCAAAGGTACCACACGTTTTTGTATCTATGATAACCCGGTCTTTAGAAGTTAATATTTGTTTATTATGGTGAAGCTTCAATATTCATTTCGAATCTGGAAACGGAACTTAAGCTTCTGGTCTCGATAAAATGGTAAATAGGAGTTGTTTTATTGTTACTTGTATGCGTTATATCATCAAATGAGGGTAACTGATTTTAATTCAATTAAGGAATAAATATTTTAATTAAGAAACAACAGTTTTATATCATTAATAAATGTTTTTTTTTTTTGCTTATTTCATAGGGCCATCAACATTATTTATCGTAATAACATCGATCTAAAAAAATAACAACCCTGAGGAGATCAGTACAGTAATCTGATCAAATCAGTTTAGATCGACGTAAAACCACTGAGCCATTATTTCGTCTAAGCGGCTGGACGAAATATCGACTTACTAATATCTTAGGAAGTTGTAATAAATAAACGTCAAATGAACTGGTTTAGTCAACACCGCCATCTAGTTTAATGTTTGAGAACGTGGACGCAAGTGTTAAGAGAATAATCGCCTTATAGGTGCCCATGCAACTTTGACCGTGACCGTACAACAAATAGGCATAAACTTTATGGTAGAATCCAAATAAAAAAACTGTCGATGATTTCCAGTAAGAAACAGTTTCTTTCTTGGCGCCCGTTGTTTGATCAGTCGTTAACTCAACTTAAAAGGAATCGAAAATTTGACACATTTCCTTGATATTTAACCATTAGTTACGAATTTGAACGATTAACTAAATCTGGGGGCCTAACATGGCTGCGTTTATCGCGAGACCGAATGGGGATAGCACAGCAGTAATTGTACAAGAGCGACGCATGCTTCGTCCCCTACAAAAGAAAGTAGCACGAATGTTTCAACAAAATCTGACTCGGTTTATTTTAGATGTTGCATATAAAGGCATTTATCGATGGTATAAAGAATCAATCTTAGGTGCAGCCTGAAACCAATAAAAACATAAAAAACCACATGAATGAGACGAAAACCAAACAATAGTTGTCAGAATACAAATAAGGAAATTATACGTTCATATACTGAACAAGAAGAAACAATGCATTATTATGGATGAGAAAACTTTAATAATTTGATTTTAAAACTTTACCTAGTCACTCAATTTAAATATTATAGTTTTGGCGAATAAAGCTATTAATCACCAATATAAGGCCATCAGCGTGAAGGCATTCGGCAAAATGGTGGTATATGGCAAGCGATTTTTCAATGTATTTTTGCGAATTTGCGAATTTAAACGCCGAAGTATAACAGTAACCAGTGCTTGCAGAAAATTTATTCCGTTGAATTGCATCCTTCCATTTTGCGTTAGCTAGAGTCTAAACAAAGGCATTGAAAAGAGTCTAGAAGAATAAATATTAATAATTATAGAACTTACTTGTTTGGCTCCCCAGGCTTAAATAAACTTCCGCAGGATATTCTCCTGCTGGCTGCTGGAGAACAGCTGAGAAATTTGCCACATTCTGGGTCTGACCCCAGCAATTTTGGGTTGTCAGACTGTCTCCTTTCCCAGTTTGGATCTAGAACAGGTTCTAGGAAGTTCATGGTTTCAGATCCTTGTGTGAAAATATTTCTTGAAACGGATGTCAGTCCACTAGGACCTTCTTTGACACTTTTTTTCTCTTCACTATGTGATGGTGATGGTGGTTCAACCACAATGCTAACCATAGGATTGGTATCATCTTTAAGTTCTGGTTTAAGTTTTTTGTATGCATTTTGTTGCTCTTCATTCGTTTTCGGCAAAAAAAGCTTTTTATTGGCATCATCAGTTTGAGGCACTTTGTCGGCACTTTTTCTTTCATTGATTTTAAAAGATTTTCGAGATATGTCATTACCTTCGAATTTAGCTAAGCAACAGTATTTTTTTGGTTCAGATTCATTTCTGATGCAAAACACTTTATTTTCAAATCCAAAGTTAACATTTTCTGTCATCTTAGTGGTTTTGACTTTAGAAATGAATTTAGTTACTGATTCATTATTTTTCTCTAAGCTAGGATTTTGACTGTCCACTGCTGAGATTGTGTCAGAAGTAAATAAGGTTGTTTCATCGGTGTATGTTTCATTGTCTCCTGGTTTTTCCATCATGGCCAAGAAAACATCTTGTCCAAGCATAGAGCTCATGTCATCTACTATTGATTCACCACATATGGTTTCAGAGTTGATGTTGGTAGAATTTGATGCATCAGGAGAGTCAATATGTCCTATTCCTCCAATATCTTCCAAATTGCCAGGTTTAGTATCCATGATTTCAAAAATTAAACTAAACTCATCGCTTATCATTGACATATCTGAATTGGTATCTTTATCATTATCATCATCAATTTTCAAATCTACACTAGATAGTCTTCCATCTGGAGAACATTCTCCACTACCCGGCATGGCACAATTAATTAATTCTTGAAAGTGAACATCATCAGTATACGGTTTGTCTGTATCTATAATAGTCAATTGGTCCGATTCATAAGTTTCTCCCTGTAATATCGAATCTCTCTTACCGCCAACATCCGAGATAATTACGTTTGGTATCATCAAGTTATAACTTAGATTCGCGTCATAAACAGCGCCTGTTCCCTCTTTTATAAAGTTTTTAAATGATTTACTATCTGAATTTAATAAGTTTTTGGGTTCAGTCGTTACTAAACTACTTTCCTCTTCTATTTTGTTATCCACACGCAAGGCATCCATAGGATTTAAATTTATAAGTCTGACTAACTCTTCGTCCACATCTGGAATGCTGCGAACAATTAAGTGTCATATTACGAGGGGAGTTTAATAATGTTTCGGTATGACTGTAAAAAATAAATATATAACTGTTAATTACATTTGAGATTATCACCATGTTTTTCAATACAGATTTACAAAATAAATCAATAACATATTGATGAAATATATTTCTCCTCTTTGCTGTCATAATATTGAAAATATTATTTACTGCCGCCGAGTTTCATCATCAGGAATCGGTTTCTCCGATGGCCCTCGGCAACTCAAGCACTGTGAACTGGGATTTTGTCATCAAATTATAAAATGTCTTAGGTACGCCAATTTTTCTCTCCTTTTTTCTTTGAGATAAATAGCTTAGGGAAATATTTACCGAATTATCTTTAAAGTCAATCATCAAGATCGAGGGCCATTTGCAACGTTAAAAGATGGCGGACGTGTAATTTGTTTTAGACTTTAATTTTTGGGTAATTAGGTGTTCAAAGTTCTTTTCTGATAGTGATTTGTACTTTTTATGCCTTTGTGTCGCACAGTGATTGAAGACTTGGACTTATTTCGTGTATCTGGCATCTTTCTTCTCGTTTCAAGTGGACTCGCAGTGGTGCAGAGGTTAAAACTATCTTGACCTCTGACCTACAAATTACCGTACAACGTTGCCCCCAATCTTCCTAGAGAAGATTGGATTGTGTTTTATTGCTATATTGATTTATACTCATATAAACCTTGACACTGGCGAAATCACTTCACGTGGAAACGCCATAATATCCCTGCGGTAGTAGCTGTTCAAGTCGCCGCGGGGGCAAAAAAAAAAAAAAAAACATCAAGATCGCCTTGAAATTGTGCCCCTATTTGCCAATGCATCAACTCTTTCTTGCTTTCTGGGTCATAGAGATGGACCCAGGTTGTCTAATTCCTAATTGTGTTATCTTTTTCACATGCTTATTGAAGGTTCACAGTATAGCTGTCTCTTTAAAATCTTGCTATCTCTTTCACTTTTAGTGAAAAATTTGCCATATACTGAAATGCACTTCAAAGACCCATAAAGGTCCTAAAAACGCCTGAAAATGGGTTTTTAGGTAATGTCGTTATCTGATAGAGGGGGCTTAGAACTAACTGTTTCAGGCGCTTGAAAAAAAAACAATGGCAAATTGGTCGTAATTTTGATATCGTAGGATGATCGTATGATATTAAAGCTACAGCAGAAACGAAAAAACGATATTTCAGCCTGCTGAAAACGCTTAAGAACACCAAAAATCACGATTGAAAATTAGACGCCTTCATCCACCCGCGTACGCTACCCCCTCCTAAGACATGCACGTCCTGGGCATTATTAGTTGCGTAGTATGTCGCGAGTCTGTCAACGTGGTTGAATTCGTTGGTTTCGTTGTATCCAATAAATAATATCTTGAATTTTAATGATATACGGCCCTTCTCATTTTAGTAATAGTTTCGGAGATTTTACCTTTTCGACACCGGTTCCCCAAATCAATTGCATACTCCCAGTTCAATTTTGGCGAATCTGGAGGACGTCCTGTTAAAAGGTTTGCTCCAAAGATTACGTCTGCTGGAGTGCCTGCCTTACGGTGCGTCTTAAATGGCCTTAAATGGGTTCAGACTCGATGAGTCTGTTTCCCAAAAAGTCTGCTTCTCAAAATGGCCTTCCTCCAACATACGTCTCTTTCCTATAATTTTCACTACCTATTTGTGTTCGACCAACCCCTTTTCCTACAATGTCCGCTTCTTATTCTGCCCTGTTTTTATGTTTAGTAAATACAAATGATGGATTCGCCTTTCTGGTGATTTGACTGATTCGTCATTTTTTTTTTTTTTTTTTTAATTCATTTTTATTTATTTATTTATTTTAAACAAATTTAAATTTTACATTTAGTAGCACCGTTAAACCACGGAGAGGTTTGTCTAGATGTCTAGCCAATTATGTTAAATAAGAAAAACTTACTACTTAAATTATATCTGGATCTGGATCTGAACTTATAGTTTCCTTCTAAAATTAAATAACAAAAACACGCAAAACGAACAATTGTTATTTAGTTTGTATTAGAGCCGCGTTTGTATTAGAGATGCGTTATCTCACCTCCTCGCCGGGCGCTGCCCCCGGGAAACTAGGCCTCGCCCGTGAGTACAGGCTGCTCCGCCCATGATAATAATAAAAATAAAAACTGATTTTTTTAAATTAAAGTACGGTCAATGAGACGAGGTAAAGAATGTAAACAAACGGACCGTTACTAAGTCAAATTTCTATAGCGAGCGATTATTTTGTGTCCTTATTTCTCGTAGGTACGCAATAATATCTTTAGTTGGTCGATGATGGCTGTCGTGGCGTGATTCGTACAGGAAAGCTGTCAGTGTAGAAATTATCAACATAAGGGCCGCCATTTACTGAAGTTCATTCCTGTTTGGATTGGGTTGGGTTCAAAGTGACACGATTTCAAATAAAAACGTTTTGAACTCCTGAAAGCTTGTTTACTCTCATTATCTAATCTCGATGGTCTTACTTTACTTGTTTTAACATTTCCACCTTATGAATTGTAGATATATTATTTTATGTTACTTTATCTTTACTTATTTTAGGAAGATTGTTAACTAAGTCCTTTTCCCGTAAAAGTTTTTAAATTGTGGTTTTCTTAGTTTGTTACTACCTGCCTTGCTAACTTACAGTGAGATACTGGCTGCAGAATCTCAGTTCTAAAGAACTGTTCAGTTAACATTTGTAATTAAACTTAGATTGGACTGGTAGTATTTTATAAAAATGGAATATGTTTTAAAATATTATTTATTATTATTAAGGCATCTTACTTGTAATCTGCTCATTTAATCAAGATAGGATTTAAAAGTAACACCCGCAACTACTTAGACCGTAAGAAATGATGCTTCCCGTCAGTGCAGCATACATATTCAGTCTAACTTTAATAATAATGCAAGACTAATTACTGACTGCTGAGTTGCCTGCGGCGTTTCTTCTTAGCATTGGTTTCCTCACGGGAAGCGCTGGTAATTGACGAATAAAAGTGCCCGCACGGCCTAGTTCCTGAAAATATGTATTTTATCTTTACCTTTTTTATCATTGAAAGGAATCCGGTTCCTCAGTACTCATGACTTTGCTCTGTAATCTATCTATCACAGGTAAGGCAAATACTTCCTTTGTTTAAGTGAGATTCATTGTTTTATATAATGCTAGGTTAAGTTTATTATTGTATAATATCATAAGCAATATTTAAAAAACGACTGACTGTTGAGTTTTTTGCGGCATTTCTTCTCAGCAGTGGTCTCTTGTGGAGCGCTGGTATATTTCGACGTGAAAAGTGCCCGTGCGGCCTACTTACTGAATAAACATCTTTTTTTTATCTTCTTAGCGTTCTTTACAATTTTTAAAGTGGTAAAGATAAAATATGTTTATTCAGTAAGTAGGCTGCACGGGCATTTTTACACGTTTTACATTTAATGAGACGGGGCGTAAGTCAAATCTTGTAGGGGGGAGCGGAGGAGGGAGAGAGAGAGAGAATTTAAACAATTGGTAATTTGTCTGAAGTTGAATGGTTAGAGTGTTGGAGGTGCAGCAAATAATATGTGAAAGTTGATGAAAACCGATCCCTAGGAAGCGTACTATATGAGAAGCAGACATGCAGAAAACTGTCAAAAAGAGAAGACTTTACAGGAAACAGACAATGTCAGATAATCCAGTAACCACAATTTGCACAAATAGGCTAAGATGTTTACCAGCATATTAGTGACAGGTTGCAAGCCCATCGCCTAACAGTAATACCAGCCTTTATTCCCTTAGTCGCCTCTTACGACATCCACGGGAAGACATGGAGTGGCACTATTCTAACCTGGCAACCACACGGGATTGTGGTTACTGGATTATCAACAACTTTTAAAGTTGTAATTCTGTAGCTCTGCCTAGCCCACTCTGGGATTAAAGGCGTGAAGATATGTATGTATGTAGACAAACGCAATGTTAATTAATTTCTACGACGTTTTGTGACTATATTGACAAAGCATGGATCCATAACTATACAATTTCTATTTCGAATGCTGTGGAGTAGAAATAATTGGTCTTGATCTGTTAATAATAACAATTTATAGAATTCCTGTCCAAACACTATCCCATATAGGTGTTTTCCTACATAAACTAGATACACTGCTATTATATGTCACAACGAAATACAAGAAAAAGAAGATTATTATATGCGGTGACAACATGGAATATTATATCATCCAACACTTGTACATCTTCACAAAAACAGGACTTTGGTAAGATTATCTTTAATAATGTGACATATACCAATCCTCAAGACATTTGCAATTTTTTTAATAACTTTTTTATTGATCTTAGCAACATCCGCAATACAAAGACGCATAAAAATACTGTAGATCTGTATAACATGTCTTCTTCAATTTTTTTAATGCCAGTATGTAGTGAGGAGGTCTATAAACTGATATTGTCATTGAAGAATAGTAAAACTAGTGGAGTAGATGGTATAACTACCGAAATATTAAAAGCAAATGCAAAGTGTTTAAGCACCCCACTTGCACATATTATCAACGTATCATTTAGCCAGGGTATTTTCCCTGAGCCACTCAAATTGTCGATAGTTAAGCCGCTTTTTAATAAGGGTAACCATGATGATCCTCATAATTATCGCCCAATTACTATTGTACCTATTATAGCTAAAGTTTTTGAAAAAGCCATGTATGCTAGGTTGAGTAACTTTCTCACCAAGCATAATATTATTCAGCCAGAACAGCATGGCTTTAGAAAAGGCTTCTCAGCTGAGTTGGCGTGCTTTGACTTTGTTATAGTTAGGGAGGCGAGGTAGCTAAATGGCGTAATTCAACGGCGCCGTCGAGACCTATCAAAATCGAAAGATAAAATAATTTCGAAAAGAAAAGCTCGTATGGTAAAAACCATTTTAGCGGTGGGTTTGGCGTGTACGGTTTTTCAAAAATGTTAAAAAAAACAGTTACTTGGGCATTCTCGAGCGCGTCAGATATTCATACTACGTATGCCCCAAGTGCCTCTGATAACAACGGTATACTAATCTGCCGGTTTGCGTGGTGGGGGTAGGCATATGAAGAAATCAAAAATGCAAAAAAAATAAATTTACTCGAGCGCGTCAGATTTTCGGAAGGGGTGTTAAGTAGGCCCCAAGGAAGCTCCCTTTAAAAAAACTGACGATTTCGGCGTGACGATAAGTTACGATGAATTTTTGAAAATGCAAAAAAAAAAACGTTTTTTTGAAATACTCGAGCGCGTCAGATTTTCATAGGGGAGGTTTATCTCGGTATCCTGAAAGCATATTTTCTTAATCTGACAAAAAAGTTGGTGGGTTCTCTTAATCTGACCGAAAAAGGTTTTTTAGTTTCTTTTTTTTCCTTTCTTTCTCCTTGATAAAACGGGGAATTTAAGAATGACAATAAAGCGATAGATATTCCCTTTTTTGTTTATTTAAACTTTTTTTTTGTAAAATGTATCGTTCGCGACTTATATGCCGCAACGCGTTTTTCGGAAGACGAAATGGCTCGTCCACACTTCTGGTCATGCGGAAACCGGCAGATTTTGTATTTTTAGTAAGTTTTAGATTATATTCTTCAAAATAAAAAAAATAAAAATCGCGCTCGAGAATGCCGGATTAACGTTTTTTTTTTACAAGTTCGCGACCCTATAACTCGGCGGCGTCAAGGACTTATCGTCAGATTAGTTAAATTTAGTCTTAAAACACTAAAATCAACCCCCAATATCTTAATCTGACGCGCTCGAGTATTTCAGACTATCGATTTTTTTTTACTAATCTGATCGTCTATCCTAGGCGCGCGTCACTACATATAGAGCTAAATACTTTACAAGGTTGTTCTATTAGGTCTAAGGTATCTCTCATATCCAGGGCTCGGAAAACGGTATTTTTTTCGAAACGGTTTCGTCTTAAATACCTAAGGAACGATTTGTTTCGGTTTCGTTCGCAAATAACGTTATAGAAAACGTTTTTGAACAAGAACGAAATTGAAATCTTTTTTGATCCATATAACGTTTTTAACCGTTTTTTCCCATTTGCTGGGTTCGGTAGGAATATTACAAATATCATCCAGTCAGTTAGTATTTAGCAGCCACGCGACGCGGTTTTCTTTGCTTGTTTCTTTAGAGCTTAGATTATTATTGGACACAGAAAGTACCATTATTCTGTGAGGAGTACATAACATAATACACACATACACACATACACACATACACACACACACACACACACACACACACACACACACACACACACACACACACACACACACCACACACACACCACACCACACCACACCACACACACACACACACACACACACACACACACACACACACACACACACACACACACACACACACACACACACACACACACACACACACACACACACACACACACACACACACACACACACACACACACACACACACAAAATATGGCGAGAACGCCTGATAAAAGATGTTTGACACATAACATCAATATTTCTGCAAACGAGTTTTGATTTAAAAAAACGGATAGTTAATCATCATCATCATCATGTCAGCCGAAAGACGTCCACTGCTGGACATAGGCCTCCCCCAAGGCTCTCCACTCAGACCGGTCTTGTGCTTTTCGCATCCACCGCTTTCCCGCGATCCTTACAAGGTCGTCACTCCATCTTGTTGGAGGCCTACCCACAGCTCGTGTCCCGGTCCGCGGACGCCACTCAAGAACCTTCTGACCCCATCGGCCATCAGTCCTGCGTGCGATGTGCCCCGCCCACTGCCACTTCAGTTTAGCTATTCTTCGGGCTATGTCGGTAACCTTAGTTCTCCTGCGGATATCATCATTTCTGATTCTATCACGCAGAGAATCCCCGAGCATAGCCCTCTCCATAGCCCTCTGAGTGACCTTGAGCTTTCTTATGGGGCCCATCGTTAGCGCCCACGACTCGGATCCGTAAGTCATCACTGGCAACACACACTGGTCAAAGAATTTTGACTTCAAACACTGCGGTAATTTGGACGAAAAGGTGCTGCGAAGCTTCCCGAACGAGGCCCAGCCGAGTCGCATTCGACGAGTGACCTCTCTCTCAAAGTTGGACCTACCTAACTGGACCGTTTGTCCCAGGTAAATATAGTCGTCAACAACTTCGAGCGCAGAGCCTCCGACTATCACGGGAGTTGGCGCGACATGGACGTTGGACATGACTTTCGTCTTGTCCATGTTCATTCTCAAGCCAACTCGGTCGGAAACTCTACTGAGGTCAGCGAGCATTGCACTGAGGTCCTCCATGGTCTCAGCCATGACTACGATATCGTCAGTGAATCGAAGGTGAGTGATGTACTCACCATTTATGTTGATGCCTCGTCCTTTCCAGTCCAGAACCTTAAAAGCACCCTCCAATGCAGCGGTGAACAGCTTCGGAGAGATCACATCTCCTTGTCTGACTCCCCGCTGCAGGGGAATAGGCTTTGTGCTCCGGTCCTGTAGTCGGACGGACATAGTGGCGTTTTTGTACAGACACTTCAACACTTCGATATATCGGTAGTCAACTTGGCACCGCTGGAGAGACTGCAGCACAGCCCATGTCTCGATCGAATCAAAGGCTTTCTCGTAGTCCACAAATGCAAGGCAAAGGGGGAGGTTATACTCTTCGGTCTTCTGTATAACCTGCCGCAACGCATGTATGTGGTCTACGGTACTATAGCCTTTTCGGAAACCGGCTTGTTCGGGAGGCTGGAAATCGTCAAACCTCCGCGCGAGACGATTTGTGATGACCCTCGAAAACAGCTTGTAAACATGGCTCAGAAGTGAGATGGGTCTATAGTTCTTCAACAAAGATTTGTCACCTTTCTTGAAGAAGAGAACCACCACACCTCTGTTCCATGCTCTCGGCGTTCTCCCTTCGTGGAGGACGGAGCTGAACAGCGTCTGAAGGCCCCTAAGGATGGGTTTACCACCCGCCTTCAGGAGTTCGGCTGTAATTCCATCCTCACCTGGGGCTTTGCCATTCTTAAGCTGTTTGAGGGCCATACTAATCTCGTACAGGCTGACGTCGGGGAGATCTTCGGTATAGTGTCGGGTTAATCTTGCCCTCGGATCTTTAGCTAGATTTTCGACGGGTGTTCGGGTTGTCGTGTACAGCTGTCCATAAAACTTCTCAACTTCCGCCAATAGCTCAGGTTTGGATGAAATGACTCTGCCGTCGTCGGTCTTCAGCTTCATCAATTGGCTTTGGCCAACAGACAGATCCCTGGCAAACACCTTAGAGCCTCTGTTGCGCTCAATAGCCTCTTCAATACTTTTAGTATTGAATCGGCGTATATCACGCTTCAGAGACTTCGAGATCTGTCTGTTGAGCTGCCGATAGCGACTAGCGTCATCAGAGGACTGCAGAATCATTTCGCGCCTCACCTCCATGAGCCTAAGGGTGGAGTCCGAGAGCTTCTTGGTTTTTGTACGGCGGATCTTGAAGAACTTAGACCCGACCGTTTGGACAGCTTCCACAAACCCGTCGTTGTAATCGTCCACGTCGCTACCAAGGCACTCGAAACGGTTTTGAAGTTCGAGCTGAAAGCTCTCGGGGTTTTGGAGCTGAGCGGGTGCCGGGCGGAGCGTAGACTTCATCAGTCGAGACCTTTCAAGCTTGAACTGAATATTCAATGAGCCTCGTACCATACGGTGATCACTCCCGGTTTTAACCTCACTGATCACGGAGACATCATTGAATATGTGCTTTTTCGTCGTCATGATAAAGTCTATCTCATTCCTCGTTACACCATCAGGGCTCATCCAGGTCCACTTCCTATGCTCACGTTTTCTGAAGAAGGAGTTCATCATAAATAGAGTCCCTCCTTTTCCATAAAACTGGCCAGTAGGTGGCCCCGGTGATTCCTATGCCCCACTCCAAACTTCCCCACTCTCTGCTCTTCACCGTCTCGTTTGCTCAGCTTTGCGTTGAAGTCCCCCATAACAACCGTGAAGTGAGTTTTGGAGCTATGCATGGCTCTGGAAATATCCTCATACATAGCCTCCACCTCATCGTCGGAGTGTGTCGAGGTCGGAGCATATACCTGTATGACCTTCAACGAATATCGTTGGGTCATTCTGAGTACAAGGCACGCTACCCTGCTCGACTCGCTCTCAATCTTCACCACGTTGTTCACGAGGGACTTGTGGACGATAAACCCGACACCACCCTGGGACTGGTGGTCGCCCTCCCGGAAATAGAGCAATTTACCGGACTTCAGGGTTATCATGTCCTCTCCCTTTCTACGGACTTCTGACAACCCTATGATTCCCCATCGTTACCTGCTCAATTCCTCCTCCAGTTCCAGCAGCTTTTCGTCGGTCCGCAATGTTCGGCAGTTGTATGTTGCCAGGGCCAAAGGTCGTCGTTTCTGGTAGCCGGGTCTCTGCCGGAGATTACCTGAAGCACTCCCTGCCCCGCCGTTACCATGACCGCTACCGGAGCCTGGAATAGCGGGGCCGCCGGGGACTAGGGGTCTGGGCTGTTGTTGTACGTTCATCATCATGTTGGTTTGATCTAGAACCGTTGGGGGGAAACATGCCGTAGTCGCCACGCTTGGCAGGCGGGTTGGCGACCGCAGTTATACCATGTACGCTGCTGCCCATCCTCCGGTTTATCCCTTAGTCGCCTCTTACGACACCCACGGGAAGAGATGGGGTGGTGCTATTCTCGGCCGGCACCCACGCGGCTTTCTCGGCCGGCACCCGCGGCTTGTTAATAGTAAATTAATTTTAAATTGAATGTAAAAGTAACAATCAAGCGTTTACATAATTAAATATACCTCACGCGTTGTCCAAAAGTACTTGATCATAGTGTAATAATGGTAAATAGGTAGGTACGTTTGGTTTTGTTTACATGTTGTATCATTTATATTGCACCCGACCTTACTATGTTACATTACAGTGTTTAGTTTGTGTTCTTCTCAATATGTAGGTAACCTAAAGATTTACAATTATTCAACAAGAACAACTAGATTTGATTACTTACTCGTATTTCTTGCCTACATCCTTCCATCTGGCATTTTGATTTGTTGGTTTCCTTATTATGAGTGTAATAAGCGTAAATCATGTTCTTTCTCTTCCGTCCCATTTAAAATTTTGAGAAAAAAAGGACCACCACTCACTAATTAAATAATCACTCACAATCACAAGTCGCACAAAACGACAACGACACGCATCGGGATGAAAGATGAAATGAATATGCAATCAAAACACGGTAGGGTCGGTAGGGCAGTTCAATAAATTCTCGGTATTGGTATCTTGCAAACCTTTTTAGTAAACTTCTTAATACTGGCCGCTAAGAGTCATTCATCGACAGTAAAAAAAAGCAAATCTGAAGCCTACACGTTCTTTTGTTTTTCTGCTACTGCTGAACAAACGTGACCACCTTGAGCGATTTTACAATGATAATTAAATTGGAGCATCGAGCCGTGATAAAATTCTTGACTAAACAGGGTAAAAATCAAAAGTGTATTAAAGAAGAAATGGATTTAGTTTACCGTGAGTCCGCTCCTTCATTATCTACTGTCCAAAAGTGGTCAAATGAATTTAAGCGTGGGAGGAAGAGCATAGAAGATGACCCTAGACCTGGTCGGCCTGTTGAAGCTACTTCACCAGAAAACCTTCAAAAAGTGGAGAAATTTATACTGGAAGATGGTCGAGTGAAGGTTCGGTCTATAGCACAAAAAACCAATATTTCTATTGGTATAATACGAGGGGAGGTCCAAAAGTTCGCGGAATGGAGGGCTAAATAATTAAATAAAAAGACGTTACTATTTTTCCTTTTCAATATAATCTCCCTTAAGGTTAATACATTTGTTAGATCGGGATATTAATTTTTCTAAACCCACATAAAAATAATTTTCTTCTTTGCTGTCAAAATGAGCCAAAATTGCGTCCTTTACTTCATCATCGGTGTGAAATTTTCTTCCCCGCAACTCTTTCTTCAAATTTGGGAATAAATAATAATCACTGGGGGCCAGGTTCGGGCTGTAGGGGGGATGAACCAATTCTTCGAAGCCACATTTGTTCAGGGCAGCCATCGCAATACGACTCTTGTGAACTGGAGCATTATCCTGAAGTAACAGCACACCCTTAGCCAGCTCTCCTCGCCTTTTTCCTTTGATAGCTTCCCGCAACTGCTCCAGTAGCCTACAGTAGTACTCTCCAGTAATTGTGACACCTTTGCTTTTGTAGTCGATCATCAAAATTCCTTGGCAGTCCCAGAAAATCGTAGCCATCAACTTTCCGGCCGATTCTGAGCCCTTAAATTTCTTAGGTGGGGGGGTACCCTTCTTGTGCCATTGCATCG
Source organism: Acleris emargana (assembly GCA_927399475.2). NCBI lineage: Eukaryota > Metazoa > Arthropoda > Insecta > Lepidoptera > Tortricidae > Acleris > Acleris emargana. Next base: position 52,733,819 of record OV656835.1, on the reverse strand, counting down.
ACTCCTGTTTAGACTCAGGTTCAAAATGATGAACCCAAGTTTCATCTCCAGTAACAATCCGCTTCAAAATCGACGTACTTTCTTCTCCACACCGTTCTAAAAAACTGCTACACGCGTCGATTCGCTGCTGTCGCTGGTGCGGCGTAAGCATTCTCGGCACCCATCTTGCACTCACTTTAATCATGCCGAGGTGTTCATGTAGAATCTGCAAAATAGTGGTTTCAGATACTCCAACTAATGCAGAAATCTGTTTCTTCTTCAGGCGAGCATCTTCTAATACTAATTTTTCAACTTTTCCGTCGGTATCTGATGTGGTGACCTCGACAGGCCGTCCTGGGCGAAGGTCGTCTTCAATGGACTCTCTGCCAATTTTAAAAAGACCGTGCCATTTGTAAATCATTGTTTTTCCAGAGCAATGATCACAGTAAACTACTGACATCTCACTCATGATGGTCTGAGGAGTTTTTCCTTGCTTAGTCAGGAACTTGATGATGGCTCGATACTCAATTTGCTCCATACTTCCAGGATTTTTCCAGATTGACTTGCTTGCTCGACGATATTTTGTAAAGTAATGAGCTCTTCAGGCTGAAAGTTGGTATATATACTCTTAATGAGTTGGCCATTAGTACTATACTAAAAAATATAGTCATCCCCACCCCCATCCCCTCCATTCCGCGAACTTTTGGACCTCCCCTCGTACATGATATTATCCACGATCATCTTAACATCTCCAAAGTAAGTGCGAGATGCGTACCACGAATGTTGACACCGTTTCAGAAGCATACGCGTGTTGCTTGTTGTTCCGACTTCATTGAGCTGTGTGGTGAAAACCCTGATGGTTTGCTCCAAAAAATTGTTACCGGAGTTGAAACTTGGGTTCATCATTATGACCCTGAGAGCAAACAAGAGTCGATGCAGTGGCACGTTAAAGGAACACCTCATCCCAAGAAATTCAAAGTCGTCCCTTCAGCTGGCAAGATCATGGCGACAATATTCTGGGATTGTGAAGGGATATTATTAATAGATTATAAAGAAAAGGGTTTAAATATTACAGGAGAGTACTACGCTAACATTTTACGCCAATTACGGGAAGCAATCAAAGAGAAGAGGAGGGGAAAATTGACCAGAGGAGTGCTGCTTCTTCATGACAACGCCCCTGTGCATACTGCTCATGTTGCCAAGGCTGCTGTTCTTGAACCTGGGTTCGAAACAATTACTCACCCGCCGTACAGTCCAGACTTGGCCCCCAGCGACTACTTTTTGTTTACCAACCATAAAAAGGATCTTCGTGGACATCGATTTTCTAATGATGAAGCGTTGAAGGCAGCGGTGGTGGAGCATTTTGACACCAAAGACAAAAAATATTTTTATGAGGGGTTAAAAAAACTAATTGACAGATCTTATAAGTGTATAAGCATAGGGGGGGGGGGGGGGGATATATAGAAAAATAAAAATAAAACACTAATCGTATGCTTTTGTTTTCCTTCTCATACCGAGAATTTATTGAACGCCCCTCGTAAGATTACTAAACAAGTTCATGCTTGTCGCCGCTTTGTAGCCGAACGCCGCGCGCGGCCGCGTCCCGTGGATTAAACCGGTTTTTGATAACGTTCTCGTTTCGTTTCCGTTCCGAACAAAATGTTGAACAAAGAACGGTTCGAAACGTTTTTAAAACGTTATTTTGAATAACGTTTCCGAGCCCTGCTCATATCTTAAACTGCCACGCTCGAGTATTACCGAAAATTCCCCTATTCGCCTCCCTAACTATTAAGTATATCTCAGAGGGAAACAATAAGAAAATTCCAATAATGACACTCTCGATATGTGTAAAGCGTTCGACTTTGTCGACCATTCCATACTAGTGTCTAAATTAAATGTGTGTGGCATTAGAGGTCAGGCTCAAGACTGGCTGAAGAGTTATTTAGAAGGCAGAAATCAATGCACATAAATAACGAAACTTGTTGAAAATAAAAAGAGCCTAATAAAGACTGTTCACAAGTCAGAATTTCGCAGTAATAACTTCGGAGTACCACAAGGAAGTAACCTAGGGCCACTTTTGTTCCTTTTATATATCAATGATCTACCCAGGGCCACGTTAAATAAATGTATCCTTTTCGCGGATGACACAACGGTTCTCATCCTAGGAGATAATGCAAGTGGGTATGAATCAAACATAAATAATGCTTTAAGGGATCTCAACCTATGGACTAATAATAATAACCTAAAAACTAATCTCAGCAAAACCAAATTCATGCAATTTCATTCCTATAGAACCGTTCCGCTTAAAATAAATGTTTGCTGTGATAATGAATTAGTTGACGAAACAAGTACTATTAAGTTTTTAGGGTTAATTATCGACAAAAACTTAAATTGGAAGCCACATATAGATTCCTTATGTTCCAGGTTAGATCGTTTTGTTTTTGCCTTGATGAAACTAAGGAGAACGGTCTCAGCTGAGGCAGCAACTATAGCCTACCATGGATATGTTGCTTCTTCACTTAATTATGGTTTAATTTTGTGGGGAAACTCTGTGGACGTAGACAGGGTGTTTAAAATTCAAAAAAAATGTGTGCGTGCCATTTGCAACGCATGGTTCTTGGACAACTGCAAACCCTTATTTAAGGAACTAAAAATTTTACCTCTAGCAAGTTTGTACATATTTAAACTCTGTTTGTTCTGTAGAGCGCACCCAGGATTCTTTAGCCAACGTCATGAAGTCTTTTGTAGAAACCCTAGGAATCAATACAAGCATCTGCTTCATAAACCCTTATGTCGCACAGATATGTACAAAAGGAACGCATTTAATATGTGCATTAGGGTATACAACGCCCTTCCTATAAAAATAATAATGCTTCAGGGCAAAAAATTCAAAATAGAGTTACTGAGATGGCTCCTTGGTAATTGTTTCTACAAAGTGAATGAGTGTATTAATCGTAATTACCTATCTTATAACCTCCAATATGTATTTCATTATGTGTTATATTTTGATATTAAATTAATAATTGTAGCCTGATATTGTAATTTGTAAATTGTTATGTGGACATCAATAATTGGATAGATTTTAAGTTGACTTTAAGTACCTAACCTAAATTTGCATGTCGTTTTATCGACTGAATGCCTGTTCTAACTAATTACCTGAGACCTATGTATCGCATTCTAGCAAATAAACATTCATTTCATTTCATTTCATTTCATTTCAAACACTTTATTGTACACCAAACAATAACATTACAGAGAAACCGCACAAAAATTATACAGGTAAACCACAGGCGGTCTTATAGCTAATTAGCGATCTCTTCCAGGCAACCTTAGTAGGGGCATGGTGTCAAATTAAAATATTTTACACATTAAGGGATGCAGACTTCACACGAGAAATAACAAGAAACTACGTTAGTAATTAAACGTGAATACTAAAAAACTAGAAAAAGTAACAAGTATATGCTTACCAAACAAATAAATACACAAATAAATATATACAAGTAAATATATTACTGGGATGTCCTAGAAGTAAAGAGACCAAATTAGGTTAGAAATATTTAATATAAGGAATGCAATAAAATCAAGGTTTATTGTTTTATTGTATTAAATCACGCCTGTTTCCCAGAAGGGTAGGCAGAGACCACTTCTTTCCACTTGCTACGATCTTGACAATTTTCTTTCGCTTTTTCGAGTCATGCACGCATGTCGGTTTCGGGTACTTAAGATTCGGCCCTGTTTTATATTAAATCTTACGTATTATTAAAATGAAATAAACTATATCGAATTGGCGCATACTTCAACTTTTTACGAATTTTCGCAGGATATTTGTCGTGTGTCTCATCACTAGGCATCGGAGTTTTTGTCGCACGGTAAGACTACAATAAAAAATAATTACCATTTTTATACTGATTTAATTACGAAAATTTATAAACAAACCAAAGATACATTAAAACACGACAGAAGGGAATGTTTTAGTCCACACTAGTGGCGAATTGTATGTTAAAATAGTTCAAATTATGAATTTATAATCTAATAGAAAATTATTTTTTTATATAACTTGACTAAGATAATTATACACGACCGACCACTAAAGAGGCATTTTAAGATAAATTAAATAAATGAGTATGAATATGAATAAGAGTTTAGATTTAAGGCAAATGACGACTCCATAGCTTGCTATTAGTCTTACCGTGCGACAAAAACTCCGATGCCTACTCATCACAGCTTATCAAGATGTCAACGCCACAGTTTTAGCCAATGTAGCCCACCGACGGTTAAATGCATAAAAGATTTGGGTTTATCCGCTTGCTTTTTAACATAATGAACATATATATCTACCTCAACTTAAAGGAATAAAATATCGCTTGCCAGGTATACAACATGTATCAACACAAGGCAGGTCTTCTCGTTAATAATGAGAAAATGTTTTTTCATAAACTTTATCACAATCTTTATCAATATACTTTATCTCCGATAATTAAACCAATTTTTAGGCTTCATCATTAACCCTCGTCCTGGTCACAACCCATCTTGATATCTTTAATTTTACTGTTGTAACTCTAACAGGTGTCAATGGAACTTGCTCGAACGTGTTTTTTACCTTATTTATGTTTCCAGCAATCTATTTGAAAGTCGGGTTTCTATACATAAACTATATTTATATTTCTGTTATTACTTGTTCTTCTAGCTTCCTCTCTAATAAAATTATGTATCGTGTGCGTTTTCCCGTGACATTGATAGTAGGTACTGAAAAACTCTTTTCTCAATTATTTCTTGTTTCGCTCTCTTTACGAGTATTATTGAAAACAAGCGAAGAAGTACGCGACTCCTGGCTTATTTGAAAGATTTAATATCGACTCTTGACATGGGAGTTGGTTTAACCTTTTTTGGATGTTTTCTCTTTGACCAATTTTATTTATGAAAATTGTCTATTTACTTCTGGGACACCTTTTATATGACTTGCATAAATAAACATATAATTAATACTATTATAAATAAATACGTCAGGAAACGAATAAAAAAAACCGGGTAAGAGTATGTCAGACTATGCTCAGTGTAGGGTCCAAAGCCTTTACTGGACAAAAAATATCTTGAACTTGCTTCTGCCCGCGACTCAGTCCGCGTAAATTTCGATTAGGTACTGTTATTCCCTGGGGAAATTTTAATTTTCCCGTGATGAAAAGTATCCTATGTGTTAGTCCTGGGTATAAGCTATCTCTATTCTAAATTTCATTCAAATCCGTTCAGCCGTAGCAGTGTGAAAAAGTAACATACTAACACACACATACACACACACACATACACATTTATAATATTAGTGCAGACATGACGAAACTCTAAGGGTTTCGTTTTTGCCATTTTGGCTACGGAAATCCTAAAAAGGACAGCCGCACGCCAAATTAACTGAGGCAATACAATTATGACTGCAAAAAAAAAGTGATCTTAAATAAGTTTTTTAAAGATAAGATTAAGTAAAGATTTAGCCCGCCGCAACTCCACAGGGAGGTAGTGCCACAGTCGGACAGCCAGAAATGTAAAGGAATTGTTGTGTAAAAGGGCACAGTTAAAATACAATTTCGAGAGCAACGAGCCGACGTAAAAAAGTTAAAACGCTCCTTAAGGTAACGGGGGATTGCAGAGATGTACAGAACACGGTAAAGAAGATTAAGAATATGAAAGTACGGTCGAAAACGGATAGGAATTCAATTAAGTTGCGAACGAAAATTAGAGACGTGGTCATATTTGCGTAACCCAAATAGGTATGGAGCCAATGCATAAATTCTAATTTCGCTTAAGCTTGTTAAGCTGCTCCTCAGTAAGATCTAAAAAGCACACATCGGCATAATCTGAATTTGGGAGAAGTTTATTTTCCATTAATTTAATGGCGCCACTATAATTCCTGGTGTTAAAATTTGTTCCATCGCAATAACCTGAATATCATCGATAGAGGTGTCTTTATCAATCAAACAGCCTGTGACAGCATTCACTATACTTTCAGCAGTACCACTTCTTCGATCAACAGTTGGTATTGTTGATCGAAGCACTTCACGGAACTTGGTATCCCACGTAAGTATATTGACCACGATTCTTTTATTAACGATATTATGTTGATGGTAATTCGATAATTCGTTTCACTTTTTTAGTATAAATTTTAATCCTTTTTACCATGAAACTATAAAATAATATTACAGGTCAATTTCACACCATTTGACCTGGTCCCAAACTAAGCTCTAGGCTTGTACTATGAACAACGGTAAAGATTCACAAGGTAAACAATTCGTAAGGATGCACATTTTTAGATTCGTTCACGTCCTTTCTCTTCTTAACTTATAATATACCGATCAATTACTCCCACTTCCGAATGATGAATAGTATGCAAACTGATAAAGGTGCCGCAGCTATGCCAGATGTCCCATAACGATCACAGGTTTGGACTTAATTGGTAAAAGCTATAGTATCCTGTACTTTACATGTGAACTCATGTGACCATAACCTTTTTATTTTAAATAAATAAAACAACGTTTTTTTTTGGTACTATAACTCATTCACCTACCACGTGGCTCTCTGGTGCAGCCAAACCACTTTTCAGGGGCTCTTCTCTACTCGGTAAAACATATGATAGGTTATGGTTCTTTTTTAACGCGGCCGCTATTTCAGTCAAATAAATAAGCGATATTAAAACGTAGAATATACGATAAAATTATAAAAACAATACGGGTTTACCGAGTAGAACAGATTCCCAGATCTATTTTGTAGAATTTTATAGGAGATTGCAACTAATCAACCTATTACCATCTTGCGCAGTATTCTTTGGTCAATTATGAGTACCTGTTCCGCCTTTGGCAACATTTTTATTGTTCGGGTAAATGCATTGGTCCATATTCTTGCACTTGCACGATGAAATACTGTCCTTTTTTTCATCTGTCAAGCGTTCAATTAAATTGCAAATTTTTACATTTAAAATGGTTCTCTTTTAACATTTGAATAATTCTCGTAAGGGTTACAATCGGTAGTACCTAACACCTAAACCTTTAATCTATTCATTTGTTATCTGACAGTAAAGTATGACAACAATTTCAGGAAAAAAGTGATGCCATTTTATTGTTTCCTCGATCTTTTATCTGATCTATTTCCAAAATTTTGTAAGGTCTTTATAAGTGGTTAGAAGCTATCTTTTCATTTTTTCATCACATCCAAACAAAGTACAAGTTTTAAACACACGGCAGGAACGTAAATAGTTAATAATTAGCCTACATGTTTCACGGCTATCACAATAACCTTCGTATAACCCGCACAACGTAACACTACCTAATATGGCGGTTGCCGCGCAGGTACACTTGAGCAACACTATGCTATGGTAACACGCCTTCCTCTCACACCGCGCGGCTTACCGCCTACCTGTGACACCTAAAAATCTACTTTCTCGCAAGTTTATGTTACGTGTTGCGCAATATACCAACTTGCAAACGGCGTGTGTGTAGTAGTTTTCCCGCGCAGTACCTCACGCAGTATTGCAACTTTTCACGACAAGTCTCCCACTGGGAGTTCCAGTATTTTTGAGACATCAGGGTTGAGTTACGTTTTATTTCAATTTTTATATAAAATTTGACCTACATAATTTGGTATTAAAGAAAACGATTAACAAATTGCTTACCTAATAAATAATAATAACTACATATAACGCAAATAATTGTGAGTAAAATTAGTTTCTTACAAAAGTTTATTAACCTTGCGAATCCTAATCAAGATGATGCAATAGTAACTTTTATCTTAAACCCAACACGTAATTTATATCCACTATTAGAATAAACAAAATACTTCGCCTTATCGTGTAGCTTACTAGGTACTTACTTATCGACGTGCCATGAAGCAGTTGAGATGGCGGAGGTAACTGAGGAGCAGCGGCTGTCAGCGAAATCGCGAGGAGCTGGCAGAACGGGTAGGTCGGCATTATTCATTTCAGGCGCATCCTCTGGGGCTTCTACGATACAATCTTCGCATGGCGGTATACCCTATAAACCAAGAGTTTTTATGAGTATGGTCAAATAGAAAGTTATACGAGTACCAAGTCGGTTCATTAGTTCTGTTACTGGGATTTATAACAATTAAAAAAAGATCAGTTTTTCATAAACCTGTACATTCATCAAAACTATGGTTTGCATAAAATAAAAAAACAAAAAATGTATTCTAAACTGCAATTATTTGATGCAGGGTAAACCATGTAGTTATTGCCCACTTAAGGATTTCAAACGCATTGACATGCAATAAAAAAGAAAATATGATAGGTACCAACTTTTTATTACTATTTTCTAATGGCCTAATAGACTCTTCTATAGAATACAAACAGTTTTTAATTAAAACTTACGTAACATAGGAAATAATGCAACGAAATTAAAATCATCTAAAAAGTACAGAGATTGCCCATAGCCTACAGTAATTGCCATATCACAGCATAGTAATTGCCCGATGCCTTAAAATCATATAAATCAAAGTCTTTGTCTGACGTCAGTCGTCGGAATCGACTTTAAACATAAAATAAACATTAAAAACAAAACATTAAACTCAAATCTAGGTAACAAGATAGTTTTAAATAAGTTAAAAAGGGTTGCGTTTAGCTTTCATAACAGCATCAAATAATTATTTCGTTGATGATGATGATGACTCAGAATCACCAGACTCAGAATCATCTATCATAAAGCAATGATGGCATAAAAATAAATTCAAATCGGTGTTGTCGGGTATATGTTCCTTATGGTTTCGAGGAATGCAACGCGCATGAAATATTTTTGAACAAGCACTGCATGTCAGTTGACTTTTTTTCACATTAGTATGACAAACTCCGCAAAGACTATTATTAACAGGCTTTATTATAACATCACTTAAAACAGTAATCTTTTTAGAAGCTGGTAATTGCTCAATTTCTTTCTTCTCCTTAGTTTTTACGTTCACCTCCTTTTTTAATCTCTTTGGCATGGGTTCGAGTTGTTGCTTAAAATGTTCAGTTTGGTCATAATTTCCTTTAATTGTATCTGTTTGACAGCTATTGCCCGGGCAATAACTATAGACATTACCACATGGCAATTACTAAAAAAAGGGTGGGCAATTACTAAAAATGTTCAAATTTTGGTTCAGTGATTGCCCATGGCTAAAATAACCGTTAAGATTTAAAATTGAACACAGATTTGCATTGAAAACGATGTTAGGCTACATTTACTTTCATCGCATTCATGCAATACAAGCTGAATATCAAATAATCAACACACAAAAATACTTTAAGAAAGTAAGTTCTTAAGAAAACTGTTAAAATGCTTACCTGGTTGAGTAACACTTTCACCCATCTAGACAAAATCCGCCATTACTGTTTTTTTTTCTAGAGTTTTGCCAGTTGTCAATTTTAAATCTACTAAGCATTAAATTACAGCAACATCTAGCGAATTCTAACCCAACTAGAACGATCCAATGCTAACATTCGATAATGTTTTTTTTAAAGCGGGCAATCACTGCCAGTGGGCAATCATACCCTGGTTTACCCTACGAGCTTGAAGTATTCCCATTTGGGACTAGAAAATCATAGTTCAAATCACGACGAAGATATTGACAACGGCCACGACTTTTGTAAAAGCGTAAAATATTAAGAAGACTTTTATATTTAAATTCTGATATAAAAGTATTTCAAGCAACTCCAGATCGGCTTGTAAATCGCTCAATCTTGACGTTTTATCAAATCAACTTTAGCACACCAATACGAAAACACACCAAATCTTTTGCAGCAAGATTGAGCGGTTTACAAGCCGAGCTACAATTGAGTATCATTGACAAATATAATGCTGGTCTCTAAACATAAACAGAGATAGGAAGTTTTATAATATTAAACAAGAAGTTCCTTGGTAAATAAAAACTTGGTATGAAGCGGTTTCGGAAATGTCGTGCGTTATTTTATCGATACCGGCTGTGCATGTTAAAAGATCGTTTCGGAAACTACGTCGACTATATATGAAGAATCATCATTTGTTCTTCAAAATGTACATTAATTAAGCTTTTAATTTTTATATTATACTGAAATTAAAACATAATCATTAGTTAGTTTTTTTGGACTGAACCTTAACAGAACTCTTTAACCGACTTGGTATAAAAAAATGAAGTATCTTTTCTCGAAAATGCTCGAATATCTTAAAATTAATAACCTGATTAGACAAATGAACATACCATTTTTTGATTAGCTGAACACTTTATCGAACTCAACCTAGTAGTCCAACTACATCCGCTCCAATCTCCTCCCCTCTTCCCTGTCGCGGGGTTAATGATTGCCTACCAGGCGTTTTAGGCTAAGTTGGATTTGTATAGCTGAGCACTGCTGCCGATTGGTAATGCAAAATTCTCAAGTGTAACACTTAATTAATTAATTAATCTCTATGTTTTTCATATTTTTGTCATCAAGTCAACTGTTGAAACATTATGTAAATAAATAAACAGAAAACCGCCTTCAAAAAGCAAAAAATAACTTCTTTTAAAATAGTAGGTAATAGGTCAGTGCTACTGAAGTCGGCGTCCTAAGCTTGTCCCAGTAAAAAAATGTCGCTTATATTTTTTTTTAAATTCCGTATTAAATATTAAAATTCATTAAAGGGTATAGCCGTGTTAGGAAGGCAGTTTCGCCTTTGGGGAGAAAATGATTTTCCGTCTACTAGGATATTTTGTCTTTGTTTACTTTGTAATTTCACCAAATATTAGCCCCAAAATGGCCGTAGTTTTTTTTTTTATAAAAAAAAAAGGAAAATCGTTTTTAATTTTTTATTACTAAACTAGTGGACTGATTTTCCTGAAATTGGTATATATTATGTAAATAGTTAAGGACGTTTTTTTAAAAAAAAAAAACTTTTCTGTTTTACATTTAAGTGAAAAAAAGTCGATTTTAAACTTTTCAATTTTTTTTTTAACTTGCAAGGGGGCGACACCTACCAATATTAGATATTTTGTGAACCATTTAGTACTCTACCACATATATTTTTTCCAAAAAATATCACCTGCATCCAAAGGTTAAAAAAAACTACTTTGTATCATCTCGTATAGGTTCATCAGGTACCAGAATCTGATGACATTTTTAAAAGTAAAAAAATAATGGTTTTCATATGGCAACTGTCAACTGGCAGCTGTGTCAAACCGCTTGTTTACTGTTGCTTACATTTTGTAATTCGACTTCAACGATTGTTATCTGGTGAAAATGTCGAGAAAACCGCTTAGATCTCAAGCGAGGAATATTGTATACAATTTATATAATACAATACGCGAAGATGGAGGTGTAAATCAATCACAATCTTCAATTTTAAAGCGTGTCGTGGAGTTGACCGGTAAGTTGAAACAAACGGTTTTGATACTTTAAGGTTTAGGTATATTTTGTCTTACGTAAATGTTACTTATTACATGGGTTCCCAGCACTACCATACGATGAGATTTCAAGTTATTTTTTATACTCATAGAAAGAATGGTGTGTTTATTATTTTATTTGTGAGCAATAATGTTAATACCTTACCCCAGCAATATTCAACCATTTCATAATTAGTCTAACCCAATCCAACCTACTCGACTCGATGGAACTCGTCTTAAGGGCTTCATTATGTAACGATTGTATTAATTAAAGAATATATAAATACTATATATAAGAAGATATAGTATATAAATACACATACTCACTTTAAACGGCACGGTAGCTCAATTGCCCACGGACGCAAGGCGTTCAAATACCGGTAGAGACATATTTGTGTGATGAGCACAGAATTTTGCTACCAAATCTTGGATGTTTGTAAGTTTTTAAGTTCATATTTATTTTTATATACCTACTGCTTTCTAATGATATACTGCTGACGTGTATATCGTTGTCTAGTACCGTTGTACACGAAAAAAGCTTAGTTTGAGTCATGGTATATATGAAATTGTCCTTTGTCCTCAGATATATTAAATTATTATCCTATCTATACTGAGAGTTTAATTGACAACATTAAAAAAAAAAAAGCGTTATTGATTTTTCGCGTTTATAATAGCTGGTTAAAAATTAGACTACCCGTATTTCTCAGTTTTTCTTTATTTTACTTAAATTCGTCGTTAATAATTTATTAAAGAAATAGTCATTAAAAAGACCGTATATCCAAAGTTAGGAATACTGATGTCGTGATCTTAGCATGACATATAATAAAATAAAGTAACTTTAAACATACAGAACTGACTGTCATGCCATGTCACTCACTTGTCAATCATTCGCTGCCGTTCGTTCACAAATTGGTTATTTTGCGTAATTTAATTAATTACATAATTTGTAGACGCCATTAAAATAAATAAACTATTTTGCGTTTACTGCTTTGCATCTGCTTTGAGTTTCATTCGTCAGACAGATAAAAAATGAACATGACAGTTGTATATATATTTTTTTTAATAAATGGACTAAGGGCACTATAAGTGTATTCCTAACATTCACAATCCAATAATCCTAAAAGCGTAAAAAATATAAATTTGTCGAATCTTAAACTTCTTTATTTTTTGGAATCGGTTATAAATTACACAGTATCAATACCGTTTAGTCCAATTTCCCCAACAATTTGCCCTCTACATTTTTTTATTTCCCCATTTGCCATGAGATTCTGGTACACCTATACATATCTTTTCCTACACTACCTACGTAGGTTCCAATAGCCGTCATTAAGGTAGTTTATGTACTAATAAATGTCAATGACAATGAATCTCACGCGTACTTTCAGCATTAGGTACTGGCAATGATAGGTAGTCGTATGATTTCTTTGCATACTATAATTTCTAGAAATAAAATTGCTGAAATATAACAGCATTCACATTAATACTAATAGGGAGTACATGAAAATATTTCAAATCATATGACAGCCTCCTTGTTCAGTGGGTAGTGACACTACTTAGGAAGCAAGGTGTCAGGTTGGAATCCTGGTAAGGACATTTACATATTTGTGTGTTTATCACAAATATTTGTTCTTGAATATTCTATGTGTACATAATAAGTATTTATCTGTCATATGTATTCCTATTACATAGTATATCGTGGCCCACCAGTACCCACAACAAGTTTTATTGAGCTTACTGTGTGAGACTAGGTCGATTTATGTGAGATTCATCATCATCATCATCATATCAGCCGTAGGACGCCCACTGCTGGATAGGCTTCCCTCATGAATTTCCAAGTGTTACTAAGTAAGATTGTCCGATAATATTTATTTTATTTAAATGATACACAGATAAACGGTACAAACATTTAGTATATTACAAAATAAACATTTTTTTTTAATTACTTCTTATCAATGCTGAATTTGTAGGAAAATAAAAAAATCAGTCCTCATCACTGTCTTCGTTAATTGTCACATGAAAGCCTTCATTTTTAAAAAGTGTGCTAAGCTTTACATTTGGACGTGGAATTTTCGAAACGTATCTTCCATGTGACAAAAAATATATAATAGCTGCCACGTGTGAGCAACAACCCACGGTTCGTAACCCATTGGCACACTCGCAAAAATATTGTTTTATCGCGTCAATCCCAGTACCTTGCGAATCATATTTTATAAAACATTTGTAGGACTTTCTCGATATGTGCCGAGAATGTACTTGAATTTTTAAAATATTTGTCTGTTCTTTAACGTAAGCCATATCAATAGTGCCGTTTTCATCGGCAACTTCGGCTACATAAGTGATCGCTTGGCCTAATTGGTAACTGCCAGTGAACAAAAGCTTCAGTTCGAACTCTGACAATTGCGGGAAGTCTGAGATATCACTTGAAGAAAAATTATGAAATGGAAGTTTCTTCAGCAGCCAGCCTTTATCTTCCGCTTCCAAAGCTAAAAGATTTTCTTCACTGTATTTAGAGTTCATCCGGTCAAAAATGTCATCGGTCATGAGTTTGTCCGATATTAAAGGCTTACCAAAAAAATTGTGAAGAAATGACGCAATTCGATAAAAACTTCCAACTTTATCCAACATTTTATTGTCAAATGTTTGGTCCAAGAGCTTATATCTTTGCTTGAGTGCCCCGTGTACCGCCTCTACTACCCAGCGAACTTTTGTTACGTAACGGGACTCATTGGACTCTTTGGTAGTAACTTGTTTACGATTGCCTTTAAGAGATGGCATCATTACTTTGTAACCTTTAGATTCTAGCAAAGGCACTACATCTCGAAAGCCTCTATCGAGAACAAATATGTCTCCTGTCCTTAGTAAGTTACTCATACTGTCTATAACTTTTCGCATTATAGTAGCGTCATTTTCGTTTGCGTGAAATGGCCCCAACATGCCCACAATAAACCCATCCGATGTACAAACAGTAAATGGCTTACACAAGTGAATCTTTTTCTGTCCAGAATATGATTTTTTCTGATACTCGTTGTTACTACTCTTCTGATGATAGGCATAAGTGCCATCACAGATGAGTATCAGGCAATTTGAAACGTTAAAGAGTTTACAGGCAAGTTGTGTAGTGTGGTTATCTATTAGCCACTGTCTGCTATGTTTATTTATACCAAAGTGATTTGAAAGTACATCTTTTTCGATCGATAAAATAACACTACTTAAGGTCTAATTCTATGGAACTTGCTAACTATGTAAACAAACCGCCATATTGAAATTGTCTCTGAATGATGAATTTACTAGTGATGGGCAATACTCCTTTACTTATGTCAAACCATATCGAATATTAAAATACCGAAAGTAAAAAACAAGTAGTTACTTATTTCTAATTTGTTTAATCACGATCTGAAGAAAAATCGTTACTTGAAGATGATATATTACCAGTATTTATTACAAAAGGTGCCGTTATATCATCTGTGAGTGTGATCAGGGGCCTTAATATATCGCCAACTTTAGCCACAACACTACCCATCATAGACAATTGTAGATTTGTCTTTTGTTTACATAGTTAGCAAGTTCCATAGAAATACACTATACGTAATTCGAAACTACTTGTTCTCGTGGCAATTGCAGCATTGTTGATATGAGTTTGTTGCTGCAGGCTGTGCGTAATTTCATTAAAAATACTATTATAGCTTGGACTGTACTACGTTTTAGGCTATTTCGTAAGGTGCTTAACATATTTTCTATTGCATCTATATCCTTCCATGTAAATCCCGTTAAAACCACCAAGTCACCGTCTGAAAGAGTTCTATTGTGGATCTTATCGAACACCGTTAATTTAGATTGAATGGCTAGGGACTGAAATAGCTCTGATATTTCTGTTAACTTTATAGTATGAAGTTGTGGAATAAACTTTAATATTATCCAAGTCCTCCTGGTAGAATTGGTCATTGATTAAATGAGAAAGACAGCATCTATTCTCAATTGATATATATATTTTTTTTTTGCGTATAAACCTGTAGCCTTGCCTTTTTGGGTACTGTGCGTAACTCAGAAACTTGTGAACAAATACAACAATAGCTGTGTGTAGATACATTTCGTGGCATTAATAATTCAACAACCTTAATATCAGGATCCTTCAAATTAACAGAAAATGTGCTGTCTGCATCTTCGCCGCTGGAATCTACGTCGCTGGCATCTTCGTTCATGTTTTCACGAACAGGCAATGATTTTTTTCTATAGGCTTTTGTTCTACAAGATGCACATGTATACAACATCGCCAATGTGAAAAGACTGTGCCAATGATAAAGAGTAAAAGTCGACATCTATGGGTGTTAATAATATTTTTCTTTTGCCTGGTATTTTACAGAATTGTTTCGAACAACTGTCGCAACTACGTTTACTTGTCGACATTTTAATCGATTCTTATTATAACTATTACTATTAGACGGTACTCGTAACCAATTTAAATAGTCAACAAATCATATCGGTACTTGCTGGTACTGAAACCGATAATGGATCAAAAGGTATACTTGAATCAGATATCAGTTTCTACGTGAAACAGCTTACTCGCACAGAAACTACAAAACAATTCGTCTAATGTGATGGTACGACCATAGCTTTGACGATTAGCTCTACATTTCGAACATGTGTCCATCAGTATGATTCCTTCGTCTTCAACCAGAAACACTTCGATATCCGACATTGCTTCCAGAAACACAGGAATGAGTATGATAGTGGGAAGTCGCACCTGTTCAAATATCCAATTTTTCAATATTTCCACTTAAAAACGATTCGAAGAGCTCACTAATAATAGTGTACATAAGTATAGCGAAACTCGTTACTAATATGCACTAATAAAAGCTTGACATTTGTACACAGTTCAATCTAATCGTTGAGCCAGACAAAAGACACCAATGTCGCTAAACATATTGTAGACTAGCTTCCGTCCGCGTAGAAGTCGTTTATCGCTGCTCCCTCGGGATTTGTCCAATTTTCCGGAATAAAATTTATCCTATGACCTATTCCAGGATCTAACCAATATGTGTGCCAAGTTTCATCTCGATCCGTTCAGTGGTTGAAGCGTGAAAGACGGACAAACATACACACTTTCACATTTATAATTTATAATATTAGAAAGTATGGATATAGTATTAGTATTGTAGTAATTATTGTTTGTCAACATGATAAAAATACCCTTTACTCATACGAAATAACAAGACTACACATACGATTATGTTTCCTGCGTAGGTACGTTTTATTAAATGTAAAATGTACTTACATTTTCCGCCAACGAAAGACGATATTCATTTTCCAAATAATGTATGCAATATTTAGGCAGCAGTCCGCAAATTAACTTATTACACTGAAAACGTAATGTTTTCGGGGATTTTAAGGATATTTTTTTCACGAGTTCGTATTTATCCATTGATATTTATTAATAGTTTCACCAAGTTCTAACCGACTCCGTTTTACTTGTAAAGCTTAGTGAAAAATATCTGCATTCCCGCTATTTTTATTTTTTTAATTTCACGGGAGCTTAAGGCTGAAACGCATACAGCCATGATTATAATGGATATCGTAATTCAAATTCATATTTAAAATTCGAACTGTCTGGAACCTCGAATTTAATTCGTAAAGTCGGTGTCAATCGAAATTTGAATTTGAATAAAATAGAATTTGAATTTGCTCGCTACTATATACAGATCATTAGAGGAGAATGCGTAGAATTTTACAAATTAGTATTTCTTGACCTTTGGATCCCCGTGATATTTTTTGGAAAAAATATATGTGGTAGAGTACTAAATGGTTCACAAAATATCTAATATTGGTAGGTGTCGCCACCTTGCAACTAAAAAAAAAAAAATTTTGTAAAGTTTAAAATCGATTTTTTTTCACTTAAATGTAAAACAGAAAAGTTTTTTTTTTAAAAAAAACGTCCTTAACTATTTACATAATATATACCAATTTCTGGAAAATCGGTCCACTAGTTTAGTAATAAAAAACGATTTTCGTTTTTTATTTAAAAAAAAACTACGGCCATTTTGGGGCTATTATTTGGTGAAATTACAAAGTAAACAAAGACAAAATATCCTAGTAGACGGAAAATCATTTTCTCCCCAAAGGCGAAACTGCCTACGGCTATACCCTTTTCTGATAACGTTTCATTTGATATTCCTTTAAATATTATTATTTAAACATAAAGACCCCTGCCATCAAAGTTTGTACATCGTCATCGGTGATCAGTTTGGAAGCTTCATTCCACTTCTGCTTGAAGTCTTGAACTGAAGTGGTTAAAATTTATGTTTTAAAAGCTTCTGTTTCTCAAAAGCCTAATATTTTTCAATGGGTCGTAACTCCGGGCAGTTGGGAGGATTGAGAGTTTTTTCAACAAAATCGTCATTATTTGCTTTGTACCACTCTATTGCTTCCTTCGTGTAGTGACACGTGGCCAAATCAGGCCAGAACAGGGAAGGTGAAGTATGCCTCTTAATGAATGGCAACAATCGATTTTTGAGGCACTTATTCTGGTATATATCACCATTTATTGTTCCTTTAGCAAAATATGGTGTACTGCGTTTGCCACATGAACAGATCGCCTGCCACACGAGAACTTTCTTTGCAAATTTATCCATTTTGATAACCTTATACTCTTCACTTACTACTTTTCTGTCGGTCCCAGAATAATAGTGGTATCCTGGAAGTCATTTGAATTCAAGTTTGCAGTAGGTAAGTTTCGTCATCCATAACTGTACAATATTTTTTCTTAGTCATTTTTGAATAAAGCTTTCTAGATCTCGTTTTAGACTCTTTTGACAGTTTTGCATTTCTGTTGGGCACTTTAGTTTGTTTAAACGTTTTTATAGAACAACTTTTCTTCACTCGTTGCACTGTAGATTTCGACGTTTTAAACTTCTTGGCCAAGTCTCGTACAGAGAGGGTAGGTTTTTTCTGTAAAGCTGTTATAATCTTCTTCTCGATATTCTGGTTTACAAACCCTGGTTTAAGTCCACTTCCAGGCCGTCGCCGTATACCACCTGTCTCCCTGAACCGTTTTAAAACCCTTTGAACGGTTCTTGTAGACGTTTTCAGCTCCGATGCCACTTTCTTCGCAGAGATGCCATTATATTGAACATATTTGTACAAAAAAAAATCGTGTAACTTTTCTGGCACCGACAACATCGTTGAACATCCAGTACTGACCAAGTTTTTTTTATTTTTTATTTATAAGTACCTTATAGAGCATCCTAATGGGAAACATTGTTTTCAAACCTCTTTAGATTTTATCCTGATATACAACCCCATGTAATAATGAGCGACCTTTTTTTCTGGGACAAGCTTTACAATATTTTAACCGATATCAGATTTAATTTGGACTGACCTTTTACCTACGATTTTAAAAGAAGTTATTTCTTGCGTTTGCGGTTTTGTTTTATCATTTATTTTATTTTAACCTTTTTAGTGATCATAATTCTGCTGTTTTGTAGTCCCACTTCTCAATTAATAAGAAACTATAGAACATTTCAATCTCGCCGTAAGCAACGCCGTGGGAAACTCATAGTCATATATTTAAACCTAAATACGAGTATGCTTCGTCATAGTCCCTCAAAAATCTTGTCGCCACCCTTGAAATATATGGCGTTTAGGAAAAATAAAGGCTGTCCAGCATTTGTTGCAGCTCCTCCGCCATCAAGACTATGTCGTCTGCGAATCGCAGGTGCGAGATGAAAACACCGTTTATGTTAATACCCTTACCTTTCCAGTTCAACGTCCTAAACAGATATTCCAATCTGCTTGCGAACAGTTTCTCCTTGTTCCACCCCTCTGCACAATTGAATAGGTTCAGACTGTTGGTCCTGTATTTGGACACACATAAAGACAGATTCGTACAAGGATCTCAACACTGCGATATACCGACAGTCTACTTAGCATCGCAGTATAGATTCCAAATTATCCCAGATTTCCACGGCATCCAAGGCCTTCTTATAGTCCACAAACGCCAAGCACAGTGGCCAATTATACTCTTCGGACTTCTGTATTATCTGCCTTACTGTGTGAATGTGGTCCATGGTGACATAACCCATGCAAAATCCGGCCTGCTCCAGAGGCTGGAACTCGTCAAGTCTTTTGGCAAAACGATTCGTGATTACCCTCGATAACAGCTTATAGACATGGCTTAGGAGAGAAATGGGTCTGTAGTTTTTAAGAAGGGTTTTGTCTCCCTTCTTAAAGAACAGTACAACTATTCCCCCATGCCACGCCTTTGGAGTTTTCCCACAGCCTTGGTAACCCCTTGTTTTACAGACAGAAAATTAACAGATTTTTTTTCACAGAAAATGTTTCATATACTATTTGGTCCTTGTATTTTTGCTTCGAATATATATATATTTTTAACTATTTACTTGAAAGAAACATTCCACAGAAAATCAATTCAATGTTTTTTTTTTATTTATTAATCAAAGTTATCAAACAATATAATAATTTTTTAACGAATATTATTTGGTCAGTGTGTTTTTTCATAGTATTTTATTTCAACGACAACAGTATACAAAGTCGTGGGAAACTCAATATTCTGGATTCTATAAGTCTGGAGCTTAATAAAGAAACATTTTAATGTTAGCGGCCGAAATAAATTTGGACGTTTTGAATTTTTACTGACATTCACTTCAAAAATGCAATTACCTAGTTAGGGATAGGTTTCAATATGCACGTCATCTTTTGTCTTTATTTCAACATTGAGTTAATACTCTGCGTTATAGATAGTTGCTTCCTTTGTGATAATTCTGTGAAGTACTCTAACAGTACAGTGAGTCTCCGAAAAAGTGATTGAACCCTTTGCAAGTCTCCATTGCTTCAAAATTTGTCGGTTTTAGATATTTGTCGCGAGACTTTTCAGGCAGGAAACTTAATTCTGTATTTTTTACACGCTGCTTCAATGCCTCCGGAGTTAAATAGCAGACATCGTCACTGGACTCACTCTTATTTATTTATTATTTCTTTTATAATATTCAACGTGTATCGAAAGTAGATAGCGCAACAGAAGAATAAACAAAAACAATAAAAATAATCCCGCTATTTTTTAAAGATGCGTTCTGAAACTGCACCCGCGGTTTATGCCACAAAATTAAAGATTGCTATATTATAACGATACATAATTATGTAGATACATGATAAACTTCGTATTTAAAAAAAAAAACTCTTTATTTCAAAAAATACAATAATCAAACAAAAAAATTCAACAGTAATTTGCAGTTGTACGCACGGTTACATGTGCGGTTAAACCTTAAAACCAAGGGTGGTTTTGAGACACGAGTTACCTATGAGGGCTTCCCTCGAGTGAGTACGAAGGCTCCGCAGCAGCTCAGGCTTTTGCCGATTTCTTTTCTTCTGTATTTTTGCCAAACGAGCCTCATCTGGATTTCAGAAGAGTTGTTAATGAAGACCGGACGCATGATGCCAACTATGTCCATGTTGACCACATTTCTCTACTTGATGTTGAAGCTTTCATACGTCTCTTAAAACCTAGAAGCTCCCCTGGTCCTGACAACATTCCGGCATTTATTCTGAAGGGTTGTAAAGAGTGGCTTATCACTTGCATCATATTTTTAATTTAGCTGTGCGCCCGGGGAATACCCGAATCAATGGAAAATTACGCGAGTGCGACCAATTCCCAAGATTAATAATTCGTCCCGGGTCGAGGACTATAGACCTATAGCCATTCTTTCATCCATTCCTAAGCTGTTTGAGTCCATCATGAATAGACTCGTTGCTTTTCAAATACAGCCGTTCCTCTGTGATTCCCAGCATGGCTTTAGGCCTAAGCGCTCTGTGGAAACGAATCTCCTTACTCTGGTGGATTCAATCTCGGATCATTTTGATGCTGGAATACAGGTTGACGTGTTATACTTCGACTTTAAAAAAGCATTTGTTCGCGTATATACCTAATGACGTGCTGTTGAGCAAGTTGTGCAATATCGGTTTTTCCCCTAAACTACTCCAGTTTTTCGCCAGTTATCTGCGCGGCCGGCAACAATATGTGCAACACGGACACTTTGTCTCCCAGGTGTCAGCCAGGGTTCCATACTGGGTTCACTCCTTTTTGGCATGTTAACCAATGACCTGACTTCAGTTCTTCAGTCGGCCAAGTGCTTACTCTATGCCGATGACTTGAAGCTGATTTATCGGGTACAAGGGATCTCTGATTGTGCTTCACTTCAGAACGACATTGACAGTATTTACCAGTGAAGCTGCAATAATAGACTGGCTTTTAATGTGGCAAAATGTGCGGTCATAAGTTTTAGTAGAGCTCGCGATCCACTGCATCATAATTACTTTTTAGGTTCTGAATCGATAGTTCGCGTCAGCTCCATTCGGGATCTCGGTGTCATCCTAGACTCGCACCTAAACTTTCATCAGCACATGAACGCGCCGACTCTAAACAGTCACAAAAGGTTGGGTTTTGTTTTAAAAAACGCTAGGGATTTTCGTGACTCCAAAGCCATAAAGCTTCTGTACACAGCTCTGGTCCGAAGTAAACATGAAGCGGCCTCTGTTATTTGGAGCCCCTACGAGGCAAGTTACGTGTTGCTCCTCGAGAGAGTTCTAAAAATATTCTTACGGTTTTTGTGTAACAAAATGTTTGGTTACTACTCTTTTCTGTACCCTAGTAAGTTTCTCCTGGGGGCTTTGGGCTTCAACTCCCTGGAGGTCAGGCGTAACTTCCGGCTTCTCATTCTGACCAGTGAAATCTTGCGGGGGGAGCCTGGGTGTGCTGAATTGGCAGCACCACTTCTGCGCCTATCGGTTCCTTCGCCCCCGTGTTCGCTATTTGCTGGCGGTTCCGACGTCTCGTACTGTGTTTCGCAGGAATTCTCCTCTGGTTCGTGCCTTGCACCTATTAAACGGGCTTCTCGCATATGCCCCAGAGCGGGATGTATTTGCTAGCGGATGGGCTGCACTGCGTGATGAATGTTTGAGGTACTGCGAGAGTATGGATGTGCGTGTGTCGTCAATTATTTAATGTGAAATTTATATTGTATTTTTATTGTATTTTATTGTAATTTTCGGTATTTGTAAGTATCTAAAATTTCACAGTGCCTTGGTTTTCTAACTGTTATACTGTGCAATTAGTTTTTAATAATAAATAAATAATAATAAATAATGTGTAGGTATGGTATTTGAAAATCCAACTTCGAATCAACTTGTTTCTATCTCTCGTTTTGTTTGTATCTAAGTGAAAGTAAAGTTGACTTCTTTCGAATGTTGTGAGTAGCTCCAGCGCAGCACGCGGCATTTAAAAAAAAACCCTTCTTTGCCCCCCCGCTTGTTTGATCCACTTAGGTAAAAAATACGTGCGCAAGGCCGCTTCGAGACAAACGAACGGCCTACGAAGATGTTAAAATAAGCATATTTTGCGAAACTTATGTTTGTTTTTCTTACCTGCGGAGACAACTGCGTTAACGCGCATATCAAACTGTGTAGAGCTTTGCTAACGTTGTCTGTGCGGCCGGCCAGGGAACACTCACGCGCCGCCCAGTTGAGCTGGTTCTAAGGGATGTTCACAATTGATAAATGCCTATTTTTTTAAAGTAGGTAATTCCACAACGTGTTTAAATCGCAACTGTATTGTTAGTGGGATGTTATTGGTAGAAGAATTTTATCATTAGTAAAAGAAATTGCTGGTTAACACCCTTTTAAAAAAACAACAAGGACACTTGTCAGCAATTAAAAAAATACGTATGCTTTGTATTATTTTTATGATACAAAACACTGAAAAACGGATATAAGTACCTAAAGCACCGCTTTTGCTGACTATCTGGCCATCAGTTTGTCAAAAGTTTTTTCTCTGAAATGGCTGAAATATTTGGCTAAAATTGGAATAGGTGTAGTAATTAAAAGTCACCAGGAGGCCTCATGGAACACATACATACATACATAAACTCACGCCTTCATTCCCAAAGTGGGGTAGGCAGAGCTAAAGAATTACCAAAAACTTTTTAAACTTGTTGATAATTCTGTAACCACATTTTGCACAAGTAACAAACCTCATGCCTCATGGAACTTATTTTTTTTTTACAACGAATAAAATTGCGATTTAAAAAAGCATTTCCAAACCTCGTTTAGGGAGAAAGGAACACACAGACCACCCGATGGTAATTGACATCGGAGTACCATAGAAATAGTGGAAACGCACGGAAAAATTAAAATAGTAATCTTTGTTTAAAATAATTGTGTTTCACGTCACGTCTTCATTAGTATATACAATAGGTACGCCATAACAACCAAACAAACTGCGTACACCATTGCAAGTTTTGACCAATCTCTTTTGGTATCTTAACTAGACTGGTTCGAAGATTGGCCCCTCGAATTTTCACATCGAATGAAAAATCCATGAGGATAAGGACCAAAATTTTTTTTTTACATAAAACCGGGCAAGACCATGTCTGACCATGCTCAGTGTAGGGTTCCGAAGCCGTTACTTCACAAAAACTATCTTAAAAACCACAAGTATGTACTAATTCTCTATTTAAGTTATTTGGTGCTGTTTTAGGCGATTTTAGTAGGTATAAACACTTTAGTCGCCTGTATCTCAGGAACCTGTCGTGTCTACTAAGCTGTGATAGTTTTCCTTAAAAATCGTTATATTATGCGCTTTCATTAAAAATATTTTTCAGATTTTTAGTATTTGTAGTTTTGACAATAACAAAAATTAGCGCTTTAAAGCTTCATATTTCATAAACGGATCCCGAAATTTTTTTTAAGGACCTATCCAAGGACTCCCCACACTATGGGGTACACGAAAAAAAAACGGACGGACGGGCATGGCGAAACTATAAGGGTTCCTAGTTTGACTACGGAACTCTAAAAAGCAAATATCATCCAATTCTTGACGGATACTCTGGGGATACTATTTTTCTTCTTATAAGTTAGAATATTGGAAAATGAGTATTGCTTCATTTAGACATTAAAACGGAAAGTGGATTAGAAACTTGACTTACGTCTAGTGATGTGGTAATACGAACATCCTCACACTAGTAAGTATTCACAGTACAGAAACCTCTGGAAAATATACAAAATGTACAATAACTTCATCCCATGGAAAACCGAATAAAAAGAAAAATCGCTCTGCGAAAAATATGTTACTATCCAACTAACACACTAGTGTTAAAATAATCTATACATATATGGCCTGTATATCAGTTGCGAATGCAAGACTTTAAGACTTGATTGCCCGCATCTGTTTTTATTATTAAAAAAAAAGAATTTTAACAATCGCCGAGAACCGCGTCGACTTGTCAATTCCTTTGACCCCTTCCATTATGAGTATGACATTGGATACTGTGTAAGTAGGTAATATTAACTATAAAATGAAGTTTCCTTTTTATCTATCTAAAGCTCTTACCGAAAAGAAAACAATTCTATAATTATCGTTGCCATGGTAATAACAGTTCCATACTAATTATTAGCTTTGTTATTACCTTGGTTACCATCATTCCGGATATCAGTTTTGGCGTTTAGTGAATACTTGACATGCTAATAATATAATACATACATACAATACCTTCACACCTTCGTTCCCAGACCTACCCCACCTACCCCACGGTAGGCAGAGCTACAGAATTACCAACAACTCTAAAAACTTGTTGATAACTCTGTAACCTCAATTTGCACAAATAGGCTAATAAACAATAATAATGTTTAAATACCAATTAAAATAACATATATTAAAAACAAAATTAATGTTGAGACTAAATATGTATTTAAAATTACATTATAATATCCATCAATTTGTTATTTGGTTACCATGGTTATGTTCAATATGGATATCAACAAAATGGCGTTTCTTTGGCATTCCAACTTTTATGATAAATTGTCAGAAGTTTTTTAGTAACAACTACAATTTGCATGAAATTTGTAAACATATATTAATAAAATTTACACACTATTAACGCCAACGGGAATAATGAAAATTACTTTGCTGACAAGTAAATTGTTGACAGAAAAATCGAGGAAAAGTATACTTACAAGAAAAGTAAGCGATTGTTTATTTTTGTTATTATTAGTTTAAGCTTGTAGAAAAAGTTATGTATGCAACGTTACCTAGTTAGCTCTTAAGGTACTTCTCAGCGTCGTACGCGCGACCTCGGACCTCGTACCTTAAGAAGCTTCATTATGTACCAGTTACATAAATAACTTTTACATGATGTATAATGTCTATTTGATTTTAATGTACGTATATATTTTATGGTTTGAGGGTTTTGCGGCTGAACAAGCGGATTTTTTTCTATAAGCCTGCCATTAAGTTTTGCATAGTAGTTTTGGTGACCTTGCTGTTTTTCCCACTTCTTTTTAAAATCTGTCTCTGATGTTGTTGCAGCACAGTTTTTACGCAACTCTGCTTTAACTAATGCCCAATACGGCTCTATTGGTCGTAGCTGGGGACAGTTTGGGGGTTCTTATCTTTCTTTTTCCACATAACGTCTCATCGTCCATGAGAACGCATGTTCTGTCCAAATTGCAGAGAAGGTTGTACAATTTTCGCAACCTTGTAACAGAACTAGTGTCGTGCTTTACCGACTGTTTTGAAGCTTCCACTGTTTTAAACGTCTTCACATTTTGACGCACTTTCGCCCTCTGGACTACAGTGTACTAGTTTCCTATTTAAGTAGACACTATTTTATTTTCTATTTTTTTATTTGACGGACCCGTTGGGCGTCCACTTTGAGCTTTGTCTTGAATTCTCTATTTCTTTAAGTACCGATTAACAATGTTTCGTACGGTCGCACGACTTATATTCACCATCTTTCCAACCGCTGCAAAAGTTGAATTAGGATTTTCAAGGTACGTACGCAAAACAGTTTCTCTACTAATTATTATATCACCTGTATTTTGAATAAAAACAATACCTATCCTGAATTAATTATGTCGATCGATACATTAAGATATCACAAACTGAGGTCATCATCATCATCATGTCAGCCAAAAGACGTCCACTGCTGGACATAGGCCTCCCCCAAGGCTCTCCACTCAGACCGGTCTTGTGCTTTTCGCATCCGCCGCGTTCCCGCGATCCTTACAAGGTCGTCACTCCATCTTGTTGGAGGCCTACCCACAGCTCGTGTCCTGGTCCGCGGACGCTACTCAAGAACCTTCTGACCCCATCGGCCATCAGTCCTGCGTGCGATGTGCCCCGCCCACTGCCACTTCAGTTTAGTTATTCTTCGGGCTATGTCGGTAACCTTAGTTCTCCTGCGGATATCATCATTTCTGATTCTATCACGCAGAGAAACCCCGAGCATAGCCCTCTCCATAGCCCTCTGAGTGACCTTGAGCTTTCTTATGAGGCCCATTATTAGCGCCCACGTCTCGGATCCGTAGGTCATCACTGACCACAACTCACCATCACTGGTCAAAGACTCTTGACTTCCAACACTGCGGTAATTTGGACGAAAAGGTGCAGCGAAGCTTCCCGAACGCTGCCTAGCCGAGTCGGATTCGACGAGTGACCTCTTTCTCAAAGTTGGACCTACCTAACTGGACCTTTTGTCCCAGGTAAATATAGTCGTCAACAACTTCGAGCGCAGAGCCTCCGACTATCACGGGAGTTGGCGCGACATGGACATTGGACATGACTTTCGTCTTGGCCATGTTCATTCTCAAGCCAACTCGGTCGGAAACTCTACTGAGGTCAGCGAGCATTGCACTGAGGTCCTCCATGGTCTCAGCCATGACTACGATATCGTCAGCGAATCGAAGGTGAGTGATGTACTCACCATTTATGTTGATGCCTCGTCATTTCCAGTCCAGAACCTTAAAAGCATCCTCCAATGCAGCGGTGAACAGCTTCGGAGAGATCACATCTCCTTGTCTGACTCCCCGCTGCAGAGGAATAGGCTTCGTGCTCCGGTCCTGTAGTCGGACGGACATAGTCGCCTTTTCGTACAGACACTTCAACACTTCGATATATCAGTAGTCAACTTGGCACCGCTGGAGAGACTGCAGCACAGCCCATGTCTCGATCGAATCAAAGGCTTTCTCGTAGTCCACAAATGCAAGGCAAAGGGGGAGGTTATACTCTTTGGTCTTCTGTAAAACCTGCCGCAACGCATGTACCTATGTGGTCTACGGTAGGGTAGACTGGGTACGATTGTGCCAGGGTACGGTAGTGACAGTCGCTATAACAGCGAAACTATACGGATCGCGGGGAGGGGTGCAAGGGGAAAGACAAGCGGCATGCAAGTCTAAACGCGTGTCCCAGTGTTGCGTCAGCCGGCGTGCGACGGTAACGTAAGCAGGAGCCCACATTGATTTTCGACAGTCAAAAGTAAGTTTTTTTGTTCGATTTCTTTTTGTAATTACGGTTATTTGTACACAGATAGATTGCTTTTTTTTTTTTTTTTTATAACTTTAACATTAGCAGTTACTTACGAGTAATTACTTTTAATGCAGATCTTTTTGCTCAGACATGGTCATTTTTTGTTTTCAAAAGTATGCGTTGGGTACGGTTGTGACAAATTTTGTGGGTACGGTTGTGACATTGTTTTTTTTTGTTTTGTTTTATTTTAGATGCCTAGAAAACGCGTGCGGAAGACCGAGAGAGGCCTGTCTGATATTAGTAAATATGAAAATGCTTACGAAGAGGTGAAACGCGGTACTTCATTACGGAGAGCTGCGGAAATACATGAAGTTAATCGCATGTCGCTCTTGCGATACCTACGCAAACGCGACACATTCACATGTTGAATCTGACTCAGTATGTTGATTGGTACATTTATAAATGTTTACTTTTTCTTTGTTGTGTTAGTTTTGTTAAAATTTTGTAGTAGTTAAGCTAACATTTTGACTGATTATAAAGAAGACTGTTATATGTTACAGTGCCTTATTAATTTTAAGAAGAGAAGTGATCACAGATTTTCGCTTTTTTGCCATAAAGTGATTGTTAACTTTGTTTAGAAGAAGATTATGTTGTGTTCAGTTAATTATTTGTAACCTGTCTGTCTGCCGCCTGTCACTACCGACCCCAACCACTGTCACAACCGCCCTTGGGGTGTGGCCGGTTGTGACACTTTCCCTTTTTTTTTTAATTTGATATTATGCCTAATACAGCGTAGTTAGGGACAATATTTTAACAATTTTAGGTAGATAAATATTCAAATTAAGTATTAAAGTGATTTTTCTCCCAGATAACTGGTAAATTTACAAAATTATAGGCGATCAAACCAAAATTGTCACAACCGTACCCAGCTTACCCTACTGTAGACTTTTCGGAAACCGGATTGTTCGGGAGGCAGGAAATCGTCAAACCTGCGCGTGAGACGATTTGTGATGACCCTCGAAAACAGCTTGTAAACATGGCTCAGAAATGAGATGGGTCTATAGTTGTTCAACAAAGTTTTGTCACCTTTCTTGAAGAAGAGAACCACCGCACCTCTGTTCCATGCTTTCGGCGTTCTCCCTTCGTGGAGGACGGAGCTGAACAGCGTTTGAAGGCCCCTAAGGATGGGATAAGCTGTTTGAGGGCCATACTAATCTCGTACAGGCTGACTTCGGGGAGATCTTCGGTAACTATACCGTCGGGTTAATCTAGCCCTCGGGTCTTTAGCTAGAATTTCGACGGGTGTTCGGGTTGTCGTGTACAGCTGTCCATAAAACTTCTCAACTACCGCCAATAGCTCAGGTTTGGATGAAATGACTCTGCCGTCGTCGGTCTTCAGCTTCATCAATTAATTGGCTTTGGCCAACAGACAGATCCCTGGCAAACACCTTAGAACCTCTGTTACGCTCAATAGCCTCTAAAATACTTTTGGTATTGAATCGGCGTATATCACGCTTCAGAGACTTCGAGATCTGTCTGTTGAGCTGCCGATAGCGACAAGCGTCATCAGACGACTGCAGAGTCCCTTCGCGCCTCGCCTCCATGAGCCTAAGGGTGGAGTCCGAGAGCTTCCTGGTTTTTGTACGGCGGATCTTGAAGAACTTAGACCCAGCCGTTTGGACAGCTTCCACAAACCCGTCGTTATAATCCTCCACGTCGCTACTGTAACACTCCTACCCCCAGGCTACATAGAAACGATAAAATATCCTACGTTGTGTAATTAAATTAATTGGCCAAAATTAAAACATGTGATCGTCTAGTTATAATTATATCTATCTAAATTAGGACCCTCTACGTTGTGTAAAAGAAAAGGTAATCTAACGTAATCAAAATCAAGATCTATCAATAAACAAGCTAAAACCGAAAATATATGAAATTAACTTCAATCACGAAATAAATACAAAATGAAACACAGTTGAAATAAAGGTTTGACTCACCCAGATTCTCCTTGTACTACCTTGACCGTTGTATACCTGTCGTGTGCCTAAAAATATTCCCTACCTATATTACGTGGATGTAACACAATGTAATGGTATCCCTACCTATACCCCAACCTCGAAAGAGGTCGGTTACAGTGAGAACCTATTTGATCTTAGATTTAAATCTACTTTCTTAAGTATTCGTAATATTTAATTGAACAAGAAGTAATAAATCAAATTGGTTCTTACTTTGGATGGGGTCTGCCCTCAATAACACTACCTTGCTATCTTGCATCTATTCCTTTTACGGATGAGCTAATGTCATACAACACATTGTACACCAAATCATTTAACGAAGTGATTCATTGGACAAAGTCATGGAAAACAAATGGTGATTAAGAGGAATATTAAACGGTTTGTGATTTCCACTGTTACTTTCAGGACATCACAATAGAGGGTCGATCTCTCTTTCTATCTTCCGACTCGGGTTACGTCAGAGAGGATCGGGGTCGATCACTCTTTCTAACTTCCTTCACGAGTCACGTCAGAGAGAATCAAATGATTCTCGTGCAATAAAATGAATGCAAAAGTATTTGTTTAAGTCAAGTCATTCAGTCCTGGGAGACGTGAGTATGCGCAGCGTCCTGCGCTATCTCGGATTCATCGATGTGGATGAATCACATACTAACCTAAAAGTTGTGAATTCCACTAAGCAGTCATGCGAAGCGCATTTCACAAATTAATAGGGATGAATCACATACTAACCTAAAAGTTGTGAATTCCACTAAGCAGACATGCGAAGCGCGTTTCACAAATTATTCCTAAACCACCGCGTGATTTCCGCTTAACCGTTAAGCACTTCACAAGAGGATTTCTTTATTAATCACCATAAATGTAATAATCACTTGTTAAAATCTATGAATGTTATGTGTATGACACAACCCAATCGTTCCGAGATAAACCACACTTAACTATTTACGAAAATAACAACGAACTAAACTGAGAGAAATTCTTAGCTATAAGGACTTACTCCCTGGCTACTGAATATTATAGCACGTTCCCTAACTTGTATCCGGACTAACTCTTTCCTCCTCCTAAATTCAAAGTCGACTGTCCTATTCCCAGATTTCCTGATCAACTATCCCCTAGCTTCTCTACCGACCGTCTTGTCCCTAGGTTCGCTACCAAGTCCCCTCCGCCCCTAATATTGAAAAGACATAAATTATCTAATTCATAAAATCAAATCAAATATATAGAAATGATACAACCGTGTATAACACTGAATCTAAATAACTATGTAGTAGTTAGCAATCACAATCCTCATATAAATAAAGTCCTTTAAACTAAGTCCATAATCACACCAACCCGCCTACAGCGATACGAAACCAACACTCTAATCAATTACTTAAATACTGTAACTTGGAAATTTAGATCGAAAGTAGGAGATCTGATCTTACTCGCGCCCCGTAGTTGTCTGTCCTTGCTCATCTACAAACCCTACCTCGTTACATCTTAGACCCCCTCTCCCGAATCTGAATTTCCTTACTCTCCTAAAAGTAGGCTTGGCTACTACCACCCTTGACCAATCGGTGACCAATACCCTTCTTTAATGTTAACGCCCAGGCCCTATTGTCTTCGTCAAAATCATCAACATCTGTGCCTAAGTTACTCTCTCACGATAATTTTCTTTGTTAAAATTATTGAGAAACGGTTTACCCCGAGGAAGCAATAAATATTTGTTTCGACTTTCTTATTTCTAGTAAAACAATAGGTCCGAAACCCATTTGTGCAACATGTTATTTTGGGATAGACGATGTTCCTTGTTAATGCCGAATACTACTGTCATATAAAATGCAATGAATCTCTTTATGGCCGCCTAGCAGATTCGTAGAAACGAGAAATTGCCTTTGGCGGTATTTACTGGGAAAGTCCTGCCATACAGTGTTAATTATTTAACACTATGTCTGTTTTTAACAATCTAGCAAAAAATATAAAGACAAAAGCGATTCGTCTAAATGACCTGCAGCTGTGAGTTAAGAATCCCAAAGCCGCCTCTTTGTCTGTACCGTGTCATTGTTATAGGTAATTCTAAGATATCGAATTATAAAAAATGTTTATTACATTTTTATATATTAATGTATAGCGGGTAATATACACGCGTTACACTACCAAGGCACTCGAAACGGTTTTGAAGTTCGAGCTGAAAGCTCTCGGGGTTTTGGAGCTGAGCGGGTGCCGGGCGGAGCGTACACTGAGGTATATAATCAGAAAAAATATCTATTACCGTATCGTATTTTACTGGTTTGCAGAATGTCTCAAAAACTTTTCGGTACGGGCCTTATATCTACGAGTACATATGTATAATAAAATCGTAGAAGATAAAAAAATTGTACATACGTACAGTCAGCATCATAAATATAGTGGCAGTCAATAGTTCCAAATATACCGCACCATCCAAAATATCCATAAATACGTACTCATTCCAAGTGATCAAATTGTTCAGGCCATCCACTGTATACAAATATACCGGAGCATCCACAACGCCATATACTTGGTAACATTCAACCCGCCGTTAGTACAGCAACGTCCAGAACGCCGAAGGTTTCTAAGCATCCAAAGTAGCCAAAAATACGGGACACATAAGAAAATTGAACCTTATTTACCAGTAAGTACGGTTGAATATTCAGTCAAATCATTTTAATAGGTTAGCCAGTAAGCAATTTGACAAACCACGAAAACAGTAACATACTGTCATGGCATATATCTGTCTCACGTTTTAATTTGACACATTATTGCGTGAACTGCGTGGTTTTAAAAGGTTTTGCAATATTGAAGCAGCCAACTTAAACGCATCAATACGTTTCAATATTTCGCCTAGTTAGCCGTTAGTTACGATGGACCAGTGGATTAGTAGTAACGCTATCGAGTCATGTGTTCTGGGTTCTAATCCCCGTATTAGGTGCTATTTGCATTTTTATTTTATATTTTTAAAGTCGTTGTTTTATTTTAATTTGTAATAACTACTTATACATAAAAGGCCGTATTCCTTTATTACTTGTTTACATAGACGAAACTCACTACAAAACAAATAAATTACATTGAATTTATATTTTTTAATTTAAGCAAAATGGGCATTAACCTCTTTGGTTTTAATGGGTATCTACTCAAAAGCTTTGAAAATGAGTAGTTGTACATTTTGTTTGAGCTCTATTGCATTCAAAATATGATTCAATTTTCAAAAATATAAAATAAAAATGCAAATAGCACCTTGGGATTAGAACTCAGAACACATGACTCCATAGCGTTACTACTAAACCACTGGTCCATCGTAACTAACGGCTAACTTGGCGAAATATTGAAACGTATTGATGCGTTTAAGTTGGCAGCTTCAATATTGCAAAACCTTTTAAAACCACGCAGTCCACGCAATAATGTGTCCAATTAAAACGTGAGACAGATATATGCCATGACAGTATGGTACTGTTTTCGTGGTTTGTCAAATTGCTTACTGGCTAACCTATTAAAATGATTTGATTGAATATTCAACCGTACTTACTGGTAAATAAGGTTCAATTTTCTTATGTGTCCCGTATTTTTGGCTACTTTGGATGCTTAGAAACCTTCGGCGTTCTGGACGTTGCTGTACTAACGGCGGGTTGAATGTTACCAAGTATATGGCGTTGTGGATGCTCCGGTATATTTGTATACAGTGGATGGCCTGAAAAATTTGATCACTTGGAATGAGTACGTATTTATGAATATTTTGGATGGTGCGGTATATTTGGAACGATTGACTGCCACTATATTTATGATGCTGACTGTACGAGATACGAACTCACAAATACTATAGGGAGCCGCAGAACACGTTTCAACAATCTTTAGAGTGTGTGTCCGTTTGTGTGTTTCTCTGTGTTTCCGTTTGTCTGTTTGTCTGTTCGTTTCTCCTCGCATCAATCAAAAACCACTGAGCTAATGTTGGTCGAGCTTTCACAAAAACGTTTTAGTTAGCCGGTGACCAGCGGGCCTAATATGGTCGTGTTTGTCGCGTGACAAAGTTTAGGTAAGGCATCCGACACCTTCTGACTCGTAACGGCAGTGACGGGTGCTTTATCCACATTTGACACGCGGTATAGCCGTACTAAACACACACAAACACAGGTATGTACAGTGGTGGACATATTTATAATTAGAAATACTTGCTACGTATTTCACATTATACAAGGCACATTGCCGTAAAACTTTGTTTTTGGAAATAAAACACCAAAATGCATAGAATACGTTCAGCAACTTATAATTCATTAAAAAACAAATAAATAGGAGTTTACAACTACCATTTAGATATTAAGTAATGTACAAACAACTAAACAACACTTGCAGTACCATCCGTCATGGTCAAGTTATTAGAAACAATAAAGAAATGAGGTAAAAATCAAAGTAATTAACGTGTTAACGACATCAATTTCAAATGATTTATGTAAAATTATGACTGGTTTACTAAATTTCTTAAAAAAAACATTTTTTGTTGAAAAGCCTTTATTATTAATGACGCCTCTGCAACGACGTGGTATTGATTCAAGTAATTTCATACATTTATCGAGTGGGATCGAGTTCCATGCTTCAACAAAGGATTCGTAAAGTTGATTTTGACTGGAATTACGTTTAACGGAGACTTTTTTTTAACGACGTACCACAAATTTTCAATAGGATTTAAATCAGGACTATTTGCAGTTCAGTCTAACATGGTAACACGTTGCTGACTAAGAAAGGCAACACTGTGGTTTAACACTGCGGGCCGTGTGTTTTGGGTCGTTATCGTGCTGAAAGACCCAGGTCACAGGCAAACGGTCGTCGGTGTAGGGAATCATTGTCTCTTCTAAGATGTTTTTGTATTGAAATTGATCCATTATACCTTCAATCTTATGGACTTTAATGTTACCACCGCCGTGTTTGACTATGCTCCTCGTGTATTTATAATCAAAAGTATGGTTTATTGGACGTCTAACGTAGCGTTCGCCGTCTGAATTCACCATGTTTATTTTAGTTTCATCCGAGGATAAAACTTTTTTCAATTCTCGTACGGTCCAGTATATTTCTTCTATAATAAGGATATTTATTCGCAAATAATAATCGCTTCTCTCGGTGTTGCTAGGTAAGAAGCGGTACCTTTTGAGAAACCCTCCCGAACAATTTAGCTTCCACTAATCTGCGGCGTACCAGTTTCGAGTACCAGTTCCTAGGGTCTTCAGGAGAAAAAACTTCATTTCTAATCTCGTTGGAGCCTTTAAGCGGGTCTTGTTTAGCTACACGTATTATTTGGAAATCTTTGTGCCTTTCTAACAACACTTTTAGTAGTTAAGTTTGTTTATAATGAGCAATAGCGTTGAAAACTTTCGACACAGAACATGCTAGATGATTAGCAATTCTTCTATAAGCCCACCTTCGATCTAAATGTAGTTAACAATTAATTGCCTAGTTGACTCGTCACAACTCTTATTTTTAACAAAACTTATTATTCACGTAATTCCAAATTGACGTTTAATCGCCGACGAAACTACAGAAAAAGCGTAGAAAGAGGTTTTATTTAAAAAATTCAAAAATGGAACGATCCACGGGTCCTGTTTATAATTAGTTGTCCGAGCGGCCCGTAATACAAATTCAACTATCATGATATTTAAACTCTTTTAATAATTAAAGATAGAACAGATTTCTTTTTTTTTAATACTTTATGAGTTTTTTTACTCAATGCCTATATTCTGGCATAGTTAATAGTGATTTAATCTATAAATTTGTTACTCATGACGATAGTTAA
The DNA here is from genome assembly GCA_927399475.2 of Acleris emargana. Classification (NCBI taxonomy): domain Eukaryota; kingdom Metazoa; phylum Arthropoda; class Insecta; order Lepidoptera; family Tortricidae; genus Acleris; species Acleris emargana. The sequence goes on along the minus strand of OV656835.1, from coordinate 52,698,382 downwards.
TTCGGTGTTTACCTAAGTTTTAGGTACTGTTTCTAATTATATGTGTCCACCACTATGTTTACAAAAATTAAGATAAGATAAATTAAGGGGGAGTAAAGAGGGGTCAAAGTTAGTATGGGAAATATTGGGTCCTTACCTATGAAATTGGCGTTTTTTTTAAGTGTTTTATTTCGTACGGAATTTATTTATTTCAATTTTAAATAATAATAATAATATGGTTCAATTTCTTACTTAATGTTTAAAATTAAAGTGTGAACTTAACTCTTTTTAAGTGCTGCAAGTTCAAGTGTTTCAATTACGCAGAGTTTTATGAAGCGAACTATTTTTAAATAACTAAGATATTTATAATATAGCTTAGAAGTGTCCAATATTCCTGACAGAATTTTGCTTGGTTTGCATTTGACGTTACTAAATAATCCGCAAAATTAAATGTATGAAAACCACCGTTTACATAAAATTCTCCATATAAAACGCCAATTTCATAGGTATCTTTGTATAATTACTCCCAGTGACAAATTAAACTACACCTGTATCAGGATTACTCGACAAAGGTTAAATCAACTTAGATATTTCTTTTAACGCTTTTCGAAGGGTATCTTCGATAATACACTAAGTGATCAAAATGCGTAAGTTTTGCAAGCAACGGACAAACTAGAGCGAACCGCGACCATAGCACGTGACATAAGCGACGTTGTGATTGAAACTTACGGTGTTTGAAGTAAAATCGAGGTGAAAGTTGATAATTAGTAAACTATTTGGACAACCAATCTATTATTTTTAAATTAGTTCCGATACCCTGTGTGGTTTCCTGGTTAGAATAGTGCCACTCCATGTCTTCCCGTGGATGTCGTAAGAGGCGACAAAGGGAATATAGGCTTGCAGTACTCTTACGTCCGGTTCCTATATTCAATCCGCGGACAGATAGGCTTACTTCGGATTAAAATTTGACACATTTTGTATGGCCAAATGTCAAATTTTAACCCGAGGTAAGCCTTATCTATCCTCGGATTGAATATAGGAACCCGACATTAGGCGATCGGCTTGCAACCTGTCACTAATACGCTGGTAAACATATTGGCCTGCATGAGCAAAGTGCAAAGTTTTTGAAGAAAGTTGTAGGTAATTCTAAGGCTCTGCCTACCCCGCTCTGGGATTACAGGCCTGAAGGTATGTATGTATGTAGTTTCGATTTTACAGTATTGGCCATTAATAAATCTCTCCTCAGGGTTCCGTAGCATTGTAAGTAGTAGTAAATAGATAATCCTTTAATTTTGTCATGTCCAACCTATAGCGTAAATATGTCACAATTAGCTAAGTACATTTCTTTCGGGTGTCAGCTGTTTATCAATCAAAGTATCAACGGTTTGAGTGATTCAAGAGGAAGGGATTTATGTAATAAACTAATAAATTCCGGTTTATGTTCGGGCGTTACAGAAAACTCCCACTAACCGTAAAAATCAGCAAGGGCAGCGATGGAAGCAAGGGCGGGTCGCTAGTGTTTTTATAAGAAATGTACAGGGTGTGTCCTGTAACAGGAACAATAAATTAAAATATAGGTTTTTTATTTTATCACTAAACGTGTCCAAGTGGTTTCAGTTAAATTTGTTTTTATATTATTCTCTAAGAAAATTAATTGCATCAGCAATGTACATAATTCCTCACCATTAATTCACGATCGTGTCTGGTCGGAATACTTCGTTGACCGTGGCATGAACGCGAACGTATGTCACATACACGTCAATAAAAGGAGACGTTTGTGTTCAAGGATTACGTTAATAATTACAGCTAATACTTGATAATGATAAGAATTTAACTATTAAACACTTAACCCACGTTTATGTAAACGTTTAGAAAACAACTTTAAACGACGTAAATTACGTAAATAAAATTATTAAGAAAAGGATCAATGTCCAAAGAATTATCACAATTATTTAAACGACACTGACTGGGTAATCTCTGGCTAGCATGGCTTACTTTTTTGGAGACGTTTATGTTATTTTAGTTGTTCTTGTACCTACAGTTTTCATGATAAACGCCAAACAGCTCTTCTGGTGCCGGTAGTAGAGAGTTAGAAAATGCTCCGTTCTGTCGATAATAGAGAATACGGCCACACTTCAGCCATGTGCTGTGCAGGCTGCTGCCCTGGTTATCCCGCATGCTTTTGTAAGTACACAATATATAGTTACAATGACTCGGCTAGTAGCTGATGGGTGATGCCCGTTGTATGTTATCATTAAAGGTGAAAACCTATGCTTACTTTTCCTCTTGCTTCAGAGTAAGAAATATCATCTCACACTAAATGCACTTCAAACAATAGTAATTTACTCTTTCCATTGTTCAAGAATATTACAAGATAGTACAGTTGTTCAGGGGCGTTTTCACTAAAAAGTGTACCCAATTAAGGACTGAAATTAAGGAACTTTAATTTTGTCAGTTTTGTGACGAAAATTAGCCATACATTGCGGCCGTCAATATATAGCTAATTTTCGTCACAAAACTGACAAAGTTAAAGTTCCTTAATTTCAGTCCTTAATTGGGTACACTTTTTAGTGAAAACGCCCTTCAAGACTATGGACTTGACAACTTGACATCGTCAATGTAGGTATCGTATTTGTAAATAAACAAAACCTCGTCACCTGATCAAAAAGTTCTCATTCGAGATTGAGTGGTTTGTAGAGTTTTGTGATTCAATACTCTTATTCTCCGATTATTGTTTTTTTATTCCAAATACTTTGACTGAAAATATCGAAACAGTCATAGAAAAGTAAATACATATTACAGCATTGCCTCTTGCTTTTCCGTATAATAAAATCATATGACATGTCTTAGGGCCACTTGCACCAAAAAACTAACACACTAAGGGTTAAGACACTAACTCGAGTTAGTAAACGTCAGATTCATAAGAAAACTTAGCGTCTTAACGTGTTGCACGCCAGCCCAGTGGCCCGCGGCGGACATGTGACCGCCGCTGTGTCGAGCCCTGGGGGCCGTGTTGGGCACCGTGATCCCCATGCCCTCGATCACTGCAGAAGCCTCTAGGCGGCCGACAGACAGTGTTTCGACTGTTTTTACTATGTCATGTGACCCGTGCGGCCCCGCAATACAACCTGGCATCTGGGCACAAGAAAATCGAAAAGAGTTAGAATTTATGGACTTTTCAACAAGATGTTTCCAAAAATGTTATACGAGTAGGTACACAAAGTAAGTATTTTGAATCAATTTAGTGATCATATGATAGTTAAACATCAATTTTCCTTTTTATAGGGCACTATCAATGCGTATCAATTAATAAATGGGTTCAGTAGGTAATAATTTACGTTAGAAGTTACCTTTTCATGAAAACGTCTAAGGTTTACCTTCTGTTTCGACTTACCTATCCAATTTTTGTCTTTACATAGTATAAAATGAAGGCGCCTCCGCTGTCTGTTCGCTTAGATCTTTTAAACAACTTAACGGATTTTAATGCAGTTTTCAGCAATAAATAAAGTGATACAGAAAGAAGGTTTTTATGCATATTACATTCTGAATTATAAACGGGTTTTGCAGAAAACTTACATAAACCGAAGTGAAGCTAGGGCGGGTATCTAGTATAAAACGATACCATTTTAGGGTTTCGTGTTCTGTAGTCGTCATTGAACCCCTATACTTTCGCCTTGTTTGTCCGTCTGTCTATCCGCTGCATAGCTCAGAGATCTTTGTTACTAGAAAACTGTTATTTGGCATGGGTTATCTTAATCACACCGACCAAGCGTCGCGCGTGGGCTCGCGTGTGCGGGCTGCGGCGCCCAGGGGGAGCCGACGGCACGACCCGCGCGGCGCCCACGCGATCAAAGCCGGTTGTACGTTGTCGCAGGCCGCGACGGACACTGGTGTCTACCATTTGACAGCTCGGAAGATAATGAGTATATCGCTGTTTCCGTAAGTCGCCCGTTATTTTTGAGTTATTTCCTGACTATATTTGCAAAAAAACACCCCAATAATTTTTAGACAATTATCGATTTAACGGTCAGGCCCGGAGGAAAGAACGCTATCAGACACATGGTGTCCGCCATGGCGTTCAACGTGTTAACCCAGTGTTAAATTTTTGGTGCAAGTGGCCCTTATGAATTAAAATAGTTCTTAGTGCATCTGGATAAAAACTAATTTCGACCATTTTAAGAATAAGTCGACGAGTACATCTATTCTGGGCCAGCTAGTCTCTTTCAGTAACAGGTAAGACATGGAAATACAAAGACGTGTCGATAACGCCTGGAAGAGCTACTGGTCCATGAATGAACTGATGAAGGGAAACCTTCCGCTTTCACTCAAACGCAAACTCGTTGACGTATATATTTTGCCCTTTGTAAAATACGGTGCTCAGTCGTGGTCTTTAACCGACAATCAAAAGTCCAAACTTAAGGTTTGTCAAAGAGCGATGGAGCGCATCCTATTATTTGTAAAAAGAACGGACCGAGTGAAAATACCACCCTGCGCTCCAAGACAGGCATAGCAGATGTTGGGATACATACTGCCTAGATAAAGTGGGCCTGGGCCGGGCATGTTTGTCGCATGCACCCACAGAGCTGGGCGAATACGGCAACTTGGTGGGTCCCCCAGGACGGCTACAGATGGCGAGGCAGACCCAAGCGGAGATGGCGGGATGACTTGGACGCTTTACTGAGGGATTGGCCCAAGATTGCCTCAGAGAGAGAGGTGTGGAAATTAAGGTAGGAGGCCTTTGCCCAGCAGAGTGGGACACTATACTGGGCTAATTAATTAATTAAGAAAAAGTCTTTCTGAAGTAGCATCCCCGGTACCAAGGCACCAAACAAATGACGGGTGATCATATCGCGATGTTAATATCCATTGACTGTGAAGTTTAACATGAATGGCTATTTTTTCCAAATTTTAGGACTCATTAAGATATTTTAATTATGACTGCCAATAATCTAAGGAATCGTCATTTTAATTTATTGTTCCTGTTACAGGACACACCTGGTATATAACAAAGGAAATGCTCGCGTCCCCTCATAACACGAAATTGATTTACGTTTAAGTTCGCTTAGCTAACAATACGGCTTCAGTAAACTATTAAAGCCGCGATAATTAAGAGTTAATTTAATGTTATACAATATATCTGTGGTCCTAGTGAAAAAGGGTATAAGTCTTCTGAAGGTCAAGTGAAAAAGGGTGTAAGTCTAGTACTGTCCGTTCTTTTTTATTCCGAGTTAAATTGACTTGTACCCTTCAATTCAACAAACTTTGGCGTTATTATTAGCTAAGGTACGATACGTCATAAAGTTTTTAAGTCATTTTCAATTAAGACTAACTTACATTACATACTTGAAAATTATACGAAAAGCAAGTCCAATATCGGTTTTATGGGTTACTTAATCGTTCCTAATGTTATAAATGTTTGTTCTATCTCCACGGCATGTAAATAATGATGTGCAAAAATTTATGGAACCCAGCCCAAACACCAATAGTATTATAACGTATGTAGGCTGGCTTATTGATCTCACTATCTGCTGTAATTGTTATTATGACGACTAGACTGTGAAGGCAGGGAGAATCGAGATATTTTATGATGAAATATATAAGTTCGTACAGACCCGGAATGACAACGTGGGTAGCTTTCAACTCTATGGGGATGTGTTAAGGACAAACCCTCACATTCAGCAATTATGATGGACTGATCTCGTTTTCCATAAGGCTCGTAACTCTGTGCTATGGCACATGTTGAAGATTTGATTTGCAACTATTTAATTAGTGTTATTGTTTTTATTTTTCAGAATAAATCTATACTAATATAATAAAGCAGAAGAGTTTTTTGCTTGTGGGTTTGTGTGTTTGTTTAATGCCCGGTTCCTATATTCAAAAAACGAATCGTTTTCCTTACGGGCAGTCAGTAGCGTTATGACATTTGCTACATACAAAATGTGTCAAATTTTAACGAGACGTCACAATTCTACCAACGGTTTTGAATATAGGAACGCACCATAAACGGGTTATCTTTCGAACTACCCGTCGGATTGGAATAAATCTTTTTGTACATGATAGCCAGTTTCATGAGAAATAGTAAAGCCTAAAGAAATCGGTCAAGCGTGAGTCGGATATACGGGAAATGCATGGTAACGCATGCGGGGCACAGCTAGTGCAGTAATAAACGTTGTGTGTGTGAATATCTGATAACTCTCTTCTCCGGGGTTTTTGAAGTTGGTCTCCGTATTAAAAAATGAAGCTTATATAACTACCTTTCACGTGGTATACATGAGATTTGTATTGGTTATATGGGCCAATTTGCCCATCATTCTTTAATTGCACTAAAGTGATATTTAAATTTTATCCTGGTAAATGAAATAGTTCCCAAAAATAAAGACTTACACGAAAACTGAGTCCACCAAACCTTACTTTAATAGAACTGGTGGAAGATCAAGTATCAAGAACTTTAAATGGTCTAAGAATAGGAGACGACCTTCACCGGGCTGTTTATTCGATAAAAAGTGTTTTATATGAAATTTCAAATACAAATAGGTAGGCTGAAAAAATTCAGTCCAGTATTAAGTAAATGAATAAAAAATAAAAAAAATCTTTTTAAATTGCAATTGCTTGTTTAATAGACAAATAACATACTAATCGAAAGTAATTCTTGTAATTTTCTACAAATCCGTCTACCAAATGATTTACTTGTCATTTACAGTTTTTCAGTAAATTTAACTTTAATTTTATTTAAAATCAGTTTTTTTTAATTTCTTTTTTAAATAATTCTCTCTGTGTCAATCCCAACATGGAGCCTGACAAAATGAAGGAAATTCAATCTCTTTAAAATGAGATGAAAATATTTAAATCAGCCTTATTTTTGGAGGTAGTTAGTTATTGGCGACATTAGTTCGGAGCAAAGGTTCACTTTTGCACCGAGACAAATAACCAAACACATTGGTTGTTAGTTCATTTTCGCGGCGAACTAAAATTCTGCAATAACTATACTATAGTTTTGTAAAACTACTCGTACGTCCCTGATTCAAGCTGTCGATACCTCATTTTAAAGACGATGAAATTTCCTATTTTAAGTAGTTTCCTTATTTGGATTTGCCATAGAGAAAGTAAACATTATTCGAAAAATAAATAAAAGTGAAATTTTACAATTTTTAAAAAAGCTATAAGATAAATAAATCATTTGATAGGCAGTTTTGCAGCGTATTTTAAGTAATACTACTCTGTAATAATCATGTTAAAATGATTGTCACCAACTTATTAACATTCTACTAAAGGTGCTAATATTATCTCAGTTTTGCTCCTATCTGTATTTTTTATTAATGTCTTTTACCTTTTTTGTCTTGTTCATGCGTCCTTTTGCATCCGTCGCTGGACCATCACTCTCGCTGTCACTGATTACGTCGATGGGATCACAAGCACTGTAAACAACATTGATTACTTTGTTAAATAAAAATAATGTATATAGTTCAGGAAATATAATTTGGCCATCTGTTATCTTCTTTGCGATTTTTTGTTCTGCATTAACACTTACCAGACAATGGGTGTTATCTATAGCTAATAACAACGCGAGTGACTCGAGTCCATTTTGTTACACGTGATTATACTGCTTATAAACAAGGGCTTATAGCCTAGAATGGTGTAATCATATGCCAACTTATGAGTCACATCGGACCTCGGGTACAGAAATGGCTACTGCTCATGGATTGAAAGACATTGATACTTTTTGGTTTTATCTTCACTTGGGTGCTGACAGTAATATAAAGTAAAATAAATATAATAACGAGCCGTAAAATCACCCTCGCTTAATAATCGAAGTAGGGCAAGAAAATAACGAAGATCCCATAAGTCCAAGGGCTAATGCTGGTGAATTGGCCGAATGAAATATTGCAATCATATCCAATGTATTTTTATATCGTATTTTTTTTGACATTTTAAATTTTACTTTTTCATAATATCTACAATGTAACTCAAGTATCGAAACCTTTTAACCCGCTGTGCTGTTTGAAGAACGAAGGCAGTTTTACATATTTCCTGGACCCACGACACTAAACCTAGTTCGATAATACTACGAGATGATATATAATTAGTTACGTCATAAAATGTCCTAACTAATTATATATGTAAATGGGAGCATGAAATGTCGATGCTGCCTTGCAAAACACCTAGCTGCGCGGAGGGCGACCTTGATTCGCTGCAGCAACCACTTTCTCCACTGTTTGGAAAATGCAGCAAGGGTTTTTCTTACACAGAAATTAATGATATAATATATATATATATATATATATAGATATTAATGATATGATTAATGGGTGATGATAATGCAAAAGCGCGCCTTACGCACGTTAGCTGGGGTGAAACCTAGGCACTCTTGCAGGGGCCTTTTCGTAACGTACCGCATATTGACGCACTACTCAGTTTACATTTTCCAAATATTGATGTTCGTGAGACATCATATTTCCTCCTTTGCACGCGTTGATATTCTTGGCAAGGAGCTCCGCCACACCGGGCGTTTGAGAACAGTTCCTCGTCGCATGGCACTTGCGGGTAAGAACCCGCGTGTCATCGGTCCCACGTACTACGAGCGTCTACCCGCTCAACTTAAAAATGTACAATCCGACGAAGCATTTAAACATCAGCTAAGAAACCTTTTATTGGATAATCCATTATACTCCGTGGATGAATATATGAAGCTGGACATGTAAATTTATTATTGTGTTGAAATTTATTAATCATTGTATGTATTGACATCGGACGAGTGACCATAATTCGATATTTCATTGTTGTTGTGTTAATTAATTATTCTTGTATTTTTTGATAACTAGTAGGTATTTATGTTTTAACGATCTCAATGTAATTTCGTATTTTTTGACATGCAATGCAATTTATATTGTAATATTACATTGATGAATAAATAAACTAAACTAAACTAATGATCTTTCAGATGAGCTTGGGTTTATAAGGAGATCGATCATACTAAGTATAGGTGCAAAACTCAAGTAAACGACCTCTTGCATGTTGTTGTAACACATCTGTATAGACCGTTCGACATTCTAAAGTAAAATAAATTTAATTTGATTTAATGTCCATATTAGTTTTGTACACAAAGAACTACATCCAAGAGGTCATGTACACAACTACATGCAACTTAAGTTATTCACCTATACTTACGAGGGCTGTTTGATAAGTCCTTTTAAAAACTATTTGTAAAACCTTTTTTCTGGTAAATGGCATTAACACTGGCAGGCACAATCTTTCAAATGAAGACTGTCAAAAATTCAGCAAAAAAAAACAAGTTTTTGTCAGTATAACCATTGTTTAACTGTGATCACTCGTAAATTTTCAACAACTATGGAAAAATCTGAATTTCGTGCCGTTATAAAACATTTTTTTATGAAGGGTGCTGCAATAAAAACTGAACTTGATTCTGTTCATGGCACTAACGCACCAACGTTGCAGACTGTTTATAACTGGATAAATGATTTTAAACGTGGTCGGTCAAGCACATCTGATGCTCCACGCTCTGGTCGCCCAATCGAAGTCACTACTGAGGATGTTGTTGAAAAGGTCCATAATATTGTACTCGACGACCGCCGAGTGAAGGTGCGTGAAATAGCTGAGAACACAGGCATCTCCACTGAGCGTGTACATAAAATCCTGCATGAAGTTTGGGTATGACAAAGCTGTCTGCACGAAAGTCCTCTTTCATCAAGACAATGCCCCAGTGCACACGTCAACTATTGCAATGGCCAAAATCCACGAGTTGGGCTTCGAGCTGGTTCCGCATGCTCCGTATTCGTCGGATCTAGCTCCGTGCGATTATTACCTATTCCCAAATCTGAAAAGATGGCTTGGAGGGCAAAAATTTTTGACAAATGAGGACAGCATCGCAGGTGTAAATGCCTATTTTGAAGACCTTGACAAAACGTATTTTTTGGAGGGGATAAAAAAATTGGATACTCGCTGGAACAAGTGTTTGGCCCTCAAAGGAGACTATGTTGAGAAATAAATGTAAATTGTTTAAAAAATAAAAATCTTTTATACTTTTTAAAACGACTTATCAAACAGCCCTCGTAAGTACGAGGCGTCGGCGTCGCTTATCATGCTGCTGCCACTCATTAGGCCAATCAGGGGGGCCTACCCCTCCTACCCCTCCGGGACAAACGAAACTTGGGAGCCTTATCAAACCTAGACATTGGATTTATGATTTACAAAAAGATTTGCCAGGTTTTTTGTGATGCATTGTCATTTCTTGTTCCCCCATTAATGACGTGACACAGGTTATACTGGTGTCCCCACGGATCACCCCCAATAGATACCGCTTATTGCTTATTTTGTTAAATGTCTAAATCACCAAACATGGAGGTAGGCACGGGATGCGGAGAAAGAGGAAGCGATGACGTGATTGGCTATTTAAAGGTCGTCCGATATTTCACCGACCGATTAGGGATTGGACATACTTATTGTGATGATATGACTTATCGATAAAGATTCACCCTCAAATAAATAAAAAAGTAATAATGTCATACTCAAATGTCAACTTTTAAGTAACTACAAAGGTTAAGTTATTAAGTTATTAACATACAAATAATCATTTTTAATAGCAATCCAAAGCAAAGCTTTTTTCATTTTCGTGAAAATGGAAAAATCGGAGGTACGTGCTGTGATTAAGTTTTATGTTTTGTAAGGCAAAACTGCAACTCGGATAAAAACCAAACTGGACCTCGTATTGGGTCTTCTTCACCACCTTTAAGCACAGTTCACACTTGGGTTACCGACTTCAGACGCGGTCGGCAGAGCTGTAAAGATGTTCCACGGAGCGGAAGGCCCAATGAGGTATCACTCCAGAAATGATCAATAAAATGAAATAAATGTATTATATGATCGTTGTGTGAAGTTGGTGGAATTAGCAGAGACGGTAAACATTTCAAAATAACGTATTTTCAACATTTTGCACCAACATTTGGAAATAAACAAGCTTCGTGCTCGTTGGGTGCCGCCTCTGTTGACAGGCGAGCAAAAACAACAACGCAAGGATGTTTCGGAGAAATGCTTATAGAGGCGTGATCCTGACGAGTTTTTACGTCGATACATAACAGTTGACGAGACGTGGATATATTTATATATATTGTATTATTTCTGTGCCGTTTCGGAAACTTATCAACTCGCCCTTGTATTATTAAGTATATATCAGTCATGGTTATTTTGGCATTGTGAAACGTCTGAATCGGAATGTTAAAAAAGATAATCTTCAAATTAATCAAGAATCATTAAAAACTCTTAAGGCCCATTAAATTACACTTACCCTATTCTTTTTAATCTTTTCAAAGTATAATGTACGTGTAATTGAATGGACCAATTTTAATAAATAAGTGTAATATTACAATCAGTATCATATTGTTAGTATCATGGACCATTTAAATATCCCATTGATACGTGAGATAAATTGTATAACTATTATATCTGAATAGGCTTCATAAATTAAGATACATTAAATCACGCCTGTTTCCCAGAGGGGTAGGCAGAGACAACTTATTTCCACTTGCTACGATCTTGACAAGATAAATCAAGATACCATTTAAAAAACTAGTTACATGTTATTTAGTGCAATTTATTTAAGTAATAAGTAAATAATAATCAACAAGGGGCGGAATTTTGATGGCAAAATTCAAACATCAAAAGGTATTGACGACCGTTATGTTTCATCGACTATCGATGATTAATTCTGGGGTCCTAGTGAAAAAGAGTACAAGTCTTCTGGAGATCAAGTGAATCAGGTTTAAGTATAGTATACTTCGTTCATGTATATGTACTTTTTTATTACGAGTTAAGTCGGCTTGTACCCTTTTTCACTAGGACCCCGGAATTGTCACTTAGCACGACATTGAGGATTGTGATTCAATAGCAAGGGCCGGAATTTTCATATTAAAAATCAAACATCGAGAAGGATTGACCATTATGTTTTATCGAATTTTCCAGTTATCGATTTTATCGAATCTCTTCACATGTTACCATCGACCATGGACCAAACCATCGTTACCATAAGGGCACACGCCCCTGAGGACCGATGTGCTGATATATGCAAGTCTATCAGTTATTGCACGTATCACCTATTTGCAGATGGTGTTCAATTATATATGTCGGCCCAACCTAGGGATTTTGATGATGCTATGCAAAATTGAATGAGGACCTATCTGGGCTGATAGAAATGGGCTGTTACTTAACCCTTATAATCTACTAAAATCTACTTAGTGAAAAAGTGCGCATCACACTTTGCGAATCATTGATTTTTTCTAGATTTAATTACGGGGATTTGGTTTACGGGCCCCGGCTACAGTCAAAGACTCGTCGTCTGATACAACGTGTCCAAAATGCTTGTTGCCGATTTTGCCATGTTATTCCTCCGAAAAGTCACATAACTCCTTTTCTAAACAGGAAGTAAAAATAAAGGCATATTTGGAATACATTTAGAACATTCAGTAATAAAAACTGGATCAGACGTAGAGTTCTTAATCAAAGTCTGAGGAGAAGGTTAACTTGTATAAACAATCTCATGAAGTCATTGATGAACAATCTGATGAAGAAACTGTAAGAATGGAAGAAGAAGATAACTTGACTTTGAGATTTTAAATTCAAATTCCTTTGTTTACGGTTTATTAAAATATTTATGTCACAGTTAAACTTTATTGGTACTATTCATTTTAGGACGAACTACCTTTACCTTAAATTAATGATTGATCTATACTAGTAAGATACAACAAGATTCATAATTATCAAGAAGTTGAGAGTTTCAACGTGCGACCAACGGCTAATGCTGAATTTATGCAGTGCCAGGACTGGCACCTTAATAACATTGCATTGGCGCAATGTAATGTTACTGGCGTGCGAGCGCTGACACCGTCTAAATATCCCTATTGTAATAAATTGACGTCCAGGCATTCAAATCTAATGTACTAACAAATAGAATCACTATCAATCAATTAAATTACCACTTTTTAATATTAATTAAAAAATAGCAAGTATCTAGATAATTTTGATAGTATACATACGCAGGGTTACTATGCGAACGACGGTGGCGCCCTCAATTATTTTCTACTCTTTTATGTCGCACTGTATCAGCACGTTTAGGTACTCGTTGGTGGAAGACGAACCTGCATAATGTCTCATGGCCATGCGTATGGTGGGAGCGCGTGGACAGCAGCAGGGAGATGGAGTTGCGCAGGTGCAGCGCGGCGAGCGCCGCCTCGGCGCCCGCGAGCTCGCCGGCCGCCGCCAGTCTTTCGCAGCACTCCTGCAGCGCAGAGCTTGCCGCCTCACTCACTTCACCCGCCTGCAACCATCATAATTAACGATAGTACGAATTTTATACAATCACGGAATCCACTTGAGACCTAATCTTTCAAACAATGGTATCATTTCTATTGTAAACTCCAACCGCAAATGATCAGTGCAAAATGGAACGAAATAAATAACAAAATAATTAATTTGAATAGCGGCTTCGCTGCCTAAGCTTGAAGGTACAGATTGAAATGACAACACATTCGCTACAATACTTTTTGAAATTGACAAAGTACCCAGTGTAGGGTTACCGCTACAAATCGCGTCAAATTCGCGTCAAATATCGCTTGAATATTTTGTTTATGTTTTAGATGTTCGAACTCTTTTGTGTTAGACTTGCTGGCCTGCGTTGTTGATGGTTTGGATTATTATTTTAAAATTTTGAATGTGTTGTCAGATTGTTCGGTATTCATGCAAGAGTGTTTTTTTTGACATTGGTGCTTCAGTTTCGTAACCGAAGGGTTACATTTTTTACCTTGACAATTTATTTGATCTAACAGTGATCGTATAGTTGGGTGAACGGTCACCAAAAGTACATTTTCCGTTGAGCGAAAGAAAGGAGCTTCCTTGTTTTATTCGCACCGTATGATAACGGCTTGATCCGGGTAAGTTACTGTTTATTATGATCTTACTCACAAGGAAGGGTACCCAACTGTCCGACTCCGATTTGATTCATTTTGATATATGTTATAGAGTAGTCTAAAATAACGGACACGTATTTTTTTTTAGCTGCCCAAACTCAACCTGTTAGGAGAAAATGGCCTTCAAAGTACTGAAAATTGACCAAACCTTCCAATTTCTGAGAAGAGATTTGTTCAAAAAAATTGATAATTAATTACTGCATTCGTTATATGTTGGAGAACATGAATAAAGAATGGGGACGTGTTTTGTTATTTCACCACAAACTCATTTTTTATATAAAAAAACACATGTCAAAATTTCATAAATTTCGTCGCTACACTCACTTCCTTATGGTTACTTCGTCACTTCCTTACTCGATATAACAATTTTCAATACAGTTTTTGCAAAAGACATCGCTTATCAATAACTGTTTGGGGTGCTTGTAACCAAAATCATTATTATTTCCGCAAACTGTGCATTTTCGGCACAAAATAATATTTTCTTCAGAAAGCATTAAATCCACAATCGGGAATCAGGTCAAAAAATATTTGACATAAAACAGTTCTTGGTAAGTTTAGTAAAATTAGTAGGGATAACTTCTTTTTCACAATATTAACCTGAAATAAAATACAAAAAAAAACAACCCCGCCATAACCAATTTGATTTGAATAACAATAAAGCATATGTATGAGTATCATCACATAAAGTGAAAATAATATAATGACTCATCAGATACATATGGGTTTACGTTTGATGTCAGAATGTTTATCCCTGTACTATAAACAGTATGGTATACCTAGTGTGTTTGGAGTATTTAAAGTCATCTTTTATTTAGGACCAAAAAAATTTTAAGCAAAAAAATAACCATAAGGAAGTGAGTGTAGCGACGAAATTTATGAAAAAAAATCTCTATGGAGCAAAGTAACTAAATGAACTTAGCTCCATAGAAAAAAAATTTTTTTTTTTTGCAATATAAAAAAAAAGAATCTACCACTTAGTTTCTATGGATGTACCTAGTAATATGCCGAAGTTATCGTAAATCAATAAAAACACGGTTTATAAAAAATGAGTTTGTGGTGAAATGACAAAACACGTCCCCATTCTTTATTCATGTTCTCCAACATATAACGAAACCAGTAATTAATTATAATTTTTTTGAACAAATCTCTTCTCAGAAATTAGAAGGTTTGGTCAATTTTCAGTACTTTGAAGGCCATTTTCTCCTAACAGGTTAAGTTTGGGCAGCTAAAAAAAATACGTGTCCGTTATTTTAGACTACTCTATAACATATATCAAAATGAATCAAATCGGAGTCGGACAGTTGGGTACCCTTCCTTGTCAGTATAGATGTTTCCTCTCTACTTTTAGCCCCTTTCTGTTTGTATTGCTGTTCGTTACTTAGTTGATATTTTATTCTAGTCCACCTACCCCTCGAGGCAATAGACCACACCATATCGGCATCAGACAACATATTGGACGATCGCTCGCGTTTAGCGAAACGCGGGTACGTGCACGCGTCGTACCAACGCGCGAGACGCTGAAATTTTTGGCTACAAGACAATACTTAACCCATTTACAAAAGATAAGGATACTCTAGAACCTATTTATAAAAGACCTAATTCTATATTTTTTATATTTGCGCACTGTTACATTTAAGTCGGGTTTTTATATGATTACCTACTTATGTGATTTAAGTACATAGAATTCCCCCATTACGTAATATATCGTCCCGTAAAATATGCATATTTTTTTAGGGTGACACAGTGAGTAATTATTTGGTAATGGTGCAATTATCTAAATTCTAAAAGAGTCCGCGAGCTCCGTGAACTTTTGTTTTTATTTGGCCATTATTCTCGGCAACAAAACTTCAATCATCTTTTTTTAATTATTTAACTTCTAAACCTGTGTGTATGTGTTCTTTATATCCCTTTTATAAATTATTGTCACCTCTTCACATTAGCATACTTCAGCATAATTTATTTTTATATTTTTATACTAAACTTTATCGCAATTGCAATTATTGATTCGATTTGGTATTGTGCCAATGTTCGACACCTTTAATAAATAATCAAAATAAACAATCTTTAGCTTTCAAATTATTTTTATTTATACAAAATTTCGACGTTTTTCTTAGGCACTGCCCTAGGATCTATTAGTTCCTTTTTCCAGTTGGAGCGCTACACCAGGTAATTAGTCTGAGTAGGGCTCATTCCACCTATTTTCCATTTTAGGCTTTTACTAATACTCCTAGATCTTTTCCCACTTTGAGATTTTTTTTTGTCCACTCATGAAAAGCGTTAATATTCTTGACGCTATTTCTACCAACGGAACAGTGTCCCAAGGTAGAAATTTGTATTTTGCGGATGGCAACCCCGATTGGATTCCATAGACAATGAGACAATAGTGCCACCATTTTGTTTTAGTTGTCAGTTGAGCAAAACAGTCGGAGCGTTCGAAGTGAAAGTGATATAAAAAATATTTCCTGACGTGTTTCGACTCAAAAAGTAAGTAATTATCATAATCGAATATGTACAAAACTTTGTGTTAAAGGTGATAAATACTCAGGAAGCTTTTGTTGTTGGATCTCGGTTTTTTTTTTACATGCTTCATATTATCAGTACTAAAAAACCGCCTTCAGAAAATGATTTTATCTTATGGAGCACGTTAAAATAAGCATATTTTACTTGAAAACTTTTCACCAAATTCAAAAATGGTCGAGTTATAGGGGTTTGAATGTTAAATAAAATATAAAAAAGTAAAAAATAATACAAAGAAAAATAGGTTAGGTTAGTTTTTATATACAGCCGAAGGGCAAACCGGCCAGAAATAGGGGACCCGTCGACTCGGTTTTTAACTCCGTAATATTCTAATATACAACATCCCAAGTCCCTGACGCCTTGAAATAAACCAACATTTGAACCGCTATATCTCGGTCATTTTTGATTTTAAAGAAAAGTTTATCTAAAAAAATATGCTTATATTTGTATTTTCTCCAAGATTCAATCAAAATAATCATGAAAACGGCAAAAATAAATTGGTCAAATTTTCCAAGTCCTTATATTGCACCCCCTTTGCTTTAGGCGGACCGGTGAAGTCAGTGAACATACATAAAAAATAAAATAAAAAATACAAACAGTGAAACGTATAACCTTCTTTTTTTTGAAGTCGGTTCAAAAATATACTAAATTTTACTATGCAACCCTACCTCCTGCATGAAACATCCAAAATTTCTTGACGTCAGGAAAATGTCACGAAATCTTGTCAGGAAAATCAGGCACGCAGTCATATTTTTGTAACTACATCGAAAGTATCTATTAGATCCAACAACAAAAGCTTCCTGAGTATTTATCACCTTTAACACAAAGTTTTGTATATATTTGATTATAATGATTACTTACTTTTTGAGTCGAAACACGTCAGGAAATATTTTTTATATCACTTTCACTTCGAACGCTCCGACTGTTTTGCTCAAATGACAACTAAAACCAAATGGTGGCACTATTGTCTCATTGTCTATGCAATCCAATCGGGGTGCCATCCGCAAAATACAAATTTCTACCTTGGGACACTGTTCCGTTGGTAGAAATAGCGTCAAGAAATGTGTCACGAATTTTTTTATCAAATTGTGGGTCATTTAATGTTTTTGACTTTTAAATAACAGAAAAGGCATAAAAAAGCTCAAGTGTGATTTTAAATAGTGTCACATATTATATAACTGTAGATAAGAGCAAGTCCCTTTCTAAGTATTTGAAAATATAGGTTTCACGAAGACTTATTATCCTTTGGGCAGGGTGGGGACATATATATTTTTATATGGGGGCTACTTTACTGGCCAAACCGAATTCGTTTTTTATATTTGTTTTAATACTTCTATGAGTATAAACGTTTTTTAAGAAACAGGATTGACCCGCACAACAATGTGTAATACAATTTCTGAAAAGAAGATTCATATTTAATTCATATTAACGCTTTTCATGAGTGGACAATAAAAAATTCTCAAAGTGGACAACTTTTTGAAAAATAGTCATACAGTAAACATAGTTTCTTGATCCTGTATCTTTTAACTAGGGAATGCAGTTTTACCAGTTATTAGCCATTTTTGTATGAAAATAACCGGTGAAAACTGGTTATTATAACCGGTTATTGGCACTCCCTACTCACTAGCTGGTTAAGCGGTAAAGTTACTATTCAAATGGATAAATTTGTTATTTATTTCCTTTAATTTTGAACAGATCATTTGTGGTTGGAGTTTACAATAGAAACAATTGCATTGTTTGAAATATTAGTTCTCAAGAGGATTCCCTCATAAAATTCATACAAACAAACACACGAAACAAACACACTATACTCACAAATATAC
The DNA here is from genome assembly GCA_927399475.2 of Acleris emargana. NCBI lineage: Eukaryota > Metazoa > Arthropoda > Insecta > Lepidoptera > Tortricidae > Acleris > Acleris emargana. Next base: position 52,680,090 of record OV656835.1, on the reverse strand, counting down.
GAAAAAAAACCGGACAAGTCCATTTTGACCGGCCTACATTTTAATAAAGATTTTTAAAATTTCATTATATTTTTTCCATATTTTTTTCATATTTTTTGGTCCGTAAACTACGGAGATAAGGTCCTCCTTCTTATCTCACGGGTAAAGGTATTATTTGTACATTTTTGGCTATAGCCCGAATAGTATTCATTTAAATGAAATTTAGGTATTAAGCCCTTTCATTGCATCTTCAGAACAATAGTGACCTACTTCAGAAATTTCAGCAAGTTTTCATAAATACTTAAACCTTTATTAAAACGGTAGTCAACCGGTATTATTTCACTATACCTTTATGGAAACGGTCAGGTATCGAAATCATATAAATTTCTGGTACCGATAAAATCTATTACGCTACCGAACCCAACCGAAACGAAACGGTATGACGTCATACCGTTTTAAAACGGTACCTTTATTTTCTAGTTATGCAATCCCTGGATATAATCAAGATACTTTCATTTTTAAATCCCCTATTACCTCCTTTCAAATATTTGGGAAAAAAACGTATTTTTTTACTTAAAACAAATGCGGGCAAGCAAGTTATACAACTATGTATGTTAAATTTCAAGTTGATAGCTTCTATAGTTGGAGAGAAAAACTGCTGTGACATACAGACAGACAGACAGACACACACCGAAATCTCATCATAAGGGTTCCTTTTTACCATTTTGGTACGGAACCCTAAAAAGTATGTCCGTATGAAAGTTTGTGCATCGGCTTCATAAAAACCCCATGCGAATTATGGCTATGTATTTGCTATCAAATCATGGACTAAACTAAAATACCAGTTTTAAAATACCTGCAAGATCTCGTGCAGCTTATTTTGTATCGTATATTTTGCCATCATCTGCTGGGCTGCTGGAGTTGGAGGAGACACCGTGGATGGGTGTCGTTCAAGGGTCATTATAGACCACCTGGAATAACAATCATAATTACAATAAGTTACTGTCACAAATTCATATTTGGAATAACCTTTTGTAGCTTTTATAGTACTATTAAATATGCTGTGACGGTAGGCTTGATTTTTAAGCGGCGGCGCATGGGTAAAATTTTCCCATCTCCAGCGTTGTTATTCCCCGTTCCCAGCTCACCCCCTCTTCAGACACCGACGACGCCGTCGAGATTGATGATGAATGACTGGAAAGTGCTAATTTAGCAATATTTTTGGATTATCAGTGTATTTTTAGAGTTTGTAGTTGTTAGTAAAATCATCAGTGGTAGGTCAGACATTGGGGTCTAGCTTACTCGGTCGCCTGCCATGATACCTGGTGGTGCCTAGCTATCTGTGCTATCTTCTCTGTCGCACGCACAGCTGTTGCGCGTTAATCTTTATCGGGGCAGTTAGCTCCACAACGGTGCGAGTGTGACGATTGGCAGGCGTCGATGCGGCGCTCGATCCCGATAACATCGTTACTGTAATAAGTTCATCAATTACTAATTCCATGTGCCTCGAGACCCGCGTCGATTTTTGCAAGTCCAACGGCAGAGTTGAACTCACGAATATCATCAGTGACATCAGTTTACTTGTGGGAGGACCTTGTGCAGGGTCCGTCCGGGTTGGTACCACCATCTTATCCATTAACCTACCGCCAAGCAGCAGTGTTCGCATTGTTGTGTTCCGGTTTGGGATAAGACAGCCGGTGAAATGACTAGCATAGAGGCATTCCATCTTAGTCCTCAGGGTTGGCAACGCATTTGCAGTCTTGTGAATGCGAATGTCTATGGGTCACAGTTTCCACTTACCATCAGGTGGCCTGTGTGCTCGTTTGCCTTACCATACATACATACATTAAATCACGCCTGTTTCCCAGAGGAGTAGGCAGAGACCACTTCTTTCCACTTGCTACGATCCTGACAAATTTCCTTCGCTTCTTCAACATTCATACATCGAGTCATGCACGCACGTCGGTTTCGGGTACTTAAGATTCGGCCCTTTTCCAGTATTTCTCCGATTTGATTCGAAAAAGTACGCCTAGGGCGGCCCCTTCCGACCCTTCCACACACTTTCGATCTGTATATCTCTTTCGTCAATCTTCCCTCATCCATCCTTTCCAAATGACCGAACCATCGAAGCATGCCCTTTTCAATCTTAGTCACTACATCTTCTTTTATTCCACACTTCTCTCTGATTTTTTCATTTCTAACTCTATCAATCAGTTTCACACCACACATACTACGCAAAGAGCGCATTTCAACTGCATTTACACGACTTACATGCTTGTCCTGCCACACCCAACATTCACTACCATACATCAGGGTAGGGGCCAGCACTCCATTGTGAACAGCCAGCCGGGCTTTTTGTGAAACGCCCTGTCTGCTCACAAAGGAGTACAGTGCCCCATTAATTTGATTCCCCGCATTTACCCTCCTCTCGATATCCTTCTCACACTTACCATCTCTTGTAAACACACTTCCCAGGTACACAAATTCGCTCACTTGTTCTACTAATTCGCCATTTACATTTATCACGCACTCAGTCATCTCTTCATCCTTCTCTATCACCATGACCTTGGTCTTGGCAACATTTACTTTCATCCCCTTTTGCTTAAATCCCTCATTCATCACTGTCAACATCTCCTGCAACTCAAGTACCGATGGGGCAAGTATAACTTGATCATCGGCATATAAGAGGCATTTGATTAGCAACTCTTGCACACGCAAACCCTTATCATACTCTTTCAAATCCCTCATACAACTGTCCATGAATAGATTGAACAGCCATGGTGAGGCAACACAGCCCTGTCTAACACCTTTAGAGATGTTAAACCAGGCCGAGTATGCCCCATTGATCCTGACACAGGCTCTGGAGCCCTCATAAAGGGACCTCAAAGCCTGCACCAGGTTGCTGCTCACTCCATACATAGACAACACCGTCCACAACTCCTTTCTATCTACCCTATCATAGGCCTTTTCCAGGTCCACAAAAGCACAGAAAACCTTTTGGTTGACAGCCAAGAACTTTTCTGTGATGGACCGTAGTGAAAAGACCTGATCCGTACATCCCATTCCCTTTCGAAATCCCGCTTGTACATCCCAGATTTTGTCATTCGTAACATTCAATACCCTTTCAATTAAAATCTTCGCATATACTTTGCCGACAACACTAAGGAGGCTGATACCGCGGTAGTTTTTGCAGTCTTGCTGTGACCCCTTTCCTTTATACAGTGGGACGATAACGGCCTTGACCCAATCTTCCGGGACTCGGCCGCTTCTCCAACATGCATTGAAAAGGCGGTACAACAGACTACCCACCAGGCCATCTCCTCTCCTCAGCATTTCTATCGACACTCTATCACAACCTGCTGATTTTCCCGCTTTCATACTTTTTAATGCTTTCATGATTTCACTCATACTAATCACACTTTCATCTTCGCTACTTGCACCTTTACTCATGCTTTCTGGCTCACGAGAAATATCTTCGCATTCAAACAAGCTTTCAAAATAAGTTTTCCATCTATCAAGCATTTTTTCTTCCTCACATATTAAGTTTCCAGACTCATCCCTCACCGCGCTTAATTTAGTTTTCTCTGATTTCCCCCGAGCCGATTTAATCAAGCTCCAAAAGAGTTTAATATTCGACCGGAAGTTGTCAGAGAAACTCCTATCATACTTTTCATTCAGTAAATCTTTCTTTCTAGCCACAACGTCTTTCACTCTTTTCTTTGATCTATTATACTCTTTTTTCTTTCTGTCGCTTAGATCTTGTCCTGGATCTACAGCTACAAAATCCAACCAACACTTTTTCTTCTCTTTCACTACATCATCTACCTCTCTATCCCACCATTCCGGACGTTCATTCTTGCTTTTTCTTCTTTTGACTACACCGCATACTTCAGTGGCCGATTTGACCATGCCATTCTTCATAATCTCCCATACATTATTAACATTATTCTCAACTTCACTGTCATTCATCTTATTGACACATTCAAAACAATCTTTCAGCTTTCTTACGTACTCATCTTGTATAACTTCGTCTTTCAGTTTCTCTACTTTTATCCTCTCTAACGCAGTGGTAGGTACGGGAACACGATGGCGCCAACGTGTGAACAGACCCCTTACTCGTGTTACCACTAAGTAGTGATCTGAACCTACGCTAACTCCTCGAAATGCTCTGGTATCTACAACTTTGTTACGCAGCCGTTCATCCACAATCATCAAGTCTATCATAGACTTCTCATTCTGCCGTCTCCATGTATACTGATGAATCTCTTTGTGATCAAACAAAGTGTTTGTCACGCAGAGATTCTTAGCCAAACATACATTGAGAAGGCATTTGCCATTCTCGTTCACTCGCTCATCACCATACTTACCCAGTACCGATTCATAACCATCCCTTTGCACGCCTGTCCAACCATTAAAATCACCTAGCAAAATCATCCTTTCATTCTCCTTGCATTTTGTTGAAACCTCATGCAAACTTTCCCAAAACTCCTCCCTTTCTTTTTTCGATTTATTCGTATCTGGGGCATAAGCCCCAATTACGAATAAACGGGTGAGACCTACCTTGAGTCTCACCCAGAGAAGTCTTGGGCTCGCACATTCATACTCTTGCATACATTCAGCCATTCGCTCTGTGAGTACGATACCAACTCCCTGACGACCGTGCTCGGATACCGGAACTCCGGACCACAATGCCGTCAAGGTTCCGTGTGTGGACGTACTCACCCCTTTTTTCTTCGTCTCAGTCACACATAGAACATCTAGCTTTCTCTCTTTCATCATCATACATACCTCATCTAATTTATGTTCCATCCCTCCACAAACATTCATCGTAGCAAGGCGGCTTTCAGCGGCCCGCTTTTTGCCAACCCCCCTGCGAACACAGCGTGACGCGTGGCAAACGGCATCGCCGCCGTTCCGATCCCCGGAGGGATCCGAACATACGCGCACTATTTTGCCCCCCCCAGAGTACGAAGGGCTGCCCAGGCTAGGCCTGGGGAGGGATTCTCTGGCATTGCCAGTACCCTCCTGGGGTATAAACTTTTTAAATGGTGCTCGCATGGTCCATTTTGCAGGGTCGGGTTTGAAATTGGAGTTTTCCTTCTCCTAGATAGGTAGCAGCCCAATGCTAACGACGCCTATCCCGCCGGGTTTGAATTCGGAGTTTTCCTTCTCCTAGATAGGTAGCAGCCCAATGCTAACGACGCCTATCCCGCCCGGAGGAGATCTTTCCAATGTAATAATCCCTTAATCCCTTAATCGCCTTCTACGATACCCACGGGAGGATATGGGGTGGTGCTATTCTATTCTACCGGCACCACACGGCAAGGCCTTACCATGCTATAAAAAAAAAGAAAAAAAAAGTGAGTTCACTTATTTTCGCCAGTATAGCTGCTATTTTAAACTCAGTTGGTTATAGGGCACTATACACGATGCTTTTAGTGTATCTAGCTTACATTGCAACATATTGACCGTCAATATGAGTTTATCAGTTATCTAGGTTCGCGCTATAACGTTTTGAACAACTACTTAGGCTCAGTCTTAGGTATTATTTTAATACTGTTACCTAGGTATGTATGAATCTGGAGGACGCCCGCGACTTCTTACGCGTATCATTTGTTTCCCGCTACTCCCCTATTTCATTCCGTTTGGGATCGATTTTAGAAAAATCCTTCCTTAGTGCACCAATCTTTAGGGATCGCAAGGCATATTCATAGGCGCTATCTGTCTTTCAAAATACACAAAATGACAGCAAAATAATGTTTAGAAAATCTGTAGAAAAGCTTTACCAAGGGTCCCTTTATCTTGCATAATATCAATTGTCCGAAATGTACTTCGCATAACAGTTATCGCAAAAACATATTTAGCCCAACGATACTTTAGCATAATAGTATACTTAGCGTTATTGTCATAATAACGCTTAACATTCATTTAGCAGAATTTTGAATTTTGGATATTAATAATATCGCCGAATTTAATTTCGTAGAATTTAATTTAACAGAATATAAGTTCCACCAAATTTATTATGGCATAATTGAACCATAATATAATTATTAGTAACGGACTGCTACCAGTAAATTAGATTAGGTTAGGTAAGAACTGCAACTATAACAGCACGCCACGAATTGCAATCTGTGGAGTAGGATGAATAAGATTAAAAGCTTTCTAAATAATTACTGTAACATAATTACAACCAAGGATTAGTAAATTATAATTCTGCTTTATAAATTTATGCCTACTATAGTCGGGACCTTTTCGTTCCGTCACTCATATAAACAAATCAATTTACCATTATTAATTGTTATAATTCCACATTGTATACATTACAATCTAAACGTTTAAAAAAAATCCCTGTTATTTATTTTAATGCATAAATGCATTTACAATATGAAAATAATCCATGAAATTAAAGTAAATATGTAAATTATGCTCGTGACTTATATTATTCGTGATATATTATAATGATTTTTTAAATAAAATCGTCCACTAATCCAAAATCTAATTCATCCATATTTTTGGGTAGTGGTTAATCAAGTGGCAAGTTTGTGATGATGTGGAAAGTGTCCCTTTCGGAAGAGGAACCGTGCTATGAGGAACAATCAAAATGTTGTCGCATGTCGCTTAATCAATGCGGCCGCCAACATAGCTTAGAAGGGGTTTGTTTTACTAACGTCACTGTCGAGTCGCCATCGCCTAGCCAGTGCGGCATCGGCCTTACCGTTAATCTTTTTTTTTTTGTGGTAAGTAGTTATCTCTGTTTGGCCAAAGATCCTAGTAGAAGACGACCTTCACCGGGTTGTTTATTCGATAAAAAGTATTTTATATCAAATTTAATATGTTAAGTAATAAGAATAGAATTATCAAGAAGTTTTAAGACTTGTTAGTAATTCATTAGCTCTGCCTACCCCACTCTGGGAATGAAGGCGTGAGTTTATGTATGTATGTAAGTAATATATATGGCTAATGGGTAGGGTGAAAAATTTCAGTCCAGTACTAGCTTTTGCCGGCGACTTCGTCCGCGTAGAACTCGTTTATGGCAGTTTAGTAAATTAATAGTTTAAAGTAGGGTGATGGAACCAGTAATGGATAAGGCACCAATAATGGACAATTGATGTTCATTTTACAGAAGATAAGGGTTATTCATTTGTTTTGCAACAATCAATTTACTACCGTATGAAATTTAAATTAAGAGTTAAGTGTCCATTACTGTTGCCTGTCAGCTAAAAGTTTCAATCATTGGTGCCGTCACCCTTGGTAATTTTATAGTTTGACGTTCTCCCTGGCCAGAATGACCTTTTAAACACATGTTTATATAGAGCGCGAAATTTAAAAAGTTGTTTTGGATAACGTCATCGTCAACATACAATTACAACAATACAATACAATAATAAAACAACAATACAATACATTTTTTGTTTTAGAGTAAGAGCCCGTGACAACCAGACGTTCGTCATTTTATAAAAGCTGAAAGTTTGTTAAGGTATGCTTTGAACATAGGTAAGAACGATGGCAAAATCTGAAATTCGAGTCATGGTGGCTTTGGGAGGTAGGGGGTGCAGTGACTCAGGGGGGACAGGTGCATAAAATACCAGCCAACTTTCGTTATTTTATAAAGCGTAATTTTTTAATATGTTATTCGGAATAACATTACAAATCATCTCATTCATTGCCAGACACTTTTTATGGTGGCAATCCCTTGCCAGACACCCTAAAACTTTAATAAATTTTAATTCTACTTTCGTTATAGTATAAAAGTTCAAATTTATACATGTTATTTGGGTAACTATTAGAAGATGTTTTCTCAGTTGCCAGACAGTTTCGACAGTTCCTACCTGGCCCAGACAAACATATTGGGTACCTATAGGTGCGAGCGCGAGGCAATATACAGTCGCATAGGTGCGAGTGAGATAGCGCGTCAGGTCTTCACTGCGCGAGCAGCTTTCCTTTACTGTGCGGTAGAAGTTTGTAATTTTGTATCAGTATACGTACACGATTGGCTATTTGTGGTGACGCTTTTAAAATAAAATTTAAAATATACAGTTTTATTAAAGCATTATAATCATGGAAGGTGTATCAAATTGTTTTGTGTGTAAGAAAAGTGATGGAAAAACAATATTATTTTCGAAAGAGACATTAAAAAAATGCCTGTCCCACCCCCTACCTCCCAAAGCCACCATGACTCGAATTTCAGATTTTGCCATCGTTCTTACCTATGTTCAAAGCATACTTTAACAAACATTCAGCTTTTATAAAATGACGAAGGTCTGGTTGTCACAGGCTCTTAGGATATTTGTAATGCTATCTTTTGCTAAAACTAATGATTTCGTGGGCTGGATACCTACTCGTGAGCATGCATATAGTTGCCCATGGGAAAACAGTTCCGGAATTACAGGAATGCCGGGCATTAAAACATTTTCTCGTTTAGCAATTCCAAACATAATTATTAGACCCCGTTATCTTGAGGCACTGACGTCGCTTATCCATAGGGATTGAATGTCTATTTTACCGACTATCTCAATGTCGATGGTATTGTACTAAGAGTTACATGTCATGTCACTGTCAATGAGTCAAAGACATGTTCTACAAATGTGATAAAAAATCATGGAAATAAAGTCGCGGGAGGTCATGGCATCAGGTTATCACATCTCCTCGCAGAAGCTAGCCGACCAATTGGTGAGCGACGATATGCCTCCTAACTCAAGAGGTCGTTTATGAAACCCTACAGAGCCTGCATTAGGGCTGGCGGCAAGCAAATTGAACACTTGCTTTAATTTTAATAAAATTTAAGATATTATCGTAGTGTCGTTGTATTTTACCACTGTCTTTTAAAACATTTAAAATCAGCTAACTTGATTTTAAACGTAAGCATAAGTCGTTTATAAAATTCGCTATTTTGATAAAATTCAGTCTTTGTTGGATAAACTTAATAATAACTTCGTTGCTGTAATGAATAAACTCAATTGTTATATCATTTTAGAATCTCCATTAAACAGGCAATGTTTTAGGACAGCAGCACTACGGGTCTACATTTCACACCGAGCGATGTTAAACTTGCCGCAAGAAAAACTCAGATTCCTAAAATTTAAATTTTATTTTATTTTATTTTTAAACTGCTAAACTTTTATTTATTTCGTTGATAGGGTTTCAAAGCAAATTTAATCAGCTATGTTTCACAGCAAACGATAGTGAAAAATTCTAATAAATGTGGCCGTGGCATCGAAAATGCTGAACCAGGACACCGCATTTCCAAAATTTTGAAAAGTTGAGGTATCTCCTTTTTCGTGCGACTTTTACTAAACATGTAGCAGATAGCAGAAAGTTGAATTGATTAAGTTCCTTTTTTATTGTTTTCACACTTTTATTTAGAAAAATAAAAATAATGTATAAACAGCCACACACTTATCAGCCCATTAAAGACAGAAGAGAGAAAATGTAGAAAGAGATAAATATAGATTTTTCAAAAGAATCTCATGTGCACGACAAAGACAGTTTCTCTCTGTTTATCTTATTTATCCAGATTTCTTTATTTATTCAGAACTATATTGTTATACTTTTCCGCATTCAAAAAGCTTCAAAATAAATAAATCGAGTATTGAAATCTTCATTTTTATACGTTTTACTGCGTAGGTACTTACTTCACTAACCCGTAAACTTCAATGACTTTACAACACAGAAATTCTCAGTAAAAATTACTGTATACGCAGTTACGACGTAAGTTAACAATTTAGTTCTAGGGCGTAAGAGATTTTGGATGATAAATAATGTTTTATCGATGGTGTAACGCACATTTTCTTTTTTTGGCGTATGGCACACTATTTCCTAAACTACTGCGTTTATTGATATTCAATTAATTGATTCGTGTAGATGAAGTTATTTGAAAAGTATACATCTAATAAGGATAAGTAGTTTCGAAGTAATAATTTAAGCCCAACGGTTTGGGCTGTGCGTTGATACATCAGTCAATCACTTTTGCCTTTTATTTATATACAGATAGACAGATAGATGGATAGACAGACAGATAAATAGATAGATACAGATATTATAGTACATACATAAACTCACGCCTTTATTCCCAAAGTAGGGTAGGCAGGGCTACAGAACCACCAACAACTCTAATAAGTTGTTGATAATTCTGTAACCGCATTTTGCACAATCAGGCTAAGATGTTTACGAGTGTATTAGGGACAGGTTGCAAGCCCATCGCCTAACAGTACTACAAGCCTTTATTCCCTTAGTCGCCTCTTACGACATCCACGGGAAGACATGGAGTGGCACTATTCTATCCCGGAAACCACATAGGTAGATAGATATATAAGATCAAAAATTAAAAATTGATTATTTTATTTCCATGTTTAATAGATAAATTACAAACTAATCGAATGTATGAAGGCTATAGAATATGCAAACGTTAGGTTTGGTGTAAATTATTAGTACCGACTTACCTGTTTATACCAGCCTACCCAATAGTTATGATGGGAAAAAAATAGTCAACCGAACGTTTGCATATTCTATAGGCTTCATACTTTCGATTGGTATGTAATTTGTCTATTAAACAAGTTAATTTGGCAAAAATACAAAAAGTCGGGAATTCAAACCCTTTTTGATTTTGAATCTTTATATACTGGACTGAATTTTTGTTCAGCCTACCTTTTCGCCGCATATTACTTAACATATTAATTTTTATTAAAAAATACTTGTTAACGAATAAACAGCCCGGCGAAGGTCGTGTTTTTGACGAAGAGAACTTTCGGTGATAACACAACGATACCGAGAGATGCTTGTCATAAACATTTTATTTTTTGAAATGCTTTTGACATTGAAAATGTTCTGATGTTTTTTGATTTGAGAGGTTTACCCAGCAGTGCGACAGATACAAAATAAATGGTTTAAATAACGTAATAATCAATAGTGCTTTTAAATATTTCGAAAGGCTTTTTGTTTTTATAACACAAGCATATTAAAATGGCTACGAGAAGATAGCGCCGTGTTAAATCATAAAATCGAATTCGATGGTCCGTTAACCCAATCCTGTCCTGTCCCTTTCTTCCGATCACGTCATAACTGTGGCATTAAAGGTAAAGTTTCGAAAGATTTGTAATTAGTGTTTCGGAGTGGACCCAAGTTACCTATGTGACGCTGACGGAAGCGCGACGCCCACTCAAGGTCCGTCGGGCGCTGAATTACGCGCTGCGTTGGCATCGCCGTGCCATGTGGATGCTGAACCTTCTGAGTGCCAAACATATAGTTTAGAACTTTTCGGCAGGAAAATTATGTCACGTCTAATTCACCATAAGTCATAGTAGACCAACTCAACAAATTGGCTGGCTAGACATTGCAATCCGATTAACAAACTGTGTATTTTCTGCTACTTATAAAGTAATTGACTTGGAACCAGAAGGTCAGAGTTCAGAAAATTAAGAAGAGCGTCCACTAGGGTCCTGTGCCGTGCTTATTGGGTCTATTTGTTTGCTAGTTCAGTAGAAAATCATTTGTTCATGAGATTGGCTTATTATGGAACTTATTGTCAGAACAAAGCGTATGACAAATCATACAGTCGGTTAAAAAATTCAGTTCAGAACATTTATATTTAACCATATTGTAACGCATCATGTACTTTTGTTGTCATACACAATTATACTAATTCAAATTAGGGACACATCTGTAAATATCGTAACATATATTTCGTTACTATTCATCACGTGTATAGTGAGACTGTTCTGTTACGTCACATGTATCCCCTCCCGCACCGTTCATTTTACGCAAGAACTTATTCAGCTCGCAGAGGTTATTATGAATTTTAAGACTTTATTATGTTAGACGTCTTTGTTATTCGATCTCGCGGCACAACGCTAATCCAGACAATTACCACCAAATTTCATATAAAATTGCAATTCCATTTATTCAAATCCAATGATCTGTTCGTGTCTCCGGTGGAAGAGCACCTTCCAAATTACCATTCAATAATTAATTAGAGGTAACATTATTCCCAACACTACTTCATCTACTATCTAAAGACAATTATAGTCAGGTATACTTGGTAATATCATTGGCAGTCTGAATAGGAACAAATTAATTAATACATTTCGGCGAGACAATTATTCCATCATATGACAATTATTCTAATCAACGTTGTGCCAATGTACTATTATGCCAAAGAAAATTGTGCTAAATGACTGTATGCTAAAAATATATACAGGGCGTCCCACGGCCATGCCACATGGAGGGAAAGTACCTTAAATATTGTAGATGGAACATTTTACTGAAAGAAGACATTATTTCAATTTAAAAAACAATTTAAACTGCATTCATAGATATTTAAATAATTACATGGTTGAACCGGGAATCGAACCCGTTACACGAGAAAAATAATTACCCTGTAGCTTTATCATACCGATCGAAAGGCTTCATCATAAGGATTATTTTTTGCTAAATAACATAGTGTCGGAAATAAAAGGAAGACCATGAATTTTAACATTTTTAATTCAAAATTAATCAATTTATCAAATGCTCAAAATGAGTCCCTTCTTGTTGAATACAAAGTCGCACTCTTTTGTTTATTTCGCTCCTTGTCGATTTTTTAATCTTGTTGTGGTGGATACTTAGAATAATACGTCTAAGTTCTGTTTGTAGTTTATAATAGGGAAATGACGTGTACTTCTCAAGTGGGTACATTTATTAGTAATAGGTATTTATGATAATGTCAGTTGTATGTCCTTACGGCAATGTCAGCTTTTCATTTTTTCTGAACAAAATTCACATCAAATGTTAAAATTCATGGTCTTCCTTTTATTTCCGACACTATGTTATTTAACAAAAAATAATCCTTATGATGAAGCCTTTCGATCGGTATGATAAAGCTACAGGGTAATTATTTTTCTCGTGTAACGGGTTCGATTTCCGGTTCAACCATGTAATTATTTAAATATCTATGAATGCAGTTTAAATTGTTTTTTAAATTGAAATAATGTCTTCTTTCAGTAAAATGTTCCATCTACAATATTTAAGGTAGGTACTTTCCTTCCATGTGGCATGGCCTTGGGACGCCCTGTATATGCAAAAACTAAGTCTACGAAATGATGATTCTGCCAAGGGTTGCTTTGCGAAACGAAATTATCACATTTATGACAATCAATTCTATGCAACGTATTAAGTAACCCTTAACCAAGCCTGAGTAAAAAGCCAACCTGTCGAGCATCTTGGTAGAGCCGCACGCATACCGCTCTAGCAGCTGCTGCATGTTGATGGAGTCGACGCAGGAGCCCCCCCAGCCGAGCACGCGGGCCAGGTCGTTGCCCGTGCCGAGCGGCAACACAGCGGTCAGGACTTGACGCTGTTTCATACAATGTATCGTTACGTACTTTATCTACACACATATCATAAGTCCTCTATAATGCGTTCAGAATCCGTAGACAATGACCATCATTACGAGATACAATTTTACTATGATATTTTTTCTTATCTGTAGCTGTAATGAAAAGTTAAAATTACGATACAACTTTTGATAAAGTAATGTTGTTCAAATTTGGAACATCTTCGAAAACCAACACAATTCAAACAGGGGGTCAATTCTAGTATCTATTAAACGTCGACTCGGTATATATTAAGTAAAGTGTCGTACGCTGTTTTGATGTCGAATGACATTAGAATAGGGACTTTGTTAGTTTGTCTATTATTATTATTATTTAGATATTCATTTAATTTTCTATAAATTAGGTTTTTTACATATTCAAATATAAAGGTAAAATAACAATACCGATACAAAAAATAAACATTATAAAAAACCTAATCTACGGGTGCCGCCAGCAGCGGGGCAGGGCTCAAGCTACCGGTGGTTAGGGCTGCAGAGAGAGGAACCTCCTCACAATGCGTGCCGTGTCGAGGAGTACTGCCTTCTGTATCTGGCCCTTGATCCAGCCATCTAGCGAGAGTCTCTTGAGGTGTTGGTCGAAACTCTTCGCTATAAGACCGTTTGCCGAAACAACTATCGGGACAATGATCGTCGAGTCAACATCCCACATGGTGGTCACCTCGTGAGCCAAGTCAAGGTACTTGCTGAGCTTATCCTTCTCGGCCTTCACGAGGTTCTCATCATGCGGGATGGTGACGTCGACGAGCACTGCCCGGCGTTGAGATCGATCTGTCAACACGATGTCAGGTTTATTGGCGACAATAGTCCTGTCTGTGATAACAGATCGATCCCAATAGAGCGTAGCACGACCATTTTCGAGAACTGGCGCCGGTGTGTACTTATAGTACGGCACTTCAGACTCAACAAGACCGTATTGAAGAGCAAGCTGCTGATGAATGATCCTGGCTACGAGGTTATGTCTGTGCAAGTACTCGCCGTTGGCCAAATGCGAACAACCGGAAATTATATGTCTGAGGGATTCGCCGGGACAACGGCACGCTCGACAAATGTCGACCGTGCCATCCCTCAGAATATATTTCCGGTAATTGTTCGTCATTATGACCTCGTCAGCAATTGCACAGGCAAAACCTTCGGTTTCCCCAAAGAGGTCACCAAACCGTAGCCAGTTCACGGACGCTAAAAAGTCTACGTCGGGCCTTGTTAGGGCCCGGTAGAAGCGTCCGTGTAGCTCCTTGCTCTTCCATACGTTCTTGCGGTCTTCAGTGCTCAACACTGTTGGTCTACGCCAGTTTTCGTTTGCCAAGGAGAGAGGCGTGAGGCTCCTGTCTACTGCAACCACATCACGATGCATCCCACACTCATTGCCAAGGAAATAATCCCTGAGATTGCACACCTCGCGGTTATGGAGATTCTTAGCATTTAAAATGCCTCGACCTCCACATTTCCTCGGGATGTACAATCTCATGACAGATGAGCGTGGGTGCAACATGCGATGTGATTTGAGCAGTAGACGGACCTTCCTATCCAGGGCGTCCAGCTCAGTCTGAGTCCATCTTAGTATGCCAAAGGAGTATGTGAGCAGCGGCATCACCCAGCCATTGAAGGCACGCACCTTATTGCCACCCGACAAAAGACTGTTAAGAACTTTTGTCAAGCGGCAAAAGAAGCGCTCCTCCACTGACTGCTTGATATCGCCGTCCATAATACCCAAAGACTGTGACATACCAAGATATTTGTAGGTTTCAACTTCGGAGAGAGATCTGAGGGTCATTGTCTCAGAAAGCTGCAAATTAGATGAATTTACAACTTTCCCTCTTTGAACATGCATGACCGCACACTTATCTACACCGAATTCCATCTTGATCGCACTACTATTATTATTATTATTATTAATTTAAAAAAAACATCATATTTGTGACACAGGTTAGCTTTGCCGCCATTTGTTTGTTTGTTAATTAAACATTTCAAATTGCACTAATGTTAATGTTTTCAATTATTATAATAAATAAATACTTCTTTTCTCTGATTTGATTTATTTCTTATTTCAGTTCATACATTAGCTTAACACCTATAGATATATTTCAGGTAGCAGTAGCACTGGTGCTATGAAGGTTATTTGCCTTCGGCTACTGAACGCATCTTAGAGTACTTATAATATGTGTGTAGATAAAGTAATGTATGCAACTGTACATAATTAGGCCTTAAAAAACTCGTGTGATGTTATTATGAAACTCGCCTTCTCGTGTTTTAAGGACCCTCTTTATGTACCAGTTACATAAAATACTATTCAATAGAAAAAGTTTTTGCCTGCTGTTAGGAAAATTCAAAACGAACATCTGCTTGTTTAACGACACTACACCTCTGCTGCTAATAACGACTAACTGAATCGCTTGTGCCTTGTGGACGATGAGACTCGCGCAGTCTTTTGTTTGTGCAACAGTTTGTGTAAGGTGGACCTTTACATAGGTACTGCAAACGGCAAACTGCTGTCATTTCAAATTGTGTTCGTAAAGGTATGTGTTAGAAGCCAATTTAAGAAAGGAAACTTTATTTTTAACGATTTGTTTGATTTTATCTAACTACAGTATTTAGCCTTTTCTCAAAGTGATTTTTGTGTTTTAGGCGGGTAATACAGAAACTAATCTGCACTACTTAAAAAATAATGCAAGATCATTAAAACACCACTAAAATTGGATTCAAAACAATTGGATTATTGCAGTATTACCAATCAAATTACGTAAGTAGTTTAATGACAATAAAGAACGGCTGGCAGCTATGTCTGTGGTATATGCAATTTGCCCACTCTGTGAAGTGATTTGGGGTTGCGAGACAAAAAATGTTTATTTACCTCATTTAACGGGTAAAATATTTGTACCAGTTTTCCATAAGATGATACCTACTGTGCGTAGTGCGTGGTTGAGATCTACTGGGCGGTAGAATGGGGAGCCGACTAAGTACACCCATATATGTGCTCTCAACATTTTGGTGATCATTGCTTTCGCAGAATGCAGCATATGTGTATTTAGAGATATTCTCATTCCCAACATGATTTCTAGACAAGCTTCAGTGAGTAAGCACGGACCTAAAAGAAATACGGACGTAACCTCGCCTGATCATTTGTGAAGCACAAATACATGAAACACGGATAAGAAAAAATGTCGAAAAGTCCGATTAAAATGATCAATATCTCGGAAACTAATAACAATTGCTGAACATACATGGGGGTTAAATCGATAGCTTATGAGCTGCTCTATCACCCCCTTAAAGCTTTGCACCTCGCTACCAATCACCCTGTATAATAAAATAATATTACCTAGTTTACAGACCACCTATTGAGACATTTGAATCTACCTACTATGGAACATGAGTTAAAATTAGTATGTAATAGCCAGAAGCATGTTATAATTTATGGAGATTTTAAAGTCTGTAAGTTAATATTAAAATCTCCAGACGAAACGTCAAATAATACCACTAGCTAGGTTAATAAGGTCATTTAAATCTTTAAATTTACGTAATTCGTTCTTTGAAACCACACGAATAGGTGTTAGTAGTGCAACCTGCTATGCTTAGATAATATTTTTGTAATTGAAAATGTTTGGTTAAAGAAATATTTAATTGTTTTAATTCTGACCATAGTGGTCAGAAGGCATCTTTCGTAAATGATTATTATCAAAAACCACAGACTAACATACCGACCTATGACTAGTAATCGTTTGGAATTATTCCAAAATATAGTTCAATTTTATCTTTCTGTGTTACCTTTCTTACAGAATGAGAGTAAAGGTATTTATAAAGACATTGTTTGACGTAATTTTACATCGATTTAATAACAATTTTAAAATGAAACCTATTTTATTTTATAAGTCAAAAACCAAGTTGAGTGAATGGGCTTCTGCAGGCATTTATAAGAGGAGAAACAGGCTTTACGACCTATATAGACCTATATAGAGAGGGAGCACAATAAGAACGCTAACTTCCTAATCCTTTAAGCAAGTTTGTTTAACTGCTAAGGCAAATTTTCTTATGTCGGGTTCCTATATTCAATCCGAGGATAGATAAGGCTTACCTCGGGTTAAAAATTGACATTTGTCCATACAAAATGTGTCAAATTTTAATCCGAAGTAAGCCTATCTGTCCGCGGATTGAATATAGGAACCGGACGTTAGTCTTAAACTCAAATCATCTGACAATAAAGTAAAAACTTTATGGGATATTTATAAATAGAAAAACGGGATAATCAAAAACGTCGTCGTGATAATCAAGTCACCCTAAAAACAGGTGACAACCCAATCAACTCACAAAGTTTTTTTTGTCTTTATTAAAGTGCTTGGTCGCACCATTAAATCTACAAGTACATTATGTTTTCTTTAAACTAATTAGTTGTATTAGTCCGACAAAGGGAAAGCCAGAGCATTGGTACGGCCGCCGACATCGTACAATATGTTAGAGCTATATGACAACTGTCTCCTAAGCGACTCGTTTCGGACACATTCCATTACAATATGATAAACGTCTTCTGGCATATTACAATCAACACAATTAGGGGAAGTTATTTAATGCACCAATAAGCCCTTAGCGAAAAAAAATTTTCTATTATAGTATTATTAACCTTAACATAATATGTAGTGCTTTTACCAAATTTTAACCCTCAAATGCTTGTAGTTTTGGAGAAAATCGTATAAAAAGGAAAATTATTTTTATTTTATTTAAGCCAATCTACTAATCCGATTTTTTTGTAATTTGGATATGTTGTACCTATGTAAAGTTCACTTCCTGATTTTTTTTTATTTATGTTACGAAAAAATAGTTAATATTTGAGTTGAAAGTTTTCAAAAATAAAAACAAAATACTTACGAGATGGCGACTGTTACCGAATTTATATATTTCATGTAAAATTTCATATTGTTTAACAAATTTTTTTCAAAATAGTTATTTGTTCAACAAGAGAGCAAAGTTGGTTTTTGCTGCGAGTGATGATTTTGAATCCCGAGTAAGCGAAGGATTCTATTATTGAATCACGAGCGTAGCGAGTGATTCTAGGTTAGAATCCTGAGCGTAGCGAGGGATTCAAAGATACGAGACGTAAAAAACTTTGGTCTCGTGTGAGACATACAACTTTTCACCTCAGCAGCGAGAACAACACAGCGTGAAGCTGGTAGGGCCAACGCAGGTCTTCCGTTGTGACCATTTGGTGAATACACGACAAAATAACGACACGATCGCATATGCATCAATCACAAGCATTTTTGCAAAATACTAATAAAATAAAAAGTGGAAAAAATAAACATGAAACAGATAAAACCTGTCACTCAACTTGATAATGCCGTAGTGCAAACATAACTTTATACAGCTTTATGTAGTCTGTGGCTTTAAAAAAAACCAAACTAGGCCTTGTCTATGGCTATTGGCTACAATAATCCCGCTATTTTTAAAATGCGTTCTGAAACTGCCCCCGCGGTTTATGTCTCGAAATTAAAGATTGTTAAAACGATAACAAAATTATGTAGGTACATGATAAACTTCTTATTTTTCATTAATTTTGTCTTCAAAACATTAAATAAAAAAAATTATTGTACCTACTGTATAAAATAGTTATAATAAACACATTTCAAACTTTAACAGATAGTTTTATTTGCAATTTTACGGTTATGTGTGCATCCGAACGTGCGTTTCTTTTAGGGCCTACTATGTGTGGAATTTGAAAATCGAACTTCGAATCAAGTTGTTTCTATCTCTTGCTTTTTTCCTATCGAAGTGAAAGTGAAAGAACAAAGTGAAGTTCAATTTTTTCGAATGTTGTGAGTAGCCCCAGCACTGCTCACGGCATTTAAAAAAATAATTAAAAAGCTACTTTGCCTCTCGCTCGCAGCAAAATTGAATTTTGCTCACTGTTTTTAAGCAGCAAAACCTGCTTGTTTGAGCTGCTGAGGTGAAAAAATCTTTTTTATACCCATACTCAACCCAGTGTCTCATATTTCGTAACGTACGATTTTAAACTTAAACGTGAAGAGAATTAAGTTCAAACTCATACATCTCGAAATATCAGATAGGTACAAGTTTTTTTTAGAGTAGTAACGAATATTATTATTATCTGCTTAGCCTCACTTTGTATGAAGAGAATGTATGGGATGTTAGAAAATTCGATGTTTTCACACTGTTGCTCCAAATAGATTTTTTTGAAAAAGTAATAGCAATTGCTGAACATACATGTGGGTTAAATCGATAGCTTATGAGCTGCTCTATCACCCCCTTAAAGCTTTTCATCTAGCTACCAAACACCCTGTATATCTATATGTACCTAATTGAAAGTCGACAATTAAGAAGTCACTATGACAGCTCAAATATGCCACGGAAATTCCGGCCTCTGCATATAAGTACCTTTTTCTTTGGATCGTCAGTCAAAATATTCCTTTCACAATGACTGTGTGTTTCCTATCCAAGCTTATGCAGTCTGAATAAAAAGGAGTACAAGCCTGTCTGGCTAAGCTCCACCTTTTCGTTACCGTGCAGACCCACGTGAGATGGTATCCATTGAAGAACTATTTTTTCACCGTCCAAATCCATTTGAATGATAAGTTCATGTATAGAATAGGCAACCGATAGCCCTCGATAGGTGGAGGTGCAACGAGCCAAGTGTTGAAGCGCACTCTTCAAGTCCGCCAATATACAAAATGTTTAGACGATGGCAAGAAGCTGCGCGTGCATTATTGCCATATTATTGTTTACATTTAACGCTTAACTGAATGATGTCTCAGACCGAGGGTCACAAAAGGCAGCACCTAACGGGTTGGCTTAAAGTAATGAAAATGTATTCAATTACCAATAGCAGGCAATAAAAAAATACAAAAAGGATTTTGACAGATATAATTAATAGAAAATATGTAAATTTTGTTAATAAGGCAAAAAAAGATTAACTGGTTTAATAAAAAATGCCCGCGAGGAAGTTATGACGTGAACGTGTCTATCGCCTACTTGGACGGCGTGAAAAATCTGAAGTGGTCTCTCATCACAAATTTGAAAATGTACCTCCTTCTACAATTTAATGTTTGATCCAGCGGTGGGAACTTGGTATTAGGACTAAAGATTCACCAAAAACGGGAAGACCTCCCATTCTTAATGATCGAGACCGCAAGTAGGTGGCAACGTTTGTACAAAACAAAGTGGGTCAGTCCCAGATAAGTTAGCTGTAAAATATGATGTTTTTCGTGGGCGAATAAGGAATATTTTAGAGAAATACAATGTTGAACAGTTAAAGTGTCAAAAAATACCCAAATATTCCAACAAACAGCTTGAAGATATTCCAAAGAAGTGCAGGAAGTCGCGGAGAAAGTATCACTATGCAGGGAGCAGCCAGAATTGACTAAAAGAGCGTGACGTTCACTTCGTACCGAAGGATTCAAACCATCCGAACGTCCCTATAGCTCGTCCAATAGAGGATTATTTGGTAATTCTCAGTAGACTAGTTTACAGTGATGGGCGGGAAGCAAAATTACAGTCTCAGTTGAAGCGCAAGGTACAAAAACAACTAATTAACTAAAAAATGTAAAAATAGATGTTGTCCAACGTATGATGAAAACGGTAAGAAGAAAGCTACGAAAAATTTAAGATGCGGGACTTTTTGCTGTATAGGAATGATTGATTATCATATTGGTTTTAGTTCGTTTTTATGTAATAAAAAGCTATATAACCCTAACAAGTGAAAAAATAAAAATAAAAACAGTTTTTGTAATTCTCATTACTTTAAGCCAACCCGTTACAGCGTCCGTACCCTTGGAACCTTTGGTAATTAACAAACTTTCGTCCCAATTCTATATTACCGATTTTTGAGAAAGTAATGCTGAATGATATGGTAGGTCACTTTAATAAAAATAAATCACTTAAAAGTAACCAGTTTGGGTTTAGGAATATTTTGTGATGTTTCTAAAGCTTTTGATTGCGTGGATCATTCGACCTTTATTTTAAAATTAAAACATTATGGATTGTCCAACAAAGCTTTAAGTCGAAGTCTTCTTAACTCAGTGACAGAACTCAAACAGTGGTTGTAAACCAAACGCAATCATTTGAGCTACAGTGAAACTAGGTGTGCCTCAAACCTCCATATTAAGCGTAGAGTTATCGAGTTGAAATTAAAACCATATACTCAGGTCTACAGTCCCTTGAAGCTGTAAACACTTCTAAGTTAACGTAAAAAAAAGATTCGGCATTTTATGCCGCAAAAAACGTATATTTCAACCCTCTCACGGGAATCAATTTATAGGGTATTTTCCGTTGACCCAGAACTATGAAATTTGGCAAGAAATACAGTCGTATTATTTTCAAGGTAGATATAAAGTCCGTAGACTACAGTAGGATAAACGCGACACTAGTTAAAGTACTTAATTGGTTTACTAGTAACAATTTACTACTTAATGCTAAGAAAACTAAATGCGTTAGGTTCGCTTTGCGTAATGTTAGACCGGTAGATTCTAGTATTTTTCTTAATGATGAGTGTCTGCAAGTGGTAGATAAGGCAGTTTTCCCAGGCATAACAATAGATAAAAATTTGCAATGGAGTCCCCATATAGCTGTACTGGCAGGTAAACTGAGTTCCGCAGCTTTCGGTGTTAGGAAAATTAGACAACTTACCAATGTTGAGACGGCTCGCTTAGTTACGAGTACATCATAGTTATTTCCATAGTTTCATTTCGTACGGTATTCTGGTTTGGGGTAACGCAGCTGAAATACAAACTATATTTGTGTTACAAAAAAGGGCCATTCGTTCTATTTATAACTTAAATTCCCGTGACTCCTTAAAATAACTTTTTAAAGAAATGAATATCTTAACTGTAGCGTCTCAATTCATTTATCAGAATATTATTTATACATAAGTACGTACATACATACATACCTTCACGCCGAAATACGAAAATTCCGCGTCCGTAAAGTATATAAATCATTTGTTGGTCAATGCATTCATTTCAATAATAAATTACCTGACGTAGTTTTAAAGTTACCCCTTCCAGCACTTAAAAAATTCTCGAAAAAGTCGTTAATGTCTGAAGCGTATTATAGGATCAAAGACTATCTAATAGACAAAAATGCTTGGCCTACACCCGAAACTTAATCTATAATATTTTTTTCAAATGCAAAAGCTTTATATTGTGTAGGGGACGTAGCTTTAATATAGACATTGACAATATAAAAGGATTCTGAATAATAAAGTCGTCCACAGTAAGTATTTGGCGTTGACATAACAAGCATTACATTTCGTAGTATAATAATGTTACCCTACCATTTTTAGCATACCGTTTGGGTAAAAGCAAATTTATGTCAATACGATGCCATCATAACAAAGTAATATTAGACGTTTGGTCATATAAAACTCATTCATTCAATAAAGCTCGGTTAGTTAACCGTTCGTTAGAAACGGTGATGAACGGTGGTGAACCGAGTAACTCGAAAGATTTTAACAACGCATTCCTAGGAACGATTCGCCTTTTTTTACTTTTCGTTTTTTCATGCAAGTTAAATGGAATATTATCGCTTCTCCAGGGAACAAAGCCTGGCAAAGGACGAGCTGGCAACGTTCTTCTTGTAATTAGCACTTGTTTACGATAAATCCCCATAAAAATTATAAATGTAGGTAATTGGTCCTTTCTTGTTATGTTAAAAGAGTTAAATTAAAGAAGGAGAAAAACTATGACATAAAAAAGAAAAATATTTGCGTAAAAAGCATAGAATAACAAATGAGGTGTTTTTTCTTTTCCTTCCTTTTCTTAACATAAGGATTTTATGTTTTCACTACGATAATCTCAAAAAGTTCATGTCACTATGGGTAACTTTAGAACTTGCAATTTATACTTAGTCTTAGGGTTGTTTCACACGTACCACAACCACACCACGTCGCAGCGTTAAAATGCGGTCAAGCAGTGGTTACGTGTGAATAGTGTCGCTGCAGCATTTTGCAGTTGCGTTGAGGTGCCTACAGAGTGTGGTTGTCGCTAGCAGTTAGTTGGCGTTGTCGCCGTGGTTGCGTTGCCGTTGCGATGTGGTTGCGATGTGGTCGTATTACACACGCGGTCGATGATGACGGCAAAATGTGGTACGTGTGAATTGTACTATTTATTAAAAATACAAAATATGCGCCCGACCACGTGTTGTGGTTGTTGTGTGGTTGTGGTTGTCGTGTGGTTGTGGTACTTGTGAAACAACCCTTAAATGGTACGGCTTTTCAGGTTGCAAGATGTTAAGTATGTATTTTCATTTTCCATTGTTTTGATAAAACTCTGAAACATCCCTACTCGGGAAAGGCCTCCGTCCCTTTCTTCCACTTATTGACATGTAAACAGTGACAATGACAGGCGCTTGTCATATTCATTTAAAAAATGACAGTCATAAGAGGTTGAAATAAATTGCAATTAAGATCAAGAAATGTCGCAGAACATTATAATCTGTGGTTGTATAAGTTATTTAAGTACCTAAGGGTGAGTTTCGCCTGCGACTGCGACCGTTTGTGGATTTGATAAAGAATCGGCCAATACGTAATTGGCGTAATAGCGGCAACCTTGCAATTAAAAAGGCTTGTTGCATTGTAGTTTTTGTAACAAGTTAATAAAAATAGATACATCTCAAAAACTAGTCCGATGGAACCAACTTGATACGACATTTTTAGCACGAAATAAGTTCAGGAACACGCTTCTAAAATCTTTCGAGTTCCTAGGGCCCACTGTCTTGACTTGAGAACCTCCTCCTTTTTTTTGATGTTGGTTGATTAAATGACAGCTAGGGATCGCCTATATCGATAAACTCAATTATCGATGCTTTTCCCATATACTAGTGATCGCTCCAAGTTTTGTTTGTTAAAATATTTTTTATTGAAAGTATGCATATGAAATAAAATAGCAACATAATTCTGGTTAACCTTCATTTTAAAAGGATTTTTGAACCTTCACTCATCATTATCATATTATTTTTCTCATTTTTTATTTCAGAATTACTTACTGTCTATTTCTATTTAATTTGCTGAAGAGGTTTCATAAAGATATAATAATAACTACTTATTTCATAGTGAAATGGTGCTCGAATAACCTAGGGATCAATTAAAATAAGCTTTGTGTGAATTTTATTATTGTTTCCAGAATAGTACATACAAAAAATATACACTTACAAACAATGCTGGTGGCGATCACTAGTATATGGGAAAAGCATCTATAATTGAGTTTATCGGTATGGGTGATCCCTAGCTGTCATTTAATTTTGCCCCGTATTTTCCGAGGTCTGGTCATAAACATATTTACTAATGTGGCAAGCATTAGGTACCGTTCAAGTATTACGTAAGCAGTATAGGGGGCGGGGGGGACTGTGCTTTGCTTATTTTTGATGGTGATTACGTTGGCAGTCGTTATTTACTTTTTTACACATATGGCAACCCACAGATTGTCAATGCTTGAAAACGAAACGCATATTCGGGGATTCCCACAAATAACGAGTACGTTTAGGTACTCAGAATCGTGGAGGAGACTTACCGCGTATGTTTACGTAAGCATGGGGGGGGGACAAGAGCTTCGCTTACTTTTGCTGGCAAAGGGAGGGGGGGGGGGGGTAAATATTTGTAATAAATCGGCTTAGGTAATACTTGAACAGCCCCTTACGCCGATTTCGGTTACTTTGCAGGCGGCGACACGGGCACGTTCGATGGCAATCCAAGCGGCGCTTAAATGTTAATTGCCCTCTCTACCGAATAGGTAAAATTTACTTAATATTAGCGTGACGTAGGTACATAATTTTCGCAATAGGGCATTTTCATGGCTTTTTTCAAAGCGTCAATAAAAGCTGATTTATGTAACAAACAGTTAAGAAAAACATTTAGTGAATAGCTATTAAAATAACCAAGCTATAAGCCACCAAAGATTTATTCCTACCTATTTCTTTATAGCAAACCAGAACTTATCATGGAGTTTATATGGGCGACGTGTTACATGCCGACACTATTGTGTCGGATCTCTCTATCTTAGCATTGCCTAATTAGCAGTTAATGCTCGTATCATCAATATTTATTGGCCGATCGTAGTTTTATTTCACTTACGGTTACGGTATTTTAAAAATATGCTCCCCCGCATCGTAAAACGCGTACAAGGCGTACTCTGAATATTAGTTCAAATAGGCTAGTTGGGTACTCATTTTTACAGAACGATTTTTCTTTTGGTTTCTGTACTATGAATACTTACTAGTGTGAGGATGTTCGTATCACCACATCACTAGACGTAAGTCGGGTTTCCAATCCACTTTCCGTTTTAATGTCTAAAATGCTTAGATTAAAATTATGCAATACAAATTTTAGGATATTTTACTCATAAGAACAAAAATGGTCCCGAGAGTACTCCCCGCCATGGATTTTCTATCTTTTTAATCCATTTCTTTTAAATTTTGGCCGCTCTTCCCACGGATTTTCAAAACAACTGCATACAAAATTGTGTGTTTTGTTTGACAAATCTCTCTAGTTATATTATATCGAGTGGTTTTACAATAGGCACTGCACAAGTGTGAATGATGTTTATAAGTATGTAATGACCATACCTGGGATTACTCGGGGCAAGTTCTAGGGATTTGATATCGATAAAAAAGATGTCGATATAATATTTATATATTTAACGTGATGCGTGACATTGTATTTTTTCTGGAGAAAACTGTAATTACATTTAGAGCAAAATAATTTTGACTCACGTAGTTGTACGTCAGGATATTCAACGAGTTAATATAATTATCGCGTGGGCGTGGATGTTTCTTGGGCGGCATGATTATTTTGGACTTTGTAACAAACGTAGCGGAATATTACCTCGTATATTATTCTTACTCTAAGATATGAATGGCACTGCAGTAAATTGTCATTTTGATTGAAATGACATTCGCATACTTTTATTATCTTAAGAGGCTCGATACCTGATGGTATGACATCGAACCTCTTTACAGTAATCGAGAATGTTCAATGTGCACATGTATTAATTTAATTATATCGACATTTTTTTTATCGATATCGAATCCCTAGAACTTGCCCCGAGTTATCCCAGGTATGGTAATGACCAGGGTTCGGATTTTTCATCGCACGGTAAGATGAAAGAAAACTATGGAGTCGATATTTAAATTAATACTTTAGTCATATTCATACTCATACTCAGTCATATTCACGCTGTAACTATTTAAACTTAATAACGTACCTAGTTTTACATACATTGCGATAGACGTTTAACAAACAGGTCCACATTATTCATGATCCGCAAGTTTGTGCCATTTTGTGCTGGATTGAGCCTTACAAGGATCTAAAATATGATCATAAAAAATGTGTTGTGACGTGTGTGTCTTGTTGAGTAAACCTTACACAACTAAAACACATATTTATCTTAAAACATGTACATAGTGTTCTCCACCAAAGTAAATCTCAGCAAACGTCCTCATTTATTCAGAGCTGGATTGAACCTTATCATGAGCTACGGTATGATGCTCAGCAATCAGTTAAATTCTGTACTCTGTGTGAGATTTCTATTAAACAGCTAAAAAAAAAACAATGTTCCAAAGCAAGTAAATTCTTCCCGACATCAACAGAAATCTGGAATAACGAATGACTTTTACATAGATCTGTTTGTTCCTGATTACCTGTAATATCCCTTGAAACAGATTCAATCACGCTCAATTCAAAAAAATTATGGAGAAGTATCTTTGTTGTAAATGTTCGACTAGGAAACTTCCGGATGAATTAACTTTAAGAAAGCATTATCTCCAAAAAATCTGCACAACAGTCATAAACAAATTAAGAACCATATTAAATGATTGTTACTTGTGGCTCTCAGTAGATGAAACTGTGGATGATGCTGTTGACAATTGCGTTACTAATGTAATGGTAAAGTCTTTGCAAAGATTTTCATGTCGACCCTATTTACTATCGTGTAAGGTTATTGAAAAAATGAATGGGATTTTGGTCGCTGAATACAAGTTTAACACACGCACTTAATCGTGCTGCTGAACAAATAAGATCAGAACATGAAGGAGTCGACAAGTTAATATCCAATGTAAAAATGGTATTCTCAAATCTCCACAAAGAACAAGATTGTTTAAAGCAATGGCTTCTGATATGCCCTTACCACCGCAACCCTTAGTAACCAGATGGGGGACGTGGTTCAGTGCTGCATTTTATAATGCCTATTATTATGAAAAAATAAAAAGTATTCATTTTACATTGAACAGTAGAGATGCCGTCGCTATATTAAACGCTCAAACTGTAATATTGGACGTAAATATGCTAAACGAGCTTAGTTTTATAGATAATTATGAACTTATTGTTGAATCGATCACAAAATTACAGTGCACCAATAATTCTATAAAGCAGGGTTTTCAAACAAAAGATGAGATTACACAATCTTTTGGCCATGAGACCATTAAAGATAAATTGGAAAAAGTACTCAATAGAAATCCGGACTTCATTGAAATAAGACAGATAGCAAGTTCTCAACAATTTGAGCGAATACTAGAATATGTGACTGTATCGTCCGTTAATGTAGAACGATCTTTTTCAAGTCACAAGTGGATTTTCAACGAATATAGAACCTGCTTTGCTATGCTACTGAAAATATGGAAAAATAACCATTATTTATTCATTTTACAATTGTGATTTTGAAATGGAAAATACACACGTCATACCTTGTCAAGATTTTGAAACACTAATTTTTTTTTTTTTTTTTTTTTTTTAATTAATATATAATATTATATAATAATAGGAAATAGGGAATAGGAATTAAAAATATATAATATTTTTAATTCCTGCAGCTACATGCTCTTTATGGATATTAATAACTAGGAGCTTAAGGTTCATATTATTTTTATTATTTGGTTTATAATGTAATAAACATGGCGTGGCATTTAACATTTTTATTTATAATTTAATCTTTTAGTGCTATTTAAATTAATGAGTATGAGTATGAATTTGACTTAAGTTTTAATTTTAATATCGACTCCATAGTTTTCTTTAATCTTACCGTGCGATGAAAAATCCGAGCCCTGGGAGTCATTACTTCATTTTCAGTCTGTGTATCTAGAATTTAAAAAAGCAAAAATACACCAAATATTTTACGAAACAAAATGGCGTGTTCTGATTGGTTGATTTGATTATACAGCGCTATAATACAAAAAATATAGATGTATTTTCATTAGTTCTCAAAGCTGAACAACAATGTTGTCGATCAACCAGTAAACAAGCTGAAGAAAATATTCGTAGCCAGTCCATAAAAGTAATGTTTTGTGACCCAAAACCAGACCGTCCGTGGCAATATTTATTTAAGTATTTTTATTTAAGTAGTGTTGAGAAATAATATTTGATCACTGACCGAAAGATTATCAATCGACTAGAACTGAATAATTGATGTTTTGAGACCCAGACTATCTTTGGCAATTCTCGCCAGGTGTTGAGAAACATATTTTAGTAGATAGGTATATTTATCATTTCAATACGTTTACATTGTTTATAAATGAGTATAAACCAAAATAAATGTCCAGTTAAAGAGTTTTGTCACCGTAACGAAACTGTCGATTAACGTGAAACACATACATTTTTGTAACGAAATTGTAAGTTAGACATCATTTAAGTGACATTTAAATAGCGGCTTTATGTACATTTATTTTGGTTTTTACCTAAATACAAGGGTTTATTTTCATCGTACAAAAGCCAAATGTCTTTCTTTTATCTTTACAAAAGACTACTGAAATATTGAGGTGAAAAATAGTGTCGGTAGATACTAACATGCATGTCGAGTTTGTCTAATTCCTGCAGCACCCAGCTGACGGAGCCGTCGCCGGAGCACACGAGCACGCGCACTGGCCCAAAGTGCCGGAACAGCCACAGCCCCACCCGGGGCCCGCCGGCGCTGGCGCTAAGCTTGAACACTTGCGCCGGATTTAGCAATTGTTTGAAACGGCGTAAAAATTTCACGCCCTGGTTGTCTCCTGTTAAACAAAATCGAACAATACTACTATATACTATTATCCCAGAATAAATAATAAATACATACATACATCAAATCATGCCTGTTAGATTAAATAATAGTATAAATAAATAAATAATACCATTAAGGCCTGGCCACGACATTGGTCTTAGGGTCTCCCCAAACCAGTCGACGCGGAGTCGGCTTTCGCCGAGTGTTTTACACCACACTATTCGCATTTAGCCGAACGGCCGTCTCCACGGTTGGACACCTGCGTTCAGCAGTCTCATCCTCCTTGCGGCCGTCGAGACACCCGATCGCCTGCGATTTGCTGTCGCAACAGTTGTAAAGCGACGGTCGGCTCTCCCGTGCTCCGTACTGCCGTCGAGACGTCAGACAGCACGCGTACAGTCGTTGAGTCGGATGAACAGATGTAGGCAACAGCGGGTGATTGGCAATCGTAAATCTCGTTTTTGGAGACTGGTTGTTAGTATCAACGTGAGTTGGGAATCTGACAGACGTGTTACATTATTTTCCTTCATATAATTAAATACAAAACCAATATAAATTAAATACAAACGCATCAGTAGCTACTTCGGCCGTCATCGGCTCTGTTCGGCCGTCGCCGGCTATGTTCGGCCGTCGAAGACGCTGAACGGCTTCCGCCAGCTCTGACCGGTCCTTATCGTAGGTACTCGGCCGTGATCGGAGCTGTTCAACTCTTGTCGGCACCGAACGGCGGTTCTCGGAGATTTTTGAATGCGAACGTGTGCTGCAGGCTGCTAACAGCGTCGTACAGAT
Organism: Acleris emargana; assembly: GCA_927399475.2. Classification (NCBI taxonomy): domain Eukaryota; kingdom Metazoa; phylum Arthropoda; class Insecta; order Lepidoptera; family Tortricidae; genus Acleris; species Acleris emargana. Next base: position 52,649,997 of record OV656835.1, on the reverse strand, counting down.
GCGAACAGCTTTACAGCAAAACGCCGTTTTCCCGTCGAAAGACGTCGTTTCGCGTCGGCCGAGCCGATTGACGTCTTATTCGCTCTTATTGCGTTGACAGAAAGCTTTATCCGCACGCGATTTGCCGAAACGGCGTCGACTGGTTTGGGGAGACCCTTAAGCGGCGAGCGGTGCGGCGGGCGGCGCGGCCAGGTAGAGCGGCGCGGCGAGCCTGTTGCGCCTCCGCAGTGGCGTTAGCGGCATCGAGCGAATGGGACGTACTCAAGAGTATAAAAAAAAGTCTTTGTCAAAAGTGGCTCTTCAGTTCCTTTACAGCAGCTCATATTTCAAGAGTGATATTTTAAATATAAGAGAAGGTGTGCACGAACTGAATAGACGCCGTTATACGTTAGGTGAATTTACAGTGTTGTACGAAGACTATAGAAAGCATCCCGCAAAATTTTACGAGTGCACTAGAATTAGTATAGAAACATTTGATTATACAGGGTGTCTGGAAAACCTTCGGAGAAATTTGGGGGGGTAATAGTTGGCACGATTCTGATCACGGGGGTATGGTTCATTTTTGTTTCTGTTAATGTAAAAAAAAAGAAGGATTAATTATATTCATTTTGTTACTTGATGTATCGCAGCCGATATCTCGACCTTGACATTTTGACGTTGATAGTATACTACTCCAACAGTTCGTAGTATCTTACGTCAAAATTCAATGTCCGAGGTCAATGACCTGAGACCATACGTTGTCACATGGTATGTAAACAAACAGTTCGCTCCATGTAAACAAACAGTTCGCTCCATGTAAACAAAAATCAAGGTAGCATTATAATAAAAATAAATGAGTAATTTTAGTGCAACTTACTGTATTTTCGTTTTTGCAATTTGAACACTAATTGGTTTTAAATGTGAAATCACTAGGTCTCTTGTTCATGTTTTGCCGAGACTGATCATATCGTTCGTCTTTTACTGTCGAGATCTAACCATTTACCATTGTTTTCTGCTCTAAAGTAGCCCATATAACTGATTTACAGCAAAAATATTGAAGACGTGAATATTGAAAATAACATAATTTAACACTGACATCTAATGACAGCCATAAAGTCATAGACTTCTCAAAGTTCAAATAGACGGATTGAACGATCCGATTATTGCTCTCCGTATTGAAGAAAAAAAAGGAGAAAAAGAAAATCGTTTATTGGTGCAAACCACAGAAAAATAATAATCAAATTAAATACAGTTAGAAAATAATTTAAAACAAAACCTTAAAACTATTTTATAAAATAATTATGCACCAAATTGGGTGCTACTCAGCATCATAGTGTCAGACATGCCGTGACGCTGCTCTCGCTGATTTTCAGGGCAACCAGACGGGGAGAAAGCGCTGCTGGCTGCTGGTTCTTTCCTTTTGATCCGCATGGTATTTGTGGCAGTAGCCAAAAGTCCAAGTGCAAAACATTTTGTCGATGGATATAAAGGTCGTCGCATAATTGATTATAATAGGCTATTTGACAACATTGAAAATATACTACAAATTGTGGTCATCCTATCTGATACTAGCGTAAAATAACGTATTTCACTTTATTTCACATTAAATTATGTCTATTTTTTTGGAAATTACACGAAATAATAAGGATTTTTTTTGAAATTTAATCTGTGGCAAAAACGCTATGTGATGTTAGAAATACTTATAACCTGTGAGTGTGATGTGAAGTCACATCACATGCAAGTAAACAAAACAAACCCCAAACCAAACATCGCTTCGCTTTTGACATCGCTTCCTTGACTGATTGTGATTGTCCACGTTTTATATTTTCTGGGTGTTCCTTAAGCCGGCTACTCACACACCTGCTGCAGGGGCAATACCGGTCGCACGGCGGTTGGACCAATTTTAGGCTGTTCTCTACACACTAGCCTGCCGTTCAGTGTGTAACTGATAGTCCCGCTGAACGCACGTCCATGAGAAAGCCTCCTGTATTGTCGAAACACCAGAGGATTGGTATCGCCTTGGCACTTTCTGTGATGCTACCAAAAAAAAAAGGAAGAGAAGATATTGGGTGAAGAATTGGTTGCAGAAACGAAGCAAATTGTGCCACATGAATATTATGAAAGAATTGGAAGTAGATGATCTTAGAAACTTTTTGCGAATGGATATTGATTCTTTTGAAGAGCTCCTGGCTATGGTAACACCATTTTTTCCATTTTTGTCCACTCCGCTCGGGTGTCACCAATGAACTGACTGGAATTGCCCCAATCCTACTACACACGCAGCAACCTTGCAGGGCGGTAGACACAATCTAGGGAGCTAGGAAGGTCTTGCGCCCCTGCCGCCCTGCCGCAGGCCCAATCTAAAAATTGCTCCTGCTTGCCTACACACATCACAATTAAGGAGGCAATCAAGGGTCCAATTCCCATATTGCCCCTGCAGCAGGTGTGTGAGTAGCCGGCTTTAGTGGCCTTTTTCTTTTAAGGGTTTTTACCACAGAGTGTAATCACGTCGACCTCTTCTTACAAAGCGATCCTATTTTTCTCTTTCTTCTATGATACGAATATCTAGCAACAACATGTATGATGCCAGCTTTAAATGTAATTTTGATAAAACGTAACGTGTAGGTAGGATTTTTTGTTTACAAATGAAACCTAAAACTCTTTTCATAAAGAGTTTTAATGGTACAAGATTTAAAAAGATAATATGTCAAATTGTCAATAATTAATTATTGTGTTTTTTATTCGTCGGAAGCCCTGATAGTGGTACAAATCAATGAAATACAGCCATGATTCATGATCTCGTAAAAGAAGTAATGTGGCTACGAGTGCAAGTGCTATTTTAGCCGTGTGAGTGTGAGAAAAGTGTGAGTAAAAATCATAATCGTAAGTTTCAGTTTTAGATTATTTCACATAATAGCCCTTATCAGACACCGTCTTTTCATTCACATTACAGGATAATGTGTCAGTTTTCTAAACTCCATGGAGCTTTTGACCATGATTGGAAACATTGTTCATAAGGAACAACTTGTTTATTTACATTACGTTGTGACACATATCGTCGGTGAAACTGCAAAACCGCGTAAGTGACATTTTAAATAAGGAGCAAAATGCACCTTTTTAATAAGACCGTAAGGTTTATTTTGCTCTATCATAAATTTGTTACTTACGCGGTTTTGCAGTATCACCGACGATATTATGAATGAATCAGTTAAGATGGGGCACACTGAGAGCATCGTCAGGAAAGTCGATGATAAATCTGTCTGTAACTCAGTCAAATATTAACTTAAACAAAAGTTACCAATATAGGGATGATCCAAATCATCCACCCTATCTACAGTTAAAATTTCTCCGAAGGTTTTCCAGACACCCTGTATACTCCAACACTTGGAAGGAAAAAAACTTTTATTTCTTCCCACAACCTTTTATTACGTGCCGCAACTTATGTTTAGGATGTTTCGCCATCCAAATTTCAGGCTTATTTAAATTTCTGTGATAAACACTTCGGTGCCCCCGCGAATGTAATAAAAAAAATATTCCACGATTCACGGCCCGATGCGTCCCGCCGCCGCTAAGACCGGTAGCGCCGCTGTAAGGCCGGGGCCGCACTGGTCAGGCGACGGCGATGCGACGGCGGCGTGACAGCGACGCGAATTGATTGGTGTCCGCATTAACATTAGCAATGAAGAAGCGAATCGCTCATACATCGTGAATTGGCTGGCCGCATTGACCAGGCGACACGATTTAAACATCGCGACGGATTATAAAATGATGTCCGCACCTACGCAGCTACGCGACTACGAGCATTGGGCAGTATCTCGGCAGTGTGCCTAGAAACTCCTTACAAAGTGGAACTCTAGTTTTTAGTACTGATCCTACTAATAGTATACAATAAAAATTACTCGAGATCGTTCACCACAAGGTGCAAACATAAAAAAAAAAAATGTATCGGAAATTATTTGTATTTCCTTCCATTATTTCTACAGTCTATACTTATTTTTCGGATGCTTTGACATCCAGATGGGTTGTGTAGCTTGCACACTAGAAATAAATTCTTCAATGTTTATATTTTTCAACATGGCGTCCGTCCCGATCGAGCGACAAATTCAAACTAATTTGATTTTGTCGCGAAGCTTCTCATTCGCCTCTAGTCGTACGAAATAGCTCTCGCTCTGTCGCTCAAGCGACGTTGCAGTGCGGCCGCTTGTACGTGGTGTTTTACATTTGTTTCTTGATCGAATCGCCGTCGCTTTACGAAAATCAAAATATCGCCGCTTGTCGCTGTTCCTAAACATGCAATGCGGACATGTTACTACATTACTAAACATTTGAATGCTAAGAGCGACGAAATCAAAATGAGATCAAAATCTTGTCGCTTGTCGCTTAATCAATGCGGCCGCCATCATAGCTTGAAAGGTGTTTGTTTTACTGTCGTCGCCGTCGCATCGCGGTCGCCTTGCCAGTGCGGCCCCGGCCTGTGCTGCCGTGCTAAGCCAAAAAGGCCTATAGGCGTTTTGACGGTTTCGAGATAAACGCGCTTCTATGTTTTTTCAACGTCGCAACCTAAAACTCCATCTAAAACCGGACTTTTCTTATTTTTTTTTGTACTTATGTTTTAGTTAAAAAAGAGCCATACGTTTGTTATATTTTGAACCCAAAATTATATATATTTTTAACTTAAAACGGACTTACGACTTTTTTGCTAAGCACTTGAGTATATTCTTTACGTGTTATACGACATTTTATCTTATTTTTCTATGAAGGTTTCTATAGCAATGTAATAAAATATTTGAGTGGATGAAGTGTGGTAAAAATAAAAAGAAAAATAATTAAATTGACTTTATTGCTCTTCACAAACTCCATTTTTTTTAATATTAAAACAAAAAAAAAACAAAAAAACAACTGGTTTCAACTTAAATTTAAAAAAATTATAGTCAGTCAATTCTTTAATTGTCTCACTACAATTTAAAGAAAACATTCCTTTTTTTGGTTTGTATTAAGTAAGTAAATGTACATTGGTATTTACTAAACTTTTATTTAAGTACTCCTAGCAAATGTTATAAAAATAAACAAATCTAGTCACATTAATAAAATTGATGACTCATCTTGAAGCAATCTAGGTACTTGCGTTTTGTAAGTTACATTTATTATGAAATGTAATCAATAACGAATATATAAAAATAACATTTTGCACAATTAATTAGGCTAAGATGTTTAATAGTGTATATTAGTGACAGGTTGTGTATTAGTTTTTAGAGTTGTAGGTAATTCTGTAGCTCTGCCTACCCCTCTCCGGGAACGAAGGCGTGAGTTTATGTATACGTGTATGTATGTATGTAATCAATACTTATGAAATGAGATCTCTATTTTTCCCAATTAGTAGTTATTTAATAAATAAATATCACAACCTTATGAGCAAAATAGAACTTATTTAGAATAGACAACTAAATGAGTATCTTTTTCAATAATTAACAACGTATAAAATCAACAATTTAATGAACGAAATAAATAGTCTTTAATGCCCTTATTTATTATATTTAAACGTGAAATAACCGTGGGGTAGCTAAACCATGCTTTGTCCTTATCTGCCAAATTCAAATGTCACAGTGACAGATAAGGACAAAGCATGGTTTACGTCCAATTGGCTAAGGAATGCGTTAATGTTACTACAGTGGACACCTTATCTATTAGTTCGTAACGGAACTATACGACCAAATTGTTAAGTATTTTATACATACGTAGATTTCCTTAGGAATTAAGGGAAAAACCAGTCTTACGTCTATTTTTTTAGTCGTTTTAAGGCTCTTATAATAAAAATACGACTTTTTCGTTAACAGAATCTTATTCCTTGTAGCTTAAGGAATCCAACGCAAAAAGAAACAGAATTTGGTAATTTTCGGACATAGGCCTTTTTGGCTTAGCACGGCAGTGTGGTGGCCGCGTTCCTCGCGCCCGTGTCTTTGTGTCCACCGCACGCCGCGCCCGGCGCCGCTGGCCGCTCGAGTAAATTAGCGCGAGGCGCCGCTGGCCGCGGCGGGTCGGGGCCTCTCTCGAACTTTCGCCTTATTTTATAACCAGGGATCGGAAATTCGGATCGATATTTACCTATACTTTCGCGCCGGCTTTGTTGTTCAGTTGTATGGAGGTGGACTCAATCATATAATTCATAATAAAATTTCCGGGATTTCAAAATAAATAAATTACACAGGCATATTCATAATTATTTATTTATATTAACTGTTTGAAGTTAATTTCCATGTATATGTTTAACCAAATGTTATTTAATTTATCTGTAACTTATTAACCCAACGAATTTATAGGAGCAAAACAGAATGTTTTATCCTACATGTAAAGTAATTATTATAATATATTAACGTTTTGTAGAATCCCAGAATCCCAGAACTTAAATTATAAAAATAAAATTTAAGAAGCCGACGCCATGTTTGCCTATCTTTTTCCGGGATTTTGCCAACTTTAGGTAAATATCGATCCGAATTTCCGATCCTTGTTTATAACATTCGCTTTTTGCTCGCCGCCGCCGCTGCCGCAGGTCGCGCGATGTCGTGGCCAGGCCGTTATATTAGGTACCAGCTTCTGCCCGCAACTTCGTCCGCGTAGAATTAATAATTTAGCCATACCCCAGGAATAGTGACTAGTGTCGAGATTCAAGGTAGCCTATGTGTAAATCCAGTGTATAAGCAAACTCTATTCCAAATTTTATCCAACCAAATTCGTCCATCCGTTTAAGCGAAGAAGTAACCAAATCACGCACCCATAACCTTTCTCATTGATATTAATAAGTAAGTAGAATAGGATGTAGGTAAATAGGTACATCCAGCGCACACAATCGCTCTGGCCGAAATCTTAGGCGCTGTCTCCACGAGCGATTCTCTCGCTCGTGGAGACAGCGCCATAGAGAGTGTATAGAAATACGTGGCACGACGATAATAACGCCCGCGATTCTCTCGCTCGTGGAGACAGCGCCTAAGTCGATACAAATACCCTTGGTGCGCGAGTCCTCCTCGCACGTGACCGGTTTTCAGTATGTGTAGTTTTATAGGGTTTGTACATATACATACTTCTATCCTCCATTTCAAACCCTTTCGATTTTTTTTTTCGCAATCGCCAAAATTAATATCTTTTTGAAATAAAGGGTATAGCAGGATAGCCTAAGAAAAATTGCCCCCAGCGATTTTGGGTCGAAACTATAATCAAACGATGCCTTTTGAGGAAGTAATACCCTGCATAAAGATTCATCCCTCTGTTACCCTCTGGGGGTGAAAAACTCCTGATTAACCCCAAAACTGTTTTATTTAAACTATGAAAGTGACGAATTTCAATTATTGTACAAATATTAATGAGACTAAAAGCTATATATTAAAAAAATATGACCCCCCTAACCATTTAAATTCTTCAATATGAACCAATTTATTTGCCACATCATACAATAGTTGCATCGACCTAGCCCAGAAGGAACATTGCGAAATTAAAATGAATTGGTTCTTTGGTGCCTACTATTCATTTAAGTCCTACTAAGAGCATTTGCATTATTAATAAACAATGGCCTGCGATCGGACCGCTGCTTTTGTCCGATTTATAAAAGGTGGGAATAAAGAAGTATCAATCAAACTCATTTGTACTTATAAATTAATATTTTTCTTTATTAGTACATTACGAGTAAGTAAGTAAAAAACATTTTTTATTCAATTAATCGTCATCACTGTCTTTGTTAATAATTGTCAAATTGTCTAAGTAATTATCAAATATTTGGCGGTTAGTCAGAATTTCGGCTGATTTTATAATTTTTGATTTATATTTCGCATTGGATAAATAATATATTACGGTTAAAGATATATTTATTTTCTCAGAAGAAATACAAATTCACTTATTGAAAATAGAATGATTTACATTTACAAAACATCTTAATTTGACCAATCAAAATACTTCACCAAATTAAATCCACCAATCACAATACACATCGACTGTCAGTCGGAACGTTAGGTTCTTTTTGGTACGTACACTCGTTAACTAATTCAAATCTTTAAAAAAAAATGTATTTGATATCAACCAACCATAATAAAGCTATATTAAAACCGACCAATCAGGTAACAGAATTCATTTCTCAAAACATTAGGTGTTTTTTAGTACCTATTTTACAATTGCTAAAATATCATAAATCGTTTGAGCTACGCTTTAAAGCGCTAAATACTCACTCGGTCAGCGCCGTTTAGTCTATATTTTGTATGTGTCAAAGTAGTTTTAAAAAAAACACGCCGCCAAAGGCGCCAAATTAAAACAATATTTTGCCGCGGAATACATTGTGGGTGGATAATCATTGTTAATTTTAAGATGTCGTCAAATGAAAATGAATTGCAACTTACGCCGAATATAATAATGGAGAAAATGGCCAAAAATCAAAAAACTGATTGAAAATAATTTGCCCGTGAAATCTCGTGAAAACTATTTAAGGGCATACAATAATTTTACACAATGGAAAAATGAAAAGCAAGTTGATTCTAACAGTGAAGGTGTATTTCTTAATTATTTTGATGAGCTTTCCATGAAATATAAGTCCTCGACACTGTGGAGTATATGGTCAATGCTGAAAACAACGATGCAATCGAAGCACCAAGTAAACTTAAAAACTTACACAAATTTAACCGTTTTCTTGAACAGATTATCCGATGGGTTTAAGTCCAAAAAATCGAAAGTATTGACAGCTCAGCAAATAAAAGATTTTTTACTTTTGTATAATTCTTTTATTTTCTCACAATCGAAGTGAAAAGTAGAGTGTATAACTCGGGTCTAAAAGCCATAATTAGGTACCCCTCGCACAATTTTCCCTCGCTTTGCTCGGGAAAATAACCATCTCGGGGTACTATGGCTTATTTTTGACCCTAGTTATACAATTTACTATAGTACAAATATTACATAATATTAATACATCTTACAAGATGTGTTATGCTTTATTTTTACTACATTTAGGGTAGATCAGTTTTGCACCTCGCACCAGTGCATAGAATTCAAATGTTTATTAAGGAAGCTGCTTGAGTACATAAGCATCGCGGGTGTGAGAGCGATTTATTACAGTTAGCTAAATTAACAAATTCTGACCTCTTTAAATAAAATTACTGTATACTTTTTTTTAATCCTTTTCTATGTGGTACCTTAATAGCTTTTTAAACGTGACAATTGATTTCGCGTCTTTTATATAATTTGGCAGTTTATTATATAATTGTGCACCTTCATACAATATACATTTTTTTCCGTAATTTGTTCTATGTTTTCTTAAAAGTATATTATTGGCTTGCCTAGTGACGCGTTTTTGGACTTGTGCCCTTTTTGTAAAAGTAATATTTTAATGTATGTCTTTAGTAATTATTTTTCTAATAAGAATGCAAGTTTTGTATTTGTATAATTGAGATAGATTTTGTAATTTTGTTTGAATGTAGATTTTTTCAGTGGAAGTTAGGTGTTTGTATCCAAATAATGTTTTTATAACTTTTTTTGTGCAGTTTGGATTTGTGGTAAGTTTACTTTTCCAGCTGTACCCCAGACTTCAATCAAATATTCGATGAGTGATTTTACAAGGCAATTATATATGGTGTACTTTACATTTCTAGGGAGGCATCGTGCTAATCCACGAAGCGCTCCGGACAGCGATACTAGTTTTGCTCGATTTGTTTGTATATGTGGTTTCCATGTCAAGAGGTTATCTAGTATAAGCGCTAGGTATTTTTCTGTATCAACCTTTAAGATAGGCTCATCGTTTCTAGTTAAGGGCTTAAAGTAAGTAAGTAAGTAAGTAAGTAAAATATTTATTCACAACAATAACACAACAAAAAATAAAAGTAGCAATAAAAAAGAAGGAAAAGAGACAAGAGAACAGATGTCTCTTTTCCTTCTTTTTTATTGCTACTTTTATAAAGTCTACAATGTTTTTATTTTTTGCAGCGAAGACTATGTAATTGGTTTTAGCTATATTACTTAATGGTAAGTAAGTTAGATTGAAGCAATATTATTGAAGCAATATTGTTTGCATTTAAAATATTTTTTGCAGACATTCTGGCTTCACCTTAGGAAAGCGTGTTAGCACACGTTGAAAAAAAAAAAATCGAACGCGGGCGGCAACGCGGCAGCAGGCAGTGTTTTTTTTTTAAATTATTTTGGTTGCAGGACCGAGACGTTGCGAATTAAGCATAATATAATGAGAAGTGCCTACTAAATAGAATATTCATTTTAATTTCCCAATGTTCCTTCTGGGCTAGAATGAAACTTTTGTATGATGTAGAAAATAAATTGGTTCACATTTGAAAAAAAAATGGTGTGTGTACCATGAGCCGAACTTGTTATACAGCTTGTTTTTATTTTTTATTTTATTTTTTTACAAGAATTGAAATGGTTAGGAGGTTCATACTTTTTAATATATACTTAGTCTCATTAATATTTGTACAAAATTTGAAATTCGTCACTTTCATAGTTTAGGAAAAAATAAATAAAACTGTTTTGGGGTTAATCGGGTGTTTTTCACCCCCAGGGGGTAACAGAGGGATGAAACTTTTTGCAGGGTCAAAAGGCATCCTTTGATTATAGTTTCGACCCAAAAACGCTGGGGGCAATTTTTCTTAGGCTATCCTGCTATACCCTTTGTTGATAATTCTCTAACCACATTTTGCACAATTTAGCTAAGATGTTTACCAGTGTATTAAATTAGTGACAGGTTGCGAGCCCATCGCCTAACAGTACTACAAGCCTTTATTCCCTTAGTCGCCTCTTACGACTTCCACGGGAAGACATGGAGTGGCACTATTCTAACCTGGCAAACACACGGGACAATTATGAGTCTACTACGAAATACGAGTATCCTACTAATCCTACCAATAAAAAAACAGAAAAAGGGAGGGAGGGAGAGAGAAGGAGAGAGAAGGAGGGTGGAAAGGGGGTAAAAGGAAGGCGCGTTTTTTTTTTTTTTTTTAATTTTTTAAGGAAAACAAACAGCCGTGTACAAAGTAATACATACAAATATTGATAAGAATAAAGCCTAAAGTTCCATATATTGCTAGGTTACAAAATTAAGTTGATTAGTTGTTGTTGGTTAATTTTGTATGAGTTTCGTTATTTTTGAAGTTAGAAATGTGAAAATTGGTATTATACAATTACAAACAAAATATATAGCTTTCAGCGATTCTGGAAAAACTAACCCTAGGGATAAAAGGGGGATGTAGAATTTTACATGACAATTTCGGCGGGGGGATAGAAAAATCGAATATAGCTGTAATGTACTGGGAGGAAGTACATACGGTTGGTAAGGTTAATTAACATTTTTGATCACCCTGACCCGCGGGGTACTCTGAATGCAGTTGATTAGGTTAAAGTAAGTATTTTTTTTTGACCATCCATAATCCGAATAGGCTTTGTTAGGGTAAGTAATTTTTTAACCACCCAGTACCGAAAATTAATCATGTAAAAAAATGAAATAAATACACTAACTATTCTTTATTACCTATTCAACTTAAGAAGTAAAAACTAATTGGGTACTTGCATCGACTATAATACGTCACGCATTAACATCTAAATCGTATAATTAATTGAGTGCGAAATTGTGCGACTTTAGTTTATATATGAAAGTATAATAATATACAGCAACAAAGTTCTTCGCAGCGTGTCGCGGACCGGGAGTCTAAATAGGAGCGGCAAAGCCCGCTCGCGCTCATTGGTCGAAGAACGTCGTCCTTCTTGCTTTGTTTGGGATATCGTCTGTTTGTATTATTCAATACAATATTAAGATACAAAAACTGTAAATAATTTTTCATTTTGTGTATCGTAAAAGCAGTAAAACAACTAGAAATACTGAAAACCGGTCAAGTGCGAGTCGGACTTGCGCACCAAGGGTATTTTTATCGCCAACGATTTCGGCCAGAGAGATTTTGTGCGCTGGATATACTTATTTACATCTTATCCTACATATAAAAAAGTAATATAGTTTTCGGTCCTATACATATACATACTCGTATATACATAGATATTAAGACATTAAATATCAGTATAATAATGAAGGTACCGTACTGGTATCCTAAGTATAAGAAAAAGATCTCATTCCAGCCATGTATTTTCTAATTATTGTTTTCATGTTTGTTTTAAATGGTTTTTTTATAAGTTTGTAAAGAGCATGCAGGGTTTTTGTTTTTATCATTTTTTTTATTTTTTTTAATTTGTGTGAAGAGGAGCGGACTGAACCCCAGCGCTGCGCCCGCTCCTTTTGTCACTCGAGTGGGATAACTTTAGAAAATATTCATACCATATATTGTACTTACTGTCTATTTGTAAATTTTTGCGGTTGGACATGGTGTGACGGTAAAATATTTCTTATTCTTATTCTTACATATTATCAATGCGAAAAGTAATGGGTGCGTGAGTTTATTACTTCTTCGCTAAAACGGATGGATGAATTTGGTTGAACACAATTTAGAGTAGAGTTTGGTTATACACTGGATTAATACATGGGCTACCTTGAATCCCGAAATAAATAACTGTTCCCGTGGTATGGCACAATTACTAATTCTACACGGACGAAGTCGCGGGCAGAAGCTAGTATTTCATAAACGGATCCCTTAATCAAAACATTGTTCTCACAAACCCGCAATATTTTTGAAAGACCTATCCCACACCCCACACTATGGGGTAGACGAGAAAAAAAAACATCCCCACGTTACGTGTAAGGGAGGAAAAACTAATATGTGCGAGGGGCGTTCAATAAAAAGTGAGAATGAGTATGTTATAAATAACTTTTATTAAATGTCATTTTATTTTTCGACATAGTCACCTTCTAGCATAAAACACTTAGTAAGTATATCTTTTTTCTAAACTTAAAATTCCATTTTTAAAAAAGGTCTTATCTTGAGTAGGTACTTAAAAAATCTTGTACTGCAGCGACTATTGCGTCGTCGTCGTCAAATTTCTGGCCTCTCAGGTATTCTTTCAATCTCGGAAATAGGTAGAAATCACTGGGGGTGAGATCTGGTGAATACGGAGGATGCTTACGGATATCTAACCCAGCATCACGAATTGCAGCCATTGCAACGGCGGATCTCATTGCCCAATTTTGCTATTTGTTTGGCATATAAAGTGCCCGTAATAGTGTCTCCATGCTCGAGATACTCAATCATTACTGCCCATTTACCATCCCAAAATACAGAGCCCATGACCTTACCGGCAGATGGGCCCCCCTAGAATTTCTTCGGAGTTTTCCAAAGGTCAAAGCTTCTTGACGAATCTCGACTCGTTTGTTTTTGCGTGTCAGTAAGCATTCTTGGTACTCAACTCAATAGCATTGCAAAGAAATTACCGTATTTTTTTTAAACAAAAGACGGTTTTTTTTTCATAGCAATCAGCTAGATAGATTAGCTTTACCGACCAGTATTTAATTTCGTAATATTGAAAGAGTTTGCATCTCATTATCTCCATATTTAATGAATTAATGATATTTTAGGTAACGAAAATTTCACTTTGTAGGTATAATTGATTACCCTAAAAACTGCATGGAAAAAGTTTTCTTTGATTTGTAGTCGTTCTAGTACTCCAACCTTAGTTGGTCTCAAAACGTATTTTAATCCTTGATATAAATTAGACTGATATTGGTATTTAAAAAAAAACACTCAGAACTGTCGACTTTCTCGCTGAATGTAATTTAAAAAAAAACTGAATGTCAATTATAATTGCATACCAATTTCGCAATTGACAACATTTCATTTTGGTGACACCTGCAAATTACTATACGAATCGAAAGGGTTTTGCGTCCTGAACACGGCAAAATATTTATTTAGATTTATTTTTCTTTATTGACAAAATTACAAGTAAGTTAAAAAAAAAACGAGTTTTACCAATACTATGCCTGAATAGATATAATACCATTGCCTTTTTCACGAGAAAAAAAGCTGTCATACTTCAAGTTTGACATTGACACTATTGACAGATGGATAGATACTTGAGATCGGTTGACCGCCATTATTAAAAAGAAAAACTTTTTTTTTATACAGATTGGACTAACGTAATATGTCCATTGTGTCGTAGAAATGAAGTTACGCCCTTTTAGAATAAGAACATCTTAATAAATTAATAATAAAATAATTATACATCCTAGGGAAAAAATAAAACTACTAGTGTCTTCCTCCTTCCAAACAGTATCTATAAAACGAAGAAAATTAAAGTCTTGAAAATATGAAATCTTGTCAATTGTAATTTCTTCTTACGACAACGTGAATATTCTGCCAACCGTTTATAATACCCATTTACTTTTTTTTTAGTTAACTATATAGTGGTGTACCTGATCGAGTGTTCACGAATACAATAAGAGGCGAAGCATTGGCTGGCCGATCCGGAACCCAAGCATCGTCGGGCCCAACGGAGTGAAGGCGCGTCGGCGACACGACTGAGGTCCGACTGATACCCAAAGAGCACGCTGCGCGCCAGTCAGGTTTGCAAGCAGCGTGCACACACATTCGGCACCACAGGCATCGGTAGTCTTGCAGCCTAATAAAAAAACAATTATTATCGACGGACCTCGGAAAATTGGGGCAAAATTAAATGACTCCTAGGGATCGCCTATATCGATAAACTCAATTATCGATGCTTTTCCCATATACGTACTAGTGATCGCTCGAAGTTTTGTGAGCAAAACTATATTTTTATTGAAAGTATGCCAGTGTCCCATTTACTATTGTTAAAATACATGATCAGAATATGTTATGAGGAAAAAAATATATAATGATGATACCTACTATAAGATTGATAAGCGAATATTAGGAATAACCAGAATTGTTGCTATTTTGTTTTATTTGCGTACTTATAATAACATTTTATTTTTACAGACGAAACTTGGGGCGATCACTAGTATATGGCAAAAGCATCGTTAATTGTGTTTATCGATACAGGGGATCCCTAGCAGTCAATTAATTTTGCCCGTATATTCCGAGGTCTGATTATCACGAACATGAGGTCCTTATAAAAATCCAAGTTTTCGACCTGTGGCAAAATAGATACATTGTGAAATGATTCCCCAACAATTGATTTTACAAGAAAAGTGTCTATGTAAAGTATAAACGAGACTTAATTTGTGGATAAGTAAGTCTTTTTTATATGTATGTCTTCCCGATAAAAAAGTAACGAGAGGGGAGAATCAACACAAATCTACGTTCATTGGACTATAGGTACAATTTCTGTCTACGGGAAGTAATGTTACGAGAGGTCTGAACATGCTTCCTAAAATATCAATAATACTTGAATAATACAGAATCTAGGCAACAGTGGCGTAACTATACCAACCGTGGCCCTTGGCAATTTAAAGAGCATGTAAATAATAATTTGAAATTATATCAATGTTCCAAATAATTAGTTATTTCTGAACTACTCTTTCATTCAATAAAAGTTTAGACGCTTTACGGACAGCGGCAAATATATTGCCGTCTAGATTTCATAGAATTTCTAAATGATAGATTTTAGTTTTCACAACCTTATACCCCCAATATTATCCCTGAAACAGAGGCTTGCACTGGGCGTGTCGCGCTGCCTTATGGACCTTCCCGCTCGTCCATTCTGAGAATGTCCGCTCGGTCTCGGAGCGTGCCGTTATTACCTAGTAACGTTAGTTGTGTGTGTATGTACATCGTATGTGCATATGACCTTGTACTTTTTATTAGCTGCATGTCTTGTTGTGTTGATAGTAAAACACACGATGAATTGCACTCTGAATAGTTACATGTACTGTTCTATAAATGGTTGTTTCAATAAACAAGAGGACATTAATTATTCTTTTTTTACGTTGCCGAGAAACTGTAAACTGTGACATGAGTGAGATTATCTTTTTATTTATTACTTAGTAGGTATACCTAAGTACTTATAATGAAATTGCACTATAGTATAAACGGGTTCTGACCACGCTCTAGATTTTTGATGTCCCGCCCGATATTTCGACGATGTTACAATTGTCGATACTTTTAATGTATTAAACATGTTGTTAGGTCAGTAGGTATTTTACCTTACTATGAGGGTGGTGGAGTGGAGGGCGAAAACTTATATTGGGTTAATTCTTATTTTTTATTTATTTACCGACGTGCGTGCATGACTCGATGTATGAATGTTGAAGAAGCGAAAGAAATTTGTCAAGATCGTAGCTAGTGGAAAGAAGTGGTATCTGCCTACCCCTCTGGGAAACAGGCATGATTTAATGTATGTATGTATGTACTTACATTTATTTTGAAATATCAAATTATAGTTGTTTTACTTCTTAAACAAACGATATTACAGGGCGAACGATATGAAGTGTTACCAAATTCTAAAGGCTACGATTTTTTTTGTTGTCTTAAATTATTCATTATTAAGAAAAAAAATAGAAAAAGATATCAAATTTTTAAGATTACTTTATTTTAACTCGATATGACCACCTTCTGCTGTCTATGGCCTTCAGACGGTAGAAAAATGAGTTGCACGCTGCACGAATGTGATCCTGCGGTATGCAATGGCAATTACGTACGATCGCTTTCTTCAATGCATCCATACTGGCATGTTTTCTTCTCCTCACCTTGCTCTCCACAATGGACCAAATAATAGAAGTCCATCGGGTTCGCGTTTGGGGAATTCGAAAGACATTGTGTGGACGAAATAAATTGTGGCACGCGTTGTTCAGCCATTCTTGGTTCACACGAGCTTTATGAGCCGGGGCCGAGTCTTGTTGTAATGTCCACGGTCTACTACCGAAATGTTTGCGTGCCCAAGGCTCCAACGCAGCTTCCAAAACATTTTCCCGATAGTAAGTCGCATTTACTTTGACACCAAGCTCGATTTTGTGAATTTGGTAACACTTCATGTCGTTCACCCTGTATATAGATATAAAACCTACTCGAGTGGCTCGCGCGCTTTGTAGGTCACGTGGCACGAGCGAGCGGCGTCATTGACAAAGCTTTTATGATTTGCCGCCGTCATACAAAACTAAACCTTGATACTAGCATATTTTTAAAATGTTGGGGTCATGTAACCGATACTACTGGATGGACACTTGTTACGATACGACCGCTGCAAGTGGGCAAGCGACATCTGGTGAGCTAAAATATTTTTAGCCCTCATTGATGTATTCTAGGGCGTGTTAAAACCCTAACACTACACGTGCAGCGTCCGAATGAATACAAGTTATACTATAGTAAGAGAGGCATAGAGAAGGCACGTTTTTCATGCCTAAACAGCGTTTTTGCAAGGATAGTAATTAATTACTGTACTTGTGCTATAATTACTTATTCTGTGCCTGAAATATAAATGTTAATATGACTATCAGAGAAAACGAATAAAGCAAATTTTCACCCCTCTGCGACTGACGTGACGTCCACCAGACGTCGTCAAATAAAAATCGCCGTATAGCGTGATATAGCTCTCAATCGCTCAGTACCTTCTCCTAACGACTCGCGGCATTATAAGTTAACCTTTGTGAAAAATACCTGATTTTGTTACCTTATTCAAGTTAATTACTTTTTTTTTAAATTAAAAAGCCCATATAAATGTTCAGTATAAATTTCACATTAAATTCAATAATCATGCTATGCACTAAATAAACAATACTTATCAATCAACTATTAGTATTTTTTCTATATTAAATCAAAAATGACGTCTGACAGACTCCATGTCAGTAAAATGTTTCTAAAAAAGTCACCACAGTTAGAAAGTTAATAGACTTTTTCGTTCACTTAAAGGTGAGTTCACTTAACATTGTAAAATAACTCAAATCTTGTCGAAAATCTACTATTTATTAACAGAAGGAGTGACTTTTACTACTTCTATTTTTGTTATGGGTTTATAATTTTGGTCAAAATTGAAAAACCAACGGTGCATTTTTGATAGTAAATAAAAATGAATGACGGCAAGTATATTATCGTTAACCACTAATAAAAGGCACTAATAAAATGTATTTTTGTAAGATGTGTCTCTTTATTGTCAATCGATTACTTCCCATTTTCTCTATCAACCCATCAAAGCTCTTTCAGACCCTTTTCCTTACTGTCTTGCCTGGTACAGTCACCAGCATAAATATATTACTATGGACAGCCGTGCAAAAACAAATGATGCTCCATTGGGCTCATAAGTATGTGACGACATTACCTCGGTAAAAATATGTGATGCTTTTAGTACGGCATAAACATCGTTACACCGTAACAGCATAAATATCGGATCGGGTCGCTCAAAAATAAATGATGTTCCATTGGGCTCATAAGTAAGTGATGATATTACTTTGGAAAAAATATGTGATGCTTTTTGGACGGCATAAACATCGTTACACTGTATCAGCATAAATATCGGATCGGGTCGATCAAAACTATTTGATTACCTATAAAAATCAAAATTATGTGATCATCTCTCACCGGCATAAATATCTATCCCTCTGTGAAAGCATAGGCGGATTCGTGTTTCTGCGCTCGCCGTGTGAACACGTACCGCTCCGTCGCTCCCGCCGCTACGCCCCGCTACGCCATCGTTGAGTGCGCTCCGATGCGCTACGCCCCCGTCGCCTACGCCGTCGTAGAGTTCGCTCCGACGCGCTGGATTGCAGTGATTGTGAATTGTGACCAGTGCAGTTATGCTGCTCTTAATTGAGATAGAGACTCGTTATTAAGACAGTGACTTACTGATTATCCATGATGGATAAGTGCCTTCCGGGTCAGTGCGCGTCCGGCATTGGACCCGATGTCCGTGACCTTCTCCTCCGCTTCGAGGAGAGTGTGCCACAGTTCGCGGGCCTCTTGACCGCTCTGATGAGCTTCGCCCGCGCTCAGCCGCCGCCGCCGTCGCGGGCGGTTATTCATGCGGTTCCGACGTTGGAACCGACCTTCCCGACCTCTTCTCCTTCCTCACCCGACGCTCCGCCCATGATCTCCGTTGACTCGGAATCATCGGACGACGAAGCAAGCCGCTTGCACGTCCGCGAGGTCGCGGAAGCCGACTTGCGAGCTGCCCGTCGCAGCTCGCTGGCCGCGGACCCCAAGATGCGGGCCCGGCCGCGCTCACGAACCCCATTCGTGGCGCCATTCTCCGCGGCATCCACCGCCGCCCCCGACTCCAACGCCAAGAAGGCAAAGTCCCAGCGCGGACGATCGCGCTCTCCACCGACCCAGAAAAAGGAGTTAGTCCGCACACGCAGATTGTCATCGAGCCCAGCAAGAGGCTCGATACTTACTCCTTCGACCTCCGAAACGGTCGATATGGACACGGCCCACGAGGAGTGGAGCACCGTGTCCCACCGCAAGGCCTCAAAGAAGAAGGCAGCGTTATCTCCGCCTCCCAGCGAGCGACCGGCTAAGACCCCTAGAGGGCCCCGCAACGAGAGTGTGCCCTCAAAGACCACTGGTGAGTCGTCCACTGTCACTCCCGCTTCTCATTCCCAACCCAAACTTAAGGCTCCCCCGCCCATTGTTATTCATAACAAAGGGATGTGGGATGACCTCTCTCAGGCCATCACGACCAATAACATCCGCTTTACACGTGCTAGGAACACTGTATTAGGGATTAGTGTGCAAGTCGCGGAGATTTCGGATTACCGAAACCTTACGCGTCTTTTGAACACGCGCAAGGTCGCGTATCATACGTTTACCCCGGCCGAGGACAAAGTCCTGAGAACGGTAATCCGAGGTGTCCCGAAGGAGATAGACACCGCCACCATTAAACTCGACCTGGTCAGTCAGGGCCTCCCTATCCAGGAGGTTCATCGTCTGAAAAACCGACATATGGGCAATCTAGACCTCATATTAGTTATTAGCGACAATACCCCGGAGGGTAAACAAATTTTCAAATTGACTCATGTGTCAAAACTGTCGGGAATCAGCATTGAGCCTCCTAGGAAGACCTCTGCGCTTTCCCAGTGCCACCGGTGTCAGAACTACGGGCACAGTCAGAAAAACTGCCATGGGACGCCTAGATGCGTCAAGTGTCTAGGGAATCATGGCACCTCTGAGTGTGCTCGGGTTAAGGGCACCCCTGACCCTCCCGGCTGTGTACTCTGTGGACAATTGGGTCACACGGCTAACTACCGTGGCTGCCCCAAGGCTCCGCGAGTAACCGGCCGGGCGGGCCAGAGGAGCTCGCACCCACTTAACCCCCAGACCTCACAGGGCTATAGGCCCGCACTAAGTAGCCAGGTACACTTTCCGCCACTCAGAAGTGCACCCGCTTACGAACCTTCACGTCCCGCACCCGCTAAGTCTAACCCCAGGGCCGCCGCCCCACCTAGACTTAGCCAACCTGCCCCATCCCCCGCGCCCCCGAAGGTACCGGCGATGACTCAGATGTGTGGTAGTGGTTCTCCCCCTGTGGACCTCTCGGCTTATCCCCTAGTATGCCGGGCGCTCGCTTTTAGCGAGAGCCTTGCCGTGCTGGAGGAGAAGCTTCGAGGTGCATCGGGCCTCCGAATGAT
Source organism: Acleris emargana (assembly GCA_927399475.2). Taxonomy (NCBI): domain Eukaryota; kingdom Metazoa; phylum Arthropoda; class Insecta; order Lepidoptera; family Tortricidae; genus Acleris; species Acleris emargana. The sequence continues at coordinate 52,629,575 of OV656835.1, read as the reverse complement.
AGAGTTAATGTCAGAGTACAGACACGTCATCGCCGGTATCGGCGGCCGTGCTCCCATTTCCCCATTTAATGGATAACGGATCGATGAAGATTAAGCCTAGATCGCTCAAGCTCGCCTCCTTTAATGCCAACGGTATTAAGGGTCAGAAGGAGCTTGTCTTAAATTTCATCAAAGATAACGATTTAGACTTATTTCTTGTACAGGAGTCGTTTCTCAAACCGAGCACGCGCAGGTTTTGTATACCTAACTACTTGACTGTTCGTAACGATCGACTCGACAATAGATTAGGGGGCACCCTAATCTATTACAGACGCAACCTCCACTGTTGCCCTCTCGACCCTCCGCCCCTTACTAATCTGGAAGTGTCAGTCTGCCGCCTCGCTATGACCGGGCACAGCTCGGTCATAGTGGCGTCAGCCTACCTTTCACCGAACAAGGACATACTCACGACCGACATTCAAGCTCTTTTAGCCCTAGGGCCTTCTGTCATTCTGGCAGGGGACTTTAATTCGAAGCATACATCATGGAATGCGACTACGACTAACGGAAACGGTGTCAGACTGCACGGGATAGTGGATGAGCTTTCAGTGGACCTCATAGCTCCACTGGAACCCACCCACTTTCCCCACAACGTTGACCATAGACCCGACATACTGGACTTAGTACTTCTAAAGAACGTATCACTCGTGCTGCGTTCTATAGAAGTGCGACACGAACTCGACTCCGACCACAGACCTCTTGTTGTAACATTAGGCCTCCCCTCCGACTCGCTCCCCCAGACCAAGACTATCACGGACTGGAAGGTCGTCAAGGACAGACTCCAAGACGACCCGACCGACCTCACTGACCTAACAGAGACCCTGACGAGTACCGACGACGCGGACAAGGCGATTGGGGCTCTCACCGATCACCTCAGCTCAGTGCTAAAAAGCTCCGCGAAAGTCGTGCCCTCCTATAGGGACAGACGTCCCCCGCTCACTCGAGAGCTGAGGGAGTTGGTGAGGGCCAAAAACGCCGCGACCAGACATTACGACTCTTACCCGACCGAACAGAATAGAGTTAGGCTGCGTGCGCTTCAAAACCAGGTCAAAACCGGCGTCGCGACTTTGAGAAACGACTCTTGGAACGATCTGTTATCCGACATCGAACCGAGTCACACCGCTTATTGGCGGTTGGCTAGGTGCATCAAATCCGACACAGCCTCCCCTATGCCCCCTCTAAACCACCCCGACAACTCCGGCCCTGCGTTCGAGGACGGCGACAAGGCCGACGTCCTTGCCGCCAGCCTCGAGTCGCAGTGCTCTCCCAGTACGTTGTACCCGGACGAGGCCCATATCACTTGGGTCGACTCCGAAGTACACAGGCGTGCCTCCTTCCCTCCTCCCGACCCTCCTCTCCCTCCCGTAACACTCGAGGAGGTTCAGGATCTGATCAGGGTTCTGCGACCGAGAAAGGCGCCGGGTGCCGACGGCATTCCGAACGATATTCTCAAACTGCTTCCCTCCGCTCTACTTCTCTTCCTTGTAGCTATCTTTAACGCTTGCATGTCCAACTGTCACTTCCCCGAGGCGTGGAAAACCGCAGTGGTGATCGGTATCCACAAACCGGGAAAACCACGCCCCGATCCTTCCAGCTATCGTCCTATCAGCTTACTCAACACCATGGGCAAGCTGTACGAACGGGTCCTTTTATCCCGCATTCACTCCTTCCTGAGCTCCAACTCGATCCTCATCGACGAGCAATTCGGATTCAGAGCCCGACACTCATGCGTCCACCAGGTGCACCGCATCATGGAGCACATCCTGGACGGCTTCTCCACCTTCACGAAAGGTATTCCCACGGGCGCTATCTTCCTCGACGTAGCGAAGGCATTTGATAAGGTCTGGCACAATGGGCTTATCTATAAGCTTCAGCTTATGGGTATGCCCGTTGGGCTAGTCCTAATACTGAGGGGCTTCCTCAGTAACAGAAGCTTTCGCTACCGAGTGGAAGGCTCGCTCTCCCGCCCCCATCCTATCAGAGCCGGGGTCCCGCAAGGGTCCGTGCTCTCTCCCATCCTCTATTCATTATACACTAATGATATCCCGCGCCATCCCAACGTGCAGCTCGCCCTATTCGCTGACGACACCGCACTCTTCACCACCCACAAACTCGCCTCCGTCATCCAGCGCTACCTCCAGGAGGCGATCACCGACCTAGGTCGGTGGTTCAAACTCTGGAGGATAGAGGTTAACCCCGAGAAGAGTGCGGCTGTCTGGTTTTACCCGACCCTCCGCCATTTCCACCTTGAGAATATCGTTCTTTTCGATAGACCCATTCCTTGGTCACCAAAGGTCAAATACCTCGGCGTGACCCTGGACAGACACCTGAGCTTCCGTCAGCACTTAATAGCACTCAACAGGGCCAAGATGATCAAGGGTCGTCTCGGTCCCCTGCTCAACCGTCGCAGCAAACTCAGCGCTCGCAACAAACTAACACTATACAAAGTATGTATCCGACCGGTTTTCACATATGCCAGCGTGGCATTCGCACAAGCTCACGACTTACACATAAACACTCTACAGACATTTCAGAACAATCTTCTCCGATCGGTCGCGGGGGCCCCTTGGTTTGTTCGCAACGCGGACCTACACAGGGACCTCGGCGTCCCGTCGATTAGGCACACTATCAAGGACGCGTCTAGGCGCTTCTTTGATAAAGGCCCACACCACCCCAACCCGCTCATCGTCCGTGCCACCTCCTACACTCCCCAACTCACCCCGTCCGATCCCGAAGTGCTCGCTGCGCTCGGGGCACCCGTCAGGCGCCCCAAGCACATCCTGCTCGATCCCACCGATCCCATCCAACTCGCAGTGGATGAGGGCACTGAAGACCGCAAGAAGCTTCGGCGCCAGGGACGTCGCGGCCGCCCCCCCAGATCCGGACCTGAGCCTCATAGCATCACTGCAGGGATCGAGAAGATCGAAGAAACCGAAGAAACCGAACATACTCAAGAAACCGAAGAAACCGAACACTTGGAAGCAACCGAAGAAAACGAAGTCCTTCAAGACACTCAGCCGGCCGAGCTGCGCTCGACCGGCCTGACTCCCGACGGAGGCACCCCTCCAGAGGTGCGACCACCACCGCACCTCTAACTTAGGGTTCAGCATGCCCCCCGCTAAGGGCATCGCTACCCGTGCCCGGGTGAAGTAGTTATGGTAGAGACATACCAACTACACAGTCAGTCAAATAAAAGTAAAAAAGTAAAAAGAAAGCATAGGCATCGGACGACAGGTGGACCGCCGCACCGTTAATACTACTGATACCGTTGACTTTTTTGAAAGTTATAAATTAAACCTTACCTAACCTACTGTACCTATTCTACAAGGATTACACAAAAAAAAAACATTTTACCTTTAAGCTGGAGAAAAATTATGCGAAAACAAAATTCGGCGTACCCATAATAATAGGTCCGCGTCCTTAGACCTTTTTGTCGGGTCATAAATATCAGGCTGAAACTTTCTAGATCGCTTCATTTCAGTGAGTCGGACAAACTTTATATTTGACAAAAATCTCGGTAGTGGGGACTAATTTTGCTAGAGGCCTTGAAACATGTCGATAAGTCCGGGTGCCAAAAATTTACTAATACCAAGCCGATTCTTATTGAAATTTAAAGATTCATTTATGAGAAAGTAAAAAAGTAGATTGTCCGACAAAATTAATGGGGACTATGCGCCAGTCGGACTGAAAATGTTGGAAATTCCAACTCAAAAAAGTGATTAATATCAGGCTATTTTTTTTTTAATGGGTTAATTAAAATTAATATAATACAACCGTAACGTTGTCCGACAAAATTTATGGGGATATGCGCCAGTCCGACACTCTAAAAATGTCGAAAATACAAGCACAAAAAAGTGATTGATACTTGTCGGACAAACATAAGTAATTGTAGATTAGATCATTTATAACCGAAATATACTGATGTCCGACAAAAATAATGGGTCATATCGCTAGTCCGACAAGAATAATGTAGGTATCTGTCGCACTAAGTATATAGTATACAAGAGGTTTTAACCTCTCTACCACAATTAGAAGTTTGTGAATAAATGTAGCTGTACTTGGCTCAAGTTTAATGTATTAACTTTTTTTTAAGCTATCCTTTTTGTTTTTAATTAGATAATCTCAGAAAAATAATATAAATTTATGTTGCTTTGATGAATAAAATATTAGTTTTATTATCACACATTTAGAAGTTTTTCATAAGACTTGACTCAAAAAACTTGACAAAAATAAATTACTTCTCAAATTTACAAATTTTAATTGATAATTTTGAAAACTATTAAGTATCAAAGTAGTATATATATAACAAATGGTTAAAGAAGGCTACGCCTTCTACCGCGCGTGGTTTCCACACGCTAAATTTTTTGCTAATACGTTATCTGATGGAGTCAAGCGATAAAAAAAATCTTGTTTTCCTCTAAATCATACATTAGACGTGTCAAAATACGAGCTTACAGATTTTGGTCAGGAGGATTCGTATAAAATTAAAAAAATAGAAGCTAAACAGGTAATTCTGCTTGTTTATATTTATGACGATGATACTCTCGAGCATTCTTAAACTTGTGACAATTTTCCAAAATATTTTTGGAGAACTTTTTAACAATTTCTTTCACTTCTTTGAAATTGTCTTTTTCACTTATTTTTAATTCACACAAGAAACACTGCATGATGAACAATTTCTTCTATACAAGGGCAACATTTTTTTTATTTTTATTTATTTATTTATTATTCAAAAGATATTTAAAAATACAAATAAATTGGCTTAATACAGCGAACGGAAACCTTATGCGGTTTATTTGTCGCTGCCATCGCTCAGTACTAGTTCACTTATTTTAATTCAACAGCTGAACGAAAAAAGTTTTTTTTTATTTAAATAAAGAAAATTCGGTGTGGGTTGACAAAAAGGATGGCGTGGCTGCGTGCATGTGAATAGGTTATGGACGCCACGCGGCCAGTGTTTGTGTTTGTAACTCTGGGTAGTTGGGTGCGCTCTCTGCCCCATCATCTTTCTCACTCACTCTCATGCAGCCAAACACAGAACAGAAACACACAGACAGCGTTCAGGGAGAGAGGGGAGATATATATAGGTATACTCAAATGCTGTATACAGAACGAATAATTTTAATAGATATTTTATCGATTTTTATTAGTATTCCCCACATTTCTTGTCGGACAATCGTAGAATCACGTTTGAAACATTATTTTATTACTGAAAAAATAAAAATTAGGTTGATATCAATCACTTTTTTGTGCTGGTATTTTCGACATTTTTAGAGTGTCGGACTGGCGCATATCCCCATAAATTTTGTCGGACAACGTTACGGTTGTATTATATTAATTTAAATTAACCCATAAAAAAAAATAGCCTGATATTAATCACTTTTTTGAGTTGGAATTTCCAACATTTTCAGTATGTCCGACTGGCGCATAGTCCCCATTAATTTTGTCGGACAATCTACTTTTTGACTTTCTCATAAATTAATATTTAAATTTCAATAAGAATCGGCTTGGTATTAGTAAATTTTTGGCACCCGGACTTATCGACATGTTTCAAGGCCTCTAGCAAAATTAGTCCCCACTACCGAGATTTTTGTCAAATATAAAGTTTGTCCGACTCACTGAAATGAAGCGATCTAGAAAGTTTCAGCCTGATATTTATGACCCGACAAAAAGGTCTACGGACGCAGACCTATAATATCTGAGAGGTTCAAAAATATGTAATCGATCTGCAAAAACGATTCTTACCTTCCTGGCTGGCATAGAGACGTAAATTGTGTAAAGTGATTTGACAATTCACGAAAACGGTGCAGACTTGTCATTGCATATGTCTATCTCACGTTTTTCTCTTCAATCATTTGACAGGTGCCTCTCGGTCAACTGTAATTTATTTTCTTTTCAACAGAATCGTCGAAGCGCCTGACACGTCATAGCGAAAGCTAAGTGAAGCCAAATTTAGAGCCATTTGTCAGGGGTTGGTTGTGGTCTCAGTAGCATTCGTTGGTTTTCTAAGCAGAGATCACGGGTTCAAATCTCAGCCGAATACATAGAGATAACACTTTTTATTTTCTTTTCGGGTTTATTTTTATTTTTATTTTGTGCCTTATTATTTGTTTTAAGTTAATAATAATTTTAGACCAGCATCTATCCCCCGGTCCTCACTCGAGGACATAATACTTTACATAAAAGGCACCCTATAGTTATTCGACAAGGTTGCAATTACAATGTTACCGTGAGGATACCCCAGATAGATGTTACCGGTGTGGCGACCTGGAGATATTTATGCCGGTGAGAGATGGTCACATAATTTTGATTTTTATAGGTAATCAAATAGTTTTGATCGAGCCGATCCGATATTTATACTGATGCAGTGTAACGATGTTTATGCCGTCCAAAAAGCATCACATTTTTACTAAAGTAATATCATCACTTACTTATGAGCCCAATGGAGCATCATTTATTTTTGAGCGACCCGATCCGATATTTATGCTGTTACGGTGTAACGATGTTTATGCCGTACTAAAAGCATCACATATTTTTACCGAGGTAATGTCGTCACATACTTATGAGCCCAATGGAGCATCATTTGTTTTTGCACGGCTGTCCATAGTAATATATTTATGCTGGTGACTGTACATGGTAGATTTACGTGGCATTAACTTGATTACTTTATCTCTATGAATGTACCTACCTGTTCTCAATCGTCTATACTGTCACCGAATATTCAAAGTCGAGGCAGAACATTGTCTTAATTATTGTAATCTTGACTAAGGTGATTTTTTAGAGCGGCTTTAAAAAAACCAGTGAACAAACTACGAAAAACATATTTTTTATACATTAAACATGATAAAATACCACGAGGCAAACCTGCTGTTTTAAAACATAGCTTTTTTTTACAAAAAATCAGATTCAGAAGTCCGTGTCCCACTCGCGGTTTCCTCCAAACAAATGAGTATAAATTTAATTCTAGTCAGCTTATTAATAAGTTATATACTAAATTATAGGAACAACATTAAACAACACGTTTCAATAAACATTACTCATTGCTAATATTTTTTCATTTAAAAGTATGTTGACCATTTTGCCTTCGTCCTAAGATTAGCAATTAATTCATAACGTTGAAACACCTTCTGTTACTGATTAGTGGACTAACCTACCGCCGTATTTGCGATCCTATTGAGTCGAACATTATTTCCGCTGTTCGGCCATTCTGTGACGGGGACCGAGTGTTGCCGAGCATTGCGACTCTGTCGAGGTAGGTACTTAAGTCTTTCACACTACGTATTCGGTTCTCTCAAACGCCATTTCTGTGGATTATTATCAATGATCGGAATAGGTAGTGCCATTTCGGGTGAATGACCTTAAACATTGTAAATAACATGGATAAGACTTGGGATTCCGGGATTCCTATTTTTTCACAAAAAAAGTATCTTCAAAACGCAAAAGTATTTTTTTTTGTCATTATAAATACCTACCATCATTCATTTAAAATTACTTTCAGTTAACAGTTACAATTGACAATAATACAATCATTGAATAAAACATATAACATCAACACCACTATATGAAATGAACATTATTAAATTTATTTAACATCTTTTATTCCTTACTTTTTTTCGAAATTATAGTAGCAAACCATAATTTTTTCTATACTTTCTTCTGTCAATCTATTTCTTTTAACGTCTAATATCCATTTATACGTATAAAATGACCTTTCGACCTCTACTGATGTCAGCGGGGCAAATTTATAAAACGAAATGTCATCAGATGCGGTTTCTTTTGAAATAATTTCAGCGTATTCTCTTATATACTCGAAAACGTAATTAAAGTCCAACGTGGGTTGCCACTAAAATAAAAAATATTTGCGTTAGTATATTTCCACTTTTTAAAAGAACGTACTAAGAATATTTATTTATTGGTAGTTTTAAACCTTCCATTAAAATAAACAAGTTAATTCAAGTTATTTACACAAATACAAGATGGCCTATTAAATATTTAACCATAGACGATTTTTTGTAGCAAAACTGTTATTGCACTTGTAATACTTCAGGTCTTAATAACATTTGGTACGATAAATAAGCAATTGTTGTTAACAACGTTAGATGCAATTTAAATATTACATGCGTTTAGCTATTCGACAAAATAACAGGCCAAAAGTGTGTAGCTCGCTTTATAATGACAATCATTGGCCATTTCACTATCCATGACAACATGGGGTCCATGGGTAACTGTCATTCTGTCATTCTTATTCGACATCTGACGTCTGTTCAGAGTGCTCGAATGTATTGTATTTGCTCCGTGGTGATTTTGTTTTTTGTTAAGTTTGTTTTGTTGAGTTTTCGTTTTTTGTTAAGTTTATTCTCGGTGTTACTTTCTGTTGTTGAAGTGTTAAGTGTGTGTGTTGTACGGCTTCTTTGCTTACGTATTATACGTAAGATGGAACCTCAGCCGTTCCCTATCGTTAAATATAACTTTTGATATTGAAAATGTTAGTCATATCTACAAATTTTGTCAACAATTTGATTATCAATACAAAAAGGTTGGCTAACTCTGAAATGTTCGATTGGCACTGACATAAGTGACTTTGACACTTATGACAGTGACGTATCTGTCGTAGTTTTTTTGGACTTTAATTACGTTTTCGAGTATAGTGTCTAAATCCGGATTTCGAGCCATGACCGCTTCAAGTTTGGTTTCTACGGGTAAACTAGTAGACCAATTTATGACCATCCTAACTTGATCAAAATCTATTAAGGCATCGACCATTGACATATTACGTTCCTGTAAACGAGTTAAAACCACCTCGATGATATTAAAATTTTCATGAATAAAATTTAAATCTTTTTTAATGTTGGATTTTTTAAGCACGTTCTTAATCGTGACATGGCCGTATTTATTTCATTAAAGTACCTTACATAGTAAGACACTGCAGCGAGCCAAGTCCCCCACCTTGTGATTACTGGCTTAGGAGGTAAGGGCAAATTTGGATAAATTTCCTTTAACAGTTGCAATCTATTAGGAGACTTTAAAAATACTTTTTTCAAGTTAGCGATCAGGGTGGCACAGTTTATAAGCTTCATGCGCAAGTACCCTAGGTGTGCTCAATGGATGGGAGTTCGAATCTCGTTAATGGCAAGGCATCTTTTTGTTTTTTTTTAAATATAATTTGCTTACGTTTACAATGAAGGAACATAATAAATGCTTTATTTAAAGCAGGAAAAATCCGTCATTCTTAACCCTTAAATTGGCAACGTATCTAATAATGCACATACCATAATGTTCACTTTTTTTATTTTTTGGTAACTATATTTTTTATGCTGATTTTAAATTAAATAGGGTTTGAATTCACGACTTTTTTTATTTTTGCCAATTTAAGGGTTAAAAATGATACTACTTTTGTGGTTTAAAATCATTTATTTCTTATAAAATATTTGAGTACAATCAGTTTATCTCAATTTGACTAATTATTTACAACATTATAACAATTTTCCATCTAACTATTGAGGGTCAATTTCCCAAGCAATATTTTAAGCTGGCGGCGCTGAAAACCGGGGTGAACTATGGTTAAAAATTATACTGTTATTTTTTTCTAAATACTTCACGCTGTTGCCTATTTTGGGCAATAAGTAGAATTAAAATATTAATAGAAATAATAATTAAAAAAAAAAAATTAAGACCTCATTTCTCATCACGGTGGGCTGTCCGCAACCCAGTTTTGATTGCAAAACGTGGAATAAATCAAAAACTATTAATGATTATGAAAAACATTTACCTTTTTTAAAATACTAAATAGTTAGTGTACAAAAAGAAGCCCTGACTTTTTTTTTAACTATCACACATACCGTCCGGTACGAGGAAATACGTTTGTCCGGAGAAACGTTATCATTACCACCGTCAAATGTTCTGTGCCTTATATCTGCTAAGCTTCAATATGTACGCCACCCACCTCCCGCGCACTCGTAGAGTTAGTCACGCGCAAGAGTTTGGTGCTAGCGGTTGTGTTGTACGCGTTTCTGGCGATAAAATATAAAGGTCAATTCTTGCTTCCGGTGGGGTGGGGACAAAAAAATCCTCATTCCGACGGTTGATTTATTTTTTGTAGTTTTTGTGTGTTTAGTTTAAGATTTATGTATAACACGTACGTAATATTTTTTAATTCTGGAGTAACATTAGTTTAAAGAAACCAGACTCCGTTGTTTTTTTAAAAATATTTTTGTACAGGTTTTATCATTCCGTGGTTCTCATTCCGATGTTTCCGGTGTATGAAATACCCACAGAAATGATAAGCAACACCGGCATGATACAAAAGTAGCTTCACTTAGTTATCCAAATAATTATCAAATTTAATTATTTAATTTTATGAAGTCAAAGCAAATGTATAAATATTATAAGCGTTTAAACGTAAATAATTAAGCGTTTAACGTTAGCAAAATGTCAGTTATTTTGTACTACTAAGCATATAATATGCATACATACATAGCGTCACGCCTTCGTCCCAGAGTGGGGCAGGCAGAGCTATTACCAATAACTCTAACAACTTGCAATATAATATTATATTATAATGAAGAAAGTTCTCACAGATGGAAAAAAAGATTTGTTACAGTTTTTTTTTCAATTTAATTATAATTATAAAGGACAATGCTTAGTGTTAACATTGGACGTGATATTCAGTTTAAAAAACATTAAAAGGTTTAAATTTATATTAGTATTACGTTTTTTTTTTAAGATCTGGGATTTGTAAATTCACATCTAGTCTTGCACGTTATCATAATTTCATAATGTTACATTTTTGACTGAGTTTTTTAGGTATTTCATATTATATTTTTGAGGCCGTCCTTATGACGCACTAATTATTAAGCATTAAGTGATCTAAAGTCAGTGATAAATGATATAATTGCCACTGGGATATTTGTAATATTAGAATTATTGAGTTATATTTTGCTTGGTCAGCGAACTGTTCCTATTAGATTTACATAGAAGATTGTTATTTTTTTTTAATTTATAACTAGTTTATTATCATAAATAAATCACAATATTTAGAACATTTTTGAAAACCATATTAAAGAAATAAGTAATAAATTACATTATAAAAAAAATTTAAAGTATTTTTTTTTTATTAAAAAATATGTTTATTTTATAAGCGAATTGTTTCAAAACATTAATATAAATGTCATTTTTACTCAAACAAAGACTTATAATTATGGTAATTATTAATAACATTAATCTAATTTTTACTCAAATAAAGACTTCTAATTATGTTAGTTACTAATAACATTAATGTAATTTTTACTCAAATAAACAGCGATAATTATGATAATTATTGACTTTTTTCATTTATTTTCATTCCGGTGGATAAGATTTCATTTACGTAGGTCGTTTCTATCATTCCAGTGGGTATTTATCACTTCGGTGGATACTTATTATCATTTCGGTGTGTATTTATCATTCCATAGTTTTATCAAATATTCTATCTCGTATATCTCATAAACTATTTATGACTTTGAGTGTCCCTTAACACCACGTCTATAAGATATAACAATGCATGGTTTAAAATGATAAACGTTCAAAAATACACAAAACTTAAAAATTGCACCGAAATGAGACAAAAACCAGAAATGTTGAAATCGACCCTTGAGGTCTTAGCTTAAGTATTCATTTCCGACATCGGAAAGACGATTGAAGCTTTCCCACAATAACTAGTACTTAATACATACATACATACATAAACTCACGCCTCCATTCCCAGAGTGGGGTAGGCAGAGCTACAAAATTACCAAGCACTCTTAAATAAGTTGTTGATAATTCTGTAACCACGTTTTGCACAATCAGGCTAAGATGTTTTACCAGTGTATTAGTGACAGGTTGCAAGCCCATCGCCTAAGAGTACTAGAAGCCTTTAAATATTATTCCCTTAGTCGCCTCTTACGACATCCACGAGAAGACATGGAGTGGCACTATTCTAACCCGGTGACGGTACTTAATAACAAATATAATTCAAAAAAATAGGGACCGGGTTAACGTAAAGTGCGCGGTTGTTTGATACTGTAAACAGTGTTTTTTTAATGAATTGAACTCTGCGATTGGAGCTGCGTATGACCCAAAAATAAAGCGTAGTAAGTAATTGCTTCTATGTATTGAATTAAAATAGGGAACGTCAACGCAAATGCTTTAAACACCTGCACCTGCGTTGCGCATAAAACAACCGCGTGCCTAAAGGTTAAACGCATTGTAATAGCTGTCTTTTACAGTTTTGATCATCATCACTCATCAGTCATCAATAAATTAAAAGTTCTGCTAGCTCCATGAAATAAACCAAACACACACCAAAAAAGTTAACATAGAAATAAAGTTGACAATTTAAAATAAAAACAAATTAACTCGGGCGTGTGACAAAGGGGCTATAAAGTATTTCGTTAAAATATATGATTAAATATTGCATAGTTTAGAAACAACCATAACATAGTTCAGAAACTTAAAAAAGGGAAAATAAAGATTCATTTCGTTTATTAATATTAATGTTTTATGCAGTGATGATGATGACGTGATACGTTAATCAAAACCCGGTCTCCACTAAATATATCACCAGTGATGGGAAATAGGTGAGCTAAAATACCTATTCTTCGCGAGAGGACATAATATAGAGTGGTTACAACCGGATAAAAAATATTATTTTTTTCTGTTCCGGGTATTCGATATTTATTCGGGTAATTATCGTAATGTAAAACATGACATGTTTTGTTTAAAGTACGGCATGTTTAATGTTAGTTTTTAGTAAAAAGGGCTAGAGAAAAGAAGGAATGTACAAGATTTCTAAAAAGTAGTAGCAGGACTAATAATATGGGTTTTCCCACGCATTGTTTGTTTATGACTTGCAAATGGGCGTTCACATTTTCGGATTACTTATAATTTTAACTTTATGGCAGGAATGTTACCATTTTTACTACAAACTTTACAAACATTCTATAAGGAAAAGAATGTATGTTCAACATTACGGCTAGTATTCGCAGTGCCCGGATAAATATCAAATACCCGGAATCCAAAAAATATATACTTTTATCCGGTTGTAACCACTCCATATTATGTCCTCTCGCAAAGAATAGGTATTTTAGCTCACCTATTTCCCATCACTGTATATCACACTAAATATATGGGTATATAAGTGTAATTATTTGCTTAAAGTAACTAAATGAACTTTGCTCCATAGAGATTTTTTTTTTTTTTTTGCAATATAAAAAAAACGAATCTACCACTTAGTTTCTATGGATGTACCTAGTAATATGCCGAAGTTATCGTAAATCAATAAAAACACGGTGTATACGTGCTATTATAATTATTTCTTGAATCAGATGCACTTTATAGGATAATGTTTGTTTATCAAACCTCTTTAGCCTCTTGAGGTTCCTTGTACTAAAAATAGAACATAAATTAAATAAATAAATAAATATCAGGGGACATAATAAAGATCTAGTGCAAAGTAAAGTGTAATTTCTTTTGTTTTTATGACAAATGGTCAAATTAGAAAATTGACTTTACTTCATTCACAGTAGATTCATATTCCATTGACGAATTTAGTTGTATGGTGTGCCTTAGGAGGTTATATATAAGTTTATTATACTAACTGTCGTGTGAAAATGAACAAAGATTTTGTAATATCGAAAAATCAAAAACAACGTCCTACTCTTAGACGGGTAAGACGGGTATAGGTATAATTTAGGTAAAAAAAAATACATTCGCGGTACCACGCTATGGCATTGCGTGAATAGAATTTTGTGTACAGCGTCAGTTACCACGGATGCATCTGAAGAGACCATAATTCGCTGGAGCGAACACACTTGCGAGAAAAATGAGAAAAAAAAGAAGTGTTTCTGGCTCTACGCAAATGTAAAGATGAAATTTGCAACGATTTTCCACCTATTCAAGCTACGTTCGAAAAGCATATGGAACCTTTACAACTAGAAAGTGAGACGTTCATAGATGAAATGCCCCTTTTTAAGCAAGCAAAAGACGGTCTCTACAAGGCCAGAAAACGGCACCTGTGTTCCGATAAATTGACTTACAAAAATGCAGCTGACGTTAAAGTTCCAGTCAGATTGGCAAGTAATTTTTTGATAGCTGATGATGGGGACCAGGATAAAATACTCATATTTTCTTCAACCACTGCCCAAGACTACTTGGATACATTTCACGAAGAGGAATTCTTCTTGGGCTTAGCTGTATACCGTCCGAATGGATTTGGGATCAAACGTCAACACGATCACCGTTGTCCCAATTGCATATGGTTTGTTACCTAACAAAAATCAGAATACGTATGTCAGGTTTTTAAGATTACTGAAAGAAAAATTAAATATTAATATTAAACAATATAAATGTGACTACGAGCTTGCAGCAATGAATGCATTGAAGGAAGTTTCCCGGAAGCAGAGGTTTTTGGATGTTTTTTTCATTTCCAGAAAGCGATAAATAAAAACGCTAAGAGACTGGGATTGGACCAAACAAGGGTCGGATGGAGCATAATCCGACGAACAGCGAATCTGCCTTTACTACCAGCTGAAATGATGAACGAGGGGTGGAGGTCAATTTTAGAAATAGCACCACGCTGTGACGCTTTGACTGACTTCAAAAAATATTTTTTAGATACTTGTCTACACAAATACCCGACGGACGTCCTAAGTTGTTCGACGAATAAACACCGAACAACTAATGTGCTGGAAGGCTGGCACAGGAGACTGAAATCTAAATTCATGAAAAAACGACCTGTGTTGGAATTTATCTACAAACTAAAAAAGAAGCAAATCATTTTGACTATATTATTAAAAATAGTTTGTTTTATTCTTCGAGAAAGAATAGACGCAACTCCGACATTCTATTCGATAAAACTTAAATGAGAAAGTAATATTTGATACAAGTGATCGTGGAAGACATTTTACCGATGGAGCTTATTAACAAAATTGTCGCCTTCAAATTGCAATACAATATGTTGGCACGGTATGAATGAACTTTTGACCTTTTAGTGGAAGATACAACGAATAAGTCTTACTTTTCGATTTTAAGTATGAACGCGATTCGTTTTAGGGGTTTTGTTAAAATTAATAAACCTATATTTTTCGAATGTTTTCCGAAGTTTCTTTTTTAATTTTATTTATAGATATTTTGGTATATTTCGAATTCAGCTTATTTATTGGTTGTTAGTCGAAACGCCGTCCATATACGCTAACGCTTGTTCATATTGTTTTTTGGTTTGATAGAGAAAGTTGATAAATTAAAACGTAAATTGATGCCTCTAGTTTAGCGTAGTTAAGCGGATACTTTTCGAAATATGTATTATTATAATCCTTGGCCTAGGTTAAGAAAGTAGAGATTTTTATACATTGTCTTTTTTTAATTTTAGCTTTTTTATTATAGACATTTTTATACATAGTCGATTTTTATATAAGACATTTACTTACTATGATTGTAGACATTTTTATACTTTGAGAGTAGTAATTTCTATATTTCGACTTAATAAGACGTTTTGAAGTATTGGCTTTCTTATACTTAGACTAATTTATGTTTTAAAGGTAGACATTTTTATACTTCGGCATATTTCCTTATAGTCAATAAATGCATAAATCCAAAATTTTAACCATAAAACTTTGTACATTTTGACACCCCCAAAATCGAACCATATAGACGTTCAGTCATTTAAACAGCCACGTCCCGGAATGAATGTAAATAACTAAACTAAGTACTTAGTACTGAACCAATCTGTTACAACAGCTTACAGCAATTCGATACGATATCAATCCTAAAAACCGATTCTGTATACTGACCTTAAAACGGAACCGCATATCTTGTTACATACGTCGCATTTTGAAGCAACTGGTAAATTGCCCTCCAGCCACTGATGAGGCATTATGATATTCTGAAACAAAAACACAAAAGGTTAGCAAACATCTACTATTTTTCGACGTGACGAAAAAGGAAAAGGGCTACGTACACAAACAATTTGGAGCCAACTTCTCTAACTGACTTATAACTTAAATTTCATAATAGTAGTTTATGAAATTGTTGCATAAAGAGGGGTATTAAAACACGAGTGTGTGTTTAAGAACCGAGCCGCTAGGCGAGGTTTTTAATAGTTTCACACGAGTGTTTTAATACCTGGTTATGTGCAGTTTCATACACTACTTTATCTACTCTCATACATTGCGATTCTAATTGTTTTTACAATTTAAATGAATATTTTAATAACGGAGCTAAGTAGTGGATAAGATATAAATGGCGAGAACACTTGTAGATAAGACTGTGTCATGTAATTATGTTAATTGATTGTATGCATGATTCGAGTAGACAGTAATACTATTTATATTGTTTGACATGATTTGTAATGACCATATAATTAAACATTTGCATGTCGTACTATCGACACTGAATGTACGATCTAACCCATGTTATTTTTTAAGACCCTGTATAACGCATTCTAGCAAATAAAAATTTCTATTTCTATTTCTATAACCTACTAAATAAAAGATCGAAGTTAATAAAGTAACTACAGCAAAACGTATTCAATGAATGGCGCCAAAACCTAGCACATCACCGCGCATGCGTTAAAGCGGGCGCTGTCACAGACAAGTAAAAATTGGAATGAAAACTTTTTGTAATTCTGTAAAAATGACGAGAACCGCATGTGCGTTCCATTATAAAAAAATAAAAAATATGGAACCTCGTTGGTGACATTAACTTTTTGGATTAACTTGTATCGTAATGGTAAAAAAAATACTTTATAACATTATTTTGTTAGAGAAATAATGTTATAAAGTATTTTTTTAATTTTTTTTCGGTATTGTGTTTATAAAGTATGCCAATATAAATTCGTTTTTAATTTTATAATTCGAACTTTACGATATGAGAGTAGATAAATAATATTTTCATACTCTAAAGACTTCCAAAAATATTTTTATCAAGCAGCTAGAACGCCAGCCCGCACAAATTATTTGTGTGCCGAAAACAATGCGTTCCATGTAGTGTGTAGTCGATCGCACGGGCCCGCGTTCAAACTGCGCTTCTCCGTATACGCGTATGGTTTGCCGAAGCCTTAAAACTCTTCTCGTATGCTTACGCAAGACGTCACACACAAGTAATGTTGCTAGTGGGTCGCGTCTCCTAAGAAAATAGAGGAAGTACTCTAATATACTATTTAAAACATGATAAATGGGAGCCCAAAGGATGTCCATCGCGTGATTAATAGGACGAAAAGGTGATATGATAACTTGCTGATGATGGATTACTGAAAACATATCTAGGAATCGAAAGACCGCATTTCAGATTCCTACAGAGGTTGTAAGAAGAATATTTTCTGGAGTAGTTGAATATTCATAATAGCGGGAGCCCACGATGCTAAATTTGTCTCGAATGTCGTCGGGAACTATCGAATTTGGAAGATTAGATTAAATGGTAAAAAGGTTAAAATTATGCCTCTTTCATTGATGGGGGGAGTGACGACAAAAATTCAACAGGCTTTTAAAAAAAGACAAACTCGAATTCGTCAGATGTTCACAGTGTATTTACCCCTTTGTGCCTGATGAGTGATGACGGAGGTAACTTGTTATCTGCAAGTTTGCATGGAGGATGTGGAGTGGGAGTGATGTAAGAAGGTAAACAAGTCTAACAAAAAGCAAGCTTTAAAAAAACCCAACTGCTGTTTGGATAATGTCGTTATAGTAATGTTACTTATCAATTATCATTATCATTTATCATGTATATTTTTTACACTCTAGTGGGTAAGATGTGGTGCGTAACGGTCGCTACAACAACTTTTGATATATTATTGGTCGATCCAACGATTAGTAAACCAACACGAAAAGTGCATTACTATATTAACTATCATCAAGTATAATCTAATCAACTTGTAATATAACAACTTTTGATGTAACAGTAATATGGAATAACGTATATGTGATGTATGTAACTGTGTTCGATATAACGCTCAGTGGGTATAATGTAGTAGGAGATCTGTGGTAGTACTGACAGCTGATAGACGTCAAATTTTCATCTCCGTATTTTATTAAAGTATTTTCTTTCAAAAATATAGTAATTTGACCTATCAGGGCTATTAGATCTTTACCTAACAGTGTTTTCGTGGAATTATAACAGCGAATTCTACATAAGTAATCTTTACATAACAGTAAAAACAGGCTGGTTGCGACAGCTCCTGTCAACCGTCAACGGACGATTTCAAATTCATCACGAAAACCTGGGGAGTATTTATTTTAATTCTTACTTGCGCTACTTTGTTTTTTAACACTGTGTTCATATTGATACTTCTCATTGCAATTAGAAATGATTAATAAGTCAGAAGAAGCTACAACCAGTCATGGAACTGTACTTGATGCAGTCTATGCAAGATTTTTAGATGACATACAATGTAAAAAATTCGTTGCTTATTAATTATTATAGTTACCATAAGCCAATTGTTACTTTTATAGGATTAAATAGCGATACTAATAATGTACTCATAAATACACAAAATTAAAATGTACATATTTTTTTAAATCAATAAATGATTTTATTAATAAATATACCGTACCTTACATTATCATATTAATATACATAAAATTTAAGTACTAACCTAAGCTTTTCTCAAGTTTAACAATTTCAATAGGTATTAAAAAGTTCAACTTAAGGTCTAATTCTATGGAACTTGCTAACTATGTAAACAAACCGCCATATTGAAATTGTCTCTGAATGATGAATTTACTAGTGATTGGCAATACTCCTTTACTTATGACAAACCATATCGAATAATAAAATACCGAAAGTAAAAAAACAAGTAGTTACTTATTTGTAATTTGATTAATCACGATCTGAAGAAAAATCGGTACTTGAAGATGATATATCACCAGTATTTATTACAAAAGGTGCCGTTATATCATCTGTGAGTGTGATCAGCGTGAGTTGGGTAATGTGTAGGGGCCTTAATATATCGCCAACTTTAGCCACAACACTACCCATCATAGACAGAAGATAAGATTTTAAAAGAAACAAAAACGTCATTCCATCAGGTCCTAATAACCTAACTTATGAAACCATTTAAACTTTTAATGAAATATCCAAGTTAGAGTTAAGTATATATTTGGTGATTTTGTATTTTAAAGTAACGACCGTTTCAATAGTTTATAGTTTCAATGGTGTTTGATGAGGTGGTGTGAAAATTCAAGGAGAAACAGTGACAAAACAAAGTTAAGTCTTTTGTTTACATAGTTAGCAAGTTCCATAGAAATACACTATACGGCTACCAGACTTGGGCGCTAACCAAGGCGCAGTGTCAAAAACTGAAAGTGAGTCAAACTGCCATGGAAAGACATACTCAAGAAGAGAATAGACAAAATTAGAAATTCAGTACCAAGAGACAAGACAAAACTCGAGGATGTAGTGTACAAAGACATACGTCTTAAATGTAAGTGGGCAGGACATACAATAAGATAACCCGAGAAATGGAGTAAAACTCTAACAACATGGGTACCCAAGAGGTTGTTTAAGCGAAAGAGAGATAGACAGTTTAAAAGATGGGAGGACGAAATAGTAGACATGGTCAGAAGGCCGTGGACTAGAGTGGTCCCAGACAGGGAGGAGTGAAGAATACTGGGGGAGGCCTTTGCCAGAAGGCACACAGAAATATAAATAACATGCGGTTACTGTAGCTTTAAGATTTTTTTGTATAATTTTCTATAAGAGGCTTTAAATAAATAAATAGGACAGTGGAAACACCCTTGAGTAGAAATTTAATTCACCAAAATATTCAAGGTTTTTCCAGCAAAGAACTAGAAATAGGGTTGTTCTTAGATAATGAAAATATACAAATTATATGCAGGGAGCGTACTTTTGGTGCCGATGACGGGCCGGTGACGTCAAACTACATATTGCATGATTTTATATTAGTACTAGCTGCCCGCCAGCGACTTCGCCCCGATGCAAATTTCTGACTTCCCCGGTGGATTTTTCAATTATTTTCTGCCATACAAACCTTGTCCTGACAATGACGAACACAACAAAAAATAAATCAGCCAAATCGGTTTAGCCGTTCTCGAGTTTTGCGCTTAGCAACACATTTAGCGATTCATTTTTATTATACACCGTGTTTTTTTTGATTTACGATAACTTCGGCATATTACTAGGTACATCCATAGAAACTAAGTGGTAGATTAGATTTTTAAATATTGAAAAAAAAACATTTTTTTTCTGTGTAGAACAAAGTTATTAAATGTTGTATCTTTGGTCATTCTAAAAGGACCTATAGAGTTAACTCATAGTCAGCGTCACGTACGTCAATGTTGACGTAACATACACAGACAGTTAAGAGCCTTTTAGACCAGTTCAACGTGATTAACTGATTAAATTTAAACATTAAATATCTTTAAAACCGTTACAGTTATCATTTGTCTGTCTTGGGGAAATTAACTTTATTTGACCTAAAGAACGTTCCCTTAAAGTTATCGTAAATCAATAAAACCACGGTGTATAGATTGAATGAGTATTGGCTACCTACTTGTCTACCTCTTTGGTTTACTGATATTGACACTTTAGATATATATTAAAAATAAGAAATCAGCCAAATCGGTTTAGCCGTTCTCGAGTTTTGCGCTTAGCAACACATTTAGCGATTCATTTTTATTATACACCGTGTTTTTGGACGCAAAGAATGGGTGGTTAACTGCTTGCCCCGGTCAAATTTTTCCTGATAACCTAAAATCGCAGAGGTGTTGGGATGACTTAGTATGTAAATTGACTGTTGATTCCCTTCTTAGCCAGTGCTGCGCAGCGGATCGTGCTAGAATTTTAGCAGTCGGTACAAAGGAGGCTGGATACTGGCTTCAAGCTCATCCCTCGCCAAGCACTGGTACTTTCCTTGACCCTAACACACTCCGACTTTCAGTTTGCCTTCGACTTGGGGTCCCGGTCTGCGCTCCACATCGGTGCCCCTGCGGAAGTGACGTAGATCGGCTAGGACATCACGGACTTTCTTTTTAGAGAAGTGCTGGCTGCTTTTCCAGACACGCCGCACTAAACGACATCATTCGTCGGTCTCTTGCCTCAATAAAGGTCCCGGCTCTTTTAGAGCCGACCGGCATTTCTAGAAATGATGGCAAGAGACCTGACGGAATGACCTTGGTCCCGTGGAATATGGGACGGGTGCTAGTGTGGGATGCAACCTGTGTAGACACGCTAGCCCCATCACATCTCCATCGGACCTCTAATAGGGCTGGTGCGGCAGCTGAAGCGGCCGAAAGCATGAAGGTAGGAAAATATAATGGTCTCGGCCCAGAATATATGTTTATTCCATTCGGCGTCGAGACCCTTGGTCCGTGGGGTCCTAGCGCTCGAAGCCTCTTCAAAGAAATTTCGAAGAGGCTCATTGACGTCACGGGAGACCGAAGAGCTGGCAGTTTCCTCGCTCAACGTATAAGTTTAACCATCCAGCGAGGAAATGCTGCCAGCATCTTTGGTACAATGCCGCAGGGGCCATTCTTAGATTTAATGTTTTAGTTAATTTATATATTTAGAGTTAGTCTTATTTAATTTTAGTCTTATTTAGTTATGGTTGTATTATTTTATGTCGTTTTACAATAAAGTATCTACTATTTCCTCATAATTTATTAAAAATATAATTAAGTGACACATGACATTTTTATTAGAAAAAGATGGTTAGAGCCAATAATTAATTAATTAATTCGTAACAATCATTATTGCATTGCCATTGAATTAAATCACAATGGAATCTATAAATGCATATTGCCAGGAGTTTCTTTGTCTGGTAGTAAATAGTAAACAAGTTTATTGATCCTGATGTGAGAAAAATTAAACATCAAAAGTAAGTAACATTGAAAAGCATTGAAAACAAAGAGCCACTTAGAACGAAAAGGACAGATAAAACACAATATGATTTTTCTCAAACATGCTATGTAATGTCGGCGTTATGTTAGTTATTTTAGGCTTCAAAGTGCCACGTTCCCGACGGAACAACTCGAGAGAACTGTAAAGGAATTTCATACAAAATTGAAGGCCTAGGCCGGGAAGTAATTTTTTTTAAATTTTAATATGGCCATGACAGCTGGTTTTATGAACAGGCTTGTGGGAAGTGGACTGTATAAATAAAATAAAACTACTTCTTGTTTGCTTCTATAGATGGTGCTCAGGCAGGGAAGAGGGTAAGATTGGCGACGTTTAGTGATTGAACCAATCGACCCGTACGAATGAACGAATTTCGCTCGGATCGGCCTGTTAATATTGCATGTGGCGGGGGCGCAATTAGTCCCTTGACCGTCCAGGTCCGTCCGAGCGTGGGAGTTTTCAGGAGAGGGAGAGGGAAGGTGTGAGCCTGTGAGATAGCATCCTTTTATTTATATTCAAAACAATGAATCGATAATTAGCAAAGGGTCGGAAATCAATGAATGGACTGGCGATAAGAAATACAAAAGACAGTGCACACAGAGTCATACCTGATGCAGTGCTCCCCAACCGACGGGCCGCTAAATATATGAAGTAATTAAGAAAATAAAATAATCCGAGACTGATAAGTAAGTCTAAGTTGTTCTTGACATCATTAATTTTTCTTGTATTTATATCTTTAGAAGATCTTCCTTCACTTTTATACGAAAGATTGGGGAGGTATCTGTTTTGCGAGCAAGGATTTTGCAGTGCTTGATCCAAACATACTTGCAGTTTTTTTCCTTTGCTAAAACTTTAGCCTCACTTAGCAGCGACTTATTGTGAAGGGTCAGGTGGTCATTAACAAATATCCTCTCCTCTTCCTTGAACCCTATATCCTTAAGAGAAAGGCCGCCATGTCCACGAGATGCGGCAACATAATTTTCTTTAGTATAGCGATTGTTTAATGCCATAATAATATTTTTCAGCGCATTATCCTGGAGATTGGGAACTCGGGCGATGTAATTTATGTCTTCTCGCCGTACTGGACACTGAATGACTTCCGAGATACGAGACACAAGCTCATAGAGATTTTCCGACCGCTTCATAGGTATTCCTTTTATTTCCACATTATTAGCGCGGGCCCACTGCTCCTTCTCATACATGTCTCCGTGAATCTTTGAGACCTCCCCTTGCAATTTCTTGAGGCTGGAAATCTCCTGTTCAAGGCCTTTGACTTTATTGTTCAGGACTTCAAGTGAACTCGAGAATTCACCAACCGAGTTGTGAGCCATTTCCACAGAGTCCTTGAGATGAGATATGTCAGCCTTAACAGTTTTCATATCTTCTACGAGGGAAGCCAGAGGCTCCAGTTTGAGTGTGATATTTCTGAGGCTGTTTTTCATCTCCTCTAGCTGAGTCACGAGCTGTGGGTCACTTGTACTTGGCGAAGATGAGTTGTTTTTGCAGTCAGAGCAGCGCCAGGCACTCCTTCGGTCGCCAAGTTTTCGGAAATTGCTCTCGGAGATACCGGAGCAGGGAAAATCAAACTGACGCTTACACCGACTACAGGTCGCTCCGTCCGACGCATTGCTGTGACAACGTGCACACGAAAACATAATCAGATAATCCGATAAAGTAATCAAAGCGACCCCTAGTATGAGTAGCCCTGACTAGATGGGAGACGTGCGTTCTGTTTAGGATCGTAATGCTAACTGTTGATATCCGCGCGATCGTTTTCTTGCGCGGTATGTACACGGTGCTTGGGTAGCCTTACGTGTGTTTTCCTAGCCGCACTACATATTTCGTTTAAAAAATTCGACATCGCGACTAAGTCGGGCACGTTTCTGTTCAACGTTTTATATTTGGCCCATTCATACCTAACTATGAGATTTAATTTGTCGTAAATTTTATTGACTAATTCGGGCGCGTATAAATATTTATCTTGACGTAAAGATTTTATTGTCGCCACAGCGTTGGCCACGTGACCCGCGAACGTAATTATACAGGGTGTCTGGAAAACCTTCGGAGAAATTTTAACTGTAGATAGGGTGGATGATTTGGATCATCCCTATATTGGTAACTTTTGTTTAAGTTAATATTTGACTGAGTTACAGACAGATTTATCATCGACTTTCCTGACGATGCTCTCAGTGTGCCCCATCTTAACTGATTCATTCATCATATCGTCGGTGATACTGCAAAACCGCGTAAGTAACAAATTTATGATAGAGCAAAATAAACCTTACGGTCTTATTAAAAAGGTGCATTTTGCTCCTTATTTAAAATGTCACTTACGCGGTTTTGCAGTTTCACCGACGATATGTGTCACAACGTAATGTAAATAAACAAGTTGTTCCTTATGAACAATGTTTCCAATCATGGTCAAAAGCTCCATGGAGTTTAGAAAACTGACACATTATCCTGTAATGTGAATGAAAAGACGGTGTCTGATAAGGGCTATTATGTGAAATAATCTAAAACTGAAACTTACGATTATGATTTTTACTCACACTTTTCTCACACTCACACGGCTAAAATAGCACTTGCACTCGTAGCCACATTACTTCTTTTACGAGATCATGAATCATGGCTGTATTTCATTGATTTGTACCACTATCAGGGCTTCCGACGAATAAAAAACACAATAATTAATTATTGACAATTTGACATATTATCTTTTTAAATCTTGGACCATTAAAACTCTTTATGAAAAGAGTTTTAGGTTTCATTTGTAAACAAAAAATCCTACCTACACGTTACGTTTTATCAAAATTACATTTAAAGCTGGCATCATAATGTTGTTGCTAGATATTCGTATCATAGAAGAAAGAGAAAAATAGGATCGCTTTGTAAGAAGAGGTCGACGTGATTACACTCTGTGGTAAAAACCCTTAAAAGAAAAAGGCCACTAAAGCCGGCTACTCACACACCTGCTGCAGGGGCAATATGGGAATTGGACCCTTGATTGCCTCCTTAATTGTGATGTGTGTAGGCAAGCAGGAGCAATTTTTAGATTGGGCCTGCGGCAGGGCGGCAGGGGCGCAAGATCTTCCTAGCTCCCTAGATTGTGTCTACCGCCCTGCAAGGTTGCTGCGTGTGTAGTAGGATTGGGGCAATTCCAGTCAGTTCATTGGTGACAACCGAGCGGAGTGGACAAAATGGAAAAAATGGTGTTACCATAGCCAGGAGTTCTTCAAAAGAATCAATACCCATTCGCAAAAAGTTTCTAAGATCATCTACTTCCAATTCTTTCATAATATTCATGTGGCACAATTTGCTTCGTTTCTGCAACCAATTCTTCACCCAATATCTTCTCTTCCTTTTTTTTTTGGTAGCACCACAGAAAGTGCCAAGGCGATACCAATCCTCTGGTGTTTCGACAATACAGGAGGCTTTCTCGTGGACGTGCGTTCAGCGGGACTATCAGTTACACACTGAACGGCAGGATAGTGTGTAGAGAACAGCCTAAAATTGGTCCAACCGCCGTGCGACCGGTATTGCCCCTGCAGCAGGTGTGTGAGTAGCCGGCTTAAGGAACACCCAGAAAATATAAAACGTGGACTACAATCACAATCAGTCAAGGAAGCGATGTCACAAGCGAAGCGATGTTTAGTTTGGGGTTTGTTTTGTTTACTTGCATGTGATGTGACTTCACATCACACTCACAGGTTATAAAGTATTTCTAACATCACATAGCGTTTAAGCCACAGATTAAATTTCAAAAAAATCCTTATTATTTCGTGTAATTTCCAAAAAAATAGACATAATTTAATGTGAAATAAAGTGAAATACGTTATTTTACGCTAGTATCAGATAGGATGACCACAATTTGTAGTATATTTTCAATGTTGTCAAATAGCCTATTATAATCAATTATGCGACGACCTTTATATCCATCGACAAAATGTTTTGCACTTGGACTTTTGGCTACTGCCACAAATACCATGCGGATCAAAAGGAAAGAACCAGCAGCCAGCAGCGCTTTCTCCCCGTCTGGTTGCCCTGAAAATCAGCGCGTGCAGCGTCACGGCATGTCTGACACTATGATGCTGAGTAGCACCCAATTTGGTGCATAATTATTTTATAAAATAGTTTTAAGGTTTTGTTTTAAATTATTTTCTAACTGTATTTAATTTGATTATTATTTTTCTGTGGTTTGCACCAATAAACGATTTTCTTTTTCTCCTTTTTTTTCTTCAATACGGAGAGCAATAATCGGATCGTTCAATCCGTCTATTTGAACTTTGAGAAGTCTATGACTTTATGGCTGTCATTAGATGTCAGTGTTAAATTATGTTATTTTCAATATTCACGTCTTCAATATTTTTGCTGTAAATCAGTTATATGGGCTACTTTAGAGCAGAAAACAATGGTAAATGGTTAGATCTCGACAGTAAAAGACGAACGATATGATCAGTCTCGGCAAAACATGAACAAGAGACCTAGTGATTTCACATTTAAAACCAATTAGTGTTCAAATTGCAAAAACGAAAATACAGTAAGTTGCACTAAAATTACTCATTTATTTTTATTATAATGCTACCTTGATTTTTGTTTACATGGAGCGAACTGTTTGTTTACATGGAGCGAACTGTTTGTTTACATACCATGTGACAACGTATGGTCTCAGGTCATTGACCTCGGACATTGAATTTTGACGTAAGATACTACGAACTGTTGGAGTAGTATACTATCAACGTCAAAATGTCAAGGTCGAGATATCGGCTGCGATACATCAAGTAACAAAATGAATATAATTAATCCTTCTTTTTTTTTACATTAACAGAAACAAAAATGAACCATACCCCCGTGATCAGAATCGTGCGAACTATTACCCCCCCCAAATTTCTCCGAAGGTTTTCCAGAAACCCTGTATTGCTGTTGTCCTCCGCGAGACGTGGATTTTTTTTACGTTGTATATTTCGGTGAGCACTATTTCCTCGGGATTCCCGAAGTGCCTTTCTAAGGCTTCCATAATTTCGAAAGGATCCGTCACCGTATACATTATTGATTTGACCGCGATCCGCGCCTCACCTCGTAAGGCCCTGCGTAAGCGGCTAACGTTGTTCACGTCGGTGAACGTTGACGCACTATCCTCAAATTCTGCCCTAAATGCTATCCACTCCAATATATTTCCGTCGAACGGCGGGAGTTCAGGCGCGGGCCTTTGAATTATCGGCGCGTAAAGATGCCGGTTTACGTTGTCGTGGTACGGCGCGATTCTGTCATTTCGGATTCGCGGCGTCTGAGGACCCGGGTCCGGCTGTCTGTTCTCTTCAATATTTGGCTCTTGGTGTTGCTCAACCCAGCTTACTATACGAGCATCATTCCTTAAATCGGGGGGGGCCGCGCCGCTGGACGATTGTGCGGCTTCCATGCGCGCAATCTCCAACCTATTTTTGGCGGCGGCCTCCGCCCGTTGAGCTCGCTCCAAGCTGGCCTTGTGCAACTCCAATTCGGCCATGAGAACAGAGAGCTGACTACTTGATTCCCGGGCGGCGTTCGGTAACCCTATGACAGTGCCCGGCGCACTCCTATCGTTGACTAACGTTTCATCATTATCTCCCGCCCGCAGACCGTCTGCGGGGGGCGGCACTGTATCCCTAGCGTTTGCGCTACTGTTTTCGTTTTGGTTGTGGTTGGTGCCATTGCTCCATGTGTTTGTTTCGCCGGTTGTGGTATCGCCTGGTGATGGCGTCGGCGTTTCGATGGGTGGTCCCTGAGACCTAAGACCTTTCTTCGTGGAGGCCATTCCTAACACACACGCGGGGGGCTCTAATTAACTAACCCTAGCACTTATCCTAACCACCTAACGCGGGCGTTACTTAACGTCACTGTAACGCCGGCGTCCTAACGACCCTACTTGTTGTTTCACTCGTACTTCCCTCGTTGGTGTCGTCCCTGCGACACGTGACTAAAGTCACCAGGTCGAAGCACTTAAGCCTCAAGACCTTTTGATGCACGACGATGTTGCGGGTACAGATTCTGCGAGAGATTCAATGTACCCGATTGTGGCTCGGCGCAGTGGATACGGATAAATCCAGTAAACACTGATATATCGGGTCCGAGAAGTTAATCTCAAGGAACACCGTGATACAGCGAAAGCTGCCGAAAATCTTGCACGCCTTGATCTTGAACGCCAATATATCTTGAGCACCTTCTTGAACGCCTGGTTTTCTTAAAATCCCGGTCGAATGACCATTACTGTGGGAAGTGGACTATATAAATAAAATAAAACTACTTTTTGTTTGCTTCTATAGATGGTGCTCAGGCAGGGAAGAGGGTAAGATTGGCGACGTTTAGTGATTGAACCAATCGACCCGTACGAATGAACGAATTTCGCTCGGATCGGCCTGTTAATATTGCATGTGGCGGGGGCGCAATTAGTCCCTTGACCGTCCAGGTCCGTCCGAGCGTGGGAGTTTTCAGGAGAGGGAGAGGGAAGGTGTGAGCCTGTGAGAGAGCATCCTTTTATTACATTATTATACAGTATCACAGGGTTACAATTATTTATCACAATTAATTCTCCTTATATATAAACAATAATTTCTAACCTAAAACTATATAAATATTAAAGAAAACTAAACAAAACATAACACTTCTGGACACAGTAACGAAAATGAACAATAATTAATGAAATATACAATAAGCAATAATTTAACAATAATGAATAACGAAACTTAACTAACTGCCGGCCTATGCGCGACAAGGCTGAATAGCTGTAAATCGTTTTTTTTTTGTATCTGTGTGGTTCGGACCAAAAATATCCGCGTTAATGCCTATTACACAAATGTTTTTTGAGTGATGTTTTTTTTTTATTGCATTGAAAATGAAAATGAAAATGAAAATGAAAATGAAAATGAAAATGAAAATATTTATTCAGTAAATTGGCCACATGAGGGCTCTTTTACACGTCGGTAACATGGAGTGAATCTACTAGCGCTTCGGACAAGACCATCATTGCGGAGAAGAAGCGCCGCAAGAAACTCCAGCAGAAGGTCATTTTTTCAATTATTAATTAGGTACAATAATACTTAAAAGTAAGTTACATTACAAGGTAAAGTAATAAATAATTATTTTAAAAAAAAGCAATACAAACAAAATCCTTACAAATGTAAAGTCAATAAAATAAAGTTAAAAATCATGATTAGGAGAACAACATGACGAGGTCTCTACGTCAGGAACGATAATTAAAATAACTAAATTGGAAAAACAGGTCCTTGCAAGCGTGAACAGACCGGACCCCACAGACAGCACCCGTTCACGAGTATGACGCGTATCTCAGCCATCGCCTCCCTCAACCATGTGTTCGGGAAGGTGGCGACCCGATCAACGACGCCGCCGTAAGGAAAGACCTTTAAGTGAGCATGACATGCTCATGCTGCCGGACAAAGATAACAATAAAAAAGTATCTGTCCGGCGAGAAACGTCATAATGTGTTCTCAATTCTAAAATGTCTTGTGCACACAAGAATTAATATATATATATTTTTTACAAAAAAAACAATAGGTAAATTTAATTTTAAAAGTGTACATCATTGGCTTAAAGGCATTTTGCAATAAGCGCTGCCCAGTGCTCAGCTATAATTACAAAAGACAAAAATAACCCTAACTTCAGTAAGCTCACACTACTTAAAAACGTCTTTATCATTTAGGAAGTCATTAACAGTATAATATGCCTTACCCAGCAAGCAGCACTTAATGCGAGACTTAAATTTATTGAACGGCATATTGACAATATCAGTAGGTATCTTATTGTAGAAGCGTATACAGTTCCCTGCGAACGATGTGCTAACTTTACGAAGACGGTGACAGAAGTCGGGCGGTCTTCTCGGTCCGCCTGAAAGGCGGACGAGGAGCCGGTATCGAGCTGTGAGCTCCTGACCGGGGTAGTCTCCGCCGGCCAAAAATATGGCCGGGTCCTTGGGTGTTGGCCGGCGCCGGAGGCGCCGGCGGCGAGGGGTTTGGGACGCTGCTCGCGAGATCAGCCAGCCAGGTGAGACCCCTGTTGGGGAGGCCCGGCTAGCGATCTGCAAGCAGAGCAGCGTCACCAGTGGGGTCCTGAGGGGCCGCTGCTGTACAGCAGTCGGGCACGCTCTCAGGACATCCTTTGTCCGCCTGAAGGCGGGTGAGGAGCCGGTGGCGGGCTGTTAGGCCCGCTTCCGGGGTTCTCTGCGCCGGCCGTTAAGACGGCCGGGTCCTTGGATAGCCGCCGGCGCAAGAGGCGCCTGGCGGTGGGGAGATTGGGAAGGAGAGGATTTGGGTAGGGGGAGGGGATGGGGAGGCGTCAATCCGTGCAGGTCGCTGCTCGCGGGGTCAAGCCAGCCTGGTGGGACCCCGGTTGGGGAGGCCAGGCTAGCGACCCGCCCGCGGAGCAGCGTCGTCTTCATCCGGTGGTTTTGGGTCAATCCGTGGGACGCGTAGGACGCCGCTTGTGCAGTCCGCGCAGAGGCGGCGTCGTCTTCGGTCCGAGTTGCATGTCCTAGGAGGGACCGCTGCTAGGCACCCTTCGAGCGATCCCTCCGGACGGGTAGGCTCAAGCCGCCTGAGAGGCGGTTGAGGAGCCGGTGAAAGGGCTGTTAGGCCCTTTACCGGGGTGCTCGTCGCCGGCCGAAAAGACGGCCGGGTTTGGGAAATCGGCCGATGCCGAAAGCTTCATCCGCGAGGGACGCCGCTTGCGAGTCCTGGCCAGCCAGGTTAAGTTCCCCCAGTTGAAACCCGGCTGGTGGTCTGCGAGCAGAGCAGCGTCGACCTCGGGAGGTGTCATGTCCGTGTGGGACGCTGCTCGCGAAGAGCAGGGCAGCGTCGTCGTCAGTCCGGGATTTGGGTCCTCAGAGGGGTCGCCGCTAGGTAGCGGTCGGACAACCCTCTGAGGCGGTGTCACGTCGGGATGTGGGGCCCTCCGGGCCCCCCGCAGGGTTGGGGGGGTGCGTCAGCGGCCGAGGCCGGCGCTCCGCCCTCCCGAGGGGGGGGGGGGTCCGGGGCTCCGTATTCTCTCACCGCCCTACGGCGGCGGGAGGGAGGCGAAGTGGGGTCTGGTCCGTGTGGGTGCCGCTCGCGAGATCAAGCCAGCCAGGTGAGACCCCGGTTGGGGAGGCCCGGCTGGCGACCTACAGCAGAGCGGCGTTGGTTCTGGTTCTGGTTTTCCGCGGCGGCGAAAAGGGAGGCTTTTGGGTCGATGGCGGGTCCATGGCGCTGTGGGTGCCAGTCTTCTTCGCCTCCAGTTCTCGCTAAGGAGAACCGGGCAAGAAGACTGAGGTGTGCGGGTAGCCCTGAAAAGGGCTTTTTGGAAGTACCCCCACCTTTGCGGACTCGCAACAAGGCGGGGGCGGGGGAAAAGTTGTGGAGGGTAGGTGTAGATTGAGACGTGACACACTACCCTCCCAACTCTTCGTGAATTTCTTCTCCTCGAAGAAAGGCAGCAATTGTGGGCTGTGAGAAGGCGCGACCGCTATGCGCCGCCCGTTCGCGTCCCTCCCGTTTCCCCCATCCCTAGGGACTCGGTACTCGGGTCGGGACGGACGGGCGCGGCGCGGGAGTCTTGTGAGTGCGGTCCGAGCGCTTGAGGTGGAGGTTCCGGAGCGTCCACCTCGGGTCACAGTGGCCGATCCATCACGGTGACATGGGACTACGAGTTTATCTTTATTTCGCGTGTTAAACTTGTGAACGTCACGGTTATGTCTGAAGTGATGTATGTGTTTGCGTGCATACATGATATTTTCAAAGATATACTTGCATATGTTTGAGAAAAGCACTATACATACCTCGCCGTGAAAAGGGGTTGCCAGCCTCGTAACTATCCGACCTCGCTTCGCTCGGCCGTCTATATGAACTCGGCCTGCAACCTAATACTTCCCGGCGTCTGTAGTAATGAACTATTAACATGGATTTAACTAATTTTTCTCAAACATGCCATGAAATATTGATGTTATGTTCCTTATAGGCTGCGAAGTATGACGTTTCAGGTGCGGCTAGGACAAGATTGTATGAAATTCCATTAACGACCAATGGAATTTCATACAAATCTTGCAGGCCTAGGCCGGCAAAGTCCTCTTTTTTAATTTCCATTCCACACACATTTGTGGCACATAGGCATCATGACATTCTGCCACTATGCGTATTAAAAAAAACAATAAACGATTTGGTATGTACTTAATGCAGTTTTATTTACATAATAAATCCACATGAACATAACAAATAACACACTATTATCATATTTTTTTTAACTATATCCAGGGTGTTACAAAAATACCCGTAAAGCCGAAAGGGGGTTTAATGGTGCCTTTGCGGTGAACTAGTCCATTTACAATATTTGTAAACCGTACTATATAATAACCGTATGATTTACCGCCAAAAAAAAAACATTATTTTTTTCATTGATGTGCAAACCCTATTTCAGTAAAATTAAAGAGTAAACAACGCAGAATGTTTATGTACATTTTTACCTAATTCGCGAAATATATTACAAGTCGAGTTTTGGAAGATTTTAAACGATGAAACCTAAACTAACACTTACTTTTTCGTAATGAACGTCAAATTTACAGGAACGGCTCAAAGTGAACTCCGCCTTGCTGAGCACGATTTAAATTGCTATCTTCATGGCCTACGCATAACATCATATCGTATTATTCTGAGTTAGAAAACATCGTCATTTTGGAAAAAAATATGGAAGAACACGGAATAATTAGAATATCGATAAGAAGATTTTAAATTGACAACATATTTTTTTCCGTCTTGACGTTTTTTGAAGCTTGTACTTTAAGCATAATGACATCATAGTATTGAACCTTTGTGGATGAAAAACAGAAAAACCATTAAAGTTGACCATTATTAAAATTGGTAGGTAGGCCTCTCTGTTAAATAATCGATTCCGGTTCATTACAGCCAAATATCATAATGCCCTTTTACATATTTTACTAAATCTCAAATTGTCTTAGTTCCAAAATGCCTTAATTCCCAAATTGACTAATTTTCAATACAATAAAATGTCATACTAACATTTATTTCAAATACCGAATTATTATTATCAAGACTGAAAGTGAAAATGCATTAGTATCAAAATTACCAAAATTCAAAAATGCTTTTTGTTGACAGGCCCAAAGACCAAAATGACACTGTCTCATAATCAAGGATAGGACAAACGCCCGTCATTTTGAAAACTTAACCCTGTTCTGTACAGACTGAGACTGTGAGACTTCCTTATATTAATAAAAAAAATTAGGTACTAAATAAGAATAAGAATAGTTTATTCGTGACAATACAAAACAAAGGACAAAAGTAATGTTTTATAAATTTATTTTAAGTACCATAATTTATATGTTTCCAGTGACAAATTATTCAAATGACGATGAATTA
Source organism: Acleris emargana (assembly GCA_927399475.2). Lineage (NCBI taxonomy): Eukaryota > Metazoa > Arthropoda > Insecta > Lepidoptera > Tortricidae > Acleris > Acleris emargana. The sequence goes on along the minus strand of OV656835.1, from coordinate 52,596,279 downwards.
AGGCGATAAATCACTTTCGCCAATGGAAAAGAATAAACAAAGTCATTGAAATCAAGTAGTGTCTAATGCGATGATAGAAAAATAGGTAATTTATTGATAAATGTGTTGAAGTACATTAAATTATAATATTTTGAGTAAACTTCTAAAAAAAATATATCATTAGGAAGTCTCTACTGTGTACAGAACAGGGTTAAGTTTTCAAAATGACGGGCGTTTGTCCTATCCTTGCTCATAATACCTAAAATTTTAACCACGCAGTATTTTTAGTGTTACTTATTTATAAATGTAAATAATTAGTTCAGTTTATCACAATTGGTTTAGCAATTTATAACTACTATGCTTTTGTAAACGATCCAACAAAAACTGTCCTTATGAGCAGGGATGTGATTCGCTCAAGAAGCAAAGGTGAGCGAATGTCCGAGTGATCTCCAAGCGGCGTGTTTAAATAGTCCCGTCCGAGCGAACGAAACACATTTTAAGGCGTGCATTTTCAATTTGGCAACGTGGCTCCTCGTACGTATACGGCTGCCTAATTGAGAATGCATTCGCTAATATGTGTTTTGTTAGCTCGGACGGGACTACTTAAACTCGCCGCTTGGACATTCGTAATGAATTCTCGATTGTGCAGAATAAAAATAGTGATAAGATGAAAAACTGTACACTTCAACATAATTTAAAATATTTTCCATATTGACGTTTTTGTGTCTAATACATTTGAGTTTTAGACATTTTGGGAAATGGTATAATTGAAAATTCATCAAAACATGATCAAGTCAAGTTTTAGACATTTCGGAAAATGGTAGAATTGAAAATTTATCAAAATGAGATAGAGTCTAAATGACTTATAGTCATATTAGGAATACGGTAACTTAAAAAGTAGGCGTAAGTCATATCGATCTTTAGACATTATGAGAATAGTCTGTTTTGACATTTTGATATTCTAGGAACACGTTATTATGATATTTGGCTGTAACGAACCGGAATCAAATAATCTATGCTAACTCCGGTTCCCTGACATGACAGTTTACTAGGGTTGACAATATTTTTGGCTTTGATATTTTATTATATTTTTTACGGGGTATTTTGTAACACGTTGTATATACACATTGAAATATTAATATTTCATCTAAATATTAGGTAGCCGTAAAAATGTCTACTCATACGTGACTTTAACCGTATAGAAAAAAAAAGGTTTGCCGGAAACTTGTCAATTTTTCACTGTAATTCTGTTTTATCGGATATAATTTTGTTGTTTTTCATTCTTGTTTTGTTATAAATAATTCAATATGAGTGCGGACAAAACTACCGACGAAGAAGTGTCTTGTCTTGTTTATAGACTACTGGCCCATGCTGAAAAAATTATGGGTCATTTGAACCACCAGGTGACCTATCTAGGACGATATAAGAGCTTAAAATAATAAGATTCAGCACTATGCCGTCACTTGTAAGCTGTCCAACTGAGTGCAGGTGAGAATTCGAAAGTACAGTTAGAGTGAGTACATTTTGGTCACATATTTTTGTACGGCATTCTTACCACCGATAGATCCATGAAAAATAATAAGAAAACGCACAGTGCCGTAAAAAAATGGTGCGCCACAAAGTCGGATTTTATTTTTTATTATCCGACAATCACCAGGGTAAATTTGGTCATTTGATTTTGTACGGCATCTGTGTCATACCATTTCAATACTGCTTCTAATCCATTATTCCGCAACGCCGTACAAAAATCATGCGACAACGGGAAAAAATCGAGGGTTGCAATCCCCTCTCTTTCCGTGGTCCAGGGGGTGATTTGAAAAAGTACGGCTTCGGTTCCAAAACATTATCTAGCACTCAAAAGTACTATTAAAAATAATGCCGTCATAAAATGATTGTTCATTTGAATGTATATCAATAATTATCTTCATTTCATCGTATCCTTGATTTTTAGAGCTGTAAAATCATTTGATCCTGTACGGGAACTTTTTTTTTAACATAATATTGTAAAATACTATTATTACATAGTATTGCCGTTCAAAAGAAACCATTCTAAAAAGAATTATAAAGAAATACAAAAACTGAAATTTTGTAAATTATTGTAAAAGTTTAAATATCATAGATTAATGAAATATAGCAGTTTTTTACATTTTATCCCTTGTTTTAAATAGTATTAACATAGATAAATTAGGAAAAAATGATGCCGTACATTTTTATGCAGACCATAATATCTTTTAGGCTGATGAAAGTGACACTACAACAAGGGTACTTTATGGCCATCTGATACAGTACGGTATTAACATATTTTCGAAGAGAACAATTGATAATATGATAAAATCACTATGACGTCTAACTGAAAGATAGATACGTGCTCTTCAGGTTCTTCGTTATTTCCGCTATTCTCGTTGGCGTCGGGATCAACAATTTCTTCTATTTTTCGTTTGCCGGATAAGTTTGTTAATTGTTTATAACACTTTTGATGGTATCCTTTTTCCTCAAGATCTTTGGGCAATTGAATTGAAGCAACATCCATGGATCTTCTGGAGGTGTTAGACTGTTGCTTACTCCTAACCTCAATTGCTTCGATGCAATTTTTTAAAATTGCGCTTGACAGACATTTTATCCGGTTATCAATAGGATCACCTGGCAAATCACAAATAAAACAAACACGTTCTTGCTCATTTTCTTGAACACTTCTTTCACTTTCACTAGATTTTTCATTCTCCACGAGGTCAGACATGATCGGAGTGCTGACAACACGTAAACAACAGCTGTTTTCAATCTCCGCGTCGACTCCGAAGTGAACAGTACACACATACTAATCGAACTATGTGTGAGAGAGCGCAAACACCTTCTTTCTTTTTGATTTTTTCTTTCTCAGTTTTTTTTCCCCTTTGGACTAACGACAATGTACGGCATATGAAAAAATATTATCTATGCATAAAATACTTTTAAAATAAATTTATTTCATGTTGTGTCAAATCACCCCCTGGACCACGGAAAGAGAGGGCATTGCAACCCTCGATTTTTTCCCGTTGTCGCATGATTTTTGTACGGCGTTGCGGAATAATGGATTAGAAGCAGTATTGAAATAGTATGACACAGATGCCGTACAAAATCAAATGACCAAATTTACTCTGGTGATTGTCGGAAAATAAAAAATAAAATCCGACTTTGTGGCGCACCATTTTTTTACGGCACTGTGCGTTTTCTTATTATTTTTCATGGATCTATCGGTGGTAAGAATGCCGTACAAAAATATGTGACCAAAATGTACTCACTCTAACTGTACTTTCGAATTCTCACCTGCACTCAGTTGGACAGCTTACAAGTGACGGCATAGTGCTGAATCTTATTATTTTAAGCTCTTATATCGTCCTAGATAGGTCACCTGGTGGTTCAAATGACCCATATTTTTTTCAGCATGGGCCAGTAGTCTATTACTTATATAATTTCTTAAAAAGTAAAACTTTGATTTTTTTGTTGATTATTTCATTGCATGTTTGAAAAAAGCACTATACATATCTCGGCGGGAAATATGGGGTTGCCCCGGCCTCTATAGTAATGTACTATTATGATAGCTTCAAATATTCCTTGGAAACAACTAGAAAATAAGAAATATATCGATTTCCTAAAATGCATTGGTGGGAATTAATAATACGGTGAATATACCGTCAGAATCAAACCTAAGATTACGGTATTTACCAAAAAAGTGTGACGATACTTTCACTTCCATACGGCAAGATATTGGTAATTTCTATATTTACGTAAGTGTAGATGAAACAAAAGACCAAACACAGCGAAATGTTGCTAATGTTATCGTTGGAGCATTTAAGGGGACCAATTCAAGCAGACCTCATATAATCGCTTGTCAAGTTCTTGAAAGAACGAATAATGAAACTATTAAGGATTTGATAGTTAACTCATTCAACAATCTCTTTCAAAATGACAATTATCACGAAAGAGTGGCGTTATTGCTTACTGATGGAGCTGCTTAAGTATATGATAAAGGCAGGCCGGACACCACACCGTGACACGGAGACAGGGCGAGGCTTATTCGACGATGTGAATAAATTAATATCAAGTATAAAATCGGTATTTTTAAATTCCCCCTCGAGAGTGAGAGTATTAAAACAGCTTTACCCTGACATGCCAAAACCACCACGACCGATTATAACAAGATGGGATACGTGGATTGAGGCCTGCATGTACTACAGAAAATATTTGGACGAGATCACTAATATTATTAATGCTCTAAATGAAAGAATACTAGTTAAGTAAGGCGTGCAAAATTAGCAATTAGTAAACCAAATCTAAGACAGTGGAAGTCGTAAGAGGCGACTAAGGGAATAAACGCTTGTAGTACTGTTAGGCGATGGGCTTGCTACCTGTCACTAATATACACTGTTAGACATCTTAGCCTAATTGTGCAAATTGTGGTTACAGAGTTATCAACAAGTTTTTAGAGTTGTTGGTAATTCTGTAGATCTGCCTACCCCACTCTGGGAATGAAGGCGTGAAGGTATGTATGTATGTATCTAAGACAGAACAAAATTTTTTATAACGGAAAATTGCACCGTTTTGGTTGAATCCACTCAACATATGGAGCATTCCACGGTTCGTACGGGACAAATCGTACGCATTTTTGAAGATAAAATAAAAATAATGTAGCAAACCGAGAGTTATCCTACACAACTTGCAACAAATATTAATAAAGGACTAAGGGATGTGTACTACACCGTTACTTATTTTTCTAAAATGTAACACATTTATAAGTAAATCCAAAAATTAGTACCGTTTGTACGGGACATGCCTAGTCTACCGTGTTTCCAGTTTTGTTTAATCTTGTCTATATTTTAGCGAAATTGGAGTAATTAATGGATAAACAAAAATATACTTTTATAGACACATGCATACATCGCTGCTTCCCATGAATAGTGGCATAACTTAAAATTGGCAAATTTGCAGGAAATCAGTTCAAATAAATGACAAAATATAAGTTGGTATAACTTCTATTGCAATAAATATATATAGATCTACATTCTTGTTTTAGCTTACTATTTTTATAAGGTTTCCTGTTATTAAGTTATTTATATCCTTTTGTAACAATAACTATTAAAAACTATGAAAAGTATGAAGTGATTCTTACTTGTTTCGCTATATAAAATTCTAAATTATTGAGAACAGCGTCACAATACAAAAAGTGACAATGCAAATGAGATCAAATTAAAACTTATAACGTTACATTTTAAGTTGGGCCGTTAAAAGATATGATTTATGTCTTGAACAATGTCACATTTAGACTTAGAACATTACAAAATATCTTTTTAAATCAATAACAATGACATTATAATACTTTCAAGTATTATTTTACACTTATAACTATGTATTATAAATACAAATAGGTACTCTTAAACATTTCAGGGTAATTTGAGGGTTAGGTACACTAAAAAAACTAATCAAATAAAACCTCTCGAAATATGTAACATTTTAAATAATTTAAAAATAAAGACTATCTAAGTATTTTAACAGGAATTCGGACCAGTCTTACATTTAATGAGTTGTTACTTGAGTTAAAAAAACTGCCAAGGTTATTTTGATTTTGAACATTGAAATTAGGATCTTTTATGCTATCATCAGAACCATAATCTATTTCACCATCAGAATCATAATTTAACGTGCGGTCGTCGTTTGACAAGTTCGAGAAAGCTTCCCTTCTGTGTTCATAACATCTCGGTATTTTTATCGGTGTATCAATCTTGAAATCAATGTTACTGTCACTAATACACTGGGAAACATCTTAGCCTACTTGTGCAAAATGTGGTTACAGAATTATCAAGAAGTTTTAAGACTTGTTGGTAATTCTTTAGCTCTGCCTACCCCACTCTGGGAATGAAGGCGTGAGTTTATGTATGTATGTATGTATGTAAATCAATGTTAATTTTTTCAAACATATTTTTTGTTCGTTTGTTTGCCACTGAAATAATAAAAATAAACATTTATTCTATTTACCTACGTCACAACATTTAAATAACTTACTACTTACGTTAAGAAGGATGTAAAGAATGTAAATAAATAAATTTATAACAATAAAGTTATTTCAATAATAACTTTAATACTCAACTAATAATGAGATACAAATTACGGTAGAAATAAATCTATAAGTATTCCCGTAACGACCCCCCCCCCCCCCCCTTACTTCGCTTCGGTAAAAAAGTTACTTTTGGATTTCTAATGGTAAAATAATCAAATTACAAACAACCAAACAAATCCAACAAAAATACGCAGTAAGTAGGTAGATACCTATTCATTATTTAAAAGGTATTTGAACTTCACCGCAATCTATGCCGAAAGGCGGCGCGGTGTGGTTCGGCGGCTTCTTTTGAGCTTGCCGCCGCGAGTCAGCTAATACCTATCAATATTCGCTATGTTTATAAATAGGTACTAATAATGTAGGTACTTTACATAAACGATAGGCGGTTTGCGTAATAATGCTTGCCCATTTCTATTTTGTAACTTACCTACCTATTCGTTTACCTACTCTTCTAAAACATTAGAAAAACATCATGAATACGAGTTGCGTAAACTTAGCTTAAATTGGACAGCTCATTTTGTGTGTTAAGTGGTAGCTACTCGTACTTACCTAGATAGACTATTTTGCCCTGCAACGGATTATTACCATACCTACCTACTTACAATGATTGTCACAAACAATGACCGATTAAGTTTTGAGTCATGAGTTTATAGTAAATTTTATGTTTTATGCGTTCCATTACATGATAGTGTTATAAATGTTTACTTACTTTTACTTGAAGGCTGTCACGTCCCAAAATAATCCAGTATTTCACAAAAACCTTGAACCACAATAACCATTTACTATCTGCAAAAGTGTCCTTTCACTAAAATTTCACATAAAAAGTAGAAATTAATTTTGTTTTATTTTGCGAAGTGTCGTTATTCACGAGAACAAACGTGTGAATCCTCGGAATGACCTGTTGCAACTGACGAAGTGTCAGTGTTGCCCAGAAATCGCGTCTTGAATGGACCAATCACATAACTAGCCGCACTGCTTGGTCATTTTAGGTAATATGAATCTGATATTTGTGTACCTACCATACAATACGGCACATTTTAAAGCGATCTGTATCAATAACTCAAAATTAACCTATTTTGCTTTGTGTCACTATTCTAGGGAAGCAACGACATGTTAAATGAAACGAAAAATATGTGATGAAATATTTATTTATTAAAAAGAAAAAAAAAATCTCAACCGTTTGTACGGGACAAAAAATGTTTGTACGGGACTTGTACGAAATGTAGTTTTTAATAAAAAAGTTATACCTACTATAAACTGAAAAACTTAACATTGTTGTCTCCCAAAGCGTGTATTTTGCATTTTATTTCACTGCCATTGACAAATATGTCATGAAATTTCGATATTCCTGGTATAGGTTTTACAGCTTCCCAGGGGTCGTATTTCTGAATATTATCAGCTATTTGGGCAGCTGATATGTAGTAAATTGTTGTAGCCGGTACCAAGGTGGATGCTAATGCAGCAAATTCTTCTGCATTTTGTATAATGGCGACATTACCTTGGCTGCGGGTTTTTTGTTTTTTGTTTTTTTTTTTGTTAGCCTGTTTTTACCGAAATAATATTTAAAAGAGGTAACTTCTGGGTCTTTAAGAATATTTCGTTATATTTTATATTTATTGGACTATATTTTTTCATGCACTAAAAGTTACCATTTTCCGTGGAATGCTCCTACATTTTTTAACCTAAACCGTGATTGTAATCTTTGACGGTCCTAAGCCCGAAACAAGTATGAACTATAACATTGTAAATGGTGATTTCGTCATTAAACACGGCGCACGGTACCCACAATTAATTGAAATAATGGGAAAAAAAATAAATGCTACTTCTCTGACCTCCTAAGGTTTTTAATTTTTTAATGTGATATTCGGATTCAGCATTGATTAAACTATCTCTCCTGTTTTGGAAGTTGTTGATCAAAAAACAACCTGTATTATGTCCGTAATAACTAACTGTATTTAAACTGTATAAAATATCATATCCGTAAATAAATAACTAGCTGTATAGAATATTGTAAGCAAAAATTTGTTAGTCTTTTTTACATATACCTACTTAACCTTTTTTCATTATTTAAGTTGAAACTGGCACCTAAGTAAAAAAAGCTATATTATAAAATACAAATTCGCCGTGTGGTTGCCGGCTTAAGCCGCGTATCCACTAGAGGCAGCCTCGGGTCGAGCAGCCTCGACTTGAAGCAAACTGCCTCAGTTTGAGGCTGCTCGCAGTGAGGCAAAGCCCGAGGCACGTTGTGGATCAGCTCGAGGCGAATCGCCTCAGCTTGATCCGCAGCCCAACCTGCGCAGAGTGCGCAACGTGTGTGCAGTTTACAGCCAAAACGCGATGGCACCAGACGCGCGTCGAGTAGCTGCTGCTTTGATTGCAATTGCAATCATTAAAAAGAAGAGGAAACAACAAAGAGCTATTCAAAAGAGGAAGCACCAATGGTGGATTAAAGAATTATACCAGAACAGAACACGACACGGGTGTAAGCACTTGCTCAAGTACATATAATTTTATTAATTGAATTGAAGTTTCGTTATCCATTGCGACCTGAGGCGACGCGTCCCGTCTCCACTAACGCATGGCTCAGACTGAGGCTCCTTTGAGCACGGCAAAAAAAACCGACAAACCATGGCTCGGCTCGCGGCGACGAATTTGTCTCGCGTCGCGGCGGGCCTCAGGTTGAGGCAGCGTCTCCACTTGCGCAGCCTCGGGGCGAGGCAGCCGCTCGACCCGAGGCTGCCTCAAATGGATACGCACCTTTAGAATTGTGCCACTCCATGTCTTCCCGTGGAAGTCGTGAGAGGCGACTAAGGGAATAAAGGCTTGTAGTGCTGTTAGGCGATGGGCTTGCTACCTGTCACTAATATACACTGTTAAGCATCTTAGCCTAATTGTGCAAATTGTGGTTACAGAGTTATCAACAAGTTTTTAGAGTTGTTGGTAATTCTGTAGCTCTGCCTACCCCACTCTGAGAATGAAGGCGTGAAGGTATGTATGTATGTATAAAATACAAAAAAAAACCTTTTACAAAACGTGTATAATGAATGTGTAAAAAAATGATAATGAATATAGAATTACCTACCTATTTCTAAGAACCAAGATGTGTCGATCTGTGTTATTTTATTTATTTAAGCGGGACATTGAACTGTTATCCAGATGTGCGACTTAATAAAAAAAGGCCAGCAAAGATATTTATATGAATCATATATCTCGAATGACAGTGAAGATACAGAGTTCTGTTTGAATCTTAATCGTGCTGCAATGGTGTGTTTCGAAATGCATCGGAATTGCATGTGTTTTATCATTGACCTTATATGGGTAGATTAAACTGTGTGCATTTTACACAATTAAATATGTTTTTGTATCGTGTTGTAAGTTATTTAAACGTTTACATTAGCAATCACGTTAATTTAAATCATTATTTGACTTGATGCGGTGTTCACCAAAAGTTAAACGGACGATTGGAGCTTTGACGGATAACAAAAAGCCGAATGGTCAGGGTCAGTTAAGAGAACAGACAGTTAAATTATAGTTAGTTATATACAGGGTTATTGGTAAGTATTCCCTTAGTCGCCTCTTACGACATCCACGGGAAGACATGGAGTGGCACTATTCTAACCCGGCAACCACACGGGAATAAAACAATAAAATCATAATTTTTTTGTAGCTTTTGTACAAGGTAAACTTGCTGTTCTTATGCAATATTAAAGGTAGAATTATCTGTATACGTTTAGGAATGCAAGACCAAAAAGTAAAAAAAAAAACATGTTTTTTGTATCAGTTTATCCAACATAAATGACACAAAAACAGAAAATATTACTTACTTTTCCGTAGGGTATTATGGGACTAAAATGATTGCAACTGATCTCCCCCATAACCCCTAGAGGGGAATAGGTCGCCTTACCAGTAACCCTGTATAGCGTAAATTTCAAGCATCCTATAACTGAAATTGCGTCATCGGCCTATCATCGGCACAAAAAGTAAGCTCTCTGATTATGTGCATTACTGAACATTGGCTTAGACAAGCCCAATTAATTATTGATTTTGTAAAATTTAAATTACATAGTTAGTTATTTTGCTAGATGAAATGTTTGGATAAAGAAATATTTACGAGATTACAGCTGATTACCTCTTATTTCGAGGTTGACTTTTTCATTTTTATTTGAGTATGCTAAAAAATATTTAAGTCCTCAAAATAATGAATCATGTAACGAAAATCGACTGGTCCACGAGTCTGGTGTCCGTATACTATACTTAAATATTCAACGTCGGTTATGCATTTTTGTTGAAAATGTTGCTATTGGTTTTTAAATGCTTTAGCTTTTATTTAGCCAATACTTAGTAAGCTACTTTTAGCGACACTTTTCATTTGTTTTTTTTTAATTTAAAATGTAGAATAAATGTTTTAGTCATCCATCATAAACATTTAGTATGAAAATCTGCGTCATGGTCATAGTTGCCGACGACGCCCAATGACGACAACGTAGTAACGGTAATATGTTTTAAATGACTTACGCCTTCGGCGTCTTCAACGACATCTAGCCTGAGCGAGCCTAGCGTGGTCCACTTGCAGGAAAACGGTGCGTGCACCGCGCACTGCCCATGCACCTTGAACTTGCACTGCTCGCAGACCAGCGTGTTCGACCAGCCCAGCGTGGTGAGCAACTCGCGGCACACATTGCAGAAATTCGGCCGAGCATTCGACGCAGTAATCCTACAACAAGGGAATAATGTAACACTGTAAGTTCAATATTTTCTTGTAAAATGACAATCGGCAATTGTAGCATAAAATGGCAAAAAATGGCATTGGTGAAGGTCACGAAGCGGGGCATTCCGCATTCATTCTCAGTCAGTGAAAGTCTCCTGTATAATGTCATTAACTAAGCAAACGCTGGCTTTAAACATAACGCACCTTCGGTAGGACAAGGGCACAATTGCCCCTATAATCATATAATACATTGTGCCCTTGTTCTACCGAAGGTGCGATAAGTTACGGTTATATACGAGGGCAGAGTGAAAAGTCTGGAAAAAATTAAACATTATTTTTTTTTGGTCCAAGTAAATATTTATTTTTCAACGTAGTCCTCATGTAACTCAATACACTTGGTCCATCGCTTTTCTAGCTTTTCGTTTCCTCCGTATAGTACGATTTCTCCAACCCTTCAAAATACGCATTGGTTTCTGCGATGATTTCTTCGTTGGAACCAAATCTTTTTCCACCAAGCCATTTATTTAAGTTTGGGAAAAGAAAATAGTCGCAGGCGGCTAAATCTGGAGAATAAGGCGGATGCGGGAGCAATTCGTAACGCAACTCGTGGATTTTAGCCATAGCAACTGCACAAGTGTGGACCCGTGCGTTGTCTTGGTGAAAAATGATTTTCTTTTTCGCCAAATGGGGTCGTTTTTCCATTAAAACTTCATGAAATCGCTGTAACAAGTTGGCATAATATTCGCCGTTAGTCGTTTTACCTTTCTGAAGGTAATCAATATACAGTGTGTCTCTGACCTTGGGGCTTTAAATTCAACGATCGATTCTACTCGCTAAACTGAACTACTTTTGTTCTGCAACATGAAAAAATAACTTAAATTTAGATAACTAATTGATGTTAAAGTCTAATTGTAAAATCAGTGTATTACATACTGGCCATGTAATCACTATCTCATGGTACGGGGGCGACATTACCTTGGTACGGGGGCTAAAGGAAAATGGAGAATTGGATCGCGTACATTGAAAATTAGATTTAACTTGTATGATAAAAAATAAATTTAAACTGAACATATTTTTAACAACTTACAGAACAAAAGAAGTTTAGTTTCAGGAGTAGAAATGATCTATGCATTTAAAGCCCCAAGGTCAGAGGCACCCTGTATATATTACACCACGAGCATCCCAGAAGACAGTAGCCATAACTTTATTCGCCAATAAAACTGCTTTGGCCTTCTTTGGTGCAGGTTCACCTGAAGCAATCCATTGTTTTGACTGCTCCTTGGTTTCTGGTGTATGATGATGAATCCAGGTTTCGTCAACAGTTATGAAACGACGCAAGAAGTCCTTTTCATTACATCTAAACTTCGCCAAACATGCCTCTGACAGGGTCACCCTAGTGCGTTTTTGATCTACTGTGAGCAATCGCGGCACCCAACGGGCGGAGAGCTTCTTCATATCCAAATAAGTGTGAAGGATATTACGAACCCGTTCGTCTGAAATGCTTACAATATCAGCTATCTCACGGACCTTTATTCTTCGGTCGGTCAATACGATGTCATGGATTTTGGTGATCATCTCTGGTGTAGTGACCTCAACTGGGCGTCCGGGTCGGTCGGCGTCAGCAGTGCTTGTACGGCCACAACGAAAATCCGTAAACCACTTGTGGATCATTTTAATCGATGGAGCAGAGTTCCCGTAATATTTGTCTATTTTTTTTTTGTATCCGTAATGGTTTTTTACGCAAAAAATAATGTTTAATCAGAACACGAAACTCGCTTTTCTCCATGTTTGCAAACACCAAAGTGATTGTTTCTTTTTCATAGCTGTCAAAAAAAAACTAGTCGTGTGAACTGGCTGAAAATATACGATTTACCTCCAAAAAGGCTGCATTACAAATTGACATTAATGAATTTGTGAAGAAAATACCTTTAATATGATTTTTACCAGACTTCTCACTCTGCCCTCGTACCTATGCTATACTTAAATTCCGTATTTAAGATAATATGGTTGGAAAACGCAAAAGAAAATACAATTTTTTTTATAACGTTATTTTCTATCTATTAGACATAAAGTCCAGATTTTTAATTATTTTGATATTTTTTCCAAAACTGTATAATTTGACACTAAATATAAATAAATATTCTTAAATCAGGAATTTTTTGATCAATAAACTTCGGGGATAACTAACGCTCATTTTTCGTAAATTTTTTGCTATAAATAAAAAATGACGGGAGATAAAATAATAAAAAAAAAATGTTTTGAAATTTGCAGAATGAGCCCTCACTCCATGTTTTTAGTGAATTAGATGTTTTATTTTCTACTATCCCAAAACCAGTGATTATTATGGGAGATTTTAATTCTCAACATAGATCATGGGGTAGCTCATTATCCAACTGTCATGGTGAGGACCTTTTAAGCTTATCAGATAAACATAATCTCTGCATACCTTCGATCAACAATACAACTAGATAACGGGTCAGAGAACAAAACACGGCCCAGCGAATATATACCCACTTCAAATTGGGAGCTTATTTCAATTTAGTTCGTTGTCAACTGCGCCAACAGTGACACGTGTCACAATGCCTCAATGCGTTTTCAGAAACTGCAAAAATAATCACCGTTACAAAAATCTTTCCGACGGAATATTATACTTTCGGCATGTAAATGTCGATTCGTAATATTAATTGATAAATAGCTAAGTCTTTCTAATAAAAAAAAATATTTTAGTTTCGGACCAACAATTGTCAATATTTGGATGTTGGGGAACAGTATGTCAATGGAGTAGTTTTATACTTTATATTATTGCAGTAATAAATTAAATATTAGTTTGTGGATTCCTCGTGATCCATTTTATTGTGCGATATAGAGTTATATTGTCGCGAGTGAACGGCAGGAGTTTTTTAACTGATGAAGACCAAAGATGAACACCGGAAATCATTAATCATAATTGTTTAACGGGCAGTGATGAGATTTCTCTATTAAGAATATGAAATTACTTTTATTCACGTAATGCATGTAGTGAAGTGCAATTGATGGTAAAGTACCGGGAGAACTCTTTAATAATTAACGGCCCTGCATATTGGATAGCGAAATATTGTTAAGGCTGATTGGAAATTGTTATTAGACTATAAGGTTTTTTAATGTAATGAACGAGTATAATTATGTGCTGTAGAAAATCTCAATGATATGAGAAATATCACTAAAAAGCGATTTTTCTTTTTAAAAATAAAACCGTCTTCAAAAATCCACTAAACATACATCGCTTCACATTTGTTCCCCTGCCCTGTGGTGTAGGCAGACACTACGGAATGCCAGGTGCACCGGTCTAAGCATACAAGTATAACTTTCGCTTCCTCTACATTCATAATTTTGACCCACTGAACAAGGTGAAATAAATGACCGGTCTCCTAGAAATTCCCTATCGTTGCCTAACAGCTATATCAAATATATGATATTTTATAATTATATCCAAGCCAGTGTCAAGTAGGTATACTTACACAAATAGCAATGCCACATGATTTTTGCCACCGACATAATAAGTCAGTCGATATAAGTTTTTCAAGTAGCTATTAGGGTTTTTGAAGACGCTTTTACTTTTTGTTGCTAAAAAAATAAATGATGGGTTACGAGCCCACAATATTATTTATATCATCTTAAATAATAAAAATAGCGTTGAGTTTTTGTTTAAATGAAACCCACCTGAGTCGTCAAAACAGAAATAATATTAAGTATAAAGCTACTCCATTTGTACTCTGTTCGCGGTGACATTGGCACTCCGCTAGTAGAAGCTGCATAAGGAAAAAAACGAGCCTCTAGTCGAAGCGACATAAGATGATAAATTGTTTCATGCAAAATTAAGCTTTGCGTTAATGATATACCATTTAAATTAGGATGTTTTATTTTGACAATGATTTTATACAAGTATGAAGTTTGTATAGGTCGCCCTAGGACACTTGTGTCGGTTGGTATGTCGATGCTGCATACTTAATAATTGGTCTCGCACGCGTCGCACGGAACCAACAGAGAATGATAGTGCTATTGATTTAACCATAACATCTCCTAGTCTAGCTTCCACTATTTATTGGGAAACTCTACACTCTACACATGGCAGTGACCATTTTCCAATAGTCTTAAATTTATCTGTGTTCATAGTTAATAATATTCCTAGGCCTCCTCATCGTATGAAATATAGATTAATTCGTGATAATTGGAGTGACTACAAGCAAAGTATGGAGAATAAAGTCCAAAATCTTGTGCCTATTACAGCACATAATGTAAGTACTTCTGCAGAAGTGTTTAATCAAAATTTAATAGAAGCTGCAGACACATCCTTCCCGCTTAAAAAACTAGCTTCTGATAAGTTACCATGCCCACCATGCACTAACGAGCATTTTGCTTTCAAAATCGGACAAAAGTAAAAAATCCAAATGTAGCTAATGACACAAAGACCATAGTTATTTTATACCTAAGTTAACGTACTATCCGGGAAAGGGTTTGAAGTAGACCCTTTCCGCACCCCTCCGCTGCACAGGTAGTCGGAATCTAGACATCTCGTTCAGAACGCACGCCTACATTCTCGATACGCTCTATTTCTTGTTAACTTTTAGTTACGAGTTATATGTTTTTTTGGAGTTAAAGTGGCAAGTTTGAGTTATGGATCCTTTGGAATAAAGTACGAGGGTGCATTGAAAAGTTCTGAGCCTAAGGTTGAATATAATAAAAAAAAACAAATAAATACTGGCAGGTCAAAGTGCCATATTTAGTCGCCATTATGCACTATCTTTTGTTTTTTTCCTGTCACAATTTTGCATTTTATGCTCGAACTGCTACATAAGGTCACTGATTTTTCAAGTAATGGATAAAATTGAGCACCGTTCTGTCATAAAATGTTTGCAAAAGAAGGGGTTAACACCAAAACAAATATTTGAAGATATGAATCAAACATAAGGGCAATCTGCTCCATCGTATGCTATCATAAAAAGATGGGTAGCTGGTTTCAAACGTGGCCGGGAGACTGTTCAAGATGAGCCTAGGAGTGGGCGGCCGTTGACGGCTATTACGGACGAAAATGTCAATAATATATTAGATGCGATAATGAAGGATAGGCGATTGAAGATTGTGGAGATAGCGGAAGCAATGGGTATTTCTTATGAGCGGGCACAGAACATCATCACCGATGTTCTTGGATTTTCTAAGGTGTCAACCAGGTGGGTGCCTAGACTGCTTTCAGTCGAGAACAAACGAGTACGTGTTACAATTTCCCAAGATTGTTTATGTATGTTTCAACGTGACTCCGACGATTTTTTCAATCGTTTTATAACTATGGACGAGACATGGGTCCACCACAGTACACCAGAATCGAAAGAACAATCCAGGCAATGGAAAAGACCAGGTTCACCACCACCCAAAAAAGCCAAGGTCATTTTGTCAGCTAATAAGGTAATGGCCTCAGTTTTCTGGGATTGCAGGGGGGTTATCATGAATATCATGATAGACTATCTCGAAAAGGGCAAAGCAATAAATTCGGACTACTATTGTGCTCTTTTATGTCGTCTGCGTGAGGAAATTAAAATAAAGAGACCTGGAATGCTGTCGAAAAAAGTACTGTTTCACCAAGACAACGCTCGCGTTCACACTTCGGCGAAATCAATGGCACAAATATATGATTGTGGATTTGTAGTGCTGCCGCATCCCCTTTACTCGCCGGATCTAGCTCCTCCCGATTATCATCTCTTCCCAAACCTCAAAAAACACTTGGGAGGACAAATATTTTCGACAAATATGGAGGTACAAGAAGCAGTAGACTCATATTTTAACGACCTCAGCGATTCTTTTTTTGTTGATAGGATAATGAAGTCGGAGGCGAGGTGGACTAAGTGCATTGACCTTCATGGAGAATATGTCGAAAAATAAAATTGTTATAAAAAGTGAGCCCGTTATTTTTTTTTACCAGGCTCAGAACTTTTCAATCCACCCTCGTATGTACTTAATTTAAAAACCAAAACATTATGACTTTGTTAAAAAAATTATAGCATTTAGGCCCATCATCTAAAGAAGGGTAAAAAATTGGTTTTTCTTTGTTTTTCTTTGACAAAAAAGGGGTTTATGTTATAGTGTCGAGGAAGATCGAGTAATTTTTTTTTTATATAGTATTCTATAGGATATTACCCTGCTGTAACAGTAAAAACACTTTCCACATCTTTCCACGACTTTGAATTAAAGGACTTTAAAGTGCATAGGTATTTTTCAATTTTGTAAACAATTTTCATTTTGTCGCAGGTTTGACATCTAATCCATTGATCAGCTGTGGAAGAAAAAGTAAACCCAGCAAAAGCCAGCCCTTTATAAAAGAAACAATAGGGTATTTCTCCAGACCGAGCCATTTTGCGTGACTTCGGTGGCCGTTTTTTTTTTTGAAAATTCTTATTTAATGTAATACTTTTTTTGAACTAGCTTAAATTTAATAATTTTAGGTGGTAATTTGCCTCGGATCGGCCTTGTGCAGCCCGAGATATTAAATATTTAAAATAAAACTGCCACCGAAATCAAAAAAGGACCCACTGAGATCAATATCTCAATAAATTCCACCACCGAATTCAATACTGCGTCCACCGAGATAAACATTTTCAATAAAAACAAAATAAATTTGACAGTTCTTCTTTATTTTTTGATATTTATGATTAACAGAATGATTAATACTTTAATTATTTAGTTGGACCCATGTCTGATCACAGATAATAGGTAATTGAATTTAAATAAAAAGTTTTTTCTCTAAATCTTCTCCTGATCAGCTGACCTACATATTTTTCTATAAGTAGTAATTTATTTGGTTAGAGTTTCGAGACCAGAATACATCTCGAAACTCTAACCAAATAAATAACTTCTGATTAACAACGCACATGATCAAATATTAATAATCACAATAAAATAATGTAACTAACAACAAATATTTACTAACCTACATTTAATAACTATTTATTTTGGTTTATTACAATGAGATCAACAATCAACGTAAGTGGTTTTTTAGGTGGCTTACCCCAAAAGCGAAATTAATTGCAGTTCTCGATTTAGTAAAATATTTCATTATAATGCAAACAAAACATTGTTTTACTATTGGGAATGTTAAATGTAACACTGTTTGTTTACACACAATAAATTGAAAACTGTAAGAAAATGCTTAGGGTGGACATTGCCTATCCTTTTCTTTAAGCAGTTCGTAAAGCGTGGGGTCACTTTTTATTCTTGCTTTCCGAGCTCGTTCGCAACTTTTTTTTTTCAAGTTTTTGTTCTTTTGTGAGCTTATCCATTTTTATATCTAAAACAAATGTCGTAGGCGTTAGGTTGGCGTAAAAATCAACAAATTATTTTCTTGTATTTCGTAAATAATTGATTTCCATGGATGTAATTTGAATTCGGTGGTCAAAAAGACCACCGAATCCACGGAGATCACACCCACCGAGATCAATATATAACGATTTTTAACAATTATGAGAAGAAGAAAAATAATAGAATATTGAGGTTTTTAATTATAAAACTCATCCCTTTGGGGGTATTTCTCATCTGGTTCACTTTTCACAAAAACTAGAAATTCTACAAATAAATCGCACCACCGAATTTAACAATCACCCTATTCGAAAACCACCGAGCGACGAACTTACCTCGGTAAAATCTGCCCAAATGCCGCGAGACACGTGGGCTCCCTCCAGCAATGGCGGCGTGACTAAATGCTTCCCGACAAGCGGGCAGCGTAGTACCTAACATTTTTCAGTAGATGTGTGCGTATCGTTTTGTAAATGCCACTGTAATCAAGCACTACTCTCGGACGTATCGAAATATACGACACTGCTCTTAAACTGTTCTCATTTATTTATTTTGATATATATAATGTGAATTGTTAACTATATATACACATGTAAAATAATATTAGATATTATTATTTTAGCTTAGATGTTGCTTTTCGAATTATTTTGCGAAGAAATCTGCATTGCGGACTCTCCACCGATGTCAAGTTTCAGCACTTCATTTTTTTTTCCTCAATTTCATAAATAGTTACAACAAGCTTTATGTATGCTCCGTTTAGCTTAAAGTTTATAGCATATGCATATTTTTTTGTGAAAACGTACGGTTTTAAATTCAAGCACTTTTTGCCCCGAACTCGAAAAAATTATGATCTGGAGAAATACCCAATATACCTTTTCAAGCCCGAACCAAATAACGACGATTCATTAATGGATGAAGAAGAATAAATGTATTTTTTTTTCAAATATGTACTTATTTTTACTAAAATATACTTTTAATAAGCTTTTCTATGTATTTTCATTTATTTCCAATTTGAAAATTACTCAAAATATTTTTGTCCGATTTTGAAAGCAAAATGCTCGTTAGTGCCATGGTGGGACAAAGAATGTAGTATTGCTGTTAACGAAAGGAAAAAAATTGAGAAAATATATAATGTGAATATGTCACAAGATAATTTTAATTATCTAATGGAAGTTATTTCCAAAACTAAGAAAACACTTAAAGATAAAAAAAAATAAGTATGGAGGAAATTTTGCTTATCTATATCTCCTAATACTAAGGCCGCGGAATATACGCAGATTTAGATCAGGTATTAGTACAACAAAATTTACAGTTATGCCGCCTTCTCTATACAATAGTTTCCTAGATCGCTTGGCGCCGGCAACGGTCCCCAATATAAACATGTTTATAAACACAACTCCTCCTACTATTTATTCATGCCCATTCGGCCTTGACGCTTTTTTCTCACTTAATGAACTGAAAGGTGTCTTATCGCAGACCAAGGATTCAGCACCGGGCAAAGATGGCATTCCTTACTCTTTGTATTCTCATCTTGGTGATAAGGCTTTGGAGTACCTTTTAGAGGTTATCAATGCTGTCATCATGACAGGTGACATTCCTTTAACTTGGAAGACCCAAATAGTGTTACCAATTCTAAAACCAGGCAAAAATTCCAAGGATCCCACATCTTATCGCCCTATAGCTTTATCGCCAGTTATAATAAAAATTGTTGAACATCTAGTCAAAAATAGACTGGAATGGTATGTAGAAAGTAAAAATCTTATTCCTAATAGCCAATATGGATTTAGGAAGGGTAGGAGTACGATAGATAGTGTAAGTGTTTTTTGTACAGATATTCGTATTGCTTTTTCTCAAAACGAATCCGTTATTGCAGCATTCTTAGATATTAAAGCGGCATATGATAATGTTGTTATAGAAATTTTGATAAATAAACTGAAACATTTCAATATTCCTTACATTCTATCAAATTTTATATTAAACATGTTATCTGGACGGGAAATCACCTTAGATTCCACTGATCTCGCAAGAACCGTGTGGAGAGGCTTGCCTCAGGGCTCGGTACTAAGTCCTCTTCTCTATAACATATACACTTCTGACCTTGAATCCTCCGTCAAAGACTGTAGAATATTACAGTACGCTGACGACTTATTAATATATTCCGTAGACAGCTGTCCGAAAGTTGCGTCCTTCAATTTAACTAGCACATTAAATTATCTTAGGAACTGGTTGAATGAACATGGTTTGGAGCTTTCAGCCTCCAAAAGTACAATTGTTACATTTAGCCGTAAACGTAATTCTCCTCCGGCAAACATTTATTACAATAATGATGTTTTACCTGAAAAGAGCCATGCCAAATTTCTAGGGGTTGTATTAGATTCAAAGCTTACAGGTCATCCACACTGTGAGCATGTAGTATCAAAATGTGAGAAAAATTTAAATTTACTTAGATGTCTCACTGGTGTGTGGTGGGGCGCACACCCTTTTACGTTAAAATTAGTTTATAATGCTTTAATAAGAAGTGTGTTAGATTACGGCACTTTTCTTTTAGAACCCTGTAATATGGCTGCTTTAAAAAGGTTAGATGGTATTCAAGCAAAAGCTTTACGAGTGATTATGGGAGCTATGAAATCTAGCCCCATTAATGCTTTACAAGTAGAGTGTGGTGACCCTCCTCTAGAATTAAGACGTCAGTTTTTGGCCAATCGTTTTTTCTTCCGTACTTTACAGTTTTCCAATCATCAACTTCGTCCAAAAATCCAACTTCTGTCAAATCTTGTCTCATCATGTTCTTATTGGAAGTATAAAACGCCTCCCTATTTGGTAAATAGTTATAATAAATCTTTGGACTTCTCATCTCCTACTTTTCAGACAAACAATTTGCCTCTTTTTGAATGCTTGTTTCAGGCTCTTTTGTTTGAGCCAATAATCTTTTTCAATTTAAATATTGAACGTGATGATCCACATGCAAACATAAACCTGAACTTTATTTTAGATGAACGGTGGCATGATTGGCATCAAATTTATACCGATGCTTCTAAGCGTGGCACTACTGGGAATGTTGGTGTGGGGGTATTTCACAAGCAGTATATGATTATTCAATTGATTAAGCTTCCACCCGAGACGTCGGTATTCACAGGGGAATGTTTCGGCACAGTTAAAGCATTGGATTATATTTTATTAACAAAGCTCAAAAATACCGTTATATTTAGTGACTCTAAGAGCTCTCTTGAATCCATAGTAAAATTTCCATTTCGCTCTAAAACACATTACCCTTTAATTTTTGAAGCAAGAGTCGAACTTTTGCAATGCGTAAAACTTGGATATATAGTAAACTTGGCATGGATACCAAGTCATTGTAACATCTCTGGAAATGAGCGTGCTGATAAATTAGCTAATGAAGCGGTGGAGTGTGGTGAAGTGTTCCCTTATATAAATTTTAGCCATGATGTGGTTACTCTTCCCAGGATTTATCTCAAGGAATCTTGGGAAAAATCCTGGGAAAAAACTTCTAACACCAAAGGGAAATATTACAGGAATATTCAGAAAACTTTACCATTAAAACCTTGGTTTTTTAAGATTCGTTTAAGCAAAAGAGCCACTACAGTCATTATTAGAATGCGTCTAGGCCATATATGTTCTCCTGCCCATCTGGCTCGAATGAAATTAACAAGGAGCCCTGCTTGTGACTGTGGGGATGAGTTTGGGGACTTGAATCATATATTTTTCGCATGCAGTTTGTATGACCATATTCCCTTTTTTGAAAACCTTATTTCCCACCATGTCCCATTCCCTACATATATGAATATCCTACTCTCCTCTCTTGATCCTTCTATTTATTTGTTTATATAATCTTTTATAAATTGTAACAACATTAAAATATAATATTTATTATTTCTTCCTATACTTTTTTACATGTAATCTATTTATTCTGCTATAAAATATAACCAACTACTGTACTGATCCATAGTTCCTTATCCTTTCCGTTTTTTCATCCGTTTTTTAGTAGTAAAATAATCCGTGTTAGTTTCCCTAATTTTTGTTAATAATAAAAACATAAAAAAAAAAAAAACTTGACTAATGGCAAAAGCATTCGTGCGAGTCCAGGAAAAAAAATATTATTTAGCTTCTTTGCCTTTATTGCGAATGAGTGATTTAAACAAATGTTCCGGGAAGTGGGTCCTAAATTAAAGATCGCGACTGTACATACGTCATATTGACATAGATTGTGTGTGACTTCTCTCGCATAAAATTCATTTTGAAATGGCTAGTAATCAGGAAATTAAAGTGAAGAAGCTGTTAGAAAAGCATCCGGAATTAAAATATAATGCACAAAATTCTGCAATATATTGCTCTTTATGTAAAATACAAATTAAATGGCCACAAGATTTTTTTATAAAAAGACATCTGTCATCGGAAGCTCATTGAATAAAATCAAATGCACCCGGTAATAAAGAACAGTTTTACTTAGATTTTATAATTTTCTTAATTTCCTGCAATATTCCCTGGACCAAATTCGATAATCCGCAATTTAAATCATTTTTTGAAAAATATTTTTGTTGCTATTGCTGCAAATAGGTATAAAGTTCCCAGTGAAAGCTTACTGCGTAAAGTTTACTTAAATAAATTATACAATGAAGTGATTGGTTGTATAAGAAATACTGTGGTAGGTAAATATTTATGGATATCAGTTGATGAAACTGTAGATACCATGGGGAAATGTGCGACAAATATTATTATTAGAGAATTACACAAGAATTGATCTAAAATAAAATTTCTTCTCTCATGTAAAGTTCTGGATAAAGTAAATGGCGAATCTGTGGCAAGGTTAATAATAAGTCAACTGCTGTTTTGTGGCAGAATTCGTTTGAGCAAAACTTAGATAAAGTCTTTTTACTTTGTACGTGCGGCATATATGCTAAAAGCCGGATCAATTTTGAAAAAACAATTTCCTAACTTGAAGCACATTACTTGCATAGCCCAAGGACTTCATCGTGTTGCTGAGGAAATTAGATCCGAATACAAAAATGTGGACCACTTGATAGCTAACGTAAAGAAGATATTTTTGAAATCGCCACAGAGGGTAGGACTGTTGACAAATATCCACTTCTATCTCTACCACCGGCACCATTGGTAACAAGATGGGGTACTTGGTTGAAAGCAGCTGTGTACTATGCTACACATCTTGATTCAATTAAGTACATTGTCTTTCAATTTAACAGTCGAGAGGCAGTAGCCATATGAAAGGCAAAATAAATATTATCTTATGAAACTTTAGGCAACGATTTGATTACGATTAGTGAAAACTATCAGATTATTATCGATGCTATAAATGCCTTGGAAGGTAACTATTTGTCTTTAGTGGAGTCTTTAGAAATATTGGACAGTGTGCGAATTGTATTGCGTTGGAGTGCATAAAAAACTTTTTTTTTTTTTTTAAGACGTTTTAAACAGAATCCCAGATTACGAAATTATTCAAAATTATTCTGAGACTGGGAAATTATGAGGTTGAGAATGAACCCTTAGTAGATTATTACAAATACGCACTTCTCACCTCAACTGCAGCAGAGCGTTCCTTTTCGACTTACAATAATTATAGAACCAATAATTATAAGTGCAGAAAATCTTGAGAATATTATGGTTAAAGAATCTTTATTCTCATAAGAATTTACATAAATTCACTTACATGAGAACGCAATATGTTTAGAGTTACAATTAAACGTGCGTGCTTACATTCTATAAGATGAATAACAACCTAACTAAATTAACCATGTGGGTACATTCATATTTCATTCAGTACGGTAGGTTGCTGAGCATCGATATTATACTAAAGGTAAAGGTGCTAGGGTAGCAAATTTTACAATAATGTATGCGGTAAGTGGATGCGGCATGCGTCGCTTAAATTAACATTATCAGATTATAAGAAAATTAAGATTATTATTAAATTACAAATATATATACATACATATTTTTATATTTACCCAATTTTAATTTTAATACTGTTATAATACAGTTTTACTATATTATGAGCTAATTATATTTGTTCTTTATGTACGCTATATTATTGTTTGTAACGATGTAATGCAGTTTTACTATACAGGGTGTCTGGAAAACCTTCGGAGAAATTTTAACTGTAGATAGGGTGGATGATTTGGATCATCCCTATATTGGTAACTTTTGTTTAAGTTAATATTTGACTGAGTTACAGACAGATTTATCATCGACTTTCCTGACGATGCTCTCAGTGTGCCCCATCTTAACTGATTCATTCATAATATCGTCGGTGATACTGCAAAACCGCGTAAGTAACAAATTTATGATAGAGCAAAATAAACCTTACGGTCTTATTAAAAAGGTGCATTTTGCTCCTTATTTAAAATGTCACTTACGCGGTTTTGCAGTTTCACCGACGATATGTGTCACAACGTAATGTAAATAAACAAGTTGTTCCTTATGAACAATGTTTCCAATCATGGTCAAAAGCTCCATGGAGTTTAGAAAACTGACACATTATCCTGTAATGTGAATGAAAAGACGGTGTCTGATAAGGGCTATTATGTGAAATAATCTAAAACTGAAACTTACGATTATGATTTTTACTCACACTTTTCTCACACTCACACGGCTAAAATAGCACTTGCACTCGTAGCCACATTACTTCTTTTACGAGATCATGAATCATGGCTGTATTTCATTGATTTGTACCACTATCAGGGCTTCCGACGAATAAAAAACACAATAATTAATTATTGACAATTTGACATATTATCTTTTTAAATCTTGGACCATTAAAACTCTTTATGAAAAGAGTTTTAGGTTTCATTTGTAAACAAAAAATTCTACCTACACGTTACGTTTTATCAAAATTACATTTAAAGCTGGCATCATAATGTTGTTGCTAGATATTCGTATCATAGAAGAAACAGAAAAATAGGATCGCTTTGTAAGAAGAGGTCGACGTGATTACACTCTGTGGTAAAAACCCTTAAAAGAAAAAGGCCACTAAAGCCGGCTACTCACACACCTGCTGCAGGGGCAATATGGGAATTGGACCCTAGATTGCCTCCTTAATTGTGATGTGTGTAGGCAAGCAGGAGCAATTTTTAGATTGGGCCTGCGGCAGGGCGGCAGGGACGTAAGACCTTCCTAGCTCCCTAGATTGTGTCTACCGCCCTGCAAGGTTGCTGCGTGTGTAGTAGGATTGGGGCAATTCCAGTCAGTTCATTGGTGACAACCGAGCGGAGTGGACAAAATGGAAAAAATGGTGTTACCATAGCCAGGAGCTCTTCAAAAGAATCAATATCCATTCGCAAAAAGTTTCTAAGATCATCTACTTCCAATTCTTTCATAATATTCATGTGGCACAATTTGCTTCGTTTCTGCAACCAATTCTTCACCCAATATCTTCTCTTCCTTTTTTTTTTGGTAGCACCACAGAAAGTGCCAAGGCGATACCAATCCTCTGGTGTTTCGACAATACAGGAGGCTTTCTCGTGGACGTGCGTTCAGCGGGACTATCAGTTACACACTGAACGGCAGGCTAGTGTGTAGAGAACAGCCTAAAATTGGTCCAACCGCCGTGCGACCGGTATTGCCCCTGCAGCAGGTGTGTGAGTAGCCGGCTTAAGGAACACCCAGAAAATATAAAACGTGGACTACAATCACAATCAGTCAAGGAAGCGATGTCACAAGCGAAGCGATGTTTAGTTTGGGGTTTGTTTTGTTTACTTGCATGTGATGTGACTTCACATCACACTCACAGGTTATAAAGTATTTCTAAAATCACATAGCGTTTTTGCCACAGATTAAATTTCAAAAAAAAACCTTATTATTTCGTGTAATTTCCAAAAAAATAGACATAATTTAATGTGAAATAAAGTGAAATACGTTATTTTACGCTAGTATCAGATAGGATGACCACAATTTGTAGTATATTTTCAATGTTATCAAATAGCCTATTAAAATCAATTATGCGACGACCTTTATATCCATCGACAAAATGTTTTGCACTTGGACTTTTGGCTACTGCCACAAATACCATGCGGATCAAAAGGAAAGAACCAGCAGCCAGCAGCGCTTTCTCCCCGTCTGGTTGCCCTGAAAATCAGCGCGTGCAGCGTCACGGCATGTCTGACACTATGATGCTGAGTAGCACCCAATTTGGTGCATTATTATTTTATAAAATAGTTTTAAGGTTTTGTTTTAAATTATTTTCTCACTGTATTTAATTTGATTATTATTTTTCTGTGGTTTGCACCAATAAACGATTTTCTTTTTCTCCTTTTTTTTCTTCAATACGGAGAGCAATAATCGGATCGTTCAATCCGTCTATTTGAACTTTGAGAAGTCTATGAATTTATGGCTGTCATTAGATGTCAGTGTTAAATTATGTTATTTTCAATATTCACGTCTTCAATATTTTTGCTGTAAATCAGTTATATGGGCTACTTTAGAGCAGAAAACAATGGTAAATGGTTAGATCTCGACAGTAAAAGACGGACGATATGATCAGTCTCGGCAAAACATGAACAAGAGACCTAGTGATTTCACATTTAAAACCAATTAGTGTTCAAATTGCAAAAACGAAAATACAGTAAGTTGCACTAAAATTACTCATTTATTTTTATTATAATGCTACCTTGATTTTTGTTTACATGGAGCGAACTGTTTGTTTACATGGAGCGAACTGTTTGTTTACATACCATGTGACAACGTATGGTCTCAGGTCATTGACCTCGGACATTGAATTTTGACGTAAGATACTACGAACTGTTGGAGTAGTATACTATCAACGTCAACATGTCAAGGTCGAGATATCGGCTGCGATACATCAAGTAACAAAATGAATATAATTAATCCTTCTTTTTTTTTTACATTAACAGAAACAAAAATGAACCATACCCCCGTGATCAGAATCGTGCGAACTATTACCCCCCCAAATTTCTCCGAAGGTTTTCCAGACACCCTGTATATAATAGTAGTTTATGCAACAGTTGTATAAGAGAGGTCAAAAAAAACGAGTGGTGTGGTTACGATGTGAGCCGCAGGCGAACATCGTAAAGCAAGACGCCACGAGTATTTTTTGACTTAGTTATACACCGTTCCATTATAGTAGTTTATGAAATTGTTGCATAAAGAGGGGTATTAAAACACGAGTGTGTGTTTAAGAACCGAGCCGCTAGGCGAGGTTTTTAATAGTTTCACACGAGTGTTTTAATACCTGGTTATGTGCAGTTTCATACACTACTTTATCTACTCTCATACATTGCGATTCAACCTACTAAATAAAAGATCAAAGTTAATAAAGTAACTACAGCAAAACGTATACATTCAATGAATGGCGCCAAAACCTAGCACATCACCGCGCATGCGTTAAAGCGGGCGCTGTCACAGACAAGTAAAAATTGGAATGAAAACTATTTGTAATTCTGTAAAAATTACGGGAACCGAATGTGCGTTCCATTATAAAAAAATAAAAAATATGGAACCTCGTTGGTGACATTAACTTTTTGGATTAACTTGTATCGTAATGGTAAAAAAATTACTTTATAACATTATTTTGTTAGAGAAATAATGTTATAAAGTAATTTTTTAATTTTTATTTGGTATTGTGTTTATAAAGTATGCCAATATAAATTCGTTTTAATTTTATAATTCGAACTTTACGATATGAGAGTAGATAAAATATTTTAACAGTATTGTTTATTGGTAGTTGTATAGGTACATAGTTACATTCTTAATTTATTTAATATATTTAATTATTTTATAGATTATACGTTAGTAAGTTATATGTTATATGTTACGAAGTATGTGAAACTTTAAGTGTTTTTTTAAAACTAAACATAGATTTACAGTATGCCGTGTGGTTGCCGGGTTAGAATAGTGCCACTCCATGTCTTCCCGTGGATGTCGTAAGAGGCGACTAAGGGAATAAAGGCTTGTAGTACTGTTAGGCGATGGGCTTGCCACCTGTCACTAATAAACTGGGAAACATCTTAGCCTACTTGTGCAAAATGTGGTTAAGGTCGGTAGGGGCTATTTCGACTGAGGGGTAATTAAAACTAAGGGCAATAACTTATATACTATTTGCCTTATTCAATAATGTCATCTGTACGCAGAACGGTAAACTACCTGTTTCGTGAAATATTATAGTTGGCGTTGCTCACGCGTAATCTGCCTTAATGACAGGTATTTTTATATCAGTCGCCTATTTTCGCAAGTGTTAACGGACTACGCTCTTCAACTTTGTGACAAAAAAATATATTTTGATTGCTTGTTTTCACAATATTATACCGTGAGTGGTGAAAATATAAACCGTAAGTTGTATTCTGCTTATTTGTTTGTTACAGATATAAGTTTTAGAAGAGATATTTGGTTAGTTTTAATAACCCCGCAAAAGTATTGAAGTCGGATATTTTCGACGTATGGTGTTCTAAAACACTAGTGATGTCCAATTTATCGATACTCTACCTAATAAAAACCTTAGCATATTATCTGAAAAACTTGGTTAATTTAACAATTTTCGTAGTTTTTATAGTAGGGGAGAGTGGGTAACAGTGGATCACGGGTCACAGTGGATTATTCGCTATAATTCTTACGTGTGATGCTTCACGCACACAAGCAAAAGCGTGGCTACTGCTCGTCGATACCTCCCTCTCACGCGCCAGTCGCCCCCGCGCTCGCCGAGCGGAATCACGTGCTGTCACACGCAGGCCAGTAGATAAGTACGAAAGTATTTTTTTACGTTATTTAGAAATTTGTCGTATTCCCAACCCTTTAATAAATATAAATGGTAGTTGTAAGTTTTGAACTTGTTATTTGTTAAATCCGTTGTGGGTAATGTAATTTTGGCTTGGGTATAAGTAGTTATTTTTTGAATATTTTTTTTCTGTCGTAACGGCCTATGGGTCACAGTGAATAATTTTCATTTGGGTCACAGTGGACTGAGGAGTAAATATATTTGTGTTTTAATAGTTGAGTTAGCATCAACTATGTTCTTATTAAAATGTTTGTTAATGATTACTGAAGAAGTAAATATGTTTATTTGAATAGAGAAGAGAGCTTTATGGAAAATAAAAGAGAAAAACTGTTGTTTATTTATACAAAATGTTGATTAGTTTAGGTCTCTTTATACCAGCATAATTTGTAAGACTTTTGTTATTTTTTTATAAGACTGTGATAGAAGGCTGTCTTAGAATATAAATAAATAAATAATTATGTAGAAAAGTAGTATTTTATTGAACTTTTTTTTAATAGATCCGGTGTGACCCATCCACGGGTCACAGTGAATCATTTCCCATTTTTTTTTAAACTTGTTATAACTTGTAAGTTTGTGCCGTTTTTGCCAATAATTGCACTTGTTTTTGTAGATTAAGGACGTATCTTGTGGTTAATTATCATAGATTAATTATTTAGGCATAAACTTGGGATTTGTGGAGCTTAAAAAGAAAAGTGATCCACTGTTACCCACTCTCCCCTAATATATATTTTTTTACAGTATATAAATAAAAGTAGGAATAAAAAAAAACTGTGCTTTTCTGGTTATATATTAATGTTTTGTTTTGAACTCAAGAACTTGCACTTAGAAAGCAATATTTGTTGATTAGGCTATTGTTAAGGGCCTGATATACACTTTACTTGATGTACCTATGTCGTGGTTAACATGACAATTTCTTAAAAGCGTAAAGTAATGCGTTTTCATATGGTTTTAGATGGTGCGGCACTATAAACGTAAAAAAGAAAAACAATATCCATTAGACCAACTTCATAGAGCACTTGAAGATGTTGTGGGTGTAACCTATGGTTTCACTATATACAATCATCATCATCATCATTATCAGCCGCAAGACGTCCCCTGCTGGACAAAGGCCTTCCCCAAGGTTTTCCACAACGACCGGTCCTCTGCTGCTGTCATCCAGCGGTTTCCCGCGACCTTTATCAGATCGTCAGTCCACCTTGTGGAAGATCTGCCAACACTTCGTCTCCCGGTTCGCGGTCGCCACTCTAGAACCTTTCCGCTCCAACGGCCATCAGTTCTACGAGCAATGTGCCCCGCCCACTGCCACTTAAGGTTTGCAATCCGGTGAGCTATATCAGTTACTTTAGTTCTCCTGCGAATCTCCTCATTCCTGATTCGATCTCGCAAGGAGACACCCAGCATAGCTCTTTCCATCGCCCTTTGAGTGACCTTGAGCCTTCTTATGAGGCCCATTGTAAGCGACCATGTCTCGGATCCATACGACATCACTGGCAACACACACTGATCAAAGACTTTTGTCTTGAGGCACTGTGGTATTTGGGACGAGAAGATAGTGCGTAGCTTACCGCACGATGCCCATCCGAGTTGGATTCGACGATTGACCTCTTTTTCGAAGTTGGACTTACCTAACTGGATTTTTTGTCCTAGGTATACATAGTCGTCAACAACTTCGAGAGTAGAGTCACCAACTTTGACAGGAGTGGGTACAACATGGACATTTGACATGATTTTCGTCTTGTCCATGTTCATTTTAAGACCCACTTGTTGAGAGACTCTACTGAGGCCATCGAGCATTGTACCAAGGTCCTCCAGGGTCTCAGCCATGATGACAATATCGTCGGCAAATCGAAGGTGAGTGATGTATTCGCCATTTATGCTGATGCCAAAACCCCCCCAGTCCAGAAGCTTGAAAGCGTCTTCCAATGCAGCAGTAAACAGTTTCGGAGATATTACATCTCCCTGTCTTACTCCTCGCTGCAATTGGATTGGCTTCGAGTTCCGGTCCTGAAGGCGAACTGACATAGTGGCGTTTCTATACAAACACTTTAACACCTCGATGTACCGATAGTCGATTTGGCACCGCTGAAGAGACTGCAGCACAGCCCATGTTTCGATCGAATCGAAGGCCTTCTCATAGTCCAAAAACGCTAAGCATAGTGGCTGATTATACTCCTCGGTCTTCTGTATAACCTGCCGCAGCGTGTGGATGTGGTCTATGGTGCTAAAGCCTTTTCGGAAACCGGCTTATTCGGTAGGCTGAAAGTCGTCAAACCTGCGAGCGAGACGATTCGTAATGACTCTAGAGAACAGCTTATAAACATGACTCAGGAGCGTGATGGGTCTATAATTCTTCAGCCGGGTATTATCACCCTTTTTGAAGAAAAGAACCACCACGCCCTAGTGCCATGCTTGCGGCGTTTTACCCTGGGCTATGACGGAATCAAATAGCTTCTGAAGAGCTTTTAAAACCGGTGATCCACCTGCTTTCAGAAGCTCAGCCGTAATTCCGTCATCACCCTGTGCCTTGCTGTTCTTAAGCTGTTTTAGAGCCACTCTAATCTCGTACAGGCTAACGTCCGGGATATCTTCGGTGTAGTGTCGGGACAACCTAGCTCTTGGGTCTTCTGCTAGGTTGCTGACAGGTGGGCGTGTTGTTGTGTACAGCTGTCCGTAGAACTTCTCTATCTCTCCCAAAAGCTCAGGTTTAGACGATATGATCCTGCCGTCATCGGTCTTCAGCCTCACCAGCTGGCTCTGCCCAATAGACAAATCTTTTTTAAACACTTTAGAGCCCTTGTTTCACTCAATAGCCTCTTCAATACTATTGGTATTAAATTGGCGTATGTCGCGGGTCAGAGACTTAGAGATCTGTCTATTGAGCTGCCTATACTGAGAAGCATCTTGTGATGATAGCACGTCTGTTCTCCATTAACTTTTGGGTAGAATCAGAGATTTTCTTGGTTCCTTTTGAACGGGGAGTCTTGAAAAACTTAAACCCGACCGTTTGGACAGTTTCCACAAACCTGTTGCAGTAATCATCCACGTCTACGCATTCACCTAGGCTTTCGAAGCGATTTTTGAGTTCGAGCTGAAAGTTTTCGGGGTTTTGGATATGAATCGGTGCTGGACGGAGCGTTGATTTCATCAGGCGTGACCTTTCCAAGCGTACGTCGATATTCAATGTGCCTCTGACCATTCGATGATCGCTCCCGGTTTTGACCGCATTGATCACGGAGACATCATTGAATATTTGCCTTCTAGTCGACATGATGAAATCTATCTCATTTCTGGTCGCACCGTCGGGACTCACCCATGTCCATTTGCGGCATTCACTCTTCTTGAAGAAAGAGTTCATCATAAAGAGGCCTTCTTTCTCCATGAAGCCCGCCAGCAGCTGGCCACGGGAATTCCGACTTCCAATTCCAAATTGCCCCACTCTCAGCTCATTTCCGCTTCGTTTACCCAGCATTGCGTTAAAGTCTCCCATGACAACGTTATAGTGAGTTTTGGTGGAATGTATGGCTCTGGAAATATCCTCATACATTACCTCCACCTCATCATCGGAGTGCGTTGAAGTTGGAGCGTATACCTGTATGACCTTCAGCGAATACCGTTTGGTGATTCTGAGTATAAGGTAAGCTACTCTTGACGACACACTCTCGATCTTGACAACGTTGTTCACAAGAGACCTGTGGACGATAAACCCGACACCTCCCTGGGACAGTTTGTCGCCTTCCCGGAAGAAGAACAGGTTACCCGACTTAAGAGTTATCGTGTCCTCCCCCTGTCTTCGGACTTCTGATAAACCCACTATGTCCCAGCGTAACCTGCTCAATTCTTCCTCAAGTTCCACGATCTTCTCGTCAGTCCTCAACGTGCGTGTGTTATAAGTTGCCAGGGCCAGGGGTCGTCGGTGGTGGTAGCCATATCTCTGCCGGAGATTCTTAGTACCCCCCGCCCCACCGTTACCGTGACCGCTACCATAGCCAGGAATAGCGGGGCCGCCGGGGACTGGGTGCCGATTTATTTGTTGTGCATCCATTTTTGTTATTCCATTTTTTCCTTGGGGAGAAAATTACCATAATCGCCACGCTTGGCAGGCGGGTTGGCGATCGCAGTATTTCACCGTGTTCTGAGAGGACGCTGCTGCCCATCCTCCGGTGGTGCTGGGCGTAGTTTAGGGACATACCCGGGTCCTGCTGGGCGTAGTTTAAGGACATACCCGGGTCCTACTATATACAAACGAGGTTTCAAATATTTTTTAATGGGAGAGTTTTAGTAATTACTGTAAATTAAGTATTAGTTAATTATTTGTAAGTGAAAACTTAATTAGTAGTAATATTGGTGAAGACTGGTTTGATTTTACTTCTTTTATTAGCAAATAAATAAATAAATATCAGGGGACAATTTCACACCAATTGACCTAGTCCCAAACTAAGCTCTAGGCTTGGGTACTAGACAACGATATAAATACTTATATAGAGAAATAAATACTTAAATACATAGAAAACATCCATGACTCAGGAACAAATATTCGCGCTCATCACACAAATATCTGCCCTTACCGGGATTTGAACCCAGGACCGCTCGCTTCGTAGGCAGGGTCACTACCAACTAGGCCAGCGCGTCGTCAGACCGAGATAAAAACCGATTTAAATTAAATCTAGAAGAACCACATTTTTTTACAATGGATTAGTTTTATTCATTTGATTCGATTTATCGACTATGTTGGCCGACATGTGCCCCTGCACTATTATCTATGGAAAAAGTTGAAATAGCCCCTCCTAAATGTTCAAAGTGTTTTTTTACGAAACTGAGGCTTGTAGGATTGCAATGAGGTATTATTTTGAATGAACCATGCCGTAATAAAGGTCTGGCTTCCAATTTCAGTACCATCACAGCATTAGTAGGACTAAATATGTGTCATAGTTGAAATTGCCCCACCGCGGGGTAAATGCAACTATTTCTGCCTTTTTTTGAGTTTTTTTTAAATTTGAACATACAATGAGAGAATTCTGTATTATTGACACGTGCAAAATAAAGTCAAATAAAGCCTTTAGAACACCTATTTATTTTATTTATCATATCGTATTCACAGACGAAGATCCTGACCTTTGAAGTTGATGTTTGTGTTTTTTTAGTCGAAATAGCCCCTACCAACCTTACAGAATTATCAAGAAGTTTTAAGACTTGTTGGTAATTCTTTAGCTCTGCCTACCCCACTCTGGGAATGAAGGCGTGAGTTTATGTATGTATGTATGTATGTAGATTTACAGTCTTTAATATCGGTTGGTAATTTGTTATACAGGGTGTATTGCAAGTCGTGTGCCAAATGAATAGGGTGGGTAGCTAAGGTCACTTTCAACTCGTTTTGGGCCAATTAACACTTATCCTACCCACGGTGATTTTTTAATATTTTTTTTGAAAAAATCTCGGAATCTTCCAAAAGTTAACCATTTTGTTCAACTATTTTTTTTTTTAAATGTGACAGCACAAATGTATTTGTAGTTTTTTTATCTTTAATGTTTGCGCATTCTAATGAAATGTTACTTTTATTCATATAGTAAACAAATAAAAAAATATTAGCCAACAAAGTGTGAAGGACGGAAAAATAAAATCTTCACGGTCAACTTTACGGCACAATTAAAAAAAAAGTAGAAGCTACTCAGATCTTCCAACATCATAAAAACTTCTCCAGTTCCTGACGATTCTTACGGTATACCACATGTCTAGAATCACGTTCAGTTTTTCGTCAAAATATGGTTTCAATCTAAAATGGTGGTTTTATTCGGTCAGTAGATCCAGCCAGTTAAATGGGCTAAATGCACAATACAAAACGCAATATGGTTAAAAATCATCTTTATTTTAATAATTACTTCAAATTTTGTTCAAATTGTCTTCCTCCACAATTGATACATTCGCGACACCTTTTTCGTATTTCTACAGTTGTTGTACGTGTTGTTTTCCGTGCTGGTAAGATATTTGTAGTTAAATAGGCATTTAATTAGTTCGTTTTGAGCAACTTGTAAGGATTTTAGATTTGTTTTAGCTGCAGTGCCCCAAATTTCGACCAGATAGTCGAAATGTGATTTTATCAGTGAATTATAAATTAAGTATTTAACTTTCCGTGGCAAACAACGAGAGATACTGCGCAGTGCACCAGTAAGAGATGTCAGTTTAGATTTAAGTTTTTCGAGGTGTGGTTTCCACGACAGTTGTTCGTCCAGAACTAGTCCTAGATATTTTTCACGTGTTTTCCTTTGAATTACTTGGTTATCAATTGTTAGTTCTTTAAAATCATTGATCTTTGTTTTTAGGTTTGAAAATTATAAAACTTGTCTTTGAGATGTTTATGGTTAAGAGGTTACTTTTAAACCACGCATTTAGAATATCTAGATCCAATTGTACATTTGCAATTATACCATCAATGGACTTGCCATAGTAGAATAAACTAGTGTCATCGGCGTATAGTGCTAGCTCCCCCTTTAGTTCTAGATGTTGTATGTCGTTAATGTAAATTAAAAATAAGAGAGGGCCCAATATTGATCCTTGTGGAACGCCGCAGGTTATCCGTTTAGGGTTGCTTTGTTGTTCATTAATTTTAACAATTTGTTCACGATTAGAGAGGTAGGACTTCAAAAGTTGATACGCTTTGTCGGTTATTCCTAGGTTAGTTAATTTTTTTAGAAGGATGTCATGGCTGACCGTGTCGAAAGCTTTTTTTAAGTCTATATAAAGGCCTAATACAATTTTCATCTATTTTTAGTTTAATTTCCGTTACAATGTCTATTGTTGCAGCAAGAGTATTAGATTTCGTCCTAAAACCGTATTGCTTCTGGGATAGAAATTTTTTGGATTGTAAAAATTTCTCCAGACGCAGATAAATAACTTTTTCAAAAACTTTCGACACGACTGGAAGAACCGAGATTGGCCGATAGTTCCCTGGATCACATTTGCTCCCAGACTTATAAATTGGCGTGACTTTAGCTATTTTTAAGTTATTAGGAAAAGTCCCTTGTTCGAGACATGTGTTAATACATTGCGTAAGTTCATCCATAATGACAGGTTTAGCACATTTTATTACTTTAGCTGTGATTCCGTCAACTCCAGAACTGGTATTTAAATAAATAAATAAATAAATAAATAAATATCAGGGGACAATGTCACACAAATTGACCTAGTCCCAATTTAAGCTCTAGGCTTGTATTATGGGTACTAGACAACGATATAAATACTTATATAGAGAAATATTTATAATCTCATTAATTTCGCCTTCTGTAGTCAATTTTAGTTGATTAATATTGATGTTACTATTTGTTTGATATTCTTTATTATTTTGGTAATTTACTTGAGTAATTTTAGTAGCAAGAGACGGCCCTATAGTGGAAAAGTAGATGTTAAATTGTTCACAAATGTCTTTTATGTCCGTTACAATTCCTACATCCGTTTGTAGAGAACCCGGGGGTGTAACGTCTTTCACTCTGTTATTGGATAAATCGTTTATTAACTGCCATATCTTTATAGGTTTGTGAGCGCATGATTTAAAAGCCTTGAAGTAGTAGGTTTTCTTGGTATCCTGAATGCATTCTGATGTTCTTTTCCTTTCTTCATAAAGTGCAGCCTTAAGGTTCTCGTCCATACTATTAATCTTATAGTTTTGCCATAGGTGGTCCCTTCTATTTATTGCTTGTATAACTTCCTTGTTTATCCAGTCCTGCTTTGGTGGATTCAAATTTTTTCGTTTAGTAATTCTACTTTTGTTTAGACATGTAATTAACTTCTTTTCAAGTTTTTCATAAGTTATATTGTTATTGTTCATAGCTTCGTCCAAGTGTTTGAATAGTTGTTCGTAATCAATAGCGTTATACTCTAATGTTTTCTTTAAGGGCGGTTGGTATTTCTTGACCTCGAGGTAAATTTGTTTGTGATCGGCCAGAGTCTATAAGAGTTAGATGGAAATCGTGGTGTTTAAGGTTGGAACATACGTGATCAAGTATTGATTGGGTCGTTGAGGTCTCCCGCGTGCAATATTCTTTATCAATTTTATTTAGAATTTTGATGTCGTTTTCTTGTAATGTTTGTTTGTAGTCCTTTGTGGCACGGTCAGAATTAAGTAAATCGTAGTTAAAATCGCCAAAGATTAGCACTCGTTTCTTGTTTTGCAGCTGGATAGAGTAGTCTTCTAGGAACACATTGGAGTTCGTTCTTTCTGGTTTATACACTGTTCCAATATCTAGGGAAAACTTATCTATGTGAACCCACACGAAGTGATTTTTGTTTGTGCTGTATTCTTCAATCAGATGATGTTTAATGTTATTATGCACATAAATTGATACGCCACCACCCCTCGTATTATGTCTAAAGTTGTAGAAATGCGTATAGCCTGGTAGATGAAGTCTTTTGGCTTCGTCTTCGTTCTTAATCCATGTCTCTGATAAGGCTATGACATGTATTGTTGTTTGAAATGATTTTAAGATACATTTTAATTCGTCGAATTTGCCTGGTTTCACAATGCTTCGAACGTTGGCGTAAAATCATTTTAAAGATTTTTCGTTAATTTCGATTTCCGTATAAGTTTTAACATTTTGAAAAGAGATACAGCCACCAGTATTAAGTACTTGTCTTTCGAGACAGTCCTTTAGGACTTTTTTGCCTGTGATTCTAGAATTTTAGGAGCCCCTTTTACATATCTGATACAGAGTTTTGGTTCTCCATTGGAAGTCCGACGTTCCAATTCTTGTTTAAGATTTTTTAATAGATCTCGTTGGCACGGGGTCTGATCTGAGTATATTATGGTAATTTATTACTTTTATAATGAAGAAAATGACACTTAAACTAAAAATGACATAGACTTTGAATTCGATTCACTTCCACTTCACCAAATGATACCTATTGAATGCAAATGCTAGACTTGTTACAAAAAGTACTAAAATCGCTATATGTTTGCCTACACAGTATTTGAGGAGTTTCCTCAATTCCTTACTGATTTTCTCATCAGATTCAGATTTGGTGACAATGGGACCTGAAAGTGTACTCTATAAAACCAAAAAAAAAATATGTGCTCAATTGAAGGAGAACATACATAAAACAATTACATACAGTGGAACGTTAACCTCCTATAAGTTAAGTCGATGCACGACGTCACCAGCTGATTTCCCACCACCTCCCGAGTGCATTCATTGATCAGATCATACATTGTAGGCCGTGTGTACACAGGGTGCTTTTGTATATCTCGGTCATGTTGTTAGGTATCCTGATGTTTATGTTTGTGTCACCAACAATTATAATGTGATCCTTTTCTTGTATGCTTTTAGTAGGACGTCTATTCTATAAACCGAAGTTTATTCGTATAACAATACCTACTATATGTGTGATATGGTTACGTTTTTTTTATAACAGGGTCAATCAACTTTTCTTTGTAGCTCGTTGCCATGGTGACGTCTCCTGGGTCACTCTTTAAAACTATGATTTCAAAGGATATAAGTCCACAAAAAAACTTACACTTACACATCCATTCTTTTATGGTCTTTCTCCTGAGTGTGCTGGAAGTATATATTATAACATTTTTTCTAAGAAACTCTATCACTGTTGTCTCCTGGCTTACGGGACAGGATAACAACAAAAAAAAGTTGATCCACCCAACAGCATGAAGTAATTCTGTGGCATGCCCTTGTGTGTGTTTTTAAGTCTATGTCAAGTCCATTTTAGATAAACATAAGCAAGCCGCCACTTCTACGTTTTTATCTTGTCACAATGCATGTCATATCCATTTATGAAGTAGATAGGTAGATCCTCCTTCTTCACATTTTTTTCACTCATAATGATATTATCTATACAATACTCCGACTTTTTAAGTAGGTATAACAGTTCATTGTAGTTTTTACGCAATTAGCTAATATTCACGTGTATGTTCTGGAAATGCCTTGCAGTTTTACTTATGAAGTTACTCTACTCATTTATGAAATGAAAGTTTGTATACTCTACACTGTCATCTAGCTTCTGTAGTATATCGGTGAACATGATGTGTTACAAATAATCGCGTAGAATATTCACGCGCTAGCATTCCGGCTGTTGTGTTGCGTTTAGCTCATCGTCCATGCTGAAATGCTTTGCAATGTCATTATCCGATTTTATGTATATATCCTAGAGCTGTCTGTTTTTTGAATTAATATCTTAAAATATTGTAAATATTTCCTTGGTTTTTTAGTGAGATTCTCGTTGATGTAAATACGACTGCTGTTATCATTCGAGAAAAAGTCCTTATT
Organism: Acleris emargana; assembly: GCA_927399475.2. Taxonomy (NCBI): domain Eukaryota; kingdom Metazoa; phylum Arthropoda; class Insecta; order Lepidoptera; family Tortricidae; genus Acleris; species Acleris emargana. Next base: position 52,557,160 of record OV656835.1, on the reverse strand, counting down.
TTATTAGCGAGATTAGTCGTCTCCTTTGTTTGAGCCAGCTGGCGCGTGCGGTTTTTGAGCGCATTTTGACCACGATGGGCCGCGGGCGCGTCTCGCCGGGCTTTTCACGGCCTACCCTCCCAGCGGCTTCAATATTTTTTGGGTCCATTTGTATCATTTCAGTATTTTTTTCAATAATAGTGTTTATGTTCTCGTTTTTAGCTTCTTCCACACCTACAATCTCAATTTCGGTGTCAACTTCTTTTTGCTCTAGCTCTGTAATTCGCTCTTCGAGTGAATCGTTAACTTTTTGCAGAAAAATGTTTTTGCTTTCCAGTGCCGTTATCTTCTTATCTGCACTTTTTTTGAATTCACCCATTAATTGAAAATTTTCCGCATAGATATCAACATTTTTTGTTAGTTTTTTTTCTCTTGTAATGTATAGATGACTTCTAGCTTTTTGTTGACCTCATCTAGCAGGGATTCTGCTGATGCCTTGTTTATGTCAAGTGAGATTTTGCCATCCTTTTTAGCACATGCCTCGCACATTACGGTTTTCAAATTACCTTCTGTACACATTATTTTCCTCTAGTCCCAGTTTGTTCGGTTGATTAGTCCGGGGCCGAACTACTGCCACACTTTTCTTCCCATTAGTTCGGTTATGACGTCAAACCGAACTACAGATAAGTAAAACGACTCAAAAGTACGGTTAAGGATGCAGCTAAATAAAAAATTAAAGAGGCATTTATTTCATTACATTTTTTTTTATAAAAAAAAAACAAAAGGTAAACTTCTTCGTATTAGATCGCTCACGCTGTAAAAGTTGAATCATGAACCATGAATCAACTATGTGGAGCTATCGACTCTTAAAACGCGAGTGAACCGTAAAAATATATTATGTTTAACTTCTTCGTCTTATAAATATTCGAATTTAATGGCAAGCCAATTTTTTTTATTTACAGCTGTTATATTTTTTTGCCAGAATTCCATATATGCATGTTGCGGAGTATTTAGTAAAAGTTTAAGGAGGTTTGTTTCTGGCATACTTTTACAAACAAGGCATTCTCCAATATTATCTGTAAGTAATGAGTAGAGTTAGGACTTTTGGTGGCAAAAAGTGGTTCTAGAATCCATGGAGTCGCTATTTTCTATTCATTGTGATACATACCCCTTTGATTTTGACCTTCAGTATTTTAATATTTTAAAATTAATTTATTCATTAAACCGCTAAACAAATTTAGATAAATTTTGGTATGAAGGATATCTCTGCTCTGAAAGCGTAACAAACAAGCAAATATTGGTAAGGACGGAAAAACCGAAATAAAAATGTAGTTAGTTCATTTTGAAATATGACCATACTGAAGGTCAAAATCAAAGTGTCATGTATTATAATAATTAGGAAATAGCGGCTCCATGGATTCTAAAACCACGAAATGCCACCAAAATCCTAACCCTAGTAATGAGTACACAGGTTACCCTAGTTTGGAGTCTGACAGATATTTCATGTAATGAAACCTATAATACGTTTTTTACTGTTTTGCCTGATTGATAAAAATCTACAGTCACTCAATGAACCAATAATAATAATCATGAGTTTTCTGGTTATTAGTGATGTTACCCTAAAAAGGTTAGTGTTGTTGTGAATTGATTTCGCCACGTTCCTATCATAATAATTTGGTAATGAAGTAAGAAATAAAGAAAGAAAATCATTTATTCGTGACATGCATAACAAAGAACAGATTAACAAATACAAGTAGAAAGTAGCCACGAAATGGTCCCAACTCAAGTACGGACTTACCCTTAATTTCCACCGATGATATATATTTGAACCAGGGATCGTTACCGGTATTCTTACTACCGGTTTTAAATAAGGTATAACCGGTTATAATTGCATTTTGGTATTTATATCACTAAAGCTCTAATAAGCGGTATAATCAAAACCGGTATTGAAATGTAATAGGTTTCGACAATTGACAACATTACCTCTATTTGATACTTTACCAATAAAACCATTACCGGTAATACCTGTCAGTGTCCAAACAAGCAAGTTTTCTAATTTTGAATTATGACAATCAACGAAAAGATTATCATTCTGTCATATGATCGGTTCTTCTTCTTTTGCCCCCGCGGCGACTTGAACAGCTACTACCGCGGGGATAATGGCGTTTCCACGTTGAGTGATTTCGCCAGTGTCAAGTATATGGGTCAATTTCCCAAGCAATATAATAATATTTTTTAGAAAAACTACTAGACGGATTTTGATGAAATTTAACATGGAGATACCTTCTACCTTGGATTAAAACATAGTCTACCTTAAATAATGCTATTCCTTCGGGAACTGTTTCTACGCGTACGAAGTCGCCGGTGGATCTAGTTTACAATAAAACTAAATTACCTACTTGTGTAAATTCATGGTAAAAATTAAAATTTGGTATTAACTGTCTGCTGGAAATAAAAATAAAGTAAGGCTTTTTATAATCGTTTTAATTATAAATACCAAAATACAATGTTATTTGTATATATTTATTTATAGTACGATTTTCCTATGGATGGATGATTTTTTTTTGGATTGTTAGAGTCAAACAGTAAGTAATTAACAAATTTTACCTGTAATCAACAATACCTAATCCTAGGATATAATTAGATAATGTTTTACCTCAAGGAATTATATAACTCATATTAATATGTACTCATAATCGTGGACATCAGTCAGAAACCTATAATAATTGCGCATAAATTCATAGGAGTACAAATTAATACTTTTTATATTTGTACTTCAATGACTTTTATTTAAACAGTAAGTAATTAAAAAAAATTACTCGTAATCAACAATACTTAATTCTACGGACATAATAAGTTCAAATAATAAGTTCAATTCCTCACTGAAGGAATTAAAACTCACATTAACATTAACAATCGTGGACGTCAGTCAGAACCCTATAATAATTATACGGAAAGTCATAGAAGTACCTACAAACACTTTTTATATTTGTACTTCTTATTTTTATAAAAAGTGTTTGTACTTCTATGACTTTATGTGCAATTATTATAGGGTTCTGACTGATGCCCACGATTGTTAATGTTAATGTGAGTTATATGTATAAATCCTTTAGTTAGGAATTGAACTTATCATGTCCGTAGGATTAAGTATTGTTGATTACGAGTAAAATTTTATAATTACTTACTGTTTGACTCGGAGAGTCGAAGATCTCAACTATTGCCAGATTTAAATAAAAGTCATTGAAGTACTTGACAAATATAAACGGTGATTATACTTCTCTGACTTTATGTGCAATTATTGTAGGTTTCTGACTGATGTCCACGATTTTTAATGTTAATGTGAGTTATGTAATTTCTTGAGTTAGGAATTGAACTTATTATGTCCGTAGGATTAAGTAATGTTGATTACTGTAAAATTTTATAATTACTTACTGTTTGACTCGAAGAGTCGAAGATCTCAACTGATGCCAGATTTAAATAAAAGTCATCTAAGTACAAACATAAAAAGTGATTGTACTTCTATGACTTTATGTGCAATTATTATAGGGTTCTGATTGATGCCCACGATTAATGTTAATGTGAGTTATACCTATAATTAATTCCTTGAGTTAGGAATTGGACTTATTATGTTTGTAGGATTAAGTATTGTTGATTACGAGTAAAATTTTATAGTTACTTATTATTTGACTCGAAGAGTCGAAGATCTTAAAGATTACATTGTATTTTCGTATAAGAATTAAAACGATTAATAAATTTCTTGCTTTCTTTTCATTTCCAGCAGACAATTTAATAACCAAATTGTAATTTTTATCATGAATTAGCACAAGTACCTAATTTTGGTGAAAATGTGCAATTTTGGTGGCCTATTAATCTAATTTTGGTGAGTACAAGCAATTTTGGTGGGAGCCAAATTACAAAAAACATAATATCTCTTAAACTATTATGTATGACGAAAGGCCACTACTACGCTTTATTGATTATGACTAGTTAGGTATTATTTATATGAAATATTGACTCAGAAATCAAAAATAAAAAATGCCACCAAAATTTGATAAATTTCGAGCTTGTTGAAATTCACCCATTTACCTTTTTTTAAATACTAGATAGTTAGTGTACAAAAAGAAGCCCTGACTTTTTTTTTAACTATCACACACACCGTCCGGTACGAGGAAATACGTTTGTCCGGAGAAACGTTATCATTACCACCGTCTACTTTTATACTTTTATATAACTGACTATGTAGTTGGTATTTCTCTACCGTAACTACTTCACCCGGGCACGGGTAGCGATGCCCTTAGCGGGGGGCATGCTGAACCCTAAGTTAGAGGTGCGGTTGTGGTCGCACCTCTGGAGGGGTGCCTCCGTCGGGAGTCAGGCCGGTCGAGCGCAGCTCGGCCGGCTGAGTGTCTTGAAGGACTTCGTTTTCTTCGGTTGCTTCCAAGTGTTCGGTTTCTTCGGTTGCTTGAGTATGTTCGGTTTCTTCGGTTTCTTCGATCTTCTCGATCCCTGCAGTGATGCTATGAGGCTCAGGTCCGGATCTGGGGGGGCGGCCGCGACGTCCCTGGCGCCGAAGCTTCTTGCGGTCTTCAGTGCCCTCATCCACTGCGAGTTGGATGGGATCGGTGGGATCGAGCAGGATGTGCTTGGGGCGCCTGACGGGTGCCCCGAGCGCAGCGAGCACGTCGGGATCGGACGGGGTGAGTTGGGGAGTGTAGGAGGTGGCACGGACGATGAGCGGGTTGGGGTGGTGTGGGCCTTTATCAAAGAAGCGCCTAGACGCGTCCTTGATAGTGTGCCTAATCGACGGGACGCCGAGGTCCCTGTGAAGGTCCGCGTTGCGAACAAACCAAGGGGCCCCCGCGACCGATCGGAGCAGTTTGTTTTGAAATATCTGTAGAGTGTTCATGTGTAAGTCGGGGGCGTGTGCGAATGCCACGCTGGCATATGTGAAAACCGGTCGGATACATACTTTGTATAGTGTTAGTTTGTTGCGAGCGCTAAGTTTGCTGCGACGGTTGAGCAGGGGACCGAGACGACCCTTGATCATCTTGGCCCTGTTGAGTACTAATTGGATGTGCTTACTGAAGCTCAGGTGTCTGTCCAGGGTCACGCCGAGGTATTTGACCTTTGGTGACCAAGGAATGGGTCTATCGAAAAGAACGATATTCTCGAGGTGGAAATGGCGGAGGGACGGGTAAAACCAGACAGCCGCACTCTTCTCGGGGTTAACCTCTATCCTCCAGAGTTTAAACCACCGACCTAGGTCGGTGATCGCCTCCTGGAGGTAGCGCTGGATGACGGAGGCGTATTTGTTGGTGGTGAAGAGTGCGGTGTCGTCAGCGAATAGGGCGAGCTGCACGTTGGGATGGCGCGGGATATCATTAGTGTATAATGAATAGAGGATGGGATTACCACCGTCAAATATTCTGTGCCTTATATCTGCTAAGCTTCAATATGTACGCCCCCCACCTCCCGCGCACTCGTAGAGTTATTCACGCGCAAGAGTTTGGTGCTAGCGGTTGTGTTGTGCGCGTTTCTGGCGATAAAATATAAAGGTAAATTCTTGCTTCCGGTGGGGTGGGGACAAAAAAATCCTCATTCCGACGGTTGATTTATTTTTTGTAGTTTTTGTGTGTTTAGTTTAAGATTTATGTATAACACGTACGTCATATTTCTTAATTCTGGAGTAACGTTAGTTTAAAGAAACCAGACTCCGTTGTTTTTTTTTAAATATTTTTGTGCAGGTTTTATCATTCTGTGGTACTCATTCCGATGTTTCCGGTGTATGAAATACCCACAGAAATGATAAGCAACACCGGCATGATACAAAAGTAGCTTCACTTAGTTATCCAAATAATTATCAAATTTAATTATTTAATTTTATGAAGTCAAAGAAAATGTATAAATATTATAAGCGTTTAAACGTAAATAATTAAGCGTTTAACGATAACGAAATGTCAGTTATTTTGTACTACTAAGCATATAATATGCATATATACATAGCGTCACGCCTTCATCCCAGAGTGGGGTAGTCAGAGCTATTACCAATAACTCTAACAACTTGTTATATAATATTATATTATAATGAAGAACGTTCTCACCGATGAAAAAAAAAGATTTAACACATATTAATTTTTCAATTTAATTATAATTATAAAGGACAATGCCAAGTGTTAAGATTGGACGTGATATTCAGTTTAACAATCTCTAAAAGTTGTAAAATTAGAATTATAGAGTTATATTTTGCTTGGTCAGCGAACTGTTCCTATTAGATTTACATAGAAGATTGTTATTTTTTTTAAAGTTATAACTAGTTTATTATCATAATTAAATCACTATAAGAACATTTTTGAAAACCATAATAAATAAATAAGTAATAAATCAACCCGGTACATTATAAAAAAAAAGTAAAGTAATTTTTTTAATTAAAAAATATGTTTATTTTATAAGCGAATTGTTTCAAAACATTAATATAATATAAAAATAAAATAAAAAAATGCCTTTTTAGTCCCAAGAGTAATGTACTTTTTTCAAAATTGATAGTTTAACACCAAAGGTAGGAATTTCTTAAATAACTTGTAAATCAAATAACTCGAAAACCAGTGGCATTGGACCCCAGTTAACTGGGACAAAATTATAGCTAATTAGCTCTAGTATAACCTGATTTAAGAAATAGGTCCAGTTACCAGTATAATTAAGAATAGGAGGGTTTACCATTGGTGCCTCCTGCAGGACAGGCGAGCCACGGGGTCTGCGCTGCCGGGGTCGTCGGGCTCGAGCACGCCGCGCACCGCGCCGGCCCACACCTCCATCCCGCCGCGGGTCTCGGCGCACACCACCAGCCACCGGCTTCTTGTTATTACCTGAATAAAAGCCCCGAATTATTCACACGGGGAGGGTAGAGGATTAACTAATTTGAAACATTTGGGAACATTTGGGTATACCTCTAAAAGTTTATTACTTTATGTACTCGTAAGTAATGATGTTAATACTTTGCATTAAAAAAATAGGGGTAAGCATTAACAGAAGTTCCAGTCTGTAGGGGTTTCTGCTTTACATAAGGTGTAGCATAGTTTTTTTTAAATCTATATTGTTAAGATATTACCGGTCCTAATAAAATGCTAGTTATCGATCTTGGTGGGGGAGGGCGCGAGCCACCAAGTTTCGATTCATTCGTTTGGTCTCGATAAGCGATGATTGATGACTGTGTGGTAAAGATAAAAATAAGTAGGCTATAAAAAAAAATTAAACGGACAGAAACTGTGATCAGGATAATGAGTACAAACATAACAAAACTTTACCACTGGAAGCACAGATTTTTAAAACCACAGTATTGTACAAAGTTCTACCGATGATAATTAAGTTGTCATAGTTATTTAACCTACCGGGTATCAAAATGAATACAAAAAATATCGGAACATACTCGTACTTATTTAATAGGATAATTATAGTTTATGAAGTCATTTCAATTAAAACCAAGGTTTTAGATTCAAGTTTCAATCAAGACTAGTTTTTTTTTGGGGATTTTAAACTGTTTAATGCAACTAGTTAGTATCTTCCATGTACAGCAATGTAGACTAAGGCTCTGTTTTATAATGATCCGTTACACTTTATGTCATAACTCATAACCAGACCTAGGAATTATACGGGGAAAAATTAAATGACAGATAATAACAATAATGCGGCTCGGCTGGCGGCCCAATATAAAACAGCAATTATTATTAATTATTTCAGGCGCACAGTGTGTTATAAACCTCAATTTTGTTTCACCTCGTGTTTTCTCAACAATACGATAGTTTTTAGTATTACCAACCATCATACGAAACTGGCACATCGATACGGCTCGTAGTTTATTTTTTTTAAATCATCAAAGTTTGCGTATATCTGGGTCATGAAATTCACGAAATATTTTATTGCTAAAAAACTCGACGACTTATTTAAGTTTTGATTACATAGATTAAATTTGCATATAATATCGTAAGTTTTTATGTACTTAAAGAGATATCAATAATTTTCTTACTTTTGGTTTTTATTTTATTAATCCTCTATATCGCCTTATTAGACTGAGATGAATAAAGACTAAACTAAACGATAGCTTAAGCATTCATTTATAAGCAGTATTAAAACTATAATCTAATTCCGCGGAACTCAGAAGATACAATTCATTTACTTAATTTATATCCGGTTTTTTGTGGCAAGGGTTGTCACTTCGGGTAATAATAATATTTAATACAGTTTGTAAACTTACTAAAACCATCTCTTTCAACCAGTTGATAGCCTAGTTGAGTTAAGTGTTTTACCACATTTTTTGCTAGTATGTTTCGAAATATTTTTAATTTTATCATTGCATAAAAATTATAAAATCTTACCTTTTTCAAAGTCTGTTAACTCTAAAAGTATCATCCCATGGGTATCATCTTGGGTCGTCCCATTCATTTTCTGTCAAGTTCTTAGTTCGTCCCATTCTGCTTTCGTCCTCCATTCTTAATTCGTCCCGTTCGCCGGTAGTCTTTGTCGTCTTTGGTCCAATTTGTTGTTTGTCGTGTTCTTATTCAGGCTCATTCGGTGTTCGTCACTTCCTCTTTTGACATGTTCGGTGTTAGCCTCTTTATTTTTTAGTCTCATTCGTTATTCGTCCTATCGTCTTTGGTCTTTTTCTAAGTTCGTTTTTTTCTTATATGGCCTCTTTAGAAATTGGTCTCATTCTTTATTGAACACATTCATTATTTACCCTTGAAACCTTAAGCAGTCATTCAGTGGCCAGTAACATAATAGCGGAGGTTTTATAACTAAAACGGGAGACGAAAGCCGAACAAGACGAATTGCGAATGGACCTAAAAACGATAGTGACTTATTGCAAATGGGGCCAAAAACGAACGTGTCGAAAAAAAAGTGACGAGTAAAGAATGAGACTAAAAAATAAAGAGACTAACACCGAACATGTCAAAAGAGGAAGTGACGAACAGCGAATGAGCCTGAATAAGAACAAGACAAACAACAAATTGGACCAAAGACGACAAAGACTACCGGCGAAAGGGACGAATTAAGAATGGAGGACGAAAGCAGAATGGGACGAACTAAGAACTTGACAAAAAATGAATGGGACGACCCAAGATGATACCATCCCATGTGTAATGTTTACATCGTCGTTCAGTGCCCATGATAAGACCCGTATGTAATGTTTACATCGTAACAGATTATTGAACTTGCGTTCAGTGCATTATTTATTGATTGAAATAACTTCTTTTTTCATACCTGTTTAACGCTTTTGTTAAAGTCAGCCAAATAAATAAAAAAGCAGCCAAATTATTTTCAATTTATCATCATCAATCCATGCCATTTATGTCACTTCAATTTCACAGATGTCAGTTTATTGTCAATAGTTTTTTTCTTAATCATTAAAACAAAAAAGTTTCGCTAGCAATCAAATGACAAGACGACAATCAATGTGACGTTTCTTTATTACAAACAATACATTTCAATGTATCATGAACTTCAGTTTATTATGATCAATACAATACATGTTGCATGGAGGGACCGGGGGTGAGGCATCATGGAGCCGTTCCAGACTCATGGTGCCACTTTGCCTCGGCAGGACCTGACCCAGCCTGCTGAGGGATGTCTTTCTGGGCTCCGACCAGAGGACTTAGTGCAAGGAGGGCATGAGGGCGCCAACCCTCATGTTGGTCAGCGAGTGACATTTTGTGAAGTTGTGGATAGCGCCACAACCGGCACCATTCAACCTCCGGGGTTGTTGGCAAATACGCAAGGAGATGACTGTGAAAGCAGTTCTAGCACAAAAGTGTTTCTCGCTTGGAAGCTTTCAAGTTATTCAAAGGAAAGATAAGAGATTTATCGCCAGCAGAAAGGATGCGTACGGTGATGGATTATTTTGGCCCTAGCTACCAATTATCAAGAGACAATGACGAATTCAAAGGTGTACTTGCAACATTCGTTAGCAAAAGCTTAAACTTATTAAAGCACTGTAAAGGAAACCAACCTTATTTTATAAAAAAAACACGGAGAATGGCTTGCTTAGTGGCACACTTATAAGCGGTCAACTAAAACAGAGCTTTTCTGAGGATGACGAAATATTATCTCCGAAATCTAAGAAAAATAAAACTTTGAGCAGGACTACCCAATATAGACCCCAAAAAAAACTTCTAGACATTCTCGTCAAAAATGCCACTTCGACTAAAATAAAAGCTTTTGTTTCTTCCTTGAAAATAAACGAAAACCTCTTCCAAATTTGTCTGCCAAAAGTTTGGAAACCATAATTAATATGTGTCTGACATCTGAAACAACAGCAACAGAAATCTTAAACAAAATCAATTGTCGCCCTCCTGAGCCATACACTCCTAAAGAAGCCGTTTCCATGATAATTGATAGGAATTTGACAGTTGACTCATATAATAAATATCATTTAGAAACGAAAAATCGTGGTTGTCACGTACATATATCCACCATACCCTTCCGGGCTGTTTGGAACTAATCTCGAAATACACTAAACCCTAATACGACCTAAGATCTAAACGACCTTTTCTCATAAGGGATGAAACCCGGATGGATTTGGTACCAAAAAGAGCGGTTCTCAATTTATACTATTGTCAATAAGACCCAATTTCAAATGAACCGAATCGCATTTGAACTTAATCCCAAAAAGTCTAATTCCCAAAATACACTAAAATAAATACACATGGAAATATCAAAACACACGATTCTCATAATGACTAATTTTCAAATCGTCCTAATCCCAAAATACATTAAATGTTTGATTCGGCAGTTTTTAGTTTTTAACCCCCGATGCCACGCAAAAAGAGGAGTGTTTGACGTGTGTATCTGTGTGTATTTGTCTGACACCGTAGCTTTCAAACGGATGGACCGATTTTAATACACTTTTTTCATAATTAAGAAAGCAGTTTTCCTGGTGGTGGTTCTTAGCTAGATTTAATTAAATACTTAGAGGTCCCCGATCGACGCACGCCGCGACGCAACGACGCCAATACGTTTATATTATTGTTTTCTTTTGGTTGTTTTGGGGCGGGGTATTTTGAATTTTTAACAATAAACTAATTTAATGCTTTTTAAAATTATTTTATTTACTGGTTTTGGTAGGTACCTATAGCTGATCATCAAGAGATCCTTATAAACTCAACTGTTATAGTTGTATAGTAAATACTACTAAAACTTAAGATTAAAATTAAAGATATTTATATTTAAAAAAAATCGCACCTCAAATCAAATCGGGTCACTGACAGATACACAGATACACGAGTTGAACTACTAACACCCCCTGTTCCTCGGGTTTATGAATGTTCACACAAGGTTTGAGTATACACCGTGTTTTTTTTTATTTACGATAACTTCGGCATATTACTAGGTACATCCATAGAAACTAAGTGGTAGATTATTTTTTTTTATATTGCAAAAAAAAATTTTTTTTTCTCTATGGAGCTAAGTTCATTTAGTTACTTTGCTCCATAGAGAAAAAAAAAATTCTACCACTTAGTTTCTATGGATGTACCTAGTAATATGCCGAAGTTATCGTAAATCAAAAAAACACGGTGTATAATATATAATATCCTACTAATATTATAAATGCGAAAGTTTGTGTGTGTGTGTGTGTGTGTGTATGTTTGTTACTCCTTCACGCTGCAACGGGTGGACGGATTTGGTTGAAATTTGGAATGATGATAGCTTATACCCTGGATTAACACATAGGCTACTTTTTATCCCGGAAAAAAGGACAGTTCCTGAGGGAGCAGTGATAAACGACTTCTACGCGGACGGAGTAGCGGGCGAAAGCTAGTATATTAATATATCCTGACCAATTACGGCCACAGCGACTGGGATCCGACTATCGAGAGCGTCACTCGTGTGCTCTCAGGTGGCTGACATACCCGATTTTTGCACAAAATGTTCGTTAATGGATTAAGAAAGGCAAACTTACCTGATTACAATTATAAAAAAATCTGATGAACTACACTTAGCAGAGCGGCATAGAATATGCGGATATTCTATTGCAGATACAAAATGGTAATAGGGAACACAAATTAACATAAAACCTCTAAGAACTTAACTAAGCAATACCGATACGATCACAATACTGGCCACTTAAAATGAAGTGTCAATACAATGATAAAAGGAATCGATGTCATCCTTCATTCTTTCTAGAGCTTCGCAATGGCTAATGCTAAAAGCAGTGAAATAATTTTTATTGAAAACCAAAAAGGATACCCGGCTCTGATTTATGATGGACATAAATACAATTTCAGTCACAAGAACAAGAGTGGTACAAATAATTGGAAATGTGTGAATCGCACCTCAGGTTGCTTCGCATCTGCGACTTTGAACGAGAGTAAGGACACCGTTCTAAAGATGAGTGCACATGTTTGCAAGCGACAATATGAACAAAATTTACGAGATGTTGCCGTTTACTCTTGTAAAAAGGAGGTTTGCGAAAAGATGACGCCAGTGAAGAAGATTTACGAAAAGAAAGCAACAGAAATGCATGAAGCCGACTCTAGTTTTAGTATGAGTTCGTATGATGAAATTAAAAGTTCCTTATACAGGGCCAGGCATAAGTTTTTGAATGAAAAAACTACAGAATTCACTCGGTTGGAACATGTTAAGATACCAAACATATTGAAACATGATTTCCTGGTAGTAGAAGACGGAGAATCGGAGAAAAATTTTTTTTTTTCTACGAATAATGCCAAAGCTTATATTAAAAATTCTGCAGACAAAAAACTACAATACTTCGGTGATGGGACGTTTAAAAGGGTACCCAAACCCTTTTTCCAACTATACACCGTCCATGTAGACGTAGGCACTAATAGCACAACCAAGAATGTTGTACCCATACTTTATGCATTATTGCCAAACAAAACCGAAAATACATATCGCAGATTTTTTATGTTACTGCGTGATACAATGGGCATAAATATGGAAAAGTTTAAGAGCGATTTCGAGCTCGCACAATTAAATGCATGTGAGACTATTTTCCCAAACTGTGATATCAGGGGATGCTATTACCACTTCAATCGTGCGGTTTGGAGGAAAGCAAAATGTTTGAAAATTGATGCTACTATGGAGGGCCGTGAAATAGTTCAAATGTGTGCTGTTTTACCACTGTTACCAGAGTCTGAAATTAACGATTTTTGGGTAACATTACTCAGTGAGGCTACCATCACAAGAGAAATGATGTTGTTCAAAGTGTATATGGAGAAACAGTGGATGAAGTTAGGAGCTCACCGACTAAGTTGCAGTGAAGAAAAACTCCGTAGCAATAATCCAGTAGAGGGGTGGCATCGAAGACTAAATATACGCATGCCTCATAAGCCAACCTTAATACGCTTTTTATATAAATTAAGGAAAGAAGCCAAGTACCAGGACACTCGCATATCCAACTCGTTGTTTAGTCAAGCAAATCGACGCCGATGTGATATCATTTTCGATAACAAGTACCGGAAACAATTGACCGACTTGAGCCTGGGACTTGTGACTGCCACATCTTTTTTAAAAAATATCATCAGCTTAAAAAAAAGACTGAGATAAATTGTAATTGAATTTCACTTAAAACAAGGATACTTTCTTTAATTTAAGTTTTAACAAGAACGTTTTAGTTTATTTTTAGTGCAAGAAGGAGAAAGTTTATATTATGAATAAGTGTGTAGTAATAAGTGTAAAAAGTAAAGTTAATGTTATATTTCTTACATAAAAGTATGTAAAAAATAAGAAGCCAAGTGGTTTTTTAAACATTTGTTTGACGTAATAAATTTGTACATTATACATACAAGTTTTTCTATTTTATTTTGAGTAGAATATACCTAATAGAACTCGTGTGTAACCCTGAACTTCCAAGTTTTAAACAAAAACGTCTATTGAGAGGCAAAACTCATAAAATTTTTTTTTGCTACCTGAAACTTAACTTTTATTACGTTTTAGATAGTGTTGAAATTTGACTGCGTCAAAGATGTGCTGAATGATTTTGTTTCTCCAAGAGAGTATAAATTACGGATTTTAGTGTGTTTTGGGACTAGGACTTTTTGGGAATCAGTTTTTATGATAAACGTGTACTTTGATACTAGAAATTAGTGTATTATGGGAATTAGACTTTTTGGGATTAAGTTCAAATGCGACTCGGTTCATTTGAAATTGGGTCTTATTGACAATAGTATAAATTGAGAACCGCTCTTTTTGGTACCAAATCCATCCGGGTTTCATCCCTTATGAGAAAAGGTCGTTTAGATCTTAGGTCGTATTAGGGTTTAGTGTATTTCGAGATTAGTTCCAAACAGCCCGGAAGGCACCATACTATAAAGTACAAGAAGCAAAAAAAGCATGTCACCCTGACCATTTAAAAGTATCTGAAAGGGAAGCTTCTGTGCCTGTTGAAGATTTAGTGCAGCACACTTTTGATCGGTTTTTTTTTTACTAACTGATAAAGTTTTCATCAACTACTGCACAACAAAACAAATCCAGACCGTAGACTGCACTTTTAGAGGCATCTGGGGATTTGACGGATCGACTGGTCAATCTTTATATAAACAATCACTCTTGGATGCTCAGGGCGACGAAAACAGCATTTTTGCAACCACGTTCACTCCACTACAAATCGTGACCGATACAAATGCTATAATATGGACGAATCCTTCACCGCAATCTTATCGGTATTGCAGACCTTTGCATATTCAATATAAAAAAGAATCAAGGGATTTAATTATTTCAGAAAAACAGGAGATACAAGAGCAAATTGACATTCTCACTCCTTAGATTACTCAGACATCTGAAGGACATTACATAAAAGTTCACTACCAACTATATTGCGCAGCAATCGACGGAAAAGTGTTAAACGCAATTTTAAATACGTTTTCCCAATTACGCTGTCCTTATTGTGAGTTGACTTCAACCAAATTTAATAATCTCGAAATAGCTTTTTCTAAGCCTGTTATAGAAGAGCGTTTAATATATGGAATAAGCCCGATTCACGCTTAGATAAGAGCTTTGGAATTTATTCTCAAGCTTGGCTATAAGGTTGAGGTAAAACGATGGCGAGTCGCGCAAAACTCTGAAGATGGCCGATTGGTAGAGGAGAGGAAAAAAAGAATTCAAGTGGAAGTCAGAGAAAAAATGGGCTTGTTGGTAGATATGGTGCGTCCCACTTCTGTCACCACAAATGACGGAAATACGGCTCGGGCCGCCTTCTCGGATAAATATCGTGCGACTTTCGCCGAAATTTTAAACATCGACGAATGGCTCTTGGATGATATTTACATAATATTAACTGTATTATCAAGTAACTTCCCATCGAACCGACTAAATTTGCCACTTTTTGCAGAGATTTGGCGTACAGGTATGTAGAAAAATATAACTGGCATCCTATGACAGTTACGATGCACAAAATTCTAGTACATGGAGCTAGAATAATAGAACTGTCGCCTTTACCAATTGGGATGCTCTCGGAACAAGGCGCAGAAACACGCAATAAATACTGGCGGTTTAATAGGGAGCACCATTCTAGAAAAGTCAGTCGGGAAGCAGCTATGTATGATTTGTTCCACAGGGCACTAGTCTCCTCAGACCCCTTAATTACAGATTTTAGACAAAAATATAGACAAATAAATTAAAGAAAAATCCACTACCAATAAAAGCAGTGGTGGCCATTCCATGTGATTTCAACAAATCGAGTGTGCCGCATGACTTTTGATTTGAATAAAAAAAATTGAGGATATACTTTATGGTGAGAGAAGTGCTGAACCACCACCATTTTTTTTTTAAATATTTTTATTTCCGAGTTTTACCCATTCGAAGTAAATAGTGGGGTCAAATTCCTGCTAGTATATAATACGCTCTAACTTTTTTTTTTTAAAAGATAACGAAATAATTGTTGCTGTGTTTGATTAGGTAAGAAATGTGGATGTCATACTGTATGATAAAAGTTATCTAAATTAACTACAAAAAAAATGGTGTCCATTTGAAATGTTCAAGTAACTGGTAATTTTTTGCAATTTTAATTCATTTTTGTGCAAACCCTGATGCATATTAGGGATAACTTTTTTCAGAAATATAAAGTACTAGTTTTGTTCATTCTGTAAAATAAATATTATCGTTTTAGAATTATAATTCTAACAGAAAAATAGTAGTGAAAATTGAGAATTTCGAAAAATGCTTATGTTTGACCTCCAAAAAACCCATGTGGAAGAATAATTAAAAATTTGAATTTATTCAGAAAATATAGTCCATGTCTTTGTTAATTAGATTCAGTTTTAAAAGTTTCGTTATTTTCCCTATTTTTGGATATATGATTTTTTTAAACTGCTTATCTCGTGAATTTTCTCTCATTGTTTTTATATATGCATATTAAAATATTTTTGACTATAACTTTAAAATGTATGGTAATCAATTACCATACACTGAAAAATCAATAAATAAAAGCCAGACGGTTCAGATTTACTAAATATATTTAATAATACTTATATATAAAACGAAAAAAAACATTACTTGCAAACCTTTGCTACTTCGAAATTTTCTGAAGTAGAGTAACGTCGCACTACTAATTCATTTTGAGAAATGGGAACGAAACTATGATAAGAACGTGTATTTTTTATGGTTCTCATATTTTTAAATCGCTCTGATAAGTACAACTCAGCTACATCGACTTCTGATTTTGAGACGAAAAAGAACTTGATTCCAAGAATTTTGTTTACACAAAACTCGTACATAGCTTCAGGGGATAAAATGTTATCACTACCTGTGGTGCGTTGCAGACTAGCCTTTCTTACCAACCGCTTAATCGTGCCGCCAGCACCATCACAGGGGGATTTGCCGTGAGAGGTGGCAAAAAAGTTCCACTTCTTATCAACCAGTGGTATATAACGAACAATAACTATACATGAAAACAGGTTAAATAACACAAGCACTTCCTACAAAGAGTTTGCACCGCTTCATTATCTCCTAAGTACGGTCTCCTATATATAAATTCGATAAGGACTATAGTAGCACCTAAAAAAAAAATTTCATAAACGAGCAAAAATAACAAAACTTTTTAAACTGAACCTTATTAACAAAGACATGGACTATATTTTCTAAATAAATTCAAATTTTTAATTATTCTTCCACTTGGGTTTTTTGGGGGTTTCGGGGAAAATTTCGAAGTAGCAAAGTTTTGCAAGTAATGTTTTTTTTCGTTTTATATATAAGTATTATTAAATATATTTAGTAAATTTGAACCGTCTGGCTTTTATTTAATGATTTTTCAGTGTATGGTAATTGATTACCATACATTTAAAAGTTATAGTCAAAAATATTTTAATATGCATATATAAAAACAATGAGAGAAAATTCACGAGATAAGCAGTTTAAAAAAATCATATATCCAAAAATAGGGAAAATAACGAAACTTTTTAAACTGAATCTAATTAACAAAGACATGGACTATATTTTCTGAATAAATTCAAATTTTTAATTATTCTTCCACATGGGTTTTTTGGGGGTCAAACATAAGCATTTTTCGAAATTCTCAATTTTCACTACTATTTTTCTGTTACAATTATAATTAGTGATTAAACGAACTTACCTTACGTGAAGTTCTATCATAATTATCTGAGTTGCTTCGTCGAATAGATTAGAGTTTAATACACATGTAGTAACACGTACGGTGTTGCCAATCCACACTGAATTTTGAGAGATTTTGACTATGAAAAATAAAAATAAAATGAAAAGAGGGTATCTTGATCACTTGTTCTGCTCCCAGCCGTAGATCGTCATTTAGTTTAGAGATATTTTCTTAGATATTTCACGCCATGGGCAAGTAAATGGGAGGGAGGGACTCTAATCTATTCGACGAAGCAACTCAGATAATTATGATAGAACTTCACGTAAGGTAAGTTCGTTTAATCACTAATTATCTTCGTTGCTTCGTCTTCTAGATTAGAGTTTAATACACATGTAGATATTGAGAGACATCGTGAAATATCAAGTAAAATGCAAAAAAATGAATAAACAACAAAGTTTAATCATAACGAGACCATGAACATTAACAATAAATCAAAAAGTTATGCTATGAACTTTAACATTTAAGTAATCAATAATCATTATTTAGGAATTATCATTTGTATTATTAGTTAAGTATCCTGTTAGTTATTTAACATTATACGTCTGGCAAAACCAGAATCATCGGTATCATTGACATCTTTTTTATAAAACTTGCCAAATGTCTGTGAAGAACCGCTCCATCCTGCGGTCTTCCTGATGAGGTCTATGTTAACTCCCAGGCTGTGTGCCTTAGAGGTCGACGCGTGACGCGTACTGTGAGCGGTGAATAAAGTTATGTCTATACCACATTCTCCTAACGTCAATTTAATCCAGCGGCTTATCGACTGAGAAGTCACTGATTTATGAGGTTTCTTTAGGCCTATGAACAGTGGTTCGTAGTTGCCACGCAATAGCTTAGTCTTTTCTAGGTACGCAGACAGTGTTTTTACTGGGCAAATTTCAGGCTTTTCTTGAAAGTATGGTAAGGTAAGCAAAGGTTGCGTGGCACCTGCCCTGGAAGTCTTAATTTTAGTCTTAGTCTGGAATTTTAACAAGTACTTTATCAGATTGAAATTCAATATTGTTGACAAGAATTTTTGACAATGTTTGAGCCCTGTGGGCAGTAACAAGAGCAAATAACGTTACACATTTTCTAGTAATTTTATCTAAATTAAGGTTTTCGTTAGGATACCAAGTCGCTAAAGCATCTAATACTAATGCAGTGTCCCACGTGACATTGTACTTTGGTAGCGGAGGGCGCAATCTAAAAATACCTTTGAAAAAACGCTTAAGTCGTTCGTCGTTACCTATTTGCGATTCAAAAATGAGCGACAAGGCTGATCTACAGCTATTAAGGGTATTGTACTGCGCGCCATTGTCAAAAAGCTTGGTTAGAAAATATATTATTCGAGAAATATTACATTCAAAAATATTGAAGTTTTTCAAACCACAAAAAAGGTACCACTTTTTTAAATATGTGTCATATTGCTTGATAGAATTTTCTGATAGAGAAGCTAGCATTATTTTGATCGACTCTGGAGGAATATTCTGTCTCAGTAGCGACTCCCGGACAAGACTCCGGCAGCCAGGGTAAGCCGACGGTGAACATTGCGGTTGCTGGAAGAATACAAAATCAAATTGTCTGTTGGGCCCAAGAGCAAAAGATCGGATGTAAGTAATTTTTTAAACAAAGGGTACCACGGTTGAGTTGGCCATAGAGGAACTACAACTATACCAGTGGCTTTGTCTCTTATAATTTTCCTCAATGCTTTCAGAATCATCGTAAATGGAGGAAATGCATAGAAATTAAACTTAGCCCAAGGTAAGGTAAAGGCGTTTATGGCAAATGCGTCCGGATCTCTGTACCATGACACGTAGTTATTACATTTTTTATTAAACCGGCTAGCAAAAAGATCAACGTCAGGCATACCAAAGGCTTTCGTTATCTTACGAAAGGCGAAATCGTTTAATTCCCACTCAACATCCGGGTGTGACCGTCGCGATTCGGCATCAGCTACACTATTATCAACCGACTTAATATATGATGCATATACTATAATGTTCCTAGATTCGCACCATTGCCATAAATCCTTTGCAATTTGTGTGAGGTGAGGAAACTGCACGCCCCCCATTCGGTTGATGTAGGAAATGGCTGTGGTGTTATCAACACGAAGTAGAATTTGACAGCGTGACATACTTTTGGCAAATGCCTTTAAGCTGAAAAAGGCTGCCAATATTTCCAGGTAATTAATGTGTCTACACCTTTCCTCCACGGTCCACGGGCCGCTGGCAGTCTCCTCTCCACACGCTGCCCCCCACCCCGTAGTGGAAGCATCACTAAAAATTTCCATGCAGTAGTCATCGTATTTGATTTTATTTGCAGGTTTATCAATGGCGCTGCACCACCACTCGAATTCGGATGACAAAAATTGGGGTAAGTTCATGTACTTATCGTAATCATCAGGATTATCTTTTAAATTTAAATATTTCTCTCTTTCGAATGCTTTCGTGTAAAGCCAGCCATACTCAATGGCTGGGCATGCTGAGTTAAGGAGTCCGAGCAATCGTGCAAAGTCCCTTATTTTGCATCGTCTTAATTTTTTAAAGTAATTAAGTTCTTTTTTAATATTGTTAATTTTTTCCGGGGGTAAACTGACTTGGAACTTTTTAGTGTCTATTAAATAACCCAAAAACTTGCAAGTGGTGCTGGGTATCAAATTACTTTTCTCATAGTTAATAATGAAACCTAAAGCAGTCAATAATGCTTTTGTGTCATTTATATTATTTAAACATGAGTTAATGCATGTGCCTATTAAAAAAATATCGTCTAAGTAGACAGTGGATAGATAACCACATGACCTGAGTAATTTTATGACGGGTTTCATTATTTTCGTGAACACGAAAGGTGCTGTACTGAGGCCAAACGGTAGGACATTAAATTCATACAATAGGTGATTAAACTCGAAACGGAGGTATTTACGTGAATTTTTATGAATGTTTATAAGGAAATAGGCATCTTTTAGGTCCATTGTGCCCATGAAGCAGCCCTCAGAAACTAGCTTTAGAGCTGTACGTAAATCTTCGAGCTTAAAGTGCTCGGTGTCAATAAACCTATTGAAATGTTTTAAATTTAGTATAAACCTGTGATTACCGTTCGGCTTCGGTACTAAAAAAATACTTGAACGAAACTGACCCGTGCAAGGCTCACACTCAGATATAACGCCAGACCTTAATAGATCCCTAATGGAATTTGCGATTCGCATTTTGTCTGTATTTGAATGATATTTGTTTGTAGGAAAGTGAGCCTGCA
The DNA here is from genome assembly GCA_927399475.2 of Acleris emargana. NCBI lineage: Eukaryota > Metazoa > Arthropoda > Insecta > Lepidoptera > Tortricidae > Acleris > Acleris emargana. Next base: position 52,536,336 of record OV656835.1, on the reverse strand, counting down.
CAATAGGGCGAGACAAGTGAATTTCGTAACCCGCTATCCATGACAAAACGACAGAATCGTTGGTTAATAATGACCATTGGTCATAAAACTGAGAAAGTCTGCCTGCATATCTCACCGAATCGACATCTAACGGCGGTTGTTGTATTGACGCTGCGGCGGCGCTCGATACGATGTCCGCGAGCTGCCGGCGTGCTGAAACCTCGGAGCAGACCCTCTGGGCCTCGGGTTCCCCTGAGGCCTGCGGTTCAGAGGAGGGGCCTTCCAGTTTAAATTATTCCGTTGATGTGGTGGAGGTGCAGCCAGCGGAGGTCCAGACTTGCCCCTGGATGTAGTCGGTTTGTTAGAAGATGTCGCCGCTTTAAGATCAGCTCCAGACTTTGATATGATTTTTGCAGTTTTGAGCGTGTCAGCAAGGTCCGCGCCAAAAAGAAGTTTGTCCACCTTTGTCTTCTGCATCTGGTCCTTCATGTCTTTTTTAAGATTGAAGAGAACAAAGTTCCGACGAGTTACTGAGTCGAGATTTTGATTGTCGCAAAGCAGGCGACTAGCGTCCATAAGGAGTTTTATAAGCGCCGTGTCTTTATCACCTTGAGACATTAAGATACTGATGGCTTCGCTAATACATGCAATCGCTCGACCTAGCTGTTTTTGTTTTATCTCAATCGCTTTATCCCGCTTCATAACAGTATCCGAAACCGCCGCTTTTATTTCCGGGTTAAGTTCCGGAGCGTCGATAAGAGTACAATTACTCGGTGGTAGGTATTTTTCGCAAAGGTCTTTACGAATATCTTTAGGTAGTCCATTAGTAGCAATATGTTGGAGCCTCACCGCAACATCAGCCTGAATTTCTTTGCCATATTGTTTCGGTACTGAAGGGTCATCTCCTAGTATTTCTAAAATATTGCTATCTATCTCCGGAACCGTTGTTGTATCCCTAGCGTTCTCAAGCTCTACAAGCGGCTGTGGCGGCGGCGGCGGTGTTGATGAAGGTGACCTAAAAGGCCCGATCGGCTCGGCGGTGCTTGTAGACTGGCCCGGTACGTTAATAACTGAGCGTAATGTATATTCGTCTAACAACTCGCCCTCAGCTGCCGAAGGGTTAAATTCCAATGGGAGCCCGCCCTCTGCAAGTAGCGTAATAATTGAACATTAAACCTAGCTTTGGCTACGTTTATAAGTGAGTGATAGTCCCAAAAACTATCCGCAACACTATTATGAGTCAGATTGCAAAGTTATTTCTTTTTTATAAAAGTAATAGTAATGTAGGTAATAATAAAAGTGACAACCCGTCGTGGTGGCAGCACTTAATATTAAACTCATATTCGATAATTATACTTGATAATTATGAGGCCTGTTTGTTTACCACCAAGAACACGGTCACGGTGAAGTGGCCACCCCCAAGGTGGCCCGCAGCACTCGTATGGGTTCACGCTAGCAAGTAAAGTGACAGTCCCAAAAACTGCCCGCATTACTAACCCTCTACGTGATAACACAAAGTAAGTATTTACCATAATATTCGTTGTCGCCAAATGGCAATTATGCATAAAGTTAAAACACATACTCGTATTACTGTCCCAAAACTTACTAAAAGTTTATGTAATGCTATGTACCTATTTGTAAACTGTAGTCATATTAAATAGTATAACACTAACCTTCCAAGTCTATCACAGGGTTAGCCCTTGGTGATATCGAAGACTCCGAGAGGTCAGAATAATGTCGGCGTCGGCGTCGTCCATACTTTATTTTCCTTTCCAGTTTCTTTAATTTACGTGCCATATATACGTAATCTTCACAATCTTCCTTTTCACGTTTTCTTTTACCCATGATGCACTAATTAACACTTCTTATACTAACACTGATAACTTTTGTGGCAAGTAAGGTTAAACGTGCGAACTGGCAGAGCACTGTAACTGTGAATGACGATCTACGGCTGGGAGCAGAACAAGTGATCAAGATACCCTCTTTTCATTTTATTTTTATTTTTCATAGTCAAAATCTCTCAAAATTCAGTGTGGATTGGCAACACCGTACGTGTTACTACATGTGTATTAAACTCTAATCTAGAAGACGAAGCAACGAAGATAATTCTAAAACGATAATATTTATTTTACAGAATGAACAAAACTAGTACTTTATATTTCTGAAAAAAGTTATCCCTAATATGCATCAGGGTTTGCACAAAAATGAATTAAAATTGCAAAAAATTACCAGTTACTTGAACATTTCAAATGGACACCATTTTTTTTGTAGTTAATTTAGATAACTTTTATCATACAGTATGACATCCACATTTCTTACCTAATCAAACACAGCAACAATTATTTCGTTATCTTTTAAAAAAAAAAAGTTAGAGCGTATTATATACAAGCAGGAATTTGACCCCACTATTTACTTCGAATGGGTAAAACTCGGAAATAAAAATATTTAAAAAAAAAATGGTGGTGGTTCAGCACTTCTCTCACCATAAAGTATATCCTCAATTTTTTTTATTCAAATCAAAAGTCATGCGGCACACTTTTTAATTCAAATTTGTTGAAATCATATGGAATGGCCCGTGTGCCTTCTAAAATGTATTGATATTGAAAAATAAACTCCATTTTGCATTATTGATTATTCAGTTCCGGATATTGACGTCAGTGAAAATGTCGTCTTAACTAATGAAGACTAATGCAAAATGGAGTTTATTTTTCAAGTTGATTTTAAATCTTGATGAAAAAATAATTATCGCCCTGGAAATAAAATATATTTTGGTAAATCTTCTGAGTTCCACGGAATTAGATTGTAGTTTTATTACTGCTGATAAAGGAATGTTTAAGCTATCGTTTAGTATATTCATCTCAGTCTAATACGGCGATACAGAGGATTAAAAAAATAAAAACCAAAAGTGAGAAAATTACTAATATCTCTTTAAGTGTATCAATAAAAAATTGGGAAAACTTAAGATATTATATGCACATTTAATCCATGTAATCAATTTTTATGACCCGGATGTACTCAAACTTTGATGATTTAAAAAAAAAAACTATGAGCCGTATCGATGTGCCAGTTTCGTATGATGGTTGGTAATACTAAAAACTATCGTATTGTTGAGAAAACACGAGGTGAAACAAAATTGGGGTTTAGAACACACTGTGAGGCGGCTAAGACTTTTAAATTTTTGTGAAAGGGGCAAAACAATTTTTAAAAAAATACACACTTCAAACAATGCTAGGGGCGATCACCAGTATATGGGAAAAGCATCGATAGTTGACTTTATCGATATAGGCAATCCCTAACTGTAATTTAATTTTGCCCCGTATATTCCTAGGTCGGTCCTAGAAGTTGAAGAAAATGCTTCAAAAACAGTTCACAGATATCTTAAAATCTTAATTATCAGGCAGAATGTTTCGAATCAGACAAGATGACTAATACTCAGAAATCAAGCAAATAAAAGCTGGAGTACACACAACATCACACCTAACTAACCATTAAAGACAGAGCAGAGAGAAAAAGAAAGAGATGTATATATGTGTATTATGTCAACTTCTATGCATTCTAGTGCGACTCTCTTTCATGCAATATTTCAGATTTCTGAAGCGTATAGGTAGATGTGTTGCTGTGTGTACCACAAGGAAGTGTATTAGGTCCGCTCCTGTACCTATACACATGTGATATTCCAGTGTAAGAAAACCACTCGATTGCAACTTTTGCAGATGACACGGCTAACATGGCTGTAAATTGCATGACACTTGACACCAAGTTTCGCTGGAGAAGCTCAAGTCAAAAAGATGTACTGGCTGCTCGGAAGGCACTTACCGTTGTCAACTCAGTACACAATTAAATACTAGGTACAAACAAGTTCTAATGCCGATATGAACATACGGTATTCATCTGAGGGGCTGTACCAAAGAAATCAACATGCAAATGATACAACGCTTTCAGAATAAAGTACACGCACGTATTGTATTTGTAACATACGTACTGGTACATAAAAAATGACGACCTCCACCGGGACCTCGAAGTGGAATATGTTAGTAATATTATCAAACGATACGCCGAAGCCCATAACCTAGCAGGCTTCATCGACCTCGAAGTGGAATATGTTAGTAATATTATCAAAAGATACGCCGAAGCCCATGAACTCAGCAGGCTTCATCGACCTCGAAGTGTGTTAAGGCCATCTTAACGCCCTCTATTGGACCGCAGCGATAACCGCGACAGTGCTGCCCCCTTACGTTAGTTTTAAGTTTTATTCATACGATTATATCGAGTCATCCTCCCTCACTTCACATACCTGCTCTGTAACGGACACATTTTAAACGCATAAAGAATATATTTGTTAAAGTCGAGAAGAAGTTAAAATCATTTTCCCTGAGTTGCACAGACCTTACTATAGGCAGGAAAAAGGGAATAGCGAAGCAAAGGATCGAGAGGCAGCCAGCAGCGACCTACGGACAGCAACGAGCTATCGCGCCAACATTTTGGTCCTTCGAGCCGGATCACAATTGAACTGTATCGCCGATCTCCAGAAGAGAAGACAGCGAGAAACGGTCAGACCTTCCTATCCTTGTTCCCATCCCATCCTGAGGTGCATAATTAACTAATTGAGTGTTGTGATTTCTCATTCCAGCAGAGAACCACGTGTCAAACGAGTGTTCCTGACCTTGGCCCTTCTGCGATTTCTACGGCTCACGTGAGTGTTCCCTATTTCTATAAACCGCCAATATGTGTGACGAGGAATATTCACAAGCAGACAGTGATAGTAATAAATTAAAAGTGCCGAAATCTCCGCAAAAACGCGATAAAAGTACCGACCGCATGGCCGACCTCAAGAGACAAAGAGGCACTGCTAAGCTACGGTTAACCTCATTTCAAAAATATGTTTACAGTTTGGAGCATAAAACATTAATTGAAGCTCAGAAAACTGAATTGAAATTGAAAACTAATAATTTAGAAAATATCTTTAATAATTTTAATTCCATTCAGACGGAGATTGAGACAAAAGTAGATGAAATTGATTTAATTACGCAATTTGAATATCGCGAACAGTTTGAAGAACTTTATTTTAGCTTAATGACATCCGCTAAATGTTTGTTGGTTGAAGAGACTAGCGAAAATAATTCCCAGTGTAACGCGCGTGCTACATTAACGTCCTTTAAATTACCCGAAATTAAGCTACCGTCTTTTAACGGCTCTTATGATCAGTGGTTAGAATTTAAAAACTCATTCGTCACCATGATACATAAACGTGTTGATCTGGACCCTATTCACAAATTTCATTACCTAAGATCGTCGTTAAGTGGTACTGCCCTCCAGGTTATTAGTGCTTTAGAGTTTACCGCGGCCAACTACACTAGCGCATGGGATTTATTAGTACAAAGGTTCCATAATAATCGTCTTCTGGTTCATAATCACGTGAAATCACTGTTTACGCTTCAACCTATACAACATGAATCTCCTGTGCAGTTACGAAAATTGATAAATACCGTTAATCGAAATTTACGTGCTTTAAAAACGATTGGTGAACCCGTTGACTCGTGGGATACGCTAATTATTTATTTAGTCGTCACTAAATTAGATTCTACCACTGAACGAGAGTGGGAAAAACGGGTTGTTGCATGTACTAGACGATAATAAGCAACTGTCTGCCGTGCGGGCTCCGTATGCACTGCCGGCTGATAGTGACGTCGCGGCCGTGTCAGCGGCGCTTCACAGTCAATGCGATCGTAATACGAGAGAAATTAGGTGTGATAATAGCTTGCAAACCAAGTTGAGAGGATTGCAACCGGTTCTATTAGGCACCGCGGTCATAGAAATTGCTGATGCCGAAAACGAATACCATCATGCGCGTGCGCTTCTTGATAGTGGTAGCCAGCATTGTTTTATAACCGAAACTTTGTCAAAACGATTAAAAATTCCTCTTATACAGTCCACTGTTCGTGTCTCGGGTGTAGGGCAATCGGTCACTAACTCGAGCCAACTATGCGATATTACTTTGCGATCAAAGTTATGCGATTATAACACACAAGTGAGGTGTATAGTTCTGCCGCGTATCACTTCTACGTTGCCCACTGAGCGGTTAGATTTTAAGGCGTTTAGTATACCGGAGAACTTACCTTTAGCAGATCCCACATTTGACGTACCGTCAGAAATAGACGTTTTGATAGGAGCGGATAAATTCTGGGAATTGTTAGATGGAGAGAAAATACGATTAGCTTGCGGACCATATTTACAGAGCTCTAAATTAGGGTGGTTAATATCGGGAAGCGTACATTCATTCGATTCAACGAGCCACGAGGTTCAATGTAATTTAATTAATACGACAGAGTTAGATACGCGAATGAGAAGGTTCTGGGAACTCGAAGAGATACCTAAACCTAATAATACGAGTGCACTCGCGTTAGATGAGCGCAAATGCGAAGATATGTTTTGCAACACGACATCACGTGACGACAACGGCAGATTCAGTGTACGGCTCCCTTTAAAAGAAACAGCTGATTCACTCGGAGACTCGTATAAAATTGCTGAGACAAGGTTTATGTCTCTAGAACGTAAATTAGAACGTAATCCCAATTACAAAACTATGTACAGCAATTTTATACACGAGTATATTGAGTTGGGTCATATGAGTCGTATCGAAACGTATGAGACCCCATACTTTGTCTTTCCTCATCACGGAGTGTTTCGTGATAGTTCAACGACCAAATTACGCGTGGTTTTTGACGGCAGTGTCAAAACTACGTCAAATAAGTCACTTAATGACATTCTTTATACGGGTCCTATACTGAAAAACGATATTTTTAGTATATTACTTAGATTCAGGCAACATAAGTTCGTAGCGTGTGCGGACGTGGAGAAGATGTTTCGTCAAATACTCGTAGATCCAGATGACAGAAACTTGCAATTGATTCTCTGGCGAGATCATCCTTCACATCCGTTACATACTTACCAATTAAATACCGTGACTTATGGCACTTCCTCGGCGCCTTATCTCAGCATGCGGTGTTTAAAGGAACTTGCGAAGTGCTGCGACGATCCTGAGGTCTCAAAAATAATAAATGTAGATGATCCGATAATAGATTTTGACAACTATTCGAGTATTAGTAAATTAATTAGAATATAAGCGTATGTACTTAGATTCGTGTATAACGCACGCCGTAAAAAAGTGCAGCGGCGAACCGGTTTCTTATCAGTCGCAGAGCTGCGCGCGTCCGAGCGCTCGTTAAGCATCATTGCGCAAAAACAAATGTTCCCGAATGAATATTACAATTTAGTAAACAATGTACCTATTCCTAATAAGCGAAATTGTAGATTGTCGGGTTTAAATATATTTATAGATCGATATCAAGTCATAAGAGTTGGTGGTAGATTAGCAAACGCGAGTGAATTTAGTTACGAGAAAAAACATCCCGTGCTGTTGTGTAGTAAACATCGTTTCACGTTGTTGTTATTCAGAGATGAACATAAGCGATTGTTACATGCCGGACCCCAGTTGCTGCTGGGTGCCGTGCGCGAGTGTTGGTGGCCGATAGGTGGTAGAAACCTTGCTCGGAAAATGGTGATGCAGTGTATCACCTGTACGCGTATGAAAGGTAAGACGTTAACCCCGATCATGGGTAACTTACCCGATGAACGTCTGCACCCGGGTCATCCTTTTATGTATTGCGGAGTAGACTATGCGGGACCTGTATCAATACTTAATCGTAAGGGCCGCGGGAGCAGTTTAGTTAAAGGTTACGTTTGTTTGTTCGTTTGTTTCGTGACGCGCGCTGTGCATTTGGAGTTAGTTAGCGGTCTCTCAACCAACGATTACATTTTAGCGTTAAAACGATTTATTTCTCGACGTGGCAAACCGACTGAAATATATTCAGATAACGGGAAAGCTTTTATCGGAGCGGAGAACAGGTTCAGTTCGTTTATTCAAAATAACTCAAAGGCTATTATAGATTATGCCACTAATCAAAATATCAACTTTAAATTTATTCACCCTTATAGTCCTCATACTGGTGGTTTATGGGAATCGGGGATCAAATCGTGCAAGCATCATCTCCGTAGAATAGTTGGAAATGCTCGTTTGACATTTGAGGAATTCACAACTGTCTTAACTCTAATTGAAGCTGTACTTAATAGCCGACCTATGTCACCTCTGTCCACTGATCCCAACGATCCTACCCCACTTACACCAGCCCATTTCCTCATAGGAAGGTCTCTGATCGCACCAGCCTGCGAGGATCTGACAGAGGCAGCCCCACATCGCCTGCTTCGATACGACAGAGTCGAGCAGATGCGCCAGCATTTTTGGAAAAGATGGTCGCAGGAGTACGTAGCTGAAATGCAGACCCGCACCAAATGGAAAGCAAATACTCAAGATCTAAAAGATAATATGCTTGTTCTTATCAAGGAGGACAATTTACCACCTCTAAAATGGCGGCTAGGTAGAATTCTTCGCACATACCCAGGCAAAGACGGCGTATCCCGAGCAGCGGACATCCGGACTTCATCTGGGACCATACGGAGGTCATTCTCGAAGATTTGCCCCCTACCATCGCAGTCTGACGAAGCCCACGTATCCTGCCCAGCGTCGTAGTATTGGAACAGGAGCATTCCAAGGCGGCCGGCATGTTAAGGCCATCTTAACGCCCTCTATTGGACCGCAGCGATAACCGCGACAGTGCTGCCCCCTTACGTTAGTTTTAAGTTTTATTCATACGATTATATCGAGTCATCCTCCCTCACCTTACTCTTCATACCTGCTCTGTAACGGACACATTTTAAACGCATAAAGAATATATTTGTTAAAGTCGAGAAGAAGTTAAAATCATTTTCCCTGAGTTGCACAGACCTTACTATAGGCAGGAAAAAGGGAATAGCGAAGCAAAGGATCGAGAGGCAGCCAGCAGCGACCTACGGACAGCAACGAGCTATCGCGCCAACAAAGTGGAATATGTTAGTAATATTATCAAAAGATACGCCGAAGCCCATAAACTCAGCAGGCTTCATCGCATCATGTGAATGTTGAGGCCATCCAGCTCCTCGTCAACACGGATATACAGCGACGACTGAAAAGGACAAAGCCTTTCAAGTTAGTTAAGTGTAGCGATAGTGTGCCGTGTTGGTGCCGGACGAGAATAGCACCACCCCATCTCTTCCCGTGGGTGTCGTAAGAGGTGACTAAGGGATAAACCGGAGGATGGGCAGCAGCTACAGCTCCGCGGACTACATGGTATAACTGCGGTCGCCAACCCGCCTGCCAAGCGTGGCGACTACGGCATTTCCCCCCCAACGGTTCTAGATCAAACCAATATGAATATACAATAACAGCCCAGACCCCTAGTCCCCGGCGGCCCCACTATTCCTGGCTCCGGTAGTGGCCATGGTAACGGTGGGGCAGGGGTGCTTTAGGTAATCTCCGGCACAGACCCGGCTACCAGAAACGATGACATTTGGCCCTGGCAACATACAACTGCTGAACATTGCGGACCGACGAAAAGTTGCTCCAGCAACCAGTTGTGTTGCACTGGAGGAGGAATTGAGCAGGTTACGATGGGGAATCAGAGGGTTGTCAGAAGTCCGTAGAGAAGGGAGGACATGATAACCCTGAAGTCCGGTAACTTGCTCTATTTCCGGGAGGGCGACCACCAGTCCCGAGGAGGTGTCGGGTTTATCGTCCACAAGTCCCTAGGGGACAACGTGGTGAATATTGAGAGTGTGTCGAGCAGGGTAGCGTGCCTTTTACTCAGAATGACCCAGCGATATTCGCTGAAAGTCACACAGGTATATGGTCCGACCTCGATATGCTCCGACGATGAGGTGGAGGCTATGTATGAGGATGTTTCCAGAGCCATGCATAGCTTCAAAACTCATTTCGCGGTTGTTATGGGGGACTTCAACGCAAAGCTGGCCAAACGAGACGGTGAAGAGCAGAGAGTGGGGAATTTTGGAGTGGGGCATAGGAATCACCGGGGCCACCTATTGGCCAGTTTTATAGAGAAGGAGAGACTCTATATGATGAACTCCTTCTTCAGAAAACGTGAGCATAGGAAGTGGTCCTAGATGAGCCCAGATGGTGTAACGAGGAATGAGATAAACTTTATCATGTCGACGAAAAAGCACATATTCAATGATGTCTCCGTGATCAGTGCGGTTAAAACCGGGAGTGATCACCGTATGGTACGAGGCTCATTGAATAACCAGTTCAAGCTTGAAAGGTGTCGACTGATGCAGTCTACGCTCCGCCCAGCACCCGCTCAGCTCCAAAACCCCGAGAGCTTTTAGCTCGAACTTCAACACCGTTTCGAGTGTCTTGGTAGCGACGTGGACGATTACAACGACGGGTTTGTGGAAGCTGTCCAAACGGTCGGGTCTAAGTTCTTCAAGATCCGCCGTACAAAAACCAGGAAGCTCTCGGACTCCACCCTTAGGCTCATGGAGGTGAGGCGCGAAGTGACTCTGCAGTCGTCTGATGACGCTTGTCGCTATCGGCAGCTCAACAGGCAGATCTCGAAGTCTCTGAAGCGTGATATACGCGGATTCAATACCAAAATTATTGAAGAGGCTATTGAGCGTAACAGGGGCTCTAAGGTGTTTGCCAGGAATCTGTCTGTTGGCCAAAGCCAATTGATAAAGCTGAAGACCGACAACGGCAGAGTCATTTCATACAAACCTGAGCTATTGGCGGTAGTTGAGAAGTTTTATGGACAGCTATACACGACAACCCGAACACCCGTCGAAAATCTAGCTAAAGACCCGAGGGCTGGATTAACCCTACACTATACCGAAGATCTCCCCGACGTCAGCCTGTACGAGATCAGTATGGCCCTTAAACAGCTTAAGAATGGCAAAGCCCCAGGTGAGGATGGAATTACAGCCGAACTCCTGAAGGCGGGTGGTAAACCCATTCTTATGGGCCTTCAGACGCTGTTCAGCTCCGTCCTCTACGAAGGGAGAACGCCGATAGCATTGAACAGAGGTGTGGTGGTTCTCTTTTTCAAGAAAGGTGACAAAACTTAACTAAAGAACTATAGACCTATCTCACTTCTGAGCCACGTTTACAAGCTGTTTTCGAGGGTCATCACAAATCATCTCGCAAGGAGGTTTGACGATTTCCAGCTTCCCGAACAAGCCGGTTTCGGAAAAGGCTATAGTACCGTGGACCACATACATGCGTTGCGGCAGGTTATACAGAAGACCGAAGATGCATGCATGCCATGCATTTGTGGACTACGAGAAAGCCTTCGATTCGATCAAGACATGGGCTGTGCTGCAGTCCCTCCAGCGGTGCCAAGTTGACTACCGATATGTCGAAGTGTTGAAGTTTCTGTACGAAAACGCCACTATGTCCGTCCGACTACAGGACCGGAGCAAGAAAGCCTATTCCTCTACAGCGGGGAGTCATACAAGGAGATGTGATCTCTCCGAAGCTGTTCACTGCTGCATTGGAGGATGCTTGTAAGGTTCTGGACTGGAAAGGACGAGGCATCAACATAAATGGTGAGTACATCACTCACCTTCGATTCGCTGACGATATCGTAGTCATGGCAGAGACCATGGAGGACCTCAGTGCAATGCTCGCTGACCTCAGTAGAGTTTCCGACCGAGTTGGCTTGAGAATGAACCTGGACAAGACGAAAGTCATGTCCAATGTCGACGACTATATTTACCTGGGACAAACGGTCCAGTTAGGTAGGTCCAATTTTGAGAAATAGGTCACTCGTCGAATCCGACTCGGCTGGGCAGCGTTCGGGAAGCTTCGCAGCATCATTTCGTCTAAATTACCACAGTGTTTGAAGTCAAAAGTCTTTGACCAGTGTGTGTTGCCAGTGATGACTACGGATCTGAGACGTGGGCGCTAACAATAGGCCTCATAAGGAAGCTCAAAGTCACTCAGAGGGCTATGGAGAGGGCTATGCTTATGCTATGAGGGTTTCTCTGCGTGATAGAATCAGAAATAATGATATCCGCAGTAGAACTAAGGTTACCTTCGTAGCCCGAAAAATAGCTAAACTGAAGTGGCAGTGGGCGGGGCACATCGCTCGCAGGACTGATGGCCGATGGGGCCAGAAGGTCCTTGAGTGGCGGCCGTGGACCGGGAGACGAGCTGTAGGTAGGCCTCCAACAAGATGGAGTGACGACCTTGTAAGGATCGCGGGGACGCGGTGGATGCGAAAAGCACAAGACCGGCCGTGAGTGGAGAGCCTTGGGGGAGGCCTATGTACGTACAGCAGTGGAAGTCTTTCGGCTGACATGAATGAATGATGAATGAGTGATAGTGTAATTAGTGCAGTGAGTACTACACACAAAGAACACATTAACAAAGTGTCTAAAGACAAAAGGAAAAATGCTAACGGACACATTCTTAGCTTAATCCGCGGACAGATAGGCTTACTTCGGATTAAAAATTGACACATTTTGTATGGGCAAATGTCAAATTTTAACCCGAGGTAAGCCTTATCTATCCTCGGATTGAATATAGGAACCCGACATTAGTCTACTGTGTGTGGCCCAAAACCAGAACATTTAGAACATTTCAATTAAGTAACTATCACAGGAATCTAATATTACAAAGTCTATAATTTTGGAGAAAACAGCCTACAAAGTTAAAAATCGTAGGTAATGTATTTTCCCGTCGTGATATCGTCGCTTGGTCACTTGGTACGAGGTATGTCTGAGTGCAGGGTGCCATTGACAACACGCGGTAAGTTGAGCGGTGTTTGCATTACATTGTATTTGCGATTAAGTTTGTTAGAAAAAAACTGAAAGTTAAGTTTTAATTTTAATTAGGTAAGACCATTATAATGTAATTACCGGTGATCTATAGAGCCCCTGTTTTTAATATTATCCCCGGTTTTGGGCCACACACTGTATATTAGAAGTTTAGATCAAATTTAAAATACTTATTAGTCTGGAGACTACGAGCAGATTGTATTTCAATGGAATACTTGATAAGATATTTCATACATTAAAAAAAAAAAAAATCGCGTAAAATATAAATCATTATGTTTTAAAATCAGGATTGTTTTCAGATTTTTTGGTACATTAACTTCGGATTTCTGACTTCGTGTCTTTCTATGGATTAATTTGGAGACAAACATACTAAAAGTCCCCACCCCTCGGAGGCAAGCCCTAGAGTGGGGCTACAAAGATACTCCTTGTTTGGAGCTGACATTTTTTAAATTGAGTTTAGCGTAAAATGTACGGTTGCAACTGAGATTGGCGGAATGAACACCTGGTTATTCTTCGCCAGCATTTATTTGCATCTTCATCTTTTTTTTCATCTGCCGAATCGTAATCAGATGATGGTACGAAAGCTACTTGTTCTGCTACATCATCGCTACCGTCGTCATTCTGACGCTGCCAGGAATAAAAACAGCATCCTTACGGTCGATTAATATCTACAGACATTGAGCGTGCCATACACGTGGCGTGGCACACAAAATAATATTCTTCTATACAGTGTCTATTAACATAGTTATATATTTTATCGCTATACGGCCGCGCAGACGCTAACAGACACGGGCTATATAGAAAAATAATATTTTGTCTGCCACGGAACGTGTCTGGTACGCTCAATGTATGTAGATAAAAAACGACCTATATGAATTTTATGCTGTGACGTTACCTACAGTCGTTTTTTTTACAAGCTATATTTTACTTCAAATGTATGTAATACGTATGTTTGGGTCACATCTCGCAAGTCAACTTTGAACTCATCAATGAAATATCAAGCTGGCTGATTTCATGGTGGAATTTGGAAGGTGGCAACAGGATCTCTGCTGTACTTAACGTAGACCCACCGAGTTCAGATTCTCTAGTTCGGTCTCGATAAGCAGATGATGACTGTGTAATATAAATTACAGTCAGCAACAAAAACGCTTATGATAAATATGATAATAGCTAGACTCACATGAAAGCTGTTGTTATTCATGCTACACTCTGCAAAACTGGAGTCTTCCAACTCAATCTCATTCCACATTGGACTCTAAAATACAGAAATTGTTACAATTTATTAGTTAAATTAAATAACACATTCATATTAGTTAATACATATAGTTAAAAAAAAAAGTTTATTCAGTAAGTAGACAAGCTTCCTAAGAGGATATAGCTGCTGAGAAGAAGCGCCACAAGAAACTCATCAGTCTGTCATTTTCTAACATATTACATAACAGAATTATAATAGTTAATCTATTCTATCTATATACAGCGTATTAGGCGCATGGTTGAACAAAAAAAGCGTTATTTTTTTAAAGAATGATGGGCAAAAATGTATGGAACCCAGCCCAAACACCAATAGTATTATAACGTATGTAGGCTTATTGATCCCACTATTTGCTGTAGTTGTTATTATGACGACTAGACTGTGAAGGCTGGGAGAATCGAGATATTTTATGATGAATACAGACCCGGAATGACAACGTGGGTAACTTTCAACTCTATGGGGATGTGTTAAGGACAAACCCTCACATTCAGCAATTATGATGGACTGATCATGTTGAACATTTGATTTGCAACTTTTTAATTAGTGCTATTGATTTTATTTTTAAGAATAAATCTATACTAATATAATAAAGCAGAAGAGTTTTTTGTTTGTGGGTTTGTGTGTTTTTTTAAACGGGTTATCTTTCGAACTACCCGTCAGATTGGAATAAATCTTTTTGTACATGATAGCCAGTTTCATGAGAAATAGTTAAGCCTAAAAAAATCGGTCAAGCGTGAGTCGGATACACGGGAAATACCATTGTCACGCATGCGGGGCACAGCTAGTGCAGTAATGAACGTTGTGTGTGTGTAAATATTTGAAGGCTGATAACTCTCTTCTCCGGGGTTTTTGAAGTTTGTCCCCATATTAGAAAATCAAGCTTATATAACTACCTTTCACGTGGTATACATGATATTTGTATTGGTTATATGGGCCAATTTGCCCATCATTCTTACTATCTTGGCTGTTGCTATGCTCTGTGAGAGTTGATATCTGGTGCCTTAAAAGACTTAAAAAGACGTAAATTAAAAACTAAAAGACCAACAAAGCAACGCTTTAAAAAAAAGTAGAGAGGTCAAGCAAAATTCAAAATTCGAAATATTTATTCAGTAAATTGGCCACATGAGTCGGTAATATGGAGTGAATCTATCAGCGCTTCGCACAAGACCATCATATGCCCGGTTCCTATATTCAAGAAACGAATCGTTTTCCTTACGGGCAGTAGCGTTATGACATTTGGTACGTACAAAATGTGTCAATTTAACGAGACGTCACAATTCTACCAACAGTTTTGAATATAGGAACGCACCAATAGTGGAGATTTAGCACCGCAAGAATCAAGAAAAAAAAGTTTATTTTTTTAATCATTAAATACAATAATACTTTAGAAGCGAGTAAGTTACATTACAAGGTAATTAAATAATAAATAATTACTTTTACAACAAAAAAATAAAATCATAACAAATGTAAGGTCAATGAAATGAAATTAAAAATAATGACTACGAGGTCTCTATGTCAGGAACCATAATTAAAATAACTAATTGGAAAACAGGTTTCGCAAGCGTGAACAGACCGGACCCTACAGGCAGTATGACGCGTTCACGAGTAAGACGCGTATCTTAGCCATCACCTGCCTCATCCATTTGTTCGGGAAGGTGGAGACCCGATCAAAAACGCCGCCGCCGTAAGCAAATAACTTTAAGTGAGCACATGACATGCTCAATATGCTCATGCTGACGGACAAAGATATCAATAAAAACGTATCTGTCCGGCGAGAAACATCATAATGTGTTCTCATTTCTAGTGACTTGTTCAGACAAGAATCATTAAAAATTACAAAAAAAATACAATAGGTGGATAAATTTAAAATTAAATTTATATACATTTTGCAATAAGCGCTGCCCGGTGCTCAGCTATTATTACTGAACAAAACAAAGCGCCTAATTTCAGAAGGTAATATGCCTTACCCAGCAAGCAGCACTTAATGGGAGACTTAAATTATCAAACGGCATATTGACAATATCAGTAGAAATCTCATTGTAGAAGCGTATACTGTTCCCCGCGAACGATGGGCTTACTTTACGAAGACGGTGACCTGGGACTACGAGTTTATCTTTATTTTGTGTGCATGTGTTTGCGTGTATAGGTACATGACATTATCAAAGATATACTGCGACGGGACAGTAAGAATATTAATTTCTTTAAATTTATCTCTGAGTGAGACCCGCGGGTACCCAGTTGATAAATAAAACGTATAGTCCGATTTTGTAGTACAAAGATTTCCTGAATGTCAGCCGCTTCTCCCCATAACTAAATCCCATAGCTCATAACCATACCTCGCAACGGATGTAGCAAAACCGTAGCATTTGACAGTTTGATGTTAGGGTTGGCGATTACGATGAATAAGTTACTAACTTTATAGTACGTATGAATAATAAGTACAATTTAATGATAAGTATTGATAACCTTACTGACCCTCTTTAGATATAACCTTGTTTAATTTTCTATCAAAGAAAATAGAGTAATATGTCAATGTCATCAATGTTAAATGCGTTTTAATGTGTCCGTCATTTTGTTCATGAAATCACGTATTTTCTGTATTTCATTCAAATATTAATATGGAATCTTTAGTACCTACTTGAAAATATTGGTGTACTGGAAAAAAACGAACAAAATATTTTGTGTATTGTATGTGCAGTAAATATAAAATCAAAGAAAGACAACGTCGTCAAACATTTAGCTAGTAGCCACCAAGAAAAGAAAGATGGTTACTCTTCACATATAGATTTTCTTTTAAAACATATACCAGGATTACAGGTAAAAGATAACAAAATTTACTGTATTTCATGACATTGATCTTCATTTGGCAACAGATAAACATCGTAATGTTTCAAAACTAAATCAGTTCGAATTTAACAAGGATCTAACCGCTTTTTTATTCCGCCATTCCAACATTCCGTGGAATCAGCTGCAAAATCCTAAATTCAGAGAATTTATGACAAATTGTATCAATGGTAAATATTCAAAGGAAACTATATTACCCAACGAATAAAATTTAAGGAATAATTACTTAAATAAAATATACGAGGAGAAAAAAAATACAATAAGAGAAGATTTGAAGGATTCTTTCATTTACCTAATGGTCGATGAAACACAAGATGGTATGGGACAACATGTTGCTAATTTCCTAATAGGAAAATGATTTTATTTATTTATTTATTTATTTATTTATTTATTACAAACACGTTTATACGGCATTACAGTGCATACTAGTGCGCCGAATAAATTAACAAACTACAACAATCAACAACAACAATAACAATTACAATACGATTAAACAATACTTAATATTAGGTACTAATACTGGATGGCCTCACATCCATCGCCTCGCAGAAATCACAGACTGAGGAGTCGACATCACACCTGTTTGCATCAAAAGTTTTAAACACAACGAATCACGCTTCTATTGTAACTCTAGTGGAGGATACACTACTTATGGGGAACAAATTATCAGAAAAATAAGGACAATTTTTTATTTTTTGTTACTTAATTATTCAAGAACATAGTTTATTTCAAAATAATGTCGAGGTAAATAAGATATTTACAATATAAATTTTATGATTTAAATAACATTGTGTTTTTATGTATTCCTAAGTAGGTACATAGTGACAACCCTGACGTACATGTGCTACAGATTTGCGGGTTTGATTACGGGGTATGCTCATAACACTCAAAATAACTATAATACCATAAGAATAAGTACTATTAGAAGGGCATCTTCGGCGTCGTTGTATGGATTTGACAGCAAAGCCGTCAAATAATTACCTACAGCGCCCCACGCCCCGCCTTACCCCTCTCTCGCCTGTCGCAAAATTAGGGTTGTCACAAGTATATAATACTAACTGAGCCAGCAACCTCGTTCGCGTAGAATTAGTTTATTTACCTGTAAAACTATACGATAAAACACAGTGATATGTAACCAATAGTACCGGTCCGTTTCTGTCGCTTAAGCCCAACCCACCCAAATGGGCGCGTATTTTACAATTACAGAGTATTATTAATAAATCTAGTATAGTAAGATTGATATTCGTGATAAATTTAGTAACTTACATTTCCTTGACATTTGGCACTCGTTTTTTTTAATGTCAGTATTTATACATATAAGTACGAGTATACATACATAAACTCACGCCTTCGTTCCCAGAGCGGGGTAGGCAGAGCTACAGAATAACCTACAACTCTAAATACTTGTTAGTAAATCTCTAACCACATTTTGCACAAATATTTATGCTTAATTATTAGCTAATAATATTAAAATGTATAATATTATTATGCCGGGTCCTATATTTACAACAAAAGGGATTCCAAAAACAGTATTTTGTAAAAATATCGAGTGAGTGTAACCTAGTAAATATATATGGTAGTATTCATTAGCGAGATTTTAGGATGTTAGATGCCATTTAGTTAAATTTCGTTAATTTTTTCGGGACTATCAAATAAAACGAAATTTAGTTCGTTTCGAAAGTTTTTATGACAACTGCATAGTTGTTTCATCGTTATACTTTCAGTATGAAAACAGGCTTCGCTTTGCTGTAAGTTTTGTAGCTATTCAATAAATTTATATTAAATTTTTCGGCCAATACTGTAAATAGATGCTGTGTGGTTGCCGGCTTAGAATTGTGCCACTCCATGTCTTCCCGTGGAAGTCGTAAGAGGCGACTAAGGGAATAAAGGCTTGTAGTACTGTTAGGCGATGGGCTTGCAACCTGTCACTAGTACGCTGGTAAACATCTTAGCCTAATTGTGCAAATTGTGGTTACAGAGTTATCAACAAGTTTTTGGAGTTGTTGGTGATTCTGTAGCTCTGCCTACCCCACTCTGGGAATGAAGGCGTGAAAGTATGTATGTATGTATGTACTGTAAATAGAAAATATATATATTTTGCAATCTGCAAAATAATTTCTAATGTAACACTATTTATTCAAAAAAAAACTTACAAAATCTATATGTATACACTATAAGTACAGTAATAATTTGATTAATTAAGAACTAATGTAACCTATTATCTACTTAAAACTAGAACTATTAAATATAATATTTTGTGTACACAACTACAAAAAGAATACCCCCTCTAATAAATCCGTTCGCGGCATTGTACCCATAATGCTGGCTGCGTTACCTCTCTGGATAGTTAAATCTATCCCTTGGGAGAGGTAAGCGCCAGCTCTGTGATCTCCGGAGGCGTCAATAAGTTTGGCAGACAGGGTCTTTATAAAACGTTTCATGTCAGTAGACCAAGGTCCCAGAGGCTCCACTGCAAGCGCCGCAAATTCGTAATCATTAATTAATGATGAATAATTAGTTTAGTCAAATGACTTGGGCAACTAAAATTATGTAGGTACCTACCTTCTGCCGTTGTAGAAAAAGTAAGGCGCATAAGGCTCTGATGTCAAGGAGGTGCCAAGTAATTGACAACAATTCATTTTATGCTAAGGTAGTAAAATAAAATACCGTTTCTAGATTTTACACTGCTGATTACAGTAAAAATATCTTTGGATTTTTTTATGCAGTAGTTTTTTTTATATTTAGGAAAAACAGTAAAAAAAGTTGGATTGTGAATGTTAGGAATACACTTATAGTGCCCTTAGTCCATTTATTACCAAAGGAATTAAAAAAAAAATACAACTGCCATGTTGTCTGACGGATTACTTGATTCTAACGACACGCTTTCGATTCTACGCAAAACAGTTTATTTATTTTAATGGCGTCTACAAATTACGTAATTAATTAAATTACGCAAAATAACAAATTTGTGAACGAACGGCAGCGAAGGATTGACAAGTGAGTGACATGACATGATAGTCAGTTCTGTTTATGTTTAAAGGTACTTTATTTTTATTTTATATCAGGCTAAGATCACGACAACAGTATTCCTAACTTTGTATATACGGTCTTTTTAATGACTATTTCTTTAATAAATTATTAACGACGAATTTCAGTTAAATAAAGAAAAACCAAGAAATACGGGTAGTCTAATTTTTAACCAGCTATTTATAAACGCGAAAAAACTATAATGCTTTTTTTTTTGAAATGTTGTCAATTGTGCCATATTCAATTTGACGCAATGCCGTCATTTGTGTCTTTTATAAAATCTTGGCATATTTATAATAATCTAAATTTTTCTGAAGCTGCATAGCTTGGCTCTGGGCGACTTTGTCCACAGTTTTATTTCGTCACCTTCTTAACTCGTCAATTCCTAAATTGTCACCTTCCTAACTCGTCCTCATTTTTATATCGTCAATTCCCGATCTTGATCATATTCCTATATTGTCCATAGTGCTAACTCGTCCACAATGCTATATCATCCACGTTGCTAACTGGTCCAAAAAAAAACCAACAGGCAATTTCCGATATCCATTTACAGCTACTACCATATATACAAGTATTTCTTTGGTGGTTTCTACCTCGTCACCATCCAAATCGTTACCTACGTTTAGTGTAGCCATAATGGTTTTTGCCGACATCAATTCTGTGATCTCGAAGCCTAGGTCTATTATTTACTTATTTTACAACTGCTTTTTGTTTTGACTTTTAAATTTCTTAGGACTCTATTTTTTCCTGAATGTTTTTTCTTTAGCTGAGTACATTTGCTGATAAGTTGCTCCTCATACGGTGGTGTAATACTTTTATATACTTACGTAGGAAGTCACTTATCTTTTTTTTCATTGAACCTTAAATAACACTGATTGTTTTAGTAAAGGGGCTGATTAAAATCTATGTTCTTGTTCATTTGGTATCATACTTACCGTGTATCGAGGTTACTTTGATCAAATTCAAAGTTTAACACGAGTTTTTAAAGAAACTAAAAGACAAAATAATGAAATAAAAATATTCAATTATCGGTTTTTCTTGTTTTGTTGCCTTGACTAATTAGAAAAAATTGTGACCTTTAGTTTCCCGTAAACAAAATAAAAATACTATGATCAAAGCTAAACTACGAATACTTTGAAAACACTAAATATTTGAGTGAATATCTCAAGTAAACCCGCTGAAAATCACGTAAAATCTAAAGAAATATAGAATATATGTTGTTCTTTTCCGATTTAACTAATTAGATTTGCTTAACATAGGACACCATTCAAATAACATGCGTTTTTGCATAACATAGGTACATTTGAAGTTTTTTTACCTCAAAAATCCAGACAAAAACACGCTATCTGTTCATATTTTTTTCTATACGAAAATAGACAGTAACATGCGCACTACTTTAACTTTCGGAAGGAGTAACTATCGCCGCTACCAGTGGCAAATAAAATATTATGGAGGCGTATTCCGACTCCTCAAAAAATACATGTTTATGTAGAATGGTAGTTGCTATCAAAGTCACCCCGTAAATTAAAATAGCCCCGTCCACTGGTACAGGTCCAAATAAAGTTGAAACTGAGTCTTTCATTAAAACGACGATGTTTTCTTTGTATAAATAGGTTTGATTCAAAATGTTTGGTACAAACAGTAGAGTTATTATTTGGATTCCATTCATTTCTGTTTATAACCACTAACCATTTCTCTCGTAACAAAGTATTAGTTGGAAACCTAAAAGCACTACAAAATACATTTTAGGCCAACTTTAAGCAAAAGTAACAGGTCTATACGCATTCAATATTGTATTACTTATTCTGTTAACTACCCCCTAGTCTAGTTGCCCCTCAAAACATTATCGATATTCATGACGTCATTACTTGGGCAAGTCCTATTGTAATCTTAATGATCGGAATAGTTAGTGCCATTTAGGGTGAATGACCTTAAACATTGTAAATAACATGGATAAGACTTGGGATTCCGGGATTCGTATATTTTCACAAAAAAAATATCTTCAAACCGCAAAAGTATTTTTTTGTCATTATAAATACATCATTCATTTAAAATTACTTTCAGTTAACAGTTACAATTGACAATAATACAATCATTGAATAAAACATAAACATCAACATCACTATATGAAATGAACATTATTAAATTTATTTAACATCTTTTATTCCTTACTTTTTTTGAAATTATAGTAGCAAACCATAATTTTTTCTATACTTTCTTCTGTCAATCTATTTCTTTTAACGTCTAATATCCATTTATATGTAGAAAATGACCTTTCGACCTCTACTGATGTCAGCGGAGCAAATTTATAAAACGAAACGTCATCAGATGCGGTTTCTTTTGAAATAAAGTTTCAGCGTATTCCTCTTATAGTGTCTAAATCGGATTTCGAGCCATGACCGCTTCAAGTTTGGTTTCTACGGGTAAACTAGTAGACCAATTTATGACCACCATCCTAACTTGATCAAAATTTATTAAGGCATCGACCATTTACATATTACGTTCCTGTAAACGAGTTAAAACCACCTCGATGATATTAAAATTTTCATGAATAAAATTTAAAT
The DNA here is from genome assembly GCA_927399475.2 of Acleris emargana. Lineage (NCBI taxonomy): Eukaryota > Metazoa > Arthropoda > Insecta > Lepidoptera > Tortricidae > Acleris > Acleris emargana. Next base: position 52,513,947 of record OV656835.1, on the reverse strand, counting down.
CTTTTTTAATGTTCGGTTTAAAGATCTTTATTTCTCAAAGAATAACAATAATTCACTTATTTGAGAAAGAAATATTACATGCTAGTTAGCGTAAAACAATACAATAGATACAATCGCAAAACTATAAAGTTACAATTGGCGGGTAGAATTATAAAAGTATACAAAACAAGTTAACTATGTAAGTAAGGGAGCGCGCTTTAACGTACGGTGCGAGCGCAGTTAGATAAGATAACAGTTTTACAATGATATAAAGAATTTGGAAGTGTCTTAGCAGATGCGTGCGTACTTAGTACGTACATTGAGTTTGCAGTTTTTATTTTTGTAGTTAAGTTGAATGGTTTTAGTTTGTAAGTAGGTATATGTTTTAATGTTTATCTAATTTACATATATATATATATTTAATTTATTTTTTAAATTTATATATAAGTAATATATTATTGAATCATTAATATGTATAAATGTATTATTAAGGTATTTTTCTTTATTTTATAGCAGGTTATGATTTTTCCTTATTTAAGTATAGCAATTTTTGTTAAGTACATATGTTTGGATACTTAAGATTTTAGTCTTAGGTAAGTAGTTAGATATATGTGCATATGCTTATGATGATAAGTGGGGGACGCCCCAGGCGAAGCAGGCGGGCAGTCGATTCGGTCAGCCGTTCATTCTGCCCTGTGCATATACTTAGGTAAGTAGTTAGATATATGTGCATATGCTTATATCAGTGTTAGCGTTTTTATGGATGTGTTAAGAGGTATTGTGTCAATAATCTTTTAAATGTGCGTAACGATTTGGCGTCTTTGATGTCAGTTGGGAGTTTATTATATAAGTTGGGCTCCCTCGTACAATATGCATTTTTTGCCGTAATTCGTACGCGGAGGCCGTTAAAACAAGGTGATTAGCGTTTCTGAGCTTAATTCTTTGAAATTGTTGCTTTTTTGTAAAAGAAATTTGTATATGAAGGTCATTTGATAATATTTTTCTTATTAGTATACAAGTGTGATATATGTAGGCATGGTTAATGTTCATAATTTTAGTATCTTTGTAAATTTTACTTGTTGATGTAAGAAAATTGTAGTTAAATAAGACTTTAATCAGTTTGTTTTGAGCTCGCTGTAGGCAGTTTATGTTGGTTGGAGTAGCGGTGCCCCATATCTCGATTAGATACTCAATATGTGGCTTCACGAGTGTGTTGTATATTATGTATCGGACACGCTTTGGAAGACACCGTACTATACCCTTAAGCGAGCCAGTTAGGGAAGTTATTTTATTTTTTATTTTTTCTATATGCGGTTGCCACGTTACTTTTTTGTCTAATATGAGACCTAGATACTTTTCTTTGTCAACTTTATTGATAGGCTGATTATTTACAGTAAGAGGCTGGTTACACGGAAGTTTTTTGTTTTTTGGCACAGTAATAATGTAGTTCGTTTTGCTAATATTTATAGTTAAGAGATTATTTTGAAACCACTTGTTGAGGAGATTTAGGTCGCTTTGAGCATCAGCTATTAAATCATGGACGGAACGACCGTAGTAAAATAGGCTAGTGTCGTCTGCATACAAAGTAGTGTCGCCTCTTAGACCTATTTTGCTGATGTTATTAAAGTACACTAAGAAGAGCAATGGTCCTAAAATAGATCCTTGAGGGACACCAAAAGTGATATTCTGCGGACTACTTTCATGGTCATTTTTACTATTTGCTTGCGGTTTTAAAGGTAAGACTCAAACATTTTGAGGACTTTCCCGCCCAAACCAGCCTCCCTCAATTTACCCAGGAGAACCTGGTGGCTAATAGTGTCAAAAGCCTTCTTTAGGTCTATAAACACTCCCAGCACTATCTGTTTTTGGTCAATACTAACTCTAATTTTGGTCACAAGATCTCAAGGTGGTGGTCAAGGTGTTTGATTGTGGCCTGAAGCCATATTGCTTCGAATAGAGGAACTTTATCGATCCAAGATGACCTTCGAGACGTTTGTGTAAGAGGGTTTCAAGAACCTTTGAGAGTACAGGAAGAACTGAGATTGGGCGGTAGTTTCCCGGATCTGATTTCGTCGAAGATTTGTAGATTGGAGTTACTTTTGCGAGCTTTAAACTATCGGGAAATTGACCTAGTTTTAGGCATTTGTTAAACTCGGTTAATTTGCCAACTATCAGAGATTTTACGCATTTCACAGATTTCACTGATATTCCATCTAAACCGGAGCTGGTATTTGAGTCTAAATTGTTAATGATAGATGTAATTTCTTGATCAGTGGCAGGCATAAATTCTGTAAATGGTGACTGGACATCTGACGTTGTAGTAGCACTGTTCAAACGTGATGTAATAGGAATTTTGCTGGCTAGTGCGGCACCAATATTTGAAAAATATTCATTAAAGCATTCGCAGATCTCTTTTGGGTCGGTTATAGCCCCAGTCTCTGTTTCTAACTTGGGGGGAGTTCTCAATTTGTCAGTTTTATTCCTTGCCAGGTTATTTATAAGTCTCCACATTTTGCTCGGATTAGTGCTGCAGTCGGCGAATGCTTTGTGGTAGTAGCTACTTTTTGTCCTTTGTATATGTTCAGTAACTTGGTTTCGATGTTTTATAAACATTTCTTTTTTCTCTTCGTTTGCTGGGTGTTTCTTGAATTCGTACCACAGGATATTTCGTTTATTTATTCCGTCGATTATGTTTTTGTTTATCCAGTCTTGCCTCGGTGGATTTTGGTATTTAATTTTTGGGACTTTACTGTCATTTATGCATGATATCAGCTTTGCTTTTAGTAGTCGGTATTCTGGATCTGCGTCAAAATTAACAGTCTCTGCTAATTGATATAGTGTTTCATAATTTATTGCCTCATATTTGGTTTTTTTAACTAGCGGGGCTGATATTTTTTTATTTCTAGGTAAGTCTGCTTATGATCTGACATTGCTGATTCTACTAACGCTAAATGAAAGAAGTTTTCGGTTAAATTTGTGCATACGTGGTCTATAATTGTTTTTGTGGTAGCAGTTTCTCGCGTGGAGTAGTTTTCGTCTACTCGGTTCAGTATTTTATACCCATTTTCACTGATTGTCTGCTTGTAGTCGCCGGTTGCTCGATCACTGTTTAGGATGTTGATATTAAAATCTCCAAATATAATGGCTCTTGTTGATTTGCTTAACTGCTCCGAGTAAGTATCTAAGAATGCTTTTTGATGCAAGTTTTCTGGTTTCCTGTAAATAGCACCGACGTCCAAGGCATATCTATCAAGGTGTATCCATAGGTAGTGAGTACCATTCATGTTTAGACTTCTTATTTCACTATGTTTCAAATTGTTGTGTGCCAATATGGAAACACCCCCTCCTCGAGTATCTGTTCTATAATTACAGTAGTGCGTGTATCCTGGTATTTGAATTCTGGTTAATTCTTCATCAGATTTTAGCCACGTTTCTGTTAAAATAACTACGTGAATGGTGCTTTGTATAGCCTTTAAAGTACATTTAAGTTCATCTAGTTTCCCAGGTATAATTATGCTTCTTACGTTTGCATATAGAAAGTTTAATGAATTAGTGCCCGTTGTTAAGCTTTGGTAGGTATTGGTAATTTGGTACGTATTTTCTCTCACATCGTCTGGGCTTTCTAGTTTTTTGCCGGTAATTCGATAATTTTGGGAGTGCCTTTATAATATTTTATAGTAAGATTCGACTCACCGTTTGTGGTCCTAGTTATTATTTCTTTTTTCAGGCTGCTTATATAGTTCTGCTGTTGAGGAGTTCTATCGGTGTATATGCCGATTGTTTCATCCATCCTGTTCTTCTGGTTGCTAAGAATGAATTTGGTATGCTCTTTAGAACAGAGACGTACTCTTAACATTCTGTTTCTTTCGGCTTTTGGTTTCCCCAGCCGCTGAGTTTGTAGAGGAGCAGGACATGAAGGTGATATTTCCCTTAATATTTTTAGAGCTTCGTCCATGTCATGCGCCAGATTTTCTTCTTGGGTAGGGTGATCTGATTCTGAAAGCCCCTGTATTATAATGTTGCACGATCTCACTTCACGTTCTTGTATTTCTGCTATTAGGTCTTCGGGTGAGATATTGCTGGGAGCCCCAAAGTTGGTAGATCCTTTTTTAAGTTTGCTCACTTCCGTTTCTATCGCGTCAATTCTTTCCTCTGTCGCGGTATTTATTTGCATTAGGTTATTTATTTGAGTTTTGATAACGTCTTGTTCTGATTTTAGTTTTTCCATCGCGTATTTTATATGTTTGACCTCATCTTTAATAGTGGTTAGGTAATGTTGGATTTTTTAAGCACTTGTTTAGCCTTTTTAATCGAAACTGCATCTGAAGTTCTTAATCGTGACATGGCCGTATTTATTTCATTAAAGTACCTTACATAGTAAGACACTGCAGCTAGCCAAGTCCCCCACCTTGTGATTACTGGCTTAAGAGGTAAGGACAAATTTGGATAAATTTCCTTTAACAGTTGCACTCTATTAGGAGACTTTAAAAATACTTTTTTCAAGTTAGCGATCAGGGTGTCTACATCTAGATATTGACATCTTATTTGCTCTGCCACCCGATGCAGAGCATGAGCTAAGCATGTAATATGTTTCATTTTCGGTAAAACACTTTTTAAAATTCGCCCCGCCTTCAACATATACGCAACGCTATCGGTACATAATAGAAGCACATTATCGAGTTGATTTTCATAGGATTCACCCCACATATTTTGTAAGCAGTCTGTAACAAACTTAGCAATAGTCTCCCCATTCACTACTGCTAGCACTTTACATGCCACTAAACAAGTTTTTTGGGAACCACTTGCATCCAAGGGCTTCACCAAGAAATGGACCACATATCTGCCTAAAAAGTCTGTCGTTTCATCAAGCGATCCAATTTTTTTTATTTGCTACTTCATTGTTTATAGCAGATATTCTGGTTAGATAAAACTTGTCCAGGTATACTTTTCTTATCGTTCATTCACTGGGTAGACTTCGAAGAGGCTGATCTGCACAAGTACAGCAAAAGTACTTTTGAAAGAAAGATTTGAATGCTGGGTTTTCGATTTGCACCCATGGGATATTGCACATTATGAGGAACTCGATCAGGTCGAAGTAAAAATCTTCATCTGGTTTGCGAGGCAATCCTGTGTGTACAGGTCCTTCGACGTGTCTTTTCATTGTACTTTTTCTACACCCTATATCAACTTCATATTTTTTACAGTGTATTAAATGTCTTGTAGAGTCATACTTTAAATCGGGATATAGTTCAGTCCAACTTAGAACAGTTTCTTTCTTAGTTTTCCGAGGCATGTTCAGTGAGGTAGAAAGATCTGATACTGTTCTTATTTACAACGACAAGACTTTACTTAGTCCAATCAGAAGTAAATCGGAGTCCAGTAAGGATCAGCCAAAATAGTCACAATAAGAATATCACAAAGTCCGGTAACTTTTGCGATTATTGATTTTATATTTATATGGTAGGTACAGATTGCATATGACACTGACATGCATATGAAGTTGACATTGCAATCGTTTTATGGGTTATTCTAATAAAAGTGGCACAGACAGGCTAAAGTTTCTCCAAAAAAAAAAGTAGTGGTTTTTTACCTTCTTTGCTTAGAATAAGCTTCTTGGTGTTCCAATTGTTACATATTTATAAAAGGGAACGGAATATTCATGAAAATAAAAGAATTATGGCTTGTTGAAATATGGAGATGCAGGTGAAAGTGTTATTAGACAGGTTAGAAGAGAAAAGGTTCCAGGTTAAAGAAAGTTATATTAAAATACAAATTACTATAAAAAAGAAATTCCCTACATTTACTTTGGTAGAGCACTGTTAATGGGTACTGCTTCATAAAGCATCTGTACAGTTTTTCAGGGAAATTATATGTAAGTTATTAAATTAAAAATATTTAAAATATTCATTCACTTTAGCTTGCCAATAGTCACACTAACCTGCACAATGTCTCTTTAACCTGTCAAGAGTTACATTAACCTGTGCCTAACCTTATCTAACCAAGTTACAGGTAAAAGTTACACAGGTTAGAGTTAAAAGTATATTTACAAGACATTTACTCTTAAACCGACGAAAATATGAATGTTCCACTCTTAGTAATATAAGTAGATACATCAGAATACCACGTTCAAATGATTATTAAATTATGTCCCATACCGTTAACATTAAATAATCGAGACAAGATAAAGTTAACATACCCGTTACAAACTCCAGATTACCGCATTTGATCACTAATTTCCACAAAACTATGACATATAGTCTCCAACCGTTTGGTATAGTGGAGAGCCAAACACAGGCCGAATGTTTACCGAGAAATATGGTGTGCCTATTATTTTTCGTATGTGAGTGAGATACAATATCACCGACACACGGGTTACAGTTAAAATATCACTGGACAAACTGTCGTGTGTTAAAATTGATGTATATGCATATATTTTTAAAACCATATCATAACTATTGAATGTCATAATATTCTTCTTAAAATATATTATAAAACATATATAATAAAATATACACAAATAGTTCAAAGACCTTAAAAACTGGAAGCAAGTCGCATTTGGACAAGACAGGTTATAGTAAAAAATGGTGCCTACCATTTTTTTTTAACAAATTTAATGTTTTTTTTTTTTAAAAGTGCCTTGGCCTCTATGCAAATGGTCGGTGCTTATCTATGAACGTTTTTAGTTTTTCTGAAAAACAAACATTTAACACACTTTGTATTCAAAAACTCATTGACAGGTTACGGTGCCACTTTTTTTAGAACGACCCTTATCTCTATTTAACTGGCCAGCTTATCACAAAATATATCGTCTGCCTCCGACTATTATACATACATACATAAACTCACGCCATCATTCCCAGAGTGGGGTAGGCAGAGCTACAGAATTACCAACCACTCTAAAAATTAAATTATTATAAATAGGTTTAAACTAATGTCAATTGTTTAAATAGATAGAGGATAATTGGAACTTATTAAAGTACTACTACTTTGCTGTCTAGTACAAAATCAGTCGAAACATTGAAAGGGACCCGATAACAGTGGTAGCAACTATAGAGACTTTTATTCGGGGCATTTATCTGAAAGCACATTTTCCATACATCATTTCACATTAAGTACATGTTCTTTAAATATTTTTTGAACACAAACTTCATTATTTCATATCAAATCCCGGGGTTAAAAACTATATCCATACTAATCTTACGTACCGAAGTCCCGCAAAATGGCACTACCAATTCCGATCACTGCTAATATACTTATATTTTACACAAAATATTGCTTATTTCTGATTAATGAACTATTGCTTTGAAAATCAAAAGAACAACGCATAATATACTTTTTTTTTTTACTATTAACAAAGCAAATTTGACAAAATATGGAAAGTAGCGCCGCAATGAATTATATCTTATTTACCTGTGAAACGTGTATTGTCTCGGGGTATTGCGTCTTGTAACATCACAGACACTCACTGAACAAGACACCATTGTAGTAAAAGTATTATTTTAAGTTTTGATACTATGATTACCAATTATTTCGGGAATTTCGTCTTGACCAGTGATGGACGATTTCTAAAAAATGCAAAACTTTCCTTAACTGCGAAAAATACGGGTGCGTCTCACGAGATATAACAACAAAATCTATAATTTCATGTTAATAACGTTTACAAGATATAATAAACGTTAGCTATAATAACAAAATCAATATTTTCATAAGGAATAACGGTCAATTAACATAATATTCATTTTATATAACGTTTTTGTCTATAATACTCACATTGTCTAATTTCACTTCGTATAACATACATGACATATAACGATCATAATAAAAATATCTTTTAGTATAAGGATGATAATATCGTATGCTATACTCAATGGGTGGGTACTGTAAGGAGCGGGTACAGTCGAGTTCATAGATATGTGTACCCTGTAGTACTTTGTCATTTTAATCGCAGTGACAATTCATATACTTATGGCAGTTTAAACATAACATAAAATAAATAGACAAGGTACTAAAGTGTACACATATTTATGAACTCGAGTCTACCAGAACGGTCTTGCTTGTAATTTGTTTTAATTAACCAGAAAATGCCACGAGCATGACGAATCAGGTCAGAGCCGACTCGGTTAGGTTAGGTTAGAAGGCCTAGGCGGGAGCAAAGCTCCCGCCTAGGCCTTCGAGGTTATTTTTTTTTCTGCCCAGAAAATTCAGACTGCTGCCAGTAAAGTTAGTAAGGTAAGGTTGATTGTTAATTAAGAAGGCCACTTAATACTGAAAATAGAATGTAATTTCAAATAACATATGCATGTTTTTATATTATACGTGTATTATCCTCCTGCCGCCCAGAGGCCTTTTAAAAGGCCTTCTAAAAATAATATTTTAAACTTTTTATGACAAGAACCTATGTACTGATTTCGATTAACAACGTTTTTGCCCTGGGCGGCACGAGGTTATGTTTTTTGATGTTAGATAATTTGATTAATATATCTTTTAAATCTTAGGTGTTATGAACGTTATACGTTTTAATAGTTATATAAATTGATATTATACAACGTGTCCCAAAACTCAACGATAAGCCGGCACCAGAGGATGGAGCTGCTTATGATTAGTCGTTAGTGATAAATAGACCCCGGTATCGGAGGTGCAAAATGGTAGCTGTCAATTTCGAGCCATTACTAGGGAAGGGTAAACATTGTTTTGAAATATTAACTTCATGTCGATAAACATAGTTATATGTCGATATTTTATTATATCATAATGATAGCGTTTATTCTATAAAGTAGGACTATATAATTACAAAACCAACATGTATTGAACATTTTTATTATTAACAAAAAAAAATCTTTCATCATTAAGAAGTTTTAGTTATCTTCTTAGCATAAAGCATTCATAAATAAATTTAAAACAAAATATAAACTCTTTTATATTCACCAAAGGTCATACCATGTTCTTGATGAATGATCAGATTCTTTGCAGTAAACTAGTGTAGTTACAATAAATATACACAACAATTATAATATCTTACAATTAGTCATATTTATCATTAGAGATATATGTCTCGTAATATATTACTAAAATTTGTTCTAAGTTAACGGGTGTTAGACTTCTTCTTCTGTAGTTGAAAATCCACTTTGAAGAAAGAAAATGACTTTTCTACTTCGACAGAAGTAATGGGCAAGAAATTACATTTGGCGTAATTCTGTACTGTATTCTTATTTACATCATCAGTAATTTCAACACTTTTGCCATCCAACAAACTTTGTAAAATTTGTATAGTTGTGAACCCAGGATTTTTTTTGCAATACATTCCGCATTTTTAAATAAATAAGTTTTCCGATTGGATGCAAACGTAATAAGGAAAGTTTTTTTGTTACCTCGAGTATTACATCTAAGGATTCTTTTAAACAAAGGTTTGGATCTTCTAGCTTTGTTATTGAGATCGATAAAATTCTAAAAATTTTATCGATGAAATTGATTTCGTTTATCAGATTTGCATCAGAGAACAATCTTTGTGCTTTGCCTATAGCAGCAGCTTCAGAGGATTTCAATTTAGAAATAATATTCTTAACCTTATGGAAATGATCTTTATAATAGCTGACAGCTTCTATCCACGTGCCCCATCTCGTGATGATAGGTTCAGGAGGAAGAGGAGTATTAGGATATTCTAGTTTAAACATGTCTATTCTTTTAGGGGCTTTTTTAAAAACTTTTTTAACAAAATTTATTAAACTATTTACCTTCGGATAAGCTTGTCTCACGGCTTCAGCTACCCTGTTTAGGCCATGAGCTACACATGTCAAATGAGTCATATTTGGGTAGCTTTTCTTTAAATTTTTACCCGATGTTACCATGTATGACCCCGCATCAGTCACGAAAAATAACAATTTATCACAGTTTTGTTCGTAATTATGGCCCCATAACTCGCGAAGCACCTCATTTACTAGATTACTAATCGTGATATTGTTAGTTGAGTCTAATTTTCGTGAAGCAAAGATGTGGGGCTTAGATAAATAATTTGTTAAAGCTCCAACTATCACATTAGCCACTTTTTTACCCATTGAATCTGTAGTCTCATCAATGCTCAAATATATATATTCGTTGGACAGTTCTTCTTTTATAGCATCTTTTTTCTCATTAAATACTATAGGCAAGTAATTTTTGCGTAAAGTTGATTCTCTCGGTAATGTAACATCGCCATATTTTTTATTGAGACAATTGTCCATGAAACTTCTGAAGTTTGGGTTTTCCAATTTGGTCCAAGGTATGTTACAACTGATGAAAAACTTTACCAGATCTCGGTTAAAGTTAAATTGATCTTCATTTGTTTTTCTGTGAGTAAAGGTTTTCAAATGCCTCTCAATACAAAATTTAGTTGGAGTCAAAACGGAGTTGCAAGATATACAATATACTTTATCGTCCTGGTTTACAAGTATTGGAATGTCCTTTATTAAATAATCAATGTGACTAGGACACGCGTTGATGATTTTCTCTTGATGGCATTTCGACTCCATGTGCTTTTTAATATTCCAAGATCTGGAAATGATGTGTACACTGCACACTGTGCAGTCAATTTTTTCATTCGTTTTTTGGAGTTCAGGGTGTTCTGCAAGAAGTGACTCCATTTTCTATGGTATAAATGATTTTAGACGAATAAACTCGTAAACAGCTATTTAATCGAAGAAATTGTTGTAAAGTGACAATGATTATCTATTGACGTAAATAATTTATTATCACTATAAGTGGCCAGTATTAATCTCTATTGAAAAGGTTTATCACAAGAGTGTTTATGCACTGCTCTGCAACTCGAAACATAAGAAAAGTAATAGCAACCATAGATATATATTTTGTTGTACAGTCGAGTTCATAAATATGTGTACACTTTATATTTTTACGATCAATGATTATCATAGATCAAAAAAAAATAACTGTGTACAACCTAATGTATAGAAAAATCGTGTATCGATATCAACATCAAAAATATGATTACCCATCCCTAAGAACTTGACAGCTACCATTTTGCACCTCCGATACCGGGGTCTAGTGATAAATTTAAACATACTTGTTTAAATTTATCAATGCATAGGTCAAAGTCCGCTAATAATGTCAGATGTGAGTTCAAATAAAGTGTACACACCATTTAATACGACGCAGTTCAATGCGTGGTTCACCAGGCGCTATTATTTGACGCAAGCGACGATGGTTGTTATTATGAACAGTACGTAACCAATTTGAATTCCGCTGAGCACGTGTTCTAATGATTTACTGGTATTATGTACAAATGGAAAATCGTCCTCTTGAAATTACCACTCGGAGGTTGGATCAAAAGTAATAGTATCCAAAAAATGCCCGCTCGGCGCCGCGGAGCTCCCGGTCCACGGGATGCAGCTCATTTCGTTTACTCTTTGTCTCACTAGAATAGCAATGTGTGGCGGTGCTCCACAAAAGTCTGTCGGTTTTGGGCTAGGGGTAAATTAAAAATAACGTCTTAAAGATGTATTTAGTACTTAGAGTTACTTGGCTCTAACCGACCGTTTATAAATACTGGTAGAATTATGTCATTACCTATTATACCAGCACATATATTAATCGACCACCGAGTCTGGCGAGCTAGCTCACGACTGACGTGAGGTTGACGACTCCACATTGCGTTCCTCGTAAATAAACTTTCGTCAGTACAAATTATTGCAGTAAAAAAAAATCTCCAAAGCCCAATTTGCGTTGTGGAATGATTTCTAGATTCTTACGAATAAAACAGAATAGTCCACATATAGATATTTATATTTTACAGGACACGGCAAAAGGTAAAAACTATGTTGGATTCTAGAAGAATTAATATTACTTACTTATACATGCAGACATCAATAAATAATAAATAACCTAAATAGACAAAGCATATTATCGCTGTGCTCAACAGACTAACGAAAAATAGGAGAGAAAAGTGAAACTATCACCTAAAATTTAATGCAATATAAGAGATCTAAGTCTGAACCTATCAGGTGTATTTTTCGGGTAAGTAATACGAGATATAAGAACTGATAATATAACACTCATAATATATACGCTCACTTTGTATAAACACGTTTAGTATAACGTTTACTGGATATAATGAACGGAAGATATAATTTCAAAATATCTATTTCCATAAAGTATAACGTTATTAATATACAACGTGTCCCAAAACTCAACGATACGCCGGCACCAGAGGATGGAGCTGCTTATGATTAGTCGAGAAAAAATAAGGAAGAAAATTTATCTCAATTATTTTAGAAATTACAGAAAAAAAATGAAATTCATCGAAAATCGACATCCCTAATGGTATTTTTAACGACCATGTCTACAAATATTCAAATATTACTGTTTTTTTATTGTTTTTGGAAACTTAAGTAGCCGTGCTATCTAACACAGTTCTTAAAAATACCATAATACATGTAGTTTTTACGGTTCACTAATGTTTGCCCAAAAAATTATTGACAAATGGTCATTTGACAAACAACGTTTCACCAAATGATCATTTGGCAAACGCGACATTTGACAAAAGTATCATCTTACAAAAACTCACTTAGCAATTGATCATTTAGCAATTCGTTTACCTATTTCTGGGCATGGCTCCCGCCTTTGCCTTCTAACCTAACCTATCCGAGTCGGTTATGCCCTGATTCGTCTTCCTCGTAAAATGTAAATTTAACTGTTGATCATTTGGAAAAGTAAGTCATTTGTAAAATGACTTGTAGTCAAATGATCAATTGCCTTAACATTTTTTTGCAAAACGTTGTTTGTCAAGTGTAATTTTGCCAAATGACTTTTGGTCAAACGGCAGGACACCAGTTTTTACACAAAAAATAATCAAAATTCATTTTGTCCCTACAATTTTGAAAGATTTTTTCTTACAGTCCACTTTCAATCATCATGGTGTAAAAAAATAGTATTGACACCACTATGGCAATTATTTTCAAAAGTTGACGCAACTAACCAAGATTTCAAAATGATATAATACTTTGGGAAACCTAGTCACAATAAAAAACAACGAATTTTTAAACAAGAACCGACATTTTTAAATGTTGATATTAATCACTTTTGAAAAGGGTTGTTGTTGCAAGTTTTAAAATTTCAATGGAAAATGTGGGTAGTTAATACAATTTTCAAGTCAGTACACTCTGATCCTTTGTTCGCTGTGCACCGTTCCGTATTAATTGATGTGGCTCTCATACTAACAACTCTTGGCTTTGCTTTTTGGACTGGTGATCTGCAAACTGTACTGACCTGGCATTATTTTGGACTGTGATTGTGTTTTGTGTATTGGACTTTTTCCGTATTCTGGATTGTTTAGCGTTTATTATGCCGCTACCGTACACACCGTGGGAATACGCTAATATGCATCTCATTTATGGAGAATGCCGATGCAATGCTAACGCTGCTAGCAGATTGTATCGAGAAAGGTACCCAAATGTTCAAAGACATCCGGTTTATCGAGTGTTTATTAATGTATATCTAGCCTTTGCGGAAGGTCGTTTACCATTTGACAGGAGACACACTGGAAGACCTAGATTGGAACGCGATGAAGAAGTTCTCAATGAAATAGAAAACGATTCAACTACCTCGGTACGTGCCATAGAACTAGCTACGGGAATACCAAAAAGTTCTGCACATCGAGTTCTAAAACGTCACAGACTTCACCCATATCACTACAGGCGTGTGCAGACGTTAGAACCGCGGGACTATCCACATCGGGTCGCATTTTGCCGTGCAATGCTGCAAAAGCTCAGGGAAGATCCCCAATTCTTAGACAAAGTTCTATGGTCGGATGAATCAACCTGCAAGAAAGATGGCTATTCAAATCTACACAACTTACATAGTTGGAGCAATGAAAATCCGCACCTGATGAGAGAAGACAAATCTCAGTATCAATTCAAGGTTAACTTATGGACGGGCATCTTAAATGGAAATGTAATTGGACCCTTTGAGTTACAAGGAAACCTTAATGGTGATGGCTATTTGAACTTTTTACAAAACGACTTGCCTGAATTATTAAAAGACGTGCCTTTACGTGATTTACAAAACATGTGGTTTCAAAATGATGGTTGCCCAGCTCACTATGCCCGTGCAGTGCGAGAATACTTAAACCAAGAGTATCCAGGGCGTTGGATCGGGCGACTTGGTCCTATCTTGTGGCCACCCCGTTCGCCCGACCTGAACCCCCTGGACTTCTTCTACTGGGGCTGTCTTAAAGACAAAGTCTACTCAAAACCCATAGCAACATTGGACGAGCTTCGCCAAAAAATCACACAAGCTGCGGATCATATCAATGGTAGAAGATATGCACGACGGATAAAACGATCATTTCTAAGGCGATGTCATGTCTGTATTAATGCCGGTGGCAGGCAATTTGAACATTTTGTTGTAGTATTAATAATGTAGTAAATGAATTTAAAAAAATGAAAAAAAATTGTACGATTTCTTTGCATTTATTCAACATTTTTCAACAACAAAAATCCTTTTTTGGGTACAGTAAAAGTGATTACCGCCAACATTAAATAATGTCGATTCTTGTTTAAAAATTCGTTGTTTTTTGTTGTGACTAGGTTTCCCAAAGTATTATATCATTTTGGAATCTTGGTTAGTTGCGTCAACTTTTGAAAATAATTGCCATAGTGGTGTCAATACTATTTTTTTACACCATGATGATTGAAAGTGGACTGTAAGAAAAAATCTTTCAAAATTGTAGGGACAAAATGAATTTTGATTATTTTTTGTGTAAAAACTACATGTATTATGGTATTTTTAAGAACTGTGTTAGATAGCAGGGCTACTTAAGTTTCCAAAAACAATAAAAAAACAGTAATATTTGAATATTTGTAGACATGGTCGTTAAAAATACCATTAGGGATGTCGATTTTCGATGAATTTCATTTTTTTTCTGTAATTTCTAAAATAATTGAGATAAATTTTCTTCCTTATTTTTTCTCGACTAATCATAAGCAGCTCCATCCTCTGGTGCCGGCGTATCGTTGAGTTTTGGGACACGTTGTATATTAATAACGTTATACTTTATGGAAATAGATATTTTGAAATTATATCTTCCGTTCATTATATCCAGTAAACGTTATACTAAACGTGTTTATACAAAGTGAGCGTATATATTATGAGTGTTATATTATCAGTTCTTATATCTCGTATTACTTACCCGAAAAATACACCTGATAGGTTCAGACTTAGATCTCTTATATTGCATTAAATTTTAGGTGATAGTTTCACTTTTCTCTCCTATTTTTCGTTAGTCTGTTGAGCACAGCGATAATATGCTTTGTCTATTTAGGTTATTTATTATTTATTGATGTCTGCATGTATAAGTAAGTAATATTAATTCTTCTAGAATCCAACATAGTTTTTACCTTTTGCCGTGTCCTGTAAAATATAAATATCTATATGTGGACTATTCTGTTTTATTCGTAAGAATCTAGAAATCATTCCACAACGCAAATTGGGCTTTGGAGATTTTTTTTTACTGCAATAATTTGTACTGACGAAAGTTTATTTACGAGGAACGCAATGTGGAGTCGTCAACCTCACGTCAGTCGTGAGCTAGCTCGCCAGACTCGGTGGTCGATTAATATATGCGCTGGTATAATAGGTAATGACATAATTCTACCAGTATTTATAAACGGTCGGTTAGAGCCAAGTAACTCTAAGTACTAAATACATCTGTAAGACGTTATTTTTAATTTACCCCTAGCCCAAAACCGACAGACTTTTGTGGAGCACCGCCACACATTGCTATTCTAGTGAGACAAAGAGTAAACGAAATGAGCTGCATCCCGTGGACCGGGAGCTCCGCGGCGCCGAGCGGGCATTTTTTGGATACTATTACTTTTGATCCAACCTCCGAGTGGTAATTTCAAGAGGACCCTAAATAATAATAAAAAATTAAACATTTTCCATGACTAGAACAAGGTAAATAGTACATTATTGCCTAGGCAGTGAAGCAGGCAATTGTGGGCCAAAAAAATGTATAGTGATGTACAGGGTTGGGCAGATTAAGTGTCCTAGTTGTGTATGGCTTTTTTACTTAAATATAACTTAACTTCTTATTCACTTCGTATTTTTTTTTTGTTGACAATTTAATCTTCTGTATGATTTCTACACGTCAGCTTGATATATTTTGTTTTTATATTGTTTTCAACAATGGACGCGAAACGCCAGCTCGTGTGCGATTTGTACCAGAAAAAATACCGACCGTGTGAGATATTGAAGACGCTGAAACATTTAAATATCAATATAAGGTTTATATCGCGGACCGTCAAGCGATTCAAAGAAACGGGATCTTCACAAATCAGGCCCAAACCTGGGAGAAAGCCATCTGTTCGCACCAAAAACATCATTAAAAATATTCGTGAGCGTATTAGACGAAATCCAGCTCGAAGTGCAAGCAAACTTGCTAAAGATATGAAAATATCCCGTCGAACAATGAGTCGTATTTTAAAATATGATCTTGGGCTAAAGGCCTACAAAAAACAAAAAAATCATGGCTTAACAGATGCCCAGAAAAAAGCTAGAGTGAAAAAATGTAGGGAATAGCTAGCTTGGCACGACGGCGATGATATTATTTTTTCCGATGAAAAGATGTTCCAGTTACAAGACAGTCACAACCAACAAAACGATCGTGTCTATGGTGCTTCATTGAAGGATATTCCTGTGGACAAATTAGCCGTACAACGGGTTCCAGAGTTCATCAGCTGTCATGGTATGGGGTGCGATATTGCCTAGAGGCAAGTTACCGCTGCTGTTTATTGATCGAGGTGTCAAAATTAACCAAGACTATTACATCCAGAACGTGTTACAGGGTCATTTGCTAGAAAATGCTCAAAAATTATATGGAAACGACTATTACTGCTTCCAACAAGATAGTGCCCCATCTCACAAAGCTAAACGCACTCAAGATTGGTGTAGAACAAATTTGTCAGATTTTATACCTTGGCAAGAATAGCCTGTATCATCGCCGGATTTGAATGCTTTGGACTTTTCGATATGGGTTACATGCTGAGCAAGATTGGGAGCACACAGGGCATGAATCTAAACTCATTCAAGCATCGATTAGTCAAGATATGGGATGAAATACCAGACGAGGTAGTGCGTGCCGCGTGCAATGCATTCTATGGAAGAATGCGTCAAGTTATTAAAGCTGATGGCGAGCGATTTGAACGTATGAAATAGTTTTTTTAAGTATAGAGTACGCTAAAAATAAAAACGTGATAAATTAAAAAAAAAACTGTCTTGTTTTAATTTTATGGCTCTTTTTAACTAGGACACTTAATCTGCCCAACCCTGTATTCAATTAAAAAAAACACCTTGTTCTACCACAGATAAAATTAAGTTGTTATATTCATTTGATAGCTTATTTAAAAGGCTTACTTTGGTGAAAAATCTGGAGGTGTCTCTGACGTGATAATACTTAAAAAAAAAAAAAAAAAACTATGTTTTTTTCAAGCTTTTGTATGGCAATATGTCCTATAATTAATATCATATAATTGTCTTTATTATTTGCACAATATACGTGATTCACGTGAAAATCGGCCAGCTAGAAAAAAAAAATTGAGGAAAAATCATTTTTTTTTTTTAAAACTATTAAGTTTTGGGAGCTGAAATTTGGCGTACCTACTCGATACTAATAGAAAGACAAATCAATAAAAAAAAATTCAAGCCAAAACTCGCTGGGGGCAGATTCACTTAGCTTATCCTGGCATGGCCTTTGTATGCAACATTGCGGGCTTGTGTAGCGAGCACTCAATGTATTTTTTTTTTAATTTGGGAACTGTCTGTAAACTATGTACTTCGCGTCTCAGTATGGAGTTAGTAATGTCAACATTTCCGGTAATTTTTGAGAAAAATAACTTACATACGTTTCCGTTAATAAATTGGGCGAGTATAGTTTTTTAAGTGGGGTATTTTATATTTTATTTCGATAGGAATTATTATATAGATGTGAGAATAAAAATCCTTTTATATTTATCTTCTATAGTTTACCAGAATACATTTTTTAAAACACTGAGGTGACAGCTCGTAACTTTCTATGCCTGTTTCTCCCTTACGCCTTGGTCTCCATTTAAAAAAAGTAATCACTGACGGTTCTCGTTTGTCAAACAATCCGTTACACTAACATCTCTATTGGGGGGCCATTTGCAACGTTAAAAGATGGCGGACGTGTAATTTGTTTTAGACTTTAATTTTTGGGTAATTAGGTGTTCAAAGTTCTTTTCTGATAGTGATTTGTACTTTTTATGCCTTTGTGTCGCACAGTGATTGAAGACTTGGACTTATTTCGTGTATCTGGCATCTTTCTTCTCGTTTCAAGTGGACTCGCAGTGGTGCAGAGGTTAAAACTATCTTGACCTCTGACCTACAAATCACCGTACAACGTTGCCCCCAATCTTCCTACCTAAGAAGATTGGATTGTGTTTTATTGCTTTATTGATTTATACTCATATATACCTTGACACTGGCGAAATCACTTCACGTGGAAACGCCATATCCCTGCGGTAGTAGCTGTTCAAGTCGCCGAGGGGTCAAAAAAAAAAAAAAAAAAACATCTCTATTGATTGTTTTGACTTCGTTTGCAAGTTTGTTTCGACTGTATTTTAACGACGACTATTGCTTACACCTGGACTCTAGCATTTCTACTTCTCTCCACGACCCTGGCACGGATTTCGGACACCGATCGATTCTTATCTCGACGATTTGCGGCACTATAATAACGACTTTATTTTTGGGCTAAACAATCAAATTGGTTTGTTCAAACCTCTTGGACGATTCAGCGAATGTTGTAGCGACGGAAAAACAAGAATTATATAATCGTGCATATCACTCGGACATAGCACGGTGCTTTGTACCTTCGTGCAATCAATTAAATAACCAATACAGGTGTAAGTGTAACGGATTGTTTGATAAATGCGAACTGTCAACGATTACTTTTTCTCACTTCTTTTTTTTAAATTGGAGACCAAGGCGTACGAGGGAAACAGGCATAGAAAGTTATGAACTGTCACCTCAATGTTTTATTTATTTATATTATTTATTATTAAAAATCAGACAAAATAATGGCCCAAAAATTTGTTAGTAACTTAACTGACATGAACTATATTAGTACTTCAATAACACACAAAAGAAAAGGCTAATAAGGCTCCGTGTCTCGGTCATAACTTCATAAGACGATTGAAATGCCGCATGACGGAGGAGTTGTATGAACCTACTATGGTCTTTAGGATGGGGTGGGAGCTAACACGCAATCTGCAAAGAAGTGAGGCAGAACTTTTTCGCATAATTGCATAAAAGTCGTCAGTGCGAGCTTGTGCGAACATGCCTGACGCACTGCAGCGTGGCGGCAGCCCCAGCAGCATCCTTAAGCCATAATTATATTGCACTCGCAGGGCACTGAGGGTCTTAAGTGTAAAACTGGTCCAAAGGCTACATGAGTAGAAAACCTGGCAGTACGGTTTGAACAGTGACATTTTAACTTGTTCACTACAACGCCCAAACCTTCGCACCAGCATATTGCACCTGACCGCCAGTGCCCTACGCTCGCGCTCGATATCTTTATGGTGATATAATGGCCGAGGTGTTTAAACTGGTTAACGCGCTCGAGACCAACACATTATTTATTTTCACGTCCGGCACATAACTCGGCAACTTACCACCGAAAGCCCTAAAGCCCATCAGCACACTCTTCTTGACGTTGTACGTCAAGCCATGTGACTCGACATACTTCTCACAAACACGCAGAAGTACCTCAAGCGCTCTAATGGTCGGGCTCAGCAGAGCCATGTTGTCCGCATAACTGATATTATTCACACTAACATTATGAATTCTGCATCCGACATAAAGACTGCTGAGCTCTACGAGCAGGTCATTCAGATATAGGTTAAAGAGCTCGGGTGAGGATATCCCCCCCTTACCGCACCCCGCACTCCAACCCATACGTTAGAGACAACCTTACCGGCCCACTTCACGCTGTTGACCTGGTTAAGGTACCAGTATTTGAATATGCTTAGTAGCTCAGCCGGGACATGTCGCCTTTGCAGTTTCTCCCAAAGAACGTCGTATGACCAGAGATGGGCATTAATCGATTAACTTTTTAGTCAACTAATCAATCGATTAAAAAATCAATCGTCACAAAATTAATCGCGATTAATTTAATCAAGATTAAATTAATCGTCGCATGATACGATTGACGATTGATTAATCGTCATGTTAATCGACTAAATGTCACGATTAATTTTCGACTAAATATTAGAAGACAGCACAGCACGTTGAAAAAATAGTTATGTCTCGTTGTTCAATGTCCTTTACTTTCTTGGAACTCATTCTAGTTGGTTTGCTGTGTGATGTGATATAAATATTTAAAAACTTGTTCCAGTGACACAAGATTGTTTTTACCCTCTAAAGGTTACCTAGAAAAGGGTTTACGAAGTCCAAAAAATAAAAATAACTTATTTATTACTGATATCAATCGAAAGAAAATTAATCTAATTAATCAATCGATTAAAAATTTAGTCGTTGCCATTTAATCGACGATTAATTTAGTCGCGACTAAATTAGTCGAAACTCTTACGATTAAGATTGATCAATCGTCATTTTTAATCGTTAGTCGCGATTAAATAGGTTAATCTTAATCGTTAATCGTTAGTCGATTAAAATTTGCCCATCTCTGCGTATGACACGAGGTCGAACGCCTTGAAAATGTCCAGAAAACAAACATAAATAGGCGTTTAACGCTCGGTGTAATACTGGACTGTGAATTTGAGGCTAAGGACAGCAGTTTCAGTGGACAAACCTGGTCGGAAGCCGAACTGAGCATAGTGTAAATGTAAATAGTTCTCTAGTCGAGAATCCAAAAGACTACTTAACTAAAAAAAATGCCAATATCGTAGCTAGTGAGATGGGCCGATAATAACACTTGTCTGATAGATCACCAGTCTTGTCTTTAGGAATAGGTACAACCACAGAGCACTGAATCGTCACCGCGCGCCTCTACTAGAGACGGCAGTGAAGACAATATTCGTGCCTCGCAGTTGCGCTGAGCGCAATTGATGGAGGTAAAGGCCGTCAGTGTCTATTTGGACGTTGTAGAGTGCACATGATGAAAAAAGCGATATTATGCCTCATTGTGCTGTGATATGGTGTAATAACCAAAGTAAAAACGTGAATAAATAAAATTCTGGCGTATCATATCACAATTAAGTATTTAAAATCAATTTTTGGTTATTTGAAAATTGCGATTTGAGGTTATCTTGGAACACAAAACCTCCTCTTCTTCTTCTTCTTAACACAAAACCTCCACCGCGCCGTAAGCAGTCTCACCAGCCAGTGACGCCAGTAAATGCGTTAGTGAAGTGTAGCGGTGTATGGCGTCATATCGGTAGAGTGCATCGATGTCCATAAAGTATCAATGCATTTTTATTCAATTTAAAATTGTTAATTTAATATTAATTTTCCTTTACTAAGTGTTCCTTTTAGGTTTCCTAATGATGCTTACATTAAAGATAAATGGATATTAGCGACGGGAAAGTTAAACTGGTTTCTTCAGAAACATGGTACGATTTGCTCAGACCATTTCGAGACTGGAAGTACCACGAAAAGGAGTACCAGAACATAGCTATCTTCTGATGCTATTCCAACAATGAAACTCCATCCTGTTTTTAACGAGGTAAAACTTTCACAAACTGATTCATTTCATAAACATATAATTTGGTAAACTACTTTTTTCCGGAACTGAAAATATTTCAGGATTTTTTTCAGGACTATCGTGTCAAAACGCTTTAGGTTAGGTTAGTTTCATAGAAATCCTGAAATATATACAGTTTCGAAAAAAAAGCGGTTTGCTAAATGATGTTTGTGAAATCAATCAGTTTATAAATTTGTGGACAATTGGACATCAGACTGAACTAACTACCTTACAAAAAAACGCAACTCCAATTTGATATACGAAGTTATTGTAAAAAAATGTTTTATTTTTGGGGCAGTGATGGCGCTCCGGTTCAAGTTTTTTTATATTGATTTTAATAAACAACCCCAATAAAATGATTTCTATTATTTTGGCACCTAGTTGGTAATTCATGCCTAAAGGTATAATGAATAATTTTGAATATTGCCGAAGTATTGTTTTTAAAATAGTCATGTGTTCGATTGTGGCTCATTAAAATATCGATAAAAATATCGACCTCACACCGCAGCACTCTTAAGCACTTGTGACTTTCTTGTGGCGCACAAATGGTTGACATCTTAGACAATACGGATATGTCATTTATGTAGTAGTGCGTGTACTAGTGTTAGTAAACGGTGACGCCCACTGACACGCTTGATTTGTATGGAAAGTTTGGAGCATACCGTCTCTAGTAGGGGCGCGGTTCTGTGCTCTGTGGGTACAACGATAGTTTTCATTAGATCTGGTGGCAGATATGTATGACCCATGCACAGGGAATAAAACATGGACAATACTCGAGGCAGGTGGACGCCAGCGTTCTGAAGGTGCTCGATACCGAGTCCGTCGTGACCCGGCGACTTTCCTCGCGACATTCTCGTTATTATATTTTTAACTTGTTTTGGAGAGAAACGAATATAGCCGCTGTCGCTCCATAATCAAACACCCGCTGCGAAGGACCCAGCGGGGACTTGACTTGATAGTGCTCAGCAAACATGTTCGCGATGTCCATTGTTAAAAAATGATTTCGGAAAACCTATAGAAGAAAAAAAATAAAAGGATTTTTATTCTCAGATCGATAATGCCTATCGAAATAAAATATAAAATACACCACTTAAAAAAACTATACTCACCCATCTCAAGGCAAAGTAGTAAACAGGACAATTCTAGTTATTATATGTAAAGAATTGGTAGAACCAATAGATTATAGGTTTATTTTATTTTAGGGCAGTATTAAAACCATATCTTAAGGGAAGACGAGTGTTTCGTTAATTATAGGTAAACCCTAGCCATAACACTATCTAGCACTGTTCCGAATGGGTTAAACATTCTCGTCCATCGTTTGAACTAAACATCATAATTCTCATGCCATTGTGACTGTAATCCGCCAACAGAAAACTCTCGTATTGAATAGGTATCTCCACTTCTTCGGGATCGGTATGGCGAATTTTATCAACACCGGCAATTTTATTCCGTTGGCGATAAATTGAAGATTTTTTTTCATTGAACGTTGGGATAGGTTTATTTGCCGCCAAGTGCCAGCCTTTTTCGGTTATGGTAGACAAAGCCTTTTTGAAAATACGAGGAGCCGGTTCTTTGCCTAAAGCAGCTTCGGCACAATGGTCGTTAATGGTGGCTTCTATCAAATTTTGCGTTTCATCTGAAATGCAGCTTCCAGAATGGGGTTTCTTTATTAATATATCCGATTTGTCCTAAATCAATAACAATAACACATACAAAAGTACTGTTAACTTAAAAATAACGTCGAAGAACAAATTATTAAGTCAGAAAAACACACTTTATAAATACCGTAAAACGGGGCTATTTGGGAACCACGAGGCTATTTGGAACCCAAGTAATTATAAGCTTTTAGTTGATATATTTTTGACATGGCAATAATAGAACTAAAAACTTAGCCTGACACCAAATTTTACAGTTCTAGCATAGCCATGACAAAAAATATATCAACTAAAAGCTTATGATTACTTAGTTCCAAATAGCCCCGTGATTACCAAATAGCCCCATTTTACGGTAATAATAATCCTTACCGCAGATAACGTTACTGATCCTTTGCAATTTAATTTGTTTTTCTTGTAGTTATCACACCGCCAGAGACTGGTACCTTTTTTGTACTTGATATGTGTATGAAACCTATATCCTTCAAGTAACAAAACTGTCCCTCGTCCACTTTTTATAAATTTTATTGCATCGTTCATTGTTCAACTAGGTAACTAAATATCATAACAGTATTTCTTCAAAGGACAAAGTGAGGACAAATATAAGGTACCGAATGACGGACATTCAATGATTAGTACTAGTTTTGTCAAGTTATAAATAATAATGATAAGTGGCCAATTCAACCAATGTTATCTAAAGAGTATTGACGTTGTAGTCTATGAGAACAGTAGATCTAGCTGGATAACTGGATCTGGTGGTGCTAAAATCTCTCAATAGATCCATAGAATAAACAATAAGTGGATCTAATGAGAATTCGTTCCCAGTAAATCTATTATCGACACCATCAGTGGATCTAATGAGAATTCGTTCCCAGTAAATCTATTATCGACACCATCAGTGGATCTAGTGGTGCTAAAATCTCTCAATAGATCCATAGAATAAACAATAAGTGGATCTAATGAGAATTCGTTCCCAGTAAATCTATTATCGACACCATCAGTGGATCTAGTGGTGCTAAAATCTCTGTAGATCCTTAATGGATCTGTCGAGGGTTGCGTGGTCAAACCCAATAAGTCGATATAACTTGTTGTGTCAAAAAGAACACTAATGAATACATCAAAACCATTCAAATTTCAATAATCAATTATTTCGATTTATCGGGTTTGACCACGCAACCCTCGCTGTGTCAATGTATACAGTGGGAAAAAAATCTATATACTTAGATCTATGCTCGAGCATATCAATAGATCTAAGGAGAAAAATATTCTCTTCAGATCCATTTGTAGAGATTAAAAGTAATGGCGTATCAAATGATAAATAACATCTCATTAGATCCACGGTTTAAGGAGAAAGATCTAGTTGGAAAATAAAATCTCAGTAAATCCATAATGGATCTAATGAATGGATCTTAAGAGATAGAAGGAAAAAAACCCCAAATCATGAAAATTCTGAATTATGGAAGCATTTTTCGTCTAGCCAATTGGTTTAAAATGACAGCAGCAGCAGCAGTCCGCGAAATGTGTTGAGAGTGGTCGCGTGGAGTCTGTACCAAAAATAACTTTCTTCATACGACACCAATTTTGACAAGGTAAAATTATCCTGTGTATTTGATTTTTTATGATGTTATATTTGTTAATTAATACTGATTCGGAATCAACGGTAATATTGAAAGAAAGTTCAATCGTTTATTTGCTAATGCCATTGCAAATGGAATGGGCTGAAATTTTTAATAGGTACGAATGTAAACCCGATGCCAATTCAATGTTGCGGTGTCATTGAGCTGGTATAAACATGAAGCCGGAAGGCGCCCGCGGGAACTCTGTGATTAAACGATGCGACCCATCGAGTTTGGCCTTTTTTGTTTTGTCTTGAAAAGCACTCTGATTAATGATTTGAATGATAATGTAGCCGGTAGTTGTAAAGAGATTTTCACTTGTAAATCAAGTAACAAGCGATTGATAAACGGGCCTCTCGTGAGATTACTTCTTAAAATACATTAATTAACTTTTACTTTCCGTTAAAATGGTTTAGAGATTTTAGATGGCAGTGTGTTTTTCTCAAAAAAATTAGTGTAACATATTTTTCTGTCAGAATTCACTCGGAAAGCTCCCAAGTAGATACAGACATATAAAAAAAATCAAATTGTCGTAGTACAATATCATAAGCAATATTTAAAAATAGACTGACTGTCGAGTTTCTTGCGGCGTTTCTTCTCAGCAGTGGTCTCCGCTAGGGAAGCGCTCGTATATTTATGACGTATAAAAGTGTCCGTGCGGCGCACGTAATGAATTAACCTCTTTTTATCTATTTTATCTTTATCTGTTGTTTATTTTACTGACTAAATATAAAAATAAAAAGGCATTAGCACAAAGCAGCAGCAGCATCAAAACATAAGTGATTTACTCACATCCTTTTCCCTGGCGTAATAGATGGTGCGGCCGCGAAGCTGGAAATACTTCCGTTGCCATCGCTGGAAACTGCGCGTCTGTTTCAATAAGAAACCCTCCTTCACCACGGGCTGCAGAAAAACACAAGTCCAAATTTATTCACCATGACTCTTACGACTTCAACTACGTACATTTTAAAGGGAACTTTTGACGGCAATACCACCCTAATACTTCTGCCAGGAAACCGCCTTATAATACGATTAAAATAATTTCACCATTCGATCATCCTCGGTTATTGTCGGCATCCCTCGTTTTTCACATAGAGTATATGAAATTACAGATATGACCTTTAAATATATTACCCGTTATTTTATTAAACACAATACAACCGAAGGATATGGACAACAAAACACACAGATAAAAATTGTCGGAGAGGAGCTTTGAGTGAGTGAAACTAGCATGTGTTTGCCAGTCATAGCAGTCAAATTCTATTAATTAATATATTTATGTTTCTGTCGTTTTGTGTATTGTACGCATTTAGCATTTGTTCTATATCTAGTAGTGAGATCCTGTAATTGGCTAACGGTATCCAACTCGGTCTATTGTTCTAATTGTATAGGTGTTGGATTTCCTTAACATAAATAAATAAATAAATAAAAACCTATACCATCCTGGTATAGGTTTCGTCGGAGTCTCAATACCCATTTTCATATGTTACAGGTACCTATGTAACTTTGAATATTAAATAATTTCGATACAAGCTTTACATATGTTACTACAGTCATAATTTTTATTTAAAGGTAGGTAAACAATATAATTATAGTAGTTATCTTAATACCAATTTCCACATTTAATTTTCTCAATTTAAAAATGACTAAACTTTTACCAAACTTCAAGCCCCATTTCACCCCATTTTCCGAATTTTCCGTTAGTCATTTTGTAATTTAAATCAACGATGAACAACGATGCTCACGATTCTCATTTCAAAAATGAACTGACTCTCGTACAAACTTCATTTTACCTCCTTGGGTAAATATTTACATTTTCACATAATTTATCGCTTCAAAAATGATCAAAATCCCGTACAAACTCGTACTGCCACAAAAAACATAAACTTACCACCGCCTTTTACAGGAACATATTTTCCAAAATCTTCGAAAATATTTTTTTCGTTTATATACAGCAACCCTGACGTGAAATAACCAAACTAACTAACTTCTACTCCCGATTTCATCACTTAAGTTTTTCCAAAATTGCCAACAGTTGTATTTTGTATTAATAAACAGTAGCCTAAATACCAGTTTTCACATTTCTTACTTCTGAAATGACCAGAGTCCCATACAAACTTCTACCCCCATTTAACCACCTTTGGGTTAGGTTAGAGATAGTTTTTTTCTAAATCGCCGAAACTTTATTTTTTTTGCTTATAACCAGATAAACACAGGTAAACAGTAGTCTAATCTAAATATACATTTCCACATGTTTCCCTTCTTCTACCGCCCAATTTACCAGTAATTTTGCCAAAATCGCCGACGGCAATATTTTAAATTTATAATTACAGTAACCCTTACAACATCTTCTCACTTCAAAATTATACCTATACCATACAATTTTATACCCCCATTTTACCACCTCAGTTTTTCATGAATCGCCGAAAGTAATACTTTTTATATGTATATTGCCATTAGGTAAATACGTATAGGTAGATTATTTGCATTGAAGAGCATTTCTACCAAGTTTCAAGTAAATCAGAACATAAAAGATTTTTTTCCCATACGAACTTTGCAACCCTTTCATCCCGCAAAGAGTTGAATTTTAGTTGTCACTGAAATACGTGACTCTTTATTTTCATTGCAGAGCATTTCTACCAAGTTTCAAGTAAATTTGAGCATACCAAATATTTTTTTCTAAACAAACTTTGCAACCCCTTTTACCCTCTAGGGGTTTAATTTTAGAAATCGCTGAAATAACTTCGCAACCCCCTTTCATCCCTCTAGAGGTTGAATTTTAGTAATCGCTAAAATAGGTGTCTCATTATCTCCGTTTATCATTTCCGTTTATAGAGTCCCAAATACTAATAATTTAAATACCTTTTTTGATAAATTAGATGACATTTTGTCTACTATTACAAACAATATTAAAAAAACTGTAATTGTGTGCGGAGATTTTAATATTGACATTTTGAAAAAGAATTCTAATACTTTACGATTCGAAAATTTGTTAACCAGTCATAATTTAAAAATATCGATTAGAACACCTACTAGGTTACAAAGTCATTCTTGTATTGACAATATTTTTCACAATTCACGAGGTAGTACCAGTGAGGTTTAAGAAACGGCATTATCAGATCATACTGCACAAATACTGAAATGCAAAGTAAAAAGAACCGGTAGGGTAGGTTAATGAGTTGGAAAGTAATTGTGACAGACTTTTGTAAGGAAACCCAATTTATATTTAGAAAGTGTTTATTAGCTTTAAGTTTTTCTGAGGTGTATGGAAAAAACGACCCCAATGATGCATTCAATTGTTTTTTAGACATATTTAAATCTTTTTACGATATTTGTTTTCCTTCAATAATGAGAACCCGGAAATCTCATAAACCATCTAAATGGTTATCCAAGGGCATTAAAATATGCAGTAAAAGGAAAAGATTTCTGCTTTGGCAAAGCCGTAAGAGTCCTACAGAAATGAATAAAACTGCATTGGCGTCTTATTCTAAACGATATAAAGAAATTATTAGATTAACCAAATATTCGCAAAACAACCACTATATAAATATAGCTGTCAACAAATCCAAAGCTACGTGGAAAGTTATCAAAGATAACAAACATCATATTCCTAAGGAGTCGATTTTTGACAGAAAAATTACTGATCCTTTAGAAATAGCAAATATATTTAATGACTTTTTTGTGGACCAGGTTCAAACTTCCTCTAAAAATGCCTCAGGTAGAAAGCAGAGTATTGTCAATTCTAGGGCAAATTCAATGTTTATGCCACCTATTTCATTGGATACAATCTATAGAATAATTATCTCCTTGAAAAACAAGAATAGCGTTGGGTTTGATGGAATATCCGTCCAGACAGTTAAAGCTGTAGCTGATATTATAGCGAATCCATTATGTTATATTTTTAATTTATGTATTGAGCATCTTTCCGGATAAATTGAAAGTTTCTATAATAAAACCATTATTTAAAAAAGGAGAAAAAACCTCAGTTACAAATTATAGACCTGTGGCTCTTCTTCCTATTTTCTCAAAGATCTTCGAAAAACACATTCATGAATGTCTCTACAGTTATTTTGATGGTTTTAATATCTTCGCGGAAGAGCAAAAAGGCTTTCGCAAAAATAAAACTATTAATATGGCAGTGTTTGATTTTTTGCAGAAAGTTATGAAAAGTGTTGACCAAAGACATCCGATTTGCGCACTGTTCATGGACATGAGTAAGGCGTTCGATCATGTGGATCATGACATTTTAATATCAAAATTAGATTCTTATGGCGTTCGGGGAAACATCCTTAACTTAATAAATTCCTATTTGCGAAATAGAACTCAGCATACAGAGATTACTAAAATAGATATAATGTCAAGATCTGAATATAAGTACCTGTCTAAACCCCGTCGCATCAAGTTTGTTGTCCCACAGGGTAGTGTACTCGGACCCTTATTATTCATTATATATATTAATGACTTACCGAAAAGTATAATGCATCCAATGGTTTTATTCGCCGACGATAGCACACTCATCATTAAACAAAACTGCCCTGATAATTATGAGGTGGATATCAACAACGCATTAGACTCCGTAATTAAATGGTTAGTGTCAAATAATCTTCTTATTAATTTGCAAAAGACATTTATCATGCATTTCTGCCAAAGGACGTTGAAAAGACAGAAAGATATCATAATTAGTAGTGGTAACTGTAAAATTGAAGAAACAATGGACACAAAATTTTTGGGATTGGTCATTGATATCAAGTTAACTTGGAAAGAGCATATACATATAATGTGCAAAAAAATAAATAGCTTTGCTTATGCTCTTTATCAGTTATCAAAGGTGTCAAATCGCAAATCAGTATTAGTATCGTACCATGGTTTTGTAGTGTCTACATTAAGATACGGCATAATTTTTTGGGGCAATTCCACGGAAAAAAATCAAGCATTTCTAGCCCAAAAAAGATGCATACGAGCAATTTGTAATCTGCACGTAACGGATAGCTGTAGGCCATACTTTAAGTCTTTGCAATTATTTACGGTGCCATCATTATATATTTACGAGGTTGCATGTTTTGTAAGAATAAACCTTTATAAGTTTAAGACTCGAGGGCAAGGTGGTAAAGCAAGACACAAATCACGCATCATACCAGAGCTCTGTAAAACTGCCCTTTATAAAAAAAGTTTGTTTGGTATGGCACCTACAATCTTCAACAAATTACCTGACAATGTAAAAAATGCCGACATTGTTAGTTTTAAGGTAAAGCTATCGAAATTACTGATTGAAAAATGTTATTATTGTGTAACTGAATTTTTAATAGATAAATTTTAATTTATTTAATACCAACCACATTTAAACTTTAACATTTTATACTTTATTCCTGTTACATTATTGACATTGATTATAGCATTAGTTGTATTTCTTTATAAATTTGTACGCCGACCGGCAATTTGCAGTGATACTGTACATATTTTACCATCTTTTGTAATGACCTGTAAACACAAATAAATGATTGATTGATTGATTGATTGATTGATTATTTGACTTGAAGAGCATTTCTACCAAGCTTCAAGGAAATTGAACCAACAATATTTTTTCCGATACAAACTTTGCAACCCCCTTTTATCCCCTTAGGGGTTGAAGTTCAAAAAATCCCTTCTTAATCGATGCTTCAAAATCAACTTCCTCTCAAAATAGGTTTAAAGAATTTATTTTCTCATAAGAATTTTACAATTCACTTACATGAGAATTAAGAATAAGTTAAAAATAGTTTGGTGAGCGTATTTAAGCGTGCGTATTTACATTCACGCAAAACAAATATATAAGAAAAAAGAAAAATAGTTAGTAGGTACCTTAAATTAATTACATACATTTTAACATATAAGATTTTAATTTTAATTTACTACTAAGACAATATGTATTATGTTTTTACGTGGTAGGTGGGTAGACTTAAATTAGTAGGTAGACAAAGTCGAGGCTGAGCGCCCGCGTAGTTGCAGCGTAAGGTGGACACAGATTAAGGTTGAATGGATGTGGCTTAAAGCGCGTTGCGGATATCAGAGCGCACTTGCTCAGTTACATAGAATTTAAGTAATCTTTTGAAATTTTGCATGGTCTTAGCATCTTTTATGCTTTCAGGAAGCTTATTTATTATATAAGTTTGCACCTTCATAGAGATTTTTTTTCCGTAATTAGTACGAGGAGTACGAAGTACTAGATTATTACAATTTCTCAATTTTATTTTTCGTACGACTTGTTTCTGTTTAAATGACTTAAAAAGAGGTATGACTTTACTATATTTCATGAGATCTGGAAATATCCTTTCTGAAATGGAATTATTGTAAATTAATGCTAGATGGGGTGCAATTACATCTACGAGTATGATATGAAAAAGTACCCCAAATCCTCAGTCTTTTTTAAACTAAGCGATTTAAGGGTGAATATTTGAAGATGAACATATTGGGGGTGTAAGAAAAAAAACGAAATATCGACTCAGATGTGAATATTTATTGGTTTAACTTGTCAGTTAACATATTAATATGAAAAAAAACCAAAAGGGACAGTACTTACACCAATATATATCTATATTTTTCAGTTTTAAATTTTTCTGCGAACGGTAGTGAGAAATAATACGTACGGTAATGAGAATTTTGTGAATGGTAATTAGTACGTATGAATGGTAAGGATAATTATGGAAAAAATGGTGGATGGTAGTGAGAAATAACAATATTTCCAAGGGAATATCAAAAATGGTAATTAGAACAACGGCGAAGTAATATTCCAAAAAAATCAATAATATTTTCTTGAATCGTCTTTAAAAAGAATACAGGGTTCCATGATTTACTTTAAAAAAAATAGTATAACAATTTATAATTTAATAATCCATAATTATTTCTTCTTTTCTTTTATTTTCTGCGGCATCTAAAAGAAGTTCAGTTAAGTAGTAGAAATATAATTAAAATTTTGTAACTACCTCCTATTTCATTTTCATTTATTATTGTTATATGTATGACGATCCTGTGTCGAGATATATTTATTGTCATTTAAATAATATTGACCTATAATGTATCTTTTGTGTTGACTTTTAATTTATTTATTTCAGTGTTGACAATATATTTTATTTTATTTATTATTGTTATGATGTATATGACGATCCCGTGTGGAGATGTATTTTTGTAAAATTAATTTCAAATTTATAGATGACATCCATAACTTATTTCTATTTTCTTTTTTTTCGATGATCTCAATGTAACTAATTATAATTTGACATACTATGCAATTTATACATGACATTATATTGAGAAATAAATAAACTGAAACTGAAACCTATAAATTAATACTCGATCATATTACGTGCCGTCGTACCTATCGAAAATAAGCAAATAATACATTTTAATATTTAGATCCAGTATGACTTTATAAATTAAGTAGTTTTTGGGTTTTTTCACAAATAGTTAAATAAAATATCATGCTGATTCTCATTACCATTTCAACATTCTCATTACCGTTTGTCAAACCTAAATGGTAAAAAACGGTAATTATGAAAATGGTAATGAGATATTAGTTCATTTGTCGCCGTTGAGGATAATCAAATAAAATTAACAACATTAGGCGCATATCAAGGCAAATACGACCCAATCGCACTTATCTTAGCATATAAATTTAATAATAAAATCTTAAAAACGTATCTTGGAAATCTCGAATGGTGTGGAGAAAAAAATCGTACCAAACGAGTGCTGCCCGGTGAAATATCGATGTAACTCGGCGCCAAATCACTCGAAACGCGTGCAACTCACTTCATTCGCCAACGCGGACTGCCATCGGACTGCTATCGATCGGCACTTTGATCGTACGACCAACTAAGTGGCGCGAAATATTTTTTTTAGCTGCGTTCATTGTAACAAACGGTAATGAGTGTTAGGGTCTGGGACATTTTTCTAAGCGATAACAAATTATTTGAAAGTGTTCTTTAAGCTGAGTAATTATGAAGTTCACTAAAACCACTAATATATTATAGAAATTACTGCATAAAAATACGATCTTCAGCATAAAAACGTATTATTTTTAACGTAGACTGTTCAAATTTGGGATTTGGGACACGGCTGGTAATGAGATTTGACATATATTTGTGTAAATTAATAATATTTCTATTTGAAATGTAAGTATATTATGTAAAATATTATGTAAAACAAATGTCATATTTTGTATAAAACCCGAAATTGTATTGATTAATACAATTTTAAATAGGTCTTTACCAATCGCCGCGTAATATGTACATCTTCAAATATTCACCCTTAAATACTTTGACTATTGAATCTAAATTTACAGGGCTGAATTCAAAGTTTATATTACATTTACTGACATTAGTGCAAAGTAATGATTGAGCTTGAACCGCGGATGATTTAAGACATTTCGTAGTCTTAATGGCTATGTTGGAAAAATAATATTCGAATGCTAAGGCAACTTCTTTATTTGACTTGATTTGTTTGTCAGCTGTGTGTAGGGTGACCTGATTATCACGAGTTTTAGATTTTCCCGTTTCTCTGTTTATAATATTCCATACAGTTTTTACCTTATTGTCAGATGATTTGAGTTTAAGACTGAAAATTTTCCTTAGCAGTTAAAAAAACTTGCTTAAAGGTCCTTGAATAACTCTTAACATAATTTAGAAAGTCAGTGTTCTTATTGTTCATTGGTTGGGTACAATAAATAAGTTAAGAGCTTTATTCGCTTGAAGTCAAAATTTCAAAAGGTGAGATTTTTTTGACGCCGTGTGTAGTTTAACCCCTCAGGTGTCCTACGCACAACATGTGTGCGTAGATTTTTTGACATTACGTGACTTATTCATTTGACATAAAGTTTAATTTTGATGTACATCAATTTTGACATATCGCTCGACGGGTTAAATGTTTGTACACAAACTGTCAGCGCGTTTTGATACTTCAATGGTTAAAGATAGCACGTTGTTCGTTCCGTGTTTGTACTAACATTTTAATACACCGAAACCGCCAAAACAGTATTTTGTAATATTCATTTATATTCGTCAAGACATTATTTTCTCTATTGTTTTTTTGTTTTTAATATAAAACAAGTATTTTGAGTATTGATTTTACGCATCAAACAAGAATTTGTAAAAACGAAACGCTTGGGGCCTGTGAGTGCATAGTAGTTTCGCGATCCGTGATGGATGGCACCATCTAGTGACAGTACCTAATAAGGCGTAGCAAGCTTAAAAGCTTATAAGTTTTTTATGAGTTAGATGGAGTTAATATAAAATTTATTGCATTTATTAAACTTATAAAATATACCCTACTTTATGTAGAGAAGGATGTTTTTGATGTAATTAAGGTACGTTTAATTTATTAAGGTGCAAAAATCATTCAATCTTCACGATTACTGGTTCAAATGTTTCGCTCGATACCTGTGGCGCCATCTATGCGTTTAAGTAATAATTATACGTTGTTCAAGTTGGGAGGCCATGCTGTGTGTAATATTACAAGAGCCACTTTTGAACATAAACGTACCAAACTTGTTTTATATACACTCGGCGTCAAAAAAATCGCACCTTTTGGTATGTTGACTTCAAGCAGCTATAAACCCTATTTAATGTAAGATAAGGTATGAGTGTGGGACCTCATTTTAAAGGTTATTGAATCCTTTAATTAATAAAAATGTGATAATGATTACTAAGCTTAAAAAAATAGTTTTTCATGAAAAGAGGAAAATCATTTATTCACGCCAAAATTACACAATCTAAAAACATAACAAAATTAAAAAAACAGTGAAACAAATTCTTAAAACTAAACTTAAAACCTAGTGTTACCTCCCCTAGCCCTAATTACAGCCTCCATGCGATCCTCCATTGACCTCACCAACGTCACGATGCGTTCTTGAGGAATGTCACTCCAATCTTCGACGACGGCGTCCCGAAGCTGTTCAAGGGTGGCAGGGGCAGTATCACGAGACCGCACCCGGCGTTTCAGATCATCCCAAAGGTGCTCTATGGGGTTCAGGTCAGGACTTCTCGCTAGACACTGCATCACGGGGATCCCAACCTGATCCAGGTAGTCCCGAACAATCAACGCCGTATGAGAGCGGGCGTTGTCGTGCATGAATGTGAATTCAGGCCCGACAAAACCAGCATACGGGACCACGCGGTCCTCCAGGATCTCTGTGATGTACCGATGAGCAATCAGGGACCCCTGGCCACGTCCACCTCCAGTGCGGGATACGCACACAAGGTCGGTTTTGCCCTGGATTGAAATTCCGCCCCAGAACATGCAGGATCCTCCTCCGTAGATAATGGTTTCTTCAAAGCAGGCTTGTGAGTACCGTTCTCCCTGCCTCCTGTACACTCTTCTACGCCTATCGTTGCAGAAAAAGCATACCCTCGTCTCGTCGGAGAAGAGGACAGACTTCCATTGTTCGAACGTCCAATCCACGTGGTCTCGGGCAAACTGAAGTCTGACTCGCCTATGCTCTGCTGTCAATTTGGGGCCCGTAGCAGCCCTACGAGGCAGGATTTTCTTCTCTCGCAGCCTTCTTCTTACTGTGGAGACGCTCACCGACGTCCTCCGAGCTGTTCGGAGCTGCTGTTGCACCTCAACAGCGTTGGAGAATCGGTTACGCAAACACGTCGACACAATATATAGCGGTCGTCTCTGTGGGAAGTGCAACGTCGTCTCCCAGATCCATGCTTTCTGATGTAGCCTCCCGTCTCCTGGAACCGCTGGGATACTCGTTTCACCCGGAAACGGCTTATGTTGAGTTGTCGAGCAACATCAACCTGCCGTAGTCCTGATTGCAGTAGTGCTACCACTTGAGCTGCTTCTTCTGCCGTGGTATCCATTTTTCAGAGTTTTCTCTTACTGGAGCTGTTCAGGTGTGACTTTTGTGATGTCTGGATAGCAAATGACCCATAATTCATTTTTAACCCCCCTTTTATTCGTGTTCAGGGTGGCACAAGTAGTGAGTCCGTGTCGTGATCATTGTTTTTACTAAAAATAACGATTCGCGTTTTTAAAGTTTATTAACTGTGCTTTCAAATGATACTAATATTGGTAGGGTACAATAAATAAGTTAAGAGCTTTATTCGCTTGAAGTCAATATTTCAAAAGGTGCGATTTTTTTGACGCCGAGTGTATTGAGACCCCTAGATAAACTAGTAGTACCCCAACTTCTGCACATACAGCTTAAACGGTTATACTCGTATAGATATTAACGTACAAAAGTCGTATTTTTTATTACTATTACTGATTGACTGACATGGGTATAGACACAGAATAGATAACAGTACAAGTACAGAAGGCGCACTGCTTTGATCTCTACAAAAGCCGCTTTTTTCTTAGGTAAAACATTATTATTTATGGCCCTCTGTCATCGTTGACTCCAGTGCAAGCCAAACGGAACGTTAAGGCTGTGTACGAACGGTGAAAATGAATTGGCTCACTCGCCGCGTCGCCGAAAGTGAGGGCTGTAAACGATTATAAATAAATAATTTAATGTTAAAAAAATAATTTATAAAACAAACGAATGCGGGATATTTTATTTTTAGATACGTAAATTTTAATATGCTCATACTTCTTCTTCTTCTTCTTCTTTTGCCCCCGCGGCGACTTGAACAGCTACTACCGCGGGGATATGGCGTTTCCACGTTAAGTGATTTCGCCAGTGTCAAGTATATATAAGTATATATCAATATAGCAATAAAACAATCCAATCTTCTCTAGGAAGATTGGGGGCAACGTTGTACGGTGATTTGTAGGTCAGAGGTCAAGATAGTTTTAACCTCTGCACCACTGCGAGTCCACTTGAAACGAGAAGAAAGATGCCAGATACACGAAATAAGTCCAAGTCTTCAATCACTGTGCGACACAAAGGCATAAAAAGTACAAATCACTATCAGAAAAAAACTTTGAACACCTAATTACCCAAAAATTAAAGTCTAAATCAAATTATACGTCCGCCATCTTTTAACGTTGCAAATGGCCTCATATGCTCATACTAAACGCGTTCAAAGTTTGTCAACAAATTACTGACAGTTGCTACGTTACCAATGTTACCATATTTCTGCAGATATTGTCAGACAGGGATAAATAGTTGTTTCAAATTACGGACTCGAATGACGCGGCTTGCCTATATGGTGGCTATCTGTCATGGCGGCGAATTAGCTACCTATCTTTATCGCACTCATGCGTATCTATAATGGTGGCCAATTAGCTACCCATCTTATCGCACTTCTTACACTACTTCTTTAAATTTGCTTTACAACGTCTAGTTGACATAGTCCACAGTGGCCTAGTTATCAAATTGATTGACTGTACAGTCAACAGCATAAATAAGTGATCATTTATGTACCTTGTCACCTTAAAGTTGTGTTTGAAATGCTACACAAAATTGTGAAACGATTGAATGCGACACGGTACAGAAATGATCACTTATTTATACTGTTGACTGTACCTATTGCGGGAAGGACAAGACGACTTTTAAATAAGGGACACACACGTCACGTATTAAGTAATATTCAGCAAACCCATTCATTATAAAAAAATCTTCCTTTCATTTAAAAATAAATAATGATTGCTTGGCTCCAACGACACTTAAATGTGACTACTTATTATAATGTTAAATATCTTTGCTTGGCTGCAATGTAAGTTTTTTATTTTTATTTTACAACGAGAAAAAAGGAGTTAATTATCGTATTGTTTTGTAAATGTAGGTATAACAGAATGAATGGAATTTTCTTTTGCCTTTAACTTTTTTTAAATTACTCAATTATTTACTGCGTTTTTCACAGAAATAATTTTTAATTTCTTCCACCAATAAAGACATCCATCACACAAGCGAGCGTTTCGATTTTAAAACAATAACAATAGATATGATAAAGAAAATGACGATATTGAATTTAATTTCGGAAAAGAAAGCTGTACTTTTTGGTCAATTTGATTAGCGCTGGTAGATTTTTGACTTGCCCGTGGTTTACTGAATAAACATCTTTTATCTTTTTTATCTTTTAATAACTTAACATTTGATATGAAGATCAAAAAGTGGAAGGAAATTGCTCAGAAATCACAAGTAGACATTTATGACAAAAAATGGAAGTACTTAAGATATATCACGTGGCAAAATTGGCGAAAGAGGACAATAGTAAGTAAGTACCTACCGAGTTTAAATTTTTAATACCCCCTAGCAATTGTTGAATTCATTTGTAAGTCAAGTCAGTTTTATCTAACGCGTTAAGTAGTCGTGTAATTGTTTGTTGAAAAAATATAAGTTATTAAAAAATATATACATTACTTAGAAATCGATATTATTATCGTGGTCGTTAAGTTGACTTTTGTTTGTAATCAGTGTCTTGTTTGTGCTGTTCGTTGCTCGACCGTGCTCTTCACCCCCTCCGTGCTCGGACATCTACGCAAACGCGCCGCTATTGTTAAGCCTAATCTAAGGAATTTATTTCGTTGTATTGCGACCCGCAATTTACAACTATTAAGAAAAATAAAATGAGCTTATTACGCAGAACACCACCTAAAAGTGGCTCGCAGCCGGACCTGCCTACTTATGTGGACCAAGACGCCCACCAGGTCACTATTCGCAAGAGGAAACAGCCGGAACATGAATGCGACATCAAAAGTGAACTTGCCGAGTTTAGAAAGGACATAATGTCTCTTCTCACGAATTTCACTAAAGCACAAGATGAAAAAATTATTGCTATACGCGAGGACATAAGGTCTGAAATTAGGGATCAATTACGTGTTGTTACGTCTTTGTCAGAAAGTGTCATTGAGGTACAATCTCTAGTGAAGGCCAGTTTGTCCGAGTTTCAAGAAAGGATTTCTTGTGCTGAAAAAAAAGTAGACACATTACCTACACTCTCAAAGAGTCTGGATGAAGCGCAAGCTAATATTGATCGACTTGTCGTCGAAAATAATAGTAATAAACAATTCTCGATGCTGAATAACCTGGAGATATCAGGCATACCCTATACAAAAGGTGAAAACCTACTAACCATCCTTCGTTCTGTATCTGCGAAGGTCGGATATCAACTAGGAGACAACGACGTCGATGTAATTCATCGTGTGCGCCGTTTCCAAATAAATCTTAACAGCGACACACAAAAGAACATCAGACCGCCGGCCATTATTGTGCGTTTTACACAGCGTAGGCGCAAAAACGAGTTACTCGCAGCAGTACGCGCGCGCCGCGGCCTGACCACCGCCGACCTCGGGCTGCCGGGGCCCGCCGCCGCCGTGTTCGTCGGCGACCACCTGACTCCGACCAATAAGTTGTTACTGAAGCAAGCCAGACAGTTAAAACTAGAACACAACTACACTTTTCTTTGGATTCGCGATTGCAAAATATTCATTCGTAAAACCGAGCAAAGCAAAGTTATCACTATAAATAGTGAGTCGGATCTTAATAAAATCAAATGACTCGCTAATTGTTTAAATTACTATAATGCTTTAGTGTATATTACTTATTTAGCGGTTCTTACACCTACAGCTACGCACTATTGTGATTGCTATAAATACAGTACTATAAGATATCATCTATTTATAAGAACTTTTGCAGTCACTTACACCGACTTTTTGTTTGTTTACAAGTATATAAGTTCTATGCATGCATTTAAAACTTATTTAAATCAATTTCTACAAGATGCAATATTTTGGTTTCACACGGATGGATTACAATTAAACGCATATTTCACATATTTAATAGGTGCTATTAATCTTTTTTATCTAACATTCAACTTGATCTTAAATAAAATAAATGGCTAACAATGTTTTTAACGGTTATTATCAAAACGTGAGGGGTTTGCGAACAAAGTCTTGTCAGTTTTTTCGTGAAGTAGCTCAATCGGACTATGATTTCATTTGTCTTACAGAAACTTGGTTAAATTCTGACTTTAGTGATGGAGAATTATTTGATGATAGTTTTAACGTTTTTCGATGCGACCGGTCAGCTGTGGAGAGCGGTGCGGCGCGCGGTGGCGGCGCGGCGGTAGCGGTGCGCGCGCGCTGCCGCCCGCTGCGCCGCGATTGGCCCGTGCCGCCGCGAGCTTACTGCGATTGTGTCTGGGTCTCGGTTCCCCTGAACCACTGCGGGCCAGACCAGCTACGCCTTAATGTTGTTCACCATAAGCAATATCCTTTAAATATTGCCTGTATTTATATCCCGCACGGCCCAGGTTATAAGGAATCCTTAAACTCCTTCTTTGATATAGGTAGTCAGATTATAATTGAACGGCCTAATGAATTATTTCTGCTGGTTGGTGATTTTAATATACCCGAAGCCGAGTGGGTTACTCGAATACTCCCCGGAATGCATTTAATACCTAGTAGCAATTATGCGTCACAACTGATGGAAGATTTTTTGTCGTTTACAAATTTAATTCAATTTAATTGCGTTCATAACGCCAATAAACGCATCCTTGACTTAGTTTTAAGCAGTACCGAGTGCACCGTCACTGCGTGTGATCAGCCACTGACGGCCGAAGACGTGCATCATAAAGCGCTAATTATAGATTTGAACTTGTATTTGGAACCCTCCCTTAAACCTTTATTTATATATATATTTTGCTGCTGGGGATTATGGTAGGATTAACTTGGAATTGTCAAATATAAATTGGAACATTTTTTTTGCTGACTGTAGTTTTGAGAGTTGCATAACTAAATTCTATGACTTTTTAAGTACCTTAATCTGTAATTATATTCCAAAACGTAAAGGAAATACATCAGCTTCCGTACCAGTCTGGTATACTAGACCTTTTAGAAGGTTGCTTAAAGAAAAACGCAAGTATCATCGATTATGGAAGCAATATAGCAATCCTTTAGACTATCACACTTACAAAATTTTACGTAAACGGGCCGAAAAAATGGAACTTCACTGTTATAATAGCTATATATCGTACGCCGAACAAAAAATTAAAACATACCCCAATTATTTCTGGTCATATATTAAAGCTAAAAGCTCCAAAAGTAAACTAACACATACAATGTTTAAAGAGGTCACACTACTTCTGATGGTGAAGAAATTTGTAAATTTTTTAATGAGCACTTTCACTCGGTTTTTGAGAAGTCTAATAATTTATATTTGGACGGTGATAGTTTAGAGCCTCCACGTGAACCAGTGATTGATATACGTTCTATAGAAATTAACCGTACCACCGTCCATAAGCTATTAAATTCAGTAAATATAAACAAAGGTGCCGGTCCGGATGGTATTCATCCTATGTTTATTAGAAAATGCTCATTGAGTTTAGCACACCCACTCACTATTCTTTTCAATAAATCTATAAAACATGGATGCGTTCCTGAAATTTGGAAAAGAGCTTTTGTGACACCCATCCCCAAAGGGCTAGTTAGTCGTGACATAGAACAATACAGACCGATCTCTAAATTATGTCAGTTCAACAAAGTTCTCGAAAAAATTGTTACGAATAGGCTCTCGTTGGTGGTTAAAAATCACATTACTTCCAACCAGCATGGATTTTATAAGGGACGTTCAGTGGAAAGTAACCTACTGGCTTTTACTAACGATATCTTTGTTGCAATGGATGAGGGCGCTTGTGTAGAAGCCGTGTACACCGATTTCGCTAAGGCATTCGACAAAATCTGCCACAGCACACTTCTTCTCAAGCTATGGAGCCTCGGTATTCATGGTGATCTGTTTCGATGGATCAAATCATACATTGAAAATAGAAGCCAGTGCGTTGTTGTATCTGGTCACGCCTCGCAATGGAAGTCCATTAGCTCAGGAGTCCCCCAGGGATCTCACCTGGGCCCCTTATTATTTACGCTTTTCATTAATGACATAAGCGACTATATTAAATACTCGAAGGTTTTGCTTTATGCAGATGACACTAAAATTTATAAAACCATTAATTCCATTGATGATTGTTTAAAGTTACAGGAAGATTTAATAAATTTTGAAAGATTCTGCATTGACAATAAATTAGAGTTAAATTTAAAAAAATGTTACATTATAAATTTTTCAAAGAAAAAAAAACACATTGATTATAAATTTACCCTGTGCGACAGTCATCTGAAATTTTTCAAAGAAAAAAAAACACATTGATTATAAATTTACCCTGTGCGACAGTCATCTGAGTAGAGTTACCCAAGTCCGTGACCTTGGAGTTATCATGGACTCGAAATTATCGTTTAAACCTCATTTTGATAAAGTTATTGGAAAGGCATATAGGCATCTAAGTCTTATTTTACGTGTAGGCAAACCATTTAGAAATAGTTTCACCTATAAAATCCTTTTCAATAGCTTCGTTCGCAGCCACCTCGAGTTTGCTTGTTCAGTCTGGAAGCCATACCACGCAGTTCATACCGACAGAATTGAACGGATACAAAAAAAAGTTTGTAAAGGCCCTTGATTTTCGAACTGGTCACACTCACACTAGCTATAAGGATTCTCTTGTGTACCATACAATTCAAACGCTCTGTGATCGTCAAGATTGTGTAGACTCAATCTTACTGTATAAAATTTTGAACAATAAATTGGATGTCCCCTCACTACTTCAACAAATTCGTTTTAGAGTCCCTCGAAGAAATCAGCGCCAATGCCGTAAGAGAAACTTGTTTTCCATCCCACATAGTCGAACGCGATATGCACAAAACAAATTCTTAAGTCGTGCTTGCAAATTGTATAACGATTGTGAAAAACTTAGTAATATAGATTTATTTCATTGCAACATAAGTCTTATAAAGAGTGCTTTTCGGTAACATACATGTAGCAAAAACCTTACTTTGTTAAACTGTTTTTTTTTTTATGTACACTTATACCTAAAAGTAAGTAAAGTAATTACTTACTTTCTTATTATTTGTATAATTTGCTTAGACTACTTTCAAATACATTAAGGGAACTCAATGTCTAAACTTAAGCCCTAGTTTCATATGATCTATGTTTGTAAACGACTGTTTGTTTCTTAAATAAATAAATAAATAAATAAATTAGTACTTTTGAAATTTATAGCATATTAAATTTCCGTATAGTGTTTTAACTTAGTTGCATTTCACCGCGATCGATGTATGTTTGGAACGCTATTATAGTTGACGTATTAATTGACGTTTGCAATAAAATTCTGTAGGTACGCCGCGTTGAGGCCACTCACACACACAACATTAAAACATGTCATATATGTAATGACCACGAGAT
This sequence comes from Acleris emargana, assembly GCA_927399475.2. Classification (NCBI taxonomy): domain Eukaryota; kingdom Metazoa; phylum Arthropoda; class Insecta; order Lepidoptera; family Tortricidae; genus Acleris; species Acleris emargana. Next base: position 52,470,843 of record OV656835.1, on the reverse strand, counting down.
ATTGAAGTTAGTGTTCCTTTATTTTTTCTTTGGGATATCAAACTCATCTCATTCATTAGAATATTGTCTTTGTTACTAATTTAATAGACAAATGTGACTAAATTATGAGCGACAAAAAAAAACGATTGAGACAAAAAGCGCGATACTTTTAATAATTACTTATACAGTTGAGGTGAAATGCGATTAAGTGAAACGTTACAAGGATTTTTTACCTTTGAGGCGAGAGGTAAATTACAATTGTAACGCTAGGCTGACGCAGCCTCGATCTCATGTCAATAATTACCGACAAATCTACAAATATGTCAAGTTGGGAAAATGATTCTTGTTTCATAAGATAATTGTCATGTTATTTAGATTATGACAATTTTAACAAAATGTTTGTAATGTTTATACGCATGCGTCGCATTTTTATACAAAATAATTTACAAAATTGTCAGTTGTCACCTGTCGCTTGATTAATTGTCAGCAATATATGTCGTATTGTCAGCAGACATATGTCATTGACAATTGTAACTTGGTGAAATAGGGGCCTGGCAACAGTGTTATCGGTCTGTATTGGTTTGTGTTACCGGGTCTCCTACCGGTATCAAGAGAGGTTTTCTTTTTGCCGTTTTTAGGCGTTCCGGAAATATGCCCTCGTAAAATGATTGATTTATTAGTAGTACCTACTCCATTAAATTGGAGATTGAAAGTACGGGGTAGTTTGTGTCAAATCCGGTAGTTCTGATTTTTGGCAGACTTGTTTATGATTTTGGCCCAATGAATAATCCAAGTGTGTGACCTCGAGCGCAGAACGCAACTTTGTCAATAATACAAAAAAAAACGCGAAAATATCGGTTTTTTTTCAGATTTTGGCGATTATAGCCCTAAAGGACTAGTTTTTAATAGTACAGTCAGCAACCGAAGAGGTCAAAAAGATCTGCAATCGACTTTATTGTCAAGACAATACGTCTTGTCTAGATCATTTTGAGCACTTTCAAAGTGTCTATCAAAATGGCCCACAGGAAGTGTCTGGCAACTGTATATGTTTGTTTATAACAATATCATAAATGACTTGTGTAAAAACCAGCCGTCCTACTATTAGCATGTATTTTCCATCTTTGACACCTACCTACTACCTGTAAAACGGCCCCGCTTTCAGCTTACATCTTTCCTAAAATCACGTAATTCTGGGGTGACTGGGATTTCACTCTATAATAAAATGTTGCACTTAAGCCTAGAAAAATCTTATCATTACACTACTTCCTATTGATTATAGTTTAATAATAAGTCTCTCGCTCTCCCTTTAACGATATTATTATTACATATACAGGGTGTATACGGAGGGGTGGATCAAACGAACGTCAAAGGTAGGGGACCTCAAGGGCTACCGAATTGACCCCCATGTATGTTCAGCGATTTTCATTTGTTTCAGAGTTACGAGCTTTTTTGTGAAAATTTCAGAAATGTCGGATTTTCGGTATAATTCCTTTGTGGTAGCTAAACTATTCGACCTATCACTGTGTTTTTTTTTTTGGAAGTAGTCAGATAGCGGACTTAACAAATAACAATGCCATTTTGAGTCATGGCATCATACATTTTACAAGAAAAAATAAAACTCTCAATAATTTGAGCACATTGAAATTTTCCATGAACATTCACAGGTCAAAATTTTTAAATTATCACATAACTTTTTTTTTGCAAAGTACTTTATAAACTACCTTGGTTTATGGAGAATTAGCCCTGTAATTTTTTTTTAGATAGTCTCACGGCATCACCTTGAAAATATTATGGAAAGGGAATAAGTAGTAAAAATCACTTTTTCAATATCCAAGTAAAATATTTTTTAAATAGGACTAGTACATCAAAATACATTTTTATTATTTAAAAAAATAGTAATAATTTTAACATTAATCAAAATTACAACAATAATAATGATCTAAATATCCACGAATTAAATTGCCTACATTCGTTTGTAAGGTTGATTTAAGAGTTTTTTTTTTAATGTTACTGGCCATATTTATGTACCGTGTTAGCAAAAAAATAATAATTGAAAACAATTGAAAAAATAATTCTTTGTCATTCATTGCGTAATTAAGCTAACGCATCTTGTTAAAAATAACACATTTAATTAACTGAGTGATTACATTTAAAGGGTAATGTGTTATACCCCACGAGAGTATGCAGAAATGCATTATTGCTACGGTGCAGCTCAAGGAAACGCTCGTGCAGCTGCCAGGATGTACCAGGAACAACTTACACGAAGAGGAGAGCGAATCCGTTCTTATCCTGACTATCGCGTCATCATACGCGTCCATAGCGCGTATTTAGAATGTCGTTTCCAGCACCAATTTAGTATTAACTTGTGGATAGGAGTATTTAACGGACAACTGATGGGACCTTACGAGTTACCAAGTCGAATTAATGGAAATATTTTTTTATCGTTTTTACAACAGAACCTCAGTTCCATGTTAGATGATGTTAATTTGGAAACACGCAGGAGAATGTACTTTCAGTTTGATGGAGCACCGTGCCATTTTGCTCGAATTGTGAGACAATATCTCGATCAAGAATTTCCACAGTGATGGATAGGTCGCGGAGGACCGATAGCTTGGGCTCCAAGATCTCCGGACCTCAATCCTGTAGATTTTTTCATCTGGGGATTTTACAAGGAGGTAGTTTACAAATCTGAGTTTAATTCAATTGAAGAATTACGCGTAAAACTAACACAAGCCCAAATAACTATCAGTGAAAACGTAGCTAGAGGCATTCCGCAAACTTAAAAGTATTTTTTTAAAAAGGTTCAGAGCGTGTATAGCAAATAATGGTGGACATTTTGAAAACTTACTTTAATTAATTACAATTAAGGAATAAAGGCGTTACATTTAAGTTATTTTGGTGTTTTAATCTTACATTCTCTTTTTATATCATTTTCCGATTTCATTTTCCATTTAAAAAATATTTTACTTAAATATTTATAAAGTGATTTTTACAACTTATTCCCTTTCCATACTATTTTCAAGGTGATGCCGTGAGACTATCTAAAAAAAAATTACAGGGCTAATTCTCCATAAACCAAGGTAGTTTATAAAGTACTTTGCAAAAAAAAAAGTTATGTGATAATTTAAAAAAATTTACCTGTGAATGTTCATGGAAAATTTAAATGTGCTCAAATTATTGAGAGTTTTATTTTTTCTTGTAAAATGTATGATGGCATGACTCAAAATGGCATTGTTATTTGTTAGGTCCGCTATCTTACTACTTCCAAAAAAAAAAACACAGTGATAGGTCGAATAGTTTAGCTACCACAAAGGAATTATACCGGAAATCCGACATTTCTGAAATTTTCACAAAAAAGCTCGTAACTCTGAAACAAATGAAAATCGCTGAACATACATGGGGGTCAATTCGGTAGCCCTTGAGGTCCCCTACCTTTGACCTTCGTTTGATCCACCCCTCCGTATACACCCTGTATGCATACATACCTTCACGCCTGTAATCCCAGAGTGGGGTAGGCAGAGCTACAGAATTACCTACATCTTAATATTATTATTATTTTTAATATTATAATTAATGGGTTTTACCTGAACCGGATACTTTTAAGTAGGTCTACTTATTGTTTTCCAAATAAAATTACAGTGCGGTTAATATTCAGATAAAAACGTCTCCTTAATAATTTAAAAATTAATTATTATTCTAGAAACGCACGTCGTGCAGTGTGCGGCATCAAAACTATCAAGATTGTTTGTTCACAGTATACCTCGGGCCTACCGACACCTGCGTAAGGGTTGGTTTTAAGTACTTTTCGTCACCTAAACTAAAACAAGCTATGCGAGTGCATATCTGAGGATTAGCTCCGAGCCCCGGCACTCGCAGCCTCGACCCCTGCGCCCCGCTGCCCCACCCTCGCACCCGTGACGACCCCGAAAATATTGACAATTGGCACGCCCAATTTATATAAAATTATATTTGATTATTTTATGATATATCTTTATCTTATATTGGTCATATATTTATTTACCAGTCTCCCAAGGCATTGGCTCGTTGGTACACGGCGTAATATGGGTTTTATTACAGTTTCATTTTCACTGTCGCTGCTATCTTCCCCGTCAACCGTATTTGTCTCTTCTGCAGACACATTTCTCTCGGGTAATGACATTATTTCGTTGGCACTTATTGAAATGACACAAATCAGATTTAACTACATAATACTGAAGAATATATCTTTTTATGTTAGACGCGGACTCACTCACTATTTCACTGACGTTCCAGCTAGGCGAACGCCATGACACTAGTTTAGAGGGCTGCAGCCGGCTGGGCACTGAAAAGCTTTAAGCAACGCAGAGTCATCTAACGGCACCTCGGAGAACTTCAACGAAACTGGGGTGCATACGACTAAGCTGCCAAGCCACATACGTAGATGGCGTGACATTTATGTATCTACTATAAAGTACTAATATTTATTTGTTGTAACTGAATGTGAAGATAATAAATAACTTATTTTGTTAATTTATACAGAAACTATACTAATGTATTTTTTTTTTTTTAACAAACTGGTTGAATAATCGCCTCGCAGTGGTGCTGGTTAAAAATAGACTACCAATAATTAAGTCTAAAACAAAAAATAAATTCTAGAATTTTATTTGAAATTGTTTACGTTTTGGGTATGCTGTTCATCGCCATCATTTGTATCTGAAATCTGACGTTATGATCACGGCGTAGAGACGTGATAGATTTTTGATATTTTTTATTTTAGTTTTAAGTTTATGTTAAGCTTCAATCAATATCAATAAAATAATTAGGTAAAACTGCGATAAATTGTCAAGTGACAGTCTATTTTTTATTTGATAAATTAACAAGATGAGGGAAATCATAAATATTCAAGTCGGCTCCTGCGGCAATCAGATAGGAGGAAAGGTAAGGTTTTTATATCAGCGTCTGTGGTTGATCTCCACCGGTATTAAGTGAAGCGTCCCAAACTCTTGGGACTGTAGACCTAAAACCCTATCGTATGAATTTGATATCCTATGTTAGCAGAACGTGGACTTTTCTGTCTGGTGATGGGATGAGTTACGAACGTACTAAAGTAATGAGAAATGTAATATAAATGTTTCATTTTACAGTTTTGGGAGGTGATATCTGACGAGCATGGTATCGATCCTTGTGGCTGCTACCACGGCGACTCTGACCTACAACTTGAAAGAATTAATGTTTACTACAACGAAGCGTCTGGCGGAAAATACGTACCACGAACAATTCTCGTTGATTTAAAGCCCGCTACAATGGATGCCGTACGTTCCGGGCCCTTTGGGTGCCTTTACCGGCCTGATAACTTCGTGTATGGGCAGAATAGCGCGTCTAATAATTGGGCGAGAGGGCACTATACAGAAGGTCAAGAAATATTAGAATCTTGCCTAGACGTAATACGTAGAGAAGCTGAAGGCTGCGATTGCCTACAAGGATTCCAGATGTCTCATTCTCTTGGTGGCGGCACGGGTTCTGGGCTCGGAACTCTAATCATTAACAGGATCAGAGAAGAATATCCTGATCGGATTATACTTTCGTTCTCAGTTTTTCCAAGCCCAAGAGTATCTGATTGTGTGGTGGAACCGTACAATACCACTTTAGCAGTAAACCAACTGGTGGAAAATACTGATCACACATTTTGCTTGGATAATGAAGCACTGTACGATATCTGCTTCAGGACATTAAAGCTAACGACGCCAACTTACGGTGACCTAAATCACTTGGTATGTGCGACCATGTCTGGCATCACGACATGTTTAAGATTTCCAGGCCAGTTAAATGCTGATTTAAGAAAACTAGCGGTAAACATGGTACCCTTTCCTAGACTTCACTTCTATACACCTGGTTTTGCTCCATTAACATCAAGGGGTGCTCAACAATACCGAGCCTTAACGGTCCCAGAATTAACTCTTCAAATGTTTGACGCCAAAAACATGATGGTGGCTTGCGATCCACGGCACGGTAGGTATCTGACCGTGGCGACTGTGTTTCGAGGAAGGATGTCCATGAAAGAAGTCGACGAGCAACTAGTGAATATTCAAAACAAGAATAGTACGTACTTCGTTGAATGGATCCCTAATAACGTGAAGATTGCTGTATGCGATATACCGCCCAGAGGGTTAAAGATGGCGTCTACGTTTATTGGAAATACTACAGCTATCCAAACTATTTTCAAAAGGGTATCGGAACAGTTCGTTGCAATGTTCAGAAGGAAAGCATTCTTACATTGGTATACGGGTGAGGGTATGGATGAGATGGAGTTTTCAGAGTCTGAAAGCAACATGAACGATCTCATTTCCGAATACCAACAATACCAGGACGCCACGGCAGATGAAGCTGGAGAGTTCGATGAGGAAGTAGAAGGCGAGGCGTTAGAAGAGTGACTTCACTTTCGGTTTTTAGTTTCCTTTTTAATAAAAATAAAATAAAAAAAACTTCTTTTAGTGACTAGGGTTGGCTCGCCACTTGATCCATTGAACGTTCAATGGATCAAGTTTCTCCTAGTAGAGGCCCTTGCCAAGATTCACTACGCTAACTAGCGTTTCTCTCACTGACGCGATTGGTTTAAAAACGAAACTAATAGAAACGCTAGTTGGCGTAATGAATCTTGGCAAGGGCCTCAGAATACACTAGCATCTTAGGGCCTCCTCGCATCTAGTTTTTCTCAGCGTCTTCTCAATAACAGACTACTGAACGTCGGAACATCTTGTCAGCGCTCGTGCAGCGTCACTGCGACGGAGGGAGTGAAGCTGCACTGACGTCGTGGAGGGCCGTTAATGGGGTGCAGACTCGTCACACCAGTTTGTCACACCACTACTATTCGACGGAACCCGGCCTGAGGCAGGGCTCCTATTTCTGAGCTATTTGCCCTTCGGGCATCTTTAAGATACCTAACGAACCTAACCTACCTACTGTTGCGGAATAAAAATCCCGCCGGACCACCTGTACCATTGGGAAGTACCATTGATGGTACAAATGGCACTGATTTATCCCACTAGTACCAGAAAAAAAAATACAAGTGTGACACTCGGCGTTACTTCTATAACTAAAAAACCGTACCCGTCGATTTCTATTCCGAAATCGAATTTAACGAAGTCGACGGAGCTCTGCTAACGCAGAGCTCCTATTTCTAGGTAGTTTGGCCCTCCGGGCCTGCTGAAGAACTAACATAACCTAAACCTACCTCATATTTATGGAACCTATTACTGAGCGTTTTGGTCAACCGGACATAGTCAACCGTACCACGGGCAAGTCCCTGAAAAATGCAACAAAACCATAGGCATAGTTTGTACAATGGTACTTATGGGATAAATCAGTGCCATTTGTACCATCAATGGTACTAGTGGGATAAATCAGTGCCATTTGTACCATCAATGGTACTTCCCAATGGTACAGGTGGTCCGGCGGGATAAAAATGATTTCTGTCGAATTTCCGACCAAAGCGAATAGAAGTGGAGTGACTTCTGGGTGGTTTGGACCTCCGGGCCTGCTGCAAAACTAAAATAACCTAAACAGGGGCAGACTCGTGGTCCTTTCGGCGTTCAATGACGACTTCTTAAAATGACGACTTATTGAATTGACGACTTCTTAAAATGACGACTTCTCGATTGACGACTTCTTGAATTGACGACTTTTTAAAATGTCGACTTCTTAAAACGACGACTTCTCGAATTGACGACTTCTTGAATGGTCCCGTACACATTCGTCACTTTTCGACTAAGTTCCTAAAAACGCGTTTATGTATTTTTAGTGCACTTTCGTCAGCAGTGACGAATCTGTACTTAAGTTTAATTTCTGTATGTTTTTGACACTATGACCAAAACGAACTTAGAATAAAATTCATTAGGTATTTTTACAATTTATTTAACCCTTCAATTTATTTTGATTTAGTGACTTGATATCAAGTAGTAGCGTGTGGGTACGAAATGCTGTGACTTAATATCAAGCCATTGGCGGCGAAAGGGTTAAAGTATTTTAGGTAGGTAGATACTAGTAAATGTGGTTATTGCAATAAAACACTTTTAAAATTAACCCTTATTATATAATTAATAAAAATAAACATTACTTTTCATTAAACTAAATTACTTCAAACTCTGTCATAAATTTATAGGTAGGCAAGGAGTATAAAAATATAACAATCATTTTGCTCCACGCCACGCCATAGCCGGCTTAATAAAAAGATCCCAAGAAAAGCAAGTTTATTAAGACTTATGCATGGCATAAATAACGAAATTAGGATAAACGATATCAAAATTATAAAAATACAATCAGGCACACTTAAGACCGAGAACCGCAGAAAAGTCAGTTCATTCCCAGTAGTTCCGTGGAAGAAGTTCCGTGGCGGAACTAGTGAGACTTTTTTTCCCAATAGTTCCGTGGCGGAACTAGTGACACTTTTTCTTCCCAAAAGTTCCGTGTTGGAGTTAGTGACACTTTTTCGAACGCTTACCCGTGGTCTCACTACTTCGTCCCACTGCTCTTTTTGACGGAGCCCTGCCTCGGGGCGGTTTGCCCTTCGGGCATTTATAGATACCTAACGAACCTAACCTACCTACTTTTGCGGAATATAAATGATTTCTGACGAAAGCGGAAATGCACGGAACTAATGGGATTATAAAATATTAGTATTTAATTGATGCTTAGTTCCGCGGAACTATTGGGAAAAAAAGTCTCACTAGTTCCGCCAGGGAACTTCTTCCACGGAACTACTGGGAATGAACTACTTTTTTTCCCAATAGTTCCGCGGAACTAAGCATAATTAAATACTAATATTTTATAATCCCATTAGTTCCGTGCATTTCCGCTTTCGTCAGAAATCATTTATATTCCGCAAAAGTAGGTAGGTTAGGTTCGTTAGGTATCTATAAATGCCCGAAGGGCAAACCGCCCTGAAATAGGAGCCCTGCCACGAGGCAGGGCTCCGTCAAAAAGAGCAGTGGGACGAAGTAGTGAGACCACGGGTAAGCGTTCGAAAAAGTGTCACTAACTCCAACACGGAACTTTTGGGAAGAAAAAGTGTCACTAGTTCCGCCACGGAACTATTGGGAAAAAAAGTCTCACTAGTTCCGCCGCGGAACTTCTTCCACGGAACTACTGGGAATAAAGGGAAAAGTCGATGTAGAAACAACAAAACAAAGAAAACATTTAGTTGACTTGTTGCTGAAAGGTAAAATTAATGTAAAAACATGCTTGACACGCTTAAGTCGGGTGTGGCGTGGAGCAAAATGATTGTTATATTTTTATACTCCTTGCCTACCTATAAATTTATGACAGAGTTTGAAGTAATTTAGTTTAATGAAAAGTAATGTTTATATTTATTAATTATATAATAAGGGTTAATTTTAAGTGTTTTATTGCAATAACCACATTTACTAGTATCTACCTACCTAAAATACTTTAACCCTTTCGCCGCCAATGGCTTGATATTAAGTCACAGCATTTCGTACCCACACGCTACTACTTGATATCAAGTCACTAAATCAAAACAAATTGAAGGGTTAAATAAATAAATTGTAAAAATACCTAATGAATTTTATTCTAAGTTCGTTTTGGTCATAGTGTCAAAAACAAACAGAAATGAAAACTTAAGTACAGATTCGTCACTTTATAAAGCGACTGTCTGTTGCACACGAAAATGTACCCAAATTTATTGTAAGTTCGTTTTGGTCACTAGTGTCAAAAACATACAGAAATTAAACTTAAGTATAGATTCGTCACTGCTGACGAATGTGTACGGGATCTCTTGAATTGACGCCTTTTTAAAATGTCGACTTCTTAAAACGACGACTTCTCGAAATGACGACTTCTTGAATTGACGACTTTTTAAAATGTCTACTTCCTAAAACGACGGCTTCTCGAATTGACGACTTTTTGAATTGTCGACTATTCGATGAAAGTGTTATCACTTAATACTTTCATCTACGCTATGCCCTTAAATTGTAGATCAACATAAAGGGACGCACTTTCTTCATCCACTCACCATCATCTCATCAGTTATGTTATAAACATACAAACTTTCACTTTCATATTACTAAATATGATAACCGTAGATATTTGAAATTTAATCTACTAGTAATGTAAATAAATAAGATATATCGATCGTAAGAAATATTAATTTAATGACAATGGAACATATTCTTAGTTTATCCTTCTATTAAACTTAACAGTACAAAGTAACTTCTTCTAACAAATATAGAGGGCCAACCCTAAAAATTTAATTTAATACGTATTATTTTCTCCAAAAATTCACGAGTAGTTATTTTGTTCTTTTCTAATTTCTTGGTTAATTTCTTTAGTTTTTTGTCAAAATTTATGAATTTTTCCCTTCGGTTTTTTTTAGGTGTCACAAAAAAACTTTTTTTAATTTTGAAGTCGTAATGGGTGGCCTCTTTTTTCAACCCTAAAATAAACTGATAAAAAATCGGTTTCTTCGGAATTCTTGCATTAAGACGGCGATGCCATCCCTCGAGTGCATTCGTGGTTCGGTGCAGATTATTACAGCAACTTAAAACTTCAGGATTTTATTTAGGGTACCATTGAGATTCAAAATAAGTTTTGAATACCTTCATTTCCTCCGACTCGGGTGCTTCATTTATAATGGAATCCCAAGCAACGGGTATTAAATTTGGTGGCACCAGTGGCAACAAAGCAATCATCTTCGACGTATTTCGGCCTTCCCGTGTTTTGGTTAATTTAATTTCCTTCGCTTTTTTCCAAACATTTCGATTATAATGATAAAAACAACCAGAAATTTTGCAATTCGGCCAAACAGTCTGCACGGCGTTCATGGGGGCGATTTCAAAATCACATTTGTAAGTAATTATATTTACTTTTAGTTTTTCTTTAAGCAGATTAAAAAAGCGGACGTAAGTTTCCTGGGTTTTGTTGGGAAGCAATCCTGATGACCGGCACAACATTAGTAGTTTTTTCATTGGAATATAAATCGAGATGTATTGTGTATAGCTGGTAGAAAAATTTTGGCACACAGCGGAATCCCTTCATGGTCAACTGAGCCCACTCACAAGTCAGCCCGCGGGCTCAGTTGACCTCTAAAATATATGTTGGGGGTGACTCGGCCTACAAGGTCAACTCAGCCCGCGGGCTCAGTTGACTACAGTCTACCGCCAGAGGGACAACTCAGCCCGCGGGCTCAGTTGACCTCTAAAATATATGTTGGGGGCGACTCGGCCTACAAGGTCAACTCGGCCCGCGGGATCAGTTGACCACAGTCTACCGCCAGAGGGACAACTCAGCCCGCGGGCTGAGTTGACCACAGTCTGTTGCTAAGGAGAAAACTCGGCCCGCAGGCTCAGTCTTTCGCTAGGGGGACAATTTAGTGTGTGTGTGTGTTTGTTTACAATTATGTTTGCAAATTAAATACCTTTTTGTTTTTTTTTTTTTTCGTATTTATAGTGTAAGTTACCACGATCAATTTTTACAAATTGGAAATAGAGGTCATATTCTAAAAAAAAAACGAATAGGCTAAACAGACATCGCAGCCTATAAACATACGTAATAATTACTAGGCTTAGGACTTTTCGTGGCATACCGTGGTTCTAAAATCCATGGAGCCGCCGTATGTGATATTTATTTATTTATAATTTTCGAAGTCAAAGTCAAAGTCAAAAGTATGATGTAATATCAAATATAATTATTTATTTAAGTTTAACCATCCAGCGAGGAAATGCTGCCAGCATCTTTGGTACAATGCCGCAGGGGCCATTCTTAGATTTAATGTTTTAGTTAATTTATATATTTAGAGTTAGTCTTATTTAATTTTAGTGTTATTTATGCCCGGTTTCTGAAGTCACTAGTTAAACCTTTAATAGCTATTGATCCGTTAAAGTTATGTTTAGGTTAAACGACGTTTATCTCTTCGTGCGTTTCTGAGTGCTCTACGAACAGTTCGATAACTATTGACAGATAAATAGTTCATTCCGCTGCCGCTAGATGGATCTTAATAGTTTTTCATACGTAGACTGCTGTTAATGCCTTAATTCAACATCAATTCCGGTTGATTTTTGTAAAAATAATAATTTGGTCAGTTAAGTTAAACCTAGTTTAAACGGAGTTTATCTTTGAGTCGTTGTTCGGAATCGCAGTTGTCAAAGTTAACGGACCAATAGCGTTTACGGACAGATAAACCACCGATAATGGCATTAGTTATGGTTGTATTATTTTATGTCGTTTTACAATAAATTATTTATAATGTTACATCGTTACTGAGTTCATTTTAATCGAACGTAATAAATTAGTATAAGCCTCAAAGATAAATTTTCGCCGCGAAACAGGTGGACAGAAAGGAAATGTGATTAAATTACACTACTTTTACTGTGTTAGGACGGTTCGGCAAACGTTACATTTCCAAAATAAACTTCTGGTTAACTTTAGCTGGCTGGTTCAATCTGAGACACTCTACCCTACCCTTTCCAGTAACTTTCTGTTTAGAAATATATTTCGACTGAGCTCGTGGACTGAGTCAACCATATAACTTTAAACTGTAGTCGACTGAGCCCGTGGGCTGAGTCAACCATATAACTTTAAACTGTAGTCGACTGAGACTGTATGGGCTCAGTCGACCCCATAGCCAATTTCTGGGCCGAGTTGCCCCCGAAAAAATAAACGTAGTCAACTGAACCCGCGGGCTGAGTTGTGAGTGGGCTCAGTTGACCATGAAGGGAGCGGAATGTCCCATCCCCAAAGTAATAATTTGTTTCCGCGTTTTTCATGTATCTTATTGAGGTGGAGGAACATAACACAATGATTTTTTCTGTGTCTCCGTCTTAACATATTACAAAGTCTTTGCCTAAAATTGGTGGGACGTGAACGTCTTCAATTTTCGTAAAAGCCAACTGTTCTGTTTCTAAATACTTTTTTCTATGTGTATAAAGACAGTCCTTAACTGATGAAAATGAGGGGATTTCATCAATACGAGTATCTTCCTTTTTACACTGCCTTTTCAGGACTTCAAATTGATTTTCGTATATCGTCTCTACGGGTTCTAAATTCAGACATACTTCCCGTTTACAGTTATTGATTGTTAGTAAAATATCGTTTTTTATTGAATCTTTCTCGCATGTGTGTGTTCTTTCTTTTAATATCTTGTCCCTTTGCGAGTTTAGTGTAAGACTTGAAGAACACTCATGCCGATTGACACACCGCCAACGTGATGAGTCTTTATTAGTTTTCTCAAGATTATATCGATACGCACGATAGATTAAAGTATCACTACCCTTTTGGTTTTTAGTTATTGTAAAAGACTCTGCCATAATTATACCGAGGAGTAACTAAGTAAGTACATTATCGAGCTGTTGACAGTTGACAAAGATCAATTTGAAAAGGTATCATTTGAAGCACGGCTTAATAGAATAATGTGTTAAGTGGCCAGCACTCAAGGAGTTTGTAAACAAATAAGATATAGGTCTAAATTAATAAGTATAAATACTTATGCATAAATACTTACATTATGTATCCAACCTTGTATTACAAGTGCTCATACGTATTAGAATAATTTGGAAAAAAGAAGTCATTTCAAGTAGTCGTTATTTTCAGAAGTCGTCATTCTAAAATGTCGTCATTTAACGAAGTCGTAATTTCAAGAAGTCGTTATTTTCAGAAGTCGTCATTCTAAAATGTCGTCAATTAACGAAGTCGTAATTTCAAGAAGTCGTTATTTTCAGAAGTCGTCATTCTAAAATGTCGTCATTTAACGAAGTTGTCATTTCAAGAAGTCGTTATTTTCAGAAGTCGTCTATCTAACAGCCCGTTCACACAGAGTCTCCGTATTTACGGTACCCGTTTTAACGGATACAACAAAAAATGATGCTTTGTTCACACATAGGCACCGTATAGCGTTCAACGTATCCGTCATTAACTGAGAGCCCGTTCACATATTCTCCGTACCGCACCCCACACACAGTTTATATCCAGTAAAAAAGTACGGATACATGACGGATACGTATTCCGTTCATCCAGTATTCGATAACAAAACGGAATGTCATAATTTAGCGGAACGACATTTTTTACTGTATACTGAATACTGTGTCATATGTGAAGTCGCTCATACAACTCCATACGCCATCAATGAAAAAACGTATACGATAAAACGGGTACCGTAAATACGGAGACTCTGTGTGAACGGGCTGTTAGATGTCGTCATTTGACGAAGTCGTCATTTCAAGAAGTCGTTATTTTCAGAAGTCGTCAGTCTAAAATGTCGTCATTTGACGAAGTCGTCATTTCAAGAAGTCGTCATTGACAGCTGAAACCCTCGTGGGTGGTCACCCCAGGTTGTCACCCCAGTCGCTTTGGTCGGAAATTCGACAGAAATCATTTTTATTCCGCAAAAGTAGGTAGGTTAGGTTCGTTAGGTATCTTTAGATGGCCGAAGACCAAATCGCTCAGAAATAGGAGACGTGTTTCCTCGTGGTCATACTATTTTGTCATACTAGTCAAAAAGTGAACCTAGATTTGATCACTAAATACTAATTGTGGTTGTAAAAGTAGGTAGGTTAGGTTCGTTAGGTATCTTTAGATGCCCGAAGGGCAAAACCACCTAGAAGCAGGAGCCCCGCCGTGAGGCGGGGCTCCGTCGAAAGTCAGTAGGACAAAAATAGTATGACCACGAGGAAACACCCAATAGGAGCCCTGCCTCAGGCAGGGCTCCGTCGAATAGTACTGGGGTGACAACCTGGGGTGACCATGAGTGAGTGTTTCCCGTTCGTCCGATCCGTTGACCGATCAATCGGTCTAACGGGAATTAATTTCCCCCGGGAACATGAATGAGTAGAAGGCTAATTGTACTTGGGTTAATATGCTCCAACGTCAAAATGTACAATATGTCATTGTCATAATGTTCTCACGACCATAATGATCCTGTGTCACAAAAGTACACTGCCAAAATGTACAATCGACATAACGTATAATGGTTAATTTCCCCAGGATCATGAATGAGTAGAAGTCTAATTGTACTAGGGTTAATATGCTTCAACGTCAAAATGTACAATAAAGGAAATCGACAAGTTTATGTGTAAGTAAGGAGGTATTGTTACGTAACAATAAGAACTAAGTCAGTAGGACAAAAATAGTATGACCACGAGGAAACACCCAATAGGAGCCCTGCCTCAGGCAGGGCTCCGTCGAATAGTACTGGGGTGACAACCTGGGGTGACCACGAGTGAGTGTTTCCCGTTCGTCCGATCCGTTGACCGATCAATCGGTCTAACGGGAATTAATTTCCCCCGGGAACATGAATGAGTGGAAGTTTTTTTTTTTTTTTTTTTTTTTTTATATCATAGGAAGGCAAACGAGCACACAGGCCACCTGATGGTAAGTGGAAACTGTGACCCATAGACATTCGCATTCACAAGACCACAATCCTAAGACTGCAAATGCGTTGCCAACCCTGATTGTACTAGGGTTAATATGCTTCAACGTCAAAATGTACAATAAAGGAAATCGACAAGTTTATGTGTAAGTAAGGAGGTATTGTTACGTAACAATAAGAACTCTTTCTTGATAACAAAACTCCTTGAAAGATTTGTTAGATCATTCTCCCGAACTCATTATTTCTTCGTAGTAATTTTTCCATTCGCATTTTTCCCCGAACGCGATATTACCAGTCGCCTTTTTTCCTGCGGCAGTTTATATTCACAGTCGTGTTTTTCCGCTTGCGAGTGTTATCCAGTCACTTCTTTTCCTACCACCATATTTTCCCGTTCCAATTTGTCGAAGATACAGAGTCGACGGAGCTCCGCTACCGCGGAGCTCCTATTTCTGGGTGGTTTGGCCCTCCGGGACTGATGCAAAACTAACATAACCTAAACCTACCTACAAATTACGATGTAAATACTTTTGGGAAAAGTGCGACTGAGATAGAAATCGAACGGGAAAAAAACCGACTGGGAAAAAAGTCGAACAACAAAAAAAGCGACTGTAATAAAATCGAATGGTGAAAAATAAAATTAGGTAATATCGCGTTCGGGGAAAAATGCGAACGGAAAATTTAATACAAAGAAATAATGAGTTCGGGAGAATGATTTAACAAACCCCTTGAAATACCACTTGTATTAACCCAAATACAATTAGACTTCTACTCATTCATGTTCCCGGGGGCCTTGTACATTTGGTCGCATGTACGTTAATACATATACTCTTTTCGCCTTTTACGAATTTTGACACGTTCATAATTTGTCATTGTACGTTATGACATAGACACTTTTCGCCTTTTACGAATTTTGACACTTTCATAATTTGCCCTTTGTTCTTTATAACAATCACTCATTAATGAGATTTTTAACCATTGTACATTTTGACGTTGGAGCATATTAACCCAAGTACAATTAGCCTTCTACTCATTCATGTTCCCGGGGGATTAATTTTCCCTTTTGACCGACGCCCTGTTTTTAAATATTGTACAGTCATGTCGAGTAATTAATTTTTAATTTTATTTTTTATTTTAATATGAAGACTAATAAATTCATAATAAAAAACCTTTCGGCGGACAATGTCTCCTTTGCAATTTACCTACTTCCCATAATGTACACTTGCCCGAAATATGTATTCCCAAAATGACTACTGGCCATAACGTTCACTCCCCAGTTCGACCACTTCCCAAAAAGCTATCTTTCCCGACAAGACTACTTCCCAAAAAACTATCTTTCCCGACAAGACTACTTCCCAAAAAACTATCTTTCCCGACAAGACTACTTCCCAAAGAACTATTTTTCCCGTCAAAACCATTTTGATACCGAATACACAAAAATACCGGTATAAGAGTATTAATCCCGGTCCCACTCCTATGCTCCACTGGTGGGTAATTTTGTTTCCCTGTAGATCCACTGCACGGAAATGGAACTAGGGGTAATTGGAAGTGATTGAAACAATACTCTCTTTTACCCGTGGTACCACCGCTGTCAAGTAGGTTATAGCAGTGAGACCACGGTTAAAAGGGGTCTACGGGAGAAAATAAATACCACGGGATCTACCAGGGGGACATGTTGGTGGGACCACGGGTAAAAGGGGAAAATACCCCACTACAGATTAACAAAATAAAATACGTGGGTAAAGTAACATAATATTTATTCTTAAACTATCAAATGTTTGTACCTAACTACATATTCTTTTAAATTAAGTACCACCATTTAAACTAAACGTTAAAAATGCTTTGTCTTCCCGACTATTTACTTATTGAGTACCTACATATAACAAACTCAAAGTATACCAGTTACAGTTCAAGTATTTTATTTTGTGAAACTTATACCAAAATTTATTTTTAAAGTTATGATTCTCTTTATGAAATCCACACCCGACATATTGTTGCTCTCCTCGTATTGTCTCAAGATTTTCGCATATTGTTTATCAAATTCAATATCACGATTCCGTCTGTTTTTTTTCATCTTATTAAAAAGAGAAAAAAACATTTTGTAATCACAGTGAATGGACTCTTTTCTGAGTTTAAATAGGAATAGGAAGAAGTTTGGTGTTGATGGTATATACGCATTTAATCTTCTATGCCATCCTTCTACAGGGTTCGTCGTTCGATGACGATCAAAACAACAACTTAGCTTTGTAGGAGGCATTCGAGGGTACCACTGTTTTCGAAAATAGTCCAAAAATGATTGTATTTCCGTTGTCTGAGGAGCATTATCTACTATAAAACTCCAAGTTTCTTCAAATTTGTTCGGAGGAAGAAGTGGAAAAAGTGAACACTCCCTGATTATGCTTCTGCCGATGCCAGTGCTGTTTGCTTTCAACTCTTTCCCCTTCTTCCAGATACATTTATTGAAATGGTGAAAGCAACAGGTGATTTTCACCTCAGGGAAAACCATCTCAACTGCGTTCATCTGAGCTTGTTCATGATCACATTTGTAATTGGTGATATTAATTCCCAGTTTCTCGCGAATACGAGGGGCGGCTGAAAAGTTCTAAGCCTTTATGTATTTTGAGGTTGCATATGCGTTAGCGATACTGGCCACTAAAAAGACCATTTAAAAAGTTAATAAATAAAAGAAAAAAATGTCGTCTTTTGTTTATTACATCTCGAGATATCCGACGCTAAAGGTCATCATGTGTGAATTATCAACGCATATCACGAAAATTGAGCACCGTGCAGTCATTAATTTCCTCACGAAAAGTGACAAATCGCCGAAAAGAATTTTTGAAGAAATGTCTAGTATTTACGGTGAATCTGGCCCTTCTCATGCCACTGTTAAAAAATGGAGTCGACTTTTTAAACTTGGACGGGAGTCGATCGAAGACGATCCTCGCTCAGGAAGGCCAATATCGGTTGTGACTGAAGAAAATACTGAAAAAGTCAAAAAGTTAGTATTAGAGGATCGGAGAATTAAGGTTTGGCAAATAGCTGAAGCCTTAGGTATTAGTAAGGAAAGAGTTGGAGAGATTTTGCATCAACATTTGCATATGACAAAAGTAAGTGCTCGTTGGGTGCCGAAAATGCTCACAGCTTTCGATAGAGAACGTCGTGTTCAAACTTCTCAGGCATTTTTAGAATTATGTGAAGAAGGTTTAGATGAAGTTTGTTCCCGCATAGTAACTGTTGATGAAACATGGATCAGACAGTATGATCCAGAGTCGAAGTCTGAATCTATGCAGTGGATCGAAAAGGGTGAAAGGCCGCCAAAGAAATTAAAGGTTCAAAGATCGGCGTCTAAGCTAATGGCCACCGTGTTCTGGGATTGCGATGGCATTCTTTTAATAGACTATTTGGCGAAAGGCTCTACAATAAATGCAGTTTATTATGCTGAGCTATTAAGAAAAGTGCGACAAGCCGTAGTCGAGAAACGAAGGGGCAAACTGAGCAAAGGCATTTTGTTTTTGCAAGACAACGCCCCCGTTCACACCGCTCGTGTTGCCAAGCTTGCTCTGAAGGAAACTGGCTTCGAGGAAATTGATCATCCACCTTACAGTCCAGATCTGGCCCCTAGTGATTATTTTCTATTCAGCAATTTGAAGAAAGATTTAAGGGGAAAGCGATTTGGCAGTGATGAAGAGATGAAGGCGGCTGTACAGGAACATTTCGACAGCCAAAATAAAACTTTTTTTTTAACGGTCTAAAAGCATTATTTAAAAAATGTAATAAATGCATTGAATTAGAGGGAGATTATATTGAAAAATAAAAATAGTAAAAAAAATCTGAACATTTTTTTCTACCTTAGGCTTAGAACTTTTCAGCCGCCCCTCGTAAGTTCAAAAAAACGTAAGTATGTTTGCTGTGTTTTGTTGGGCAACAAACCAAAAATGATTGGAATTACGTTTGTTGTCTTCTCAGTACAATTTATGTCCAAGTGGATAGTAAACAGTTGATAGAAGGGAACCGGCACACACCTAAATGTTCCGTCTCCAAAGTAGGCACAGTTATTACCTGTATTAGATTTAATAAATTTTTGGGCGGTGTTTGTACAAAATATCAACATCTTTTCATCCGTTCCATCATCACAAACCAAGAAAGACTTGGCCATATCATTTGGTACAACAACCTCCCGTACTTCAGAGAATACTAACTTCTCTACGTCTAGTTCTTTCTTCTCTGTACAAGCTGCTCTTAATTGACGAAAACTCTGGAAGTTCAGCGACATATGCACCACCTTTTTGGCTTAACTCCTCGAAAGTGTCCTCATAAATAGCTTGGACGGATACAAAACTTTTCCTTACATTTGTTTTGCACTCATTCACTTTTTCAAATATCTCATTTCTGATGCCATCTCCTTTACACGCATGAGGTTTCTCCCGTAAAACTTTGGTTTTACGTGCATCAATTGTGATACTTGCAGCACAGTCCTCGCGGTTCGTACATCGCCATAACGAAGAACCATCTTTATTACCTTTTCCGTAATTATACCGATGTCCGCCTCGCAACAACGAGTCATGACCCTTTTGATTTTTTACCATTTTAAAATCCATTTTAAAATAAAAAATGCAGTGAGTAGTGCGAAAACACTAGACATTTTTTTTTTTTGCCCCCTCGGCGACTTGAACAGCTACTACCGCAGGGATATTATGGCGTTTCCACGTATTTCGCCAGTGTCAAGGTTTATATGAGTATAAATCAATATAGCAATAAAACACAATCCAATCTTCTCTAGGAAGATTGGGGGCAACGTTGTACGGTGATTTGTAGGTCAGAGGTCAAGATAGTTTTAACCTCTGCACCACTGCGAGTCCACTTGAAACGAGAAGAAAGATGCCAGATACACGAAATAAGTCCAAGTCTTCAATCACTGTGCGACACAAAGGCATAAAAAGTACAAATCACTATCAGAAAAGAACTTTGAACACCTAATTACCCAAAAATTAAAGTCTAAAACAAATTACACGTCCACCATCTTTTAACGTTGCAAATGGCCCCACACAAGACATTTGTTGATAGGTATAATGACAGATTGAAATCGTATTCTATTGATACTTGTTTGGAAGAAGCATAAAGGAATATAATAAGTGGCCATTATCTTTTTGTTATCACACAAAAGAGGCTCGTTTATTTACCTACACCTGAAGTTTACATTCAGGGAGAGTGTACATTTTGGGAATCAGACATTTTCGGATAGTATACAAAATCTGGAGTGCACCTTTTGAGTATTAGACATTGTAAAATGCAGTGACATAAATAAAGTGTACATTATGGGAAGTAGGTAAATTGCAAAGGAGACATTGTCCGCCGAAAGGAATTTCCCCTTCAGGTACCTTAGGTCCACTTTCCTAAATGGTCCACTTGCCTGAACGGTCCACTTTCTCATTCTGTCTATTTTCCCAAACTGTCTACTTTCTCATACCGTCTATTTTCCCAAACAGTCTACTTTCTCATACCGTCTATTTTCCCAAACTGTCTACTTTCCTAAAAGGCCCACTTTATCTGGGGACACGCACGGCATTGCCCCCGCCAAGTCGAGCAAAAACAAATAAACAAAGGCACAGCCGCACCATCCTTTTCCGAAGCCATTCAGGACATTTTCAACCCCCTTGACTTAACTAAACTAGCCGCGCCGTAGTGTGCGTGTCTATACGTCTTACAACTTACAACTACAAGTATGGCCCACCCGCTTTCGCGAGATAAAAGCACTGTAGGTACTTATTTAAATAAACTAAATTATTTAAATAAAAACAAAAAACCCGACAGCAGTAAAAAAAACAACTGAAAAGCGAGTAACAAGCTATATTATCTTTTTTGTTTGTACTTATATTAAAGTGTTTACATTCAACCATGACTAACAATAACGTCGAGGTAATAATTAATTCTAGTTATTAATTATATAATCCCTTAACGCGATTAAGTCCCGTGTAGTAATAATAATGAATCAAAATCGTGTGTTTAAATCAGTTTTTTTTATGAAATGAAGAAGACAAACACACAGGCCAACTGATGATAAAAATAGTCTTTGACATTCGTAATCTTAAGACTTAAATCTTGAGACTGATCCTAAGATCGCAAATGCGTTATCAAATGACTAAGATGGAATACCTACCTATGCTAGTAATTTAATTGTCCCCTTACCGGAACACAACAATGCGAACACATCTGCTTTGCGGTAGGTTAAAGGATGAGTTGCTTGATATTGATATTTAAATGATACAGTTGATGAAGTGAAAATCGATGAAATGATGGGTTTATCCTCAGTACACTTATTAGCAAAAACTACATTTAGTTACAAAAGTCAGCAATCTACGTTATAGAAGACCTTACGTGAACCTTTAACTGAAAATGAAAATGAAAATGAAAAAAAAAAAAAACTAACTAACTATACAGGCAAATTTTTTTTATAACTCGCTATCTTGTCCTCTAATGTTCGGTAGGTTTTTTTAATACCTCGTATATACATTTCGTCACCCCCGTAGAATAAACCCAGTTGATATATTCTATTATAAATTATAAATGCGTAAGTTTGGATGGAAGGATGTTTGTTATTCAATCAGGCCAGGAGCATTTTTTTTGTAAATAAGATATCAAGTAAATTGACCGGTCCTCGTGGCAAACATTGGACCTGGGAAAGTGGACCATTCAGGCAAGTGGACCATTTAGGAAAGTGGACCTAAGGTACCTGAAGGAAAATTTCGTCATCTTACTCAAACCCTTCGCCAGTGCCCCTTCTAAAATTTGTATTAGTTTTTCCGCAATCGACATTGTTAATAATTTAAATGATGGACAGCTAATGATTTCTGTTTGCATAGAAGAAATTGCTTTCTTTCAAATTCAAATTATTTATTTGTCAAACATAGGTATACTCGTAAACAGTTAGAAAAACACATTTTATAATATACGTCCAGCTGTTTTGCCGTTAGGCCTACAAATATAAATGTTAATTTTATATATTTTTAGACACGTAAGATAGCATTAAAATAAAGTAGGTCATAATTAGGTTAATGGGCATTTTCACTAAAAAGTGTACTTACCCAATTAAGGACTGAAATTAAGAAACTTTAACTTTGTCAGTTTTGTGACGAAAATTAGCCATACATTGCGGCCGTCAATATATAGCTAATTTTCGTCACAAAACTGACAAAGTTAAAGTTCCTTAATTTCAGTCCTTAATTGGGTACACTTTTTAGTGAAAACGCCCTAATACTATAATCGATAGTAATACCTACGAGTATAATCGACAAGTACCTACTCGTAAAGGAAACAATCATACGATTGATTTCATCACATTACTAGCGTCTTATAAATCAGACATTGGCTGACTGCTTCTTATGAAGTGTTGTAGAAAAATTTATGGAATTTGGAAATACATATTTCGTTTACACCTTAAAATTAATGGAAAGAACCAGTTTTATTATTATTTATTTAATAGATTAATCTTTTATGAATAAATTAATCTAAAAACATTTTCTGAGACTGGTATATATCCTAAAAAACCAAACGTGAGGACGTGACAAAATGCCTCAATGTGCTTTTAAAAATTGCGGTAGTAGCCACCGTAACACTAAGGTTTCGGAAGGAATATATTTCTTTAGGTAAGTACAAGACAGTTTTTCATTTAAAGTACGTAAATATTAGCATTCACATTAAAAAATCAATAATATATTGTTTGGACAACCATCTTGTCAATAATCGGTGGTTTGGGAACAAGAAATTCATGGAGTAGTTCTCATTTTAAAATAATATACTTATGTTTATTTTTTTGTAGATTTCCTAGTGATCCTTTTTGCTGTGCTTGAGTACTGCAGAAATTAAAAAAAGTCAATCTATACGGCAAAGCTTTGATAAATATCAGACAAATTGCAATGAACTCAGTGAAAAATTAGACCATAACCCAATTTCGGACGTTTCTTCACAAATAGTAGGTTATATTTCTGGTTTCGTGGTGAGTAGCCTAGTAAAAAATCTTAATTGCGACGATTGCAAAAAGGACATGTGGGCAACAGAAAAACTATGGTTCCACAAGTTAATAGACATACGAGACATGGGTGGATTGTGTTATGCCTCAAACGATGTCTTTGACATATGTATGAAGACCGAACGTGTTATACGCAATTGGGGATCACCTAAAAAAAAAACTACTTGTTTTTATATTTTTATTCGAAAGAATAGACTTTTATAAGCGAATAAAAAAAATACCAGATTTTTCGGTTGCGTCATATAATTATAAAAAATAAAAACAATTTATTAAATTTGGGACGGATTAACATGGGCACTACCTTAGTCCGTCATGTAATTAAAAAAACAGTGACAGACGTGCCATTGACAGCTGTCCTGTCATAAATTAAAACAAACAACATAACCTTAGCTTGTGATTTTACGCCCGCTTCGTTCTCCAAGTTTTCGGTATTTTCTCTGATTTTCTTTTAAATTTTCGACTGCTTACCCACACCGGACTTTCGATATTGCCTGCTTCGACGATAACTCTTGCTTTGTGCCCTGGACTGAACTTCTGTTCGTGGCATTCAATTTGTTTTTACCATGGAAGACCAACGATGGAGAGAACCTAAAATGTGTTTTTTACCAACATGCACCAATAATGACGTTAAAACCCCTGAGAAGAGGTTTTTTGCTATTAGGAAAGAACTAAAGGAAAATTGGTGTGAAATGGCTGACAGAAACTGCCCAAAACGACGTCTTTATTGTTGCGAAGACCACATTAACGTAAGTTGCCACTTACTCTGATTATTATTACTGCTTTGAGCACTGCACCTAAGGCTGCGGGCTGCCTGACCACACTTCGCCCGCGACCTATGATGTACCGTCCTTTGTCCGCGACTGTCGAATGTTATGTTCGTGAATGTGTACGCGTGATCTGTCTATCCACCCCCCTGCGACTGCAAGACTGCAGCCTTTTCATGTGACTTGAAGCCTGCGTGTGTTATATTTGATCCATGAATTTTGGGGTACAAATTACACTCATTCTCAACTGCGTGAAATACACCTTCTGTATCCACGGTCAGATTGCATTGTTAGATCAATCTGACCACGTCCACTCTTTTGTATCCTTGGTCAGATCTATTGATTTATTTGCATTTTATACACTTTCGCAGACGGAGCTCCGCACGAGCGGAGCGGAGCTATTTCTGGGTGGTTTGGTCCTCTGGTCCAGCGGAAGAACTAACAACCTAAACCTACTTTATATTTATGATACTAATAAATCAATTGATCTGACCAAGGATACAAAAGAGTGGATGTGGTCAGATTGATCTAACAATGCAATTTAACCACGGATACAGAAGCGAGACACCTATAGATTAGATAAATTAGTATGTTTCTTAATTCTGTTCTTAATTTTTTTTAGGTTGAAGAAGACTTAGAAAATTACAATAAATGGATATCTGGTGTAAAACCACGACTGAAATTAAATGCAACTCTAAAAAATATACCATTTAAAGCAACAAACCCAACTTCTACAAATGTTGAAAAATTTCAATGTCAGTCTCAGTTGGAAAAAGGCTGGAAACAGGTCTCTATATTTTATTTAAAACATTTGTTAAAGCCATGGTGATTCTGCCAGGCAGCATGATACAATTTTTTGTATTATGTAACACTACATAATATAACCCCTTCTTCGCTGCAGTGCTCAAGTGAAGCTGACGTTATTTAGAGCTTACTGTCAAAGTTTCTATACGTGCGGCCTGTGGGCTAGTTTCGGGCTGAGGCCCTACAATACCCTGCGAATCCAATACAATAACATTTTCAGGATGCTGTTTGGGCTTCCTCGATTCTGCAGCGCCTCTGGGATGTTTGCCAGAGCTAGCGTAGAGGACTTTTATGCCATAATACGGAAGAAGACGGCCTCTGTGGTGTGGCAGATGAGGGGGAGCACAAATTGCATCCTGAAAATGATAGCAGGGAGGTGGGACTCGGATATTCTCCGCCGATACACCGACCTTCATGTCTTACGACACTGAAATATTAATATTATTACTGTACTAACTTAGTTTTTATAAGTGTTTTTGTAACTAACAACCTATGGATATGAGATATCTGAAAATAAAATATTTATATATATTAAAAATCAGCAAGTTTGTATGTTAGTTACTCAGTCACATGAGCACAATGAACAGATTTAGATGACATTTGGCACACAGTTTATTAACTCGATTGTCACAAAGGATACTTTTTATTACGGAAAATTTTATAATTCCTGAGGGAATCAAGATAAACGAGTTCCACATGGATGAAACATATGATGTAATGTTCTTTCTGCTATTTTAACTAAGTTCCTAAATGTTTGTTTTAGGCTGATGTTGCTGGGCAGTGTGATAGCATAGTAGCAGTTGCAAATAAATCTGTGATGGTCAGACCAACAACTGAAGAAAAAAGTACCAACTTTCGCACCAGGAAGACAAAACAGAAAATAATGCCATCACTGATGTCACATTTACCTGATAGTGATGAGTCTTCCTGTCAATCTGCTTCTGTTTTAGGAACATCAAATTTAGAATCTACGTCATCATTTAGTGTTGTAAATTATGATGAGAAATCTGGTAGGGAACACATTATGAAAAGGATTAAAAATAAGCCTAAAATGTATATAGGTGTGCCTAAGAACTTTTGGTGGATACTAGACTTTATTGCACAACAATATTCATGTGTAGCATTACACATTATGATGACATTATTTAAGTTAAAAAATAATGACACATTTGCAAGAATGAGTGAAGAATTTGAAATGGCTCAATCCACTATCAGATTGTTATTTCAAAAGAATGTTTTATTAGCTACATATTTTCAAAATTTTATATATTTACCAACACAAATGGAAATTAAAAAAAATCTGCCACTTGTATTTAAAATAAGGTACTCAAATGTACAATGCATAATTGATTGTTTTGAGATTCAAATTCAAAAACCTAGTGACCCCATTAGACAAGCACAGACTTGGTCACAATATAAATCTTGTAATACCGTTAAATATTTAATTGGTTGCACTCCCGCCGGATTTATATCCTTTATATCGGAGGGTTATGGTGGAAGAATATCTGATAAAGCGTTAACAGAGAAGAGTGGCTTTATAGATAATCTTCCATCGAATGCTGTCATTATGGCAGACAGAGGGTTCAAGGAAATAGAATCCTTATTGAGCTCAAAAAATATTAAACTGCTAAGACCTCCTTCTGTTTTCACAAATAAACAATTAACAAAAAAAGAGGTAATTCAGACTAAAGTTATTGCAAGCTTGAGAGTACACATTGAACGGGTTATAAGGAGAGTAAGGGAGTTTCGAATGTTAAAACCTCATTCCGAAGTGGATAATAAACATGTGAAATACTTAGATGAATTAGTAACCATTGCATGTGGCTTGATAAATCTTCAGGATCCTATAATAAAAGTTATTTGATGAGTTAAATTGTTTTATTTTATATTAAAAACCTATGTAAAGGCACTATTCAAAATTGTAGGAAACACATTAATTTCCCAGAATTTTTCTGCATCGTCCATCAAGTTTTTTAAATGTCTTGCATCAAAGTTGACTACGACCTTCTCTATCCTACCATTGCTTTCAAAATTTGGATCAGCAACACAAAAAAAACATTTTTTTTTTCCTGTGGCTAACATTTCTAACTGAACTTGGGCATTAAATTTATCACAAATTTGCCCATTGTTAATGTATTTTCTTTTGGTTTTTTCCGAAATAGGGCATTTAATCTCTATAACAAAATTGTTACAAATGCCATCAGGTGATGCCCCAAAAAGTCCGTTTATTAATATTAGTCCGGTCTCATCAATTTTTTCGTTTGTCTCCTCCTGAATC
Organism: Acleris emargana; assembly: GCA_927399475.2. Taxonomy (NCBI): domain Eukaryota; kingdom Metazoa; phylum Arthropoda; class Insecta; order Lepidoptera; family Tortricidae; genus Acleris; species Acleris emargana. The sequence continues at coordinate 52,443,643 of OV656835.1, read as the reverse complement.
TTTTTTAGGACACTTTTCTCTAAATTTTTCCCCCTCATTGCCTTCGTTTCCTGTATCTTGTAGCCCCCTAATATTGCCTCTACTAGACTCCCATCTGGAGTTTTGCAATGAGCAATTTCGTGTAGTTTGCTGCCAGTAATGCGGCCTTGTCTCAGGCAATGCCATAATTTTGAATTGGCCTGGTCAATTGTTGCTTGGCTAATTTTATTTTCTTTACCACATACAGTTCTGTCCGTAAATATCTTGAAATTTTTAAAACTATGATCAATTTCTTGTTCTACAAAGTTGACCATCATATTAAAAATGCAGTAATTTGTAAATTTTTCTGTTTGCTTGTTCTGATCATAACTGACGATTAAACTGTTTCTGCAAGCATGTTTCTTGGCTTCATTGCGGAATTTTTCTAGAATGCTCGCATCCTTTGGACCCTTCTGTGGAACCTTGCTGTTGATTAAATCTTTAATCGATAAAACTTCCTCTCGAGCCCGCTTCAATTTTGGCTTCACCCAATAACACTCCACACTTGTAGGTGACGGTTCAGCACTACGTTTTTGCAGCCAATATAAAAAGACAAGTGTATGTTTACACCCACCTGAAAAGTCACAAAATACAATCAATGCAGGGCAGGTACTTTATTTAGAACATGGTAATATAGGTGGACCACGGGTAAGGAACTTTTTGAATGCCATTCAATATTTGAGAATAAAATCAAATAATTTTTCCGTTTTCACAAAACACAAGTGAGATATGCAAGATAGATGCCAGTTATTTATCAACAAAACTTACCAGCTGCAGCTGCACAGCCATCGCATGATGTGTCCGTGATGACATCCTTGATTTCGTTGAGATGGACCGTGACGGTGTAGTATTTGTTGTTTATTTTATGCTCAGGAACGATTTTTCCTCGTACATCACATAAACCACCTCCACATAACCAACTGCACTCTCTACATAGGACTGCCGTGATGACCTTAAAAGCAAAATATAATGTGTTCCAGAACTTTCCTTACTAATAATAGAAACGAAACTCGTAAGTAAATTTTCGCAATTGAATATCTCAAAAATAAAGATGTACACTGAGGAAAAGACGCGATTAGGTTGAGCTCAGTACTTACATTAAGGCTTTAGCACCTCTAATTTCAGCGACGTTATACTTGTCACTAGTGTTCATAAACTCCATAAGCATAATCGTATCTACTTTTGGCAGATTTGATGTGTCCGCTCTAACAAAATCAGTGGTTCTATTCATATTTTGCAGTGTTCGAATTCCAGTATCAGTTCCAAGTCGTCGTAGCAGCTATCAAGGTCAGGTTCAGGGTACAAAGCAAGAGTTATCGTCGAAGCAGGCAATATCGAAAGTCCGGTGTGGGTAAGCAGTCGAAAATTTAAAAGAAAATCAGAGAAAATACCGAAAACTTGGAGAACGAAGCGGGCGTAAAATCACAAGCTAAGGTTATGTTGTTTGTTTTAATTTATGACAGGACAGCTGTCAATGGCACGTCTGTCACTGTTTTTTTAATTACATGACGGACTAAGGTAGTGCCCATCTTAATCCGTCCCAAATTTAATAAATTGTTTTTATTTTTTATAATTATATGACGCAACCGAAAAATCTGATATTTTTTTTATTCGCTTATAAAAGTCTATTCTTTCGAATAAAAATATAAAAACAAGTAGTTTTTTTTTTAGGTGATCCCCAATTGTCTTCGCATTAGTGGCGGTAGACATACAAAAAAAAAAAAAAAAAACTTTATACGTATGGTTGTTTCAAAATCATTAATCGAAAAAGTTCTGTTTGTTGGAAAATCCGAAAATAATCATAAAGTAAATTTGCTTAAATTAATAATAGAAAAGTATAGTGATGTACGTTTGCATTATATCTGTAAAAAAGAAACCTATCAAGCAAAAAACTGCTCTAAAAGACAGCTATATAACAAGCTAAATTTATTTAAGGGTAATTAATATGCGGATTGGGAACTTCACACCCATCATTAAATTTCTTCGCCGATCTGTGCAGGTTTCCTCAAGATGTTTTCCTTCACCGTTTATGGTAAATTTCAAATTAAATTTCGCACATAAATTCCGAAAAACTCAGAGGTGCCAGCCCGGGTTTGAACCCACGACCTTCTGTTTGAGAGACGGTAGGTCGAACAACTAGGCTACCATGGCTGTTGCCTGGCTAGGCCTGCGTGGGAACTTAGCCCAATCCTTCTCGTCGTAGGGAGGTCTGTGCCTAGTAGATAGGCTGAATTATTATTAATGAATATTATATATTTTATAGCCAGATAATCCAGATTTAAGTTAAATTGTCAACTTCTTAAATTTCTAACACTATCATTTGATTAATAAAATGTATTCTGCGTAAAAAGTGGAATACGTAAATATCTTTGTATTTTAGCTAAGATCTCATTTTATTATTAATTTATTAAAATGTACCAATCTCACACTGTACGGCAGAATACAGCAAATTTTAGTGTAGGTATGTATCTCATAATAAGATTAAGTCCGGTGTCAAAGCATCGTTTTGACGTTGACAAGTGACAGCGTTAGTCTGACCTGACATCTGTTATAGGATTTCATTTTTTTTATTATTAACCCCTTACTTATAAACGTGGAATAAGCTTGGAATAGTTTATGCCATGCTTTGTCCTTGTCTTTAATTGTTACATTTGCATCTGACAGAAAGTGACAAAGCGTGGCATAAACTATTCCAAGCTTATTCCACGTTTATAAGTAAGTTGTTTAGAACCTATAGAATTTGCTTTTGTCGTGTCGTATAGCTTGTTATGCCCTTTTAGAATGAGTAAGGTTTAATCAATTAACAATAAAATAAGTATCAATCCTAGCTAAAATACATAAATATTAGCGTCGACCTGTTTTCACAGGGAATACAATGGATTAATCAAATTAGTGTTAGAAATTTGAAATGTTGTCATTTATACATTTAATAATTAGTTAATAATTTAATTTAGTTCATTATCTATAAGTATATTTCATTTTATGTCAATATTTGTATATGTTAATTTGTTTGTGTTATATCTCAGTCAAATAAAAAAAATGTCTGTCTTATATAATTGCGACTCCATTATTTCCCTGTTCCTAAAATAGAATGACATATTTTTGAAACGAAGAATGTTCTTTTGTTTATCGAACGCTTTTGCTCTTGAGACGAAAGGTGGTAAGTATTTTAAACAATTATTATTATTTGGATCTTTGTTCCTTAGACTTAAGGTATAATTTAAGTTAATTTAGAAGGTTCACGGAACACGGCCACTTTTTCGCTTTGATTTTGTATGGGACCTTGAATCTAGTTGTAAATTGTTGATCGAAGTATTTATCAGACTGCGGCGAAATGAGCCGGGTGTGTTGTGTCTTATATATCAGACTACGGCGGTTAAAAGGTTAATATTATTTTCTACTTTTAAAGTAGTTTTAGCATATTATACTAAGTAGTTACCTAATAAAAATATAAACAACTAAAAACTACTTAATATTAAAAATTACTAAAAAATTACTTAATTATTACATGACGCTAGTAAAGTCAGCGTCATATAGGTAGCAGTCAATATAATCAAATACTTGGAATCGTCGTTTATTTTAGCAGTTGAAAGTTAATTTTGTTTTGGTTTTATGATTTATAAAGTACTTTTCAAAATGACTGTACATGTTTTTATTATGATCGGTCAAATGGGACAACGATTTCCCATAGGTCCGATTAGTCGGTCGATCGGGAAAAAAAAGTCTCTTTGGACCGATTGATCGGTCAACGGATCGGACGAACGGGAAACACTCCCACGAGTCTGCACCCACCTAAACCTACCTCATATTTTTGATACTAGTTTTGGTCAGTAGTGGCGGTTCCCTTCATGGTCAACTGAGCCCACTCACAACTCAGCCCGCGGGTTCAGTTGACTACGTTTATTTTTTCGGGGGCAACTCGGCCCAGAAATTGGCTATGGGGTCGACTGAGCCCATACAGTCTCAGTCGACTACAGTTTAAAGTTATATGGTTGACTCAGCCCACGGGCTCAGTCGACTACAGTTTAAAGTTATATGGTTGACTCAGTCCACGAGCTCAGTCGAAATATATTTCTAAACAGAAAGTTACTGGAAAAGGTAGGGTAGAGTGTCTCAGATTGAACTAGCCAGCTAAAGTTAACCAGAAGTTTATTTTGGAAATGTAACGTTTGCCGAACCGTCCTAACACAGTAAAAGTAGTGTAATTTAATCACATTTCCTTTCTGTCCACCTGTTTCGCGGCGAAAATTTATCTTTGAGGCTTATACTAATTTATTACGTTCGATTAAAATGAACTCAGTAACGATGTAACATTATAAATAATTTATTGTAAAACGACATAAAATAATACAACCATAACTAATGCCACTATCGGTGGTTTATCTGTCCGTAAACGCTATTGGTCCGTTAACTTTGACAACTGCGATTCCGAACAACGACTCAAAGATAAACTCCGTTTAAACTAGGTTTAACTTAACTGACCAAATTATTATTTTTACAAAAATCAACCGGAATTGATGTTGAATTAAGGCATTAACAGCAGTCTACGTATGACAAACTATTAAGATCCATCTAGCGGCAGCGGAAGGAACTATTTATCTGTCAATAGTTATCGAACTGTTCGTAGAGCACTCAGAAACGCACGAAGAGATAAACGTCGTTTAACCTAAACATAACTTTAACGGATCAATAGCTATTAAAGGTTTAACTAGTGACTTCAGAAACCGGGCATAAATAACACTAAAATTAAATAAGACTAACTCTAAATATATAAATTAACTAAAACATTAAATCTAAGAATGGCCCCTGCGGCATTGTACCAAAGATGCTGGCAGCATTTCCTCGCTGGATGGTTAAACTTAAATAAATAATTATATTTGATATTACATCATACTTTTGACTTTGACTTTGACTTCGAAAATTATAAATAAATAAATATCACATACGGCGGCTCCATGGATTTTAGAACCACGGTATGCCACGAAAAGTCCTAAGCCTAGTAATTATTACGTATGTTTATAGGCTGCGATGTCTGTTTAGCCTATTCGTTTTTTCTTTAGAATATGACCTCTATTTCCAATTTGTAAAAATTGATCGTGGTAACTTACACTATAAACACGAAAAAAAAAAAAAACAAAAAGGTATTTAATTTGCAAACATAATTGTAAACAAACACACACACACACTAAATTGTCCCCCTAGCGAAAGACTGAGCCTGCGGGCCGAGTTTTCTCCTTAGCAACAGACTGTGGTCAACTCAGCCCGCGGGCTGAGTTGTCCCTCTGGCGGTAGACTGTGGTCAACTGATCCCGCGGGCCGAGTTGACCTTGTAGGCCGAGTCGCCCCCAACATATATTTTAGAGGTCAACTGAGCCCGCGGGCTGAGTTGTCCCTCTGGCGGTAGACTGTAGTCAACTGAGCCCGCGGGCTGAGTTGACCTTGTAGGCCGAGTCACCCCCAACATATATTTTTGAGGTCAACTGAGCCCGCGGGCTGACTTGTGAGTGGGCTCAGTTGACCATGAAGGGCATAATAGGTAGTAATTTTGTAACACGATGGTGATTATTATATTAATCCGTGATGTTCCAAAGACGAACAATCGTATTCCTGACGAAAACAACCACTGTAACAGAAGAATAAAGTTTCATAGTTTTCACTATGCATACCGCTGCGACAAAATATTGTTTTCACTTCTCATGCTCATAAAGTCCTTCTTTATGCTAGGTATAGGCTGCATAAAATCGCATTTTATGCACTAGTGCATAAAGTGTTGTCGTCATCTACACTTAGACAATTAAGCCCTACAGCCAGACATACCAGGTGACTGCATTAAATAAACTTGTTATTTGAATACATTTATCATAATTTACTTGCCTTCTATGTTGCTTTTAACAAAAATGGATTTTAAAACTATTAAAAACAAGCATTATTAACAAAAACATCACAAAATCAACGCAGATTTGGCAGTTTTGCGTTCGTGCTTAGTTAAAAAATCTCATTTTTAACTAAGCACGAACGCAATTAGACATAAGCAGAAAAAAAAGACTGGCGGGAAGCTGTTTTTGATTAATAGTTTTGAACTATTAATTAGGTGGGTAATTATCCCAACCAACTTTTTTTGCGGCGGACGTGATTATTGGGGTGAAAAGTACATTTATTGGAAAACAATTTATTTTCTAGAAAATCTTACACAAAGTACCATGTTGAGCCAAAGTTAAAATTGTTAATAACTTATCATGTTTATCGTAAAAAAAAAACAGTCCAAAATCAATTTTGGTGTCGTGTCCAGTACTTGTCGCATACACTGATATACCGTGGTACAAAGTTATTAAGCCTCAACTAGATTGATATTTTAGTTACCTCTATTCCCTATTAGTTAAGGAATTATAAAATATTACAATTATTGCATTTGCAAATAAAAAGAAACTGGGAACATATTGCGAAATAGTCAATTTTGGTGGTGAATATTAAAATTGATTTTATGATCGAACGAAAAGTGATTAAACAAACAAATATGGCGTCAGTCGTTCGTTCAGTTCCAGCGATAGATTAGATGGTGAAAGATTTATACCGTCTTGCTGCATTTTCCCTCTAAGTACATAAGTATCTAATTTTGGTGGTACGAAATACATTTTTATAATTGTGATAACTTAGATAACTTGTTATTTTGCAAAAAAAACAATTGTGTTTAAATTATTTTGAGTATGTTAATGGTGTTTATTTAACTACATGAAGTTAAATTTGTATAAAACCAAAATATTACCGTAAATAAAATAAAAAAGTACAAGTTCTAATTTTGGTGATACAATTTTGGTGGCTTTTCCTAAAACACCAAAATTGACAAAATTCCATGTTCCACCAAAATTATATACACACCAAACAATAACTATTTATTATATTAAAAAAAATACGTTGTTGGTTTTAAAAAATAACAAGAATGATTCCCTAACGATTATTATTTTAACTATCTCGATATGTCATTATTGATCGTGTGTTTTTCTTAGAAAAGTAATTTTGGTGGATAATAGCAATTTTGGTGGTATATAATTAGTAAATTCGATATATCTTAAAACGACTTGGTTTAATGAAGGGCCATTTTAACACTGTTTTAATTATGACAAAACAAAATAAAAAATACCACCTAAATTAGGATAATTTGACGCTTGTTGAAATTCACCCAGGTAGTTGCTTTCTTTGCAAAACTTGTGGTGTTACGGAATTTAGTGAAGAGGAGATAATGCTTATACCTAACATACTAATAGAAAAAAATGCAAAAGAACTTATTTAACAGACATTGTCGCCTAAATCGAGGAAAAAATATTTTAAAACGTATGAAAATTTCAAAGTTTGGAGAAAGGGAATACAAGTCAGTACATTCTCATTTATGTAAGTTTTTTTACATTATCACATCACTGTATTATTTCCTCGTAATCGAAGTGAAAAGCAGAGTGTATAACTCGGTCTTAAAACCCAGTTTATGGATAAAATGTTTTGTTTTATGCCCTTGTTGTACAATCTACTATTTGTTTACATTGTAGTAAACTAAAAACTAACTAGGTATGAACTAATGTCGGGTTCCTATATTCAATCCGAGGATAGATAAGGCTTACCTCGGGTTAAAATTTGACATTTGCCCATACAAAATGTGTCAATTTTTAATCCGAAGTAAGCCTATCTGTCCGCGGATTGAATATAGGAACCGGACGTTAGAGAATAAGTAGTTTTTAATTTTTTATTTTGTTCCTATGACTAATATTGCTAGTTGCTATTAACAATAAAATAGTAAATAAAATATAAGTAATGTTGTTTCGGTCTCTTACTTTTTTAAACCTACTTGTATTAAGGTTTAAAAAAAGACATATTTGTAAAAATACTAGTTAAACAAACATAAAAAATAACAATGCCTATTTTTTTTATTTATGTACAGTAGGCTGCAAAAGTGCATGGACAGTTCGGAAAGATAATGCTCTGAGGCAAACTGACGCCATCTATCTGCTCGTAGTAGTTCAACAAGATCTTACTAGATGGCGTTGTTGCAGATAATGATCTAAAAATATGAAGAAAAAAAAAGCGCACACATCAACCAAACATTTTTTCTTTATTTCAACTAAGAGGTTAAATTTATCAAAAACACTTTTCATCCACGATGTGGAATCGAACCCGGGACACTCGGGGTTCTGAACGTTAGCGGCCTTTTGCCATCGGGCCATCGAACCATTTATTGTTGGGTCGAAATTAATTACCAGTTTATTATGATTTGCTTATTTTCGCATGACACAGAATCACGTTAAGTATTAATACTAGGAGGGTAGACTAAAGATCTAGACACGCGGGAGCGCGTCAAGCCAAGTTCAAGATACGGAACTGGCGAGGCGCACCGTGTGTAATATTACACGAACCATTTGGAGCCACTTTTGACCCCCTCATAAATCAAAAACTATTTTACATAAACGTATCAAATTTTGCTCATATATTGAGACTTGCGAGATACATATGTGTTCTAAATTTCATAAGCTTATCTCAAACGGTTATTTAGATATTAATGTCCAAAATTCCTCATTTTTATCATTGACTGACCTATAGACCAAAACTCTAACCCAGTTCCAGATGACCTAGAGAGTTAAAATTTGGTATGCAGATAGGTAATTAGATGAATACAAAGGAATAAATAAAAAACTGTCAATTTTTAAATAATTAGATTCTATTATGAACGCTTAACATAAATACCTAATATTACTTAGGGTACCTACGTTATTAACTGGGATTAATTATTATTTTTATATTTAGCGCACATCAATAGTGTAAAATCATTACCTACTCATAAATAATGATAAAATAATAGGCATTTAGATTTTCGGTATATACACGACGCGCGCGCGCCGAGTGACGCCGGAGCGGCGCGGGCGCTGTGACAAACGAATCGAACCGTTGACGCGAACGTGGCCGAGCGAGCAGCAGCCGCGCCACAAGCGCGAGCGCCGGCTTGCTGTCCGTCCGGTTGTCTCTCGATATCTGACCTATAAGGTTGCGATTTATGCTGCGAAATTGCTAAGCTTTCTTAAGGAAACCTTATAATTTGTAGTAATATTATTATTACAATTTCTTTAATAAGTAGGTACGTACGTATAGTATTATAGTATAGGCAATAGTTTAAAAAAAAAAAAAATATAGTTATAAGTAGGGAGGTGTATATACTTATTATTATTACAATTCCTATAATAAGTAGGTACGTAGGTTTAGTATAGTATAGGCAATAGTTTAAATAAATAATAATTGTATTTTTTAGTAAGTAGGTAAGTTAAGTATAGTTAAAAGTAAGTATAGGTGTATATACCTACTTAACTCTGAGTTTGAGAACTTGTTGATAGTAGCAAATAGTTTTATCTTTTTATTACGTAGGTAGGTACCCACCAAAAACATAAATGTAAAAAAGGAGAGCCAAGTTCAATACAAAAATTATTCTCTGCTGTGGGCTTGGCAATGCAATTGTTTTATATTTATAAAGTCTACTTTTAGTTTTGAATTTGTCCTTTTAAAAGGACCCACGGCGTTACGAGGATATGTACTTACCTACAAAAAGTAATGATATCCCACCAAAAACATAAATGTAAAAAAGGAGAGCCAAGTTCAATACAAAAATTATTCTCTGCTGTGGGCTTCGCCGCAAAAAGAATGGAGATCTGAGATTGAGTGCCAAGTTCTATGCAAAATCCAAATATGTAGTCTAAGGGCTGAATTGGCTGGTTTTCCCATACGAATTATATAGCCTTCGCATGTTCTAAACCTGTTACCTTTCGGTTCTTATTTTATTATTCCGAAAATTTGGCTTGCTGGTAGAAACTACCCATCGAACATAAGGCTCTTCCATGACTGTGTAAAAGTAGGTACTTAATAATAATTCGTATGGGAAAACCAGCCAAGTCAGCCCTTAGACTACATATTTGGATTTTGCATAGAACTTGGCACTCAATCTCAGATCTCCATTCTTTTTGCGGCGAAGCCCACAGCAGAGAATAATTTTTGTATTGAACTTGGCTCTCCTTTTTTACATTTATGTTTTTGGTGGGATTTATAAATACCAGACTGATTATTACAAAGACTTACGCTCGTTCGTTCGTTAGCTGCTCAATCAATTGCCTTTGTTGTGTAGATTTACTTTCGTTGAAATTTCCTTAAAAAATGACTTCTCGTTGCAATATTGACCTAGTCAAAAGATCGCAAATAATTGCTTTGCACAGTGAAGGCAGAAATTTGTCAGAAATCGCTAGAGAAACCGGAGTTAACGTAAGTAGTAATTTTTTTGGTCAACTTTTTATAAAATAATTTCGATTTAGTCTTTATTCATTTTATTTTATATCTTTAATTGTTATTATAAATGTCTGTTTTTTTTTAGAGGAAAACTATTGTTTTATGGGTACGGCGGTTTGAAGAGGAGGGATCTTTGCTACCCCGGCAAAGAACGGGTAGACCACGACTCATAAGCACACCCCAGCGTCAAGCCATGGTGAGGGAGTATGAGGAAGATGGATTTAAACCAACAACCCACTACGCTGGTTTATTCAATACGAGTGCGGATACTATTCGTCGTGTTCTTCACAGTGAGGGTCTGCATCATCGTATCGTAGGCATGCTGTCAAACCCTTGCTAACAGAAAGCCATAAAAGAGCAAGGTTCGCTTTGGAGTATTTAAATTTTGACTGGAGTAATGTCATCTTTACAGATGAAAGACTTTTAAATCGAGTCAACACGGACGACTAAGCTTGTGGCGCCGAAATAATACTCGGTATAATGACAATCAAGTAGTGTCCAACATGGAATCTGGTCGTATAACCGTAAATATGTGGGGATGGATGAGTGCGGCTGACCCAGGAGAACTGGTTAGACTTCCCAGTCGAGCGAACAGTGTTCATTATGTAGAAATGCTGGAGGACACCATGTTGCCCACCGTTCGCAATGTGTATCCAGAGGAGGACCCAGCTAGCAAAGTAATGATAAAAGAAAATGTGTTAACACTAAAAAGTGTTATAAAAGTTATTTAAAAGCAACGCGGCGACTTCTTCCGTCAGCGTTGTTGTATATTGGTGATTCGTAGCATTGTTTAGCTGTATAAGGTTAAACAGCCAAATAGTAATAATAAATGATGACATAAACGTTTACTCGACCGATTTGTAAAGCACATATAACATAGCTGTAAAAAAGTTCTCAAAACAGCGATTTAGTGTAATTATGTTGTACAACAGACTTCAATGGTACATTTATATAGCAAAGTAGATCTAATTTGATTGCAAAGTCGCTGCATTAGTGTTGGTTATATATCAGGCACGCATGGATCTAATCCGTGATATAAATGCACACATTGCAACTGATATACAACAAATTTATGGTATAACAGCATTTCCTTGACACCTATGCTACTGTGATACTAGCTGTATATTCGGGATAGTAAGTAACGACATAAACGTTTACTGGACCGCTTTTTACAGCACATATAACACAGCTGTAAAAAAGTTCTCACAACAACGATTTAGCGCATATATCTTGTACAACAGGTTTAAGTGATACATTTACACAGCTAAGTTGATCTATTGTGGTTTCAAAGACGCTACTTTAGCTCTAGTGAAATATCCGTGATATAAAACAATACCTTGCAGCTAATATGCATCTATTTTATCGCTTAATTATAAAAGTGATAAGTAATCTATAGTAACACTAAAGAGTTGTAAAATTACTTTTGCAAGGCCCTTGTATCGCCATATAGTTACTTAAAAACGTTTTTTGTTTAGATATATCGCTAAACAAACACATAATAGCTGCAAATGACTTCAGTATAGAAAGTTTATGCTCGTTAAGAGAACTTTCAATATCTAGTTATCACCAAAAGGGGGCCATTACTAACTCTACAAAGTAAACCTTCACAGTCGTATCGTTCTACATAAAAAAAATGAATTACGAGTCTTGGAAAAGATTTAAAAGAAGTGGTTCTTACAATAGAAAAAATAGGACCAAGTTTAAACAGGCACGATCTTTCCTGGATAAGAATAAACCACACAATCAACCTCGTGCGGAGAAGTTAGAAGAGGGTTCCGTACAAAGTGAAAAATATATTTTAAAAGAGGATGATTTCGATGACGAAGTTGGAGACGAAGAAAATTTACTATTTTCAGAAACATCTGACAGTGAAACCACAAGTGATCCATCCATCACGTGGGCCATCGAATTAAATATTTCACACAATGCTCTCAAGAGTTTATCGGTAATAGTGAATAAACAACTACCAAATATATTACCCAATGACCCACGAACGTTGTTGAATACTAATACGGACATACAAGTAATTTCCATGGGTAGTGGTCATTATTGGCATAATGGTTTGAAAGGAGCATTAATTCAATATCTAGAAACCATTCATGATCTACCAGAGAAGCTTTCATTGAATATAAATATTGACGGATTACCAATTTCTAAAAGCTCCAAAAGTCAGCTTTGACCAATATTATGTAATGTTTATGAGATTCCCAAACTTCAACCTATTGTGATTGGAATTTATTCTGATTACTATATGTAATATGATACTTGATGTAAATAAATATTTATTTGAGAATATTTGTGGATGAAATACAACATCTTTTAGGAGATGGTCTCATAATAAACAATATAAATGGCAAACAGTCAAGGGTAATTCTGAATATTAGAGTCTTCATATGTGACTCTCCAGCACGTGCCTTTGTTAAAGGTAACTTATGTAATACCTATGTAAAATAAACTCCGTTCCGTCAGTTCCGTAGACTAAATTAGGATTCAATTAACATGGATTTATTACGTATATTTCATACCTCTACTCCATACTTTGTAGTGTAATAAGTCATAATCACAAAAAGTGCTATTATAGCAAGTTTAGCAGCATTTTTGGTAATATTTTGTATATTTTATTAATTCGGACCTGCTGATCACGAATTTGAATTTTGGCACTTCCGAATTTCAACGTGGCTCAGAATTCAAGATTCCAATATAAGTAGGTACGATAGTTCGACTCCCGAGGCCTATTTTTATATCTACTTAAATGGGTTATTTTCGTCGTACAATGCGAAATTAAAATTGTTATTGACTGTTCAAGCAACAAACTGCAAATTAAATTTTACTCCTAAGGTACTCGCAAAACTATACATTTTTGTCAATTGTTTGAGGATTTTCGAAAAAACTACCTTGGAAGCGTCTTTTGCTTGCGGATCTGGAGGTACAGCTACAGTTTTTTCGAGTACCATGGGAGTAAAATATAATTTTCTTTTCATGAATAGAATTCCAAGCCCGGCCGAAATTTGGGAATGCCAACATCGAAAGTCATATTTAGCTAGTCCGAATTCACACATTCGTATAAATGTTACCCAAAATGCCATTAGAACTGTGATTTTACGAAAAGTGAAACAGACTATAAAAGGTTTTGTATTCGTTATTTTGATAGAGCGTAAAATGTGTACAAATAAGTAATTTGTAATCAAAAATATTTACACTTTTCGGCTGTTTAAATGTTTGCCATGTCTCTACCAAGATAAATAACACAAAACCCGATACTTACGTATAAATAATTATGTACATATCAATAGAATAGCTACATAGTTAATAAAACGAGTTAATTATGAGAATCGTCTTTAATTTTAATTCGCTCAAGTACAATTTTCGTACTAGTTGTCGTAAAAAAAAAACAGAAATAATAAACTTATGAATATTTGTAATGCAACTTAAACTTTAACCACAGCTCACGAGTTCTATCTGTTAGCATCAGGTACAAAAAATATAAAAATCATTAGGTACCTACTTAAAATCAACACTAGGTACCTAAAATAACACAAAATAAAACTTACGTCTTACAATGTCACTGTAGTATATATGCAACCTACAACTTTTATTATTCTTTCTAGCGAATTTTGTAGGTAATTGTAAAAAAAAATTGAAAATTGTAGGTTGCATTTATACTTACCATAGTGCACGCAGATAGTGTGTATCTGGTTCAAATACAATTATTTATTCACTTCTTATTATCAATTTAAACTTGAGAAATCGTGCTACTTAACTACATCTAATATTAACAGTGTTTCACTGAGTGTCTACATATAATGAATGAATGGGAACAAATCAAACTTGTTGTTATTTGTAATAGTTGGCAATAGTAACATTCGTCTTCCGGGTAATGATCGTACACTAGCATATATTGACAGCCTTGACACCACAATTGTTTTACATTCACAAGTTTTTTAAAATTGATTTTGTCAATAATAAAGTGAAAGCGCAATCTTAAATTAGTGAAACGTCCGCAACCAAAACAATTTTCCGATAGGATAAAATGAGTTACAGCCCAAGGCCATTCAGATTCGCCGAGTTTCTTGAAATCATCTTTACTTAAAAAACAGTCAATGTCCAAAAATGCCACCATTTTGATTTTCTGATAATGAACTGTAAATATAATTAGAATTTATTTAATATATTTTAATAGTTTGCACTAATTAGGGTTTCACACGATTTCTTGAGGAACTCTAAAGTTTTATCATGGCGCGAAAATGCTACAAATCAATGATATATCAGTAACCTTAGTGATTACCAAGTAATTCATATTTTAAATTGAATTATTTTTGTATCAAATCTCAAAAATTCGGGGGCGCATGAAAAAAATACTTATAATTCTATATTATTTCATCGGTGAAATTGTGAGCGCAAGTGAAATTCACCTCAAATGCACGCACATGAACAGCAAGATAAAAAATTTACTTACCGTATCTTGTTTTCCGTTTCACTAATGTTTTGCTTGGCATATAAAATAACTCAACTCAATTTAATGTCATATACAGGATCACAATCATAAAAATATCAACAAATATCTCTATATCAGCGTTGTGGCAACTAATATATGATTATTTAGTGATATTGTGATCAAAAAATCATTAATATAACACTAAAAAGTTTTAAATAACACTTTATTATCACGGATTTCTAACAAAATTGTAATAGGCGGTGCTAAAATACACACAATATATCATCAAAAAGCTGTAAAACTGTGGCCACTTCCCAATGATAGAAACGTTTCTGTCATGGATATACGACTGCTTATATCACTAAAATAAGCTGTATATCAGATCGTTTTGCTAGCTGGGGATTTACCGGTGATAACGTTTGTGCAAGATAACTGTCCCATACACCGTTCACGAAGTGTGAGGGAGTGGTTTGGTCATTACAATAATAGTAGGGTTATTCCCTGGCCTTCAAGGTCACCGGATTTAAATCCAATCGAAAATTTATGGGATATTATTGTCCAACGTTGGGACCACCAGAATGAGCGAACTCCGAAAGCCTTAGAAGACCACTGTTTAAACATTTGGGATAGTATTCGTGGTTCCAATCTGTGTCAGAATATTATCGGTTCAATGCGTGCTCGAATGCAAACTGTAATCGAACAGAGTGGGAGATATACTCGTTATTAAAGTTTAGTATATAAGTAACTCGAGTGGACGCCTGGAGATCGGGTTAACGTAAGTAGGTAATTATTACAAAATTGAATAATATTTTCGCTCTTTTTGCGTGTCTATACTATTTTGTGACCATACATAGGTAATTGTCTTATTTTAAATATTTACGGTCAAACAAATTACACCATTTATACACGAATTTTATTTTTTTATCTATATATAAATATAACCGCCTGTTTCACAATCGGCAAGTAAAGCATATTAGACACGTCAATTTAGCCCTTTCTCTTTCTTGCACTTTAAATAGACAAGGAGAGACAACTTTTAATGGCGGATAAATTTACTTGTCGATTGTTTAACAGGCCCTAAGAGATCAAAACTGTATAACATAGTTAACATAATGCGTTTGACTGTTAAGGTAAGATCTCTAGTTTAATTTTTGTTTGTTAATAATTACTTTGTTATTGTGGTGAAACTTCAATCTCTTTCCGTACCTCTAGTGTATGTTTGACAACAAACAATCGAATACAGCTCGAAAACGTTCATCGAGTTAACATATCACTTTCCGTATTTTTTTTAAATGCGAGTGTATTTGACATTTTGGCACTCGATCGGTTTGAACGTGAGCTCACTTAGTCGATGGTTTTTTTTTGTTGGTAAGGTTGCCTGCCATGGATTACAATGACAAAATTGAAATGTCACTTTAATCTGCGCTCTTGCCCTTTGTAGTAACTACTACTTAATTTATGCTCTTTATACTTTTTATGAATGAACCTATCTCTATCTCAATTAAAACAGTGGGCGGAAAAGAGAAATAAGATTTCGAAGATATGACATTCCGGGCGTTTTTTTGCCGGGAAAAAGTTTTCGATCAAAGTGTAAGTACCTATAGCTACAACAAAACTAATTTTAATTTAAACCCCAAAATATCTACAGATATGAAGACCAGTGCAACGCAATTCGAAATGCTTGTTAATTTTATGCAAAAGTAAGTTGTTATTTTTAAACCTTTTTACTTAACAGAAAGTCATTTAACTCTTTGTTATTATGTTTATAGATATGGGGATATTAATAAGCCTTCTAAACAAGCTCAGGGACGCATAAATACCCTTAGACAGTGGGAAGAATTAACTGTTCTTTTAAACGCTGACTCGACAAGAGAGTCAAAATCAACAGAAAAGTGGAAAAAAGTAAGTAAAATGTAGCTTAGTATCTACACGTAAAATCTTGTTTAGCTTGTTATCAAGGACTTTGATAAACTTTATTGGAATGAAATAATGTTTCGAGTTACAAGGTTTTATAGTTAGGTTTACCTAATTATTGTTTTTTATTGTTGCGTGGTTATTAGGTATGGAGTGATTTTAAAAACAATACTAAAAAAAAGCGGCTAAAATAAATAAGGCTGCTCGTGGAACTGGTGGTGGGCCCGCACTTCCCTTAAAACTGACGGACCTTGAAGAGCGCGTCCTCAATATATTAGGGCCACAGGCTGCTAATGGGTTGGAGGGCGTAGCTGAAGCTGGCCTTTTACAGGTTTTAATCTTATTTCATTTCATTTCAAATAATCAATTTTATTATATATTTCCACATATATATTTTTCGGTAAGAATGACGTCCAATTGTGAAGCAGGCCACAATGTCAACGTAACGAATACGACCACTCTGATAAGAGTGTTACAGATATATTCACGAGAGTTGGCACGAATGGATTGAACGAGTGAATGAAAATGTCTATGTGTGCATGACATAATTATTAAATACAGGTTGATGCAAAAAGTAATTACGATAATTGTGTCTAAGAAAATCTGGCATACCCGCCAAAATAAGAAACCTTTGGAAACCAAGAACACCTAACGTAGTATACTGCAGTGCCACGCAAACCATCCATGAAGATAAATCTAGTAAACTAAGGTCTACTTTCATCATGAATAAAATGTATGAAAAATCTTTGACAACGTTGTCAACGGGAGTTGCCTTCTAAGCAGCGGTCCTGGGATTGATGGGTTTGATAGATCTATCAGTCTTAAATTAAAACAACACCATTAATGTAAATACTTTATCCTCATATGTACAAATGCATTAACCCACTTAGCCCGACTAGGTGTTATAACACCGCTCAAATTGATAACCTATTCGGGCTACGACACCTAGTCGGGCTAAGTGGGTTTAATCAATTTGAGCGGTGTTATAACACCTAGTCGGGCTAAGTGGGTTAATTGACTGTGGTTTATGTGCAGTCAGCGTCAAATAGTTTGTAGCAGTGAAAGTGGTCAAATAGTTTGGTATAGGATACATTTAGTATGATGTACCGAACTTTTCGACCACTTTGACTGCTACAAACTATTTGACGCTGACTGTACAGTCGAGTTCATAAATATGTGTACCCTTTTTATCTAGTCGAATGCGTTTGCAAACTAATTGTTAGCGACCGCATTCGAGTAGGTAAAAAAGTGTACACATATTTATAAACTCGACTGTACATACATATGCATAACCTGACTATAAAATTTATTTATAAAATTGTTAATCCGACTCTGCATCACTTGAACTACTAGATGTTGAAGATTCTTCGTCCTCGCTGTCACCTATATTAACAATGAAACCATCAGTAAGGTCGTCTAGCCGGTGTTCCATAGACTCGTACGAACGCTCTGTTTCTTGGGCCTTTCTCCAAGTATCATGAAACGTTTCTGTTTTAACGGCATGAACTTCATCGATGAATAGTTTTTGAACTTCGTTCATATTAAAAGTGACGTTCCTTGTCCCTACTTTACCTTTTATAATCCCCCACAACATCTCAATTGGGTTTAAATCTGGATGGTAAGGTGGAAGACGTAGTACAGAATGACCGTGGTCTCGCAGTATTTGATCTAACTTGTAAGTTTTCTTTGTGTCTTTATGTTTCTTAATTATTTTGTACAGAACGATTTTAGTATTTCTTTTTGGGTATGATATTTTATTTTTATCTAACCAGGTCAGCATCTCTTTTTTATTTGAGTTTTTTACTGGAGCTCGATCCACCTGAACGTTGTGATAAGGAGCGTTATCGACGACAAGGACGCTTCTGGGCTTTAAATTCGGTAACAAATATTCCTTCACCCATTTTTGATAATTTATAGCATTCATATTACTGTGGTAATCTCCAGACTTCTGGTTAGATTTGAATGTCAGCAAAGCATTTTCTACAAAGCCTTCCTCTGTACAAGCATGAACCGCTATAAGTCTTTGCCCTTTTGATATGGGAACTCTGATGCCACTGTTGCTGTTGTCAGTCCATGCGTTTGGCGTAGTATGAGTGCTATGCACGTAGGTCTCATCGGTATACACAATAGGCCGTTTTTGGTCTCTATATTCTTGTAATTTTTGTAAATACATAAATCTTTTGTAACGAATGTGGTCATTTTCAATTATCCGCATCCTGTTGTTCTGAATCTTCTTCCACCGGAATCCCATTTTATGTACCAGTCGTAATAAAGAACTGACACTGCCAGGAAAATCTATCGACTCCTTTAAAACTTTGTGTAATGTTTTAATAGTTGGTAGTGTTTTGTGTATTTTGTGAAAATCGTAAATACACCTTCGGATGACGTTTAAATCAAAATTGTCCACCTCCGATCTTTTCGACAAACGTGATCGTTTTTCACCGGGTGTCACGAACACATTAGAAGTCGATCCCTCAGTCGCATTTTTGCAGATACAGTTAACGATTCGCTGTACACTTCGTTCTGATGTCCCAGTCGCCGCAGACGTTAATTTGTATAACTCTTGAATTTTTAGAAATCCACCTTCAGCATTTTTAGTTTTTTGTTTAAAATAATTAAAAACGTTAAAAATTATTTCTCGAGACTGTCCCGATAATGTTTTTCCTCGTCCAAAAGTAGGTGTAGTCATTTTGAGAATAAGATAAAATTACATTACGGTATTAAGTATTGTTTGTCGCTTATATGACAGTAAAAAATGAGTGAAGTGTCATTCTAATAAGAAGGTTATCAAGCACAATGTAATCTTATCTATGTAAGTTCTTACTTCGTAATCTAGCCTGCATTTTGCATTTTACAAATTAATAAAATATAAACATTTTTCATGCGTAATGACGATGTCGTGAAACTTTTTGCCATTATTTTGTTAATTGCGGCGTCGGTATGAAAACAGGATAAGACAGTATATTATAAATAAATTTAAAACTCTGTTGACGACGGACTCCTCGGTCTGATCCTTTTTAGATTATTTACTATTCGAACACGCCATCACCTTTCTTCACAAATAAAAATATTTATGTTTTTTTTAAATACAATGGACTTCAAAAATTACTAAAAGGATTAACATTGATACTTGGTGCAGATTTTTTTTTTTTCCTTAACAACGAGAACGTGTTAGGTACGTGTTTACAGAATATAAGGAGGCCCCTGTATAAGAAAGGCACTCACACTGCCACTCACAGTGACAAGTGACATTACTTTAGGTCAATCCATTCGTGCCAACTCTCGTGGATAGACCTGTACGCGAAAGTAGAAGATATTTTTCATTCTTCATAAGGTTTCCGTTTGCTTAAACTTTTGCAAACTCTTTTTCAATACAGGTGCCTACATGTCTTAGAGGGGATTAATATACATAGATAATGTAGTTGAACGCTTGATCATTACTTGTACCTACAGTTGTGATTTAATAGTATTTTATTAAATTACATTATTTACAATTTACAGGAAGTTGCTGATACTAACCGAACATTAACATTGTCACCAACTCCACAATATGAGGAAAGTCCTTCAATTTTTGAAATGCCGTACAATGACAATATCAATATTATGGGTAGGAGTTTATTTATTTTGAATGCAATGCAGTGATGCCTTTCATTTATTAAATTCATTATAATCTGTCTAAGTAACTTTTCAAAATGACCTAATATTTCAGTATGTGAAAATGATTCCTGGGGCCAGCCCGGACCCTCTCACCAGCCACATGTCCCCCCACCATCCCCTCTGTTCCCCCTGCAATCGCCCCCGTCGCTCGGCCCGTGCTCGCCGCCGCCGCAACGGGAACACAATGCTGCGCCGCCGTCCCCGCCGCCCCCGCCGCCCGCGCCGCGCCGCGTGCGCTCCCCGCGCCGCCGCGCCGCCGCCTCCTCGTCGCCGTCACGTCGAGGGCGCGGCACTGGATCGCAGTCCCATGTTGATCGGGCGGCGCAACATTTTCTCAATTCAGATATGGAATGGAGAGATTTTCAGAAGCAACAGCATAGGGACGAAATGGAGATGAAAGAAAGGGAGCTACAAATGCAAGCTAGGTGGCAGGACATTTCAATTCAACTCATAACTTTAATTAAAAAAGTAGTTGAAAATTTTTAACCAAAAAATGTTATACTACAGCCACAGACTACACTACTCTTAGAATTAAGTACTTAGTATTTATTTTAATTTTTATTTCATATCTTTTGATTAAGAAAGCTGTTTTGTAAATTACTTTTCTTTTTTTTTAGTATCTCATTAATATATACTGTGATTTAAAAGACTTTTAATTTATTGAAACTCATCTGCATAAAATGCAATTAAGTTCAAATGGCGGACTTAATGCCCAATGGCATTCACTACCAATCAACGAGAAACAGAAAAAAAACTAAGGTAAGGTATGGTAATATAAGCCGTATCATACTCCTCACAACGGATCTTTGAAATACCTGCAGTTTGTATATAATTAATTTCCTCAAAGGCCATTTTTGAAATGCATAGAGTAAGGCTTATAGTATTAGATTAATTAAACTGGAGGCAAAGGGAACGATTACATTTTAGCAATCCTAATGTGAATTTAAATAGATTTAATCACAGTTAGAATCTAATTTATTGTAGTTATAACAATAAGGATCTGGGTATTGGATCCTAAAAATTTGACAATGTATTAGCCCCCCTTGATGTTGAAAATGGTACATATAAAAATAGTGGGTTAAATATTTAAATCATTTAATTCCTACAAAAAGTAAACAGAAAAATCAACAACAATTAACAATACACTAGTAAATAGGTGAGTGTCACATGTTTTGGTATATAATGATGTGCAAAAGTAAATTTATCCCATATATAAAATAAATATGCCACGCAATTGCAGTTAATGTTTACATTAACTACATAATTACAGTAAGGCTCGCTATTATAATTATAACTGTAACTGTGGCAGTTGTATTATTTTCATTTTGCATCTTATTTTATAGGTACCAAAACATGTGACACTCACCTATTTACTAGTGTTTTAAGAACCTTATACTTAACTAAATAAACATAATAATTTCTATTCCATAACTATAACCGTGACTCATTATGCAGCCTTAAGACCAATTGGTCCCTATATGCTCTACCTCTTAACAGATCATTGGATGTTCCGTCTTCTGTGTTCACTTCCATTGGCTGTGGCAACTGACTCCTAGCTGAAACACCATACTTAAAAACTTCACAATTGGTACATAGAATTGAACGGAGATTTTTATTATAGATCCTGAAAAAAGAACTCATGCCATAGAAAAGTAAAATACCTATGTAACCAAAAGAAGTTCTACTTTTTAAGTATAAAAAATTACCAGAACATTCAGGCTCTGGAACTTTAAACTGCAGTGCAATATTATACAAAACACAGCAAGCTTGTATTATTTTTGCACACTTTTCAGGCTTGTAGTGTAGAACACGGTCCTTGCTCAAGCAGTGCCATCGGTTTTTAAGCCTCCCAAAAGTGTTCTCAATAACCACTCTGGCAGTCATATGTTTTTGGTTGTAGACTGCTTCAGGTGATTCTGGAGTTACACCCATAAATGGAGTCATTAACCATGGACGCTGGGGGTAGCCAGAATCTCCTTAAACAGAAATAAATATAAGTTCAAAGTACAACTGAATATATATCAAGTATTTATATTAAAGTAATCTTTTAAACATATACCTAACATCCAACACAGTTCTCCTTGTGCATGAAGGCTTTGCATATAGCCATTCACGTCACTGTTCTCCCACACAAATGCATCGTGGTTGTTGCCTCCAAATTTAGCATTCACATTTATAATTCGATACTCAGAATCACACACCTGGGAACAAAACATACTTATGTACTTTTGTACAATTCAAATAGCATGCTAATATGGATTTTGATAAAAAGGTTCAAACCATTTGAACATTTATTGAGTGGTAGTGCTTCCGACAATAATAAAGGTGTTCTTCTTTATGATGTGGGGTAAATATTTTAAAATGACTGCCGTCAATGCAGCCAATTACACCCGGCAAGCCATACTTAACATAGAATCTGTGAATAATAGTTTTAACTGGTAAATAAAATGCAGTTTAATTTATCAACTGTTAAGGAATTATAACAAATATTACTTGTGACTGACAGCTTGTCTAGCAGAACGGGTGCTAGGAAAATGTATGTACTTATTAAGCACTGCAGGACACGTGAGAGCCTGAGTTATTTCCTGAATATAAACACTACACATCTTTTGAGACACACTTTTTGCTACCCCTACTGGACGCTGGTAAGATCCGCACGCAAAAAAGAATAAGGCAACAAGTACCTGAAAACAATAATATATATGCTTAAACAAATTTGACTAATCATTTAGAAAGAAATTGATATTTTAGTTAATTTGCTTACCTTTTCCTGCAGGCTTATTTGTTGTGTATCTTTCAAATTAGAATGATGTTCCAATATTTGGCACAAATATTGAAAAGCTTCCTTTGTTAGTCTGTATCTATTGCTAAATTCGACGTCACTCAAGTCCTCTACTGGATTAAACCGCCTTCGGAATTGTTTTCTTGTTCTTCGAAGCTGGTTATGCTCGTCTTGAGATTGCGCAGCTGCTAACAATCTTCAGGCAAAGAAACTACGAGCCAGCATTATAAGTTTCTAACTTATTAACTTCCTTAGTTTGTGTTATACAAAAAACCACCAAGTTATTCACCACTCACTTGTCGATCTCACTGCATAAATACGAAGTGAGAACTTTACTATCGCGTTTGAGTTTAATAAACACTTCGAACTGTCAAACTTGTAACTTACACTCGCAAAAACACTCTTCTTCTTCTTCTTCTTCTTCTTTTGCCCCCGCAGCGACTTGAACAGCTACTACCGCGGGGATATGGCGTTTCCACGTTAAGTGATTTCGCCAGTGTCAAGTATATATAAGTATATATCAATATAGCAATAAAACAATCCAATCTTCTCTAGGAAGATTGGGGGCAACGTTGTACGGTGATTTGTAGGTCAGAGGTCAAGATAGTTTTAACCTCTGCACCACTGCGAGTCCACTTGAAACGAGAAGAAAGATGCCAGATACACGAAATAAGTCCAAGTCTTCAATCACTGTGCGACACAAAGGCATAAAAAGTACAAATCACTATCAGAAAAGAACTTTGAACACCTAATTACCCAAAAATTAAAGTCTTCTTCTTCTTCTTTTGCCCCCGCGGCGACTTGAACAGCTACTACCGCGGGGATATGGCGTTTCCACGTTGTGATTTCGCCAGTGTCAAGTATATATAAGTATATATCAATATAGCAATAAAACAATCCAATCTTCTCTAGGAAGATTGGGGGCAACGTTGTACGGTGATTTGTAGGTCAGAGGTCAAGATAGTTTTAACCTCTGCACCACTGCGAGTCCACTTGAAACGAGAAGAAAGATGCCAGATACACGAAATAAGTCCAAGTCTTCAATCACTGTGCGACATAAAGGCATAAAAAGTACAAATCACTATCAGAAAAGAACTTTGAACACCTAATTACCCAAAAATTAAAGTCTAAAACAAATTACACGTCCGCCATCTTTTAACGTTGCAAATGGCCCGCAAAAACACTCAAAACTGCTGTCAAACAGCTTTACGCGCTCGATGCGTTTCAAAACGCGCTCGATGCGTTTAAAACGTGCCGGTATTGGTACGTCACAGTAAAATACACTCGCAGTTATAGTTTCAGCTATTCGTCGCTAGGGGCGCTTTTTAAGTTTCCATACTAGCTGAGATCTAAACGCAAACGCGATCGTGACGTTTTTTGTGTATGCAAAAATACACTAGAGGTACCGATTTCGGTAACGAATACTTAAGTTATTACCTCAATAATAATGTTAGGTAGACTAAATTAAAATGTTATTATGAGAAATAAAGTTTTTTCATTTCAAATAACAAAAGTGGTTTTATTTCTTGAAAATTATAATTATTTAATAAGATAATACATTAATATAATATGTGAAACAAAATTAATTAAAAAAAGAAACAGGTGGCAAAAGGCAGACCCGATCTCCCGACCTACGGAGAAGACGCGTTTCTAAGCAAGCTGTCAACTAACTCGGCCAACGATCCTTTAATATAACTGGCGAAATTATCGATTGTAATACTGAAACGTCATAAAGTTGTAGCAAACAACAATTGAACTAGCTCAGATAACAACGCCATCTAGGTGGTTTCTTACGAACGTCACCTCACGTGTTCACAGGATTATAGACATTAAGGTGTCCATGCAATTTTGCAGCTGACCGTACATATAAAAGTCAATTCTGCCAGTAAATATTTTTTCATCACACTTGCATGTAAACAGTATCTAAACATACAGGTTAACGTGGCTGCAATGCCCCATATAAAACCCTCGACCTTTCTTCTTACCATGAAACCCAGGGTCGGTAAGTAATTTTTTTTTTATTTATAGCACAGCACACAGGTCATGCAAGTTCAAGCAAGGAGTTTACACGCAATTTAAAAAATGTCTTAAAATGTTATTTAAACAGGTTTTTCATTGCAATCTCGCTACATGTTACTTAAATGAAAATGAAAATGAAAATGAAAATATTTATTCAGTAAATGGGCCACATGAGGGCTCTTTTACACGTCGGTAATACTGAATTAATGTTCTTAATAATCGATTTTAATAGTTTTCTGTATCAAAACGTCGTTTTTTTTTACACTCCTTCAGGGCTGTATGTATACCTACGTAAGTATTTGCCCTTAACGTTTCTGAAGAAAACAATTGTATAATCTGTAAAGACCGCCCGCCATCCGCTTAAAAAAAGTTGAAGTAATTCGTAATAATTAAAATTAAATTAAAAATTAAAATAGTTTATTCAGTAACTTAAGTTGGGTTACATTATCTGTGCTGGTGCCTCTTTTTAAGTATACTGGATACTTGTGCTAAGAGAACACCGCTCTTCCACATGTTGTGACTTACAATTTAGCTTAGGTGCTAGTATAACTTAAATATAAATTTAAAAGTAAAAGTAAAGTGGCAGGTGTGTGTGTGTGTGTAATAATAGTTATAGTTGTGCTGACTTGTGTATTTATTTACTCTCAAATGTGATGAAAAACATTGTATGTTTCACGGGCGGTACGGGAATTACGAACCTCGACTCAGAAAGCCCTCAGTCTTCGACTTCGGGCTTCTACTAGAGCCTCGATCGTAATTCCTTACTTACCGACCTTAATACACCATGTACTATTTGATTTGGAAACGGTCAGACTCATAGCTATTTCACCTAAGAGCTGTAAAAATGGGTCCGTAGCATAATTACGAAACTCAAATTTCCTAAGTACCAAATTCCTAAAGACAAAACATCGAATATCAAAATGTCTAACGTACGAAATTCCTAAAGGTGCATGGCCTACGTTTAATTAACCCATGTTTTAAATGTCTAAAGTACAATACTGCTAGTGCACGAAAATACTAACGACATTTTTCCTACGTCCAGTTGATCTAAGTTTAAAATGTACAAAGTGTGAAATTTCGAGCGACATTTTTCCTACGTCCAGTAGACCTAAGTGTAAAATGTATAAAGTGCAAAATTTCGAACGAAATTTCTCCTACGTCCAGTTAACCTAAATTTAAAGGATCTAACGTACGAAACTGATTATTTTCCATGCTGCTTCTGCTCAAAAGTATTATAAGGGAATACGTTCTGTCTGTATCAAGTTTTGACCCGGACAGACAAACATACATATCTACATACAAATATTGTCAGTTAAATAAAAGGTTGTAAAGTCAATAGGGGTTATTTTTAAATGTTTTGATTTTATTTATTTATTTAATAAGATACACCAATAGCACGGGTAGCACAAGTTGTATTTTCTCGCTTGTCGCTCAGTGCGTCGAAAGGGAGATCCGAGCGACAACCAAGTCGCGGACAACATGTGCTAGCCGTGCAGCAAACATATTGACACAATAATGTCAAACAAAAAGATGATGAATTGCAACTAGGCTTTTTGTATGTCGCTATTTTGAGCTCTGGAAATATTGTGTTTCAAAGTATTGTCATTAGGCATTTTGTAAGTAACTATTTTGAGCGCTAGAAATATTGTGTTTCAAAGTATTGTCATTAGGCATTTTGTAAGTAACTATTTTGAGCACTAGAAATATAGTTTTTCAAAGTATTGTCATTAGGCATTTTGTAAGTAACTATTTTGAGCGCTAGAAATATTGAGTCTCTAAGTATTGTCATTAGGCATTTTGTACAAAGGAATATTGATTCTCGAAAATGAGATCATTCGACCAAAAGGTTAGGTTAGGTTAGGTCATGTATCTTTAGGAATTTCGTTTTTAGGAAATTTGAGTTTCGAAATTATGCTACGGACCCGTAAAAATAACTTTAATTTTAAATAAGGCATTCCCGAATACCGATTGCGTTTAGACCTGTCAAAATCGAGTATTACGTTTATAAATTTAAGTTTTCAGACGTTTAAAATTAGAAAACACATTCCGGTTTGGACCATAATTTATTTAATCTATCCCCCTTACTTATAAACATGGAATAAGCTTGGAATAGTTTATGCCATGCTTTGTCACTTTCTGTCAGATGCAAAGGTCACAATTACAGATAATGATTTGTTTTCTTTCTTTCTTTTCTAATTGCAAACTCCGGATTGACGGCGGCAAAAATGCATCAGTGCTAGTGATTCATTAAATGTCATATAATAATCATTATCTTACCATATAAGTAATGGCCAAGTTTGAATACATTTTGATTATGTGCAAACCTCTTTTATTTATACTTATCGCAAGTTCGCAACTATAAACAACTGGTAACTGACATTGACTGTGGACTCGAATCACTTTTCACATCCATTGCAATTACATTGAATAACAAATTCATTCAGTACAATAATATTTTGTAGCATTCCGACGAATTGATAACATTTTTGTTTTTTAAGTCTGTTAAAAATGCCTCAAGAAATTTAAGAACCATATAAAAAAAAGTTGTCGATAAACTTCGTCGATATTTAATGAATCACTAGCACTGGTACATTTTTGCCCCCGTCAATCCGGTGTATGCTAATTAGACAGCGATTAGACGGAGAGATCCGATATGCTTTGTGACATCACGTAACAGGCATGAACCTAAAAAAAAAAAAAAACCCCGGGTCAATAAAAAAGAGGGGTGTTAAAAGTTTAAATAACGTGTGTCTCTATGTCTATGTATCTGAGTGTCTGTTTGTGGCATCGTAGCTCCCAAACAGATGAATGGATTTGGAAGCATTTTTTTTAAATAAAGCTACATTGATCGGGGTGTTTCTTAGCAACATTTTATGAAAATTGTTTGGGTCGTTTAAGAGATATCAGTTCTGAAAGTAGGTGTCGCCGTTATATGGGGGGCTTTTAACAACCTAAAAGCTCAATATCTCAAAAACGGCAGAACCGATTTTGATAAAACATGTCTAAGAACCACCGCTAGAAAACCTGCTTTCAAATATAAAAAACCGGATACAATTCGGTTGAAACGTTTAAGAGCTACGGTGCCGCAGCACACACACACACACACACACACACACACACACACACACACACACACACACACACACACACACACACACACACACACACACACACGTCAAACTTATATCACACCTCTTTTTGCTTCGGGGGCTAAAAATACGGATATAACGTTGCATTAAAAAGGCGTGAAGCATGCAAGGGCGGCACTTTCGTTCATTATACACGAATTACCGCAAAGAGTAGTGTAATACTGGGAAAAGGAAGCCCTCTCACGGGTTATTTATGCAAACTGATTTGAAGCGCCATCTAGACTTCTGAACTCATTGATAAACATACGTATAATATACACATATACGTAAATAGAGCCAGATACCTATAGATAGATATTCTTAAAATGTAATGACTTAGCTTCCCAGTAACATACTACTTTGCTCTCGTCTTGTCGTAATTCGATTCGATTAATAGTCTGAATCGACAACAGCTATAAATTATTTCATTTAATGTTACACTTACTCGTTTTATTATATTATATTTTAAATCACGCTTAAATACAACCGTGGCCAAGTAAAATGACTGGTGGTAGGCAGGCAAGGTTGCCATGCCAAAAATCATATTTCACTCGGCAGATCTAATAAAATGAAATTATTCGTATTATTATTTTAAAGTAAAAGTAACTTTTGTGGTATGTTTTCAATGACAGAATATTGCTTATTGAATTATATTTAATGATAACATGCCTGCAGGGACATCTATCTGAAACTCATGATAACAATCGGTGTATTTACAGTTCAAAAATTCAGATGGCGTGACGATCTATGTAACATAACATAATATAGGGGACTGCCCCCCCTCTGACTTATGCGGTAAGTCACAGATTTACTAGGTACTTAAAGCTAGGCAACCTTTTTTGTCCGTGTTTACCTTAAGAAGTTCGCATTCTTAGGGTATCACACAGCTTAGACCATACAATACCTGGACTGGCAATATAGGTTGTATTCGGGTACAATCATGTCTGCCGAGATTTGCGGGGGGGTGAAGAAATAACACATGCAAAAGATTACTTGCAAATGTAAAATCTATCTGTGTCATTACACACGCACATTTTGACAAAAATCTAACACATAATATATTTTGACGCACACAAACATATCACACATGTAAAGACTTTGTACAACCGCGGTATAAGAATACGTAAATGTCAATGTGGTCGGCATAACCTACGGTGCGAGGATTAGGTCGATAGCTCATATCGATATTTTAACTGACATTTGCAGGAGCATACAATTTTTGCCCCGCCGCCTAGCAGCAGTGTTCGCATTGTTGTGTTCCGGTGTCGGAATAAGACAACCGGTGAAATTACGAGCATAGAGATTCCATCGTAGAACTCAGAGTTGGCAACGCCTTTGAAGTCTTAGGCCCGTATTAATAAACTTATCTCGACTTTAATGCCAGTCTCAAGATGCGTCAAAATAACAGTTTTCTATGGCTTGTCGTTTACTCTGACGTATCTTGTGACGGACATCTCTCAGTCAAGAAAAGTTTATTAATACGGCCCTTAGGATTGCAATCTTGAGATTGTCTCAGTTCCCACTTACCATCAGGTGGCCCGAGTGCTCAGGTGCCGTCTTCTCTGTCATAAAAAAATCAGTATCTATCGAGCATCGTAATAGGATATTATTGGTCAATGAAATAGTTGTTAAGTCATGTTAATTATAATTAACAATAACGGAAAAGTACGATGTTTTTTATATATTTTACAAAGTTTGCCCTCTTGACCAATCATGGAGATTATAGCACCATTTTTCTTATTATTGTTTTATGAGAAGAAACTCTATTGACCGTATTTGTATTAGATATTATTTGACAAAGTTATGAAAGTTTTAAAATATCGTGGTCATTGGTATTTCTTTGTATAAGTAAATACTTACTAAAATACTAAATATACTAACTTTTTCATATAAACATAAAGTAGGAACAGCAAAATCTATTAACTTTCGCCTCTTGCAGTGTTCGATACTGACTTGCATCAAAATGTTTCGAACATATGGAACTAGTACGCGTAGGCACCCAATTTGCTTGTCTGCTGCATGAGGCGGTCCATATTTGTTCAATTCTGGGTCTTTTGGAAACGTGTAAAATATACACTTAAAATAAATAGTGTTCACTAGGCAATTTTCAAGTCCTTAGTAAATATTCCTTACTGTCGAAAAATATTGATTTCATCGACACTACCCTTATCACTAAACCGAGTCTCGCTAAGGAGTATGCTGACGACATTATTTTGATGCAAACAATTATAGACTTTATTTCAAAAACTGTTAAGTTATTTCTTACAAAGCATTAAAACCGAGTCTCGCTACCCGAGTACGCATTCATCCAAGTAAGAATTTTAATCGATTGATTTTAATCGTTAAATTAGACGTGCTATGAAAATATTTTAATCGTTAAATTAGACGTGCTATGAAAATATTTTAAAAATAATATTTTACAGGTATTAAATATATAAAATTACTATCAAATGAAATGTTGTGCCATCTTTTTCTAAGCTTGAAGTAATTGATCGTTTTTTACACGAACTTATAGCACATGCGAGCATTTTTCCAATGAGTGTGTTCTCTGGCGAGGCGATTTTGTGAATGACCATTAATCGATTATGAAATTGGTTTTGTATAACTTTTTGCACATTGTGCAAGTTTTTCGGCAGAGGGGAAATGACCTATAAGGCCAGTCCAGCTACTGTATGGTCTAAGTCACACAGCAACGAGTGTGAAATATAGCGGAAGAAAAATCCGTTAAAACCATTTTGAGACCTCGTAGAGGCACATAGCGTCACACTGGCGACAGCGTAATTTAGTATTTACGTCGTTCTTCGAAGAATAGTTTTAAATTGAATACTATAGCATGGCATTACGACGTAGAAGGTATTAAGACATGTCTGTTTTGGTGAAGCGGGAAATAGGAGCCTGTTCGTCTATTACGCTAGTATATTTAATGTCTATGCAGGTGAGTAAGGTCGTCGAGCCATAAGTAGGGCGTACCTACTTATTAGCCCGTCTATCTGGGCCTTTAGACGAGGTTACGTACATATTTTTTTAGGTCCATGGTAACAGGTCGGCCGTAAGTATGTATATAAACTCCATGTTAATTTCAATTTTAGTTGGTTATTTTTATAGCTGTTCAAATCTGATTTTTCTCAACTGTTTGTTGCATGAGTCAGCTTTTATTGAAGCTTAAATAAAAAGTCATGAATATGCCACATTTTCGCCCTTGCAAATATGTATAATTTCCCCGTATAACAAGCGCCTTTTAACCGATACCAAACCTTCATGTGGTATTTTAAACCTTTCTAAAAAAAGTAACAAATTCAATTCAAAAAATTTAAGTTCAGAATTGTGTTTTTTGAACATCAACAAAAGAACGACTTGACTTCATTATACATTCAAATTCCGTGTACGATGCACATGCAGTAAAAGTACTAATTCTAAATTTTTGTAACATTTTTAATGCCACATTTGGAGAAATAAAAGTTTTTATTTAACTCTACTTTAGACGCAAAATTTTAAGTAATTACACGATGCGGGAAATTGTTCACATTCAAGCTGGGCAATGCGGGAACCAAATCGGAGCTAAGGTAAATTTATGATACCTTTTTATTCGCAATAAAAGCGCAGGTCTGGTGTGGCTATTTGCACTTTAGGCCAACTTATGTAGTTAGTCGCGAGATTGCCCCAAGAGCCGTCTGGTTTTAAAGGATATTAGATCAAAACATATAAAATCAAACGCGCGAGCACTGGTTGGGCGCTGGTTCTGTCGGGAGTACGACGAAGACTAGTCTCGCGACAAATGCACACTCGGCGTGCGCGACTCGGGCGTGGCTCCCCGCAAGAAACACGCGCCCGCGCTTTGTTTTACGTTTTAAATGCAAAAATGAATACTCAATGGTTTTGACTGGACCTATACTTTTTGGTGATGGAAATAGTGCATCTTTCGAGAAAGTGCCCTAATTGGGCAAATGTACCTTTTGAGTGTACATTTTGCAGAAAGTGCACTTATTTCGTGTAAGTGAGATTTACAAGCCTGACCCGTTCTTAACCAATGCAAAGCTTCTTAGCAATGGTAAGGTGAGGTATAGGTATACAATATGGTAAGCGATCCAAAATCTGGGGCCTTTTACCCACCAGCGTTTTAATCTCGTGTTAGGGCGTTATGGTTTAAGGATCCGTACCAAAGAGGTCAAAAACAAGTAAAGTGAATTGGTGAGATTTGAGCAGTCTATTATATGTATATATCTGCAACTATCAGGAGCTGATAAATTTCCGCCTGCCGCAGCAAATTGGCTGAAACACCTGGACATCGACCTTTGATCCATGCAGAATGAGTGCCATACGCAATGATCAACCATCAAATCTATAGCTTTAAATGTGGATTGTATTACTTATGATCTTACTTAATACTGCTGTCTTTAATGTTAAGCAGTCTAACATGTAATAACTTTTTGGGCTTGTAGACTAGCAATTCCCTTTTCCGATTTTAATATATAATTTACTACTATAATATCCAAAGAGCGAAAGTAAGAGGAAGGGTCGTAAGGGGCCGCCCTAAGCGTACTTTTGAAGTGATAACTTCTTATGGGAGGGTAAACAGCTTCGTTACGTAACGCGTTGTAGCGCCACTCTGGTTCTCTTTCTCTTCCCATACGGCAGCGGTAGGCAGGCTCCTCTCTAACCCACAGTGCTAGCCGTATTTCAGACAGACGCTTCCCACTCTCTCTACTCAGTGTTAAGTGTGCGATAGACATACTGTTGACAGTGAGCATAAACCTAACCTAAAACTATAACCGTTCTCACTTCAATCGGGCTAAAATCAAATACCTACCACCTGGCCTACCCCTCTAGAAAACGGGGCGTGATGTAATGTATACGCATGTACTTTTAAGTACCTACACCAAATTAATTAAAGGCGTCTGTTTCAGTTCTGGGAAGTGATTTCCGATGAACATGGCATCGACCCAACCGGCGCATACCAAGGAGATTCAGACTTGCAGCTGGAACGTATAAATGTATATTACAATGAAGCTTCAGGTGGAAAATATGTGCCTAGAGCTGTTCTTGTTGATTTGGAGCCTGGCACCATGGATTCTGTTAGATCTGGGCCCTTTGGGCAAATTTTTCGCCCTGATAATTTTGTCTTCGGTCAATCTGGAGCAGGAAACAACTGGGCCAAGGGACACTACACTGAAGGCGCCGAGCTTGTGGACTCAGTTCTTGACGTAGTTCGAAAGGAAGCAGAAGGGTGCGACTGCTTACAAGGTTTTCAGTTAACCCACTCGCTGGGTGGTGGTACCGGCTCCGGTATGGGAACCTTGCTTATATCCAAGATTAGAGAAGAATATCCGGATCGCATTATGAACACTTTTTCAGTGGTTCCCAGTCCTAAAGTATCGGATACAGTCGTGGAGCCGTACAATGCAACTTTATCTGTTCATCAACTTGTTGAAAATACCGACGAAACATATTGTATAGACAATGAAGCTTTATATGACATTTGCTTTAGAACATTAAAGCTTATTACTCCGACATATGGTGACTTAAATCATTTGGTATCGGCAACAATGTCGGGAGTGACGACGTGCCTGCGTTTCCCGGGCCAGCTGAATGCCGACCTACGCAAGCTGGCGGTAAACATGGTGCCGTTCCCGCGGCTCCACTTCTTTATGCCTGGCTTTGCACCGCTGACGTCGCGTGGCAGCCAGCAATACCGCGCGCTCTCTGTGCCGGAGCTGACGCAACAGATGTTCGATGCTAAGAACATGATGGCAGCGTGCGACCCGCGACACGGCCGGTACCTCACTGTCGCCGCAGTCTTTCGCGGCCGGATGTCCATGAAAGAAGTGGATGAACAGATGCTTAACATACAAAACAAAAATAGTAGTTACTTTGTTGAATGGATTCCAAACAATGTAAAAACAGCCGTATGCGACATCCCTCCTCGTGGACTGAAAATGTCTGCCACATTTATAGGCAATACAACAGCTATTCAAGAATTGTTTAAAAGAATCTCTGAACAGTTCACCGCTATGTTCAGACGTAAAGCATTCCTCCACTGGTACACTGGCGAGGGCATGGACGAGATGGAGTTCACGGAGGCGGAGAGCAACATGAACGACCTGGTTTCCGAGTACCAACAGTACCAGGACGCCACAGCAGATGACGAAGGGGAATTTGATGAAGAAGTAGAGGAATAGTGTTTTTGTAATGTGTCGTTTACTGTTTTGTTTTTGTAACCGTTTAGAATTAGGTGTAACGTCAAATAATTATTTGTCTTATAACTAACGTTTTTGTTTTATTTATTTCAAGAGGTATTTATCGGTCATTGGCAGATCGCGACAGACAGCGGTCGGCGTTCAGTTCTGCGTTTTGGCCGCTCGCGAATTCCAACGCACAAGTGGCGTTCAAATTCAGGCTTTCCATTTTCATCCGTGTCTTTGTACAGTCAGCATCATATAGTACGTAGCAGTAAGGATCACCAAATAGTTAGAAACATCCAGAATACTCATTAACATCAACGCAGCCTAAGTAATCAAATTATTCAGGTCATCCACAGTGCTCAAATATTCGGGAGCACACACAACGGCAAATACTTGATTACATTCAAGACACCGCTCGTACCGTCACAACCACACCGCCGCTGGTATCGTAGCATCCAGGGATTGTAAAACCGGTGAAATTGAATACCTGTATATAAATTGTCAAACGATTACCGCTAAAATAATAATACCTATATTCGAGTTAGAGGTAATGTTGTCATTCCGCTTTTGTCTTTTTCACTATGTATGCACTATTTACAGTATTATTTACCTCTATTTAATATCGGTATTCGTTGCTCTTGATAGATAAGGTGTCAAGTAGACATTATGACTGAAGCACAACAAATAGGTGTAACATAACTCAATAGCATTGTTGGCTAACACTGGTTGAAATGTCTGCTAGTACTGAACAAATAAATTGATTTGCGACGTATTTCAAATTGTCAATTGTCAATTTGTTTATTCGCCTTTCTGTAATAATTTAATAAAGTAGCAAAAAGCCACACGAAAAAGAAAGATTTCGTATTTATATAAAAATATCTAAAATGGGCCGCGGACGGAAAAGAAAAAGACAAACCGATCATATGACAGAATGGTAATCTTTTCGTTGATTGTCATAATGAAAATTAGAAAACTTGGTTTGGACACTGACAGGTATTACCGGTAATGGGTTTATTGGTAAAGTATCAAATAGAGGTAATGTTGTCAAATTGTCGAAACCGCTATTACATTTCAATACCGGTTTTGATTATACCGCTTATTAGAGCTTGTGATATAAATACCAAAATGCAATTATAACCGGTTATACCTTATTTAAAACCGGTAGTAAGAATACCGGTAACGATCCCTGGTAGCATCCGAAGTAACCAAAAGTACGCAACACAATAGAAAAGTGAGCTTTATTTCAAATATAAGATTTTATTTTATTTTATCTCGGTTTACCTAATAGCTTGAATTTTGCCAATATGTAAAATTAAAAAATAGTTTTTATTACCGTTCAGATAACTTACTGCTCGGATTATATTGAAAGAGGATTTGACCATTGAACCGTATACGACACGTAATTAATTCCATTTTCCTAATCTGTTGTGTTCTGTACTTTTGGTTAATTCGGATGCTAAGATACCAGCAGCGGTGTGGTTGTGACGGTACGAGCGGTGTCTTGAATGTAATCAAGTATTTGCCGTTGTGTGCTCCGGAAAATTTGAGCACTGTGGATGACCTGAACAATTTGATTACTTAGGCTGCGTCGATGTTAATGAATATTCTGGATGTTTCCAACCGCTCGTTCCCTTTAAACCATAATAGGCTATTTGACAGGTTTTTGAAAACCATCTCAGATTATTGGTTGGTGTTTATTGAGTCCTTCCCCACGACACTACTAAACCACACTACTGACCAATGATTTCTATTTTTAATTCGAACTAAACTGAGTCGACGGAGCTCCGCTTTCGCGGAGCTCCTACTTCTGGGTGGTTTGGCCCTCCGGGCCTGCTGCAAAACTAACATAACCTAAACCTACCTCATATTTTTGATACTAGTTGTCAGTAGTGCGGTTTAGTAGTGCCGTGGGGAAGGCACCGTATTTCGTAAATCGCTCAGGCAGGGCTCCGTCGAATAGTACTGGGGTGACAACCTGGGGTGACCACGAGTCTGCACCCATTATTATTACGTTTTTTTCCTTCCGGGTCATGGCTGCTCGTATGACTGAATGTCCAAATGGCTCGAATGTGTAGGTGTCAAAATGTACAAAGTTTATTGGTTATGACGTTGCGGTGGCAAAATGACAAAGTTCACATTGTATTTATGTTATATTATGCTTGTGTCAGAATGTTAACATTTAAAAATGCATTTACGTCAAATTATGTCAGAGATAAAATATATAAATGTTACAACATTTTAATGCCTAAGGCACTGGTCCCACCGCTGGCGAGTGAGATATGAACTATCGACTTTTTTCTAGCCCAAGAAACGAACAAAAGATAATCGCTTCCGTGTAAATAAAAGAGAGATATATATATTTATAGTTCATCGCTCGCTGTTCACACTGCCGGCGAGGACACTCTCCCAACGCCCGGCGAGTAAGCTATAATTCCATAGATTTTTTACTAGCCACCCGCCGAATGTCAACTGTTTCTAGTACATAATTTTCGCTCGTTCCCATAAAACCATAATTGCAAAATATCTAATTGCCGATTTACCCGTTTTCTGAAATATGAAATACCCAAAATACCAGACTTTCTTTTTACCGTGTTTCTTTTTATATCGGATTGGCAAATCAACATGTTTTCAAAACATCATGTTCTCTTTAAAACCGAATTCCCATAATACCAGATTTTGATAACACTAGGCCGGCAAAACACAATGTACTTGAAACACCCAGTTTCTTAAGCTACCAGATACTCAAAATATCAGATTGCCATTTTACGTAATTCCCAACACACCAGATGCTGATCATACTTGATTTCCGAATGCCTAAATTCCTAAAACACCGGATTTTTACTTTGGTAGATTACATAAGTACGGTTAGACAACAAAACCAACCGTAAATTTCAAATTTTTATTGTCAACTATTTATAACTAGGTACTGAACTTTATCATTAGCAAATGGCAAATACAGTCTATGAATAAAATAATAAATAATGAAAAAAAAACATTTGGTGAATCCAAAATATTTATAAGTACCTATATACACATTTTATAACCGGCTTCAAAAAAAGGAGGTGGTTCGCAATTCCCCGGAATCCTTTTTTACGTACTCGTATGTTACCTAATTAAGGTAAATGCACCGTCAAAAGGAGGGTTATGTTTTTCGAGCGTATGTATGTATGTATGTATGTATGTATGTATGTCTATTTCTGGGCACGCTCTGCAGCCTAAGCGGCTTGACGGATTTTAACATAAGAGGTGTCATTCGATTCGTCTTAGTTGCCGAAGTGACATAGGGTATGTAGGGTATGTAGGTTATGTAATATTTCAAAAGGCGTCCGCGGAAACAATAATGGAGGGGTATTTTTTTATTATTATTATGACAATATGCTTATCAAATGAAAGCTATTAAATAGACTTCCACGCGGACGGAGTCGCTGGCAAAAGCTTGTCTTATATTTATAATAAAGAGACCTGTCCTGACGGACTGATTCATCGTCGCCCAGCCAATACTTCGGAAGCTAGAAACATTAAATCTGGATTTGCTTTTGTAACGTAAAGATCCGAAAAGACGGGGTTTTTTGAAATTCAAACACTAAGTAGATGAAAGAGTTTTTTTTTGACCTATTTTTTTAATCTTGGATTGAATATCTCTGAATAAAATTCATTAGACATGTATTTCAGCATTTTTTACAACTCATCCCCAAAAGAAGAGAAAAGGAGTGACAAAGTTGGTATTTAACGCAAACGAAGTCCTGAAGCACCTGACCGTACTTGTTTGATATTTGATATTCTGTGGATCTGGTGTTCTTCAATCTGGTATATCGAAAATATGGTTTATCTGAAATCTGCTCTTTGAAAAATCTAGTATTACATGATCATGCTAAGGCGAGATCAAGTTCTTTCGAGAAAATTGTGTTTTCCTAATCAGGTTTGTAAAGTATTTCAGTGTGTTGAGATTCTTGTGATTTCGAAATTTGATATTTTCGGTATAAGGTTTTATAGGGAACATGGTGTATTGAGAACATGGTATTTTATAAAACTGATATAAAAAGGAACATAATATATAAAAATACTGGTATTGTGGGAATCTAATATTTTGGTAAGCATGTATATCGGCAATTAGATATTTTGCAATTATGGTTTAAAGGGAACGAGCGATAATTTTACTAGTTGCTCGCCGAGCTCGCCGATATCTGGCGGTGGGACCGCTGTTTACTAGTTGACCGCAGTGATAAAAGCTATCGACTATAAAACTAGCTCAGCGGTACTAGTACTTTATAGCCGAGCGTCAAAACTATCAAGACTTTACGGTTTAGTATCATTTCGTCTAAATAGCAACTCGTCTACATATCAACTCGCCTAAAAGCAACTGGTCTACATGATTTTTTCGCCTTTTACCCCGGCTATGACCCACAGTGGGTCCACGGGTAATTTTTTTTTCCCCGTGGACCCACAGCTGTAGGTTATAATTTATTACTTTCAATCCGCCAGTTTTCGTGGGTCTACGGGTCATAACAGAAATAATTTCATTCCCCGTGGACCCACTGTAATATAAATTATAAATGCCCCTCTTTGCCCGTGGTACAGTTGGCTAAGTCCAGTTGACCGGACTGTGGTAAATTTTTTTAACAGTGTTACAGTTGACTGAACTATCTTTTTTCATTATTTGCCCGTGGTCCTACTGCGTAGTCCTACCAGTAGTACCACGGGCATTGCAAAGAGATTGTAATATACATAATGAAAATTATCCAACCTGTTTAATCTTATATGACCGCAGTGCGGTGGACCACGGGGAAAAGGCAGTTTTGTTTCAATTACCCGTAGTCCCATTCTAGAACAGTGGGTCCACGGGGAAAAAAAAATTACCCGTGGACCCACTGTGGGTCATAGCCGGGGGACCACGGGTAAAAGGCGGATTTTTTCAGTAGCAGCTCGTCTAATTAGCTATTGGTCTATATAACGACTCGCCTAAGTCGACACTCGACAAAATCGCAACTCGTCAGCAAAAACTACACCGGAGAGGTGCAGGCTCTGACTATGATGCCACTTCACACACCGAATTATTTTCAGATGTTCTAGACCCGTAAATCTTTGCCACAAAAATTATTATTTTATTATTAAGATTCCGGTTCATTACAGCCAAATATCATAATGCCCTTTT
Organism: Acleris emargana; assembly: GCA_927399475.2. Classification (NCBI taxonomy): domain Eukaryota; kingdom Metazoa; phylum Arthropoda; class Insecta; order Lepidoptera; family Tortricidae; genus Acleris; species Acleris emargana. Next base: position 52,404,051 of record OV656835.1, on the reverse strand, counting down.
ACATATTTTACTAAATCTCAAATTATCTTAGTTCCAAAATGCCTTAATTCCCAAATTGACTAATTTTCAATACAGTAAAATGTCATAATAACATTTACACATTACATCCGATATCCAAATTGTATAGTTGGTAAAATGAACAATAACTTCAAATACCGAATTATTATTAAGACTGAAAGTGAAAATGGATTAGTTTCAAAATTACCAAAATTCAAAAATGCCTTTTGTTGACAGGCCCAAAGACCAAAATGACAATGTCTCATAATACCTAAAATTTTAACCACGCAGTATTTTTCGTGTTACTTATTTATAAATGTAAATAATTAGTTCAGTTTATCACAATTGGTTTAGCAATTTATAACTACAATGCTTTCGTAAACGATCAAACACAAACTGTCCTTGTGAGCAGGGGTGTAATTCGCTCAAGAAGCAAAGGTGAGCGAATGTCCGAGTTATGTCCAAGCGGCGAGTTTAAATGGTCCCGTCCGAGCAAACAAAACACACATTAGGGCGTTCATTTTCGAAAATTGGGATGCCGTTGGTAATTAATTTAATTACTCATTGATTAAAAACTGTAAACTTCAACATAATTTTAAATATTTTCCATATTGACGTTTTTATGTCTAGTTAATTTGAGTTTTAGACATCTTGAGAAATGGTATAATTGAAAATTCATCAAAACATGATCAACTTAAGTTTTAGACATTTTGGGAAATGGTATAATTGAAAATTTATCAAAATGAGATAGAGTCTAAATGAATTATAGTCATATTAAGAATACGGTAATTTAAGAAATAGGCGTAAGTCATTTCGATCTTTAGACATTATGAGAATAATCTGTTTTGACATTTTGATATTCTAGGAACACGTTATTATGATATTTGGCTGTAACGAACCGGAATCATTATTAAATTATTATTAAATTATTTGAATAGTTCACATTAATTTTAGTTAGTTGGTACGGTACAGGTAATCAAAAATCAGTTGGATTATACATATAATTAGTGTATTCAAATTAAGTCGCAAATATTTACTGTTATAAATAAAACCATGTACCTCTTCAGCTTCTCCTTCGATCCAATATTAAAAACTAAACTATAAATATGTTATAACTATAACTTCTAACTTTAAGTTTTGTATGTAATACAGAAATCTAATTCTTCCTTAACCTTTCCTGGAAAACTAATTACACGTATTATTAGAACTAAATAATCAATCACTTATTTTATATACGTAAAATAAATATAAAAGTCTTCCCTGTGAAAAACAATAAATGTACCTCTTTAGCTTCTAAGTATTTTAATTATGAAGTGTATCCATATTTTAATTGTCTTTTAATCTCTGTAACATTTTGAAGGCACTCATAGCCAGAAATTTTACATTCTGCCAATTTTTTTAGTTCCTTTTCGTACTTCCTATTGAAAATAATGTCATTCCGAGATTTGTTGTTGCCATTGAAAATATATTTTTTTAATTTCATATCCTGCAGTTTTGATTCCTTTCTCAGTCTTTCAAGGAATAGAATAAAAGTGGGCCTGGGTGGTATGCGTGAGTTAAGTCGACGATGCCACGCTTCAACCGCATTCGTTGTGCGATGCATTTCATTTGCACAACTAATTATTGGTAAGTTTATCCACTGCCTGTTTACATATCTGTGAAATTTTCTCATCAAATTTGAATCCGTAGAAACCTGTAGTATGGTTAGCCATGCATCGCCAAGATGTTGTACGGGTAGTAATGGCAAATTCGCGGTCAGTCTGACCACCTGTCGCTGTTCGGATGTTGATGTAAAATTTAAATCGTCAGCTTTCTTCCAGATTGCTTTGTTAAAATGAAAGTAACATCCCGATAATAGTGAATCCGGAAACACGCTTTTAAAAGCAGTGTATTGGGCAGGTTCATAATCGCTCTTATAAGACCTTATTTCAACATGCAATTGCGATTTTATTATATTAAAGAGCCTTTCGTACGTCACTTTGCGTTTATCGGGGAGTAAAGGGTATTTCTCCAGACCGAGCCATTTTGCGTGACTTCGGTGGCCGTTTTTTTTTTTGAAAATTCTTATTTAATGTAATACTTTTTTTGAACTAGCTTAAATTTAATAATTTTAGGTGGCAATTTGCCTCGGATCGGCCTTGTGCAGCCCGAGATATTAAATATTTAAAATAAAACTGCCACCGAAATCAAAAAAGGACCCACTGAGATCAATATCTCAATAAATTCCACCACCGAATTCAATACTGCGTCCTTCGAGATAAACATTTTCAATAAAAACAAAATAAATTTGACAGATCTTCTTTATTTTTTGATATTTAGGATTAACATAATGATTAATACTTTAATTATTTAGTTAGACCCATGTCTGATTACAGATAATAGGTAATTGAATTTAAATAAAAAGTTTTCTCTAAATCTTCTCCTGATTAGCTGACCTACATATTTTTCTATAAGTAGTTTTTTATTTGGTTAGAGTTTCGAGACCAGAATACATCTCGAAACTCTAACCAAATAAATAACTTCTGATTAACAACGCACATGATCAAATATTAATAATCACAATAAAATAATGTAACTAACAATAAATATTTACTAACCTACATTTAATAACTATTTATTTTGGTTTATTACAATGAGATCAACAATCAACGTAAGTGGTTTTTTAGGTGGCTTACCCCAAAAGCGAAATTAATTGCAGTTCTCGATTTAGTAAAATATTTCATTATAATGCAAACAAAACATTGTTTTACTATTGGGAATGTTAAATGTAACACTGTTTGTTTACACACAATAAATTGAAAACTGTAAGAAAATGCTTAGGGTGGACATTGCCTATCCTTTTCTTTAAGCAGTTCGTAAAGCGTGGGGTCACTTTTTATTCTTGCTTTCCGAGCTCGTTCGCAATTTTTTTTTTTTTTAAGTTTTTGTTCTTTTGTGAGCTTACCCATTTTTATATCTAAAACAAATGTCGTAGGCGTTAGGTTGGCGTAAAAATCAACAAATTATTTTCTTGTATTTCGTAAATAATTGATTTCCATGGATGTAATTTGAATTCGGTGGTCAAAAAGACCACCGAATCCACGGAGATCACACCCACCGAGATCAATATATAACGATTTTTAACAATTATGAGAAGAAGAAAAATAATAGAATATTGAGGTTTTTAATTATAAAACTCATCCCTTTGGGGGTATTTCTCATCTGGTTCACTTTTCACAAAAACTAGAAATTCTACAAATAAATCGCTCCACCGAATTCAACAATCACCCTATTCGAAAACCACCGAGCGACGAACTTACCTCGGTAAAATCTGCCCAAATGCCGCGAGACACGTGGGCTGGCTCCAGCAATGGCGGCGTGACTAAATGCTTCCCGACAAGCGGGCAGCGTAGTACCTAACATTTTTCGGTAGGGGTGTGCGTATCGTTTTGTAAATGCCACTGTAATGAAGCACTACTCTCGGACGTATCGAAATATACGATACTGCTCTTAAACTGTTCTCATTTATTTATTTTGATATATATAATGTGAATTGTTAACTATATATACACATGTGAAATAATATTAGATATTATTATTTTAGCTTAGATGTTGCTTTTCGAATTATTTTGCGAAGAAATCTGCATTGCGGACTCTCCACCGATGTCAAGTTTCAGCACTTCATTTTTTTTTTCCTCAATTTCATAAATAGTTACAACAAGCTTTATGTATGCTCCATTTAGCTTAAAGTTTATAGCATATGCATATTTTTTTGTGAAAACGTACGGTTTTAAATTCAAGCACTTTTTGCCCCGAACTCGAAAAAATGATGATCTGGAGAAATACCCTAAAGCGTAAAGAACAGGCACAATATTAGTAGCTTCTTCACTGCTGCCCACATCGATGTGTATAGAAAAAAGTTGGGCAAAAGGTTTGGGCACTCTTTTGAATGTACCGTCGCCATAAAAACTTTTGTCCGACTGTCTTTGCATGATTTTTAGGCCTTCTACTGAGGAAAATATCAACATTTTATTATTTTCACTACCATCGTCAGATACCAGAAATCCATTGCCCAATATTTCTGGCACTTTAACTTCATTTAAATTTCTAGTCTCCGTTTTTGACACGCCCAAAAAAGCTCTTCTCCGTCTGTATAACGTATCTTTTTTTGAATTGTAACACGGCAGCTGACGCACTGTACGTTCAGAACGATCATGAAAGGCTTCAACAATATTTTTTTCAAATATTTCTTTAACGGGGTCAAAACTCCTGCATACGTCTTTCTTGCACTTGTCAACAACAGTCTCAATTTCGTTTTTTGTGTAGCTCTTTCTACAACTATGCGACGATCTTGTTAAAACAGTGTTTCGCTCTTTATTGAGTTTCATTGATGCACTGCATTCAGTTCTATTGGCACAACGCCATAAGGATGAAGAATCCGTTGAGTTTATTTTGTTTAAATTATATCTATAACCGTTATGTAACAAACATGGGTATTTCCTTTGTGATTCTATAAAAACTAATTCAGAACGATGGTGCTTCGCACTGTTGCTTGGCTCTCCGTTATCCATTTTACAATGATCGATAATATAACATTTCCGCGAACATAATTATTGGCTGTACGACATTAGCTGTCACTACATACTTTTTATCAATAAGTGCCCTCTTTATAAGATACCAGTTAGTCATGAAAGAGATTTTATGCAAAATGTACGAGTATACAGGGTTGAAAAATAAGTCGGGCCGAAGTTCAAAAGTTATTAGGTAGGAAACAGAATTTTTTGAACTTTCGAAGTAAAATATTTCGGCTAAAATATACACTTTATCAAACGGAATGGTTCAGGTTATTTGTAATGGTTAATTTAGACGAGTTGCGATTTTGTCGAGTGTCGACTTAGGCGAGTCGTTATATAGACCAATAGCTAATTAGACGAGCTGCTACTGAAAAAATCATGTAGACCAGTTGCTTTTAGGCGAGTTGATATGTAGACGAGCCGCGATTTAGACAACCTGCGTTTTAGACGAGTTGCCCTATAGACGAGTTGCTTTTTAGACGAAATGATACTAAACCCTCGCCCACTCTTTTGTAGTTTATAGTTCTACTAGCTTATAGTCTGTAGCCGGCGGTGGGACCAGTGCCTAATCATGTAATTGTCTAAATAACTGAGTCTTATAATGGCAAAAATCTATGTACCAACCTATGAATAATTGGGACATACGAGGGTGGATTGAAAAGCCTTTCGGTTGGTGATGACCACTTCCTGATATGACCACTTCCTCATATGACCACCTCCCGATATGTCCGCTCCTGATATGACCACCTCCCAATATGACCACTTCCCAATATGACCACTTCCCAATATGACCACTTCCCAATATGACCACTTCCCGATATATCCGCTCCTGATACGACCACTTCCCAATATGACCACAGCTTGATGTATCAGTTCCCAGTAAGTAAGTCCGTTCCCGATTATGTCTCCTTCTTCCTGACCAGTAACCTATTGCAACAAATAAAAACTTTGCCCTTTTCCACCCTACTAAATCCGTTACATTATGTACCAACTACTTACTACACACCTCATTTAAGTAATCTATAGCTGATAACGTACTGGCCACTTTAAACTTTTAAGTAGGTATTAAAAGGAAATAATTGTCATTACCTGACAATCACTACACTATTCGTATCTTACGAGTACAATTCCGGTTTTCATCTAACAAATATGGAATTGTGTTTCATAAAAAACAAAAAAGGCAAGGAAGCCTTATTGAGAGGTAATTATCGATACAATTTGTCAAAAACAAACAAGAGTGGGTCTACTCGCTGGCGATGCGTAAACCGCGATCATTGCTCGGCTACAGTTACGTTGAATAGAAGGAACAAAGTCATGCGTGTCAAGAAACACTTATGTAAACCCCTTGCAATTGAAAATAAAATTTCAATCTTTTTAAATAAATGCGAACAAAATGTATGTAATGATTTTCGGCCAATCCAAAAAATATTCGAAGAAAATGTAGCAGTGTTCAAGCAAGAGAATGGTGAAAAGTCGATAGTCGACATGCCTTTGTTTACATCTGTAAAAAGCAGATTGTACAGAAAGCGCAAGACTTTCCTGGAGACTAATAGTCTTTCTTTTGATAGTGTGAAAGACGTTGAAGTTCCCAACTTCTTTAAAAAACTTCTAATCTGTGAAGATGGCTCAAGAATGGCAGCAAAGTTAATAAAAAAATATGAAAATGGCGGATCATATTTAGCTGATGGCACATTTCGGGCGGCACCGTCTCCCTTTTACCAGTTATATACTGTACATGTTGACCACAATTCTAACGAGAATACGACAAACGTTTTGCCTGTTATATACGGATTGTTGCCAGATAAAAGTCAAGATACATACACTCGATTTTACAGACTAATTAAAGAAAAATTAAAAGTAAACATTTCATATTTTAAATGCGACTATGAAAGGGCTCAAATGAATGCTGTACGCTGTGTATATCCTGATGCCCATATTTCCGGTTGCTTTCATCACTTCAACAAAGCTGTCTGGAAAAAAGCGAAAGAGTATAAACTGAAAGTCACTAAAGAAGGTAGGACTTGTAGCCGACTCAGTGCACTTATTCCTCTCCTCCCGGCAGACTATATTTCCGAAGCATGGTTATATATTTGTGATAATATAGCAGCACAGACAAGCGAGTGGATAAACTTCAAAAGGTATTTTGAATCTCAATGGTTCCCAAACATAGAACCCGAGGTCCTTAGCTGCGTTGAGGGCAACCACCGAACAACTAACGCCCTGGAGGGTTGGCATCGTAGAATAAATGGCAACATTCCTCGCAAGCCAAACTTTTTTTTATTCCTATATAAACTTCAAAAAGAAGCTGATCATTGTGATAATAGGATTATTACAAATCCTTCCGGAACATTATGTTGAATTCTCATAATGTTGAATTCTCGAAATGTTGGATTCTTAAAATGTTGAATCTCAAAATGTTGGATTCTCATAATGTTGGATTCTCAAAATGTTGGATTCTCATAATGTTGGACTCTCATAATGTTGAATTCTCGAAATGTTGGATTCTTAAAATGTTGAATCACAAAATGTTGGATTCTCATAACGTTGAATTCGCATCACGTTTAAGCCGATAGTTCATAGCTTACTCGCCGGCGGTGGGGCCAGTGCCTTAATTATTTCACCATTTTCCTTTTATATTTTACACCTTAGATTGTGTTATCATATGTGTTGTTTTTAGGTTTTCTACGTGTTTATTTATAAGCTTATATTTAACTTAGCATTTCGGTTTGTTAGTAAGAAAGAAAACCGTTGTCATTTAAAGAAACTTTACAAGGTTTCAACCTCTTGACCGCCATCGTCTCAGAGACAAAGTGACATTATGTATTATGTATGAGTATCACGCAGTTCAAACTTGAAAGTTACCTTTTTGACGTACGGCTGTTAAAAGGTTCACACACTATGTAGAATACAAAGAAATTAAAAACTATGTAGAAGTTAATGCATTTTAATATTCATAGATATATTTTTATTTAGGTAGTTAAGAAAACAACGTATTTTCTCTTATAAAAAAACAACACAAAATATATTTATTTTCTTCTGTATGGTACTTAATTACTTATTAGGTACTTAATTAACTTAAAATTAATTTTTAGTTTATAAAAACATTTTTTCCTTATTTATTTTTACCTAGCTTAAGCCTAGTAAATATTATATTTTGCAGAAACTTCAAAGGTGAGATTGACAGTTTATCTAACTTATTCAATAGTTTTTTATACTTCCGGTCAAAAATAATATCCGTTCTTCTTCGATTTTTTTGGAACGGAAGAAAAAAACCTCTTTCAATTTTCCTGTCAAAATAATGTGCTTCTTTTTGTATCGTATGCCATATGAGAAATATATTAGGTGTTTTTGGAAGTCTAGACTTCAATTTGCGATGATACCCTTCACATGAATTCGTAGTTCTATGGACATCATCTGCACAGCTTAATAAATTGTGGTCCTTATTATACCAGGTATCTCTAAAATATTTCATAAACAAATGCATCTTCGTTGTATTTGGAGCTATATCTTTAATCGCTTGCCAGGTATTTTGCATATGTATGGAAGGCAGAAGAACAAAATAAGAGCATAATCTGACAATGTTTCTTTCAGATTTATTGACGACAAACTTGTTAGTGGTTTTCTGTTTCTTTTTGATTATCTCTATTTTTTTCGCCATATCCCAAATTGCTTTGTTATAATGATGATAACACCCTGTAATTTTCACATCTTCATATATCTGTTTTACAGCATTTATTGGGGCAATTTCGTAATCACACTTGAATAGTCTCATATTCACTTTGAGTTCATTTTTAATAAGTGAAAACAGCCGGGTATAAGTCCTCTGCGTTTTGTTTGGTAAAAAGGCATATATTACTGGATAAACGTGTATGCTTTTTTTATCAGAATAAACATCAAGATGTAAAATATATAACTGATAAAAAGGTCGCGGAGTAACGTGGAAAGTTCCGTCGCCGTAATATGAAATACTTTTGGCACAACGTAAAGTTTTCAACGATTTGCGGGAGCACATTATAATTATCTTTTCCTCATTTCCGTCTTCAATCACAGTAAATTTTTCTCGCAACCCTTTTGGTATTCTGACGTCTTCAAGTTTCTTAAAACATAATGTATCTGAATCTAAAAACCGTTTCCTTGCTCTGTATAACGTGGGTCGAACCGACGAATATGTGGGTAAATCATACACAGGACAATCAGGATGACATTCTTTAAATTCTGTTACCATATTTTCGAAAATTTCTTGAACAGATTTCAAGTTATTACATACCTCTTTCTTAATGTTATTCAGAAGCTCTTTTATTAATAACGAATTGTCATTTATGTTACATTTATGAACTGTTTCACGTATTATTTTAGTTTTGTCCTTATTTAGTGTGACTGTTGCAGTACATACATTCCGATTAGTACATTTCCATCGTGTCGAGCCATCAAAATTAGTTTTTCCATCATTGCTCATAGTATACTTTCCATTCAGTACTAGCATGTCCTTTTTCTTTTGGTTTTTCATAAAATGTATGACTTTATACGGATTCATGATTCTTTTATCAAGATTTAAGCAATTTATGATCAATTTGAGACGATTGACATCCGTCAATGCTATTGTGATTTTACTTTTCATTATAAGTGGCCAGTATCAGCTAGATATGTAAGTAGTTATGCTAAGAGGTATTAAGTACCTACTCGTAAATATCAATCATATAGCTCATCGCTGGGCGATGAACTATAAATATATTTCTCTCTCTCTTTTATTTACACGCTAGCGATTATCTTTTGTTACATATGCATACAAAGTTATACAGATGTAGTGCAAAATGATTTTCCTTCGGGAAAACTCGGATCTCAATCGGAATACGATGGCACCCGAACTGTCAATCAATGATTGTATTAAATGAGTGACGTTTTCATGTCCATTAAAATGGAACTTTATTGTTTAGTGTCAAATGACAAAGTGACAAATGACAGCATATGGCACTGTATTATATAGAGATGTTACAACCACCTTCAATAACTTTGAAAATACTCAGTTTTATTGCCATTAGTAAACAAAACATTATCTTCACATTAAAACATAAAGTACAACAAAATAAAGCTTATTGGGAAATATTTACAAGAATAAAACTCAATACCTGCCTACTTAAAAACAGCATCGACTAACGGGGCTAGTATGAAAAAAAAAAGTCATTAGCGTCCCTCTCGCACCTAAGTAAATAACCCGCGTGTGAGAGGGATGCAAACGACATGAAGACTTTCATACTAGGCCCGCTATGATGCTTATAGGTACAGTCACCGTCATAAATAAGTGATGATTTCTATACCTTGTCGCTTTTAATCGTTGGACAATTTCGTATGACATTTCAAACTGACGTTAAAGTGACTAGGTTCATAAATGATAACTTATTTATGCCAGTGACTGTACTTAACATTAATATTTTACCTACTGCATATTTGGGTCGATATTTTCAACATTTTCTATTTCACAATCTGAGTAACCGTCATCGATCATATCATAGTCAGATTCGTCAGTGCTTTCATTTACGTTAATTACAATCCTATCGATGTGATCATCCATCGAGTGTTCCTGTGACCGATATTCATTTTCACATTTCATGGCATGATCACAAACTTTCTTCCATTCATCCGGGCCAATCATATTTAATTTTTTCTTCAATCAATTTTTTTACTGTACCCATATTCATGTCTATGTTCCTTTTTGATACGTAACCTTTTATCTGTGACCATATATTTTCTATAGGGTTGAAGTCGGGATGGAATTTCTTGCGTGGTCTTCCCAGCTTAATATTGTTTGTGATGGCATCTTTATTTTTTCTATATTCTTCTTCCTGGTTCAAAAATTTTCTCTTATTGTAGGTTTACATATGCCTGTTGCGTCCGAAATTCGCTGTTGAATATTGCTATTTTTGAATTTGCTATTTTCTGATAAGAAATACAGGTATATATTAAATATAATTCCTTGGACTGGATTTTTTAACCGATTTCGAGGTTTCGGCATGGTAATACAACCAATATAACCTTTTTATAAGTAAACTGTAAATATAATCAAAACTATAGCGAATATTTGAATTGCGTGTTAGCCACTCTATATACAGTGGTGGACATATAATTAGAAACACTTGCGACGTATTTCACATTATACAAGGCACATTGCCGTAAAACTTTTGTTTTTGGAAATAAAACAACAAAATGCATAGAATACGTTCAACAACTTATAATTAATTAAAAAACAAATAAATATCCGAGTTTACAACTACCATTTAGATATTTAGTTACGTACAAACAACTAAACGACATTTGCAGTACCATCCGTCATGGACAAGTAATTAGAAACACTAAAGAAATGAGATAAAAATTCAAAGTTTTAACGTGTCAACGTCAACAATTTCAAATTATTTATGTAAAATAATGTTTGGTTTACTAAATTTCTCAACAATTAATATTTAGTTGCATAGCCTTTGTTATTAATGACGGCTCTGCAACGACGTGGCATTGATTCAAGTAATTTCATACATTTATCGAGTGGGATCGAGTTCCATGCTTCAACAAAGGCTTCGTAAAGTTCATTTTGACTGGAATTACGTTTAACGGAGACTTTTTTTTTTAACGACGTACCACAAATTTTCAATTGGATTTAAATCGGGACTATTTGCAGGCCAGTCTAACATGGTAACACGTTGCTCACTAAGAAAGGATTTAACACTGCGGGCCGTGTGTTTTGGGTCGTTATCGTGCTGAAAGATCCAGGTCACAGGCAATAGTCGTCGGTGTAGGGAATCATTGTCTCTTCTAAGATGTTTTTGTATTGAAATTGATCCATAAATAAATAAATAAATACCTTCAATCTTACGGACGGGTCCAACTCCGCAACCAGAAAAACATCCCCATACTTTAATATTACCACCGCCGTGTTTGACTATGCTCCTCGTGTATTTATAATAAAAAGCATGGTTCATTGGACGTCTAACGTAGCGTTTGCCGTCTGAATTCACCATTATTTATTTTTGTTTCATCCGAGACTAACACTTTTTTCCATTCTCGTACGGTCCAGTTAAGATATTTCTTTGCAAATAATAATCGCTTCTGTCGGCGTTGCTTGGTAAGAAGCGGTACCTTTCGAGAAACCCTCCCGAACAATTTAGCTTCCACTAATCTGCGGCGTACCAGTTTCGAGGAAATGTTCCTTGGGTCATCAGGTGAAAAAACTTCATTTCTAATCTCGTTGGAGCCTTTGAACGGCTCTTGTTTAGCTACACGTATTATTTGCGAATCTTCCCGGGGAGATGTTTTCCTTGGACGAGCCTTTCTAACAACACTTTTAGTAGTTCCGTTAGTTTTATAATGAGCAATAGCGTTGAAAACTTTCTTCACAGAACATTCTAGATGTTTAGCAATTCTTCTATAAGTCCACTTTCGATCTAAATGTAATTTAACGATTAATTGCCTGGTTGACTCGTCAGAACTCTTATTTTTACCCATTTTTAACAATACTTATTATTCACGTAATTTTCCAAATTGACGTTTAATTGCCGCCGAAACAACAGAAAAAGCGTAAAAAGAGGTTTTTTTTTTAGTTTCAAAAATGGAACGAACCATGGATCCTGTTTCTAATTAGTTGTCCAAGCGGCCAGTAATAGAAATTCAACTATCATGATTTTTAAAATCTTTTAATAATTAAAGATAGAACAGATTTACTTTTTTAAATATTTTATGAGTTTTTTAACTCATTGGCTATATTCTGGCATAGTCAATAGTGATTTAATCAATATAATTTTTACTCATAACGATAGTTCATTCTGTGTTTACCTAAGTTTTATGTACTGTTTCTAATTATATGTCCACCACTGTATATATTCGTCTGCTGATGCGACTTACCCCTACGGCTGTAAGATGGGTACTGAAGCTAATTGAGAGAGCACGATAAATACGAACTTTTCCGATAAAGGACGAAGGAAAATCATTTTGCACTACATCTGTAGCTAAACTCAAGAGAATTCAACATTTTGAGATTTGAGAATCCAACATTTTGAGAATCCAACATTTTGAGATTCAACATTTAGAGATTCCCTGTTGAACATTTTGAGAATCCAACATTTTGAGAATCCAACATTTTGAGATTCAACATTTAGAGATTCCCTGTTGAACATTATGAGAATCCAACATTTTGAGATTCAACATTTTAAGAATCCAACATTTCGAGAATTCAACATTATGAGAATTCAACATAATGTTCCGGAAGGTTACAAATTTGTTCCATGATCTGAAAAAAAACCGAAGAAACCGGAATATAATTATTAAAAAAGCTTAAAGACAAGCAGCTCTCTGCAATAAATTTTTTGAGTAAAATTAATCTAATAAAATTAGTTAAATAACAACCACATACTTTTCCAACTTTATATTATCATTCGATAAAAAAACATTCAACCATTCATATTATTAATATCCTTACCGGTATTATGTTAATTTGTTTTCTTTTTGCTGAAAGTTGTACTTTTAATGTTAAGACTGCGCCGAGCGTACGCCGGATGTACAGTGGCGCCCTCATTACTATTATTGAGATTTCTAATAAACTAAAGTATTTTCTTGAATTCGGACGATGCATTTTTGTACCACAAATAAAAACACAACTTATACGATAAATCCCATAGTTTACTAACAATTGACCTTCGAGTTATCAACTTAACGGAAAAAAGTGGCCACCTTTTCCCGTTAAGCTGACTACTCAAAGGGTAACTATTATCAAAGTTTTTTACGTATCCCATAAATTGTGTTTTTACTTGCGCTACAAATAAGCATCGTCCAATTCCATGGAAATTCTTTCGTTTATCAGAAAACATTTCCATGGAAGTTTAGTATTGAGGGCGCCACTGGACGCTCGACGTTTGCTCGGTGCAGTCTTAAGAAAAATTGCAGTTACTTTATTATATACATTAATAAATAAAGTACCTATTCTTGTTACCATAGAATTGTTTTTTTATTTAGTGATGGGAGTTAATGCCACGACGGGGAATATCGGCATTTTTTACAGGGAAAGTAGATCGATTAAAAATTATCAAGATTTTCATATTTTCTGTAATGAAACTTACCGAAGTGTGCAGAAAGTATCATAGTCGTAAAGTGTATTTCGATTCTCTTTAAATCATTTTGCAAGCTTTTTTGGGATAGTAGACCGACTAGGTTGCAAAATTATCGACACGAAAACTGAGCATTTAAAAAATGTCCGAAACGCAAAATGACCACTTCTTTTGCGTTACTAGGTGGGTCAGGTTCGCCAAGTAACTTCAAATGCCCGAAGGGCAAATTGCCCAGAAATAGAAGCCCCTTTGCCAGGACAAACATAAAATAAGAACAACAATGCGGTCATTTTGCGTTTCGGACATTTTTTGAGATGTAGGCTAAAAGCGATGAGGTCACTTTGGCGAGACGGTAATTTTGCGATCTAATAATTCTACTACTTTATTGAGTCGTTTAAGAAGTGGTCATATCGGGAGGTGGTCATATTGGGAAGTGGTTATATTGGGAAGTCGTCGTATCAGGAGCGGACATATCGGGAAGTAGTCATATCAGGAAGTGGTCATATCGGGAGGTGGTCATATCGGGAGATGGTTATATCGGGAGGTGGTCATATCGGGAGGTGGTCATATCGGGAAGTGGTCATATCGGGAAGTGGTCATATAAGGAAGTGGTCATATAAGAAAGTGGTCATATCAGGAAGTGGTCATCACCAACCGAAAGGTTGAAAAGTTCTGAGCCTGGTAAAAAAAAGTAACGGGCTCACTTTTTATAACAATTTTATTTTTCGACATATTCTCCATGAAGGTCAATGCACTTAGTCCACCTCGCCTCCGACTTCATTATCCCATCAAAAAAAAAAGAATCGCTGAGGTCGTTAAAATATGAGTCTACTGCTTCTTGTACCTCCATATTTGTCGAAAATATTTGTCCTCCCAAGTGTTTTTTGAGGTTTGGGAAGAGATGATAATCGGGAGGAGCTAGATCCGGCGAGTAAGGGTCATGCGGCAGCACTACAAATCCACAATCATATATTTGTGCCATTGATTTCGCCGAAGTGTGAACGCGAGCGTTGTCTTGGTGAAACAGTACTTTTTTCGACAGCATTCCAGGTCTCTTTATTTTAATTTCCTCACGCAGACGACGTAAAAGAGCACAATAGTAGTCCGAATTTATTGCTTTGCCCTTTTCGAGATAGTCTATCATGATATTCATGATAACCCCCCTGCAATCCCAGAAAACTGAGGCCATTACCTTATTAGCTGACAAAATGACCTTGGCTTTTTTGGGTGGTGGTGAACCTGGTCTTTCCCATTGCCTGGATTGTTCTTTCGATTCTGGTGTACTGTGGTGGACCCATGTCTGGTCCATAGTTATAAAACGATTGAAAAAATCGTCGGAGTCACGTTGAAACATACATAAACAATCTTGGGAAATTGTAACACGTACTCGTTTGTTCTCGACTGAAAGCAGTCTAGGCACCCACCTGGTTGACACCTTAGAAAATCCAAGAACATCGGTGATGATCAGGGAGCGTACTTTTGGTGCCGATGACGGGCCGGTGACGTCAAACTACATATAGCATGATTTTATATTAGTATTGAATGAGTATTGACTACCTACTTATCAACCTCTTCGGTTTACTGATATTGACACTTAGGACATATATTAAAAACATAATTAAGTGACACATGACATTTTTATTAGAAGAAGATGGTTAGAGCCAATAATTAATTAATTAATTCGTAACAATCATTATTGCATTGCTATTGAATTACCTAAATCGCAATAGAATCTGTAAATGCATATTGTCAGGAGTTTCCTTGTCTGGTAGTAAATAGTAAACAAGTTTATTGCTCCTGCTGTGAGAAAAATTTAACATCAAAAGTAAGTAACATTGAAAAGCATTTGAAAACAAAGACACAATATGTTTTTAACATGGATTTAACTAATTTTATGATAGCTTCAAATATTCCTTGGAAACAACTAGAAAATAAGAACTTTGTCGATTTCCTTAAAAAATGCATTGGTGGGAATTATGCAAATACGGTGAATATACCGTCAGAATCAAACCTAAGATTACGGTATTTACCAAAAAAGTATGACGAAACTTTCACTTCCATACGGCAAGATATTGGTAATTCCTATATTTACGTAAGTGTAGATGAAACAAAAGACCAAACACAACGAAATGTTGCTAATGTTATCGTTGGAGCACTTAAGGGGACCAATTCAAGCAGACCTCATATAATCGCTTGTCAAGTTCTTGAAAGAACGAATAATGAAACTATTAAGGATTTGATAGTTAACTCATTAAAAAATCTCTTTCAAAATGACAATTATCACGAAAGAGTGGCGTTATTGCTTACTGATGGAGCTGCTTATATGATAAAGGCAGACCGGACACTAAACAGCCTTTTCCCGAACATGACACACGTAACTTGTGTAGCCCATGGTCTCAACCGTGTCGCGGAGACAGTGCGAGGCTTATTCGACGATGTGAATGAATTAATATCAAGTATAAAATCGGTATTTTTAAAAGTCACGCGCGTGCGCTCAGCGGTGACGCATGTACGCCTTCTGAATAGTTACGCGTGATTTCCGTAATTATGTCGAATACGTTAAAGTGTAATGTTTGCAATATCGTCATCGACGAAATGTTGTCGTATGTTCAAAACAAAATATCCGTGGTTGATAGTGACACCATAGTGAAATTGTGCTCAACGTCTTTTACGAGTGAAGAAATACAGAATTCGAAGACGTTATTATTCGGTGCGCTTCCAAATTACAAACTAAAAACTCAACGTAGAGGAAATAGAAAGGAAGAACGCGATTTAACTGACATTCTTAACGTATTTAGAACGGTGGATCCTGAAACATTGCCTGTGTTTGTAGCTCGGCAGTTGGAGAAGTTACCTCCGTTGACTTTTGACCACATAGATTGTAGCAAATTGCTTAAAGATCTCAAAAGGCTTCAAGAAGATGTTAAAAATGTTAAATCGACGTATGCCACGATTGAGGACTTGGAAACGTTTAAGAAGGAAGTGCAAGGGACGTACAGTGATGCTCCTGCGCCGCCTGCGCGATTATCGGTATGTAATGTAAACACAAGACGAGGGGCATGGTGTGCGGACAGTGGCCCGATTGGGTTATCGAACATACATAACTCAACGTTAAACGATACAGCACATAATACAACTACATCGCCACCTAATATTGTAACCGAAATCTTAAGCAATCAGTATCGATCAATCGTGATTTCGGGTAGTCAGACTACCGCCATGGTTAAAGATACGCAACCGTTGGATTTGAGCGCGCCGGCGGGCGCGATGAGTCAGTGCGCCGATCAGCTGTCTGAGCCGCTTGCGCTTGCGCCTGCGCCCGCGCCCGTGCCCGCGCCCCGCGCGCCTGCGACGCCCGACGCAAGTGCAAGTGCACCGAATAACATAATATCCAATTCGAACAAAGTGGACCCGGCGCATAATTGGCGAACCGTTGAGTACCGGAAAAGGAAGTCTTATCGCTATCGTGGGCAAATTGGAATCGCGAAAATAACTGATTGCAAATTCAAAGCGGCGGAGCGTAAAGTTCCTATGTTTATAACGAAGATTCACAAAGATTCCGAAGAGTCTGAGATCGTTAAATACATTTTACAGAAAACTCAGGAGACTGTATTACTTGAGAAAATTGAAATTAAAAAGGCTGTAGATCACAAAGCTTATAAATTCTTTATTAGCGAGGAGAAGATTCCTCTGTTTTTGGATAAAAATATATGGCCGAGGGGCATCATATTTCGTAAGTTTGTACATTTTAAGTACAAAACAGCGGCTCTGTCATCGAATGATGTGTAGTACGACCTCTTATACATTTACCAGCTTCAATTGTAAAAGTGTGAAGCGCTCTGTTGATAGTATTAGAGAGCTATGCCGATCATCGGACATTATAGCACTACAGGAGACGTGGTTGTTGCCCGATGAAATCCCTTATTTGAATAACATCGATAAGGCATTCTGTGCGACGGGCACCTCGGCTGTGGACACGGCGGCGGGAGTGCTTCGTGGACGACCTTACGGCGGCGTCGGCATATTGTGGAGGAGTGCGCTTTTTTACAATGTGTCAGTGGTGCAGTGCGATAATCCTCGTTTGTGCGCGATTAAGATACTTATGAATGATCGGCCGCTAATAGTGATAAGTATTTATATGCCTACTGATAAAAACGACAACTTAACGGAATTCACGGACTGCCTCGGTGAAGTAAGTGCTATTATTAGTGAATATGGCATAGAATCGGTTTATATAATGGGGGACTTTAATGCTCATCCATATGAACACTTTTTTGACGAGTTGATGGACTATTGTAATGATCAAAGATGGTGTTGTGCCGATATCGAGTTGTTAGGTATTCTCTCAGACACCTATACGTTTGTAAGCGATGCTCACCAGTGCAGGCGCTGGTTGGACCACTGTGTTGTAACACGAGCCGCGTTAGCATCAGTGCGTAAGATATATGTTAAGTACAATGTCATGTGGTCTGACCATTTCCCGCTTATAATGGAGGTTGATTTAAGTACGATTACACCTAGATTAAGTACTCAAATCTGTGTAAGTAATCAATCTGTTATCTGGGGAAATAGAACGGAAGAGCAGATTTCTCACTACAGTAAAGAATGTAATAATAAGCTGAAACATATTGACTTTCCTTCGGAGTTACAAAACTGTGTTGATAGCCATTGTAATTTAACTGGTCATAGGGAGGTCCTAGACAGACTTTATCGTAACATTGTGTCTGCCCTCAGTGAGGCTGCGACCGCTAGTCGAGGAAAGCTGAAGTCTAAAGGAAAGCGTCCAATAACAGGCTGGAATAAGCATCTAAGAGAGGCGCACGGGGCGGCTAGACTGAGTTTTCAGGAATGGATCGTGCGCGGTAAGCCTACAACCGGTTTCTATTTTAATGAGATGTGTAAAAGCAGGAAAATATTCAAATCGCGCTTGAAGTGGTGTCAAGACCATCAAAACCAGATAAAGATGGATATCATTGCATCGCATCATTCAAATAAAGACTTTCGTGCTTTTTGGAAGGCGACAAATAAAATGAAACTTCAGTCTGGTCTCCCAGTGGGTGTTAATGGTGCGAATAATCACAATGACATAGCAAACATCTTTAAGGATCATTTCTTAGTAGGTTCTCCCTTATTGTCGGCGCAGGAGGTGAATAATGCTGAGGCCAATACTGAAGTAGTCGGATCGGAAGTTACTGCCAAGGATGTGGCCGAGGCCATTAAATCTATTTCCAGAGGTAAATCCCCTGGCCACGATGGTCTCAGCATTGAGCATCTCCAATATGCGGGAACACATATATCGAGAGCGTTAGCCATATTATATACATTGTGTATAAGGCATTCGTATTTGCCAGATCAGCTAATGAAGACGATAGTTGTGCCTATAGTTAAAAACAAAACTGGTGATTTATCGGATGTTAATAATTATAGGCCGATATCTCTCGCGACTGTTATCTCGAAGGTGTTGGACAGTGTGCTTAACACACAGCTAAGCAAGTACGTGCAACTGAGTCATAACCAGTTTGGTTTTCGCCCGGGGTTATCCACGGAAAGTGCAATCTTGTGCCTTAAGCACACTGTCAAATATTACGTTGACAGAAAGTCGCCAGTATACGCGTGTTTTCTCGACCTGTCTAAAGCTTTTGACCTGGTTTCTTATGAGATCTTGTGGAGTAAGCTTAAAGCCATTAATCTCCCTCCTGAAACAGTACGCATTCTCAGGTATTGGTATGGAAACCAGGTCAATAGCGTTAGATGGGCGGATACACTATCAGACCCGTACAAACTTGAGTGTGGTGTGCGACAGGGGGGGTTAACTTCACCAACACTATTTAACGTATATATCGATGGCCTGCTCGACGCGCTCAGCAGAATGCATGTTGGCTGCCATGTGGACGATATATGTGTCAATAATATTAGCTATGCCGACGACATGGTTCTGCTGAGTGCGTCGGTGTGCGGTGTGAGAAAATTGTTGCAGGTGTGTGAGGCATATGTTGCTAGTCATGGGCTCAAATATAATGTAGTAAAAAGCCAGTACATGATCTTTGAGGTCGGACGGAGCCGGACTGTCGATGTTCCACATATTAGCCTTAACGGTGTACCCCTTAACAGGGTGGATACATTTAAATATTTAGGGCATTTGGTTACGTGGGACCTCAAAGACAACACCGATATTGAGCGGGAACGGAGGGCTCTGTCGGTCAGGGCTAACATGATTGCGCGCAAGTTTGCAAGATGTTCGGGGGAGGTTAGGATAGCTTTGTTTAGAGCTTACTGCACCTCTCTCTATACGTGCAGCTTGTGGCAACGGTACACGCAACGGGCCTATGGGGCTCTCCGGGTCCAATTTAATAACGCGTTCCGGGTGTTGGTGGGGCTGCCCCGCTTCTGTAGCGCATCAGGGATGTTTGCAGAAGCAAGAATAGACTGCTTTTATGCGACTATGCGCAAAAGAGCCGCATCCCTGGTGCGCCGGGTGCGTGGCAGTCCCAACAACATCTTGAGAATGATAGGAGACAGGTACGACTGCCCCTACATCCGTCATTGCTGTGGGCTACATGCCCCTGTCAATTAATTACTAACACTTAGATCTAAGCTACTAACATAATTTAATTTAATTATTTTTATGAATGTATGGACTTATATGTTGTCTGAAATAAAATGATTTATATTATTATTATTATAAAATCCCCCTCAAGAGTGAGAGTATTAAAACAGCTTTACCCTGACATGCCAAAACCACCACGACCGATTATAACAAGATGGAATACGTGGATTGAGGCCTGCATGTACTACAGAAAATATTTGGAGGAGATCACTAATGTTATTAATGCTCTAAACGAAAGAACAGCGGTTAAAGTAAGGCGTGCAAAATTAGCAATTAAGAAACCAAATCTAAGACAGAATATATTTTTCATAACGGAAAATTGCACCGTTTTGGTTGAATCCACTCAACATATGCAGAACTCTAACCTTTTGCTGACAGAGTCATTGGATGTGATTAAAACTGTAACAGCAAAGCTGTCCAAGATTTGTTTACATGAAAAAGGAAAAGACATATATAGAAAACATATATTAGTATTAATGAAAAACAAGGGACTACGAACTATGGAAAAAATTGCCGCCTTAAATGATAACAAGGAAATCTGTCTGAATGAAACCACAGAAAAAATGGATCTTTGGCCTTTTTTAAAGTATGCTCCAATTACATCGGTTGAAGTTGAAAGGTCATTTTCAATTTTAAAATGGATTTTTTCCAGCACGCGGTGTAATTTGACTCCGAGAAATATAGAACAGATTCTAATTATTAATTATGAATCGAAGTTTAATAATGTCCGTAATAACTAACTGTATATAAACTGTATAAAATATCATATCCGTAAATTACTAGCTGTATAGAACTGTACACATTTATAATTACAAATGGTAAGCAAAAATTAGTTAGTCTTCAAAAATATATCGTTTTACATATAATTAACCTTTTTTCATTATTTAAGTTGTACCTAACTGGCACATAAGAAAAAAACCTTTATTAAAAATAAAAATAAAACAATAACAAAACGTGTATAATGAATATAGAATTACCTACCTATTTCTAAGAACCAAGATGTGTCGATCTGTGTTATTTTATTTATTTAAGCGGGAAATTGGAACCGTTATCCAGATGTGCGACTTAATAAAGAAAGGCCAGCAAAGATATTTATATGAATCTTATATCTCAAATGACAGTGAAGATACAGAGTTCTGTCTGAATTTTAAACGTGCTGCAATGGTGTGCTTCGAAATGCGTCGGAATTGCATGTTTTGTTTTATCATTGACCTTTTATGGGTAGATTAAACTGTGTGCATTTTACACTATTAAATATGTTTTGTGTATCGTGTTGTAAGTTATTTAAACGTTTACATTAGCTATCACGTTAATTTAAATCATTATTTGACTTAGTGCTTCACCAAACGTTAAACGGACGATTAGAGCTTTGACGGATGACAAAATGCCGAATGGTAAGGGTCAGCTAAGAAAACAGTCAGTTAAATTAGTTGGTGAACAACGATATTTATACATAACGTAAATTTCAAGCATCCTATATCTGAAATTGCGTCATCGGCCTGTCATCGGCACCAAAAGTACGCTCCCTGGTGATGATGTTCTGTGCCCGCTCATAAGAAATACCCATTGCTTCCGGTATCTCCACAATCTTCAATCGCCTATCCTTCATTATCGCATCTAATATAATATTGACATTTTCGTCCGTAGTAGCCGTCAACGGCCGCCCACTCCTAGGCTCGTCTTGAACAGTCTCCCGGCCACGTTTGAAACCAGCTACCCATCTTTTTATGGTAGCATACGATGGAGCAGATTGCCCTTATGTTTGATTCATATCTTCAAATATTTGTTTTGGTGTTAACCCCTTCTTTTGCAAACATTTTATGACAGAACGGTGCTCAATTTTATCCATTACTTGAAAAATCAGTGACCTTATGTAGCAGTTCGAGCATAAAATGCAAAATTGTGACAGGAAAAAAACAAAAGATAGTGCATAATGGCGACTAAATATGGCACTTTGACCTGCCAGTATTTATTTGTTTTTTTTTATTATATTCAACCTTAGGCTCAGAACTTTTCAATGCACCCTCGTACTTATAACTTATAAATAATAAAGACCCCCATTATTTTCGACGTCATGTATCGACGTACCCGATCTATGACTAGGTACTGCAAAACAGGAACGACAGATGACAGTCGATAAATTAAATATTAATAACTTTTCCCAGGTGTAATATTGTCCTAATCCTAATTGTTTATTTCGGTATAAGAACCCTATTCCGAGAAATGGTTTCTGAATTAACATAGGTTGTAAAAAGCCTTTCGGCGGACAATGTCTCCTTTGCAATTTACCTACTTCCCATAATGTACACTTGCCCGAAATATGTATTCCCAAAATGACTACTGGCCATAACGTTCACTCCCCAGTTCGACCACTTCCCAAAAAGCTATCTTTCCCGACAAGACTACTTCCCAAAAAACTATCTTTCCCGACAAGACTACTTCCCAAAAAACTATTTTTCCCGTCAAAACCATTTTGATACCGAATACACAAAAATCCCGTATTAATCCCGGTCCCACCCCTATGCTCCACTGGTGGGTAATTTTGTTTCCCTGTAGATACACTGCACGGGAATGGAACTAGGGGTAATTGGAAGTGATTGAAACAATACTCTCTTTTACCCGTGGTACCACCGCTGTCAAGTAGGTTATAGGCGTTATAGCAGTGAGACCACGGTTAAAAGGGGGTCTACGGGAGAAAAGAAATACCACGGGATCCACCAGGGGGACGTGTTGGTGGGACCACGGGTAAAAGGGGAAAATACCCCACCACAGATTAACAAAATAAAATACGTGGGTAAAGTAACATAATATTTATTCTTAAACTATCAAATGTTTGTACCTAACTACATATTCTTTTAAATTAAGTACCACCATTAAAACTAAACGTTAAAAATGCTTTGTCTTCTTGGGCAACGTTGTACGGTGATTTGTAGGTCAGGCCTCTAACGTCCGATCGTCGAAGGAATCCTCGAAGGTCCATTTCCCCAAACGTCCGATCTTTGAACGTCCAATCCTCGAAGGTCCATTCCTCGAACGTCCAATCCTCGAACGTCCAATCCTCGAACGTCTATTCCTCGAAGGTCCGTTAAACGTCAAACACCCCGTACCTACATTAATTTCTTACTGATAATAAGCTTGATTGTTTGAATAAACATTAGGACCTAAATAAAACCACGTGCTGTGCAGGGTCCGCCCGGATCGCTACCACAATCTTATCCATTAACCGTCCGCCAAGCAACAGTGTTCGCATTGTTGTGTTCCGGTGTGGGGAACAACCAGTGAAATTACTAGCATAGAGGCATTCCATCCAACCCTGAGTATTAGGTTTTTGAGGTCTTATTATATTATATTTATACATCGGTATCAACGTTCAAATTTCATGGCACTCGGTAAGGGTAGTAAAATAAATAAATACATTTGAATATTTGAATAATAACGTTTAATTATTTTTTTGTTTTTACACTCATACACTGCGGTAAACTGTAAATATACTAAAAGAGGTTGATATTCTAAATACGTCATAAAACCTCAATACTCATTTCGCATTCGAAAAATAAAACAATATGTTAAATTTCCCAACGAATGTCAATTTAACGGTCATGCAAAATAATCTGTAAAGTCAAATAATAGTTTATCGAAACATTCATAATTCATAAGTTTCATAACTGAAAATTAGCTTTAATGACAAATGCCCAATCAAACTCCGTGTTAGACTGAGTTAATGGACTCAACACAATATCCTGATTTTTTATTTATTTACATTTTTAGTTCTTTTTTACTTATACAAAATAAAGGTTTAAATACATCCATTTTCACTTTTAAAGATCAACCGAAAAAGCCACATTTGTTGCACAGATTTTACTGACATTGACAGTAATTTATTCGAATCCATTCTATGACGAGTATATAATTATCATCAAGTGGCCAGTATCATTGTTATCTAAAGAGTTAGTAATAAGTAGGCAATCGTATGCGGCATGCAGTTCTTATTGTTAAGTTCGCGATTATATCGGGTTCAGAAGATTGGACGTTTGGGGAATTGCACATATGGTGACTGGACATTCAGAGAAATTGACATTCCAGGAAATAGACATGCAAGGAAATAGACATTCAAGGAAATTGACGTTGCAGAAATTAGACATTCAAGGAAATTGACGTTCCAGGAAAATGGACATTCGAAGAAATGGACCATGGATCCCAGAATGGTTTTAACCTCTGCACCACTGCGAGACCACTTGAAACGAGAAGAAAGATGCCAGATACACGAAATAAGTCCAAGTCTTCAATCACTGTGCGACACAAAGGCATAAAAAGTACAAATCACTATCAGAAAAGAACTTTGAACACCTAATTACCCAAAAATTAAAGTCTAATAACAAATTACACGTCCGCCATCTTTTCGCCGTCGTATTCTATTGATACTTGTTTGGAAGAAGCATAAAGGAATATAATAAGTGGCCATTATCTTTTTGTTATCACACAAAAGAGGCTCGTTTATTTACCTACACCTGAAGTTTACATTCAGGGAGAGTGTACATTTTGGGAATCAGTCATTTTCCGATAGTATACAAAATCTGGAGTGCACCTTTTGAGTATTAGACATTGTAAAATGCAGTGACATAAATAAAGTGTACATTATGGGAAGTAGGTAAATTGCAAAGGAGACATTGTCCGCCGAAAGGGTAAAAAGCCTTTCGTCCACTTTCATAACCAAGGTTTCATAACTGGTTATGAATTAGGATTTTTTTTCACTGTTTCATAACCAGTTATTAAACAAGACTTTTTTTCCATTTTCATAACCAGAACCTAGGTACCCTAGGATACACCACTCTTATTTCGAATCAATTGGACAGTGTCAACGGAGCTCCGCTCACGCGGAGCTCCTATTTCTGGGTGGTTTGGCCCTCCGGGCCTGGTGCAAAACTAACATAACCTAAACCTACCTAGTTTCTGGTTATGAGAATGGAAAAAAAGTCTTGTTTAATAACTGGTTAAGAAACAGTGAAAATAAATCCTTATTCACAACCAGTTATGAAATCTTAGTTGTGAAAATGGACGAAACCGTAAAAAGTTAGTACCTATATCCCAATTCCGAGGTGTCCACTGTCACCGTCAGCATCATCTAGTAAGTAGCAGCCAACTGACTGTACCTACGAGGTAAAAGGAAATAAATAAAACGCCAAATTTTAAAACAAAATTGTCTTACAATAAACAAAATGTTGGACCTAATCTCCTTTTTAAATAACTATATAGTACTATATACATTATTCTCCATAAAAAAAACATCACTTGTTAGTTGTTACTCTTCTTAGCCTAAGATAATGCTTAATTGTTGTATAGCTTTTCATCGATCATATCAAGACGCTCATGAAGTAATTTCATAATCGATGTGTAGTTTTGGTCTACATTTCTATTTGCCACATAATTTTTTAACACCCCCCAAATTTTCTCAATCGGGTTCAAATCGGGATGATAGGGAGGGAGCCTTAAAATATCACAGTTATATTGTTTAGCTTCTCCATCAATGGCATAATTTCTAGAACACTCTTTATTTCTTAAAATTATATCGTAGAGTTCGAGGTTTTTCATGTTTTCCTCGAAGGCGATGTTTTTATTTCTTAGCCAATCTTTCATGGCCGCTTTGTTGCTGTTGGAGGTGGGAACTTTTTCCTTAAATGTGTTATGGTAGGAGGCGTTATCCATAACTATTACAGACTTTCGTGGTTTGTTAGGCAGTAGTTGTGTTGTGAACCACTTCTTGTAATTGTCGTGATTCATATTGTCGTGATAGTCGCCTGTCTTTGAACTGGCCTTGTAAATTAGACAAGCATTGGAGACAAAACCGTTTCTTCCACCGGCATGAACAATTATAATACGTTCCCATTTCGAAATTTTTCTTTTTGCTGTTGTACCATCTTTATTTCCCCATGAATTACTTTGTACATGTGTGGTATGAATGTAGCTTTCATCAGTGTAAACAATATTTCTCCCTTCTTCTCGGTATTTTATCAATTGCCTTAAATATTTATAGCGGAGCATTTTAACGTCATGTTTTTCAACAAGCGCTTGACGATTATCTTCGGTAGTTTTCCACTCGTATCCTAAATCATGAAGTATACGACGTAATGTCTCCATACATCCATCAAAATTTATTTTTTCAGTGAGCACCCTTTTCAGAGCTTTTAACGTCGGGAATTGTTTATACTGTCTATGAAAGTTAGTGATAGTATGCCTTATTACCCCTTTGTCAAATGCATCGATGTCACGCTTGAAACGTTTGCGAGGATTTTTGATTGTACGCGGTGATCTCATGCCTGTGCCAGTTGCATTACATTTCGCTTTTTCTTTGAGAATTCTCGATACAGTCCTTTCACTAACTCCCACAGCTTTGAAGTTCTCCATCTAGCGTCTGTCAATCGCTTAACCCCATTTTCAGCTGGCTATCACTTCTCTTGCCTAAAATATATAGAAAAGAGTTTTTCATGAATAAAAATAAAACTCCATCATAACGTTACGTAAATTTATTGTTAATATTGGGTTGATCTCAGGTTGTCCAGGTCGCAAAATGACTACATAGGTTGATTGACCACATCGCATAATGACTAAGTCGCAAAATGCCCACATCTTTATTTGACTACATCGCATAATGACTACGTCGCAAAATGCCCAGATCTTTATTTGACTACATCGCATAATGACTAAGTCGCAAAATGCCCAGATCTTTATTTGACTACATCGCATAATGACTACGTCGCAAAATGCCCAGATCTTTATTTGACTACATCGCATAATGACTACGTCGCAAAATGCCCACATCTTTATTTGACTACATCGCATAATGACTACGTCGCAAAATGCCCACATCTTTATTTGACTACATCGCATAATGACTACGTCGCAAAATGCCCACATCTTTATTTGACTACATCGCATAATGACTACGTCGCAAAATGCCCAGATCTTTATTTGACTACATCGCATAATGACTACGTCGCAAAATGCCCACATCTTTATTTGACTACATCGCATAATGACTACGTCGCAAAATGCCCAGATCTTTATTTGACTACATCGCATAATGACTAAGTCGCAAAATGCCCACATCTTTATTTGACTACATCGCATAATGACTACGTCGCAAAATGCCCAGATCTTTATTTGACTACATCGCATAATGACTAAGTCGCAAAATGCCCAGATCTTTATTTGACTACATCGCATAATGACTACGTCACAAAATGCCCACATCTTTATTTGACTACATCGCATAATGACTAAGTCGCAAAATGCCCACATCTTTATTTGACTACATCGCATAATGACTACGTCGCAAAATGCCCAGATCTTTATTTGACTACATCGCATAATGACTAAGTCGCAAAATGCCCACATCTTTATTTGACTACATCGCATAATGACTACGTCGCAAAATGCCCAGATCTTTATTTGACTACATCGCATAATGACTACGTCGCAAAATGCCCACATCTTTATTTGACTACATCGCATAATGACTACGTCGCAAAATGCCCAGATCTTTATTTGACTACATCGCATAATGACTACGTCGCAAAATGCCCACATCTTTATTTGACTACATCGCATAAAGACTACGTCGCAAAATGCCCACATCTTTATTTGACTACATCGCATAATGACTAAGTCGCAAAATGCCCACATCTTTATTTGACCACATCGCATAATGACTACGTCGCAAAATGCCCACATCTTTATTTGACCACATCGCATAATGACTACGTCGCAAAATGCCCACATCTTTATTTGACTACATCGCATAATGACTACGTCACTAAATGCCCAGATCTTTATTTGACCACATCGCTTATTGACTAGGTCGCAAAATGACCACATCTTTATTTGACCACATCGCATAATGGCTAGGTCGCAAAATGACTAGATAGCTTATTTGTCTAGTTTGTGTTTTGTTCTATAAATGTACAGTCAAATGAAACTACATGAGTTTGGTTTGTTTTTTTAATGAATTACCATTTCGTAACTTAGAACCTAAAATGATTATTTAAACTAAAATAGTTTCTTATTATAAATTTAAACTAAAATTCTTCTTATTTTCCGTTTTTTGTTCGCCGTATAATTCTGGAGTAATTTTTTTACTGTTTCGTAAATCTAGCATTATTTATTAGTAATAAATTATTACTTAAGCATATATTTGATTCTAGATATATTTTGAAGAAACTCGTACGCTGTTATTTCTTTACGTGTAACTTTTTTCAACTCGTGTTTCATTTTCCTGTCTAAAATTATATCATTATTTTTTCTGTTTACTTTTTGAAAAAAAAACCACGAACGAGCATATCTTGATAGCGAGCTTCTGTTTTTAGTTTATACATAAACTTTATCGGAGTCGGCCTTTGCTAGAGATTAATAAACTAACATTCGAGATGAAGATGTCAACTCCATATAAATTGTATTTGTTTCACCATATCTCCCATGTCATTTCATCTCTAGTGGTTCGAGATTAGGGGCCAAGTTTGAATTACATTTAAAAAAAAAAGCAGTGACATAGTTTTTAGTCTGTGTATCTTTTAGCAATAATACACTAATATTTTACGACACAAAATAGTGTGTTCTGATTGGTTGATTTAAATTTTTCATTTTAAGGAGCTATGACACAAAAATTGATTGATTGATTTTCATTGGTTCTTAAAGTTGGACAACAATGTTCTCGACCAATCAGCAAACATACCGACAAAAACATTCTTGGTTTGTCCTTATAAGTGACGTTTTGTGACCCCAAACAAGACCACACATGGCCATATTTCCGAGCAGTGTTGTGAAAGTTAGTATTTTACACTTGACTGTACTGGTGTTATGCGATGTAGTCGATCAACCTATCTAGTCATTTTGCGACCTAGCCATTATGCGATGTGGTCAAATAAAGATGTGGTCATTTTGCGACCTAGTCAATAAGCGATGTGGTCAAATAAAGATCTGGGCATTTAGCGACGTAGTCATTATGCGATGTGGTCAAATAAAGATGTGGGCATTTTGCGACCTAGTCAATAAGCGATGTGGTCAAATAAAGATCTGGGCATTTTGCGACGTAGTCATTATGCGATGTGGTCAAATAAAGATGTGGGCATTTTGCGACTTAGTCATTATGCGATGTGGTCAATCAACCTATGTAGTCATTTTGCGACCAGGACAACCTGAGATCAACCCTTAATATTTGGTCGTTGGACGAATCTGTGTACTCCTACATAAATAGCTCCGGAATAAAAATAAGCATACGATAAATTTGTTTCAAACGAATTCTTCTTGGTAATAAGTGGTCTATTTAACACAATTTTACATTAAAAAAAAAAAAACATAAAACTCACCTGGCTCCGCATCACTTTTTTTACTGAATTTTCCATGACCAACTTATTTTGCAATTAGTACTTTCGTGTCACTGAACGGCGTAGTACCAATAACTTGACTGTCCCAGTCCGCAGCCGGACTGCTACTGACGGCGAATACATACAACTACATTGAAAGAGTGATTTGGAGGGGCGTGCCATCTTACCGTAGTTTATCTCTACTCAAAAAGTGCACTCCTGATTTTGTATACTATCCGAAAATGTCTGATTCCCAAAATGAGTACAAAGTGCTCTTACGTATTAGAATAATTTGGAAAGAAGAAGTCGTAATTTCAAGTAGTCGTTATTTTCAGAAGTCGTCAATCTAAGATGTCGTCATTTGACGAAGTCGTCATTTCAAGTAGTCGTTATTTTCAGAGGTCGTCAGTCTAAAATGTCGTCATTTGGCGAAGTCATCATTTGAAGAAGTCGTCATTGACAGCTGAAACCAAATAAACGAGCCACTTTTGTGTGATAACAAAAAGATAATGGCCACTTATCATATTCCTTTATGCTTCTTCGGTATCAATAGAATACGATTTCAAACTGTCATTATACCTATCAACAAATGTCTTGTGTTTTCGCACTACTCATTGCATTTTTTATTTTAAAATGGGTTTTAAAATTTTAAAAAATTAAAAGGGTCATGACTCGTTGTTGCGAGGCGGACATCGGTATAATTACGGAAAAGGTAATAAAGATGGTTCTTCTTTATGGCGATGTACGAACCGCGAGGACTGTGCTGCAAGTATCATAATTCATAATTGATGCAAGTAAAACCAAAGTTTTACGGGAGAAACCTCATGCGTGTACAGGGTTGGGCAGAGTAAGTGTCCTAGTTAAAAAGAGCCATAATATTAAAACAAGACAGAAAATTTTAAAATTTATCACGTTTTTATTTTTAGCGTACTCTATACTTAAAAAAACTAATTCATAAGTTCAAAACGCTCGCCATCAGCTTTAATAACTTGACGCATTCTTCCATAGAATGCATTGCACGCGGCACGCACTACCTCGTCTGGTATTTCATCCCATATCTTGACTAATCGATGCTTGAATGAGTTTAGATTCATGCCCTGTGTGCTTCCAATCTTGCTCAGCATGTAACCCCATATCAAAAAGTCCAAAGAATTCAAATCCGGCGATGATGCAGGCCATTCTTGCCAAGGTATATAATCTGTCAAATTTGTTCTACACCAGTCTTGAGTGCGTTTAGCTTTGTGAGATGGGGCACTATCTTGTTGGAAGCAGTAATAGTCGTTTCCATATAATTTTTGAGCATTTTCTAGCAAATGACCCTGTAACTTGTTCTGGATGTAATAGTCTTGGTTAATTTTGACACCTCGATCAATAAACAGCAGCGGTAACTTGCCTCTAGGCGATATCGCACCCCATACCATGACAGCTGATGCACTCTGGAACCGTTGTACGGCTAATTTGTCCACAGGAATATCCTTCAATGAAGCACCATAGACACGATCGTTTTGTTGGTTGTGACTGTCTTGTAACTGGAACATCTTTTCATCGGAAAAAATAATATCATCGCCGTCGTGCCAAGCTAGCAATTCCCTACATTTTTTCACTCTAGTTTTTTTCTGGGCATCTGTTAAGCCATGAATTTTTGTTTTTTGTTGGCCTTTAGCCCAAGATCATATTTTAAAATACGACTCATTGTTCGACGGGATATTTTCATATCTTTAACAAGTTTACTTGCACTTCGAGCTGGATTTCGTCTAATACGCTCACGAATATTTTTAATGATGTTTTTGGTGCGAACAGATGGCTTTCTCCCAGGTTTGGGCCTGATTTGTGAAGATCCCGTTTCTTTGAATCGCTTGACGGTCCGCGATATAAACCTTATATTGATATTTAAATGTTTCAGCGTCTTCAATATCTCACACGGTCGGTATTTTTTCTGGTACAAATCGCACACGAGCTGGCGTTTCGCGTCCATTGTTGAAAACAATATAAAAACAAAATATATCAAGCTGACGTGTAGAAATCATAAAGAAGGCTAAATTGACAACAAAAAAAAATACGAAGTGTATAAGAAGTTTAGTTATATTTAAGTAAAAAAGCCATACACAACAAGGACACTTAATCTGCCCAACCCTGTAAAAGAGATGTCATCAGAAATGAGATATTCGAAAAAGTGAATGAGTGCAAAACAAATGTAAGGAAAAGTTTTGTATCCGTCCAAGCTATTTATGAGGACACTTTCGAGGAGTTAAGCCAAAAAGGTGGTGCATATGTCGCTGAACTTCCAGAGTTTTCGTCAATTAAGAGCAGCTTGTACAGAGAACGAAAGAAAGAACTAGACGTAGAGAAGTTAGTATTCTCTGAAATCTGGGAGGTTGTTGTACTGTACCAAATGATATGGCCAAGTCTTTCTTGATTTGTGATGATGGAACGGATGAAAAGATGTTGATATTTTGTACAAAAACCGCCCAAAAAATTATTAAGTCTAATGCAGGTAAAAACTGTGCCTACTTTGGAGACGGAACATTTAGATGTGTGCCGGCTCCCTTCTATCAACTGTTTACTATCCACTTGGACATAAATTCTACTGAGAAGACAACACACGTAATTCCAATCATTTTTGGTTTGTTGTCCAACAAAACACAGCATACATACTTGCGTTTTTTTGAACTTATTCGCGAGAAACTTGGAATTAATATCACCAATTACAAATGTGATCATGAACAAGCTCAGATGAACGCAGTTGAGATGATTTTCCCTGAGGTGAAAATCACCTGTTGCTTTCACCATTTTAATAAATGTATCTGGAAGAAGGGAAAAGAGTTGAAAGCAAACAGCACCGGCATCGGCAGAAGCATAATCAGGCACTTCCTGATTATGCTTCTGTAAACTTCTTCCTCCGAACAAATTTGAAGAAACTTGGAGTTTTATAGTAGATAATGCGCCTCAGACAACGGAAATACAATCATTTTTGGACTATTTTCGAAAACAGTGGTACCCTCGAATGCCTCCTACAAAGCTAAGTTGTTGTTTTGATCGTCATCAAACGACGAACCCTGTAGAAGGATAGCATAGAAGATTAAATGCGTATATACCATCACATCAACACCAAACTTCTTCCTATTCCTATTTAAACTCAGAAAAGAGTCCATTCACTGCGACTACAAAATGAATTTTTCTCTTTCTAATAAGATGAAAAAAAAACAGACGGAATCGTGATATTGAATTTGATAAACAATATGCGAAAATCTTGAAACAATACGAGGAGAGCAACAATATGTCGGGTGTGGATTTCATAAAGAGAATCATAACTTTGAAAATAAATTTTAGTGTGAGTTTCACAAAATAAAATACTTGAACTGTAACTGGTTGAGTTTATTATAGGTACTTAATAAAGTAATTAGTCGGGAAGACAAAGCATTTTTAAGCATTAAATTCGGCATCAAAATGGTTTTGTCGGGAAAAATAGTTTTTTGGGAAGTAGTCTTTTCGGGAAAGATAGCTTTTTGGGAAGTGGTCGAACCGGGGAGTGAACGTTATGGCCAGTAGTCATTTTGGGAATACATATTTCGGGCAAGTGTACATTATGGGAAGTAGGTAAATTGCAAAGGAGACATTGTCAAGACTCAAAATTCACAACACCTTTATCGCAGTATACCGTATATTCAAAACAACCGTCAGACTACCTAAATTTCTATTGATGATTAAAATCATGTAAGTCTCGTTCATGCACACGCCACGTAAATATTATGACTAAAACAAAAAATCTATTCAAGTATCATTTATTCTCATATCTTCGACTATAATCGTATCTGGTTACTTTTTTGGATAATGCTTTAGTTTTCTTATTTTGAGTGCTTTAAATACCTATAATTTTATGAATTCGACCATTGCTAAAATATTTTTTTTCTCCTAGAAAATTATCGTGTAGCGTAGTCAAACTTAAAACACGTAGAATAGAACTATTAATAAGTCAAATAACAAAAAAAAAAAATATAAAATATTTTTAAGACCATTTATCAAATTGAAACTTATTGACTGTTTAATTATTATTTACAGAATTATCAACAAGTTTTTAAAGTTGTAGGTAATTCTGTAGCTCTGCCTACCCCATTCTGGGATTACAGGCGTGAAGGTATGTATGTATGTATGCATGTAATACCAGTGGCGTAACTATACCATCCGGGGCCCGTGGCAAATTCTTTTGATGGGGATCAAGTAAAATAAAACACTCAAGTACGATGTTAAAAAAATTATTTCTGAGCTAGCGACCTCTTAAGCCGGGGGCCCTCTTGGGCCGGGGCCCGCGGCATTTTGCCAGCCCTGCCACCCTATAGTTACGCCACTGTGTAATACGAAAAACGCGTCGAAATTTCCCTCAGTTCCGCTGTGACATCGCAGCAGCGTTCAGACGTGTGTTGTGTGTAGCTCATCGTCATTTCACCTCCTGCTCGCACGGTTAGTCCCTTTCCCTCGCGCAGATTCTTATGGAAAAGCGAAGTAGGTACATCGTGACAGTTGCTCTACTTGAATATTTCACTTATCAACTAATAAACGTAAACGTTAACTATGGATAAGAAAAGGAAGAAATATCCCTGTGTTGCTAAAAAAAGTCTAAATCAAAAGTTGAACTCATGAAAAAACCCCGTTTAAATAGGTAAGTTGAATACACACATTAATAATTTGTTACTAAAACCTATTTGTTCTGATGTTAAAAATTAATTATTTATCAGTTTAGTTTAGAACCGTACTCTAGTTATTTTTAGATATTTGCAATATTGAAATGTATTTTTTCAGTGGTGTTAAAAAGGTATTACGGATAGGACTACCCATAATAAAAACAGAAGACATTATTAAAAAGCCAACTTTTGTCAGTCAGTACTTTGGTATAATTACGACAAGGGAGTCACCTGTGCGACGACAAGTTCAAAGCAGCTATTGCATTTCTAGTACTATTTATCTTCATGATACTCCCATTTACGATTTTGTATACCTTTCGTGATTCTCATTACTTATACCTAGATTTTACTTTTGCAGTAATGTCAGTGCCACTGTATCTTGTGTACCTCAATTCAATAATATTGTGCAATGGTAAGAATTCTGTTTTTATAGTTACTTTATTTTTGTACTTGCAACGTTCGTATATAAGTATGTATGGAAATTGTTGTAAGTAAGAAGCTTTTACTTTTAAATTTATTTTCTTTAAATAAAGATTCGGTGCTTTATGTACTTGCTTAGATAGAAGATAACGATTTACTAAGAAAACACCCGAAAAAAATAACTATGCATAAACTCATTTATTCCTTTTTAGTACATTTATAAAAGCTTGTACAAAATGTGGTTACAGATTTTTCAAGAAGTCATTTTAGAGTATTTGGTATTTCTGTAGCTCTGCCTACCCCACTATGGGAATGAAGGCGTAATGTTATGTATTTATGTATGTATGTAAAAATAAAAGCTTGTTTTAAAATTAAAATAAACATTTTATTTTTTAATTTTCATTTGTATTTTATTAATTACATTAACACAATATTAACATGATTTATAATTTTTTTCAGTAATCAAGAGGCAATAAGTCAGGCTTCCTCTGAAAGAATTTTGGTCCTAACGGAAAATTCTAGACCAACGCTGGCTAATATCGAATCAGATAAAACAGATACAGCAAATGATCCAAACAAAGAAAATGTAGTAAGTATGTATAGTATAACACATTTATACAAAAAAAAACTGAATAGTGACTTGGTCAAGTGTTCTTAGCTACTATGTTGCCGCGGTTTCGTCCGCATTTGTTTAGCTTTTATTAACTCATATCGAAATCATTAATACAGTGAAAACAAAATCAAAATCCGTTTGGACTTATGTAGGTAATTATAATGAGTATGAATGACCTTATGGAACTGCCTGTCTCCTATATTCCTTCCTAGAAAACTGTCCGTTCCCAATAATTTGTTTATAATTTATTTTATAGGTAATTAAGAAGAGTCGTAAGCGAAAACCAAACAATAGTCTACCATTTCGAAGGGTTTCTAAAAGAAAGGTAATTAAATAAAAGAGTCTAAAATAAAAGTACCTGCACAAGGAATGTGACTCAGATACATAGTCATACAGAGGTCGGACAAAAAGTGCAGATGACGTCAAACCACTTATAGGATGATTTCAAATAGTATTTTTGTTTTTCATAAACAATTATCACTTATCATTTATCAACCTCTTTATTAAACGATATCGCCACTTGAAATGAGTAAGTACGGTTTTGACTGACATATTGTCAATCAGATGAACAATAAATTGACTTCGTTATTGTTTAGCTATTGTATCTTCACGATTATATTTAGCTAAAAATTATATTTACTAATGTATAAAAAACGCTGTAAAATGTCATCTTTACTCGAATATATATATTCTACAACTGATATTTTAATATCCGTAGGAACGCAGACTACAGGACAAGGCAAAGATATCTCTACACAAACTGAGCAATCAAGTACTGCGATTGTTATGGATACCGCGAAATTGTTGGCTAATTTTTTTTCCCCCGGTCAACCAATTGAGGAAAAAAAAATCATTCAAGCATATTTTAAGTCTGTGACAACTAGGTATAATAGACTTGTTAGAAATGCATAATTTCATTAAATAATAAGTATAATAAAAAAACACCAAATTATCTTTTTTTTATTTTTACTTATCTTACCAGCTGTTCCCACTTTTGAGTATTAAACCTATTTATCTGAGGTTCCCACAGACTTGTTCTAATTTCAAATAATTATACCTTATGGTAACAAGTTTATGTCACACCTGCCCATAAAGTCGCTTTTTACGCCCGCTACACGTACGGAAAAAGCCGCAAACATCTGCGATCTCGGACTTTCTTTGTTTTATCTCCCTAGTGGTGTAATATACTATTATTCACTACATCACCCTCTCTCTCTCATCATCACCTCTGTATTATTAATTGCATGGATAATTTTTTTACGATTATTTTGTTATGTTTCATTAATACTACTTTGTTACTACATGTCACACGGAAGTCTAAATACAAACTTAAACATCATCCTGTGTGCAAGATTACGTCATTTTTACGTCATCCGCACTTTTTGTCCGACCCCTGGTCATAAACATTGATGTTAGCTGATAATAGTTATTATATTGTTTACCTTAATTGACAATGAAAATCTCTTTTAGCTATCTGTACCTGATAAAGATGACAGCTTTGAATTTGAAACGGAACACGAAGATGTATTTCGGGATAAAAATGACTCCTTTGATTTAGATGGACGTAGAATTGTGTCTGTTAAATATTTTTTGACATCTTTGCAAGCAGTTGCTGACCTGAGAGTTAGTTATTTCCATAGTGTCATGTCGTACGGTATTCTTGTTTATAAACTATATTTGTTTTACAAAAAAAGCCCATCCGTTCTATGTACAACTTAAATTCCCGTGACTCCTTAAGAGAACTTTTTAAGGAAATGAATATCTTAACTGTAGCATCTCAATTTATTTATGAGAATATTATTTATGTTATTAAAAATTTGGATTCTTTTACAAAAAAATCTGATATACCTAATTTAAAACTCGAAATCGCTATTCGAAAATTCCGCGTCCGTAAAGTACATAAATCATTCGTTGGTCAATGCATTAATTTCTATAATAAATTACCTGACGTACCCTTCCAGCACTTAAAATTACTTGAAAAAGTCGTTAATGTCTAAAGCGTATTATAGGATCGAGGACTATCTAATAGAAAAATGCTTGGCCTAAACCCGAAACTTAATCAATAATAAAAAAAAAAACATATTCAAAAGCGTTATCTTGTGTAGGGGACACCGTTGATGTAGGAAAACATATCAATCTTATGTCGCCGTCTTGCACCGTCTTATATAAACATAAGTAGGTGTTCTTTTTTCCTTTTCTTTCTCTATCTATTGGTGTGTTTTCCTGCAGAAACTACGCAGGTTATTTGATATATTTCATAATTTACTATTTATAGATTTATATAATGCTAGACTCAGTAGTACCATTGTAATTATAAATATATTTAAAAAAATGACTG
The DNA here is from genome assembly GCA_927399475.2 of Acleris emargana. Taxonomy (NCBI): domain Eukaryota; kingdom Metazoa; phylum Arthropoda; class Insecta; order Lepidoptera; family Tortricidae; genus Acleris; species Acleris emargana. The sequence goes on along the minus strand of OV656835.1, from coordinate 52,366,402 downwards.
ACCGCTGAGTTTCTTGCGGCGTTTCTTCTCAGCAGTGGTCTCCTCTTGTGAAGCCGTGACGTGTAAAAGTGCCCGTGCGGCCTACTTACTGAATAAATGTCTTTATCTTTTATCTTTAAATAACGGTAATTTCCATAGTTTAATGTTTATCTGATTTTAATGGTAAAGGTAATATAGACGATATTTGATCAAATATTATTTATAGTAGTGAACGGTATCTAGCTACATCATAATCTACCTCTTTTTTACTGGCCAAGGTGCGTTTACCATTTTTCTGCTCGACGGAACCGGAAAGTGGCAACTTCGTTTAGCGCAGCGGCCAGGGAGTTGCCACATTCCGGCCGGAGGGCTGGAAAAATCATTACATGTCAAATTTTAAGTAATCGTACACTCTTTAATGAAGTAGAGCAACATTCTCGTGCGTTTCTTACCGAGTTAATGCAGGGGGGGGAGCGCCACTTCCAAAGCCATAGGTATGATAAAAGCTTAAATGTCGCAAAGGGAGACCACATCCTTAATGACACTGGAAGTCTGCGCTTCCTAGTAAAAACTACAATAGCACTCTTGGAGGGTGACAAAGCTAGTCCATGGGTCTCTAACCACATACCTAACGAGTCTAGTGCATTCTGAACAAAATTAGCAGCATCTTTAATGTTTCTATTCTGTGTATAAATAACTATATCATCCGCATATTGCAGTATAGTACAGTGTGTCGATTAATGGACTGGTCGAGGTCATATGTATATATGCTATATAATAAAGGACTCAAGACTGACCCTTAACCCTGAATGTAATCCTTTCCAGACCAAACCCTTCAAATCCTCACTTGAATTTATACGTAAGCATATCTCTCTGCCAGACATAAGATTTTTAATAAAACAGACTACTTTCTCAGGAATACTCATCTGGCGCAATTTGCTGCAGAGTACTGAGAGCAGTACATTGTCGTATGCAGCAAAAATATCCAAAAAGCAGCAACAACAGAGTAGCTTTGGGAAAACGCAATCCTTACATCAGTGGATAAAAGACAATGACTGTCAGTTACACTTCTACCTTTTCTGAAACCAAATTGGTTTATTGCAAGGGCACCTGAATTTTCAAAAACCATTCCAATCTATTATTCAATAGGTGTTCCACAATCTTGTATAGAACGGATGACAGAGCTATTGGGCAGTAAGAAGAGTGATCTTCTGGGTCCTTTCCTGGCTTTAAAATAGGTATTATAATTTGTGATTTCCATGATGGAGGGATATCGATTTGTTAGATGACTTTCCCAAACGCATTTTTTCTTTGAAGATAATTTTATTTTCGCGTTTTTTCCCGAAAGTGATAATTAAAAGTCGCTTTTCCGGAGGTTTATTTTCACATGCGTGTTTTTACCCTTGCGAGTTTTATCCAGTTGCGTCATTTCCTAGCATTATATATTCACAGGTAGTGTGTTACCCACTCCGAAAATTAAATTAGACAGAGTCGACGGAGCTCCGCTGTCGCGGAGCTCCTATTTAAAGATTATTTGGCCCTCCGGGCCTGCTGCAAAGCTAACATAACCTAAACCTACCTACATTTTTTATTTCTTATTAATTAAATAGGTGCAGTTTACTATAATATAACTAGTTAGTACCTATGCTTTATTGATTGAATTCACCTACCAGCAGTTATTTTCACTTTTCTATCACTTTAAACATCCCTAAAAGTTGCTTCCTTTGTCACTCAATACTTAACCTATTTCACATATCATAAATTTTAATATCATAGTCTATCAGTATCATGTCGCAGTCCGAGGTCATGAAGGGATCTATTTGCGAGTTATCCCAAATGTTCACTGCTAAAATGGAGGAGTTCCAGAGCAGCCTGGACAGAGCTGGGTCATCCAACCCTACAGTGGCATCAATAGCGGCTGACTTCACAAACTTCAAAAACTTTATATTGAAGACGCTGGGCATTCTTCAGAAGCAAATGGAGGCGCTGACTCGGCATACTGACATGCTGGAGATGCGTTCACGACATAAGATGCTTCTTATACATGGCATACCTGAGGCTGATTCAGAGGACACTTTGAAAGTTGTTACGGATACGTTGAGACCCTTCAGGGTTGAGATTGGCTCTAACGAGTTCAGTCGCTGTCACCGTTCAGGCCGGCCTCTTAGTGGTAAGTCGAGAGCAATCTTAATTAAGTTCCGTGATGCTGCCAACCGTGACAAGGTGTGGTTTGGCAAGACAGCGTTAAAGAGCTCGGGTGTTACGGTGTCCGAGTTCCTTACGAAGCCGCGTCACGTTGCGTTCATGGCCGCTCGTGACCGCTTTGGTATGCGGAGCTGCTGGACGCGGGACGGAGTCGTGCACATCCTCGGGTCAGACGGTACGCATCATCGTGTTGTCTCGGTTGCTGAGGTGAAGGCGATACGAGTCGTACCGGCTGTCTCTGGCGTTTTGACTCCTCGTGCCGGAGCCGGTGATAGTGGCCAGCCTTCGCAGCTTCCAGGGAAGAAGTCAAAGAGAGTGATCAGCAAACCCACGGTCTTTTAAGTTCAGTGAATGTGTACAACTTGAAATTTAGGAATAGTTGTTTTGTTCGCTGCTTATCTTCTTAGTTTCGAGTCACTTTGACTTTGCTATGTAATAGATTATTCTGTAGTTACCTCTGAATTTAGCTGTATAATAACTACTTAATTTGAATTGTAACTCATAACATGAACTTCTCTTTTACCGTCTTTGTTAAAATTCTCATTATTTCTGTCACTGCCGTGCCGGCCGACTGACGGTTCTTTGTTTACTAGTTGACAGTGCCAGTTGATTTGTTCTTTTTTCTTTTTTTTTTGCGTTCCGATTTAGGCATGTTTTCGTTTATTGGAATTTTATCCTTAGTAATTTATTGTATGAAGTTGTTATGTTGCTTTAACACTGCTGGTAGGTAGTGTTATCATTTTATTAAATTTGTTAGTGTTTTTATATTTATATAGGTATATAATTATATTTGTGATATTTATTTATGTCTATTGACAGTAGTGATAGTAATTCTAATATTTTTTTGTCTCTCTCCTCTGATAGTGTGAGTAATGACTCCGATGACAGTTTTCATAGCCTACCTCCTTCTTTACACGACTTGCTCGATGCTCAGTTTTCTGATGAACCTAAAAGCTTGAACATAGTTCACATAAACGCTCAAAGTATCCCCGCCCACTTCAACGACCTGCTACTTAGTTTTGATGTCAATAACGTGCATGCAGTGCTTGTTTCGGAGTCCTGGTTAAAGCCGTGTTTACCTTCCTCTTCCTACTCTTTGCCAGGTTTCACTTTAATTCGCAATGACCGGATTGGAAGAGGTGGCGGTGGGGTTGCGATTTACCTCCGCTCTCATATTCCCTTTTCTATAATTAGCATATCACCACAATCTTCTTCTTCGGACGCCGCGGAGTATTTGTTTCTTGATTTGACTTTAGCTCACTCTAAATTGCTTCTAGGAGTTTTTTATTCTCCCTCCCTTAAAATTAATTATTTTGATGCTTACGAAAAACTCCTTGAAGATATTATGCCCCCCTATAATCACCATATTATTATGGGTGATTTTAATACTTGCCTATTTAAAGGCGATTCCCGCTCTAAATCTCTTAGATCTTTAGTCAATGCCTGCAACCTAAGCATTCTTCTCTCCAATGCCACCCACCGTTTTCCAAACTGCTCTCCATCGCTTCTCGATCTTATTTTGACTTCCTCTCCTGCTCATGTTATTAAGCATGGTCAATACTCTGCGGACGCTTTCTCTTATCATGATTTAATTTTTCTTTCCTATAAAATCCGGCCTCCTAAAGCTAAACCTAGAATTCTTTTTCAGCGCAATTTTAGTCGGATTGATGTGGATAAGCTTCTCGAGGATGCGATTAATATTGACTGGAGTGTGATTGATAGGGCTGATTCGGTGGATGATAAAATTTCCTTGTTCAACTCTCTTCTGACTCAGCTCTATGACATTCATGCTCCAGTAAGACCCATTAAGATTAAGCATCTACCTGCTCCTTGGCTGTCTGAGGATATAAGAGTATTAATAAGAAAGAAGAACTTTGCCAAAGCTAGGTATAAAGCTGACCCATCGGACTTAAACAAGGCTAGGTACAATAAGCTGCGCAATCGTTGTGGCACGGTTTGTCGAGACGCACAAAGTCGCCACGTTCATAAATCAGTAGAAAATGGCGATCCGGCCAAAGTATGGAAATTTCTCAAGTCATTTGAGATTAGGAGTTGGGAAATCTCAGCATAATTCCTCTTCCATAGATTTAGATTTCGATAAGCTCATAAAGCACTTCTCATCTTCTGCTTGTTTTAATGGCCCTATTAAGGACGAGACCTTAAAGTATCTTTCTACTATCCCAACTCCTGACACTTCTCCTTTCTCTTTCACTCAATTATCCGACAGTGATGTTAAGAAGAGCGTACAATCCATAACGTCAAATGCTGTTGGGGCAGATTGCGTTAGCCTTAATATGATCCTCCCTCTAATTGACCTACTAATCCCTTTTATTACAAGCATTCTTAACACTTCAATCTCGTCCAGCGTATTTCCTTTGTTATGGAAGGATGCTGATGTTGTCCCCTTACCTAAAAAACCTCATCCTTCTTCTTTTTCTGACTATCGTCCTATTTCCATTCTACCTTTCCTATCCAAAGTTCTGGAACGTCTTGTGCATCAGCAGTTTTCCTCTTACTTGACCAGGAATGACCTTCTTAATCCCTTTCAATCTGGCTTCCGCCCCGGTCATAGTACGGCTACCGCTCTCGTTAAAATCACAGACGATATTCGGTTGGGATTTGACAACAGAAGGTTAACCGTATTAACATTACTGGATTTCAGCAATGCATTTAATGCTGTTGATTTTGACATCTTGCTTGGAATTTTACGCTCTCTTAACATATCTCCTGCTGTAGTTGAATGGTTTCGTAGTTATTTGGTAGGTCGTCGGCAGCGTTTAAAGGTTGAGGCTTCCCGATCTTCGTGGTGCAGTACGCTCGCCGGCGTTCCGCAGGGTGGCGTGCTGTCTCCTCTTCTTTTTTCTGTCTTCATCAACTCTATCACACATGGCCTTCTCTCATCCTTTCACCTTTATGCTAACGATCTACAAATTTACTCTCAGGGCGCACTGGGCGAACTCGACTCTGTAATATATTCCATGAACAACGATTTAGCTCGTATCTTGCGGTGGAGTAACGATTTTGGTTTGAGAGTCAATCCTTCTAAAACTCAATGTATTATTATTGGCAGTCCTAAATTTTTATCCAGGGTTGACTTTGCAAGTCTCCCGCCAGTTTATTTCGATGAGGTCCTAATTCCTTTTTCACATCAAGTCAAAAACCTGGGTGTCATTATGGACCGTACCTTGTCGTGGGTTCCTCAAGTTAACGAGATTAGCAGGAAGATGTTTGCATCAGTGTGGTCTCTTCGGCGGCTTCGTAACTTTCTCCCTCTCGCGACTAGAATTGCGCTTGCTCAGTCATTACTGCTCCCTATTTTAGACTATGCTGATGTGTGTTTTTTAGATCTTACCGAGGATCAGCTTAACAAGCTTGACCGTCTTCAGAATTTATGCATTCGGTTCATATTTGGTTTACGCAAATATGACCACGTCTCTAAATTTCGTTCACAACTCAAGTGGCTTCCGATCCGTTTTCGCCGGTCCTTTCATATTGTTAATCTTCTCTACTGTGTTCTGTTCATCCCTGCTACCCCCCGTTACCTCAAAGAGCGCTTTAACTTTTTTACGTCAGTTCGTTGCTCCCAAAACTGTATCTTAACTGTACCGTCCTCTTCATCTAAATTCTACAACAATTCCTTTACATTTCAGGCTGTCCGACTGTGGAACTCCCTCCCTGTGGAGTTGCGGTGGGCTAAATCTTTACCAATCTTTAAAAAACTTCTTCATGAGCACTTCATGTCTCAGGCATAATTGTATTGTCTTGGTCAATTTCTCTCACTACTTCTAAAAGTAGAATTTCTGTCATATGACTGTTATTTTTATTATTTCTCTGATGTGGATGTATTGATATTTATGTATTTATGTATGTATTTATTTATAATTATCTGTTTATTTATGCAAGGCATATGTATTTATTTGTATATGTATATACTTATTTAGTTCTTTATTTAATTTTTGTTAAGTGACCGTTTCTTTGTTAATTTTTTAGTTATTTTTGAATTCACGTTTAATTACAAGCAACTATCTTGTTATTGCTCTTGTTAAGTCTGCTCCACCTACTGTATGAAGTTTATTAATTTGACACCTTATCCCTACTAAGGTTGTCTGGAAGAGATCGCTAATCAGCGATAAGACCGCCTGTTGTTTACCTGTATTATTTTTAATTGTGTTCCATCTCTGTTAGTTATGTTTTTGTTTGGTGTACAATAAAGTGTTTTGTATTGTATTGTATTGTATTGTATTACGATGTAATTCGTTTTGGGAAAGAGAGAGACTGGGATAGAAATCGATCGGGAAAAAATGCGACTGGGAAATAAGTCGACCGTGTACAAAAGCGACGGTAGTAAAATCGACTGGGGAAAAACAAAATTGGGTTTGAACATAAATGCGATAAGAAATATCGCTTCTCAGAAATAATGATTATGTGAAATTTATCTAACAAGTCGTTTGAGTGACACGTAAGAACAGATAATACCTAATAGTATTTTACGGGCTGCCGTTTAATATGTTGTGCAAAGTTACCGTGGGATGACTATAACTCGAGAACTATTCGTCCGATTTCATTTCTGTTTTTCAAGCCAGGGATCGGGTACCTGTATTTTTCTTTAAACCGGTTTTGGCAATACACCTAAAACGGAAGGAATATCGTTCTTGGTTTCAGTTACTGGTATTTAAAACGGGTGACGGGTAAACTATTTTTTAACAAACTTCCTTCCTGTTGAACCAAATTAACCGGTTTTTTACGACAGAGATACTATGATTCGTTGCTACACCGGTCTCTTGGCCAAATATAATATGCTGTCTCTGAAGGACCGACGAGCCGTTGCTGACGCAGTAATGCTGCGCAACATTTGCGTGGCCGACATTGATTGCCCACAGTTGCTCGCAGCATTTCGGTTTCGCACTCCACGAAGATCGACCAGGTCTAAACATTTATTCGCTTTGCCAAACATACAATCCAATGCAGGTAAACGCGCTCCTATATATAGACTTTGCGACCACCACAACCGATTTCTTTCTGATGTAGACTTATTTTCCTGTTCCCGCGCCTCATTCAAGGCTGCTGTTATAAAACTATACAAAACAAAAAAGATATAATAAATTATTGTTAATGCTAACTACTTAATGAAAGTGTAGTCAAAAATGTGCATTTTTAAGTTGTATTTTAAAGATAAAGATAAAGATAAAGACATTTATTCAGTAAGTAGGCCGCCCGGGCACTTTTACACGTCAAGAATCTACCAGCGCTTCACAAGAGGAGACCACTGCTGAGAAGAAGCGCCGCAAGAAACTCAGCAGTCTAGCATTATATAAATCTATAAATAGCAAATTAAAAAATATTTCAAATATTTCAAATATCCTGCGTAGTTTCCGCAGGAAAACACACCAAAATCTTAAGATAGAAAGAGAGAAAAGGAAAAAAAAACTCCTACGTATGTGTATATGACGGTGCAAGATGACCACATAAGATTGATATGTTTTCCTACATCAACGGTGTCCCCCAGACAAGATAAAGCTTTTGAATTTGAAAAAAAATAAAATAAATATATTATTGATTAAGTTTCGGGTTTAGGCCAAGCATTTTTGTCTATTATATAGTCCTCGATCCTATAATACGCTTTAGACATTAACGACTTTTTCAAGTAATTTTTGAGTGCTGGAAAGGGTAACTTTAATACTACCTCAGGTAATTTATTATAGAAATGAATGCATTGACCAACAAATGATTTATGTACTTTACGGACGCGGAATTTTCGAATAGCTATTTTATTTTTATTTCTAGTATTTAAATTATGTATATCAGATTTTTTTGTGAAAGAATCCAAAATTTTTATAACATAAATAATATTCTCATAAATAAATTGTGACGCTACAGTTAAGATATTAATTTCCTTAAAAAGATCTCTTAAGGAGTCACGGGAATTTAAGTTGTAAATAGAACGAATGGCCCTTTTTTGTAACACAAATAATAGTTTGTATGTCAGCTGCCTTACCCCAAACCAGAATACCGTACGACATAACACTATGGAAATAACTATAATAAACTAAGCGAGCTGTCTCAACATTGGTTAGTTGTCTAATTTTCCTAACTGCGTAAGCTGCCGAACTTAGTTTACCTGCCAGTACAGCTATATGGGGACTCCATTGCAAATTTTTATCTATTGTTATGCCTAGGAAAACTGCATTATCTACGATTTGCAAACACTCGTCATTTAGAAAAATACTAGAATCTAACGGTTTAACATTAGGCAAAGCGAATCTAACACATTTAGTTTTCTTAGCATTTAGTAGCAAATTGTTGCTAGTAAACCAATTAAGTACTTTAACTAGTGTGGAGTTTATGCTACTGTAGTCTATGGATTTTCTGTCTACCTTGAAAATTAGTGAAGTATCATCAGCATAAAGTACAATATCACAAAGTTTATCTACTGATGGTGGCAAGTCATTTATGTAAACCAAAAATAGAAAAGGACCTAAAATAGAGCCTTGAGGCACACCTATTTTCACTGTAGCTCCATCAGATTGTGTTTTGTTTACAACAACTGTTTGAGTTCTATCACTGAGATAAGAAGACATAAGACTTATAGCTTTATTAGACAATCCATAATGTTCTAATTTTAAAATAAGGGTTTTCTTTTTTCTCCTATGTTCTCAGTGAGATATGTTTAGGGGAACATCCTAAACTATTCTGTACGAGTTACGCATATTCTACCTGTACTGTTACTTCACTTGTATGTTTCTGTTTTTATCTCCGAATAAATAAAATAAAATAAAATAAATTCCTTCTTTTTCACTTACACGTAAAATATCTAGATAGTTTAAGTATGTTGTTGGTACCTACCATCTTACTCGGCACGATATTTTAGGTATACAGGGTGTTTGGCAGATGGATGGACATACGTATATAGGGGATAGGTAGGGCGATCTGCTACGCACTACGCGGTCCACTAAAAAAAAATCACCTAGAAACTTTTTTTTTTAATATTCGTTTTTCAAAATTTAAAACCTCAATAACTTTTTTATTTATGATAAAATGGGCAAAAAAAAAACTTTTTTTTATCTGGGCTAATACTAGAATCTTACAAATTTAATATTTGGGGCACACGATAGCTAAAAAAATTACGGGCCCTCAAACCACAAAAGGAGGTAAAAAGAAATCTGAACAGCCAACTTTGCATTTAAAGTCATCTTCATTGTCACTGTCAGAAGATTCGAATAAACAAAAATTCGAACAAATTAAAATCTCCAATGGCCGATTAAAAGATGTCTGACTTTGTACTTTTGATTTATTCTATTTACTGATTTATTGTACACACTTGACACTGCCGAAATCACTGCGGTTGACCGCCATTATTATAAAAAGAAGAAGACGAAATCTGCGATATTTTCTTCTTGTTCAGTACAGTCACAGTTCGACAGTCTGCACGCTCTTGTGCACTTTAATTTGCCGACCATACATGTACACGCCATCGTGTTTGTCGACTTTGAACTAACACTGTTTCAAGTAGGTTCCAGTTATTCACTTGAGCGTCTTCATCTAGCAGCCATCCGTCGTCGTCGTCGAGTCGTCGAGTTTCGGAAAATTGGCCCGCTCTTACGCCTCTACTCTTTTGTGCCTCGATGTTACTTACAATTACGTAGCTAACGTTTAAACGGCAAATAAATAGGGCATGGCCATGATGAAAATGATGATTTAATCGTGTAGGCCATGAAACAAATACGTATATTATAATTTTAGAACTAATGTTAATGTAGGATCGTACCGTTTTTGTTGTAGGTATTAAGTATTTATTTCAATTGCTTAATTTTATTTATTTATTGTTCCAAAAAATCCTAGTGTACTTTCGCAACTAGTTACTTAACAATTATGAGAGAAATAGTTCACATTCAAGTCGGACGATGCGGTAACCAAATAGGATATAAGGTTAGCTATTATTATTGGATGTAGGATATAGGTACTGTGTCTTTATCATTTGTAAAATATACCGGGGCTCTTTTTACGATGGCTTATGTCTATGGGTATCAGATACCGAATACCATCAGGTGACTGACATACGCTCAACATCAAGTAAGTACGCTTGTTCATAATCTCCATATCATGACAAAATAAAGGGCTGTGGCTCGTTTATAGTTGCACTTGAATCCTAATAAACCAAGTAACTTTTAAGTTGGAAAACTGCTTAGGCACAGTATATAAATAGTTATTAATGCAGAAAATAACTACGTACCTACCTACAAATGACGACAGCCCACTATATTTATGATTGTCCATGATTGTTTCATTTTTGTCTCAGGAAACTACTACTACTAGTGAAGTTGTCTTTATCTTTATCTTTAACCTGCAATAAAATAAGCCAACAGTAATTAAAATATCCGTATTCTGTACAATTCCAAAATACGGGTTCCATGGATGTTGCTTACTTAATCTCATCTGTCAAGGTGTTTCGGCAGCAGAAGCCTTGACAGACTTATATATTCCTGATATGAGGGTTCATACCTATCGACTGGAATTGGTTTCATTCTGGTATCAGATGGGTATTTTTAGGGGTCCCGATGGTCACCTTTGAGAACGAACCAGCACAAGCGGGGTTAAGGAAACAATTTATCGATTAAGGGATCCGTTTGTGAAATATTAATATTTAAAGTGTTAATTTTCAAGAGTCAAGTGTCCCCGTGAAAATCTGAAAAATATCTCAAATGAAAGCACATAGACTTGATTGGTTCCTGAGATACAGGCGACTAAAGTGTTTATACCTAGGTACTAATACTACTAATATCACCTGAGACAGCACAAATAACTTTAAATAGAGAATTAGATCGAATTCGGCTTCGGAACCCTACACTGAGCATGGTAAAACCTGCTTTTCCCTTTTTTTGGATGCTCTGGTTAAAATCTGTTTTTACAGGATTTCCTGCTCAACTATGCATGATATTTTAATTTTATATTCATTGTTTCTTGCGGCGTTTCTTCTCAGCAGTGGTCTCGTCTTGGATAGTGCTGTTAGATGTTTGACGTGTAAAAGTCCCTTTGTGGCCTACTTACTGAATAAACATGTCTTATCTTTCTTTTTATCTTTTTAACTAGTCGATTCCTTCAGCAGAGACCAAAGCAGGTTCAAGGACAAGCAATAATTATATTTTTATTTTATTTCAGTTCTGGGAGGTGATAAGTGACGAGCATGGTATTGAGCCATCTGGAGAGTATCACGGTGACTCGGACCTTCAGCTGGAACGTCTTAATGTTTATTACAACGAGGGAGCATGCATGAGATACGTCCCCCGTGCAGTTTTAATTGATCTCGAACCTGGAACTATGGACTCTTTAAGATCTGAACCATACGGAGGGTTATTTCGCCCTGATAATATTGTGTTCGGTCAAGGTGGAGCAGGCAATAATTGGGCTAAAGGTCATTTCACTGAAGGTGCCGATTTGCTAGAGTCAACTCTCGATGTTATTAGGAAAGAAGCAGAAGGTTGTGATTGCCTACAAGGCTTTCAACTTATTCAATCTATCGGTGGTGGGACTGGTTCGGGAATGGGAACTTTAGTGTTGTCTAGTTTACGTGAAGAGTATCCAGACAGAATTATTGTTACTTTTTCAGTAGTGCCAAGCCCGAAAGTATCTGATACTGTAGTGGAACCTTACAACGCAACCCTTTCGCTCAATCAGTTAATAGAAAATACAGATCAGACTTATTGTATAGATAATGAAGCGTTGTATGATATTTGCTTCAGAACATTAAAATTGAAGACTCCGACATATGGTGACCTAAATCATTTGGTATCGGCAACAATGTCTGGAGTGACGACGTGCCTGCGTTTCCCGGGCCAGCTGAATGCCGACCTACGCAAGCTGGCGGTAAACATGGTGCCGTTCCCGCGGCTCCACTTCTTTATGCCTGGCTTTGCACCGCTGACGTCGCGTGGTAGCCATCGATACCGCGCGCTCTCCGTGCCGGAGCTGACGCAACAGATGTTCGATTCTAAGAACATGATGGCGGCGTGCGACCCGCGACACGGCCGGTACCTCACTGTCGCCGCAATCTTTCGCGGCCGGATGTCCATGAAAGAAGTGGATGAACAGATGCTTAACATACAAAACAAAAATAAGCACTACTTTGTTGAATGGATACCGAATAATGTAAAAACTGCGGTCTGCGACATACCACCGAGAGGTCTTAAAATGTCTTCCACTTTCATTGGCAACACTACGGCCATTCAGGAATTATTTAAAAGAATTTCTGAGCAATTTGCGTCAATGTTCAGGCGAAAAGCATTCCTTCATTGGTATACGGGCGAAGGCATGGACGAAGCAGATTTTACTGAGGCAGACAACAATTTGAGTGATCTTATATCAGAATATCAGCAGTACCAAGATGCTACAGCTGGTGATGACGAATTGGAAGGTGAAAATGAATTAATAACTAAATACGAAGACGAATAGTAGAGGATTTTTTGCTTTGCGATTTAATTGTCCATGCAGTATAATAAAATATCACTTACAGAATCTGTAATTTTATTCGTATCATTCGTAAGATGTTAAGTGGCAAAGTTTAACCCGACTGCCTAAGAACGCAGTATAGAATCTGTCGTGCCGTGGAGGGTGGGAGTGTACGTATGTACTGTGAAGGTTGAAGACCTTCACGTCGCGTCTATGGCCCTATATTTTATATTGGGAACGACTGAGAAGAACATATTATGGTCATCATTCATCATGGTCTTGTACATCAGAACCTCTCAAACACAGAGTACTTAATCACTACGTTTCAACAGTCGGCACTCTCGAACCGAATTATGAACTTACTTTGTGCCAACCCACAAATACTAACAACCACCGATTATAAAGAGTATGTCAAAAAAATAAACTCTAGGGCTTGACACTTCCATTCTGACTGTTTATCGATATCGATAAACGTGCGATACGTGCTGCGGTGGTTCACTATACCAGTAAATTTTGAGTATTATTAAAATAAAAATATAAGTGGTAGGAATGCTTCACTTTATTACCGCACTCAATTAAACCGTCACAAACAATTATCGCACAATAAACTTCGAAAACTTAGATGATAGCTCGGTTCTCTAGTTCGCACTGTTTGTAGTCAAAGTAAATAGACCTCTGTAACAAAAAGTCTATTATAAGTAGCTTAAAGGTCTACCAGAATCTCATAAAAAATTTAAAAGTAGAAAGAAAATGATTTTGATATGGCAATGTTGTCAGTCTTGTCACTTGTCAATTCAAATTTCGCGGAACGTAAAGGTTTGTTTATTTTTACCGATATAAAGTGCTTATATTCGAGAAATGTCTAAAAAATCATTACGATCGCAAACCAGAAATATTGTTTACCATGTTTACAATAAAATATGTGAGAAAGGAGTGGTTAGTGAAACACAATCTGCTATTTTTAATCGTGTTTCTCAATTGACCGGTTAGCGTAGCCAAGTAATATTTTTATTAAGTTACGTAGATAGACGATGTTACTTATTTATATTAATTTTGTGTCATATAATTACAGGAGTATCTAGTTCCACGGTAAGTCGAATAGTGGTAGAAGGCACGACGCATGATGGTGTATTTTCAATACCTGGAAAAAATAGGAAAGAAGGATGTAAAATAATTAATTTCGATCATTTCGATTTAGAATTAATTAGGAATAGAATAAAATAATTGTACACTGTTCGGAAATAAATGCCAACAGTCTCAAAACTATTTAAAGTTTTGCAAGAGGACATTGATTTTAAAGGAGGAAGACAGTCTTTAAGGGGCATACTTACAAAAATTGGTTTCGAATATGTGAAATGCCAAGGGGTATTTGTTAGGTCACCTCCTCGAGTGCGGCGGGATTGGCAGTCTTTTAGGATCCGTCCGAACGGAACGCGAATCCCTAACCGCCGGTATATCCTGGGCAACAGCCAGTAATTCTCCCCAAGGGGTCTCACTGGCTGTTGGCGAAGAACCTCCCCAACCACCGGAGTTCTGTCCGAAGAGGCTCCACCAGCGACCTTGTAGCAACTGGACTGGACTGGTAGGTCATGACCTGTGGGCGTGTCAGACCGGCCTCTTCCCCGTGAAGAGTGCAAAGCCCACCTACGTCGTAGTGCCGTGCGTAGTTGAGCGTCGTAGGAGGGGATAATGGAGTCCTGGAGGGTTGAGCCTACCACAGATCGGGTTGTAGTTATCTTGTGGAGGCAACACGCCCTCTTTGGTCCAGCAATCCTTCAAGACGACAGCCTCAGGAACTAGCCAGCCTGGGGTAACCGGCAAAGGCGCCCCTTAAGGGTGGTCAGCGAGGGTTACGGGATCATGAGGTGCGCAGCCAGCGGAGCGCGAATTCTACGGCGAGTACGGGCCAAAACCTCGGCCTGACAACTGTAGTCCTTCTCGCACCGTGCAGGCTCGCTGCATCGCGGATCCTGGACCCTATACTCTCCACGGTAGGTCCTGGTGCTCGAATGAGCATCCCCATCTGCGGGCTCCCAGGAGGGTGGGACGCCGAGGAGAATGAAACCTTTTTAACCAAAATGCGATGCAAACTACGCAAACTGTTTAACAGAGCGAGCAACACAAGGAAGGTAACAGACTGGGACGCCTACAAGCGGATCCAGCTACAGTATAAAAAACGGATCCGTGAGAGGAAACGTGATTGCTGGAGAACCTTCTGCACTAACATTGAATCAAACACTCAGGCAGCCAGGATAAAAGCCATCTTATCCAGCGAACCGAATCGGAACCTAGGCTCACTGAAAAAACCAGACAACAACTACACAACCACAAATAGTGAGATGTGCGAGTTGTTGCTTGATACACACTTCCCAGGATGTACAGTTACGGAAGACTCGACATGGGAAGACACGACCCAGCAGACTTTTGAACAAGCAGCTGTTGAGGCCGTCAATACTGCCCAAAGAATAGTAACACTAGAGAAAGTGTCATGGGCAATCAACAGCTTCTCGACATTTAAAGCGGCAGGCCTAGATGGCATATTTCCGGGACTCTTACAATGGTGCCACGATACTGTGGCACCCCACCTAGTCAAGATTTACCAAGCATGTCTCTGGCACCGCTATGTCCCCACAAAATGGAGAGAAGTTAAAGTGGTATGTATTAGTGATTATACGCAGCCCAAATCATATAGACCAATAAGCCTTACGTCATTCCTACTGAAAACTCTGGAACGACTCTGTGACCGAGATCTCAGAGACGGGGCTCTGGCGCATTATCCTCTTCATCACCAACAGCATGCCTACTGTTCAGGTAAATCAACAGAATCAGCACTACACAGCGTCATTTCACCTATAGAAAATGCACTATCAACACAATAATCAGCTCTTGCAACCTTCATCGACATCGAGGGGGCTTTTGACAAGACGCAATTCAACAGCATAAGCCACGCCCTACTTAGCCATGGCGCCGACCAAACCGTCTCGGGATGGATCGACAACATGCTTAGACAAAGGGCGGTACAGGTAACAGTCAATAGCACCACACGAGCCATTGTATCGAAAGGCTGTCCGCAGGGAGGAGTCGTCTCACCGCTCCTGTGGAACCTCGTGGTGGATGACCTAATCCGCTCACTAAACGAGGCTGGCTTCTACACTGTAGGCTATGCAGACGATGTAGCTATCCTCGTAAGGGGAAAGTTTGAGTCAGTCCTATGCGACCTCATGCAGGGGGCTCTCAAAATCGTCGAACGATGGTGCTCCGAACATGGTTTGTCAGTAAATCCATCAAAAACCGAACTAGTACTTTTCACAAAGAAACGGTTCATTAATAACCTAAGCTTACCGAAACTCCTAGGCACGACCTTGACTCTCTCCAAAGAGGTCAAGTATTTAGGAGTCATCCTGGATGACAAACTACTATGGAACAAACACTTAGATAACAAACTAGAAAAGGCCCGTGTCATATTCTTGCAGTGTAAAAGGTTACTTAGCAGAACCTGGGGTATACACCCAAAAATTGCCATGTGGCTATACACGGCAGTGATCAGACCTGTTATCACCTATGGTGCTGTGGTCTGGTGGCCCAGAACTAAACTGACCACAGCCAAGAATAAACTGCAACAATTTCAAAGACTAGCTTGCGTAGTTATTACAGGTTGCATGAAAACTACACCCACAGCGGCGCTGGAGATACTGCTGGGTCTACCGCCCCTAAACCTTTTCATCCAACAGGAGGCAGCGGTAGCAGCCATCAGATTAAAATCCC
Organism: Acleris emargana; assembly: GCA_927399475.2. Taxonomy (NCBI): domain Eukaryota; kingdom Metazoa; phylum Arthropoda; class Insecta; order Lepidoptera; family Tortricidae; genus Acleris; species Acleris emargana. The sequence continues at coordinate 52,350,010 of OV656835.1, read as the reverse complement.
TCAACCTCTGGGGTGTTACAAACGGGACCCATACCGAAGTCCTTCAGGAAGCAATCACATATCAACCTCTGATAGCTGCTCCTAATGACAAGGTACCCAAACAACACAACTTCAACAAAAGCTACACCATCCAGCTTGCTGAGGAACCCACTGACCAGTCCAGTATACATGAACTACGCATCTATACGGATGGATCAAAGACGGAAAAGGGAACAGGTGCAGGAGTGTACTCACCCGAAATTAACATCAACATATCAACAGCCTTAGGCGAATACAGCTCCATCTACCAATGTGAATGTACTGCCATACTACAGGCTGCCAAGGCAGTGGCTAGGCGGGGTATCAAAGACCAAAAGATACGAATTGTTTCCGACAGCGCTGCGGTACTACGAGCCCTAGACAACAAAATAATACAATCCGGGCTCATACTAGAGTGCCACTCAGCATTGGAATTGATAGGTTTAAATAACCAACTCACGCTACAATGGATAAAGGGGCACAGTGGATCTCTAGGTAACGATGCAGCTGACCGGCTGGCTAGGAGAGGATCGGACCGCCCAGCGGTCGGTCCCGCTCCAATGCTTCCATTAGCATTTAACCAGCTAAGATCATGGTTACGTCACAGAACACTCGAACAACTTCCAATCAATGGGCAAATACCAGTACATGTAGACAATCAAGGGAAACTGTGCCACACCCGGACGCGCGTCTAACAAAGCGTCTCCTATCACTAGATAGACATGCCCTACGAATAATTGTAGGAAACATTACTGGACATTGCTCGCTTAACAAACATTTGTATGTTCTAGGTATGACCGACAGCCCCCTATGCAGGGGATGCCTGTCGGCCGACGAAACAGCCCCCCACGTAATCCTGGAATGCGTAGGTGTAGCCGCTCAACAAACTGAAATCCTCAAGACACCGAGGTCACTCCGAGAAGCCTGTGGAGATACCAGGAGGATCCTGCGCTTCTGGTCGGAGTTAGGCTGGCTAGACTACTAGCTGGTACCCCTACGCACAATGGCCCGACATACACGGGCTAAGTGCGGAAAAAGGAGTCCATCACCATAACCATATGTGAAATGCCAGTCGAAAAGGACAATTTTGATGGAACGCCATGATATAAAAATTCAAAGACACAAATTCTTAGAGCGTATGAAGCAAAACCGTGATACTGTTTTGCTTCATGCCTTAAAGTTGCAATCACTTTAGTTTCCAAAAGGGCCGTAAAATTATCTCTTTAGCCACTATTGGTGATACACTACTCTATTATACTAGTCATTTGGAATTAAAAGTTCCAAATAAGGGTATGTTCCCACTTATATATAAAAGTGGCTTATAAGTTACTTTAGGGCCTTATATATCACTATTGCTTCTTATTCAGTGACAATTACAACCTGCATGCAACTTTAAGTAGCAAAATCGACTTTACCCAACTATAAGTAATAAAGTAGAAACAAAAAACGTTCCTAAGCAACTATAAGTGACAGGATGAACTCGTATACAAGTTTGAGTTGTGTTTAAAGCTATAAGTGTAGTCAAACACTGTTAAACCACTCATTTGGAACATAAAGCTATAAGATAAGCTGCAAAATTCACTAATGTGCTGCTTGGGTTGCCACGTACGCTTCCCATAAAAGTTATTCATTTTAGGCAAAACATATTTGGGCAAACGTTCCAAAATTCTAAGATGTTGTGGCCTGGAGGTCTTCTTAAGGTCATTTAAGTTACTAATTTCTTCACTAACATTTCAAAAAAAAAGCATTATTGTTTTTTTGCGTTTATAATAGCTGGTTAAAAATTAGACTACCCGTATTTCTTGGTTTTTCTTTATTTTACTTAAATTCGTCGTTAATAATTTATTTATGGTTACAGAATTATCAACAAGTTTTTAGAGTTTTTGGTAATTCTGTAGCTCTGCCTACCCCACTCTGGGAACGAAGGCGTGAGTATATGTATGTATGTATAAAGAAATAGTCATTAAAAAGACCGTATATACAAAGTTAGGAATACTGATGTCGTGATCTTAGCCTGATATAAAATAAAAATAAAGTAACTTTAAACATAAACAGAACTGACTGTCATGTCATGTCACTCACTTGTCAATCATTCGCTGCCGTTCGTTCACAAATTTGTTATTTTGCGTAATTTAATTAATTACGTAATTTGTAGACGCCATTAAAATAAATAAACTGTTTTGCGTAGAATCGAAAGCGTGTCGTTAGAATCAAGTAATCCGTCAGACAACATGACAGTTGTATATTTTTTTAAATTCCTTTGGTAATAAATGGACTAAGGGCACTATAAGTGTATTCCTAACATTCACAATCCAACTTTTTTTACTGTTTTTCCTAAATATAATAAAAACTACTGCATAAAAAAATCCAAATATATTTTTACTGTAATCAGCAGTGTAAAATCTAGAAACGGTATTTTATTTTACTACCTTAGCACAAAATGAATTGTGGTCAATTATCTTACAAAATTTAAAAAGTTCTATCTCTTTATGAATAAATTTTAGTCTGATAGAATTTGGAACCATTGCTTTAAGTATACTTAACTGCAGTGTATAAATATTATTAAGGTAGGTTTTGTTCTGCCGTAACTACTTAACCCATAATCGATAACAGATTCTGCCAGAGACAAATAACGCAGACTAAGGATGTTGTAAGGAAGTTTATATTTTAATAATGTTATTTTCGAAAGAATAGATCTCAGTTTCTTGCATACGTAAATAATGTGAGGTCTCCAGTTAAATCTGTCATCAATCACTAATCCGATGTAAGTGTGTTCGTAAACTAACTCTAATGGTGTACAATTACATATTATGTTTGGTATCATACCATTAAGTCTATGAAGGCAGTTGTGACTATGAGCTACAATAGTAGGGTTCGAAGTTATTGCTAAGTAGGGGGAATGGATGTGCATAAGCTTGGTTTTTGTATAGTTTATAACTAGACCCACATCATGGGCCCATTTACATAATAAATTGAAGTTATCCTGCATATCAATTTTGGCCTTATTAATATCCGTATCTGCCACTAGGAGACAGGTATCATCCGCGTACTGGTAAACAGAACCCTCCCTAAATATATCACACATATCGTTCACATATATTAAGTACTCAGTACGGTTTGGTCGGCGCCATGGCTAAGTAGGGCTAAGAATCAGATGGTAGGTAAATCAATAGAAGCTAAAAAGCTGTATGACTTGTATAAATATCTCGTACCAAAAATTTCAACACAAGGGCCATTGTCGGGGTCGCAAATAACAGAAACACCTTCTATGGAACTAATACAACACAAGGATAGGAGCAATTTAAATGAACAAAACAACGATGGTTCAGATGATTTAAACACAAAAGCAGCCTTTAATGAATTAACGATAATGCCAATAGAAGTAGAACCTTTGCTAAATGAACCACAACTGTCCCATGAACCTCAATCTGAAGACACTGGTATATCTAAAGCAAACACGATGGTTGGCGATTATTCAGAAACCTCAGGACACGAAATAGGCGGAGAGCATGTTGAGCTTCAGCATCAGGTGGATGAAGAATTATCTTTAGACTCCTGTATAATCTATTCATCAACAAACGATTCAGTACTAGAAGCTGCACAAACGGTTGAGATTAATTCCGAGTGTCAAAGAGAAAATCAGTCAACAACGCCAATAAATTTAATACCTATTCCATCTACAAGTCGTCAAAGTGTAGAGCTGATTGGTGGGAAATGGGTACTAGTGGATGATATGCCAATCCAAGTCCCTACAACGGCACAAAATATAAAAGATTTTTTGAAGTTACCCAAGACTCCAATTAAAACACAAAGAGCTGGTACAAAACATCGCTCTTTTGTTTTGACTAGTAAAGAATGGGAAGCTGTAGAATTAGAAAAACAACAAAAAAAGATGAAAGAGATACAAGATAAGGAAAAGAAACGAATAGAAAGACTAGAGAAAGCCAAAGAGAAACAATTACTTAAGGAAAAAAAACAAACTGAAACTATAAATAAAAAGAACAAAGCCAAAAATTTAAAGTTAATTAAGAAAAGTAAACCAAACCCCGATAGTATCAAACCAAAAATTGTAATCCAGTCAAACGTCTTGATTAAACCTGCAAATAGAATCTCAAGTGATATTGATGAAGAAGGAATTTCAAGGGAATTAAAAATAGAACCTATGATTGAAGTAAAACCTGAAAATATTACTATCCTAAAGGAAATAAAAAACAAACCAATTTTAGAAGCTGAAAATGAAAGAAGTTTTAAAAAATCGAAACAATTAATGGTCAAAAAAGAATTAAAAAAAGGACCTATTTTAGATGAACCTGGAAATTTCAGAAATTTAAGGGCAGATAGAAAAGATAAGATAAAAGTTAAAGAAAATAAATTGAGACCAATGACAGATGAGGAACTATTAAAAGTATTAGAAGATGATTAGGTTGGCGAGTTTATTAATGGACCAAGGATATATATTTATTTATGTACATACCTACCTACCTACCTAGGTTCGCCTCTTTTCACGATAGCAAGGTGTGCCTATATTAGTAGATATGTGCCAATCTTTATACCAAATTCGCTGTGCCAATAATTATACTTCAGTGCCAATGATTGTGCAATAACATAGAATTAAGTTTAATGTTACTTTTTAAGCAATAAAGCTATTTTTTTAATACCAGTGTGTTTCATTATAATTTACGTTTATATACCTTATAATATGGTAAACATTAGGTTCTTAAAAAAATATATATCATAGAAGTCACTACATATATATTGAATAATAATAATATCTTAGAATGCCAATCATTATACCGTTTACCCTATTAAGATCTTAAGTTTATTTAAATCTTTTAATTTAGGTAATTTGTTCTTTGAACCTACACGGATAGGTGTTTCAAGTGCTACCTGTTTAGACAACATTTTTTGTAATTGCGAATGTTTGGATAAAGCAATATTTAACTGCTTTAATTCTGATCATAGTGGTCAAAAGGCTTCTTTTTTAAATGATTTTGATCAAGTACCACAGACAATAACATACAGACCCATAACTAGCAATCGTTTGGAATTATTCAAAAATAAAGTTCAGAATAATCTCTGTAGGTTATCCTTTTCATATAATGACTCTAATAGTATTTATAAAGATTTGTTTGGTGTAATTCTTCATCAATTTAATAATATGTAATTTTAAGATGAAAACTATTTCTGGGTCAAAAACTAAGTTTAGTGAATGGGCTACTGTAGGCATTCATAGAAGTAGAAATAAGCTTTATGAATTATATAGAGAGAGGGAGGAGAACAAGAACGCGGACTTCTTAGTTTATGTTAAGAAATATTCGAGGACTTTCAAGCAAGTTTGCTTGACTGCCAAGTCAAACTTTTTAAGTCTTAAGCTTAAAGCTTCTGACAATAAGGTGAAAACTGTATGGAAAATAATAAATAGAGAAACGGGTAAATCTAAAACTCGGGATAATCAAGTCACCCTAAACAAGGGAGACAAACAAATCACGTCAAAGAAAGACGTGGCGTTAGCGTTCGAAAAATATTTCTCAACCATAGCCGTTAATACGAGGGCTGATTGAAAAGTTCGCGGCCCGACCATTTAAAAAATAAAAAATAAAAAAAAAACTGCCGCCATTTTGAACTGTCACTATTCAGTTTTCATCCCGCGAAATTTTAATTGGAAGACAATATTTGATATATATTTTACGTCTGATTTAAAAATACGTGTAAACAGATTTTTCATAATGGACAATTTGGAGCAGCGTGCCGTAATTAAATATCTTCATAAAAAAGGATTGACTCCGAAACAAATTTATGAAGATATGCAGTGTACATTGGGGCAATCCTGTCCATCATATACGATGGTAAAAAAGTGGGCTGCTGAATTCAAGCGGGGACGAGTCAGTATCGCAGATGACCCTCGTCCCGGAAGGCCAACCACTGCGACTAATCCACAAAATGTGGCAATTATATGCGACATGATAATGAAAGACCGACGGTTAAAAGTAAGAGAAATAGCTGACATCGTAGGCATCTCTTATGAAAGAACGCAAAACATTATAGTCAACGAATTAGGTTTTTCGAAGGTGTCGGCGAGATGGGTACCAAAGCTCCTTTCAGTGGAACAAAAAATCACTCGTCTAACAATTTCACGCGACTGTCTAGACCTGTATGAAGCTGACCCTCAAGACTTTTTGGACAGATATGTTACTATGGATGAGACATGGGTCCACCACTACACGCCCGAGACTAAACAGCAACCGAAGCAGTGGGTTCGTGCTGGATCTCCGCCTCCCAAAAAGGCAAAGGCCATTTTGTCGGCGAATAAAGTCATGGCATCAGTCTTCTGGGATGCAAAGGGAGTAATAATGGTTGACTATCTCCAGAAAGGTACCACTATAAACTCGGACTATTATTGCGAACTTTTACGGCGATTACGAGAGGAACTGAAAGTAAAAAGACCTGGATTGTTGACAAAAAAAGTTCTCTTTCACCAGGACAACGCTCGTGTGCACACGTCACTAAAATCGATGGCAGAAATTCACAAATGTGGGTTTGAATTATTGCCCCACCCGCCTTATTCGCCCGATTTAGCACCGTCGGACTTCCACCTATTTCCAAACTTAAAAAAACACATGGGCGGTAAGAAATTTTTGACCAACGACGAGGTCCAAGCTGAAGTGGACACCTATTTTGAAGACCTGGAGGAAAGTTTCTTCAAAAGTGGTGTATTGGCTTTGAAATCCAGATGGAACAAGTGCAAAGACCTCGACGGGGACTACGTAGAGAAATAAAAATATTTAAATAAAACTTTGGATTTGATTTCATACTTAGGCCGCGAACTTTCCAATCACCCCTCGTACCAAGAAATGTCTTCAATCATCTGCGATTGACGCTCAAAAATTACTTTGTGCTAATGTTACTAAATGTAACGCAAGCAAAAAAAACCGAGGATTTATGGGGAACGTCAGTTAAAGTCATCCATCAATATCATAGATATAATTGCACCTCACTTAACTTTAATTTACAATAATTGTATTTCAGAGGGGTATTTCCAAATCTTATGAAATATAGTAAAGTCATACCACTTTTTAAATCGGGCGATATGAGTGATTTAACGAATTTCCATCCCATTTCTATTCTACCTGTTTTAAGCAAAGTTTTTGAGAAGTTAATGTTAAAAGATATGGTAGGTCACTTCAATAGAAATAAACTGCTTAACAGTAATCAGTTTGGCTTCACCAGAGAGCGATCCACAACTGATGCAGCATCTGTACTCATTAAATATATATACAATATTTGGGAGAAATATTGTGATGCTATAGGATTTTTTTGTGACGTGAAAGCGTTCGATTGCGTAGATCATGCGACTCTTATATTAAAATTAGAACATTATGGTCTGTCAAATAATTCTCTAAATCTTATGTCTTCATATCTTAGTGATAGAACACAAATGGTTGTTGTAAACCAAACTAAGTCTATTGGAGCAGCTGTTAAATTAGGTGTGCTCTATATTAGGTCCTTTCTTATTTTTGGTTTATATTAATGACTTACCACCCACGGTAGATAACCTTTGTGATATTGTGCTATTTGCTGATGATACATCTTTAATTTTCAAGGTAGACCGAAAATCCGTCGATTACAGTAGGATAAACGCCACACTAGGTAAAGTACTTAATTGGATTACTAGTAACAATTTGCTACTCAATGGTAAGAAAACTAAATGTGTTAGGTTCGCTTTGCCTAATGTTAGACCGGTAGAATCTAGTATATTTCTTAATGATGAGAAATTGGAAATCGTAGATAAGGCGCTTTTCTTAGGGATAACTATAGATAAAAACTTGCAATCGAGTCCCCATATAGCAGTACTAGCAGGTAAATTAAGTTCGGCAGCTTATGCTGTTAGGAAAATCAGGCAACTTACTAATGTTGAGACAGCTCGCTTAGTTTATTATAGTTATTTTCATAGTGTTATGTCGTACGGTATTCCGGTTTGGGGAAAAGCTGCTGACATACAGACTATATTCGTGTTGCAAAAAAGAGCCATTCGTTCTATATATAATCTAAACTCCCGTGATTCCTTAAGACTACTATTTACAGAAATTAATATCTTGACAGTAGCGTCACAATTTATTTATGAAAATATTATACTTATGGGAGGCCCTTGTGCAGGGTCCGTCCGGGTTGGTACCACTATCTTATCCATTAACCTACCGCCAAGCAGCAGTGTTCGCATTGTTGTGTTCCGGTTTGGGGATAAGACAGCCGGTGAAATTACTAGCATAGAGGCATTCCATCTTCGTCCTCAGGGTTGGCAACGCATTTGCAGTCTTAGGATTGCGGTTTTGTGAATGCGAATGTCTATGGGTCACAGTTTCCACTTACCATCAGGTGGCCTGTGTGCTCGTTTGCCTTCCTATGATATAAAAAAAAATAAAAAAAATATGTCATTAAAAATCAAGACTCTTTTGTTAAGAATTGTGATGTACATAATTTGAATACGAGCAATAAAAATAAAATTGCTATTAAAAAAATTCGTGTCCGTAAGGTTTATAAATCATTTGTAGGTCAATGCATCCTTTTCTTTAATAAATTACCTGACGTTGTTTTAAAGTTACCATTTCCAGTACCTACTTAAAACTTACTTGAAAAAGTCGTTGATGTCTAAAGCTTACTATAGGGTCGAAGACTATCTAACAGATAAAAATGCTTGGCGAACACCTAAATAATTGAATAATAACTTAGTCATAAAAAATATGTAAATATTGTATAATTGTCTAGGGGACACGGTTTCTGTAGGAGAATGTATCGAAACTTTTATGCAGGTTGTCTTCCACCGGCACAGGTAAGTATAACTTGTATAAGTACTTTCTATTTTTTTTATTTTTTTTATTACTGTTGCTTAGTTTTGTGACAATTCTGAGTTTTGACACATTTTCCTGCTCAACCGCGCATGAATATATTTATTTTTTGTTTTATGTGAGATTCATTGTTTTATATAATGCTAGGTTAAGGTTATTATTATATAAGCAATATTAAAAAAACGACTGACTGTTGAGTTTCTTGCGGCGTTTCTTCTCAGCAGTGGTCTCTTGTGAAGCGCTGGTAGATTTTTGACGTGTAAAAGTGCCCGTGCGGCCTACTTACTGAATAAACATGTTTTATCTTTTATCTTTTTTTATCTTTTACTGAGGAGAATAAATAATTTGATGTAATTTATTTAGATGAAACATATATTCACTCCTCGTGCTCCATCCAAAACGGTTGGCAAAGCCAAACTATACGTGGCCCGTCAAAGGAAATTTCACCTGGATCGCGATGGATTATTGTACACGCTGGTGGGGAGCACGGTTTTGTACCAAACTGCGGTTTGGTGTACTAAACAAACAGTTTATCTACTGACTACCACCACGATATGGATAAAGATAACTTTACCAAATGGATCACAGATTAGCTCATACCAAATCTGACAAAACCTTCCCTCATAGTCATGGATAATGCAAGTTACCATTCTGTGAGGTTTAATAAACCACCTACTCAGGCCAACCGAGTCTCTGATATCAAAGAATGGCTCAGTACAAATAATATCAATTACGATGATCGCTGGCGTAAATGTCAATTACTTGAAGCAGTAAAACAAAATAGATCAGATCCCATCTATGAAATAGATGAAATATTAAAGTCGCGTGGTCATGAAGTTTTGAGGCTTAATTTAGTGATTTTATGCTCCAGGATAAAATTATCGATGTAATGGAAGAAAGATTTATAGTAAACCTGTCGTCCTAATCATCCTCTTCATCTGAAGAAGAGACAGAAATTCAGGAGGAGTATTTAGAGTTATATTCGAGCGACACCCAGCTACAACTCTCTTCTTATACATCATACATAAAATCACGCCGGTTTCCCAAGGGGTTAGGCAGAGACCACTTTTATCCACCTGCTACGATCCTGAGAGATCTCTTTTCTTCTTCCACATTCATACATAAAGTCATGCATGCCCGTCGGTTTTGGGTACTCAAAATTTCTCCGATTTGATTCGAAAAAGTACGCAAAGGGTGGCCCCTTCCGGCCCTTCCACTCACTTTCTCTCTGTATATCTCTTCCGTCCTTTCCAAATAACCAAACCCTCTGGCATGAAATTGTTTTATTTCTATTAAAACGGCACCGAGCATACGTGTACGTTCAGTACGTCGCTCTCATTTTTATTATTTTCTTTATTTGAAGGGGGACACATGTATTTCGACTGAATACACACCCTATATAAGATATAATATATTATACAGGGTGTCCCAGAAATAGCACGTCACAGTGACACTGGAAATTTCCCAGCCTCAGACGAACCAAACCAGCCTAACATGACTTCAGTAAAAGTTGCACTGTTTTCGAGTTATACCAATTTAAAGATTTTTAAAAAAATTCACCTTTTTTGACATTGTAAGTGCTCGCATTTACTGGGATAGCTTTAGAATTTAGTTTTTTTTATTTGTGCGCGTTTATGAATAGTTTATTAAGATGATAGAAGCATTATTATGTCAATAACTAATGTAAAAGTTGGAAAAATACTGTAATGAACTTGACTTAAATTATCATCAACATAGTAATTTAAACTTTGAGCACCTGCCATAACTTTTTTTTATTATAAACAAAATGAGCAAATGGGTGGATCAACTTTTTGTTGTTGTTATTCTGTCCCGTAAGCCAGGAGACAACAGTGATAGAGTTTCTTAGAAAAAATGTTATAATACATACTTCCAGCACCCTCAGGAGAAAGGCCATAAAAGAATGGGTGTGTAATTGCCAATAAAACAGTTTTTTAGTGGACTTATATCCTTTGAAATCACAGTTTTAAAGAGTGACCCAGGAGACGTCACCATGGCAACGAGCTACAAAGAAAAGTTGATTGACCCAAATAACATTAAAAACATGCGTATTTTATGCCAATTCTAAAATGGTATGACACATGATATCTTAATGCATAAAACTAGGAATTCGTATGACATTTGCCAATATGGATCCTCGGAAATCAATGCTAATCATCTAAAAAAATATCTTGTACTCTACGATATCTCATTTGTTTGTGCTCCTTTGAAGAATATGATTGATTTTTGGTTGACCTTGGTTCAAAGATAATAAAAAACGGGTTTAATTTTCATTAGTTTTTACAGTAAATGTTCGAATTGTTTCCCTCCGACTCTAAGGCACAAATGGCATCTTCGAATAAAATTTCGGTTTAATTTTCGTAAACTGGTTTCCGATATGTCTCGGGCTGCATTGAAGACACGTCGCCGTAGTTCCTCTTCGTTACTTATTGGTTTTGAATAAATATTGTCTTTCAAACATCACCAAAGAAAAAACATTTTACAAAGCGAAATCAACTTCCGTTAAGAGTGCCGAGTAGTCGTTTCAGTTCCACAAACAAAATCAGAGTGACACATATGATATCTTAATGCAAAAAAGTAGGAATTCGTATCACATTTGCCAATAAGGATCCCGGCAACCAAACTAACAAATGAAACGCGATTAGCCGCTTTGCAAGTTAATAATGTAAAGAATTGTAGGATAGTTATTAATTTATTGCAGTTGTAGCCCTGTGACCCAAACTACTCATAGTTCGTTACCTTGCGTTTCGTGCTATACTCGTTGATTAATATTAAACCTCGTTTTAATAGCCGACTTTTTAGTTAGGTACGAAGTTAAGTAGTTATGTATGTGATACGAATTCCTACTTTTTTGCATTAAGATATCATATGTGTCACTCTGATTTTGTTTGTGGAACTGAAACGAGTACTCGGCACTCTTAACGGAAGTTGATTTCGCTTTGTAAAATGTTTTGTTTTTGGTGATGTTTGAAAGACAATATTTATTCAAAACCAATAAGTAACGAAGAGGAACTACGGCGACGTGTCTTCAATGCAGCCCGAGACATATCGGAAACCAGTTTACGAAAATTAAACCGAAATTTTATTCGAAGATGCCATTTGTGCCTTAGAGTCGGAGGGAAACAATTCGAACATTTACTGTAAAAACTAATGAAAATTAAACCCGTTTTTTATTATCTTTGAACCAAGGTCAACCAAAAATCAATCATATTCTTCAAAGGAGCACAAACAAATGAGATATCGTAGAGTACAAGATATTTTTTTAGATGATTAGCATTGATTTCCGAGGATCCATATTGGCAAATGTCATACGAATTCCTACTTTTATGCATTAAGATATCATGTGTCATACCATTTTAGAATTGGCATAAAATACGCATGTTTTTAATGTTATTTGCTCATTTTGTTTATAGTAAAAAAAAGTTATGGCAGGTGCTCAAAGTTTAAATTACTATGTTGATGATAATTTAAGTCAAGTTCATTACAGTATTTTTCCAACATTTATATTAGTTATTGACGGGGTCCGTTCATTTGACCGAATTATACGTTTGGCCGAATGAGTCGTTTGGCAACTGTTTCATTTCCCAACCCGCATATATTTCTGTAACTGTGAATATTTCAGGATTTATTTTTGTACCATTGTGTAGACTATAGGTTAGGTTAGGTTAGCTATTTTAAAAAAAAACTGAAATATTTACAGTTACAGAGAAACAATTCGAACATTTACTGTAAAAACTAATGAAAATTAAACCCGTTTTTTATTATCTTTGAACCAAGGTCAACCAAAAATCAATCATATTCTTCAAAGGAGCACAAACAAATGAGATATCGTAGAGTACAAGATATTTTTTTAGATGATTAGCATTGATTTCCGAGGATCCATATTGGCAAATGTCATACGAATTCCTACTTTTATGCATTAAGATATCATGTGTCATACCATTTTAGAATTGGCATAAAATACGCATGTTTTTAATGTTATTTGCTCATTTTGTTTATAGTAAAAAAAAGTTATGGCAGGTGCTCAAAGTTTAAATTACTATGTTGATGATAATTTAAGTCAAGTTCATTACAGTATTTTTCCAACTTTTATATTAGTTATTGACGGGGTCCGTTCATTTGACCGAAATACGTTTGGCCGAATGAGTCGTTTGGCAACTGTTTCATTTCCCAACCCGCATATATTTCTGTAACTGTGAATATTTCAGGATTTATTTTTGTACCATTGTGTAGACTATAGGTTAGGTTAGGTTAGCTATTTTAAAAAAAAAACTGAAATATTCAGTTACAGAAATATATGCGGGTTAGGAAATGAAACAGTTGCCAAACGACTCATTCGGCCAAACGTATTTCGGTGAAACATTAGTGAACCGTTATTGACATAATAATGCTTCTATCATCTTAATAAACTATTCATAAACGCGCACAAAAAAAAAACTAAATTCTAAAGCTATCCCAGTAAATGCGAGCACTTACAATGTCAAAAGAGGTGAATTTTTAAAAAAATCTTTAATTTGGTATAACTCGAAAACAGTGCACCTTTTACTGAGGTCATATTAGGCTGGTTTGGTTCGTCTGAGGCTGGGAAATTTCCAGTGTCACTGTGACGTGCTATTTCTGGGACACCCTATATATACCTTCACGCCTGTAATCTCAGGGTGGGATAGGCAGAGCTACAGAATTACCTACAACTCTACTCTAGATAACATAATAAAAGTTGACTTTCGTGTACCTAATCAACTTTACGGAAAAACCTGCAAAATTAATAAAAACAACTTATGTACATTTTGTATTTAATAATGCAAGAATAATAACAAAGACGGATAGTTTACATGTTTTATAAATATAGGATAGTTCCCGAGAAAATAGCAGTAAACAACTTCCACGTAGATAAAGCCGCGGATGAAAGTTATTAATTCATACTTTTATTTACTTGGGGAGAATTGAAGTATCAAAACCTTTTAATCCTATTTCCCATTGCTCCTTTTGCTTACGGACGGACTCCATTTCATCTTTTACACACTATTGTAATGGAATAAGCCCCGGTGCGTATTTATTACTGTGAACTGTTTGGATTCGTCAAGTTAAATTTGGTTGTACGCTTGTCAGAGATCTATCGCTAAAGTACATGTTACCATTCAAATTAATAGGACGGATTCCATTTCTTCTTTTACATTTTGGAAATGAGTTATCATCTTGAATATAAGTTCTCGAACTCCACTTTTAATAGATTTACTCATTTTGAAAATAGGAATCGTTAAAAGAACCTTAACAAAATATCCACCTAATACCAATACAATATGTCATGCATGAGTGACATGACCGAGTTTAAACAGATTTTAACAGTATTTTACGGGCTGCTGTTTAATATCTAGTGCAAAGTTTCTGAGGGATGACTCTACCCAGTACATTCATCATTATCATTATACTGTTAACGACATTTTTGTATGGAAAGCTTGTGGAACCTGCTACAACTTTGCCTATTGCCTTCTGAAAAAAAGTATTAAGCTTATACCTAGCAATAATTTGACTCCCAGGGACAAGCACAATATCTCAGGCACACGAGTAAATATTATTACAAATAGCAACACGTTTTTTATTGAGATATCTGTATAGGCAAAGTTACGTCTGAAACTATAAATAGTCGTGCTTATCATTCCTTTAACCTCGTCCCCGCTGTAACAGACAACGCCAGTCCGGCGGCGCAGTCCGCCAAGTGAAACCGCATAGCACTTGCTTACAATTTTGTTTCGATATTGTTATTCTAAAAAGATTAATACGAAACCTGTTTATTTATCTATTTCGCAACTAAATATTAGTTCAAAATCCAATTAGGTAAGTTTATGTATTTTTCTTTAATGGTTTAAATAATCAGACTATTTAAGTGCTTTCAGACTAATTGGTCGAGTTTACCAATTGTAGTATATAATAATGTAGGTAGTTTGACATATTCGTAATAGACGGTACTTACGACGATAATAAATCAGTGTTAAACAAGCTAGCGTACTACACCAATCAAAACACCATGTTCTAAAACGTTAGAATGTACAGAATTGACGTACGATCTTTCGCGTCGCTTACATTAAATATGCCAAAAACGCTAAAGGACATCATCCGGGTTTCATACATTTTTGGTCCAAACATAAAAGTGCCGGCCAAAAAAAAAAAAGCTTTATTCCGTTAGATCTTGTTCGCCAGAGCATTTGTTATTATGGCGCCAAAGCTGTAGTACCAATATCCATAGTTTTATTCTAGTTAGCAAATTAAATATTTCAGTGAATTGAACTAACAAAAACTAATGAATTATTCTACCATACTTTACATTTGAACATATTTTGGTAAGATACGGTGGTTTCAAAGATATTTTTTTTTGTTGATATTTTTGAGTTATGTATTGAGAGTATTTTGTTATTTTTTTATAAATAAATAAACATGTGTGTGAAGGCGTATAACTCTCGTTATAAAAACGCTTTTGAAGCCATTAACCATTATCAAATGCGGACCAGTAGGATGACATTACTATTAATAGTGACAGATAAACGAAAGATGTGAGTACTGTGAGGGTTCGTTATTTGCAGCGTGCTGGCAGCGTATATTAGTAGTAGTCTGAATATATGAATGTTTATTCGAATTTTGCTGTCAGGAGTGAAAAAAAAACTTAGTACCGAAAGCAACGCTGCCGTGTGGCGTTGCTTGTTCGTTTAATTACACGAGTCATGGAAGACTATATCTTGTGTCGTGAACCAACAGAAAATCGGCGAAGATGACGTGACTGGACGTCCCGAGAAAGAGACCATCTTGATATCGCTCAAATAGTGATTGAAGAAATGGTGGATAGACGGGATTAGAGAATATTATTGTAATGCCAGATGATGATGATACGATTGTTTAATCTCAAATGAAACAAAAAAAATAGGACCTTCCAAACAAGAACTTCGAGCTAGTTTCCATAGCAGAACATTTATTTGGTTTTTACTGATTCATTCATTCTAAAATCTCGTAAATAATACAAATGAAATATCTTACTGTGTATAAAAAGACCGATTTTTCGAACTCAAATAAAATCAAGATTAATGATGATACAGCTTTGGCGCCATGGTAAGAAATGCTAAGGCGGGTAAATTGTATCAGAATAAACCATTTTTTTTTTTGGCCGGCACTTTCACTTTTGGACCAAAATGGATGATGTCCTTTAGCGTAAATAATGCATCTTGACCAGTTCCCCAAAACATTCATATAAGTAAGACATTTCTGTAACTTTTTGTGCAACATTTTGGCAATGGGGCATTCAAAGACATTTAGCATTTTGTTAATACTTAAGATTTGTTTCTACCCCTAACACAGACACTGAGCCAACGCTGAGCTAACATATACTGAGTCATGGTGTTTAAAAGACAATGGGATGCGACATGCCCGCGCGTCTGGGATACATGGGAAGCCGACGGCACCTCATGGAACATTCAAGATCTACATCCGGAGGACGATCACCACGCCGTTCAGCTTATGATGAAACAATTTTGTCCTGATGAAACACTATGTTCTACTCTTGGTATAAAACAATCATTCATTATCATTACTTACATATATTTTCCCTATGTTCTCTCATGGTTGTTTCTGATAAAATAGGTATTATCTACTACTCAGGGCCTCTTTAAACCAATAAGTTTTATTACTTGCACATCTTTCTTGGGAATAATGATTTTATAGTCCAATTTTCTTCAAACTTGGTGGAAACGCTTTTCAATACAAATAATGAGACACCTATTTCAGTGATTACTAAAATTCAACCCCTACAGAGATGAGAGGGTTGCAAAGTTTGTATGGGAAAAAATATTTTTATGGTTAAATTTACTTAAAACTTGGTTGAAATACTTTTCAATGCAAATTCTGAGACTGTATTTCAGCAATTACTAAAATCCAACCCGTAGAGGTGTATGAAAGGGGTTGCAAAGTTTGTAAAGAGAAAATATTTTTAAGATCAAATTTACTTGAAACTTGGTAAAAATGCTCTGAAATGCTAATAATGAGACACGTATTTCAGCAATAGCTAAAATTCAACCCCTTAGGGGATGAAAGATTGAAAAAAGATTCCAAAGTTTCTATAGGAAAAAAATACTTTTATGGACTGTTTTTTTTTAATTTGGTAGAAATGCTCTTCGACGCAAAAAATCTACTTATGGCAATAAACAGATTAATAGCAATATACACATAAAAAATATTACTCTCGGCGATTCAGGAAAAACTAACTCTGAGGTGGTAAAAGGGGGGTAGAAAATTGTATTGTATATTATAATATTTTTAATATAAATGTAAGGGCTTTAATTACTTTTACTGTAATTATACATACATACATACACTCACGCCTTCATTCCCAGAGTGGGTTAGGCAGAGCTACAGGATTACCAACAAGTCTTAAAGATTTACTGTAATTATAAATTAAAAATATTTCTTTCGGCGATTTTGGAAAAACTTACGGGTAAATTAGTTGTAAAAAAATACTTTCGGGGATTTACGAAAAAAAATCCCTGTAAATGGTAGCGGTAAATTGGCAGTAGAACTTTGTACGGGATATTGATTATTTTTGAAGCGATAAATGTGAAAACGTAAATTTATTTTTATCCAAGGAGGTGAAATTAATTAATTTAATTTAAATAAGAATAGTAAACATCGTTTTTCAGGATATTAATAGAAAATATGACTAATATGAAACTCGGTATCAACACCATTATAAATTAAATAAATACCAGTTTTTAAAACAAGCCCTTAACAGTGTGAAAGCGGGAAAAGTTTGTATGAGAGTTAGTTTTTTTTAGCTAGGTACATGAATGATAGCATCTAAAAAAGTGCAATCTTCAGTGTTGTTTAAACATTTGCCCCTTAAATGAAAAGTTAGTAAAGAGTAAACCCTTTATCAATAAAACATAACTAAAGGGGAAAACTTGGGATCTAAGACTACTGTCTGTAAAGTTTGTAACAAATGGGCATTGAGACTACTATTACGTAAAGTAAATTTTCAGCTATGGTGTTTTTCGAAAATTTTCTGTATTAATTGGGTGAGTATAGTTTTTTGAAGTGGTGTATTTCATATTTTATTTCGATAGGAATTATTATATAGATCTGAGAATAAAAATCCTTTTATTTTTATATTCTATAGTTTTTCCGAAATCATTATTTATAACACTGAGGTGACAGTTCATAACTTTCTATGCCTGCTTCCCTCTTACGCCAAGGTCTCCAATTAAAAAAAAAGAGAAAAAATAATCGTTGACAGTTCTCGTTTGTCAAACAATCCGTTACACTTACACCTGTATTGGTTATTTTATTAAATTGTATTTTATTATTAAACTTGGACAGAATTGGTATCATTTTGTCCAAGTTTCCACCAATTAGAACTGAACT
Source organism: Acleris emargana (assembly GCA_927399475.2). NCBI lineage: Eukaryota > Metazoa > Arthropoda > Insecta > Lepidoptera > Tortricidae > Acleris > Acleris emargana. The sequence continues at coordinate 52,331,732 of OV656835.1, read as the reverse complement.
GCTACTCTCTTCTACTCCCAGAGCTCTATAACCAGTTAATAGAAAATTATTGGTTGACTTTTTCAGGTATTGATAAAGATCCAGTATGTTTAAACAAAATTGGTGAATTTTGGTCCGAAGCTGTATCTCAGCGAATGAGTTTGGCCTGCTACAAAGGAGTCGGGGATCACAAAACTTTGGCAGCCCTTAACATATGTGTTGTCAAATGCATCGATGACGAGGAATGGGAACACAAGCAGGTTGTCATAGGCATTTTTAAATTGCATGAATTGCGAGCTGAGGGTTGTGCCCCGGTACTTAAAATTATATGAACGCATCAGGTTTGTCGTATTTTATCACCATACCTCGAACAAATCATGCGGATGACGTAAAAATGACGTACCTAATTTTGCACACAGGATGATGTCTGTATTGCAACATCCGTATGTCATATTGCACGAAGTAAGTAACAGATTAACCGCGTATAATTTCAAGAAATCTATACAGAATTATCTGAATGATAGGATGATGTAGGTACTTAGTGAATAAAATAATTTTTACGAGATTTGTTTACGTAAGTACGATAATTGATAAGAAAAGTTAATTAATAAGTTACCTAAAACTCACTGTTTTTGCATATTCACCATCAATGCATTTTTTAATGAAACTGCGGAAATTTTCATTTTGTAGTTGCACCCAGGGTATGTTTGAGGCAATCATAAAATTTGTGAGGTCCATGTTAAATTCACTTTGCGTTTTTTTTTGTTCTATGTTTTTGATGTGTTTGGTTGTCTCCAAATGCACTTTAATGTTGCTTATTTTCGGTGCTATGTTTTGATCACAGCATGAGCAATACACGTTTTTATCACGTATCTCCAAAAACGGAAAATTACAACAATATTCTTGTAAACGCGACATTCCATTGCGTCTTTTGAAAAAATTGTAAAGAAAAATCGAAATAATTACGAAGTCACTTTATTGTTCAACTGAATGACAATGTCAGTCAAAGATGTTATGTACCTACTCGGCTCATGTTAAGTGGCGATATCATTTTATTAAAGAGGTTGATAATTGATAAGTAGTAATTGTTTATGAAAATACTTTTTGAAATCATCGTATGAGTGGTTTGACGTCATCCGCATGATTTGTTCGAGGTATGTTTATCACAATGCAAATAGGTGTCTAATTAATAGGCTTGGGACTTTTGGATGCTCGCTATGGTTCTAGAATCCACGGAGTCGCCATTATGTTAAAATATTTTTTTAGAAGTCAAAGTCAAAGTGGATAAGTACATATAAATAACTTGTATTTATATAATTATTGATTATTCACGAAGACCATATTTGCTAACGTGTCGAGTCGTTGAAAAGGTAAATAGCGAAGTAATGTCAAATTTGGTGGAACAGAGCTTACGATTTTTATGGCAGGACGATTACTTTAATAAAATTAACAATTTTTCTGTGTTTTGTACGGATGTAGCTGCTTACATGATCACCACTGGAAAACTTTTGAAGAAAAACCATACCAATTTGAAGCATGTAACTTGTCTAGCTCATGCCTTTCATCGAATTTCAGAACAAATTAGGTCGGAGCATGAACTTGTAAATACTTTAATTACAAAAGTAAAGAAAATATTTTTAAAATCACCGCAAGGAGTAAGATTTTTCAAACAAATGGCTCCGAACGTACCCTTGCCACCCCAACCTGTAATAACCAGATGGGGCACTTGGCTAACTGCAGCTTTCTATTACAGTACGTATTTTGAGGACATAAAAATATTGTTGCAAACTTAAAGCCGAAAGATGCCATATCTATTAAAAAAGCCATACAGGTTTTTTCGAACACCAATTTGAGAAGTGAACTTGTTTTTTTTTTAAATGCCTACGAAATAATACCGGAAACTATAACTCGATTAGAATGTACTAATATTTCTCTCGCTGACTTTTTACAAGTTGTTGACGAAGCATGTATTGTTTTACAATGGTGTGCAACAGATACTGTCCTAGATAAACTAGAAAAAGTGTTAGATCGGAATCCTGACTACGACAATATACGGAATTTTACCACAACGCACCACAAAGATGACGAATCGGCAAAAAATCTCGAGAATACAACTTTAACATCAGTGGACGTGGAGAGATCTTTTTCAACACACAAAAGAGTTTTTGATAGGTCCAGAACTCGTTTAACCCCGCAAAATATAGAAAAACAATAGTGATCCATTCTTACTACCATTTTAATGATGAACATGAAATAGTAATAGATGATGATTATGATGCACTGATTCAAAAAGCCTGTACCTCATCAAAAATTTAGAAGTGGCGACTAATATTAGATTGAAAAAGACATTTTTGCTATTGTTACTTAAAGTATTTGTTTTAGTTTATTTTGTTTACTAGCAATAGAGTATTTTATTATTGGTAAATGTATACATACAAGTTGTATGTACTTATCCACTTTGACTTTGACTTCTAAAAAAATATTTGAACATAATGGCGACTCCGTGGATTCTAGAACCATAGCGAGCATCCAAAAGTCCCAAGCCTACTAATTAATTACCGTTACTTTGGTTTGCAATCATACCGTTACTATCTCTCTTGCTATACGATCTTCGCCAATTTTTAGTAGAGCTGCCGCATATTGCCCCGTTTTGTGTATCATTGTGTAGTTGCTGGCATATTTGTAGTCAGATATATTTTTTTACATACAGTGTGACTGGATATTCGATACAACCCTTTTAAGGAGGCATAATAGAGCTCATTTGGAGCCAATAAGGTCATGTAGTACCCTGGCCGAAAATAATTCGTTCCTGAGATATTTGAGATTTAAGTTTTTTTTCGAAATTGCGGAACGAAAGCTCGAAAAAAATAATTTAAAAAAAAGCCATTTTTTAATGCTCTTTAATGTATTTTCTGAAAGCTTAAATGTCAGCGATTCAATATAATGACAAAAAATAAACACATAATGCTACATGTCTTAAAATGTTACTTTAGTCTCTGCGTATCCGGGCTAAAGCTCTTTATTAATCTCTAGGGATTAAAGTATTTATTTTTAATTTCTTTGGAAACCCCTAAACATCCAATCACGGTGTTTGTGAAAGGACGATTATCGCCATTTTCAGAGATTTTGCAGAAACAATTTTTAGAGCTTGAAAATAATCTCAAAATAACAACTGTGCATAATAGTAGATTATACACCGAGGGGATAAAGCACAGTTTTATGTCACGGGCGCGATATTGAATCCTGAACGTAACGAAGGACTACAGATTTAACTCCCGAGCGCAGCGAGGGTGTTACGAGGTAATTCCCGAGCGAAGCGAGGGAATTAAGAAGAGTCCTGAGCGCAGTGAGGGGTTCAAGCGCGCCCAAGACGAAAACAGCTTTATCCCCGAGGAGTGTAGGTACTCTACTTTTCTCACCTTTTGCGAGACAATAAAAAAGCGAGTCTACTAAAAACAGCGTTTTATTATAGTAAATTAAAATTAAAAGTGAAAATTGATATTTGAGACATTAGTCCAGTTGTGGAAAGACAAAGTTATATTTTTATTTGGTACGTTTATCGAAGTTGAGGTACAGTTTATCTGAGTATTGTTCACAGCTTCAGAAACTTGCGTCTGAGGGTCGTTTTGTACTGTAAAGGTTGGAGAAGATGGTCCTTGAGGCAGTGGGCTTGATGTGATGTGTTTTGAGGTGGATGGCTGTGGTGGCAAAGGTGTCCAAGGATCATCATTATTAGACGAAGTTTTTAGATTTATGTTTTCACCAATACGACAGCTTATTCTATTCTTGTTCTGTATATAATTTTCTATGTAGCCCTCCGCTACTGCATCGGATTTCCAGCCACCGTGTCGTTTTATCTGGGCCATGTCTGCACCTGAATCTGCCAACAGACTTGCCGATGTTCTACGAAAAGAATGGCCCGTGTAAAGCCCGGGATTTTGCAATTTCAAGTATTTTGCAATTTCTTTTGGCATGGCGCTAATTTTATTTTTGCCAATAACTTGTCTGCATTTGCCATTGCTGTAACCTACAAAAAATCTGTTGGTGTTTATGTTAGAGGGGCGTAGATCTTGGTACTTTTTGACAATTCTTGCATACTCTTCACGAACTATGAATGACCGTTCTCTATTTGTTTTGGTATCAGGCAAGTTTACCAGCAACAACTCTGAATGCTTTTCGATATCATTGACTTTTATTTCCCCGACAAGCGCCATTCACTCCAAAAATCAACGCCACCTTTAACAAAAAATAGGAATGTAAATTAACAAAACATCTTGAGGCAAAATAATTGGGTAGTCTTAAAATGTATTTTTTTAATTTTTGGCATAAAATAAGCCTTTTATTTATTACTAGCTAGTATAAGCTAGTATAAGCTATCTCCATTTTAAATTTCATCCAAATCCATCCAGCCGTTTTTGCGGGAAGAGGTAACAAACATACACACTCACCTCACACACAAAACTTTCGCATTTATAATATTAGTGTGATACATAGCACTTAATTGACGCAATTGTAGGTACTTACTAGAAATTCAATCAATAAGTAGGTGGTATTCATTCATACTCACTTTTATGGCAAGATTGCTGTGGTCGGGAGCTTCATTTAGAAAAGTTTCCACATTTTGAGTTGTAAATACTTTTGACTTCTTTGATTGATGACCATCCGATTTCCTTTTTAAAAATGCCAATAACTTGGTATATGTATTAATCTGGATGTCGTGTTTAATGCTTATTGTCGACCTGAGCATAGAATAGATGCACCACAGGCTGCTTGACTTCGTTGTGGATGATAAGTGCTGGAAATAGACCAGAAGCACTGATTCAGACACTGACTTTGCACCTTTTCCAGTTTTCCATATGTCGAAATCGTTGTAGGCTTTCAGGTATTTTTCCTTTGACTTCTCTGGGAGTAGATTATGAACAATGCCTAAGGCATCCAATTTAATGGACTCCGGAGTTAAATCACTTTCGTCACTCGACATTTTAACAGATGTTTTCTTCAATTTTGATATATTTATTTAAAACTTTGCAGTTTTCACCAATGTATTTTATTGCAGCGTCTTACAATACTCGCGGCTTTTGTTTAATTTCAAATCTGCCGTCCTACCAAAGAAGGCGGCAAAGTGCACAGTATTGGTATTAGCATTTTAAATTTAATGTGGTTACCAATAGAGTTTAAAATGGTTCGACTACCACATTGCAGTTAGCTGCCTTCTTTAGTGGGACGGCAGAAATGTGTTCCATTCAGCTTGCCGTGGCCAGCTCGATTTTAGAAAATGTTCGATTTTCAAATTAGGTTCGACGCGGCGGTGGCGGCGGCGCCGCGCCCGGCCTTCGAGTATTAGTTGATCTTTTATTACGAAATTAGACTTTAAGGCCATTAATTGTAATAAGAACTATGAAAAGTGAAAATATTACAACCCAGCGGGTTATAATGAGATTCAGTACAACATTTGGCATTGTCGAGCAGGTGGTGTGAAAATATAATTAAAAATGATTTAATTTCGTGAAACACGATTAATGATTACGAATATGAATCTATTTAATTTAACTAAGGATGAATTCATTTTATAATGCATGGTCCAATTAGTTTTTAAATAGTTTTCAAGTTTGAACCTGTTGGCTAAATATGCAAGCATTTAAACGAAAAATAATAGAACAAAAGAAAAAACCCCGGTACAAATTTGTATTTAAGAAACTTTCTTATAATCAACATCACAAGCCGTGGCTGCCATTAAAGAGAAGAAGAAGAAGTATAATCAATATTGTATTTTTGTATAGAACGTCGTCAGTGCCGGATTGAGCAAGCACGGGGCCCGTAGCAAATTCTGTAAAGAGACCCCTGGTTTGTTTTAGGTTACAGGTTGTGGCGGGCTCTTTTCCGCAACTGGGTAACTTAGATAGATAGGTATGCGCCTATTTTGCGTGGGGGTTTGTTTTAGGTTATTATGCTGAATAATATAGACTGGATTTATTCATCTTATCGTCAACCCTGATGGATATGAGTACACGCATACTGATGTTAGCACCAAAACAGGAGAATGTCTACCAGAGTAGCATTTTAGAGTTTAGACGTGGGTGCGCGGGGCCACCCAATGCGGCACTGAACGTCTTTTTTCCTCACATTCAAAGTGAATAGTAGCGTGTTTAACGCGAGACTCAACAACCATAATGACTTTTATCTACTATAAACTTCGAATTAAACTTCAAAACGAATTTATATTGGCATACTTTATAAACACAATACCGAAATAAATAAATAAAACACTTTATAACATTATTTCTCTAAAAAAAATAATGTTAAAAAGTATTTTTTTACCATTAAGATACAAGTTAATCCAAAAAGTTAATGTCACCAACGAGGTTCCATAACAATTTTTTTTTATAATGGCACGCACATTGGGTTCGCGTCATTTTTACAGCATTACAAAAAGTTTTCATTCCAATTTTTAATTGTCTGTGACAGCGCCCGCTTTAACGCATGCGTTAAACGCACACGCATGGTGATGTGCTAGGTTTTGGCGCCATTCATTGAATACGTTTTGCTGTAGTTACTTTAATAACTTTGATCTTTTATTTAGTAGGTTGAATCGCAATGTATGAGAGTAGACAAAGTAGTGTATGAAACTACTCATAACTAGGTATTAAATCACTCGTGTGAGACTATTAAAAACCTCGCCTAGCGGCTCGGCTCTTAAACACACACTCGTGTTTTAATACCCCTCTTTATGCAACAATTTCATAAACTACTATTGTGTCATTATGGCTTGTTTTAGTCCCTTGTTGAACAATCTACTGTTATATCATAATCTGATTGGTGAACAAGTAACACTTAAAAAAAAATTGGCATTTGTGACAATATGTTATAGATGGACATGACAAAATTGTAAGGTTTCCCTTCTTACTATAATGCTGCGGAAGGAATAGGGATGGAGAGAATATAGAATGATCAAAATTGAAGAACCAAAGTTCTAGGTAATTCTGATGCCTACCCCACTCTGGGATTACAGGCGTGAATAGCCAGGCAGCCTGGCAATTTTGAAAATTTGAAAAAGTCAAACTGATATAAAAATAGGAGTTTGGTTTTCCAAATTTTGCCTTAAATATGCATTCGAACTTTAACTCTCAATATTACGCATTAGAACAATGTTTGAACAAATGTTTTTAAGCAACAACGTGACACTGTTAGTTTTTTCACAACTTCGCTCCTGTAACGTTAATCTATAATCGCGTGCTTTTTTGTCTTTACCGCTCCAGTTATGGTATGTCCTTTTCTTTGATGTTACATCGTCATGGCGTCAATTGTTACAACAATTTGTTACAACAACAAATTGGAATAATGTAGTTTGCCACTTTATAACATCTTGTACATTGCATTTAAAAATCCTTGAATTAAGTTTCTATGTTATAAACGGAGAATATTCTTTTTATATTTGTAATCACTTAAAGTAATCGACCGCCCTCGATTAAAGTTTTAAACCTATAATTGGCCAGATTTGATAATTTCTTAGTTGTTTTAACTTTAATCGAGAAATCCTGAAATAGTTTAGTTTAATAAGAGTAATTATTTATACAAAGTTTCAAGTGACCAGCTCAATTCGGTACTTACCTTTTTTCATATAAACTTTGACGCCTCTTTTGCCCTCCCTTTAATTATGATATCTTATTTTTAGGGTTCCGTACCCAAAAAGTAAAAGCGGGACCCTATTACTAAGACTCCGCTGTCCGTCTGTCCGTCACCAGGCTGTATCTCACGAACCGTGATAGTTAGACAGTTTAAATTTTAACAGATGATGTATTTCTGTTGCCGTTATAACAAACAAGAAATACTAAAAACAGAAAAATAAAAATATTTAATCCCATACAACACACGTGATTTTTTATAGATAATGACTAAGTAGATAATGATTTTATAGACTCTCACTTGGCCGGTTTTTTTTTATCTACACTTACATTATAAAGAGGTAAGATTAGGTAGTATTTTTCTATGTTTGTAATGAATAAACTCAAAAAATACAGGAGGATTTTCAAAATTATTTGTCCACCTTAATGCTAGGTAGGTACAAATATCCCTGAGTAACATAGGCTATGTCTTATTTCTCTGCACGGACGGAGTCGCAGGCAACATCTAGTTATATATAAACCAGGTCACAATTATTGGAATGTTTTAGTGAAAACCGCATTAACATTAGTTCAGTAGTTTTCAATTGACACGAAGAGAAACAAAATTAAACAGACTAAAAGACACCACATCTAAAAATTCTAGAAGCGTGTTCTGCTGCTCATTCTGATGGTATTTTTAAGTTCATATCTCGAAAGTACAGAGTTTTTGCTGTAGTCTTGGTTCTCGGAAAAAGCTGCTCATAGGTAATTTCTTGTTGTGCCATTGTGTCACTGCAAGTATATTCGTAGGCTCATCCTTAAAATCAATTACATCGTCCACCGCCCACAAAGACTTGTGACCGTTGAAGCGGTTCCCTTCCCTTCGCTCCATCTTTATCACTTGAGATTCCAAATTTTAACTTAGTAACTTTTTAAATGTGTAGCGGCTTATTTTCCGTTGAATATAGTCACTATCGGTATAACCAGTGAAACACGAGATGTGCCGAATAGAGCATAAGAGACGCTATAGTTAATTATAAAGTTATGTACTTGTATTGTTTTGTATTTATCTACAATCCTATTTCCTACAAATATTATAAATGCGAAAGTTTGTGTGTGTGTGTGTGTGTGTGTGTGTGTGTGTGTGTGTTAGTTTGTTACTCCTTCACGCTGCAACGGTTGGAGGGATTTGATGGATTTAATCTGATGGATTTGGAAAGAAATGGAGATACCCTGGATTATCACATAGGCTATTTTTCATCCCGGAAAATATAATAGTTCACGAAGGAATAAAGATAATCTAAATCTACGAGGAAATCACGGGCAGAAGCTAGTATTTAACATAGACTTGTGTATTTTTTCTAAATATTTTAGATTGTAGTTGTAGAGGGTATGTTTTAGTAGTGAAATCATTAACATATTTAAGATCCGTAAAAACAAATATTACAAAATTTATTTCAAAGTAATTGATAAAAAATTGATAATAGTTATTTATGTAACTGGTACATAACGAAGCATCATCAGGTTCGAGGGCCAAGGTTAGAACGCGAGCTTGCGAGCGCTCTATTTACAGGCACGAGTACCTTAAGTGTTCATTATGAACCGTTGCATACATGACTTTTTCTACAAACTTAAAATGATTATTTTTAAAATACAGTTTACATTAATGTAAAATACAACGACACTACGATAAAAAGTAATAACTTACATTTTCTTAAATTTAAAGCAAGTGTTCAAATTGCTTGCCGCCAGCCCTAATACAGTTTCATAAACGACCTCTTGAGTTCGGAGGCATATCGTCGCTCACCAATTTGTCGGCTAGCTTCTGCGACGCGACTACGCAGCTCTTCCAAAGAGGCAATATTCACATTAACTCCTTTCTGGGAGGTGCGTGACCACAATCCCCACGTAATGCGAGAAGACCGAAGCCAGTATCAATTTAAAATCAATTACTGGACGGGCATTTTGGACGGCAATATCGTTGGACCTTTCGAGCAGCAAGGAAACTTAAACGGAAGAGGGTACCTGCAGCTTCTTCAAGAGTCGCTTCCGATACTATTACAAGATACGGCCTTAGCAAATTTTCTTATTTAAACTGATTTCTAATAAAATTGCCTCCCCATATCTTGAAAGTAGATTAACATTCAGAGCACCTCGCACCAATACACGACAAATAAATAATATTTTTCATATTTCTTTCACTCGGACTAAATACGCTAGCAACTCTTTCATCAACAGAGCTTATAAACTGTATAACGATCGTTTTTATGATGCTGATATATTTGCCTCATCAATCCTCAGATTTAAGACTACCATCATCAGCCGTCTTAGCGCTTAGTCTGTTTTTTGTATTCGTTTTTTTTTTTTTCTTTTGCTTCTTTTGTTCCTTTAATAATATTTTTGTATAACGCCAACTAAAAACTAAACTGCACGTAAACTGTGTACCCACGTGTTATTTGTATTTTTAACTTGTGGTAACTTTAGTGGTTGATGTTGTAATATATTTTCTAGCTATAAGTTATATTGTACCGTTTGTTACCCTAATAAACATTAAAACATAGAGCTGAGAAGAACCATGTGACTACAACATGATGGCTGCCCAGCCCACTATGCATTACCAGTGCGAAGGTTCTTGGACCAAACATATCCTAACCGGTGTATTGGTCGTTCGGAGCTCATTTTTGGGCTCCTCGTTCACCGGATTTAAACCCTCTAGACTATTTTTATTGGGGTTGTTTAAAAAAAAGAGTGTACGGCAAATGTATTGCCTCGTTAGAAGACCTGCGTATTCGCGTCTCAGAAACTAGCCGACAAATTGATAAGCGACGATATACCTCCGAACTTAAGAGGTCGTTTATGAAACGCTGCCGAGCCTGCATTAGGGCTGGCGCCAACTTAGAGCATATATTACCTGGAGCCGCCTTATAGGTCATATTCGAGTACAATCATGTCTGCCGAGATTTGCGGGGGGTGAAGATATAACACATGCAAAAGATTACTTACAAATGCAAAAACTATCTGTGTCATTACACACGAATACTTAGACAAAAATCTAACACATATACATTTTAATGCACACAAACATATCACACATGTAAAGACTTTGTATAAACGCAGTTTAAGAATACGTAGATGCGAATGTAAGCGGCATAACCTACGGTGCGAGGATTAGGTCGATAGCTAATATCGATATTTTTACTGACATTTGCACAAGCATACAATTTTAGTACCTATAAACTATTACGAGCATCGTAATAGGATATTATTGGTTAATGAAATAGTTAATAAAAAAGCATAATAAGTACTGTGAAGACACTACTACACAGAACAGAGTACTACACAGAAGTTATATTTTAAAGAATAATTTCCTAAGAATAATTGTCCAAGTATAAGTATATTTTTCTATTGATTCTTAAAATGAATTAACTTATTATATTATATGTGGCGAATACAACTTTTTGGGTCGCTTTTTTTGGAAAGGTAAGAAAGTCTTATATTTGTGTAGGTATTTCGTCATGACTGATTTAGCCAATTCTACTTTATGATTGACAAAAACGTCAGAGATGGTTTTCAACTTTTGAAAACAAATCTTTACCTATAAAATACGTTAAGCATTTTATGGTCACGTAAGAAGCTGTATACTTCGAATTGATTCGTTTTTTTTCGTCTAGACCTTGTCTTATGATCTTTTCACATTGTTGACAAAGTAAAATCACACACTCGGATGCATACGCTAAATAACCTTTCGTCTTGTGATATATAAAACTCTGATCATTGCAAGCTCCAAACAGACCTTTGACACAGTAATCACACTTAATTTTTTTAGCCAGTGCAAAAGCCGTGAATCCTGCTATATATTCGACAACTTTTTCTCCAAAAGGAGACAGGTAAATTTGACATTCCAAGTCAAATAATTCTTCTTCTGAGTCATCAAATTTTGGATCTAAGTTATTTTGTCGTGCATTTACAGAAGTGACATAATTTTTTACAATGGCTGAAGAGCAATTAAGGATACTTATATTTTCGAAAGGTACACAGTTGGCTCCTCTTTCCTTGACTACCAGCTCTTTGTGTACAAGAAGTTTTTTGTATATTGATTCCAATTGGAATGCTGTAGGATTGTCTGAAAACCCACCGTGACTTCTAATATTGGAAAATAATATTTCTATAATGATCCTGACTTATTTTATGAAATGGAAGGTAGCTCATTCCTGTATCAGGAGTTGTAACTAAATCATTATATAACGCTTTGGCACTAGATATGCAGATGAGAAAGCCTAAAAATCCTGTATATCGAGGACTTTTAAGAACATTAATCCGTTCCATCTGCTTTCGACGATTAATGGCATCCACTAACAAATTTTGAATTACTACTGTAGCTTGACCTAAACGTTCAAAACATTTTTCGTAGTTTTTCGAGTACATGTCTTGGAATCCAAAATATCAAATACGTCATTAATAAGTTTTAAAAAATCTGCAGTCACAGTGGCCTTGTCAAAACCTGGCAAATGTAGTTTCGTTTCACAAAAAGTTAAGGCGTCCGCAACACCTTCGCTAAAAAGTTGGGCTGCCAGACGAACGTTCATAATTTTGGTTTTAAAGTAAGCATGATTTGATCTTAATTTGTTAGCCAAATAAAATAGTTCCTCTTCTTGTAAATTGTGCAAGTTTATAATACAATTCCAATTTATACTATTGCCTAAAGAGTCGTAAAAGTATTTGTAAAATTCCAGACTATTCCTAAGCAACTTCAGCATATGGCAAGGATCCAAAAAGAAATGTATTTTCTGGCCAGTCGAAGGATCCAAAAAGCTGGTTTGTAAGTTATCAGGACTCAAACTGCAACCTAGCTCTTCTGCCATGCTAATGTTCGTTTTAGTTCCATCGCAGGTTAAGGCCTTTATTTCCACTCCGGTATTATGAATTAGCTGTAATGCCGTGGTGACCATTTGAGCTCTCAATTTTCCGGACATTCCCTTAATTAGAAAGTACCCGATGGGTAATTTCCATGAGGCGTTAATTCCAACTAATAAAAACATAAGAGCATCGGTTGCACTTATCGACCCATCGCATCCATCGTCGAACCCATAATTTACATGACCATAATGTCGCTGTGTCTTGTGATCGAAATACGGAAATTCCTTGATTTTAATTTCGTCAATTATCAGAGAACAGTATATATTTTTTGGGTTTTCTTCTTTTAATAATTTAAGAGCATTTAGAGCCTCTTGAGTAAAACCGGGACGTCCATCAATATTCGCATACCACTTTGTTATTGTACGGGGGTGAGGTAAAGATGTTCCGAAAGTTTTCCTCACATATCGGTACGCCTTCGGTGAATAGTAATGAAGTGTCAAAGCAAAACACCGTAACTCAGGGGAAAATTTATCTCTACTTAACTTTTCCGTTTCGCTGTTCTTTAACTGTCTTTTCAATAATTCAGCACTTTTAACACCAATTTTTTGTAAAATATGTTTTTGCTCTTTATCAATTAAAGATTTTTCGTCTAATTTTTTTAAAAGGTCTTCTAATGAGGCTACTTTTGTTTTTAAATAACGTGTTTTTGCTTGTAGACGTTTAATTTTTTTTGCTTGTGCGTCTACTTTTTCAGTTAATTTTCTTTTTCTAAAACTCAGTTCTAATATCGAATTTGGAATAGGTTGTTGATTCTCCTTGCTGGTACTTGGAAGTGGTTCAGTTTCAGTGTTGGACAGCTCTACGGCACCGTTAATTTTTACTTGAATGAGTGGTTCGTCAATGCTCCTCGGAATGTTGTTCTAAAAGCAAACGTAACGGTTAGTTATTTATAATAACAGGACTAATGTGGCGTAGGACGGTAAAATACAATAGAGTAATTTATTATACGCGGAGTCAGCCGAAAATAACTAACACACAAGTCGCCCGGTCTCCGAAGGCAGATCTCTTAGCCGTACTTACATGTATAGTAAATACTAAATCAATAAGTAAAAATGCGTGAACCACTACCTAAAGTTTGTCTACCAATTACGTTATCATTATCAATAACGGGGAAACACATTCGAGTTCTGTGATACGTAACTGAACCTGATATTCACTACAATTTATTTATTTAAACTTTATTGCACTAAGAAGACATTTCGTAGAAGGGGAGGACCTAATATTATAAAGCATCTTCTACCAGTCAACAATAGGACAAATCAGATAAATTAACACTATCGTTATAGCGAAGGAAAAATAGTGTACACATCCTCTAATAAATTTAAAATTATATATTTTTCACAAAGTTTGCCCTCTTGACCACTCATGGAGATTATAGTCCAATGTTTCTTATTATTGTTTTATGAAAAGAAACCTTATTGGCTGTATTTGTATTAGATCATATTTGACAAAGTTATGAAAGTTTTAAAATACTATGGTCATTGGTCTTTGTTTGTATAAGTAAATATTTGAGAGTGAAACGTGAAATACTAAAATACTAAATATACCTACTTTTTCACATAAACATAAAGTAGGTACAGCAAAATCTATTAACTTTCGCCTCTTGCTTGGTAGCGTTCGATACTGACTTGCATCAAAATGTTTCGAACATATGGAACTACACTCGCGGTCAAATAATACGGGTCAGAATGCGTTTTTCATACTAAAGAGGCTATTTGGAAGCCTTGGTTCCTCGCCAGGAGATGCTTTTAGTGAAATCTGATGATGGACACCCCGAGCATCGATACAGGACTTCCAGAGTGCCTAGGATACCCAATTGATTGAATCAACGGCTAACGCCGGAATTGATCATGTTCAGAAAAACATCTAAAATGGCAATAAAATGTAAGGAAATCCAAATGCTGACCCAAACTCTCTCGCTGTAGTGTTAACTGATTGTGCGATAAGTTAGGTATCTTAAGAACATTTGACCTCCTCTATTTAACCTCGGAGTATCCACCATTAAACGTCACTCAAAACAACCCCTGGCAAGGAACCAAGGCTTCGAAATAGCCTCGTTTGTATGAAAAACGCACTCTGACCCGTATTATTTGACCGAGAGTGTAGTACGCGTAGGCACCCAATTTGCTTGTCTGCTGCATGAGGCGGTCCATATTTTTTTCAATTCCGGGTCTTTTGGAAAACTGTAAAATATACACTTAGTATAAATTGTATTCAGTAGGTAATTTCCAGGTCCTTAGTAAATCTTCCTTATTGTCGATGATTATTTATTTAATCGAGACTATCCTCATCACTATAACCGAGTCTCGGGGGGAGTACACCGACGTCATCATTTTGATGAAAACAATTATTTAGCTTATTAGTATTATCGACTTTATGTCAAAAACTATTAAGTCATTTCTTACAAAGCATTAAAACCGAGTCTCGTGAGGAGTACGTACTAATCCAAGTAACAATTGGAATCGATTGCATATAATCGTTGACGGGCGATGAAAATATTTTTTTATAAATAAAAATAAAATAAAATAAAAAGATAAAATTACTTACAAATGAAATGTTGTACCATCTTTTTCGAAGCTTGAAGTCGTTGATCGTTTTTTAAACGAACTTACAGCACATGCAGGCATTTTTCCAATGAGTGTTATCTGGCCAGCGGCGATTTTGTGAATGACCATTAATCGATTATGAAATAGGTTTTGTATAACTTTTTGCACACTGTCCAGGTTTTTTGACAGAGGGGTAATGTACTGAATGGCGGCTCCAGGTAATATATTATCTAAGGGCGCCAAGCAATTTGAACACTTACATTAATGTAAACTGTATTTTAAAACATTTAAAACCAGCTAACTTGATTTTAAACGGAAGCATAAGTCGTTTATTAAATTCGCTAGTTTGATATAATTCAGTCTTTATTGGACAAACTTAATAATAACTTCGCTGTGCTGTAATCAATAAACTCAATTGTTATATCATTTTAGAATCTCTATTAAACAGGCCAATTTTTTGGAAAGCAGCACTATAGCAGCAGCAGCACATTTTTTTTATACCCTGCGATGTTAAACTTGCCCTAAGAAAAACTCAGATTCCTAAACCTTAAATTTGATTTATTTTATTTTTAAAACTGCAAAATTTTTATTAATTTATTTGATAGGATCTGATTTGAAAAATACGGGACACACAAGAAAATTGAACCTTATTTTGAATGCAATAGAGCTCAAACAAAATGTACAACTACTCATTTTCAAAGCGGTTGAGTAGATACCGATTAAAACCAAAGAGGTTAATGCCCATTTTGCTTAAATTAAAAAATATAAATTCAATGTAATTTACTTGTTTTGTAGTGAGTTTCGTCTATGTAAACAAGTAATAAAGGAATACGGCCTTTTATGTATAAGTAGTTATTACAAATTAAAATAAAACAACGAGCAACAACGACTTTAAAAATATAAAATAAAAATGCAAATAGCACCTACTCGTAATACGGGGATTAGGCAGTGGTCCCACCGCCGGCGAGTAAGATATGTACTATCGACTTTTTTCTAGCCCAAGAAACGAACAAAAGATAATCGCTTCCGTGTAAATAAAAGAGATATATATTTATAGTTCATCGCTCGCTGTTCACACTGCCGGCGAAGACACTCTCCCAACGCCCGGCGAGTAAGCTATAATTCCATAGATTTTTTACTAGCCTCCCGCCGATTGTCAACTGTTTCTAGTACATAATTTCACTAGTTGCTCGCCGAGCTCGCCGACATCTGGCGGTGGGACCGCTGTTTACTAGTTGACCGCAGCGGTAAAAGCTATCGAACGTCCGCGAACACTCGCTTTATAGCCGAGCGTCAAAACTATCAAAACTTTACTCGCTTCTCGCCGCTCGCCCACTCTTTTGTAGTTTATAGTTCTACTAGCTTATAGTCTGTAGCTGGCGGTGGGACCAGTGCCTTAGAACCCAGAACACATGACTCAATAGCGTTACTACTAAACCACTGGTCCATCGTAACTAACGGCTAACTAGGCGAAATATTGAAACGTATTGATGCGTTTAAGTTGGCAGCTTCAATATTGCAAAACCTTTTAAAACCACGCAGTCCACGCAATAATGTGTCAAATTAAAACGTGAGACAGATATATGCCATGACAGTATGGTAGGTACTGTTTTCGTGGTTTGTCAAATTGCTTACAGGCTAACCTATTAAAATGATTTGACTGAATATTCAACCGTGTAAATAAGGTTAAATTTTCTTATGTGTCCCATATTTGGCTACTTTGGATGCTTAGAAACCTTCGGCGTTCTGGACGTTGCTGTACCTACTAACGGCGGGTTGAATGTTACCAAGTATATGGCATTGTGGATGCTCCGGTATATTTGTATACAGTGGATGGCCTGAACAATTTGATCACTTGGAATGAGTAGGACGTATTTATGAATATTTTGGATGGTGGGGTATATTTGGAACTATTGACTGCCACTATATTTATGATGCTGACTGTACCTACTATTAACTACTAGCCTCAACTAACCCAACCGAGCAAATGAAAGGAAGCCCGTAGTCTGTAAGCATGCATGCATCAGGATTCCCACTTCGCGACTCACCTAGATTAAGGAACCCCCTTCTCATTCCCCATTCGAACCCCCTTTTTTCGGATAAATAAACGGAGGTATGAATTTCTCCTCCGGCGTTTCAGCACTGGCATCCGCGGGAGTTGTCAACTTCAATTAAAACAAGGGACATTGGTGTTTTTCGCCGGTGCGAGCCCGGCAGTACCTTGGCTCTCCATTCCCGGAGACCTGGGAATGGAGAGCCAAGGTACTGGGAACGGAGAGGAAGGCCGTTCAGGCGACAACCAAAAACAAAACAGAACAACGGGTGATAACAAAAAAATGACAATAATTTTCAGTAGTCTTAAAAAAAATATCTATTGCCATAGACAAAAAATTGTTCAAGATGTTATTTGTACCTCTTTTGATATTCTTAATTTTTATTTGTTTCATTTTTTCAATCATTTATAATTGTCAAAATGACGCCGAAACAAGAAGCTCTGCGAAAACGCGTTGTACATTTTTATAATAAAAATATAAACATGGGGAAAAAGTACACAGTAGATAATTTTACCAAAGAAAATGTAACAGTTTCTACTAAGTATATATAGAATTCTTGCATCCTTGACGACCACTCGCAAACGTGGTAGCGGCCGACCAGCTAAAATAATGACCAAGGGAAGACTGAAGACACTCCATATCACTTTCAATGATAGTGATTCCATGAGCCAACGAGATGCCGCGAAAATATTTAAATGTTTTCAACCGTACATTTGCCGGTCTTTAAAAAAAAGGTGGGTTTGGAGTGCCGCAAGAAGATAAGGGCACCGTAATACACCGATCAGCAAAAATGTAACATTATGTCACAATGCCGCTGGATGGTTACAAATTACAAAGAAAAATCGTTTATTTTGGATGATGAAAGTTATTTCCCTTAGAGCAAAACCCATATACCTGGAAATGATCGGTACTATACCAGCAACATTTCAACATCACCAGACCGTATAAAACACAAGTATAAGCACAAGTTTGAGCAGAAAGTTATGCTTTATGTGGCTTTTTCCGATAAAGGTGTGTCAAAACTGTGGTTCAAACCTAGTGGTTTAGCAGTTAATCCTAAACTCTCATAGATTGAATGCTTGAAAAAAATACTTATACCATTTAATCGCCAACATCGCCTTGATGGAGAATATGTGTTTTGGCCAGATAAGGCATCGTCGCATTACGCCAAAAAAACATTGCAATTCCTAGACTCCCATAATGTGCCATTTGCACCGAAAATCCGAAATCCCAAAAACCTTCCACAATGTCGGCCGATCGAAGATTTTTCTGGTTTTTTGAGCAGTTTGGTTTACAAAATTAATTGGGAAGCAGATAATTGTGCCCAACTGATAAAAAGAATCAAAACCTGTGTGCGAAAAATGGATAAATATCCGCCGTCCAACGGTCTTGTTCGGGCATTATGTCAAAACTGCGTCGAACAGCTGATTACGGGCCCTATCGTAACGTGCATTAATAATTTTGTAAATAGTTAAATGTGTATTATAACCCTTACTATAAAAAAAATATAAAATGTTACACAATTATTTTTTTACACCCTTGCAAATAATTCTCATTTTTTTGTTATCACCCGTTATTTGGTTTAGTTTCTTGTTTTTAATAGACTACCTACTAATAGAGTACTTAAATGAAGCCAAAAACGGGCTAGGGCCGCCGGAGGGACTCTTCAAGAATCGAACACTTGATTTTCGAAGTGAACTTTAATGTCTCTTAACAAAGGTGTCTCTTGTACAGAGAGGTTTATATAACTAACTTAGTTAATTGATCCAGATCGATCACACGACCTTAAGCTACCACGACGGAAAACATAAGACACTCGCGACATTCCACTTCACATCGAGGTCCAAAATTGTCCGTCAGCACTTTCGTGGGAGCCGAGCAATCGGTTATGAAGAAAAGCCAATGATTCGATGATGACACATCGCAGCGTGAGAACTGTAGGACGTAACAGTACCAATAATACTGATGCTTTAAGTTCCTTTGCACATTTGCAGGAACGTTACTTTTAATATAACTCCATTTGGCTTTTATGTCTGAAACGAAAAACAAAAAAGTGCAAGTCGCAAAACGTGCATACTACGTAAAATGTGCATGTCGCAAAATGTGCATGTCGCCAAATGAGCAAGTCGTAGAATGTGCATGTCGCAAAATGTGCATATCGCCAAACGTGCAGGCTACTCAGAATGTGCATCTCGCCAAATGAGCAAGTCGTACAATGTGCATGTCGCAAAATGTGCAGGTTACGGTACGATTCCGTCTGGGCAAGTCGTGCAGGCCAGAGTTAAAAGACAAAGTAAAATTAGGTACTATTCATTCAGTAGTTTTCCAGTTTAGTGCCGGCTATCTCTTTATTTTATACCTAATTGCAGTAATTGCAATATTGATTACCTACTTTAACTGTAGGTACTAAGACTACTCTTGAAAGATAACGGGTTTTCATGGTTTGTGCGGGATTGCGAACAGGGAGAATCGCTACTGTACACAAATAATGACTGTGCACAATAGCGAATGTGGTTAAATACTTATTGTGAGCAATTCATTCAAAATAAACTATTTTCAAAAACTAAAACCGGCTACTAAAAAGTAAACCAAAAGAATAATATAAGTACTTAAAACAGGTAATTTTATGTAAGTAGTTAAATGTCTTCAGCTTAAATAATATTACTTTTCTTTCAAATTTTAAATCCCCTTTTTATTCTGTTTATCATCACTACATAGTATAAAACAAAGTCGCTTGCGCTGTCTGTCCCTATGTATGCTTAAATCTTTAAAACTACGCAACGGATTTTGATGCGGTTTTTTTTAATAGATAGAGTGATTCTTAAGGAAGGTTTATATGTATAATACATTCCACGCGGGCGAAGCCGCGGGCGGGTCGCTAGTTTATTTATAATTGCGTATTTAGAGAGTGGCAATTAAATCAATCTTGTAGGTATTTCGCAATAATTGTATTTTTATACAATGGACTACAAAGGGACTACTTACATGTAGTTATTTCAAAAGCATTATTCCAATTCCAGTTATCCATGACGCACGAAATAAAATATCGTCTCTTCACACTATAAATCAATAACGTAATGGGTATGTTGACATAAAAAGAAAAAAAAAGTATGACAAATATAACAAATCCAACCACACAGGGTATATACGAGTATTGAATAATATAATAATCCAACTCTTACTTAGGTATAATTATTCAAATGTAATTAAAATAAGCCAAAGCTACGGAATTAAATCTAAAATATGATAGTTTTTGTCATGGAAAAATGGACGATTGGTTGGGGTCAGGTTTACTATTACAATTACTATATTACGTTTTACTATTACTTATTTTACAACTTAGTGATGAGAACAACGTGTCCTTAGTTTTATCACGAAAGACAAAACGCCACAAATCCATGGGTAAATACTGAATTTAATTATGGCATTTGATCTTTCCGCCCGGTGTATATCGAACAAAGATGGAATGCCTTTTTTGCTATTACTGACCTGCACCTATTGCGATCTGCACTTTTTGCGATCTGTACTTTTTGCGATCTGCACTTTTTGCGATCTGCACATTTTGCGATCTGCTCCACTGCACGTTTCGCGACTTGCACATCCTGCTATGCCTCCATTTAGAATACTTACTTAATGCCTTTTTTGCTATTACTGACCTGCACCTATTGCGATCTGCACTTTTTGCGATCTGCACTTTTTGCGATCTGCACTTTTTGCGATCTGCTCCACTGCACGTTTTGCGACTTGCACATCCTGCTATGCGTCCATTTAGAATACTTACTTAATAATGAGATGCCAGCTAATTACAGGATTATTTATTGCCACCGCCTGTGTGGCACGGTCTTCATGATGTTTTCATGAGAAATAGGAAAAAATAAATACCTCACATTTCCTCAGAATACGAAATTGGTTTATGTAGCCGTTTAATTAACAAAACCGCGTAAATCGTGGAAAATCTAGTATCAACCATTTTAATCTTATTACCCCGGAGTTGCAAGCTCAAAATTTGAATTTCCCTTTTTTTCATGAGATTCTGGTATCTGGTAGCCCTTTACCAGTAAATCTAATATTTAGAAGATAGGACCTTCCAATATATGTAAAAACAATAGCTTGCGTATAACGTACAGTCAAGGATATCGATTCCTAGACCATTTTGGACCACGTCAAAGGGACACTGTAAATAAAAAAAAGTCTCTTACGTTTTTATTGATTACGTCACTAGGTATGACATAAGTAGCCCAAAATGGTCTAGAATTCAATTTCCTTTACGGTACATAAAGATGATTGTAATTAGCTAAATATAAGATGACTAGTATTTGAAAACTAGCCAAGTCAAATGTTGAGGTTCAATAAATAATGCATTATACCCCCTGGGCTAAATATTAAAACCAAATATGTTAAATGTTTGAGTTATGATGGGTTCAAAAGTGTCTCCAAATGTTCGTATAATACACACGGTTGCTGCTCGCCCGTTCCTCTTTCTTGGCTTGACATGCTTCCGCGTGTCTAGACTAGACCCCGTAATCAGATTTTTGAAGTTTCGAATAGTGCTTTTTTAACTTATTTTTTTTATTTTCAGTTGGAGAATGACAAATTTTACCAACTTTTAAAAACGCTCATGTATATTGACAGCAAATACAATCCATTTGAAGATATGGGGGTGGATCAATATTTGTATGGTCTGGGTCTGCTCGTCACACGGGAGAATAGAGGTTCCAAGATCGGAGCCAGGGTATTAGCCGCAAGGTGAGGTAACAATAAATCAAAGCGCAGCTGAGTTCATCCCGGTGGAGTTCGCACTTTCAACGTCGCCCATGCAAGGGAAAAGTATGTTCCACTGTATGTATTTGTTTATCTTATCACACAAATACACTTCATCGGCAAAAATACCCGACTACCAGTCCTTTGTTTATACTTTTTTTTTATAATTTATTGTTTTAAAGGGTTCATACTATTGCTAACAATAATAACTTCTTAAATCAAAAATACTGAACGAATTTCGATGTAATTTGTAGTGTTGCTAATCAACCTAGATCAAAAATGCCCAGCAATTTTTTTTAAGGGTCGTGGCTCTTTAATGTGGAATCCAAAAGATGTTTAAATTTGAGACTCGTACAAAACACAATAATTTACTACGAGTAGGTAATTTAGAGATCTTTTGGGTTAATTTGGATAGAATTACGACTCTTAAAAAGAATACTTGGTGGCCATTTTGGACCTGGATTAGTTAGCGATAAAACTCTAGAAACTAGGTCGAAATTCATTCAGTATTTTTGAATTTACAGGGTTGGGCAGATTAAGTGTCCTAGTTAAAAAGAGCCATAAAATTAAAACAAGACAGATTTTTTTTAAATTTATCACGTTTTTATTTTTAGCGTACTCTATACTTAAAAAAACTAATTCATAAGTTCAAATCGCTCGCCATCAGCTTTAATAACTTGACGCATTCTTCCATAGAATGCATTGCACGCGGCACGCACTACCTCGTCTGGTATTTCATCCCATATCTTAACTAATCGATGCTTGAATGAGTTTAGATTCGTGCCCTGTGTGCTCCCAATTTCGCTCAGCATGTAACCCCATATCGAAAAGTCCAAAGCATTCAAATCCGGCGATGATGCAGGCCATTCTTGCCAAGGTATAAAATCTGTCAAATTTGTTCTACACCAGTCTTGAGTGCGTTTAGCTTTGTGAGATGGGGCACTATCTTATTGGAAGCAGTAATAGTCGTTTCCATATAATTTTTGAGCATTTTCTAGCAAATGACCCTGTAACACGTTCTGGATGTAATAGTCTTGGTTAATTTTGACACCTCGATCAATAAACAGCAGCGGTAACTTGCTTCTAGGCGATATCGCACTCCATACCATGACAGCTGATGCACTCTGGACCCGTTGTACGGCTAATTTGTCCACAGGAATATCCTTCAATGAAGCACCATAGACACGATCGTTTTGTTGGTTGTGACTGTTTTGTAACTGGAACATCTTTTCATCGGAAAAAATAATATCATCGCCGTCGTGCCAAGCTAGCAATTCCCTACATTTTTTCACTCTAGCTTTTTTCTGGGCATCTGTTAAGCCATGAATTTTTTGTTTTTTGTAGGCCTTTAGCCCAAGATCATATTTTAAAATACGACTCATTGTTCGACGGGATATTTTCATATCTTTAACAAGTTTGCTTGCACTTCGAGCTGGATTTCGTCTAATACGCTCACGAATATTTTTAATGATGTTTTTGGTGTGAACAGATGGCTTTCTCCCAGGTTTGGGCCTGATTTGTGAAGATCCCGTTTCTTTGAATCGCTTGACGGTCCGCGATATAAACCTTATATTGATATTTAAATGTTTCAGCGTCTTCAATATCTCACACGGTCGGTATTTTTTCTGGTACAAATCGCACACGAGCTGGCGTTTCGCGTCCATTGTTGAAAACAATATAAAAACAAAATATATCAAGCTGACGTGTAGAAATCATAAAGAAGGCTAAATTGTCAACAAAAAAAAATACGAAGTGTATAAGAAGTTTAGTTATATTTAAGTAAAAAAGCCATACACAACTAGGACACTTAATCTGCCCAACCCTGTACTCTACTTTTTTTAGAATTAATACTTGTAAGCAATTGTAGGAAATAAAGATGGGTGGGCGAGTATTCTTGCTGGTGAGTGTATTTGCCCAAACCGGAAATCTAACCCCAGACCACTAGCTTCATAGGCTGGGTCACTACCAAATAGACTAAAGGCGTCGCGTCGCGTTTCTAGATTATACCTATATGTGAAATGGTTTTATATGTATTCTTCGATTATAAGATATAATCCATAGTGAATTAAAATATTCATGATTCGTTGTTCTGTGATTTAAAATACTCACAAAATGACTGTCAATTGTTGTTTGTTGCATGTATATTGTGAATGTTTGATATTATGGAATTGTCGGTGAAATATAAATGTACGAAACGTTTTCTAGAAGTATAATTT
Source organism: Acleris emargana (assembly GCA_927399475.2). NCBI lineage: Eukaryota > Metazoa > Arthropoda > Insecta > Lepidoptera > Tortricidae > Acleris > Acleris emargana. Next base: position 52,307,658 of record OV656835.1, on the reverse strand, counting down.
TGATGAAAGGTTATCGGTAATTTAATAGTAAAACGGGTACCTAGAGATTTAACGACTTAGATTGAAAAAATATCAAATCCCAAACTTAAATTAAGTAATCGCACATCGTATGTAATCTACTTTTCATTTTCACCCCCTTCCAGTTTATACTTAATATCGCTTTGAAACCTAAACAAATGTAGGTACGCTTGATAATACTCTTATAGTGTTAATTTGACTAATTAACACTATAAGTTTATTATCAACCGTATGTTATAATGATGGAAGTGGAATGTGGCCTCAGGTCTCCAATGGGTTACAGAAAATTCAGGAAAAGGCATTCGAACAGGTGTCCCAGGTTTCGGCCTCGGGGATTCCAAAAATACAATAGCTATCATCGTGTTTTACAGGGAGCCTATGTGTCACCACTTAGGGCTAAGAGCCACTGCCACATTATTCACCGGCGTCGCGTCGCAGAGCCTGGCCACGAAGTGCGGCTTCACCACGAACCTGGAAGTAACGCTGCGCGAGCTGGCGGACAACGGAATGCCCTACCTAAAGGTCGACGAGAGATCTGTTAAAATCCAATCCAAGAAATACTTGAAAAAAAAACAAGAATAGTTATTTACGTAAGTGGTACATAATGAAGCTTATTAAGGTTCGAGTACTGAGGTAAGAGCGCGAGCTTGCGAGAGCTCTAATTACAGGCACGAGTACATTAAGAACTAATCATGAACCGTTGCATACATAACTTTTTCTACAAACTTAAAATGATGACAAAAATAATAATCGTTAACTTTTCTTGTATACTTTCCTCGATCTTTCTGCTAACAAATTACTTATTTAATATAGTTTACGCAACAAATTCACTCGTAACTTAAGATAGGTAAAGTAAACTTATTTAAATTAAAATAAAACTAAGCTCCTCAAATATTAAAGATGTAAATAATAATCACGACTATAAAAAGAACACCCCCTCTAGCAGGTCCTCTCGCGGCATGGTCCCTATGACACTGGCTGCATTACCTCTCTGGATAGCTAGCCCAATCCTTTGGGAGAGGTAAGCACCAGCTCTAGGATCTCCGGAGGTGTCTATGAGCCGGGATGCCGGAGCCTTAAAGCTTTTCATATCGGCTGTCCAAGGTCCCATGGTCTCCACTGCAAGTGCCACAAATTGGGTGAATTGCAAAAATATTGTACATAGTTAAGGGCTCAATTTAAAAATCCTTAACAATCCTTAACTTTTTCCTTTGTGTAACAAAGATTAGTCCTATGATCTGATCATATAGATCATTTTGGAAATAGTGGAAGAAAGTTAACGTTATATCAATTAACTCCTTAACTATCTACAATATTTTTGATCGTCTCACGTCGCCGCCTTTCCGCGCCCCCCAACACAAGCGGGCAGCTGGCTCCACACCCCAATCTCCGCAGCCGCCTCTCTCTTTATCTCGGCTGTACCTGTGGACTCAACTTGCGGACCAATGGACTCCGCGGGGCTATCATCAACACCACCACCACCGCCTGACCCCCGCAAAACCGCAGCAACCACCGCCACCGGCTTCGGCGCGACTGTCATTCGCTCGCGCTAGCGGACTAGGGGGTGCGGGACCAACACAGCCCCTCCCTCCTCGCCTCGCCTGTGACCGACTTGACGGACCAGGGCTTTGGCGTGGAATACGTTAGGCCCATAAGAGCCCGTCAAGGTAGACCTGGGTGCATCTTCTTCGCCCAGGTGAAGAGAGACCTCAACACAGCCGCCAGGATTTACAGAACCATCGAAGTTCTCTGCATGCCGGGGGTCATCATCGAGCCCTGGAGGGGAAAGCGTGGCCTCGCGCAGTGTCACCGCTGCCACAGGTTCGCTCACTCCTCCCACAACTGCCACCGCCCTATAGCATGTGTGCGCTGTGGCGGCCCACATGCCGCCGGCCCAGGGAGGAGCCACCAACGTTCGCGAACTGCAGCGGTTCGCACGCCGCCAACAGCGCTTCTTGCCCAGTTCTCCTTAGAGAGAATCGTAAGGCAAAGACTGTCCACCCCCGAAGTCCAGGCAGGGCACCGACATGACCAGAATGCAAGTCGTTGAGGCAGCGCAGGAGAGCGCCACCCTCATGGACCCTGCGAACGACCCCACAAAGCCTCCCTCCCGCGCTGGGATAACACGGGGCCCAAGACCCCCCTCCCAGGAGGGCGATAACCTGACTGCTGCAGCCGCCACCCCCACCACTCCATCCACATCCAAACCAGCCCCGGTTCCAGCTGCCACCAAAGCAGCACCTCAGGCCACTATTGCCCCCAGGGACCTGGCCCGAGAAGAGCGGAACAGGCTTATAAGACCGAAACGGTCAAGGTGGCTCTGGAAATCCCGCAGGAGGTCCTGATGGCCCTGCAGATTGGCGATGACATCGTCGCAATAGTCCTCAGAGGGATTGCTCGACTGATCTAGCAATGGACCCTCTGAGGATTCCACATTGGAACGCTGCGGGCTCGAGGAAATTCCTCACCGCACCAGGCACTATGAAGACGCTGCTCTACTTTTAGGTCGTTAGCCGGGACTCCCCAAACGGGGTCTCACCTAGCTGGCTTGACCTCGCGAGCAGCGTTACACCGGGACAAGACGCCTCCCCATCCCCCCCCCCCCGCCCCCCACTCAAAATCCACTCCCATCCCAAACTCCCCGCAAGCTATCCAAGGACCCGACCGTCTTTACGGTCGGCGAAAATTGCCCCGGACGAGGGCCAAGCAGGCCCGACACCGGTTCCTCATCCCCCTCACAATAGGAGGATTGAGACGACCACCCGGCTTGCCACAACACTCACACCCAATCCGCCACAGCGTCACGTACAACGGAACGTAACGGCGCGTCGATTTAAATAAATGAGTAGATTCATGTTTTTTTTAGTTTGTTTTAAGGTCATTTTAAGAACCTAACCTAACCTAGTTGTAAGTAAAATAGTGTAAGAAAATGGCCCGCCGGACCACCTGTACCATTGGGAAGTACCATTGATGGTACAAATGGCACTGATTTATCCCACTAGTACCAGAAAAAAAATACAAGTGTGACACTCGGCGTTACTTCCATAACTAAAAAACCGTACCCGTCGATTTCTATTCCGAAATCGAATTTAACGAAGTCGACGGAGCTCTGCTGACGCAGAGCTCCTATTTCTAGGTAGTTTGGCCCTCCGGGCCTGCTGAAGAACTAACATAACCTAAACCTACCTCATATTTATGGAACCTATTACTGAGTGTTTTGGTCAACCGGACATAGTCAACCGTACCACGGGCAAGACCCTGAAAAATGCAACAAAACCATAGGCATACTTTGTACAATGGTACTTATGGGATAAATCAGTGCCATTTGTACCATCAATGGTACTAGTGGGATAAATCAGTGCCATTTGTACCATCAATGGTACTTCCCAATGGTACAGGTGGTCCGGCGGGGTTAGAATTGAATAGAATACGATACCCAATGTTCGAAAATGGAAATCAACCTGAGCCTCGAAACAAGAAGAACCTCCTGAACCATGGAACGAACAAATCATCCTAAGCTACAGATCGATCCTCGAACTTCGAACATTGGTACTTAGAACATTTTTCATCTTTATAGTTAGCATCAAAATGTATTTTTATGCTTGTTATTTTTGTCATCGTTAAATTAAAATAATACAGTCCACTTCAAACTTTCATTCGAATCACCTGAGTACCCGAAGAGACCCCGTTGATTGACCATCCTCAACAATCTGAGAACTTGAACAGCATGGCCGCAATTCACCCAAAATAACACACTGCGAGTCGGCGTCCCACATCGTAAATTGATAGTTGTCAATAGTCACGGTGACAAAAGGTCTGGAATGAGGGTTGCACCTGTTTAACAGTTCTGTAATAACTATTACTTTAATTACCATGATTACGACATTTTGGTGAACTATTGGCATAGCCGTTTTTATAATAATGTTGTCAAAACTGTTCCAAAAACTATTTAAATGTGGAGGAAAATAGTCATATAGTGGGGGATATTCAAATTTATGATAATTTGACAGGTTTTCGTTTTTGCTGCGTGTGCATTGTGATGCAGTTATTTAAAAAAAAACAAGTTAAACCGTAAAACTAAATCATATTTAGTAATATCGCGTGTTACGTAATGCGTAAATCATTAAAGTTTAAAATGTTAATTGAATCTTAATTAGAACTATCTTAACGTCATGTTGTAAGAGTGATAATCAGAGGGCGGAATTGCTCATGGCAAAAATCAAACGTCAATAGAGTTGGAACGTTGAATTTTATCGACTATCGAATAAACTGAAATTATATTTACCTAGCGTATCTTTATTTATTTATTAACAAAACTAAACCTCAAATCCATAAGCAAACAATAATAGACTTCATACGACGCTGGAAAAGCTAATTGACTAACGTCCATTTTGCCAATCTTACAGAAGAGATTTAAAGTTTTTTTTTGAAAATTTTTTTGTATCGTAATATAATGTACTACAAAGTTGGTCATCATTTTAATATCTACTAAATAGTAGCTTTTGCAATTCTTTAAATATGCTAATTCATGACATAAATGTCCCGTTAGACAATGACAACATTTGACCGATAAGGAAAAACGGCTAACAGCTTCTTCTTCGGGATATTTTTGAATTACTAAATAACTAACAAACCTTCATTCGTTCTTAATGAACCCAGTAAAATATTTTACATGTCACAAAGACCAAGCCAACCACTGGGTAGATTGTATTAATTTATAACTCTTAGTTATTAATAACAGGAAAATGGGCTGACGATGCAGAAGTTACGAATTAGTTCCCATAATATTATAACTTTTTTGTATACCTACCTGTCTAGTAGTAAATGAATAAAAGAAAGCGGTCACGTAATTATTATTTATTTAAAATGAATTTACATCGAACGGTCACATAATCTACATCACTGACTATCATCTTGATTAGAATCTTCTTCATCCGATTCTAATAAGGTGTCTTCGATATTTTTGCTACGTAAATTCTCGTACTCGGAGTGATACATTTTTGGTATAATATTTTTTTTGCATAACTGCTTAAGATCAGCATACTTCTTTTCAGAGATTGGCAAACTTGACTTATAAATTGGTAGTGGTTGTTTAGTACTGCCAATTACTTCCACTTGTTCTGCTATATCATGTTCCATGTTATATCACTCGCCTTCATGCAGTTGTTGTTCATGCGTGCTACATTCTTCTTCGTTAGGTTTCAAATCAAAATTCAACTTCCGTGCACAATCCAACTTCACGTTAGTTTTCAAAGCGTTACTTAAAATAATTCTGTTACGATTCGACCGTAAATAAGCCATAGTGAAATACCTATGCTGAAAATTTAAGGAACACAAGTGAAGAGCCTACACCACAGAGGAAATCAGATAGGTAAAGCGTGGATAAGCTAAGTAAGCTTACTAAGGGGCCTGTTTTTCAATCGTCAAGTAAAGCGTATTTGCCAGATAAATTTAGCCCTTTCCCTTTCGTGTACTTGCAGATAGACAAAGAGGCATTAATTTGACTGGCAATAAATTTACTTGACGATTGAAACACTGGTCCTTAGTTAGTTAACTTAGCTTATGATCATTATAATGACACCTGCTAGGTACTGACAATATAATGTATCTTAAGCATTAAAGTATCTATAATAATTAAAGTCTAGACCGTGATAAATATAAGTTATCATACATTATAAAGTCCAGTTACCTACTTAAGGCTGATCGTCACGGTTGAGGCAGGCACGAAGGGTGGCCTTTCACACGTACATACATACAACCATGTCTCTTTCTCAACTACCATCTACACTCACACCTATAGGCTATAACTCAACCTGATTAAAGGGTTAACCGTTTCTAGCCACAATCAATTAATATCTGCGTTTTTTTTTTCCCGCCTCAACTGTTACGCTCAGCCTTAAACGCAAGAATGATAATTATAAATATATACACCAAACTGAACAAAACAACACCAAGCGATTGAGAGGAACCTCGTGTAGTTAGATAGTCCGTAAGATACCTAGAGGTTAATTGATAACCTTTATAAATACGTTTACTACACGTAATACGCGTACCTATAGGTATTTAGATTCAGTTTAATTATAACTTCAATTTTAAGTAAGTAACTAGGTACCACTAGGTACCCACATTGTAATGCATTGCAGGTGTTTTGAGTAAGTACCTACTACTATCTATTCAATACGACAAGAAGGCAAGTACAGGCAAGTACCTACCTGCCTGTACTTGTCTTCTTGCATACGTTTATCAATTATCTTGTTCAATCGATTGCTGTCATACTCGCTTTTGTATTTGACGTAGGCATTAGGTAAGTACTTATATTCAATGTTAGGCAGGCGTGCATCAAAGCTCATTAAATACCTAGTCAAGTTCCTATTTTTAATTTGTAAACATTAATTTCGTACGAACTACAAAGAAGTAGGTAGTGGAGTGGCTAAAGTACCTACTCGTAGTCAAAAACCGTCAATGAAATTTTACACTGTATAGTTACGACGCACCCACAATCAACAACCCATTATAGTAATACAATAACAAAACATAACTTTTATAAATGACGAGAATATTGACACTTGATCGGAGAATTATTGATCCGTCTTCACTCGATCGCCGCCGGACCTTGACTAAGGTGACACTCGCACCGAATGTCATATTAAAAGCATAGGCATTAATTCCCGCCAGAAAAAAAACAAACGGCTAACGTACCACCAAATATGATAGTAAATAATTTTTAGACACTTAAGAAGAAAAAAATGTTATGCTGAACTTGGAATTTGAACTATTAACACAGATGATGAATATATTGAGTGCGGTAAAAAGCCTAAATAACAAATAATCGAATAATTAACTTTTAAATTATTTGAATGCATTGTAGAGTTTTAGGTTTGATCGGATTAGATAAAAGACTTACGTACAATTTGTGAATTTTGGCAGTGAGTATAAACGTCTAAAGTGCACATTTTTAAAGACCCCTACTAGGGAAAAGGTCTAACGTGCCTTGCTAAGATATTTGTGCTGAAGTAAAATGGTTAAAGAATCATTGAGTTTATAAGTTGAGACAAGAATAATAGCTAAGTGAAAAAAATGTGTATAAACGATTGTTTAACAGCTATTATTTAAAAAAAATGGTAAAAAAGTGGTCCGTAAGACCCTGAGTTTTTTAAAATCCTTCAAGTTTTGAACGGCTAACGTCCGAAAAAAGTCCTCGGATCGCCGTATAACCCGGTTCATTAGACGCAGAAAAATTCGCCGATTCTAACGATATATATAACACAATATGCCCCAAAATGTCCCGTTAGTCAATTAGCCTTTCCAGCGTCGAATGAACATTACGGAATAACATTTAAATAAAAGACAATATAAAACGATAATTTTAAAAACTACTTATCTTAGTACTGCATTATTAAAACTACCTAAATTTGCAATAATACAACCGAAGGATTCAAATCACCTGTGAACTAATTTCCATCGTATAAAACAGTATCGTAATCTAAGTCTGTGCTAATGAGGTTTTTCTCGTCTTCTCTGTAATAATACTAATAATACACGATAGTAATTTTTTTTAAGCCGGAAATGTGTTTTTTTTTTCAGGGAATGTTGCAAGAAACGAGAAACATTATCAAATCTAGATAAAAACTATTATCGTTCTTAACCTCTTTAAACTCAGGTGAAAGTGTTTTACTCTTTTTGTGAGTTTCAACGCAATATTTTTTTAGTTGCTTTAAGTGAACCTTACATTTAGAGCAGTATATTTTTGGGTTGTTTTCGTTGTAAATAAGACAAGGATACTTCTTTATCCATTTGTTAATTGTTTTTCTTTTTGGATTAACCATTTTTTTACAAACGTGAATTAGAAGAAATGACAGTTAACTGCCATGCACTACTTTTAATCTATTTAAAGAGGTTAATGTTAAATTCAGAAATGTAAATGGTAACTGAACATATCCATAGCGAAAGAGAGGACGACCAAGGAAGAGATGGGCGGACATATTCGTGGATAGAGCAGGGGACCGATTTTTGACTTTCGAGCGCTAGATTTCAAAAGCGAGCGGTAGAAAATATTCGAATGCGAAAATTTTTCACGATTTATTTTCGAATGGTCCCTAATTCCATATTTTTGAGATTCTCACTCGAAACTGAGGGATTGACTAAATAGTATTAATAAGTTGGAACTTGTTTCATTATACGCAGAAAATCGATGTTTTACCGGTTTATTTTATTAATATTTTAAATACGAATAAATGTGTAAAGCTAACAAAAGATGAAATCATAACAAGCAATTTAATATTTCAGTGCCAATAAGATTTTTTTACGCTTATTTTTCAAATTCTTGACTGGTTATAAATGTTGGAAAAATGAAACGGTTTCTCGTCTGTGGATGTCTATGGCATTGTGCTAGGTTTGTTTATGCTTCGTGTGTAGGTATATACCCAACAGATTTGAAAGATGTCAAATGATACTTTTTATTGATAGAATTCAAAACGAATGCCACGGACCACTCGTGTTCATATTTTCTATCGCTCGCAAGTCAAAAATACCATTTCATTGTTTTTTGTCACTTTCGAGTGAAACTTTCGAGCGCTCGAAAGTCAAAAATCGGCCCCCAGGACCGGACTGGATGACGAAAGCTAGAAACAGGAAAGAATGGAGGAAAATGGGGGAGGCCTACGCCCGAGAGGCGACTACTACAACCAAGGAAAATTAGTATAATGGAAACAAATAAGTGAATATTAAATATTATTTTTTAGTACAATAACATTATATAGTCTATAATACCACTTAATGTAACGAATTTGTGATTGAATACCAATGCAATGGATACAGGGATGAAACTATAATGTTTAAAAATAAGATAATGTTAAGGTAATATATAGCAATCATAATGTTTAATTTGAAATACTTATATGTGAATTGTTGATCAATAATTCTAAATCTGAATTTCCTTTTCATTGTACAGAATAAATCAAAAAGGTTTAAATTTAAAATATTTTTTTTTTTTTTTTTAGTATTTGATAATGTCAAAATATTAAATAAAAAAAATAAAAAGTGCATGTTTAAAAATAAAATCGCATGAAGCACCTAGAAGTAAGCATATTGTAATTTTATATGTAGTAGAGAATAAAGGCTTTATTATCATTATTATTTAGATATTCATTTAATTTTCTATAAATTAGGTTTTTTACATATTCAAATATAAAGGTAAAATAACAATACCGATACAAAAAATAAACATTATAAAAAACCTAATCTACGGGTGCCGCCAGCAGCGGGGCAGGGCTCAAGCTACCGGTGGTTAGGGCTGCAGAGAGAGGAACCTCCTCACAATGCGTGCCGTGTCGAGGAGTACTGCCTTCTGTATCTGGCCCTTGATCCAGCCATCTAGCGAGAGTCTCTTGAGGTGTTGGTCGAGACTCTTCGCTATAAGACCGTTTGCCGAAACAACTATCGGGACAATGATCGTCGAGTCAACATCCCACATGGTGGTCACCTCGTGAGCCAAGTCAAGGTACTTGCTGAGCTTATCCTTCTCGGCCTTCACGAGGTTCTCATCATGCGGGATGGTGACGTCGACGAGCACTGCCCGGCGTTGAGATCGATCTGTCAACACGATGTCAGGTTTATTGGCGACAATAGTCCTGTATGTGATAACAGATCGATCCCAATAGAGCGTAGCACGACCATTTTCGAGAACTGGCGCCGGTGTGTACTTATAGTACGGCACTTCAGACTCAACAAGACCGTATTGAAGAGCAAGCTGCTGATGAATGATCCTGGCTACGAGGTTATGTCTGTGCAAGTACTCGCCGTTGGCCAAATGCGAACAACCGGAAATTATATGTCTGAGGGATTCGCCGGGACAACGGCACGCTCGACAAATGTCGACCGTGCCATCCCTCAGAATATATTTCCGGTAATTGTTCGTCATTATGACCTCGTCAGCAATTGCACAGGCAAAACCTTCGGTTTCCCCAAAGAGGTCACCAAACCGTAGCCAGTTCACGGACGCTAAAAAGTCTACGTCGGGCCTTGTTAGGGCCCGGTAGAAGCGTCCGTGTAGCTCCTTGCTCTTCCATACGTTCTTGCGGTCTTCAGTGCTCAACACTGTTGGTCTACGCCAGTTTTCGTTTGCCAAGGAGAGAGGCGTGAGGCTCCTGTCTACTGCAACCACATCACGATGCATCCCACACTCATTGCCAAGGAAATAATCCCTGAGATTGCACACCTCGCGGTTATGGAGATTCTTAGCATTTAAAATGCCTCGATTATTATTATTATTATTATTATAAGTGAACCTTACATTTAGAGCAGTATATTTTTGGGTTGTTTTCGTTGTAAATAAGACAAGGATACTTCTTTATCCATTTGTTAATTGTTTTTCTTTTTGGATTAACCATTTTTTTACAAACGTGAATTAGAAGAAATGACAGTTAACTGCCATGCAATTTACTTTTAATCTATTTAAAGAGGTTAATGTTAAAGTCAGAAATGTAAATGGTAACTGAACATATCCATAGCTGAAAAAGTCGATAAATTTTATCGACGTTCCAACTCTATTGACGTTTGATTTTTACCATGAGCAATTCCGCCCTCTGGTGATAATATACGTGGAACTACGGAAATCACGAAGTTACTCTTTCTTCATTCATTAAAGTAGTAAAAATCACAAAAGAGTAATTTTTCGATTATATTGTTCCATATTACTTGACATTACACATACTCGTATTATCATTAAAACAAACCTTAAAATAGTTCTGATTGGGAATTAATTAAAACATATTGTTTGCTTTATAAGTTACGTAACACGCAATATTACTAAATACCTAAAGCCCCGCCGTAAAATGTATTTTTTTAAACAGCTCTCTACTCACTTTATCTATTCACATAGCAAAAATCAAGTTTCAGTATTCTCATTAGTATTTTTATTTTGGCTACGCGAATAAAAGCAAACTACGATCATAAGAGTAAGTATTATATTATTCAGTCATTAAAAAACGGTAAATTATAATAATCGACAAGGTTGTAAAGCGTATAAGCGGCGGCCTATCGACGCTATTAATGTAGATAAAATCCTACTTGTTACAGAAATAACTCTAATTAATACAATATTTTTTATCTCCGACCTTTTTTCTGTACAAATACTTAAAAATATGAGTGCATTTAGCAGTCACTTGTAAGCAGAAAAATCAAAAATAGGATATCGGAAAAATAAGTCATAATGTAGTCTACTTCGTAATCTCGTGGAAAAAAATGAATGTACCGCGGTACATGAATATCTTTTAAGATACTTTTATGACAACCTTTGAATTTTAAGAGCCTTCATTTTGTGACAGTTGCCTAAATATCTATAAACTAAGTATCTAAGCTAATTAACTAAGCGATATCGTATTGTTTATAGTGTTTTCCGTTAGTAATCATTGGGTGTTGGAGGGGAAGGGGTCAGCGGCGCGAGGCGAAGTCGGGCAGGCAATGCGCGCGCGGGTCGGGTGGCTCCTCCTCCGTGAGGAAGGCGCTCAGCAGGATGGGCGCGCACACAGGCACCCCGCGCGACACGAGCCACTCTTTGTCTTCACTCTTCATCGGGTAACGCTTCGGGTCCGCGAAACAGACCGTTATACTTTCATCGGTGTACGGAGGCCTGGAATCATTACATTCTAATTTAACGATTGATTCCTTTTTCGGCACATTCCTTTTTGGCAGAAATCATTATATACAACAAATGAAATATATCCTAGGTATAATTATTTTAATTTTCAAGACATGAAATATAATATAAGTGGGTGGATCAACTTTTTTTTGTTGTTATTCTGTCCCGTAAGCCAGGGCCCAGGAGACAACAGTGATAGTTTCTTAGAAAAAATATATATATACTTCCAGCACTCTCAGGAGAAAGGCCATAATGCCATAAGAAAGGCAATAAAACAGTTTTTTAGTGGACTTCAGTTTTTTAGTGGACTTATGTCCTTTGAAATCATAGTTTTAAAGAGTGACCCAGGAGACGTCACCATGGCAATGAGCTACAAAGTTGATTGACCCAAGTATATAAATTTAGATACCTAGTTGGTTATCATTAGTTGCCCAATTATTTTAAGTAATCAGTGTAGGTACTGTTTAATTTTTGTCTTTTATTTTTATTGATTAAAATATAATATTTCTGGTTTGATTGTCCGCTTAAAAAAAACATTGTCGAATTTGGATAGTTCTAGTTTGATTAGAATTCTAGTAGATTGATTAGTAGTAAAGTAAAAGTTATGGTTATTGAATATTTTATAACTTGTTTTATTGTAAACATAATTAGTCAAATTCAAACATATCCTATGTACAGTTTAAAAAGTATTTTCGTTCAAAACCGGCCACTTTTCTTTTACTTTCATACATTTTTCTATGGGACCAATATTCACATGATTTTTTACAAAATATTTTTTTTCTCAATATCTAGTCATAGAATTTTATTGCGCACCAAGTATTTTTATATATTGACCAAGACACGTAACATTTTATTTTTTACAAAATTCACTGAAGTTTTTTTACTATACTTTCCGTGCGGGGTGTCCTTTGTTGAACAACTTCTGACATACAAATAATTAATTCATAAATTTAAATAAGTAATATGTGACTCACGATTTTTTTGGAAATTATCTATATATAAGGCTAAATGTTTTGCAAACGGTCTTAGAGGGTTAATTTGATATACAATAATTTTTCTAATCACCAAATTATCAATTATCACGCCCAAAACTAAAATAAAGAAAAATACGTTTTCTAATATTTATTTATTTAGATGCTTTTTTCAATAGTTAATTCTATTTTCAACCTAATGTATATTTTAGGTGGATTCCGTTCAATATATGATAAGGAGCATGTACGAACTGAACCGTTATGATTTATTTCATTCGAGTCACGCAGTTTATAGTTTTTTTTATACAGTAGTCGCTCTAAAAGTAGGTATTTTCGTAGCTGTATATCGTTCGGAAAGTTGGATTTTTCTAACTACTACTTATTACTTTTCTTAGCTGCACATCGTGAGAAAAGTTGAATATTTCGCACTAGTGTGTTTTACTCTTCTATAATTTTTTGTAAAAAAAAAAAACCAAGCCATCCCACCAACCAACTAAAGAGTGTGTATGTTCATCCACTTTTTGATTTCGTCATTTAACATTGAAACTACACATACATACATAAACTCACGCCTTCATTCCCAAAGTGGAGTAGGCAGAGCTAAAGAATTACCAACAACTTTTAAAACTTGTTGATAACTCTGTAACCACAATTTGCACAATTAGGCTAAGATGTTTACCAGCGTATTAGTGACACGTTGCAAGCCCATCGCCTAACAGTACTACAAGCCTTTATTCCCTTAGTCGCCTCTTACGACATCCACGGGAAGAAATGGAGTGGTACTATTCTAACCCGGCAACCACGCGGTATTAAAAATTCTTCAAAACAGTTCTCATAAAGATGGCTGAATCTGAATGAGTATTGCGAATTATCAGTTAGATGAGTGTTAAGGTGGGTTTACGTTAGGTACTCGATGCCGAAGCTGGGCCCGGCCCAGCACGGCGTAATGTGAATCCACCTTTATGCGTGACCGCTCACTAAAAGAGTATTTTTAAATAAATTACCGCCTGACTTGTTTGCTCTTAAATCAAATAGTTATATAAGTCTTTGGTTTTTGATGTTTAAATGTAATTAAATTACCATGTGACATTAATTTTCTTTTTCTACTCGCTTACTATTTATAAACCGCTAATATGGATATCGTTAATGGTATCAGAATACCATCTATGGCGAAACCGAAGCGTGGAAACAATTCTACAATGAGCGTTGCCATGGTTTTAACAGATCTATAATAATAATTATAGCATTGTTATTACCATGGTTACGTTCCGGATATCAGTCCTGGCGTTTAGTGAACACTTGAAATCCTAATTTGTAATAAACCGTTATATTCGTAACACCAATTCAAATTACGTATATTAAAAACAAAATTAATTTTGAGACTATCCCCCTTACTTATAAACGTGGAATAAGCTTGGAATAGTTTATGACATGCTTTGTCACTTTCTGTCAGATGCAAATGTCACAATTACAGATAAGGACAAAGCATGGCGTAAACTATTCCAAGATTATTCCACGTTTATAAGTAAGGGGGTAGGTGTTTAAAATTACATATTTATGAAGTTACTAAAAATAGCTGATTAATATACATCGATTTGTTATTTGATTACCACGGACACGTTCCATCTGGATATTAAAAACCGGGCAGGAGCATGTCGGACCATGCTCAGTGTAGGGATCCGAAGCCGTTACTACAAAAAAAATTGACCTCGCGACAATAGGTCGCGGTCAGTTTACCAACACCTCAAATTAAGTTTTCGATAGGTATAAACATTTACCAGTTTTACCATTTACAAGTTATTTTTTGCTATTTTGAAGGTGGATTTTCCTTTTTTTTAAACATTTTAATTACTATCTTTTTAGTAGTAATTTTTTCGCAAATGTATAAAAAAAAGTTTATTGATACATATGCGGAGCAGCTTGCAGCTCGGACCAAGCCACCTCTGGACTCATGTAAAATGCCATACTGTCCGCACTCGCACCCTTAGATGAAAGTAAAATAGCGGAAGATAGGTACGTGAACTCATAAGTCAGATCCAGTGGACCTAATTGACTCAGTCGCAATGCGAGTGTCATTCACGTCACACGCGCTGGGCGTGTCAAGATACTTTTATGATTTTTGTCAAAATAAAGGTACGGCAATGCCTTCGTGTGCTCTTAATGGTTGTACAGATCAATCAAGAAGAAAAAAACAAATTACACAGCATTCCTTGTCACTCGTCAGTACATGTTTCTTATTAAATATGTCTCGATTTATTTCAGTAATTGAATAATTGGTTCTTATTTGATTAATTTCTAGTGTTCCGTAGCCAAAAAGGCAAAAAGAACTTATTTTAAGGTTTTTTGTAGCCTATTTTATATATATATACAGAAGTTTATTTCCCCGCGTAGTGGTTGACTTTCAAAAAGCGATAATTGGCATTATTATTTACTGACGTGTGCCGTGTGGTTGCCGGCTTAGAATTGTGCCACTCCATGTCTTCCCGTGGAAGTCGTAAGAGGCGACTAAGGGAATAAAGGCTGGTAGTACTGTTAGGCGATGGGCTTGCAACCTGTCACTAATATACACTGGTAAACATCTTAGCCTAATTATTGTGCAAATAGTGGCTACAGAATTATCAAGAAGTTTTTAGACTTGTTGGTAATTCTTTAGCTCTGCCTACCCCACTCTGGGAATGAAGACGTGAGTTTATGTATGTATGTATGTATTTACTGACGATAAATAGCTATAACTTAGAAATTAACATCCATAGTTTCAGTGGTTCCAATTTTCCATACAATATTTCAGCCTTTATAAAGGTACCTAAGTTATATAGATGTGACTTTTGGTCGCGATATAAACGAGTCGGAGGGAGCGATCCGTTTGCTAATGTAAAGCGGTCAGACACACAAAAAATCCAAACACACATACAATAACAATAAACACGCAATTTTTCATTAACATTAGATATCCTAAGGTATTTTGTAAATTAATAAATATACATGTTTAATTAAATAAACTTGCCGTACTTTTGTAATTTGTTATTATATTAGTTGTTACAGTTCTACTGTACTCGTACTTACCTTTAATAATTCTAATTTGCAAACATTAGTTATTATTAATAAGTGCTACATACGATTTAAATTGTTATAGAAATAAATAAACCGAACAGATTAACATATACTTTTTTTTGTTGACCCTACTGAGCGGCGATAAATCATTTCGTTAAATGACCTCGCCGAAAGTTGCCGAATGTTACCGAATAACTGTCTACACGAGTCTCAGGAGCAGTACTCGTGTGTCACCTATTTGCGTCTTTCTGTCTCTTTCTCTGTTGACATCTAATATTAACTTGGTTTGTGTGAGTAAATGTATTTGTAGTAGTATCAGTTCCACTATTCGAGTAAGGAAAATATGATCGTCACCTGTCTTCCAATATTTTACTCTCATCTAAGCTTGCATTAAAATGTTAAGCAGGCAACTATTACAGAACTTGTGGCACATGCAGTGCAGCCTTACTCTTAGCCAAACTGAGTGTTAAATAAATAATTTCAAGGTACGCATGCTTTTTTTAAGGCTTGGTATAGTTTAGCACTGACTGTTGGTCGGTGACAGCGCCGCCGCCGGCGAGGATGAAGCGCGCCAGCAGGTGGCGGCGCGCGGCGGGCACGTGCAGGAGCGCCACGGCGCCGGCGAACGGCCCGGGCCGCTCGAGCGCGCGCCGCGAGCGCCAGCGGTGGGCCGCCAACGCCAGCGCGCGCTCGCCACCGCTCACGCTAGGCAAACACTCCGCGACTGGATTTCCCCACTCAAATGGCTCCTCCTACGATGTAATAGTTAGCTTTGTGAAAGTTGATGGGAAATGGCTGCTTTTCTTTTAATTTCGCACACAGGGGGGTAAAATGTTCGTATAGTTAGTATAATTATGTTGTCTTTATGTCGTTTATTTACATTTGAAATAAGTACGACATAAAATAAAACTAAAATATACCAATTAATAAAATCAATTTTTTTAATGTCACTAATGTAAAAGAAAATTTAAATGTAACTTTATTTACCCTATACATAAACACTATTAAACGAGCATTATTAGTATCCTATACTACGAACAAATATTGCTCGTTTAATAGTATTCGATTAAATATTTGCAGTACAAATATTACGGGGGCGATAAATCGGTCTGTCTAGTTGTCATCTTTGGAAAATATCGTTTTCAACCTGAGCGACGCTCGGCCATCCAGGTACTTCGAACAAATTGGGTTTTAAATTATATCTACGCGTACGCGTTAATTCGGCAATTTATTTTGTGTATGAACGCAATAGTATATCTTTATTAAAACAAGTTAAACTATTCAATACACTTAAAAATAGGCTATAAACGGCCTTCGTAAAGGTTAACTTTTTTAGTCTATGAATGTATAGGAGAACTTTGATTGTACGAGTGTTTATTTTCATAAATCTTTCACTGTAGTTGGGACATAATAATTAATTTTCCTGTGACAATTTTCGTATCTGTATTTCTAGTATATCATTAGTAAATAATAGCAGTATTAACGTTATACATACATACATACATACATAAACTCACGCCTTCATTCCCAGAGTGGAGTAGGCAGAGCTAAAGAATTACCAACAAGTCTTAAAACTTCTTGATAATTCTGTAACCACATTTTGCACAAGTAGGCTAAGATGTTTCCAAGTGTATTAGTGACAGGTGGCAAGCCCATCGCCTAACAGTACTACAAGCCTTTATTCCCTTAGTCGCCTCTTACGATATCCATGGGAAGACATGGAGTGGCACTATTCTAACCCGGCAACCACACGGTAACGGTATATTAACGTTATATTCTTACGATATCATAATATTATCGGCACGTGACGATGCATAGCATTTTGTGAGAGTGCGTTGTACTTCCGGTCTTGTATAAACCAATCACAGCCCATTTCCGGATTACGTACAGCCAATCACCGGTATTTTCCGGTGGCGCGTTTTTGTATTAAGTGGTCAGCCCACGTGTTCTGCAAGCTTACCTCATAGCGTCGTTACTTCTCGGTAAGGCAACTTGCCTTTAGTTATTTTTAACTCTTATCTATCTATCTATTTTCTCTTAAGTAACTACCCTCGAAGTTAACTATTTCATAGTTCATAAAATAATATTGTTTACTCAATCAGCAATATGACTGATAGTGACGAACGTGATACTGTGCGGAATTTTGATAACATTCCAGAGAACGAGATGGAAAGCGGCACGCTCTTCGCGCCCGAAGCGTCGAGAAAGCAGCTAGCCCTGGCAACCGACGACGAGGCAGGCGATTTGAGTACGAGTTCTTCATCATCGGAGAACGATAACAACAGGAGAGCAAAAATAACAAAGCGCGGTGAGGTACAAAATTCTAATTTGAATGTTTTGGTCACCAAATGGATTGTATACCTCCCAACTGATCCCGAATACGTCGTCTGTGTTGACCGGGACGGTGCCAATAACCAGTCCACAATTGCCCCCAAATTTAAATGAACCGGAACCCTCCAGCATTGGGTACTGTCTTCGCCGACCGGCAGCCATTGCCTTCCCTACGCGTGAAACAACTTGAGCTCGGTGTCGTTAACATGTCTGTCAAAGATCTTAAAACACCTCGCGCTAACCCTGAACATTCAAAAAACGACTCAAACAGCTACAAAAAAATTGCAGTCCTGATTGGAAAGACGTTAGATATACTGACGCGTTAAAAGTGCATAGTGCGTTCCCTGGTTTCGTGAGACTCGTAGTTAAACGATGACCTCAGACAATTTGTCAAGGGAAAGGACTACATCGCAAGCACTGAGCGATCTTAAGCAGTAATATGAAACGCTCTTATCTCAGCGAGAGTATTTTAATCAACATCGACACGTTTTGTTGACTGGGCGGCTTCTCCAGAAACCACTCTGACATTCTCAAGTGTTATCCATAAAATTACGGATATTTTTACAGCTTCGTCAAAATACCACAAAGCTGACGAGGAAGCCATGCAACTCGTTTGCGGAAAGCGGGCGAAGAGCGTATCTTGGCAGAAGTTCCTAATAAAGCACTTCGTGAGGGTTTGTGTAAGATACCTTATAAATCTCAGAATGCGAAAATTTATAAAATGAACGGGTGCGCCCGTGGTTAAATTTGGACAAGGATAAAAAAAATCCTGCTTAAAAATCGGACGCAAATCCGGGGCCGCGGCAAATAACTCGGCAAACTATTCTCGGTTATTTCCTACCAAAGGATATGACGCAAAAAGTAAAGAAGGGCGCGGTAGAAAACCGCATCACAGATGACTCAAAACCACACCAGTTTTACGGAGGGTACCTGCGAGCGTATCGCAAGCAGTGGAGGATGCTGAAAAATAATTATGGAAATGCGTCTGCCATTTACCTCCAGACCAACTTTTGTACAACCAACGCCTCTAATCCTTCAGCGCTTCGAAACGAAGAGGACTCAAGAAATGTCTCACCAAATTGACACTTTTTTGAAACAAGGCGTGTTGGAAGTGGAAGTGAAGATCAGAATCAATTAGGCCGCAGTTTTTCTCGACGATATTTTTGTAAAAGAAAAGCGATGGCTCCGACAGGCCAATTTTCAATCTAAAATCGATTAAACACTCGCATAGTCCCAAAGAAGTTCAAATAAATCTCTTATCAACAGCTACCGCATTTTCTACAAAAAGACGACTGAATGGTAAAGTTGGAACTGTCATCAGCTTATTTTCACGTGAGCATTGCAAAAATCCATCGTCGTTTCTTGCGGCAAGTACTGCAGATGACCAGCTTACCATTCGGTTTTTCATGTGCCCCTACAACCTTATCCAATTGGGTGGCAGGGATACTGAGAGACCAGGACATGAGGATCATTGTCTACTGGGACGACTTCCTGCTTTTGAATCAGTCAGAGTGTCTGCTGAAGACACATGCAATGACTGCAATAAGCCTCTTTGAACGACTGGGATGGACGATCAACTACGGAAAATCGGTTCTGATAACATCTCAAGACGTGAAATACTTGGGACTAGTATAGAATACAAGGAAGAACTCCATGGGCATTCCTCAAAAATAGATCGCTTCCATCGTGTCCAATGCCCAAAAAGCCCTCGAGAGAAAAAAAAATTACGATGAAAGAAACACAGATACTTCTCAGAACTTTCAAATTTGCCAATTTCGTCACTCCAAGAGGAAGGCTTCACTGCCGATAACTTCAATGACATTCGCAAACTCTGATAACACTTCCGTCACGCCAGCTGGTATCAATTCTCTCTCAGGTAACACAGGATCTGTCGTGGTGGATTACCTCAGTGCGCAGTGGCTTTACGAAAAGTGCCCTGCATCGGTCTGAAGTTCATCACTTCCTTACGACATATGCAGCGGACTACGGCTGGGGAGCCCAAATGGACGATTAAGCTGCGTCGGGAAAGTGGAAGCACGCCCAGCCCATGAAGTGGCATTGCAATTGCATAAAAATGTACGCCATAATCGCAGCAATTCGTCACTTCAGAGATCAGTTACAGAATTGTCGGGATATTCTCCAAACAGACAACCGGACGGTGGTTGCATACATACGAAACGAGGGGGGACCGCGGTTAGCACCACTACTGAACCTAACGTACCCATTATTAATCCTCTTGGGCCAACTGAGAATCTTTTTAATAGCGGAACCTGTACCTGGCAAGTACAACGACATAGCCGACCGACTATCAAGGGGCAAACAAGCGACGGAATCGCATCTACTGAATCCAGCCTTCGAGAAGGTATTCCGCAGATTCGGTAACCCTCAGGTAGACTTGTTTGCGTCCAAATACACGAAGGTGGGAAAGAAATATGTGATAAGGGACCACAGCAGCGCAGTTCATCAATGCTTTCAGTCGGATATAGCGGTATCAGCTCGCATTTGTATTCCTCCTTCAATATCTAAACTTGGCCCAGAGAACTTTCCTAGTAGTCGCATCCCTTTGGAAGAAAACCCGACCTTCGTCGCCGAGCGCTTTGCACACTGCTGAAAATCAGGAACTTGGAATCTTTCCTCATCGATCAGGTCTACCTCCCCCGCAAGTCCAGAACATGGTACTGTTAGTATGGAAGTATGACAAGCAATTGGTCTGAAAACGAAAATTTACTTTTTAAAACAAGCTGGCGAGATTCCACTTTGAAAACCTACTAACCGGTTTGGTTTCGTTGGTTTAAATGGTGTTCTAAGAATAATCTTCATTTTAAATCGTTAACCGGAAATTTGTTACCTTAATACCTTACTCATTTTTATGTTTGGAATAAAAATTTGCATATTCTACAATATTATTGCACAAGTCTGTAATTGTTACATTTTCTCAGATGTACAGTCAGCATCATAAATATAGTGGCAGTCAATAGTTCCAAATATACCGCACCATCCAAAATATCCATAAATACGTACTCATTCCAAGTGATCAAATTGTTCAGGCCATCCACTGTATACAAATATACCGGAGCATCCACAACGCCATGTACTTGGTAACATTGAACCCGCTGTTAGTACAGCAACGTCCAGAACGCCGGAGGTTTCTAAGCATCCAAAGTAGCCAAAAATACGGGACACATAAGAAAATTGAACCTTATTTTGAAAGTAATAGAGCTCAAACAAAATGTACAACTACTCATTTTCAAAGCGGTTGAGTAGATACCCACTAAAACCAAAGAGGTTAATGCCCATTTTGCTTAAATTAAAAAATATAAATTCAATGTAATTTACTTGTTTTGTAGTGAGTTTCGTCTATGTGAACAAGTAATAACGACTTTAAAAATATAAAATAAAAATGCAAATAGCACCTACTCGTAATACGGGGATTAGAACCCAGAACACATGACTCGATAGCGTTACTACTAAACCACTGGTCCATCGTAACTAACGGCCAACTAGGCGAAATATTGAAACGTATTGATGCGTTTAAGTTGGCAGCTTCAATATTGCAAAACCTTTTAAAACCACGCAGTCCACGCAATAATGTGTCAAATTAAAACGTGAGACAGATATATGCCATGACAGTATGGTACTGTTTTCGTGGTTTGTCAAATTGCTTACTGGCTAACCTATTAAAATGATTTGACTGAATATTCAACCGTACTTACTGGTAAATAAGGTTAAATTTTCTTATGGGTCCCGTATTTTTGGCTACTTTGGATGCTTAGAAACCTTCGGCGTTCTGGACGCTGCTGTACAAACGGCGGGTTGAATGTTACCAAGTATATGGCGTTGTGGATGCTCCGGTATATTTGTATACAGTGGATGGCCTGAACAATTTGATCACTTGGAATGAGTACGTATTTATGAATATTTTTGATGGTGCGGTATATTTGGAACTATTGACTGCCACTATATTTATGATGCTGACTGTACCTACTGTAATGAAGATTTAAATTCCCATTTTTTAGTGAAGCACATGTTAAAAACTATTTCTCTTCATATACCAAACGTAATTAAATCTTCAATCTGGGATCCCAGCGACCTCATTGCCTGGTTACAGTCTAACAATCCTATGAATGTAACTTTATTTCAAGCGTCCCGTAGATTTGCGTGTATTTTATTATTGGCGTCAGGTAGACGCGTACACGATCTCACACTTAAAGATATCACCTGATTATTTTACAGATTGTAACAAGCGTGTTATTCTGATTTCAATGTTTGTCTCGGAAACAGCAACTGGGTTAAAACTATGTTAAGGGACGCTGGTATATAGGCATCATCAGGTAGCGTAAGATCGGCTGTGGCATCACTTAACTGGCATAAAAATATTCAGATTGAGGAAATATTGGCTAGAGGTCATTGGCGTAGAGAAAACACTGGCTTAGGGCTGTTGGGACTCTTTCAAATAGATGGTAATTATCACAGTTTGAGCTTCTTATGTATATGTTAAATTAATCAAATTCAGCGTGTTGATAATATTAATCGTATTTCAGTTGATGTAAGAGTCAAGCTAATAAACATGTCGATTATGTGCTTAAATATTATTATTATTTGTTATTACAACGTCTACTAACTCTAACTAATTTTAGGCTTATCGCGAGATAATTTATCTTGCGATAAGCCTAACTACCTAATTCAAGTGACACACGCATATTCCAGTCTAGCTCCGAATCAATCCAAGTGTCACATAACGTCGTCCATGGTCACCAGGAGCCAACAAACACATCCTCACAAGATGCTATGCATCATCACATGCCGATAATAGTGCAAGTTTTACACTACAATAAAAGTTGTATTATTGAGCAGAGACAATGCGTAGCATCTAAATAAGGCCTCCTGGTGAGACACTTTATGACGAAAGGTTCGCAGCTTGCAGAACACCTGGGCTGACCACTTTACACAAAAACGCGCCAGCGGAGAAGACCAGTGATTGGCTAAAAGTAATCCGGAGACGGGCTGTGATTGGCTTATACAAGACCTGAAGTACAACGCACTCTCACAAGATACTATGCATTATATATAATATGGACCATGAACGAGGGGGGCAAAAAATTGTACACTTAGCTATTTTTTACATAATATAATAACCAAAGGTATACAGGTGTTGCGTGAATACAAAAACACAATTTGTTTGACCAGAGGTCATTATTCGTAGGGAAATCTTAACAGCGCCAAGCGCCATGTAGCGCTTTCAATCGACGTGACTACGTCCAATCCAACAATTATAGTATCAGTTAAAATTAAAATTCAGTTGATACGAAACTTCTGCTGGGTATGATATTAGATTTCGTACGACATGAGATAATCGTTATTTTTCTACTCGCGTAATATAAACCGCTAATATTGATATCGTTAACGGTATCAGAATACCACCTATAGAGTAACCGAAGCGGAAAAACAATTCTATAATGATGAGCGTTGCCATGGTAATAACAGTTGTATAATAATTATTATAGCCTTGTTATTACCATGATTACGGTCATTTCGGATATCAGTCCTGGCATTTAGTGAACACTTACTTAACATCCTAATTTGTATAATAAACCTTTAAAAATATTTTGATACCAATTGCAATTACGTATATTAAAAACAAAACTAATTTTGAGACTCATTAACATTTTTATTAAATTATTAAAATTATATGGTTGTTACAGATTAATCTCTAATACTGTTATTTTAGTACCAGTGGCGACATCTTTGGACAACAGGAGGTAACAGTTCGACTTCTCGCTGACGATTTAGTAAACTATTTCTTATGCATTTAATTAAATGTTTGTTTTATCTTTAGGAAATCGTTTGTAGCGATATTATTTATTATTAGATATTGTTAAAATCTGTTTCTTCTAATTTAACTTAATCTAAATATCTGATCGAAGTATCAATCGATTTGTTCAACTCTAGGTTTGGTTATGGACGCTTGTCTATGATAGGAGGGACTTTGAGTTGGCTTGTCACTCTCGCAACTGCTACAGATATCAGATATACACGTCCGTCAAACTTACTGTGTGTGGGAGTCACGCTACGGCCGTATGGCCATCTTTTAACTTAGCTTCTTAATGCGCAATGCATCTTTGTGATATCTGGTGATTTTTCATGTACAGGGTTGGGCAGATTAAGTGTCCTAGTTGTGTATGGCTTTTTTACTTAAATATAACTAAACTTCTTATTCACTTCGTATTTATTTTTTTGACAATTTAACCTTCTTTATGATTTCTACAGGTCAGCTTGATATATTTTGTTTTTATATTGTTTTCAACAATGGACGCGAAACGCCAGCTCGTGTGCGATTTGTACCAGAAAAAATACCGACCGTGTGAGATGTTGAAGACGCTGAAACATTTAAATATCAATATAAGGTTTATATCGCGGACAGTCAAGCGATTCAAAGAAACGGGATCTTCACAAATCAGGCCCAAACCTGGGAAGAAGCCATCTGTTCGCGCCAAAAACATCATTAAAAATATTCGTGAGCGTATTAGACGAAATCCAGCTCGAAGTGCAAGCAAACTTGCTAAAGATATGAAAATATCCCGTCGAACAATGAGTCGTATTTTAAAATATGATCTAGGGCTAAAGGCCTACAAAAAACAAAAAATTCATGGCTTAACAGATGCCCAGAAAAAAGCTAGAGTGAAAAAATGTAGGGAATTGCTAGCTTGGCACGACGGCGATGATATTATTTTTTCCGATGAAAAGATGTTCCAGTGACAAGACAGTTACAACCAACAAAACGATCGTGTCTATGGTGCTTCATTGAAGGATATTCCTGTGGACAAATTAGCCGTACAACGGTTCCAGAGTGCATCAGCTGTCATGGTATGGGGTGCTATATCCCCTAGAGGCAAGTTACCGCTGCTGTTTATTGATCGAGGTGTCAAAATTAACCAAGACTATTACATCCAGAACGTGTTACAGGGTCATTTGCTAGAAAATGCTCAAAAAATATATGGAAACGACTATTACTGCTTCCAACAAGATAGTGCCCCATCTCACAAAGCTAAACGCACTAAGACTGGTGTAGAACAAATTTGTCAGATTTTATACCTTGGCAAGAATGGCCTGCATCATCGCCGGATTTGAATGCTTTGGACTTTTCGATATGGGATTACATGCTGAGCAAGATTGGGAGCACACAGGGCATGAATCTAAACTCGTTCAAGCATCGATTAGTCAAGATATGGGATGAAATACCAGACGAGGTAGTGCGTGCCGCGTGCAATGCATTCTATGGAAGAATGCGTCAAGTTATTAAAGCTGATGGCGAGCGATTTGAACTTATGAATTAGTATTTTTAAGTATAGAGTACGCTAAAAATAAAAACGTGATAAATTTAAAAAAAATCTGTCTTGTTTTAATTTAATGGCTCTTTTTAACTAGGACACTTAATAAGTACTTACAACACACTTACACTTAGTAAGTAAGTTTTTAAGTATTTCGTGAGTGCTAAGACCTGGTCTACATTGTCGTCAGGTGCTTTTATTTTTGTGATTTATGGTTTTTCCTTGTTGTAGAATGAACATGTAAAATCTAAGAAAGGACGTTTCCTAAACTTAAGGCGAACATCGCTTAACGCACGGTAAAGTCGCCGCAGCTTTAAAACTTCTATAACCGGGTAAGTGTGCTTTGCCTATCTAAAAGCCCTAGGTCTTGTTTTACGAAGCGTGTCGATTACTTTGTGACTCTCGTTTGCTTAAACTTCCTATTCGCAGGTATAAACGTGTGTTTATGCAATAATTCTAATGCCAACAATCTTTGCTCTGCTCTGCTCTGCTCTGAGCCCTGCTGTGCTCTCTGCTCTCTGGGTGTATGGATGTCTGTGCTCTCTGGGCCCGCTATCATGCCATGCTCTCTGACTGGGTGACTGTCTGTCTACTTAGAACACGTGTCTGTCCGTCTTTTTGCACGTGTCTGCACCTGCCTGCTTCTACTGGGTGTTCTTGCCACGCTGCCTGGAGATTGCGCGGTGTGCTTCTTCATCTTCATCTTCATATTTATCTTCAGGTGAACTCGTTTCATACTACTCACACCTTCACTTTACTCAAGGAACAACGCTCGATTAGGGAAGTATGATGTAAGTGCACTGTCACTGTTACAGCGCTTTAGTGTGTAAGGAACAACGCTTGTTTAGGGAAGTATGATTTAAATGTACTGTCACAGTCACAATACTTTAATATATAAGCAACGCATGACATACCGTAAAGACGTATGATTTTAATAACCCTGTAAAATGTGCAGTGGTACCTGTCTAAATGACGTTTCATAAATCTTAACACGTTCATGGACAGTAATAAAAAACCATTTTAATTTGACCCCCGTATTTATGACGCCCATGCTATAGCCGGTATGATACACGACTGCTATAGCATCCGCGTCCATGAACGTGTTAACTGATAAGAGGTACTGTATTTTTTATTATAGTAACGGAAAATAAACTCTGTTGACAAGGTTTCTTTGTTTACTTTTAATTGCTCTCCACTTAATAGAATTCTATCTCCATCTTTCTGTTGGTTTAGATTAAAACAGATGGCGCCCTTTTCTTTCTTAACTCTTTAAATTACTGCACCAAATTTTGTGTGCAATAATTGTGTTGTAAGTTGTTTTCACCTTGAACTAGCTCAAGAATCCACGACCCTCAATAAGTAAATCAGCCACGGCCCAACACCAAGTGTGGACAGAACTTCTGTCAAGTTACATACACACATCTGTAATCAATTCTTTAGGTGTTTCATGGTTAACATCCTACCTTGACGGTTCCCTTGGCGGGGACGCTTTAACTGTACTACAAGACCTACAAAAGATCATAACAAAATTTTCTAATATGGCCTATATTAGATATTTTTTATTTTTTTCTGTATTATTTTAAGCTTGTAGAAAAAGTTATATATGCAACAGTTTATAATTAGCCCTAAGGTACTCGTGCCAGTAATTAAAGCGCTCGTCAGCTTACGCTCTAACCTCGGCACTCGTACCTTAAGAGTACTCTCTCGTCTCCACGCGCGCGCCGTGTTTGTCGAACGAGTGTATCGAGTGCCCGCGGTGATCATGCCGTTATCGAGAATCAAATGTACGTCGTGCAATATTGT
The DNA here is from genome assembly GCA_927399475.2 of Acleris emargana. Taxonomy (NCBI): domain Eukaryota; kingdom Metazoa; phylum Arthropoda; class Insecta; order Lepidoptera; family Tortricidae; genus Acleris; species Acleris emargana. The sequence continues at coordinate 52,280,518 of OV656835.1, read as the reverse complement.
AGTTAACGAAGTTCTTGCGTATCTGCAAAATAAGTTGGGTCTTCTGGACAATGAAAGCCTCATAAGAAATTGTGCTACGGGATTTTGTGAAGAGGATGTCAGTAATGCCAAAAATCTGCTTTTTGAATCAATACAAAACAGCGGGAAGAGAATATCAAGACGTAAGGATGTTGTGCATCGTGACCTGGAGGACATGATAGTTCTTTTACAGAATACAGATCCGGAACAAGCGCCTCTCTTTGTCGCAAGGGATTTACACAAGCTGCCACCAGTAGATTTCAGACAATATGGGTGATAGTGTAAATAATGATTTATGTAAAATGATAACATTTGATTGTAGGTCGTTCAAGCGATCTATAGGTGGAACTAAATCTATGTGTCAAGTGGCAGATTTAGTAGCCTTACAAGAGTTGTGGCTTCTTCCATTCAAGCTGCCGCTATTAGGTACTGTGGATAGCGACTTTGGCTGGACAGGGAAGTCGGCCGTGGACCTTGAGTCGGGAATGCTTACCGGATGACCTTGTGGCGGTATAGGGGCGAAAAAGTGTGTTTCAATCGGTGTCAATTATAGAATGTGATAGTGACTGAATAGTGGCTATCAAAATATCGTGGAAAGGAAAGGAGATAGTAGTCTGTAATGTTTATATGCCCACTGATGCGTCAGAAAATATACCTGTGTTTGCGGATTGCTTAGGCATAATTTCCTCAGTCATGATGGAACATAGTGATGTGCAGGCTACTTTCGTGCTCGGAGATTTTAACTCCAATCCCAACGAACTATTTTATCGAGACTTGATGAATTATTGTGCTGATCAACAATGGTTATGTGCGGATGTGGATAAAATGGGCCTTAAATCAGAGACATATACGTATGTAAGCGACGCTCACGGGTGTAGGAGGTGGTTGGACCATTGTATAGTGACACAAAGTGCGTATACCATGATTCAGAAAGTTGCTGTAATATATGACGTATTCTGGTCCGATCACTTTCCTATGATCCTTGAGTGTAGCATGGGTATGTTTTTGTCACTAAAATAATAGATATAAGGTAGACAATAAAGTGTTATGGGGAGAAAGGGCTAGTGACCAGATTGACGCGTATCGTGATTTGTGCAACGAACGCCTGAAAATTATTGACTTTCCGAAAGCACTTAGGGACTGCTGCGATGGGAATTGCACAATCGATACAATGTACGATGGCGTCATATTCACCCTTACAGATGCCGTGACAAGTACCTACAGGGGTAAACGCAAAAGAAAGGGTGGATATGTCGCTGGTTGGAACAAGTTCGTTGCAGGACCTCATAGGGAAGCCAGGTTACACTTCATGCTCTGGGATGGTGCAGGGAAGCCGCGTCGTGGCCTTTTGTTTGACCAGATGAACAACAGTAGGAAAGATTTGAAGGCTAAACTAAAGTGGTGTCAGGACCGGCAGGACCAGTTGGGCATGGACAGACTCGTTCTCGCCAACAGCGGCGGTAAATTTAATGAGTTCTGGAAGATGATCAAACGCATGAATGTGGCGCAGAGGTTGCCTGTGAGTGTCGGCGATAAGAGTGAGCATGGAGACATCGCGGAATTATTCAGACAGCACTTCACCGTTACATCTCTGCTGAAGGGCGCGTCGCCTAATGCACCCAAGGTGGGCGGTGCTGAGGGTCAATCCGAGGAAGACATTTTTCACATAAAAAATTGTAGAGGACGTAATAAAAAAAAATTAAAAGAGGAAAGTCGCCCGGCCATGTTGGCCTCAGTATTGAACACTATCGATATGCTGGTGAGCATTTGTCTAGGGTGCTGTCCATGTTCCTCAATATGTTTACAGATCACGCATATCCGCCCGCTGCCCTAATGAAGACCATCGTGGTAACCATTGTCAAAAACAAAACGGGTGATTTGTCAGACAAGGGGAACTATCGGCCAATCTCTCTTGCCACAACGGCCGCGAAGGTGCTCGACATGCTAAATTTGATGCTGGATAGCTTCATAAATATACATGACGCGCAGTTCGGTTTCAAGACTGGGCTGTCAACAGAGAGTGTTATTCTGGGTCTGAAGCATACTGTCGGGTACTACACGGGCAGGAAAACACCGATTTATGCCTGCTTCCTGGATCTCCCCAAGGCGTTTGACAGAGTCAACTATAATATCCTGTGGAAGAAGATGCAGGAAGCAGGTATTCCGGGTGAGTGTACGGGCTTGCTGAAGTACTGGTACCAACATCAAACAAACCAGGTGAGATGGGCAAGGGCATTATCTTCCGGTAGTAAGACAGGACGGCATTCTGAAGGTGATTGCTGGTAGATTTAGCTGCCCGGTTTTGTGGCATTGGATTGGACTGGTCAGGACTACTTTGACGTACGTCAAGTAATCATATCATGGCAGTCATATATCTATCTACATATGTATCTATACCGAAACCAATTTTGTAATTACTAACTAAGCTTTTAAGTTTCTAGATATTACTAACAATATCAGGTCCATACAATGTTAAAAAGCCGGTATTTTTACATTCTACTCCATTTTTGCTTGTCAGTGAATGTCTTTCCAAAATTTAAGAGCCATACGCACCTGTAAGTTGTAGGAAAGCTTAGTACTTACAGGCAGTGAAAGTTTTCCTGCTTCCCAGATTTCTTCTTTCATACATGATTTTTCATGTGAAGCCATGAACGTAGGTGAATAAAATTTTCAGTGTAGATTGCTCATTACATGGGAAACGTAATGAGCAATCTAATGAGTAAAAACGGTTTTTTTTAAATAGAAGTAGAGATATTTTCTTACAAGTTATTTTTTTAATTATTAGCTTATTTACTAGGTCACAGACAACAATAATAACCATCACTCTAGGATCCACAGTTTTTTAGAATGACCGCTTATTTGTCCGAAATTGGAAAAGTACAAAAGTGCATTTATGTCCTTAACTATAAAAAATCGCTAAACATACATAGGGGTGTTTTGGGTAGTCCTCAAGATATCCTATTTAAATTTTTCATTTGGACCACAAGAAACCCGACACCCTGTATATCTATGTAACTGGTAGGTATATAAGCGCCCTAATTACAGGCTCGAGAACCTTGAGAGCTACCTCGCCGTTTACCTCACGCAAGCGTGTTTGGTTCATCGTACCGTCTTATTCGGGAAAGAGGATCAGTTCAACGCCGCCAAGCTGACGCTGGAAGACCTCGACATGATACTGCTCAAGATGAAGAAATCCTTCAGTGTTTCCGGGCAGACAGTTCGATGAACCAAACACGCTTGCGTGAGGTAAACGGCGTTTAGGTTAACGACGTTGGTATTCCCTTCTAGCGGCAGCCGCGTCTCCATCGCAGAATCCGTAACAATAAATGATATCTGCGTATTCTTCGAATTGGCACGCAGGCATTTGAGAAAGAAGCTTAGTTATCAATATCGGCCATAATGGAAAGAAAGTTGAAAGTAACTGATTACGTAGGTCACTCAAAAAGTTTTGAGATGTGCGAAATTTCAAAATAGAACGCACTTTGTTTTTAAAAAGCAAATTTATTAATAATAGAACACCATTAGCTGAATTTCGGTTAAAAATGGAACGCACTTTATGTTTTTAAAAAGCAAATTTAGAAGAACACGATTAGCTGAATTTAAAAACGATAACGATCCCGCGTTTTTTGGTTGAAACGATGGAGCTTATCCGCGATCATTTCTGCTATTATTATTAATTGTACATTTTTAAATGAAAATTAATTTTAAAATGCCATAAATTGTACCTTTTTAGAAAGCTTATGAATTGTGCAAACTATTCCTGCCATTTGTACGCGAAGTGCCGTACTTTTTTTTTTAGTTATGCTTTAAAATGTTACAAAATTTGGAAAATAATTACTGAACTTTCAACTTTAAATCCTTTTATTTGCAAAACTTTGCATTTCTTTGGCATTTTTTATTATTTATCGTAATCATTAATTCATTGGCTATTTGAAAAATGCTTTTTTTATTTCTAAATGACGAAGTTTTTACACAATGACTAGTTTTAGGTCGAAAGACGGGTATTTTTTTTAAATTCTAAAAACGTGAATAACTCGATAACCAATGAGTTTTGACCCCTGGTTGACTGGACTTAAATCGTTACAAATGAGCTGTAGAAATTACCCCTTTCAAGGAATACAGCGAATTTCCAGTCACCCTGTATAGCAGCAGGGAGGTAACAGTTCCAGAGGGGCTAAGGGTGGAGAGGTGCTTCTGGACTTTAAACGACCATAAGGTGCCCACTCACCACTTATGCAACACATCCACCCTTTGAGCATATAGCTCTTGCGACTCCACTCTGACCGGCCAATAAAGGCAAGCCAGAGGTGAGGGTCTGTTCCTCGTCATTATTCACTCCAGCCAGCCGGTGAAGGCAAGCGTGAGGTGAGGAACTGGACCTGCCCTCGGGAGCATTCAGGTCCGTGGTGTCGCCACTCACCAACAGCTCGCCACTAGCTGCCCTGCGGTATTATTATTATTATTAATTTTGAACCGTTGTTGCATACGTAACTTTTACAAGCTTAAAATAATTTAAAAAAAAATGCAAAATCGAGGAACTTTCCTTGAATTATCTGCTATTAAATTAAGTACTTGTCAGCAAAGTCATTTTCATAATTCCGATTGGCGTTAATAATTTAAGAATTTTATAGTTAAATGTTTACTAATATCACGCAAATTTTAATAGTTACCTGCTAAAACAGTTCTGACAATTTAACAAGTTTTTTTTTAAATTTCAAAAGTTTGAACGCCATACGAAGCGCCACACAATCACTGAAAATGGCGATAATCCTCTATATACAAACATCGTGATTGGTTGTTTAGGGGTTCCAGTAAATTAAATTAAAAATACTTTAATCCCTAGAGATTAATAAGGACCTTTAGTCCTGATGTGCTCACTAAAGTAACATTTTAAGAGCATGGGAAGTGAAAAGTAACCTCGGCTCGGGTTACTTTAATATTAGGGGGTAACATTGCCCACCCTTAAAAGTATAACTATTTCAGTGGTAATCATCTTAAATTGTTAAAATAATTTTAGAAATATGTAAGTAGCTTCGTTCTGAGGTAACATTTAATGGAATAATTAAATTTTATGATTTTTGGGGTGGGCAATGTTACCCCTAGGGCTAAAGTAACCCGAGGTTACGGTAATTAAAATATACATACAATCACACTTTTGTTTTAAGTCCTTTTAGTATGTATCAGTTACATAAAGTACTTCAGTCAACAAATTAATGAGGTTACCGGCAGGAAGGCGCCGGCCGCGGCGCTGCGCGCGACGTAGGCGGGGTGCAGCACCCAGCAGCCGGCGGCGATGGAGTTGAGGATACGCTGGCTGCGCGCGGGCGCCGCGCACAGCAGGTGCGTCGCCGGCGCTGCCGCCTCCTCCTCCAGGTCGGTCACAGCGCCGCCCAGCCGCACAACCATCTCCACCGTCTCTTCGCGATTCTGAACACGAGTGCAATACAACCCTATCAATACAAACCGATTACAGTAAAACACAACTGATATGGCTTACCGATGTACCTGCGTAGATAACGAATTTTCGAAGCGCGGGAACCAATCAGCATGATCCACGCGTTGCGCGTCTGTATTATTGGTAGACCCCGTTATCAATTGCTCAGTTTGGGGGCAAACGTCACAATAGAGTAGTCTGGGGACTAAATGGAACGGTGTTCATTAACACTACAACCTAGTGTATTGGTGTTCAACGGTTTTTTTTTTAAATCGGTACACCCCGTTATCTAACGCTCAGTTTGGGGGCAAATAGTGATGTTGCTTCACATAATTAGTCGATCGATTCATATTTATTATTATAAAGAGTTATTTGTCAAAATAAAATTCTTCTTTTGTGAATGCTCTTGAGATAACTCATTCATTGCATCTATTTGATCAGATACTACTGAGACTACTAATAGTATAGGTAGGTGCCTATTAGGTATGAGCAGTACACGACAAACCCGTTTTGTTAATAATAACGAGCAGTAAAAAAAATAAAAAATTGTGGTAGTATTTTTTCTTTAAAATTATAAAACCTTTTTCATATGTTCTAATATTTTTTAATCTATGGGTTTCTTTGACCTATCTTATTTCTTTTGTTAATCATTTATAGTACCTATATAATATGTAGGCAGAGCTACAGAATTACCAACAACTCCAAAAACTTGTTGATAACTCTGTAACCACAATTTGCACAATTAGGCTAAGATGTTTAACAGTGTATATTAGTGACAGGTAGCAAGCCCATCGCCTAACAGTACTACAAGCCTTTACTCCCTTAGTCGCCTCTTACGACTTCCACGGGAAGACATGGAGTGGCACAATTCTAAGCCTACCCCACTCTGGGAATGAAGGCGTGAAGGTATGTATGTATGAATGTATATAATATGTACGTACAGTGAGAAAGCATGGTCAATCTTTTACTTGATATTGATGAATATTAAACAAAAACCCAGGCTTTAAATCTGTAATAAATATTAATCAGTTGTTAGAAAATAAGGAAGTTCCAATTGATAACAGTATTGTAAACAAAAGCTGCATATAGCATTACAAAAAACTACAGTTTTTGCCAGTTACATCTGTAGAGCTCGAAAAATCATTTTCATTTTTAAAATGGATTTTTACAAGCAGGCGACGAAGTTTGAGTTCATATAATTAAGAAAAAATATTGATAATTTATTATGAAACATACAATAAAAAATAATAATACAAAATCTTTAATTTCATAATAATTTAAAAAAATCATTAGAGCAGAGCTCTGTTAAGAATGAATCAGATCTTTTGATATGTTATTGAGTGAGTAAAAAAACTTAATTTTTTATCGATGCAGATTATCGAAACTGCCCCATCACTTGCCCCCAAACTGAGCGTTAGATAACGGGGTTTAATCATTGATAAATTAATCAATTGACAAAGTAATTTTTTATTATAGTTTAATCTATATAGTGTTAATGAACACCGTTCCATTTAGTCCCCAGACTACCCTATTGAAACGTTTGCCCCCAAACTGAGCAATTGATAACAGGGTCTAATTATTGGTTATTAGTGACGCCATGTTGACGCGCGCCCGCGTGTCATTCAGTCAGTCGTGGGTGAGATGGGAAAAATTAATGCAATTTAATTTGCATCTTATAACTATTACGTACAAGTCTGATCGTGGGTTTTAATCGTGCTTTCGTAAACCATCGAAATCCCATATAAATTGTGTTCTACTGTACGTCCTTTAAAATCAGCGTCGTTTTTACTGTCTGTCTGTATGTCTATGTGATCATGATTTTATTTTTAAAGTTTCTTTTTTCTTCGCATATACTTTGCCAACAACGCTAAGGAGGCTGATACCGCGGTAGTTTTTGCAGTCTTGCTGTGACCCCTTTACCCACACACCACCACCCCATATTAAGTCTCCAGACTCATCCCTCACCGCGCTTAATTTAGTTTTTTTTCTTAATCAAGCTCCAAAAGAGTTTAATATTCGACCGGAAGTTGTGAGAGAAACTCCTATCATACTTTTCATTCAGTAAGCCACAACTTCTTTCACTCTTTTCTTTGATCTATTATACTCTTTTTTATTTCTGTCGCTTAGATCTTGTCCTGGATCTACAGCTATAAAATCCAACCAACACTTTTTCTTCTCTTTCACTACATCATCTACCTCTCTATCCCACCATTCTGGACGTTCATTCTTGCTTTTTCTTCTTTTTACTACACCGCATACTTCAGTGGCCGATTTGACCATGCCATTCTTCATAATCTCCCATACATTATTTACATTATCCTCAACCTCACTGTCATTCATCTTATTAACACATTCAAAACAATTTTTCAGCTTGCTTACGCAGTTATCTTGTATAACTTCGTCATTCAGTTTCTCTACTTTTATCCTCTCTAACGCAGTGGTCGGTATGGGAACACGATGGCGCCAACGTGTGAACAGACCCCTTACTCGTGTTACCACTAAGTAGTGATCTGAACCTACGCTAACTCCTCGAAATGCTCTGGTATCTACAACTTTGTTACGCAACCGTTCATCCACAATTATCAAGTCTATCATAGGCTTCTCATTCTGCCGTCTCCACGTATACTGATGAATCTCTTTGTGATCAAACAAAGTGTTTGTCACGCAGAGATTCTTAGCCAAACATACATTGAGAAGACATTTGCCATTCTCGTTCACTCGCTCATCACCATACTTACCCAGTACCGATTCATAACCATCCCTTTGCATTTGCACGCCTGTCCAACCATTAAAATCGCCTAACAAAGTAATCCTTTCAGTCTCCTTGCATTTTGTTGAAACCTCATGCAAACTTTCCCAAAACTCCTCCCTTTCTTTTTTCGATTTATTTGTATCTGGGGCATAAGCCCCAATTACGAATAAACGGGTGAGACCTACCTTGAGTCTCACCCAGAGAAGTCTTGGGCTCACACATTCATGCTCTTGCATACATTCAGCCATTCGCTCTGTGAGGACGATACCAACTCCCTGACGACCGTGCTCGGATACCGGAACTCCGGACCACAATGCCGACAAGGTTCCGTGTGTGGACGTACTCACCCCTTTTTTCTTCGTCTCAGTCACACAAAGAACATCCAGCTTTCTCTCTTTCATCATCATACATACCTCATCTAATTTATGTTCCATTCCTCCACAAACATTCATCGTAGCAAGGCGGCTTTCAGCGGCCCGCTTTTTGCCAATCCCCCTGCGAACACAGCGTGACGCGTGGCAAACGGCATCGCCGCCGTTCCGATCCCCGGAGGGATCTGAACATACTCACACTATTTCGCCCCCCCCCCCCCCCCCCCAGAGTACGAAGGGCTGCCCAGGCTAGGCCTGGGGAGGGATTCTCTGGCATTGCCAGTACCCTCTATGGAAATATTCAGCTAAAAATACGAAAAATCAGTAAACTGGACAGCCCTTAGTAAAATAAGTAATAATTATAGTACAATTGGGGATTACACAATTAAAGCAAAATTAAACTTTAAACAAACTTACATCAACGTTCGAAGAAAGCATAAATGTTTTCTTTAACCGGGGCAATTTTGATGGATTTGGTAAATTTTCTTGAAGTTCTCCATCCGTTTGAATATTTTTTACCGCTTTATCTTCATCTTGGTTAGGCGCATAGACTTTACTTAGCACATTATCCTTAACTGGCATAATATCCTTGGCAACGGAATCTTCAGCGTGTTTGATGTTGGAAGAGGAAAGGTTGCCGACTGCCACCGATACGTCCCTACTAACTTCATATGTTTTTTTTTCTTGACTAACATTTTTTTTTAAATCATTGTCTTGGTAAATTTTATTTCCGGCATCATTTTTATCGCTTTCATTTGGCGGGTCGGTTAAGGGAATGTTTTGTTTGAAGTCTGAACATTTAGGACCTAAGTGCGTGCGTATCATTTCTGTTGGAGCAGTCTTAACACGCTTTGGTTTAGATATTTGATCTGCATAGTATTTTTGTGAAGGCGTAGTATCGTCCCAACCGACCGTGTTGGGTTGTGATTCCGGGCCGGAATCATACTCCATATCTGAAAAAAAATAAGAGCGATGTTTATTCAGTATTTTGTCAAGCGCCTGAAATAACCACCAAATTTAAACCATTTATTATTAACTAGCTTTCCACCCGCGACTTCAACTGCGGCAAGTCAAAACCTCTGTTGAAAGTACAGATATAGTTTACATCACATTCCAATTCCTTTTTACCCGGCTGCCGAAGGAGGAGGGCAATAGTACATTATTGCCTAGGCAGTGAAGCAGGCAATTGCGGCCGAGTATTGGTTTAAACGGACGAGCTTGCGAGTCAGTGTAAAAATACGAGGCCCGCAATTGCCGTTCCTGCCGAGGCATATATAGTGCTTTTCTTAAAAATCGCAAGATACAAATCGCATATAAACAGAAACTTCACGTGGAATAACATCACTTTACCGCCTTTATGTTTATGACAAGGAGAAACGCAAGCTTTTTTTAGAAAAAAAAAACTCAAGCTATTCCAGACACAGATAAAAAAGTTACGTTTCGAATAAAATATGGATGTATAAGACTTGTGCCCTCATTTTATCATGGCCGTTTTCACTTTAAAAAAAGTTACAAACTAGATAACAATGAAATTTGTATGCAACATTGCGGGCTTGTGTAGCGAGCACGCAATGTAATTTTTTTTTAATTTGGTAACTGTCTGTAAACTATGTACTTCGCGTCTCAGTATGGAGTTATTAATGTCAACTTTTCCGGTCATTTTTGAGAAAAGTGTTTAACAGCCTATATATGTATGTTTGTTCCTATGTGGCGCTCTAGAAACTAAATGCGTGGAACGATTTCGATGATTCTTATAGCAATCGATTTGTATTAATCTTATGAGCATATATCGGGGTTTTCGGTGCGGGAATGTTTGACATAAGCCAAAGATTAAAAAACAGAATTTTACTCTAGGTTTCTACCTAATGAAAAATTAATTGAACAAAAAAAAGTATTTTATAAAAGAAATGTCGAAAAACTATGAACGAATTTTTACAAGGAAATAGAAATGCGATCGAAAAAAATTAAATATGCTCCTATTACAACTACCGACTTAGAGAGATCGTTCAGTTCATTGAAATGGATAATATTTACAGCAAGACGTCGCAGATGAACTGTTCCAAATATTGAAAAAACATTAATAGTTTATTTTGAAAATCGTGTCAACGTAATTTTAACGTTAATTTTATTATTATCTCATATCATTATAGCCTTGGTAGTACAGCTAAAGTACTACATGAGTTAAAATAAACTTGTATCATAGTGTAAGCAATTCGCAGAGAGGTAGTTAGTCATTAGGCATAATATGATATTTTCTCAGATTACCTATCTGTTGATATCTACTTTTTCTTAAATCATTCCCGCACCGAAAACCCCGATGTATGCTTATGAATGTCAGTAATTAAAATTCAATAGGGCGGCAACTAGGCGCAAAAAAAAACTACTAATTATAGCAAATGGGGTATCGTTGAATAGGTATTTAAAAATGATCTTTAGGTTGCTTTTATCATTTTTCATTTTGAATGATCATTTAAGAAACATAAACTCATGCCTTCGTACCCAGAATGCGGTAGGCAGAGGTACAGAATAAAAACTTGTTTATAATTTTGTAACCACATTTTGCATAAGGCTAAGATGTTTACCAGCGTATTAGTGACAGGTAGCAAGCCCATCGCCTAACAGTACTACAAGCCTTTTATTCCCTTAGTCGCCATCATTTAGGATTTATAAAGATTTAAAGTTGGTTACTAACACAGTCGGGTTATTAAAGCTGGCTTTTTATTATGTTATTTATGAAAAAATGTAGAACGACAATTTTACATGGCTCAATCCTTTTAACAAAAAAATTGCCATACAAAATAAATTCACTGCCCCTCTTTTACCATAAGGTTTTTTTAAATAGCCCCTAGATTGAATAGATAGATAATTACTAAATTTCTATACAAACAATTAAGACACTGAGCAGAAGATTTTCGAAAAACACCAATGCTGAATATTTTCATTGTGTAATAGTAGTCTCATAGTAAGTACCCATTTTCATATCTTGTAAGGTATAAACCTTTAAAAATTACTTAATTTCGATACAAACTTTACAGTCAGTAGTCTATGATCCCAAGATTTTCCCTTTAGTTTTTTTTTTATTTACGTCATTATACATTTATAGAGGTAAACATACCCTTAATACCAATTTCCACATTTGTCACTCCAGATGAAACCAAATTCCCATACAAAATTCTAACCCTCTATCACCCTCTTTTCCGAATTTGCCGTAAGTGATTTTGTTTATTTATGGGTCATTGTCAAATTTTGTGCAGGTACGAGTCCCTCAACATTTTTAATTTTTTTGTATATTAATAAGGTCAAACCCTCTTAACATTATATATTAAATACAAAATACATCGCATTAGCAAACATCCCTTATTGGAATAAAGACTCAGTTTCGATAGTTATCAATTTTTTTAAGTAACATTGTGGTCATTGGTAGTACAGGGCGAACGATATGAAGTGTTACCAAATTCAAAAGGCTACGATTTTTTCTTGTTGTCTTAAATTATTCATTATTAAGAAAAAAATGAGAAAAAGATATCAAATTTTTAAGATTACTTTATTTTAACTCGATATGACCACCTTCTGCTGTCTATGGCCTTCAGACGGTAGAAAAATGAGTTGCACGCTGCACGAATGTGATCCTGCGGTATGCAATGGCAATTACGTACGATCGCTTTCTTCAATGCATCCATACTGGCATGTTTTCTTCTCCTCACCTTGCTCTCCACAATGGACCAGATAATAGAAGTCCATCGGGTTCGCGTTTGGGGAATTCGAAAGACATTGTGTGGACGAAATAAATTGTGGCACGCGTTGTTTAGCCATTCTTGGTTCACACGAGCTTTATGAGCCGGGGCCGAGTCTTGTTGTAATGTCCACGGTCTACTACCGAAATGTTTGCGTGCCCAAGGCTCCAACGCAGCTTCCAAAACATTTTCCCGATAGTAAGTCGCATTTACTTTGACACCAGGCTCGATTTTGTGAATTTGGTAACACTTCATGTCGTTCGCCCTGTAAAATAATGGTTTTCCTTACAAATTGTACCTGTCCCATGTAGCATTCCGTTTTAATAAAGATCAAAAAACTGCATTTTCTAGTATAGTAACCTTCTTTAAATAAATTATTATCATATACGGAGTATTATGAATATTCATAAAATATATTTTAAAGTTAGTCAGTACCTATTAAAATGAAGTTTTTAAATATTTTTTTAAACATTGTCCCACGTATTGTTCTGGAACGTCTGAACCACTATGTTACTAACTAATTCACAACTCAAAATAGAGATTTCGCTACTTTTGACACTGTTTTATCTTGGTCGGGATGTCTGCATTCGTCGCGGTAGTTGGTTCGGTCGGGGGGATGGGTACGTCGCTTGACAGTCGGCCGCGAGGTGTTGAACGTGCCGCGTGTTTTAATTGCGCATCCACTTTGTTACCTACATATTCACATGAGTAAATGAATGTTTTTTCTTTAGTTTACGTTCAGTATGTTATCTAAGGGGTAAATGTGTTAAATGTGCACGAAATATATTTACTTTACCATTTATTTTATGACTTATGTATAATGGAATGTAAAATTTACCACTCTGTTACTTAATTTCTTAAGAAAAAGTAAAACGGATTGGTAACAGAGTTGTATTTTTTTTACACCAAGATCCACTAAATCTGGAATAAATCTAAAATTATTGGTTAAACATCGTGGCTAACTATGATAGATGATAATTCAGTTGTTTTAACAGACACGGACATAAACAAAAGTAATTTCTAAACATATATTTATTTTTAAAAAAAACATTTTAAGTTACATTTACCTGCACAAAATTTGACAATGACCCTTATATCCTGAACAATAATGTTCGCAATTCTCATTTAAAAAAATGTCCGAACTCTCTTAAAAACTTTTATTCAGCACCTTTGGGGTAGTTTTTCAAAACCATTTGTTTTTATTTTTAAATAGCCTAAATATAGATTTCCACGTTACTCGCTTCAAAAATGATGAAAATCCCGTACAAACTCCAACCGCCTATTTATCACCGCCAATAACAATGACAGTTTTTACGAAATCTCCGAAAGCAATATTTTTTATTTATTTACTGTATTTGACCAGACACCATTTTACACGTTTCTCACTTAAGACTGCGCCGAGCAAACGTCGAGCGTCCAGTGGCGCCCTCAATACTATTATTGTGTATTCTGATAAACTGAAGTATTTCCATGGAATTGGACGATGCTTTAGTAGCGCAAGTAAAAACACAATTTATGGGATACGTTACAAACTTTGATAAATGTTACCTTTTGAGTAGTCAGCGTAACGGGAAAAGGTGGCCACTTTTTTCCGTTAAGTTGATAACTCGAAGGTCAATTGTTAGTAATCTATTTATCCTATAAGTTGTGTTTTCATTTATAGTACAAAAAAGCGCGGTCCGATTTCAAGAAAATACTTTAGTTTATTAGAAAACTCAATAATAGTAATGAAGGCGCCACTGTAAATCCGGCGTACGCTCGGCGCAGTCTTAAACAATAACCGAACTAACGAACTCCCCATTTCATCACTTTAGAGGTAGCTTTTTCAAAATCGCCAGCAGTCTTATTTTCTATTAATAAATGGTAGCCTAATAGTCCGGGAGACGACTGCAAGAAACCCTGCCTGATAAAAAAATAGAAACTACCAACCAACCCGGTCGGCCGCGGCTTAACTTGGCAAATTTTGCGCAAATGGTAAAAAAGTGGTGCGAAAAATCATCGAATCAAAAACGTCATTGAAATATTTAACGAAACTTGTATAGTAGGATAGAGGCCTTCGCGGGCAGTTAAATAACAATGGTCGGCCAAATCCTGTGTTGGCAGGTTCCGGTGTCCGACCAAATATGTGCTACCGCCTGACCGCTACATTTTGCATCGAAAAATTAAATAAAAAAAGGTGGATTTTAATAGCCGAATTAAAGCTGATCATGATCACGTATGCCTTGGTCGGCCTCACCTAAGCCTGGCAGTTTTTGCAGTCCGACCACATTTATACTTTTCATAAAAAAATAAAACAATATTGAAAATATGTTTTTTTCACCTCCTAAACTAATTAATACTAACTTATGTTACTCGTACATGTACACGATAAAATCCGGGCAAAGATTTTTCGTAATAAAAATAAACTACATACATACATACATTAAATCACGCCTGTTTCCCAGAGGGGTAGGCAGAGACCACTTTCACTTTCCACTTGCTACGATCTTGACAAATTTCTTTCGCTTCTTCAACATTCATACATCGAGTCATGCACGCACGTCGGTTTCGGGTACTTAAGATTCTGCCCTTTTCCAGTATTTCTCCGATTTGATTCGAAAAAGTACGCCTAGGGCGGCCCCTTCCGACCCTTCCACTCACTTTCGATCTGTATATCTCTTTCGTCAATCTTCTTTCATCCATCCTTTCCAAATGACCGAACCATCGAAGCATGCCCTTTTCAATCTTAGTCACTACATCTTCTTTTATTCCACATTTCTCTCTGATTTTTTCATTTCTTACTCTATCAATCAGTTTCACACCACACATACTACGCAAAGAGCGCATTTCAACTGCATTTACACGACTTACATGCTTGTCCTGCCACACCCAACATTCACTACCATACATCAGGGTAGGTGCCAGCACTCCATTGTGAACAGCCAGCCGGGCTTTTTGTGAAACACCCTGTCTGCTTACAAAGGAGTACAGGGCCCCATTAATTTGATTGCCCGCATTCACCCTCCTCTCGATATCCTTCTCACACTTACCATCTCTTGTAAACATACTTCCCAGGTACACAAATTCGCTCACTTGTTCTACTAATTCACCATTTATATTTATCACGCACTCAGTCATCTCCTCATCCTTCTCTATCACCATGACCTTGGTCTTGGTAACATTTACTTTCATCCCCTTTTGCTTAAATCCCTCATTCATCACTGTCACCATCTCCTGCAACTCAAGTACCGATGGGGCAAGTATAACTTGATCATCGGCATATAAGAGGCATTTGATTAGCAACTCTTGCACACGCAAACCCTTATCATACCCTTTCAAATCCCACATACAACTGTCCATGAATAGATTGAACAGCCATGGTGAGGCAACACAGCCCTGTCTAACACCTTTAGAGATGTTAAACCAGGCCGAGTATGCGCCATTGATTCTGACACAGGCTTTGGAACCCTCATAAAGGGACCTCAAAGCCTGCACCAGGTTGCTGCTCACTCCATACATAGACAGCACCGTCCACAACTCCTTTCTATCTACCCTATCATAGGCCTTTTCCAGGTCCACAAAAGCACAGAAAACCTTTTGGTTCACCGCCAAGAACTTTTCTGTGATGGACCGTAGTGAAAAGACCTGATCCGTACATCCCATTCCCTTTCGAAATCCCGCTTGTACATCCCAGATTTTGTCATTCGTAACATTCAATACCCTTTCAATTAAAATCTTCGCATATACTTTGCCGACAACACTAAGGAGGCTGATACCGCGGTAGTTTTTGCAGTCTTGCTGTGATCCCTTTCCTTTATACAGAGGGACGATAACGGCCTTGACCCAATCTTCCGGGACTCGGCCGCTACTCCAACATGCATTGAAAAGACGGTACAACAGACTACCCACCACGCCATCTCCTCTCCTCAGCATTTCTATCGACACTCTATCACAACCTGCTGACTTTCCCGCTTTCATACTTTTTAAAGCCTTCATTATTTCACTCATACTAATCACACTTTCATCTTCGCTACTTGCATCTTTACTCATGCTTTCTGGCTCACGACAAATATCTTCGCATTCAAACAAGCTTTCAAAATAAGTTTTCCATCTATCAAGCATTTTTTCTTCCTCACATATTAAGTCTCCAGACTCATCCCTCACCGCGTTTAATTTAGTTTTCTCCGATTTCCCCCGAGCCGAATTAATCAAGCTCCAAAAGAGTTTAATATTCGACTGGAAGTTGTCAGAGAAACTCCTGTCATACTTTTCATTCAGTAAATCTTTCTTTCTAGCCACAACGTCTTTCACTCTTTTCTTTGATCTATTATACTCTTTTTTCTTTCTGTCGCTTAGATCTTGTCCTGGATCTACAGCTACAAAATCCAACCAACACTTTTTCTTCTCTTTCACTACATCATCTACCTCTCTATCCCACCATTCCGGTCGTTCATTCTTGCGTTTCCTTCTTTTTACTACACCACATACTTCAGTGGCCGATTTGACCATTCCATTCTTCATAATCTCCCATACATTATTTACATTATTCTCAACTTCACTGTCTTTCATCTTATTAACACATTCAAAACAATCTTTCAGCTTTCTTACGTACTCATCTTGTATAACTTCGTCATTCAGTTTCTCTACTTTTATCCTCTCTAACGCAGTGGTAGGTACGGGAACACGATGGCGCCAACGTGTGAACAGACCCCTTACTCGTGTTACCACTAAGTAGTGATCTGAACCTACGCTAACTCCTCGAAATGCTCTGGTATCTACAACTTTGTTACGCAACCGTTCATCCACAATCATCAAGTCTATCATAGACTTCTCATTCTGCCGTCTCCACGTATACTGATGAATCTCTTTGTGATCAAACAAAGTGTTTGTCACGCAGAGATTCTTGGCCAAACATACATTGAGAAGACATTTGCCATTCTCGTTCACTCGCTCATCACCATACTTACCCAGTACCGATTCAAAACCATCCCTTTGCACGCCTGTCCAACCATTAAAATCGCCTAACAAAATAATCCTCTCATTCTCCTTGCATTTTGTTGAAACCTCATGCAAACTTTCCCAAAACTCCTCCCTTTCTTTTTTCGATTTATTCGTATCTGGGGCATAAGCCCCAATTACGAATAAACGGGTGAGACCTACCTTGAGTCTCACCCAGAGAAGTCTTGGGCTCACACATTCATGCTCTTGCATACATTCAGCCATTCGCTCTGTGAGTACGATGCCAACTCCCTGACGACCGTGCTCGGATACCGGAACTCCGGACCACAAAGCCGTCAAGGTTCCGTGTGTGGACGTACTCACCCCTTTTTTCTTCGTCTCAGTCACACAAAGAACATCCAGCTTTCTCTCTTTCATCATCATACATACCTCATCTAATTTATGTTCCATCCCTCCACAAACATTCATCGTAGCAAGGCGGCTTTCAGCGGCCCGCTTTTTGCCAACCCCCCTGCGAACACGGCGTGACACGTGGCAAACGGCATCGCCGCCGTTCCGATCCCCGGAGGAATCCGAACATACGTGCACTATTTTGCCCCCCCCAGAGTACGAAGGGCTGCCCAGGCTAGGCCTGGGGAGGGATTCTCTGGCATTGCCAGTACCCTCCTGGGGTATAAACCTTTTAAATCGTGCTCGCATGGTCCATTATGCAGGGTCGGGTTTGAATTCGGAGTTTTCCTTCTCCTAGATAGGTAGCAGCCCAATGCTGACGACGCCTATCCCGCCGGGTTTGAATTCGGAGTTTTCCTTCTCCTAGATAGGTAGCAGCCCAATGCTAACGACGCCTATCCCGCCGGGTTTGAATTCGGAGTTTTCCTTCTCCTAGATAGGTAGCAGCCCAATGCTAACGACGCCTATCCCGCCGGAGGAGATTTTACCAGTATAATAATCCCTTAATCCCTTAATCGCCTTCTACGATACCCACGGGAGGATAAGGGGTGGTGCTATTCTACTCTACCGGCACCACACGGCACTACAAAAATAAACTACAACCATATAATATGTTTTACTGGTATATTGTTGCTTAAGAATCATATTAATCCTGGGGTCAATTTGATAAAATTCTCGGACCTTATGTTTAACATCTCGCATTACATTCCGTACACTCTTCTGTAACCAATTTGGATGGATTACTCCATTGCCTTCAAAAATGTTCGACACTGTCAGCTTCTTTCTTGTATTTTATGAGCTTTTGTTTCACCAAAGTCATCTTTCCACTGGACGCAGTTTAGGGCAGTTCGGCGGATTGCTGTCGCGTGGAACAACATGCACACAATTTTTGTAGTGTCATTCCATAAATGGCCTGGAATAGTGGCAAGATGCCAAATCTGGCCAAAAGATTGGCGGATTGTCATGGTTTTTTTAAAATGGCATCAGTCGTCGCTTGAGGCATTCTTTAAGGTAAACTTCAGTGTTGACGGTACCCGTGCAAATTAAATTTCTGGCCCTTCTTCCGTATGTGCAAATCGCTTGCCAAACTAAGTATTTTTTTTGGAAATTGGACTTCGTCTTTTTCTTAAATTCGGCTGGCACACTTTTTTCGTCCTTTCCAATATAATACGCCTCCAGGTAACTGTTTCAGCAGGCACATATGTTTCGTCATTCATGACGACGCAGCTGTGTTTCGTTAAAATTTCACTATAAAGTTTTCTGGCACAGGATTTTGATTTTAGTGCGTACGGAGCAGTTAGAACTTTAAAAACCTGCAAACCAGCTCGTTTTTTAACCGTATGTTACCTCTCACAATTTCTTTTAATGACGCCGGCAACAGAAAGATTTTGGTATTTTCTGTAATTTAGAGGATTTCGCAGACACCTGTCAAATCCTTGATTGGTCAAAGAAGATACTCGTCAAATCCTTGATTGGTCAAAGAAGATACTCGTCAAATCCTTGATTGGTTAAGTCAGACATTCGTCAAATCCTTGATTGGTCAAAACAGATACTCGTCAAATCCTTGATTGGTCAAAACCGATACTCGTCAAATCCTTGATTGGTTAAGTCAGACATTCGTCAAATCCTTGATTGGTCAAAACATATACTCGTCAAATCCTTGATTGGTCAAGTCAGACATTCGTCAAATCGTTGATTAGTCATATTCTATACAAGTCAAAAGCTTAAATTGTCAATTTCGCAATTCGTCAAAACTTTGATTAATTAAATACGTGATTTATCTAGTCATTGTACGATCACATCTACAAAAGTGCTTTATCAGTTTCGATAAGAACTCGCAACCTTAATCCTAAGTGATTAATATACTGTCAATGCAACCTTTTTGTTTATATACTATTTACAATTACGATCTATTTAAACGAACATTAGTTCCATGTCAATATCAGTCAATGTCAGTTAAAATATCTAATTTTATGTGAAATTATTTTCATTCAAAAGTTTAGAAATATATTAATTTATTGTGATGGCATTACCATCTACAAGTCAGTGCAATGGGACTATAGAAAGTGATTTCGATTTTATAGAAACGGAAAGAAGACGCAGAAAATTGTTACGTGCTGGGTATCAGTTTTGTTTAAATATAACAAATCCAAATGGTACGACGATTTGGAGGTGTGTTAATAGAAGTACTTGCAATGGTTCGTTGACATTAAATGATAAAATGGATAGTATAATTAGAGAAGGAAAACATTTATGCAATCCCGATTTTCATAAAAACAAAGTCGACAAACGATTAAATTTGTGCAAGAAACGTGTCCGAACTGAATTCCAGCCAATCAGTAAAATTTACACTGAATGCATGAACAGTTCAAATAGTGAACTTGATACATCTGATTCTGACTCAAATCAAGAAATCCCCGATCTGCGTTCAAAAATTGATGCATTATATAATTGTCGTAAGAAGGCATTGCAAGTTCCAAGTGAACATTTTAAATGTGTCAATGATGTGGTATTTCCAAGTATACTGACGACTAAATTCATGTTGTTTGAAGCTGATGATGAAAACCCTTTTTTCATTTTTGCTTCTCCGACGTACAAGGATTATATTGAAGAGACAGACCTGTTTTTAGTAGACGGCACCTTCAAACGGGTGCCAGATCCATTCGCACAACTCTTTTCAATACATGTCGATTTGCAAAGTACAACAGAATCAACTACGATTATACCTGTATTTTACTGTCTATTACCCGATAAAAAACAGGTTACTTACGAAAAATTATTTTCTGTTTTGAAGACAGATTTCGGTTTAAAAGTAAAAAATCTAAAATCTGATTACGAATTAGACATTATCAATGCGATTAAGATTGTCTTTCCAAATGTGCGTGTAAAAGGGTGTTTCTTCCATTTTTCCCAAGCTATTTGGAATAAAGCAAAAGAATTAAATTTGGTTGAAAAAAGAAACAGAAGTGTAGTGAAGAAGGAAAAATCAGAAAAAAGACGGTATAAACTTTTGGAAAAAATTGTAAAATTGACTTGCAATTTGGCACTTTTACCTCCAAGCTACATTTCAGAAGGCTGGCTAGATATTGTGAACATGATGCCAGAAAATCCTAACATTGATGAATGTAAAAATTACTTCACCACTCAGTGGTTTTCTACGATAAAAGCGGATGTGTGGTGCTGTGTAAATGAACGACATCGAACTACTAACGCCGTTGAAGGTTGGCATAAACGCCTAAATAGTAAAGTTGAAAACAATAAATTTTTATTCCAATTTATATATACCCTTAAAAAAGAAGCTTCCAGATATGATCGTTTAGTAAGGCAAACACAAGTTGGACCACGCAATATAAAAAAACGCAAGACCAAAGATATGATAAAAGATGCAAAGGTTGAGTTGTTAATAACCAACCTTTTAAAAGGCAAGATAGAAACTACAATGCCTTAAAAAACTGTCATGGATAAAGTTCAGACATATTTCTATGCTGTAACTTTTTTATTATATTTGATTAACAGGAAGAGGATTTAAATAAGTTTTATGTTTAAAAAATAAGTATGTACATGTTAAGTTTGTTAATGCTTTGATGAATAATATATTTTTGCCACGTGATTTTATACTTTTCCTAGACACTTTTTTTCCTTTTTTTTACAAATCACGTATTTAATTAATTAAAGTTTTGATGAATTGCGAAATTGACAATTTAAGCTTTTAACTTGTATAGAATATGACTAATCAACGATTTGACGAATGTCTGACTTGACCAATCAAGGATTTGACGAGTATCTGTTTTGACCAATCAAGGATTTGACGAGTATCTGTTTTGACCAATCAAGGATTTGACAGGTGTCTGCGAAATCATTTAGAGATACCTATAGTCGACAAACTCGAATTTTCTAGGTAATTTATTGTACATTATTTTTAAGTAATGAGTCAGTCCAGTTTGTTTTTATTTTATATTACATTAATTTATTTATTTTCGAGATTTTGACACATTTCTTTGTTCCTTATACTTGGAACAGTTAAACATAAAGATTGGGACCTCAATTTTATTCAACAAAAGCCATTTCTGGTGCCGCCATATTGCCATATTGCAAAACAGACGAACCTATTATATCTATTTGTTTCTATATTGAAGGCCAAAAGTTCTACCAATGTCAAAATATATTTCTTTGACAAAATTGAGGCGCTTTATGAATTTATTTAGGTCGAAGAAATTATATTTGCAAATGATATTACTTAAGAGTAAGTTACATTAAGTAATAATAAGGTAATAAAGTAATAAACAATAAATTATTTTATTATGTTAGGTTTTATATGTTTTATTGACCTAACATAATAAAATAATTTATTGTATTATAACTGTCCGCAAAGGCCTCTATTCTACCACTCAAGTATCGTTCAATATTTCGATGTTTTTTTTTCTGATGATTCTTCGCACCATTTTTTTACCATTTCTGCAAAATTGGGCAAGTTAAGCCGCGGCCGACCAAGAGCAGTTGAAGCTACTAAAGGTCAGCTACGCTACAGGGTAGGCGTTTTCTTTTTTTTTATCAGGTACGGTTTTTTGCAGTGGGCTCCCTGACTATAAATACCAATAAGTCTCACTTCAAAAATGATCAGTCCCATACAAACTACTACTCCCTTTTTATAACTTTAGGGATAGATTTTCCAAAATCACCGAAAGTAACATTGTTTATTTATAAAAACAGTACTCTACATTACAGATCCACATTTTTTCCTCCAAAAATGACCAGAATCTCGTACTTCAACCGTTATTAATTCAAAATCGTTTTCGCTTGAAATATATACAAAACAAACATGCTTGCCACCTGTCATTACTCTGGGAAACATCTTAGCCAACTTGTGCAAAATGTGGTTACAGAATTATTAAGAAGTTTTAAGACTTGTTGGTAAATCTTTAGCTCTGCCTACCCCACTCTGGGAATGAAGGCGTGAGTTTATGTATGTATGTAAACATGCTTTTCTTTCATTGCCATTTATTACCTCTAGCAATTCTATGCACACACAGTAACTAAAATTGTCCTTACATATTTTGCCTATACAGTCTGTGATCGAATTCGAGATCAAACATGTAAACAAACGGTTTACCATCATAAAAAAACAAATCCAAGTGATGGTAAGTTTAAAATCATACATTTAAAAAAAAATATTTGTAAAACAAGATTGTTTACCCCTGCACTGTCACTTTGACATTGACAATTGTGTGTTTAAATTTTTGATATCGAATTCGATCACAGACTTTAGTTTTTATTTAACTTGCTCCGGTCCTGAAAAATGTTTATTGTTTTGTTATTATTCGAGACGCTATAATTCGAGAAAAACCGTTTACTTAGATTAAATGCAAGGTTAGAATCTAAATGTCATGTTCTATATTAACTTTAGTTAGTTTTGCACGAGAAGATAGAGCCAATTGAGGCTGTTGACTATAATAGCAGACTCGGAATGGGTGGTTGTAGGTAGCATCGCAGGGTTCCTATTCTCCCCGTGCAGCAGTGTTACCGGTGCGGTGCGCGCCGGAGGAGCGCGCGCGCGCGGCGCGCGGCGTGCGGCGCCCCGTCAGCGCCGAGCTGAGCCGCTGCAGCTGCACTTCCACCTCGGCCGCAAGCGCCGAGCCCGCCACCCCACCCGCACACTGATTTAATAAAACACTCAAAATTACTTCACACAAACCGCGAAATAATTCTCGTAAATGGATTTAAACCTCAAACCAGGGCCTCTATTCTACTGGGTAAAACTATGTCAAAGGCACTCGGTAGAATAGATGCCTGGATGCATTGTAGGCCAAAAGTTTAAGCACATTTATTTTTAGACCATGCAAAGGGCATTGTAGATTAAGTTTTATAGAAAATTTTCTTACTGAGAACTAATACAAAAATATTTCTAAAGCAAAGTAACTAACGGATAACGCGTAATCAATGTTATAATTAAACCCCAATTATTTCACATTAGGTTTATTATATTTCAATTTGTGATTCTATTTAATCGTATATTTCAGTTTCATACTAAGTCCTACCTGTTTCGAAAGTATGTGGAATTATGAGTTTTGTCGACAATGGCGACAATGTTTTTAATAGCAATTTTGGGACTATGTTTAATATTATTAACAA
This sequence comes from Acleris emargana, assembly GCA_927399475.2. Lineage (NCBI taxonomy): Eukaryota > Metazoa > Arthropoda > Insecta > Lepidoptera > Tortricidae > Acleris > Acleris emargana. Next base: position 52,256,692 of record OV656835.1, on the reverse strand, counting down.
TTGTGTTATATTTTCTCGGATAGTAAGGGAAAAGCACTATACGGGCTGACGCCCGGCAGGGCGGTTGCTGGACTCATATAATAGCGCGGCCTTGACATTCGTCTTGCAACGGCCTTTTTCCCGGTCTCCGCAGTAATTGGAGCTATAATAGCGATTTCTGGAATGGGGAAAAATGCGTCAGGGAGATAGTGAAAACTTAATTCGTTAAAAAAATGCGAATGTAAATTTTGCTACTCAGAAATAACGATTTGGTGAATTGATCGAACAAATCGCGATTTGTTACATGACTTTCCCAAACGCATCCATTCCGTTCGCGGAAAAAATTCACATTCGTGTTCCCCTTGCGAGTTTTATCCAATCGCTTCTTCTCCTTGCATCATATTTTATTGTCGTGATTTTCCCATTCCAAGAATCAAATCTGACGGAGTCGATGGAGCTGCTGTCGCAGAGCTCCTTTTCCTGGATTATTTGGCGCTGCGTTCCTACATTATGATGTAATTGTGTAAGGAACAGGGTAAGTGCGACCCCTGGGGGCCTAATATGGCTGCGTTTATCGAGTGACAAAATGTGGATAAAACATCCGTTACTTTTTGACACGTACGAGAGTAACGAATGCTTTATCCACATCTTTCCACGCGATAAACGCAACCATACTATGGCTGTTAAATTACTTTTGGAAAAAGTGAGACTGGAATAGAAATGTGCGACTGGGAAAAAGCTCGAATGACAAAAAATTAAATCGGGTAAAATAAAGAATGGAAAAAAATGAATGGAAATGGAAAGAAATATTACGTCACAGAAATAATTATTTCGTGTCAATTATCTAGTCTCTAAGATTACCTAGCAGGATCCCCAAGTATACCTTTCAATATTTATTGTAGCCGAGTAGACCTACCAGTCGATCGCATAACCATAATACGCAGATGATGATTCGTGTTGGCCCAGAGTAGAATGACAATGACTTTCAGGTCTTTCTTATTCTACTCAGTGGTCTCCTCTTGTGAAGCGCTGGTAGATTCTTGATGTGTAAATGTGCCCGTGCGGCCTACTTACTGAATAAATGTCTTTATCTTTATCTTTCTCAAAATATATGAAATGTTTTTTTTAGTTTTTTGATTACGAGTATGTGTAAATATTTAGGTCGCCGCGACAATCATAAATAAATGTTACATTATTTAGTTGTAGGTATACTTGCCTGATTTTCTGATAATTTGGCTATTTTTGATGGGGGCGTATCCACTGGACCCTAAAAACATTTGAAAAACTTTATAATCAGATAACTTACTCGGCAGTAAACTGGTATAGGTATACTAATGCACTTTGATAATAATCATTGTTTGTTTGTATTTAATGTAATACTGCAAAATGATTTACCTCCAAGTCTAATTTCCTAGCAACGCCGTGATCAAAAGGCGATCCTTTGTCGAACTGGGCCAGAAATGTTCCACATAAATCCGACAGAGGCTGTAAATGAGTAGAGAAAATCTTGTAAAAACGTATCTTGGTGTTGTGAGCAATTATTTCAATTGAGTACGAAAAAAGAGAAGTAATTCAAAATCGTGTTAAAAGGGAGCTTACCGTATTTTGATCGTCGGGCTGAATGTTTTCGGAAGGTAAGTCGTTCACGAATCCCCAGAGACGCTTGCGCGCGTCTACGGACATACGTTTGCAGCCCGGCCGCAAATCTCCGCCTATCTTGCTGCTCGGTGTGTTACGTCTCTTGTCAACTGTTTAATATTTAACAAAATTCAAAATTCAAAATATTTATTCAGTAAATTGGCCACATGAGGGCTCTTTTACACGTCGGTAACATGGAGTGAATCTACTAGCGCTTCGGACAAGACCATCATTGCGGAGAAGAAGCGCCGCAAGAAACTCCAGTAGAAGGTCATTTTTTCAATTATTAATTAGGTACAATAATACTTAAAAGTAAGTTACATTACAAGGTAATAAAGTAATAAATAATTATAAAAAATAAAAAAAACCAATACGTGTATTGGTAAATTTGTAAACAAAATCCTTACAAATGTAAAGTCAATAAAATAAAGTTAAAAATAATGATTAGGAGAACAACATGACGAGGTCTCTACGTCAGGAACGATAATTAAAATAACTAAATTGGAAAAACAGGTCCTTGCAAGCGTGAACAGACAGCACCCGTTCACGAGTATGACGCGTATCTCAGCCATCGCCTCCCTCAACCATGTGTTCGGGAAGGTGGCGACCCGATCAACGACGCCGCCGTAAGCGAAGACCTTTAAGTGAGCTTGACATGCTCATGCTGCCGGACAAAGATAACAATAAAAAGTATCTGTCCGGCGAGAAACGTCATAATTGTGTTCTCAATTCTAAAATGTCTTGTGCACACAAGAATTAATATATTTTTTTTACAAATAAAACACAATAGGTAAATTTAATTTTAAAAGTGTACATCATTGGCTTAAAGGCATTTTGCAATAAGCGCTGCCCAGTGCTCAGCTATAATTACAAAAGACCACTTTATTTTAACACATGCGTTTATAGCAGGGCGTTTATTCACCTATTGACTGCTTGACTTTAAGACGCCTGATCGCTCTAAACTGCAACATCATTTCTATTTAAGATTTTTTCAGGAGAACAGATAGGTACAGGAATAATAAGGTTTTACAAACGGTGACCAAAATACTACACACACGCATACACATACATCAATACAACTTTTAAATTACTAGTTAAAATAAATATAAATTTAAATAAAGATCTTGGACACTTGAACCATCAGGAAAGATCTAAGAAAGCGTAGAGGCTTTTGAAATGAGGGTGTACCGACGCGTGCTATCTATTAAAATAAATAATATTTTTTTAATATGCCATGACTCCATGGATTCTAGAACCACGATATGCTATGAAAAGTCCTAAGCCTAATCATAGATAACAAATATTTGAATCTGCCGCCTATTTCGCCGGCCCACGATCTAGGTCAGCGCGCCGCAACTCTACGCGTTGAGTTAATGGTCGAATAATCGGGATATGTGTTAGTTCTAAGGACTTATTATCCATTAGCGAAGGTGTGAAAGTGTTGTGATGAAGATCTGGCTACGGACAATATAAACACGGCGGCGGGCGACACACTACGGCGATTAAAATCGTTGGCACAAGATTGGTGAATTCTTTATTGATGTTCTAAGGTTAATGCGGCACTGGGGAATCAAGTCAACTTAACCACCCTATGTTTAATACAGACCATAAAACTCTTATAAAAGATAGGCATAAATATCTAAACAGTATTACTTGCCAAATTACTAAATCAGCGCAAAATATGTGTCATAGACGTGACGCGACTGATGTATAGCAACCGTTGTGATGATTCTTTATTCATATGCCATAGAAATAAACTGCTATGTAAATAAACGACTTTGAATATAGAACAAATTGGCGACGATGTCGTTTGATTTACGGAAAGGGAAACGTGCACGAGCCACCCTACGAGGCTTGCTCACAAAAATAATGAACGCTTTTGAAAATGATCAAAGTTCACGTACATACAAAGAATTAGAAACACGATTGCTTACGCTACAAAACACCTACCAAGGGTTACAAAATATACAGTGCTAGATAGAACAAGAGACGAAAGAAGAAAATCTCGAAACAGAAATTGAATACAGGGGACCGATTTTTGACTTTCGAGCGCTCGATTTCAAATCCAAACGGTAGAAAATATTCGAATGCGAAAATCTTTCACGATTTATTTTCGAATGGTCCCAAATTCCATATTTTTGAGATTTTCACTCGAAACTGTCACTCGAAAGATGTCAAATTATACTTTCTATTGATAGAATTCAAAACGAATGCCACGGACCACTCGTGTTCATATTTTCTAAAACTGCATAAAACTAGGTTTAAATTTTGTATTTTGCTGCATAAGCAACATTATATTTGTACACCTAAGGGTAAAACATAGTCATACGATATAATTTTTAACAACCTGTAATTTTTACCTATGTTTTGACAAATAAATAAATAAATTTGAATTTGAATTTGAATTCTATCGCTTGCAAGTCAAAAATACCATTTCATTGTTTTTTGTCACTTTCGAGTGAAACTTTCGAGCGCCAGGTATGAAATAGACGAAATTTACACTAACCTACGCACTAGAATATTACGACTGATTAATGTAAACAAACCTGATCCGTTACCCAATGTACATCCCGTTAACCAAGAGGGTACAGCTGCGAGTGTTCAACGCGAACAGTTGCCCAGATTCTTCATCCAGCCTTTTCAAGAACAGGAGTCATTTAAAAACTTTGCCAAAAGACTCCGTTTTTCTTATGCTAAACAAGATTTCTGACCCTAAAACGAAAGTCTATACCTTGCTGTCTACATTGCCTCCCGATTTACATGAAACAACACACGTCCTGTGTTCTCCAGAGTATCCAATTAATAAGACGTTTGAAGAACTTATTACTATGTTAGATACCTTTGTCGACCCAAAACCTAGTTTATGGGCTGCTCAACATACCTTCATATCACGCTTGCAACAAGAGGACGAAACAGTCGCTACATACGCATCGCAGCTCAAGAAAATAAAATTAAATTGTGAATTCAATAGCCTGCACTGCAAGAAACCAACACTTGAATATTTTTTATCGTTACAATTTATACGAGGATTAAAGGATAACCGCACAAAAATTCTACAAGAAAAGGAAACAACATTATTTTCGGATTTAGTAGTTTTAGTACATACGGATACATCAATTGAAATGGGAAAACACGAAAATTCAAAAATCTCCTTGGCTATTCGTAAATCAACAATAGATAACATCAATAAAATAAGGAAGGCACAGTATGAACCGCCACACGCGTCAGGTGCAATTCAAGAAAATTATCAATTTCTATTAGAGATCTGAAGGGTAAATGGTACCGTTGCGGAAGAGATGATCATAAAGCGAATGAGTGTAGCGCTATAAAAAGCACGTGCCGTAAATGTCAAAAGGAGGGTCACCTGGCTCGCGTCTGTTTACAAAGGCGTGGAAATAATGAAACGAACATTCTGGATAACTCTAGTAGCCTCAGTTCTGAAAGCACAGCGGAAATCAACCTCATTAAGAGTGAAATTTCGGACACATTTATAATAATGATCGATATTGAAGGAAAGAAAACTAGCATGGAATTTGACACTGGTGCGACTCTTTCTACCATGTCATTAAATGATTATAAGAAACTTAACATAAACAAGAAACTATTTAATACAAACATGAAACTAAGAACTTATACAGGTGAAGTCTTTAAACCCGTCGGCGTGGTTTACGTCAAATGTACCTACAAAAATCAAGCATTTTATGGAAAATTAAACATAATTAACAAGAATGTTGACCCTGTTCTAGGAAGAAGCTGGATGAAGGAATTCAACATAAAATTAGCAGACATGAGAAACGTTTTAACTTGTGAGAAAGTACCCAAACTTGACAAATTACTAGACGATTACGAACTCACTGTGTTCAATTCAAACATAGGTGAAATTCCAAATGTTCGAGGCGACCTAACCCTTAAAGCAAACTCTCAACCGATCTTCATTAAACCACGAAGAATTCCCAAAGCGTTACGAACCAAAGTAGATGAAGAAATCGACAGATTTGGGAAACTAGGAATTCTTACAAAGATTGATCACTCTGCTTGGGGTACTCCAGTTGTACCGATAGTTAAACCAAAAGGAAGCATCAGACTATGCGCCGACTACAGAGTCATTTTAAATAAAGTGATAAAAGACGAACAATACCCAATTCCAATAATTAAAGACATTTTAGCAGAAATGAACGGTGGACAACTATTCTGCACTTTGGATATCACTCAAGCCTACCTAAACATGGTAATGGATGACGAAAGTGCCCTTCTACAAGCCATGTTTGGAGTAAAAGTGGCTCCAAGCCCCTGGCAGAAGTTTATGGACCAGTTACTACTGGGTCTCGATGGAGTAAAATGCTTCTTCGACGATATCATTATACAAGGCTCTTCTGAAGAACAACTGCTTTCCAGGTTAAGACAAGTTTTGCAGAAACTCAAAGAAAGTAACCTTCGAGTCAATAAAGAGAAGTGTCACTTCTTCAAACGAAGTATTAATTACTTAGGACACACAATAGACAAAAACGGATTGCATAAAAATAAAGATAAAGTTAAAGCAATTTCGAATGCACAACGGCCAACAAATATCAACGAACTACGAACCTTACTGGGTATGGCAAATTACTACAATAAGTTTATACCCAATCTAGCATCCATTATAAGTCCACTAAACGAACTCTTGAAGAAAGGTTCAAAATGTATATGGTCCACAAAATGTGAAGAAAGTCTCAACAATATCAAAAGAGAAATACTTAGCGAAAGAGTCCTAATACACTTCGATCAGAATAAACCATTAATACTTGCGACCGACGCTTTCCCTACGGGACTTGGTGCGATCCTGAGCCATAATTTACCGGATGGATCAGAACGTCCAATAGCATTTGCTTCTAGAGCCATGACTAGCAGCGAAAAGAAATATAGTCAAATTGACAAAGAAGCAACACCTATTCTCTGGGGATTAAAGAATTTCTTTCACTACAGCTAAGGCAGAAAATTCACTCATATCACAGATCACAAGCCTCTTACATCATTTTTTCATCCGAACCAAACCTTGCCAACCTTAAGTACGATGAGACTATTTCATTACGCTCATTTTCTCTCCGGATTTGACTACAACATCGAATATAGAAGTTTCTCAATGCATTCCAACGCTGACTACCTATCCCGGTGATTTCCGGTTGGGAAAATTGACAACAACAAGGTTGACCAACATTCCACGTTCCAACTGGAACAGATAAACGCATTAAACATGTCACCAGATATAATTGCCAAAGAAACAAAAGAAGATCCGAATTACGAAACTTGCTAGGCACTCTCCGATCAGGTACTTCACTTAGAGAATCGTGATATAAAGATAACGAATTAATAATACAAAATGACTGTATTCTAAAAGGCACACGGGTAATGAAATGATCCTTAGTAAATTAAGAAAACTAATCTTAGACAAACTTCATTCCGGACATATCGGGATTTAGAAAATGCGACTCCTTGCACGCAGTTTTGTAAACTGGAAAAATATCGACAAAGACATCGATGACAAAGTAAAATCATGTCGAACGTGTCGATTAGAATAGAACGAACCTCCGAAAGCCTCTATTCATCATTGGGAACACCCTACGGGTCCTTGGCAAAGAATACATATAGATTTTGCAGGGCCTATTGTTGGCTATCATCTTTTTATTATTGTGAATGCTTTTTCCAAGTGGATAGAAATAATTCCTACGAAAACTACAACCAGTTCATTTTCTATTCAAAAATTTGATGAAATATTTGACACTTATGGCCTACCTTACACCTTGGTATCCGACAATGGAAGACAATTTATATCTCATGAATTTGTTTTTTTTTTAAAGTAATAACGCCATAGTTCATAAAACAATTGTTCCTTATCATCCTGCAACTAACGGACAAGCCGAACGCTTTGTTCAAACCGTTAAAAAATCACTGCATAAATTAGAGGGGGAGAGTGGCGGTCTATTACAAAAGATTCGTACTGTCAAAAGACTACTACGGGCTACACCAGTTAGCTCAGGAGTCTCGCAATATATGCACATGTTCGGGAGAGAAGTAAGAACGAGTTTTTTTGCTAAGATCCGAGCACCTCCTAAAGCTTCCTCCCGAAATGATAACAAAATAAGAGAGTTTACTCTCGGAATCAGAGTACAAGCCCGGAGTTACTCCGTATCAGGAGGGAAATGGGTATTTGGTACAGTGTCTCGACGTCTTGGAACCCTGCATTACGAGATAGAAACTGACAGCGGGTGCGTATGGATTCGTCATCTCGATCAACTACTTCCGGCACCTCTGATTCCTGGGAATCACGGCGGAGGTCTGTCATAGACGTGACGTGACTGATGTATAGCAACCGTTGTGATGATTATTTATTCATATGTCATAGAAATAAGCTGCTATGTAAATAAACGACTTTGAATATAAACTCGGCGTCAAAAAAATCGCATCTTTTGAAATTTTGACTTCAAGCGAATAAAGCTCTTAACTTATTTATTGTACCCTACCAATATTAGTATCATTTGAAAGCACAGTTAAACTAAAATAAACTTTAAAAACGCGAGTCGTTCTTTTTCGTAAAAACAATGATCACGACACGTTAGGGTCTTTAAAAAAAAGTGATGAAAAACTCATTAGAGGACTCACTACTTGTGCCACCCTGAACACGAATAAAAGGGGGGGTAAAAATGAATTATGGGTCATTTGCTATCCAGACATCACAGAAGTCACACCTGAACAGCTCGAGTAAGAGAAAACTCTGAAAAATGGATACCACGGCAGAAGAAGCAGCTCAAGTGGTAGCACTACTGCAATCAGGACTACGGCAGGTTGATGTTGCTCAACAACTCAACATAAGCCGTTTCCGGGTGAAACGAGTATCCCAGCGGTTCCAGGAGACTGGAGGCTACATCAGGAAGCATGGATCTGGGAGACGACGTTGCACTTTCGACAGAGACGACCGCTATATTGTGTCGACGTGTTTGCGTAACCGATTCTCCAACGCTGTTGAGGTGCAACAGCAGCTCCGAACAGCTCGGAGGACGTCGGTGAGCGTCTCCACAGTAAGAAGAAGGCTGCGAGAGAATAAAATCCTGCCTCGTAGGGCTGCTACGGGCCCCAAATTGACAGCAGAGCATAGGCGAGTCAGACTTCAGTTTGCCCGAGACCACGTGGATTGGACGTTCGAACAATGGAAGTCTGTCCTCTTCTCCGACGAGACAAGGGTATGCCTTTTCTGCAACGATAGGCGTAGAAGAGTGTACAGGAGGCAGGGAGAACGGTACTCACAAGCCTGCTTTGAAGAAACCGAAAGCTACGGAGGAGGATCCTGCATGTTCTGGGGCGGAATTTCAATCCAGGGCAAAACCGACCTTGTGTGCGTCTCCCGCACTGGAGGTGGACGTGGCCAGGGGTCCCTGACTGCTCATCGGTACATCACAGAGATCCTGGAGGACCACTTGGTCCCGTATGCTGGTTTTGTCGGGCCTGAATTCACATTCATGCACGACAACGCCAGGTCTCATACGGCGTTGATTGTTCGGGCCTACCTGGATCAGGTTGGGATCCCCGTGATGCAGTGGCCAGCGAGAAGTCCTGACCTGAACCCCATAGAACACCTTTGGGATGATCTGAAACGCCGGGTGCGGTCTCGTGATACTGCCCCTGCCACCCTTGAACAGCTTCGGGACGCCGTCGTTGAGGAGTGGAGTGACATTCCTCAAGAACGCATTGTGAAATTGGTGAGGTCAATGAAGGATCGCATGGAGGCTGTAATTAGGGCTAGGGGAGGTAACACTAGGTTTTAAGTTTAGTTTTAAGAATTTGTTTTACTGTATTTTTTAATTTTGTTATGTTTTTATATTGTGTAATTTTGGCGTGAATAAATGTTTTTCCTCTTTTCATGAAAAACGTTTTTTTTTAAGCTTAGTAATCATTATCACATTTTTATTAATTAAAGGATTCAATAACCTTTAAAATGAGGCCCCACACTCATACCTTATCTTAGATTAAATAGGGTTTATAGCTGCTTGAAGTCAACATACCAAAAGGTGCGATTTTTTTGACGCCGAGTGTATAACAATATACTTTAAATTTTGATTCCCTTGAGTGTCGAAATATAAGTTTTTGCGGCTTAAACGGAAGTATCTTTTTTACGTTAACTTAAAAGTTTGTTTTTTTCACAATTTTAAAGAACTGTAGACCTGAGTACATGGTTTTCAACTCGATAACTGGACACGTTCCCGAGATAAAGGGTCTTGACAGACAGACGGACAGACGGACGGACAACAAAGTGATCCTATAAGAGTTCCGTTTTTTCCTTTTGAGGTTCGGAATACTAAAATGAAAGTTGTGGATTCGTGTCTTATACCATGCCTGACATATGCGTGCCAAACCTGGAAATTTAGAAATAAAAAATAGAATAAAATACTCACATCCCAGAGAAGTGTGAAACGCAGCATGTTAAAGTAAAAAAAATACTAAAGATAAGACACGAACCAATAAGATCTACAACAAAATCAACTGGTGATCTAATTCACGCCCAAAAACTAAAATGGAAATGGGCGGGACATGTAGCGGGTCTTAAAGATCGCAGATGGATCAAAACTGTCACAGAATGGAAAGGCCCACTGGGCAAACGCATCAAAGGGAGACCGCTATACAGGATACGCACGCTGGGAAGGTGACATCAAAAAATAGAAGGTCCAAAGTGGCGACAGATAGCCGAAGATCAAGAAAATTTCAATCGTTTGCCTCTGCCTTCATCTGAGAGGGGTTCCTGATAAAAAAGGAAATAAAAATGAAATTTAAACAATGTTTGTATATCGACAGTGTAAACATAAATAATTTTTGTATATCTTTATCGGGAAATTATTACATTGATTACAATTTAATTGAGATCTGGGGACGACGGATGGACGGACGGACGACGGACGGACCTACTGGACCCTAAAAATTGTATTTCTCTAAAATACTCATCTACCAAATTGTTTGCAGTCGAATCAACTAAATCAGTATTTAACGTCAAACCAATATTTACAGGGTTGAGCAGATCATGTGTCCTAGTTAAAAAGAGCCATAAAATTAAAACAAGACAGATTTTTTTAAAATTTATCACGTTTTTATTTTTAGCGTACACTATACATAAAAAAACTAATTCATAAGTTCAAATCGCTCGCCATCAGCTTTAATAACTTGACGCATTCTTCCATAGAATGCATTGCACGCGGCACGCACTACCTCACCTGGTATTTCATCCCATATCTTGACTAATCGATGCTTGAATCAGTTTAGATTCATGCCCTGTGTGCTCCCAATCTTGCTCAGCATGTAACCCCATATCGAAGAGTCGACATTCAAATCCGGCGATGATGCAGGCCATTCTTGCCAAGGTATACAATCTGTCAAATTTGTTCTACACCAGTCTTGAGTGCGTTTAGCTTTGTGAGATGGGGCACTATCTTGTTGGAAGCAGTAATAGTCGTTTCCATATAATATTTGAGCATTTTCTCAAATGACCCTGTAACACGTTCTGGATGAAATGAAATGAAATGAAATAGTTTATTTGCTGAACATGGGTTAAGAGGTAGTTATAATATTATTTTCTCATCAAGTATTCCGCCACATTCTGCTCGGATGAGCATGCAAAATTATATCTAGAGTTGTACATAATGATCTCTCGCATTTCATACAAGCTAAAGAGTATTCTTAATCCTAAACTTACCCTATTATCTGCTAACAGTTTTAATTTTTAAAAATTCACTCACAGAGTAGACACATAGTTCGCACAGCCAAACATAAAGTTTCCTTTTAAACATTTTTAAAGGTAGCTCTTTAATGTCCCTAGGAAGCTTATTAAATATTTTCAGGCACATGTAGTAGGGACTGCGTGTCGTTTGTTTTAGGCGACATTTGGGCGTGAACAGTAAGTTCCGCTGCCTTGACATATGGTTATAACCTTTGACATCGCTATTTCGCGAAAATAGGTTCTTGTTAACAAATACAAATATGGCTACTTCATAAATATAATATACAAGGACGGTAATGACAGAAGTTTATGTTTTTTGAAGATAGGTTTGCATGAGTCTCGTGGTTGGAGTGAGAAAATGGCTCTTATACATTTTTTTTGTTTTACAAAAGCTCTTTGTGTATCTCTCGAGTTACCCCATATAACAATACCATAGCGGAGAGTCGACAGCACGAAGCCATGGTATGCCACCAGTGCAGCTTCTTGTGAGACTGTATCTCGTAGTTTACGTAAAGGAAACACAAATTTATTTAATTTGGCACATACTTTTTCTACGTGAATTTTGAAACTACAGAACTCATCTAAATATATACCTAAGAATTTAACATTACTATCTTCACTGACAGAGTTGAATTGGTAGGCTATATCCAGTTTCTTTTTTGTATCTCTTTGAGTTCGGAATTGTATGAGGTTTGTTTTATTTAAATTTATTGATAAATTGTTGTTCTCTAACCAACGTATTGAGTCAAGTAGTGATTTGTTGATTTCTTGCTCATACGTTTGAATATTTGTGCATGGTATGATGATGGAGGTATCATCAGCAAATAGTATAGATGGATGGGTAATAGTATTGGGTAGATCGTTGATATATAAACAGAATAATAGAGGAGCAAGGACACTCCCCTGAGGCACACCAAAGTTATTTTTTTTGTAACTAGATTTGTATTTTCTTACAGATCTTCCTTCTTCCCTCACTATTTCCGTACACTGAGTCCTCTGAGTCAAGTATGACTCTATCCAACTCAAGATATTACCTCTTATACCGAAGAACTCCAATTTATCAGCCAGTTTTTTGTGACACACTAGGTCAAATGCTTTTGACATGTCTAAGAAGAGTACACTAATAGACTGACCTTTGTCGATACATGATGTAACAACCTGGAGCAATGAAAAGGCCGCGGTAGAAGTCGATTTATTCTTTCTAAAACCATGCTGTTCGGTACTAAGAAGAGACAGGTTATCTACGAATTTTGTGAGGCGATCAAACATTACCCTTTCAAAAATCTTAGAAAGAACAGGGATCAAAGCGACTGGCCTGTAATTGCTCAGGTTGTTTCTTTTCCCTTTTTTATACAAAGGCTTAATGATACCTTCGCTTATGGATAGATTTATGATGTATGCTAGAGGTGCAGATATGGACTCGTTGCAGAGTTTCAGAATCTTGGCATTTATTTCATCATATCCTGAAGAGCTTGTATTTTTTAGTTTCATTATAATGTTGAATACTTCTAAAGGGGATGTGGGGTTACAAAAGAATGTAGTAGAATGCCGACTACAATGTTGTGTTGTTGCTTTGTAATTTTGACATAATTTATTAGATACATATATATCGCTCATCCAGTAGAATAATGACATAATTGTAAAAAATCGGGTTTTGAGATTTTACCGTCAGAAGTGTTCTAAAGGTCAGGTCTATCGCGTGGGACAATGACATAACATGCATGCTAAAAATGCAATTATGTCATTATTCTATTGGATGAGCGATATAATAATCATTAAGAGCGTTTGCGATCTCCTTTGGGTCGGATAGAGATTGGTTATCGAGGCTAACTATATTTTTGATCTGATTCGATTAACGGGTATTTCCGACATTTTTCTTTATTAAATCCCACGTAGCACGACAAATGTTCTTTGCTCCAGATATGTAGCGATAGTTACTCGATTTTTGGGCAGTTTTTATACAACGCCTTAACACTTTAGCATAGAGTTTGTACGATTGTTTATTATCTGTAGTTGGATTTAAACGTGTTTTGAAATATAGACCGCGTTTTCGCTTGGTACATTCTCTTAGACTTTTGGAAATCCATCTGGCTCGCTTTGGTATGGAGCTCATTGCAACTTTAAGAAGAGGAAAACACAAATTAAAGAACATGGTTAGAAGCTCATGAAATTCATTAAAAGCACTATCAGTATCAGCCTTATTATAAATATCTTCGTAACAGACATTTTCCATACAGTGAACAAATTTTGATACATTCTCTTTATTATAGTCTCTTCTAAACATATGGATTTTTTTAAATTGAGGTTTTCTATTAACTGATATGTGGATAGTCTGAGCATTATGATCAGAGAGTCCTAGGTCAAGTACCTGACTCTTTGTTCTTGCTGTGTTAGATATTATATGGTCTATGCAGGTCTGTGACGTGCTAGTGACACGAGTGGCTTCCTTTATGTGATTTACCAAGTTATAGCTATGAAGTAATTGTTTGTAGCGTGTCGTCACTGCATTGCTCTTGAGGATATTGATATTGAAATCACCGCAAATAATACATTTTTTATTTTTATGTTTCTTAGTAATGTAAAGTAATAAATTTTCTAGTAGACTTAAAAAAGTATAATGATTAGACTGTGGGACTCTATATATACATACAATTATACAATTTATACATTGGATTTCGACACCACAACATTCGAATTCGGCCTCCAGGACCATACTACGTAGATCTAGGTCTACAAACTCAATCCACGGGCGAACCAAAATGCAGACACCTCCTCGTCTAACATTAACTCGTGAAAAATGGGAGGCAAGTCTAAAGTTCGGTATCTGCAGATTTGCCTCGTGCCCTGATGGAATGAATGTTTCTGATAAGCATATTACATCTATATTTATATATCTGTCATGAAATTCAGTGAAAACAATTTCGAGGTTCTCGATTTTGTTTAAAACTCCCGCTATGTTTTGGTGAAGGATCCCGAAGGTGTTGAAAAATTCTTGTTGCTGTTACCTTGGTCTTTGCAGGGCATGGCTACTGGAGGCTGCTGCTGGCCGATGTTGTTTTCTGGGTCCTCATCGGTTTCGGTGTGCGTTGTTGACGGTATTTTCAGTTCTTGGTCGTGGGGTTTCTTCGAACCTTGATTGCTTGTACGATTGTATGCGTCTATGTGGTTGATTGTTTTATGTACTCCGATGAGTATTATCTTTAAGGCGTCATTGTTTACGGCGCCTGAGTATTTATGGTATGTTTCGGCTTTGTAAGAGAGTTCGAGATTTGAATCGTTTAGGAATGCGTATTGGTATGCCTGAACGTCTAGATAAAGTAAGTTATTGAAAGTTTCAACCCTCCAGTTGAATAGACTCATTTTGTATCTGTACGTCGGCAAGCATATCACATAGTTGGTGTGATCTAAGTTTACTAGTGATTGCCTGATGAAAAATACCATATCCAAATAATTGTTCGTTTTATTGAAATCTTCATCTCCTATGAATATACTTAATACAAAAGTCGCTCTTGGTGTAGTTTTTTTCTTTTTTCGTACATGTTGTTAAAAAGCTGTTTGATCCCGCAATTTGGTATTAGGAGGTGGCAGACACGTGAATTGTATGGAAGTGAATTTTCTGCTATTTCCCGTATTTTATTATGTTTGTTGCTGCTAATAATGCATATATTTCTCTTCGCCTTGACTTGGTTTTGTACTGAATGTGATGGTTTAGGGCGGACAGCTTTATTAAGAGTTTCGAGATCGAGTTCAGAGACAGGTGTTACGAATGGAGTACTCTGTCTCGATGTGCTCGCCTGGTGTAGCGGGGTTAACAGAAGATGGTTGGGTGGTTTAAGGGTGGCAGCTTTATTCAGAGTTTCGAGAAGATCGGTCTCGGAGACAGGTGTTACGAATGTCGAACTCTGTCTCGATGAGTTCGCCTGGTGTAGCGGGGTTAATAGAAGAGGACTTTTAGTGACAGTCTCGCGTTGTTTTGCTTGTTTCTGTTTGATCATTGGAGACATGTATTTACTACGAGTACCTTCCGTCAGTATTTTTTTGTACATGTTTATTTTCTTTTGACAGATTTCGACCGTTCTAGTTAGTGCCGTGACCTGAGTGTTCAGCTTTTCAATTTCATCATGCGCACTTAGTAGTTGTGTGGTAAGCTGGCTTATTTCTTCCTTTAGGCTCGACAACTCAGAGTCATCCAGGGTTGACATAATAGGCAAGCTTTTCTGCGATTGAGGGCTGTCGCGGTTATAAGTTGACTGGTTTACGTCGTCTTCTGTGGGAGAGTGCGTTACATTTTCTTCTGAAGGTGATTGGATAATTCGTGGTTTTCATCTCGTAACATTATCTAGACATGCACTTATAGCATCTTTAAGAGCTGAGTTTTCCCCGCAGATAGGCATGCTGTGTTCGCTGTTATTAGAAGATGACTGTATCGATACTTCAATTGAACTGTCTGGTGTACGCAGAGTTGAGACGCTAAGCCGGTCCGGATTTTGATTACTCTGGGTTATGTTGTCAATACTCTTGTCCGGAACGCAGTTTGCCAGTGGTGTTTTGCATTCGTCAGCGGTTCGATTTTTGGTTATTATTCCGGATATTGGCATACGATCCGCCGTCGCAGCTTCCAAACATCGGCTACATTTCCAGGAATCTTTATACTTTTTCTTCATTAAATAAAATCTTTGTAGTGTAACGTTGGCGCAATCCAAATGCAACGAAAGTTCACAAACGGAACACCTCATTAATTCTTTATTTTTTATGTCCTGGGCGCATTTCCCGCACTTTCTTATTCCTTTGTCTTTTATGTACAATATCTTTTTATTTGTAGACATTCTATCAATTATATTATGTGTTCAATTATAAGCAGGGATCGGAAATTCGGATCGATATTTACCTATACTTTCGCGCCGGCTTTGTTGTTCAGTTGTATGGAGGTGGACTCAATCATATAATTCATAATAAATTTTCCGGGATTTCAAAATAAATAAATTACACAGGCATTCATTCATAATTATTTATTTATATTAATTGTTTGAAGTTAATTTCCATGTATATGTTTAACCAAATGTTATTTAATTTACCTGTAACTTATTAACCTAACGAATTTATAGAAGCAAAACAGAATGTTTTATCCTACATGTAAAGTAATTATTATATTAACGTTTTGTAGAATCCCAGAATCCCAGAACTTAAATTATAAAAATAAAATTTAAGAAGCCGACGCCATGTTTGCCTATCTTTTTCCGGGATTTTGCCAACTTTAGGTAAATATCGATCCGAATTTCCGA
The DNA here is from genome assembly GCA_927399475.2 of Acleris emargana. NCBI lineage: Eukaryota > Metazoa > Arthropoda > Insecta > Lepidoptera > Tortricidae > Acleris > Acleris emargana. The sequence continues at coordinate 52,240,057 of OV656835.1, read as the reverse complement.
TCCTTGATTATAAGTGAACCAAATAATCAATAAACCAAACAAACCAAATAATCAAAAATCAAAATCAAATAATCAAAATCAAATAATCAAAAATCAAAAATCAATAGCGCAGTTTGACGTTACGACTCCAAAAACTAGGTGGCAGCACTGTCGAATGTTTACGCGGGTGCGTAAATCACCCAGTGTCCAGAAAAGCTGCGCTATCTGCGAGCCGGATGACTCACTCGTCGCGGGCGCCGCGCGAGTTGTCCTAGGTCAGTTATTCGACCGTTGGATATATATTTTTGAAACTATTTTCACTGTAACTTTTGATCCACTTTATTTTTTTTCGTAAAATAACCACCACTTAGAAGCTTACTTTAGCAGCTCCAACATGATATATAGCACTAAACAAACAGTCACAAAATAAGTACAGTATCGAACAAATTGTCAGAGAGAGAACTTTAACGCTTGTTGTTTGCGCAGTAGCGACCACAGAGCTATAGTCTTGAGCTATAGATGTAATAGTCTTGGTTAATTTTGCCTCCTCGATCAATAAACAGCAGCGGTAACTTGCCTCTAGGCGATATCGCACCCCATACCATGACAGCTGATGCACTCTGGAACCGTTGTACGGCTAATTTGTCCACAGGAATATCCTTCAATGAAGCACCATAGACACGATCGTTTTGTTGGTTGTGACTGTCTTGTAACTGGAACATATTTTCATCGGAAAAAATAATATCATCGCCGTCGTGCCAAGCTAGCAATTCCCTACATTTTTTCACTCTAGCTTTTTTCTGGGCATCTGTTAAGCCATGAATTTTTTGTTTTTTGTATGCGTTTAGCCCAAGATCATATTTTAAAATACGACTCATTGTTCGACGGGATATTTTCATATCTTTAGCAAGTTTGCTTGCACTTCGAGCTGGATTTCGTCTAATACGCTCACGAATATTTTTAATGATGTTTTTGGTGCGAACAGATGGCTTTCTCCCAGGTTTGGGCCTGATTTGTGAAGATCCCGTTTCTTTGAATCGCTTGACGGTCCGCGATATAAACCTTATATTGATATTTAAATGTTTCAGCGTCTTCAATATCTCACACGGTCGGTATTTTTTCCGGTACAAATCACACACGAGCTGGCGTTTCGCGTCCGTTGTTGAAAACAATATAAAATCAAAATATATCAAGCTGACGTGTAGAAATCATAAAGAAGGTTAAATTGTCAACAAAAAAACAAAACGAAGTGAATAAGAAGTTTAGTTATATTTAAGTAAAAAAGCCATACACAACTAGGACACTTAATCTGCCCAACCCTGTAAGCATAAAAACATACGATTGCCATCTCGATTGACTTTTAGAAATCCCAAAAAACAGAACGGGTCAACAAATTGAAGTCTTATAAAATAGGACGGGTGTCCTAATAACGGAACGGGAGTTTCGGATAACTCTCTGTGACTCCGTGTACAACTAAACCTAAATAACCCAGATAATACTATTCCTCGGACGTGCTGGGAGCACTGCCGTACCCTCAAATTAAAACCATTTGTTAGTAGGAATAAAGTACCCTTTCCTCTGAAACATGGCGTTTTAGAACCACCCAAAGACCTTTTTGCATGGTTTAGATTACAGTAATAAAATAGTACATTATTGCCTAGGCGCGGAAAGTAAGGAATTTTCTGAGGAGGTGGTTAGCAGGCCGAGCATTAGCGAGGCCTGCTAAAATAAGAGTCAGGAAATCCTCGTTTCCGCCGAGGCTTTGTAACTTTTTCTAGTAACGTCGGTCTCGGGAGGCTGAGTCGACTGACAGCATGATGAACAAAGAACTTACAAGGATTGATGGGTGTTTTAACCGGATCCGAAGGCATTTCTCCTCTTTTCACAGCCTGCAGCCGTCGTCTCGTAGTAGGACTTAATCCTCGAAGATTGGGCGTCAATAACACGTCGTCCAACGGCGGTGTTTGCATTGTACATTCGCGTTCCGGCTCTACTTCTTGAATAGAATCTATAAAAATATTGCCAAGACTTAGAGTTTTTGCGATAACTGGGGTCCGATTTTTGACTTTCGAGCGCTCGATTTCAAATCCGAGCGGTAGAAAATAATATTCGAATGCGAAAATCTTTTACGATTTATTTTCGAATGGTCCCAAATTCCATATTTTTGAGATTTTCACTCGAAACTGAGGGATTGACTAAATAGTATTGTTAAGTTGTAACTTGTTTCATTATACGCAGAAAAGTCGACGTTTGACCGGTTTTTTTATTCATATTTTAATTGCGAATAAATGTGTGAAGCTAACAAAAGATGAAATCATAACAAGCAATTTAATATTTCAGTGCCAATAAGTTTTTTTTAATTTTTATTTACAAATTAAGCGCTCGAAAGTCAAAAATCGGTCCCCTGTGTGACTAGTGTTTATGGTTTATCCATTTGTAGGATTTGCCAGATAATTATGACTATTTATGTATAACACATTTTAAGAACTCTTTTTTTTAATAACATTCATTTCATTGTTTATATTATTTCTTACGAGCACTAAAATATGACCTAAGTTTTGAGAGGTTTTCCCTTTGATACGATACCGGTAGCTCGTACCAATAAACTAGGCCATCACCATCATCATATCAGCCGAAAGACGTCCACTGCTGGACATAGGCCTCCCCCAAGGCTCTCCACTCAGACCGGTCTTGTGCTTTTCGCATCCACCGCTTTCCCGCGATCCTTACAAGGTCGTCACTCCATCTTGTTGGAGGCCTACCCACAGCTCGTGTCCCGGTCCGCGGACGCCACTCAAGAACCTTCTGACCCCATCGGCTATTCTTCGGGCTATGTCGGTAACCTTAGTTTTCCAGCGGATATCATCATTTCTGATTCTATCACGCAGAGAAACCCCGAGCATAGCCCTCTTCATAGCCCTCTAAGTGACCTTGAGCTTTCTTATGAGGCCCATTGTTAGCGCCCACGTCTCGGATCCGTAGGTCATCACTGGCAACACACACTGGTCAAAGACTTTTGACTTGAAACACTGCGGTAATTTGGACGAAAAGGTGCAGCGAAGCTTCCCGAACGCTGCCCAGCCGAGTCGGATTCGACGAGTGACCTCTTTCTCAAAGTTGGACCTACCTAACTGGACCGTTTGTCCCAGGTAAATATAGTCGTCAACAACTTCGAGCGCAGAGGCTCCGACTATCACGGGAGTTGGCGCGACATGGACATTGGACATGACTTTCGTCTTGTCCATGTTCATTCTCAAGCCAACTCAGTCGGAAACTCTACTGAGGTCAGCGAGCATTGCACTGAGGTCCTCCATGGTCTCAGCCATGACTACGATATCGTCAGCGAATCGAACGTGAGTGACGTACTCAACATTTATGTTGATGCCTCGTCCTTTCCAATCCAGAACCTTAAAAGCATCCTCCAATGCAGCGGTGAACAGCTCACATCTCCTTGTCTGACTCCCCGCTGCAGAGGAATAGGCTTCGTGCTCCGGTTTTGTAGTCGGACGGACATAGTGGCGTTTTCGTACAGACACTTCAACACTTCGATGTATCGGTAGTCAACTTGGCACCGCTGGGGAGACTGCAGCACAGCCCATGTCTCGATCGAATCAAAGGCTTTCTCGTAGTCCACAAATGCAAGGCAAAGGGGGAGGTTACACTCTTCGGTCTTTTGTATAACCTGCCGCAACGCATGTATGTGGTCCACGGTACTATAGCCTTTTCGGAAACCGGCTTGTTCGGGAGGCTGGAAATCGTCAATTTGTGATGACCCTCAAAAACAGCTTGTAAACATGGCTCAGAAGTGAGATGGGTCTATAGTTCTTCAACAAAGTTTTGTCACCTTTCTTGAAGAAGAGAACCACCAAACCTCTGTTCCATGCTTTCGGCGTTCTGCCTTCGTGGAGGACGGAGCCGAACAGCGTCTGAAGGCCCCTAAGGATGGGTTTACCTTCAGGAGTTCGGCTGTAATTCTATCCTCACCTGGGGCTTTGCCATTCTTAAGTTGTTTGAGGGCAATACTTATCTCGTACAGGCTGACGTCGTGGAGATCTTCGGTATAGTGTCGGGTTAATCTAGCCCTCGGCTAGAGGCTTAGCTAGATTTTCGACGGGTGTTCGGGTTGTCGTGTACAGCTGTCCATAGAACTTCTCAACTTCCGCCAATAGCTCAGTTTTGGATGAAATGACTCTGCCGTCGTCGGTCTTCAGCGTCATCAATTGGCTTTGGCAAACAGACAGACCCCTGGCAAACACCTTAGAGCCTCTGTTACGCTCAATAGCCTCTTCAATACTTTTAGTATTGAATCGACGTATATCACGCTTCAGAGACTTCGAGATCTGTCCGTTGAGCTGCCGATAGCGACACGCGTCATCAGAGGACTGCAGAATCATTTCGCGCCTCACCTCCATGAGCCTAAGGGTGGAGTCTGAGAGCTTCCTGGTTTTTGTACGGCGGATCTTGAAGAACTTAGGCCCGTATTTATAAACTCGTATCAATCTCCGTTCTGAGAGCTTCTCAGTTGAGACCGTCTCGATACGTAATCCTGGAGCTAGGATCGTCGCTTATTAATAAACTCATCTTGAGAAGCTCTCACCTGGGATGATCTTACCAACATTATAAACAGAAACACATACCAACCCCAACAATGACATTTTCGAACAAAACGTCAAAACGTTTTGACTATGCATTATGGTTCTTTAAAATAGATGATTTTGCGTTTAGACATGACCATCATAAATCAATTTTTTCAAGGTAAAGTGTAAAAGCAAGTTGTTATTGTAAAAGCATTTTTTTAAATAGTTTTCCGCTTATATCACAAAAGGTCAAAAGGTAATCATGTGTGTATAATATGAAATTATATTTCAAAATCTCTCAGTCATATTGAAAAAACGAAACGCACACATGTACAGTAGTTTACTTACAGGTTACAAATTACGAATTTGTTTTTGAAGTGAAGTGAACTTAAGTGTCTTTAAGTATTAAAATAATTGTGATAACGTGCAGATTCTCGAATCCAACGAGACACAGGAAATATTTAAAAAATTAACTTGTCCTAACTAAAGGCCGATCCTTACCTACAGCAAGCATCGGAGACTGGAGCCTGGAAGAGTTCTTTCTACATAAGATGAACAATGAAAGGCAAATCAGGCGAGTCGTCTCCAAAAGGTGTCTAATTTATCTACTATTAAGCTTGAGTCATTAGATATATATTATAAATCAGTCAGCAAGCAGTTCTCTGATCGCCTGCCTCAGTGTATCGGCATAAAGGTATTATGATCATGAACCGATTCTCTTTTGAATATTATGAAAGATAGTCTTTACATTGGCAGACAATCTATAAGCAATATTATAGTTATATGCCTACTTGTAATTGTCAAACTTAGTGAATGTAAATTAAAAGATCAAACTAATATACTTAATTATGAAACTGTTAGTGTGTAAAATAGGTAGGAATAGGTACATTATACTTATTGTTTTTGTTATTTTCAGATGATTTAAACTAAAAACTGCCAGCCCCTGCCACTGGAAAACTGGTGTTTAATAGCCTTCAATCAAGACTGCCCAAGATAGGGCTAAGTGGAAGGAAAGGACACTATAGGCTGTTAATGATTATTTTTCGATTAAAATTCAGATACAGTTTACCTTAATGTTTTATTTTTGTCATGTTTTATGACAGTGGTTAGCACAAGTGGTTTCCTCAGTGGTCATTGCTTTGGTCTGTTTATAGACTAGGTAGAGGGGGTTACTAAGCGACAAACAAGTTGCAGGCAACTTGTGCTAATTGTTTAGCAAATTTGACTATAACTCTGTTTTTGTACCATGGTGACAAAATTTAACTGACATTGGGTGTCAGTTAAATTCAGAGTTATGTGCACAAACATTTGTTAGCACCATTCACAATAATAATTAATCTATGTTAGCACTGGAAGGAATCCCTGCAATATTTTTGTCTATGCATACATTCACTATCCTATTAGGACACTTCTAGTCACTTTCTAATTATGAGCGACTTATGGTGACATAATTTATTTAACGTTTGTGCCACTGGATTTCCTCCTCGCTCTTAAAAGTTAGTGGAAGTTATTACATCACAGTTGAGCCTAGTCAAATCAGAGTTATCTAATTTTAAATATCTGTAACCCTTAATTTATAATGTCCAACTAAATTTTAGACTAACAAGGATAGAGATTGATGTTTATAAATTTAACTTAACAGATATTTAAAATCAGATTCAAGTTTGATGTTATAAATTAAGGTCTATAGATATTTAAAATTAAAGAACACTGGTTGAAGTTGGTAGGTATACAATATAAACACCGTAACACACCTACATCCAACACCTTTACCACAGATCCTTGTTGACTTGGTGTTTATGAAAGTAATTTATAAATGAGAGAACTAAATAACATTGTTTTATTTGCACTAACATCCAGCGCAGACTTTCTGAATTCTTTAGCCACTAGTAGCTTGTTAGTAGAGTTACAGAGTTCAGAGAGCTTGTTGTTATGTTTTGTTATGCCTCCGAATCTTACGATCCAAATACTTTCATTTTGCTAAGCTAAATAAATAGTAAAGGAGTACCTACATACATATAATCATGTACCAACTTTTGCATAAAGTGACCTTGAATGTCTTTTCACAAATAAATAAAACTACTATTAGCATGTAGTGAGTTTATTTTATAAAAGTCTCAGTTATACATATTTACAGGTTTTCAAACAAACTCAATACCTAATATTATTTGTATCTGATACACTGTCGTACCATACAAATTCTCTTCATTGAACACCAAAAACAAGTTGTAATTCTGTAGCTCTGCCTAGCCCACTCTGGGATTACAGGCGTGAAGGTATGTAAGGTATGAACTGAACACCAACAAAACTGAAACAGAACAGTACATTTAAATTATCATACAACAGGCTGTCTTGCTGTTAAATAGCAATCCAACTATCATCTAACTATTAACCATCCTGGTTCATAGCTGCGTAAGGTTAAAATAAATTTGGGTTTTTCAATACACACTTATATTATGTTACTAAATGGAAAGAAAGTAGATAGGTAAATTTACAATGAAAATATTGCTCATAGCCTCTCATAGCCCACAACTGACTATGCTAACTTGTTATTAGATTGAAGCTATTTTATTACCCCTTCAAGGCGTAGCAAAAAGGAGCATCATGGCTTTGACCCATATGTTCTAATTAAACCTTGAAATTATTAATTTAATAAAATAACAATTCAATTTAATGAATTTTTAGTTTCATTCCATTAGTATATTCTTATTTCTAATATGTGTTTATATATATTCCAAGCAATTATAAATAATTGTTAATTAATTAAATAAAATCATTCATAAAATTTACAATTTAATAAGTTTGTTATTAAAAATTTACGCCTGCGTCAGGTCTCACTCAGGTGTTAATAATAACTATTGTCATGGTCAGGTTAACTTGACCTAAATATATAAATTTTCTATCACCAGTATTTCTAATGTGTTCTTAATATTCCCAAGTTATAATTTGTGTAAATCCTATTTCATATCATAATTATCATGTAATGCTATTCTCCAACAAAAGTACAGCTAGATGTTTGTTCACTTGACATTATATTAAACAAACAATGTATGAAAAATTGAACAGAATTACAAAACTTATTGAACCAGCGCTTTGAAAACTAGGTAAGTAATAAAATGACATCTAATATTTTTCATATTATTAATGTTTTGCATCATGCAACTAATCAACAAACTTAACTTTACCTACTTATAGTAAGTAACTCTTTTATGTAGAACAAGATAAGATATCCTGAACAGTCATAATGCAAATAATCTAACATATCTTACAGTTTGGGTGCATAGTATGAATGTGCAAGTAGCATGAAAATAGTAATAAAACTATTATATTGACAATGAGGTAGCCCAAAACAAAATTGGGGATACCTACCAAAACCAAATTGGGGGGTACCATTTTGTCTGACTTATACTTTATTAAAAAACAATGATTATTTTATGAGAAAGGATAATTTTGAATACTTACATAGAAAACTGAATCTTTAATGAACTGATCAACATTTTAAATAATTTTATTACCTATAAGTACCTGATGAACATTGGCAATTGGCAAGCGAATTGTCAGTCGTCACGTCAACTGCGTGGGGCCGGCAGTTGAGATTCTTGAACACTGACTTCTCAAAATATCCAAATGTTACCGTCTTAGGCGTCTTGATTTTTTCCGGTGAACCTTGCCATGTTACCCAAGTTTCACATTATTGGACTGACGACAACCTACAAAACGACATAAAGTTATACACACTTATCAATTCAAAGTAATTGGTAATTGGTTTGGTTGGTTGGTATTGGTAATGGTTGGATTATTCACGATTAGTTTTCACAAGTAGGTAAGTATATTTTTTGCAACCTAATGTCGGTCGTATGTCAAGACCCAAAATTGTATATATCTCACTGTTATTACTAGTTTATTGTGTGTATAAGTTTTTAAACAAATCACTCAGTTTTCAGAAGTATCAAACAATAATAAAATAAAACTTTGCCGCCTCGGCATTGCTTGTCTGTCATTGTCAACAAAACATTCGGCCCCTCCACTATCGCAACCCGTTTCACGAAGTGCTTCGTTACTTTCATTTCAATAATTAACAAAATATTTAATACGCTTTATTGGTTTTTAAACAGCGAGAAGTAAAATATTAGGTACATTGTGGATGTGATGGAAATCGGGTTAAAATTATTATATTAGGGTTGGATGGATAGGTTAGGTTAGGGCACCTACTGATAAAATATTAGAAGGTTTCCTTTTAATACTTATCTCTTACATATTTGACTGTTTTATGACACATCACGAATATAAAGTAACTAGGTATTTAATGTAAATTGTTGGTACTTACCTTCGAGAAATGAGCCCGTGTGGAAGTAAATCTTTCGCGCCTCAGGTATACCATGGTTTTTGTGATGGTATGCCCATAAATAACTATTGTTATACAAACATATCGGACTATTATTTTGTCGTCGGCTTGGTCGGTCTCTCTCTCGTTATATCTATACGTAATATAAATTATCCAGCACCCACAGTAATTTCACATAAACACAACACAAAGCACACATTTTTATCTATTTAGCGGCAAACTCAAACCTAATATTTAGGTATTAATATTATTGAAAACGTTTTAGGTATACATTTTTGCCTCTGAGAATTTAAAAATAACACTTTATTGTATTTAAGCCGATTTATCTGATAAAAAAGCACCCATATGTTCGACTATGTTGTAGTGCGTCCGCCATCTTTCCATGTCTCGAGACGGTCTCAAGTCACCAATAGACCATAATCAGGATCAGGATTAGCTCCTCATACAAAATGACCGTCTCATCTGATCCTAGGATTACGTTTCACGTATTGAGATGTGTTTATAAATAAACGCTCAGTCTTGTGACGCATCTTGTGACGGGCATCTCAGCTGAGACGAGTTTATAAATACGGGCCTTAGACCCGACCATTTGGACAGCTTCCACAAACCCGTCGTTGTAATCGTCCACGTCGCTACCAAGGCACTCGAAACGGTTTTGAAGTTAGAGCTGAAAGCTCTCGGGGTTTTGGATCTGAGCGGGTGCCGGGCGGAGCGTAGACTTCATCAGTGTGACGTTCGGTCCAGGATTTTCATAAAAAAAACAACCGAGGTCAACAACAAAGAAACTATTTATTTTAAAATGGGTCGTAAGGAAGAAGGCCCGTCTGGTTTTGCCGTCGTAGTTCGGTACTCCCCTGACGGTGACGGCGGCTGCGAGGTCTTCGGGATGGCAGCGGCTATGGAGCTGTGAGGTACGGTACGGCTCGGGGAGCGCCAGGGCAGCCGGCGGAAAGTGCTGTTCCCACGGTTATGTGCAGGCAGGACCGGCGCGACACATTCACGACCGATGGAGTATTGTAGCCGTAAAATAGCACCCTGTGAATAACGTCCACAGTTAAAATATATTCAAGCTTCTCCGCCGTTAGTGAACCCCATGATTTCGTGCGCCTAATATTTAGGGAGAAGCCGTAAGCAGTTGGTGTAGTGTTCACTATCAGAACGGAGTTAAATTAATTAAGAAGATGGAAGAACAAAAGAAATGACTTGCATAATAAAGTTAGAAGAGGGTAATTAAATAAATGGCTCTGCAGTACAGTATTGTTTAAATAGCTGGCTTATAACTCTTAGGCCAGGCATAAGCACTAACAAGCGGCTTGAGCTAAGCATAGAATGTTCTGTGCATGATAACGGTGACAATGGTGACATTAATTACAGCCGTTTTATAAGTATAATGTTCCGCTTGTGAACAATAATATAGCCGTGAGTACAGTTACTGTTACATAACTTAAGCAGACTCAAAGGAAATTAAGTTACGTTAAAATAAAACACTTTAGGGTTTAAGATGAGCACTAACTTAGGTCTAAGCACTGATATAGTAACTCTTGTTCAACACTTACCCAATTGGGGTGCGAGACGACACTTAACTCTGTTAAATATAAATAGACTCCTTCCAAATAAGTCGGAAGGACAATTACCAAGTTTATTCGTAAACACCGATTTATTAGTTTAATAATGTCAGCGCGTAAGACGACACGTAGCGGAGCTAGTGAACGCTGCTGGCATAGATCAGTCGTCAACAAGGCGAGGGCTCGTACTGCGCTGCCCGGGCGCATCGAGAATGTTCCGTCTCTCTAGACAAAAGATGCGCACCGGCCGTCGAGCGCGCATGCGCAAGATCACGCCACCCAAGCGGTTTATCATCGCGCACACAACTGTTACATATTATTGTTAGATGTTTTTTATCATTTATTTTCATAATGATATTTTATATGTGCGATTTATTATTAAGTTAGGCTTGTATAATATTATGTTTATAATAGTGATTTAGTTAGTAACGTAAGTTTTAATTTTAGGATGTAAGTGTTTATTTTAAATAGTTGTCTGTAAAATTACATTGTTTTTAATGTTTTAATAATAATGATAAAACATGCACGTCCAACGTTACATCAGTCGAGACCTTTCAAGCTTGAACTGGATATTCAATGAGCCTCGTACCATACGGTGATCACTCCCGGTTTTAACCGCACTGATCACGGAGACAATGAATATGTGGTTTTTCGTCGACATGATGAAGTCTATCTCATTCCTCGTTACACCATCAGGGCTCATCCAGGTCCACTTCCTAAGCTCACGTTTTCTGAAGAAGGAGTTAATCACATAGAGTCCCTCCTTCTCCATAAAACTGGCCAGTAGGTGGCTCCGGTGATTCCTATGCCCCACTCCAAACTTCCCCACTTTCTGCTCTTCACCGTCTCGTTTGCCCAGCTTTGCGTTGAAGTCAACCATAACAACCGTGAAGTGAGTTTAGGAGCTATGCATGGCTCTGGAAATATCCTCATACATAGCCTCCACCTCATCGTCGGAGTATGTCGAGGTCGGAGCATATACCTGTATGACCTTCAACGAATATCGTTGGGTCATTCTGAGTTAAAGGCACGCTACCCTGCTCAACACGCTCTCAATCTTCACCACGTTGTTCAAGAAGGACTTGTGGACGATAAACCCGGCACCTCCCTGGGACTGGCAGTCGCCCTCCCGGAAATAGAGCAAGTTACCGGACTTCAGGGTTATCATGTGATCATGTCCTCTCCCTCTCTACAGACTTCTGACAACCCTATGATTCCCCATCGTAACCTGCTCAATTCCTTGTCCAGTTCCAGCAACTTTTCGTCGGTCCGCAATGTTCGGCAGTTGTATGTTGCCAGGGCCAAATGTCGTCGTTTCTGGTAGCCGGGTCTCTGCCGGAGATTACCTTAAGCACCCCCTGCCCCGCCGTTACCATGGCCGCTACCGGAGCCAGGAATAGCGGGGACGCCGGAGACTAGGAGTCTGGGCTGTTTTTGTACATTGTACATGTTTGGATTGTTCTAGAACCGTTGGGGGAAAAATACCGTAGTCGCCACGCTTGGCAGGCGGGTTGGCGACCGCAGTTATACCATGTAGTCCGCGGAGGACGCTGCTGCCTATCCTCCGGTTTATTCCTTATTCGCCTCTTACGACACCCACGGGAAGAGATGGGGTGGTGCTATTCTCGGCCGGCACCCACACGGAATAGGCCATCACACTAACACGTATTATTAGTCCATATCTTGAATACTACAGAACAGATTTTGATTAAACTTGCACTGATCCCTATGCTGAATTAAATGTAAGCCGATAAAAAAGAATGTCATCGCCGTAAGAAACTTCAGCAAAAGGTCAGCTTTTCTTATTTTTTTATGATATGTTAATAGTTAATATATTGCAGTTCCAATAATATTACATACATACGTGTATATTCGAGCTCCTCTGATTGATATTCATAGTGTATATACCCCACGTGTCTTTGATGACGGAGGTAATGATGATCTCCGGCAGCCCTGTTGCTTAACTTACCCGCAATCGAATTAAACTAAACTTGAAACTCTGTGATGCTTCGTGAACTTCTGTCAAGTCATGAACTTCTTTATACAGTGGGGTCCTATTCAAACTACCAATGATAATAACAAGTATGAAAACGAAAACGACCGCATTGCGATTGCGTTAGGCAATAGGCGAGCCGGTTTGCATGTTGGGGGTAACACGGAAGGGTTAGACTTAACGACCAAAATATCTATGAAAATTACGAGTCTATCCAAGAGAGAATTGTGCAGAGTTTGTGCATACATGTTTTTTGTCATTCTTCCAGTTGAAAACTTACAAGCGGGGGAAGTTTTTTTTTTAAATCATTCCATTTCCTCATTCTCCGACGTCGCCAGGAATGAAAACGCAATCATATCACAGAACAGATAGGTACAGAAAGCAATCTACATACAAAGTGCGCTCGAGCAACGCACACATAGACACCGCTCACGGACACAATATCTCAAACGAGTTGGAACGAGTGCGAGCGCAAGTGCCGATGCCGTCCGCTTGACACGCGTCGCGTCTGTGGACTTTTAAGTGCGATAATTAGGTATAATGGAGCGACAAAAAAGAAGTTATTGTAACTGTTCAGTGGACGGTTGTTTAAATTCCACTTTAAACGGTGAATTGTCTTTTTTCAACCTACCAGTGGCTTCAGAGAGGTAAGTAGGTATCTGCTAGTATTTCAATGGTTCGTTTTAACGTTACACAGAAGAGTTAGGTAGGTAAGCGCCCCGCCCCGGCCCCCGAAGAATAAATATATCTAAGATCGATTTAAATAATAGTTTCCTATTTTGAATCAGTATAAACGAAGTACTTAACTATATTTTTGTAAGGTAAATTCACGCCACCTTACGTAAGTTGAAAACATGTTTTTTTGTTTGTGTAGATATTCTGTTGTTTTTAGTGTCTTTTGATAGGTTTAGGTCTAAAACGTATATGGTAATGGAAATTGTGTAACTAGGGAATCCGTTTAGAAGTTATAAGGAATTTTCGATAATAAAAATTGACAAACGTAAAATTTTGTATGTTTCTGCTCTTTTTTTAGTTATTGTTAATTTATATTTCCATTCTTCCCGTTTCATTCTCATCAATAAATCAAACGACTAGTTACGAGTGCCAAGTCACTACCTACCGCGATAGTTTTTTGTGCATAAGCCATAGTTGACAACCCTAGAGCGACCGCCGAGCGTAGGTATGAAAAGTGAAGTACATACATAAGATTTACTTCTGTACTTATCTGTTCTGTGATCATATAGACTGATGTCAAAAAAAAACATAGTTAAGAACAGTTAAAGCCTCTATTAAAATCCTTATGTTTTATTCATTCCGAAGCTGAAATGACAATTGGCGTAAAGGACAACTAAATTGTTCTATATCCAAATTGTCATTTTCACCGAAGAATGAAGTACTTACCTATACCATTTTCCGTACCGAATGGAAGGAAATTAAGGATTTTAATTGAGGCCTTAACTATATATGTACAATGTTGTGAAAATGGCCAATATCTAATTAATAACAATAATGTATACTCGCGTTAATACTATTCCCATCACTATTTCAAAATAAATCAATAGACAATAAATGTCCCGTGTGGTTGCCGGGTTAGAAAAGTGATGTCTTCCCTTGGATGTTGTAAGAGGCGACTAAGGGAATAAAGGCTTGAAGTACTGTTAGGCGATGGGCTTGCACTCTGTCACTAATATACTGGTAAAGATCTTAGCCAAATTGTGCAAAATGTGGTTACAGAATAATCAACTTTTTTTTAGAGTTGTTGGTAATTCTGTAGCTCTACCTACCCGACTCTGGGAATGAAGGCATGAGTTTATGTATTTATGTACAATAAATGAAAGTGTCAGTTATCCATATTTGTTTATATCATTTATCTTTTCTATTGAACTCCACTTTAATGTGCTCCGGTTACGCTCAAATTATAGCAAATTTAGTTATCTTTATTAGAGTACCTAACAAATATACTTAAAAAACGTTTCCTTAAACCCGGATTTTTAATTGCGGAGAATTCTGACGTTTCTTGGTCTTGCCAGACTACTAAATATTCCTTGAACAAGTGGTGCAAAAAAGTCAAAAAAAAAAACTTTAGAATAATACTTATATGATTTACATATTAGAATTTAAAATGAAATAATAAAAAGTTAATTAATACAAAGTAATTTTATTTTAAAATCGCACAATCCATACATAATATTTTGTTAAAAAAAATTCAGAGGAAAAAGATAATAGTTGTTGGTATCATTCAGATCATTGTCATGTATTACAAACCTTTGGAGTTAAATTATATTATTATATTTAATCATTTTTGTTTTGTGTTTTTATTTTGGAAAAAATAGACTTTAAAATCACTACTGCTGGAGATTGTAAAAGGAGAAAAAAGTAAATATAATAAATGTTGAGTGGATGAAATGGCAGCTGAAAAAGATATCACTGTGCTTCGCTTACCCCCATACCACTGTGAGCTCAACCCAATCGAGTTGATTTGGGCTCAGATAAAAGGACATGTGGCTAAGAATAATAAAACATTTAAAATGGCTGAAGTTAAAGAATTATTATTAGAAGGAGTCAATAATATTACTATAGAATGGCAAGGTTGTATATCACATACAATAAAAGAAGAGGACAAATTTTGCAACCTTGACCATTTAATTGATGGTGTTTGCGACAAATTTATTATACATGTGGGGGAAAGTGATGACAGTGACAGCAGTATGCCTGAAGAAGATTCTGAAGATACTGAATGAAATAAAGTGTTTTCATAACTCATGTTTTATTTATTTCCTCCAGTAACTAATAACACTGTGACTTGTAAAGATTTCAACTTATTTAGAAGTCCCAATTTTTTTTTGGCGTATTGTCTTAAATCTTAACAATATAATTTTGCATAGTTACTTCTCAAAGTTTTTAGTATTCTTATCTTAGACACGTAGGCTAATGATTTGTTTGGTTCACTGATGTTTTACCAAATAATCATTTGACAAACTATATCGTTTTACAAACTTTCATTTCGCAAACAGGTACTTCCCGCCGGATAATTTTATATTTTTTTGTGGTCAAAAGTCCAACTTAACCTAACCTATTTAATAGCCTATGCAAGTAATGTAATATGTAACGGTTTAAGCACAAATACATTTTTGCGTATGAAAGTTTGTAAAACGATATAGTTTGTCAAATGATGATTTGGTCATAAGTCGGGATACCGATTTGTTTACTCTACCTTATGTATGTGAAATAGCAACAAATTTAAATGAAGGCCAAATACGTCAACAATTAAAAAAATGTTTGTTACTCCTGAAACGTCAGAATTTGATAGCTGTCAGAATTCTACGCAATTAAAAATCAGGGTTTAGGGTAGTTTTTACATTACCCGACTGCCGAAGGAGGAGGGTAATGTGTTTATCAGTCTATATATATGTATGTTTGTTCCTTTATGGCGCTCTAGAAAATAAACGCGTGGACCGAATTTAATGAGTCTTACGGCAATCAATTTGTCTGACAGTAATTAAAATTCAATATAACGGCAACTAGACGGATCTGATGTTAAAGTGATGACGAGATCGAGGGTGGTTCATGCTTACCCAGAAAAAAACCCGAAAATCGCTTAGGGCCACTTGCACAGAAAATTTAACACTGGGTTAAGACACTAACTCGAGTTAGTCAACGTCAGATTCATACGAAAACTGTCATTTTAACTCGAGTTAGTGTCCTAACCCAGTGTTAAAATTTTGATGCAAGTGGCCCTTAGTGTTATATATATCTTATCTAGGGCCTAATGTTTTAAAAATTGATGATTTCCTTAATTTTTTACAGGTTGATAAAACAAAAAGATTAAGCAAATGTAAAATACATACTACAATTTACCTTCAGATTCCTCTTTAGGACTGTCTTCTTTAGGACTACCTTCCTTAGAGCTGTCTTCGTGATCACTGTTGAACATTCCCATTCGCCACATCGTGATGAATCGTGTTGCAGGTGACATGCCCTCAAACATGGCCTCTGGATTAAATATACAATATGTTAAATAAAATCTAGAATGAGGATATATGATTGTATTCAATTTTGTAAAAAATATGTCTACACAATCTACAGTAATGTATACTACTCAAAACAAAATAAGGGCCATGGTATATTCTGCATACAAAAGAACTGTTTTCGAAAAGGATTATTATAACAAATTTTAACCCGTAATTTTTGAATTAAGTATCATTCGAAAGCTGCAAAGTTCAACTTCAAGCTTTTTAATTTTTTTGTCAATTATTTTGTTTTTTCCGTGCGTGTGGTTTTTTAAAAAGTTGCATTTTTTTGCTCATTTTGTATGAAATTAGAAAATTGATTTAAAAAACCACACGCATGGTAATAACAAAACAAACGACAAAAAAAAAAAACACAACTTATACGTTGAACATTGCAGCTTTCGAATGATACTAAATTCAAAACTTACAGGTTAAAATTTGTTATAATAATCCTTCTTCGAAAACTGTTCTTTTGTATGCAGAATATACCGTGGCCCCTATTTTGTTTTGAGTAGTATAATAAAGAGAAAATATTTGTATTTTTGTATGTTTGTAACGAATAAACTCAACTATTTGACCGATTTCAATATTTTTTGCCATGAGTATGCTACATTATTCCAGAGTTACATAGGCTACTTTTTATGCCGGAAACATAAACGGTTCTCGTGGGATGAAAAAAATAAGAATTCTATGCGGAGGAAGTCGTTGGCAGAAACTTGTCATAAATAATTAAGGATTTGTTAATTCAATTACATAAAACATTTTCAGCACAAATGTAATATGTATATTTCATAGAATTACAAACTGCAAAAAAATGCAGTAAATTATGGCACAAGCACATAAAGAGTCGCGCACCAGGTACAGTCTACGTAATGTTGGAATGCTGTAACTAGATGGTGCTAAATTGAGATTTACTATGCACTGTTGTGATCGAGGCGTACGAACAAAATCAGTCAACACCCATAACACATAATAAAGTCCAATACTAACCCTTATACAGGGGTGGAAAGTTAAGATGGGGCAGTAAGGGCAGCTACTCAATCCCTTGCTGCTACGCGAAAATTCTCTTAGACCTATACTAACTTTTTAAGTGATGACTAACGACATTCACTGATTCTTGATAAAATGTTACAGTCATCGAAAAAATCGATAGATTCGAGTATTTTTTTTAAATATCAATCAATCCCATTTCTCTCCAGGATCAAAACACTCTGTGAGACCAAATCCATTAATTTATTTATTTGTGGTTGTTCTAGTACTCTAACCTTAGTTGGTCTCAAAGAGTATTTTAATCCTTGAAAGAAATGGGACCGATTGGCACTAAATTTATTTTACTGCAATTTTGTACATTTTATCAAAAATCTGTGTTTGTCTATTTTCATCGCTTAAAAAGTTAGTAAAGGTCTCCTAAAAGCATTTTCGCGTATCGGCAAGGGATCTAGTAGCTGCCCTTACAGCCCCATCTCAACTTTCCACCCTGTATCTTTCGTGTACAGTCAGCGTCATATAGTACGTAGCAGTCAAGATCACCAAATAGTTGGAAACATCCAGAATACTCATTAACATCGACGCAGCCTAAGTAATCAAATTATTCAGGTCATCCACAGTGCTCAAATATTCCGGAGCACGCACAACGGCAAATACTTGATTACATTCAAGACACCGCTCGTACCGTCACAACCACACCGCCGCTGGTATCTTAGCATCCGAAGTAACCAAAAGTACGGAACACAACAGATTAGGAAAATGGACTTAATTACGTGTCGTATACGGTTCAATGGTCAAATCCTCTTTCAATATAATCCGAGCAGTAAGTTATCTGAAAGGTAATAAAAACTATTTTTTAATTTTACATACTGGCAAAATTCAAGCTATTAAACCGAGATAAAATAAAATAAAATCTTATATAATTTGAAATAAAGCTCACTTTTCTATTGTGTTGCGTACTTTTGGTTACTTCGGATGCTGTTATTGAGATACGATCGATGTTAATGAGTATTCTGGATGTTTCCAACTATTTGGTGATCTTGACTGCTACGAATTATATATATTGTTGACTGTACAGATACAATAAGCTTGGAGTCTGTTACAGTGCAACTATTTTCTTAATAGCGATCGGCAATATTCGTTTTTCTATGACACACTAGCGACAAATATATTGTCAGTTGCGAGTGCAAGCGTGTTAGCGATAGCCAGCCGAAAGTTATTTATTAAGAAGCTGGGAATACTGTAATTGGGTCAATCAACTTTTCTTTGTAGCTCGTTGCCATGGTGACGTCTCCTGGGTCACTCTTTAAAACTATGATTTCAAAGGATATAAGTCCACCAAAAAACTGTTTTATTGGCAATTACACACCCATTCTTTTATGGCCTTTCTCCTGACTGTGCTGGAAGTATAATATTATATCATTTTTCTAAGAAACTCTATCACTGTTGTCTCCTGGCTTACGGGACAGAATAACAACAACAAAAAGTTGATCCACCCAATTATTTAAATAGCTATCCATACAAGCGCACTCTATTGCCATTTTTATGAATCAGTTGAGTCGGGGTCGGGTTAGTTTATGCGGCATCTGTTGGCCGGATATAGAACTAATTTTGCTACCGGTTATTAGTTTCTTAGGATGGTGCGATTTTGCTGTATGGAATAGGGTATCTAGGTAGGTATTATATGTATTGTCAGTGCCTCAGTGCATACGTTTTATTTTACTGGTACATAATACAGGTAAAATTGAATATTTTGGGGGCAAAATATGTACATCTATGACACTTTGTTTATAACTTAATCTTGGCACTAGAAATGAGATCTACCGAGTCCAACCAAAATTGACAACATAAAAAAAAGCATTATTGTTTTTTCGCGTTTATAATAGCTGGTTAAAAATTAGACTACCAGTATTTCTTGGTTTTTCTTTATTTACCTTAAATTCGTCGTTAATAATTTATTAAAGTAATAGTCATTAAAAAGGCCGTATATACAAAGTTAGGAATACTGATGTCGTGATCTTAGCCTGATATAAAATGAAAAAAGTAACTTTAAACATAAACAGAACTGACTGACTGTCATGTCATGTGTCACTTGTCAATCATTCGCTGCCGTTCGTTCACAAATTTGTTATTTTGCGTAATTTAATTAATTACATAATTTGTAGGTTAGAATAGTGCCACTCCATGTCTAACCTGTGTGGTCACCAGGTTAGAATAGTGCCACTCCATGTCTTCTCGTGGATGTCGTAAGAGGCGACTAAGGGAATAAGAAAGGCTTCTAGTACTGTTAGGCGATGGGCTTGCAACCCGTCACTAATACACTGGTGAACATCTTAGCCTGATTGTGCAAAACGTGGTTACAGAATTATCAACTACTTATTTAAGAGTGCTTGGTAATTCTGTAGCTCTGCCTACCCCACTCTGGGAATGAAGGCGTGAGTTTATGTATGTATGTATGTACATAATTTGTATACGCCATAAAAATAAATAAACTATAGATTTTGCGTAGAATCGAAAGCGTGTCGTTAGAATAAAGTAATCCGTCAGACAGATAAAAAATGAACATGACAGTTATATACACATACACATACATAAACTCACGCCTTCATTCCCAGAGTGGGGTAGGCAGAGCTACAGAATTACCAACCACTCTAAAAATTTGTTGATAATTCTGTAACCACATTTTGCACAATTAGGCTAAGATGTTTACCAGTGTATTAGTGACAGGTTGCAAGCCCATCGCCTAACAGTACTGCAAGCCTTTATTCCCTTAGTCGCCTCTTACGACATCCACGGGAAGACATGGAGTGGTACTATTCTAACCCGGCAACCACACACAGTTATATATTTTTTTGAATTCCTTTGGTAATAAATGGAAAGTGTATTACTAACATTCACAATTTAACTTTTTTTACTGTTTTTCCTATATATAAAAAAAACTACTGCATAAAAAAAACCAAAGATATTTTTACTGTAATAAGCAGTGTAAAATCTAGAAACGGTATTTTATTTTACTACCTTAGCACATAAATAATGGTTGTCAATTTAGGGGTCCTACGGTGGGTATGGGCAGGGGGAAAATTGTACTAGGCGAGTGAAGAGTATTTTTCCATGACTGGTGTTAATTTGTTCCTTTTCTATTTGTATCTTTCTCGTAAGATTTTGGTGTGTTTTCCTGCGGAAACCACGCAGGTTATTTGATATACAGGGTGTTACAAAAATACCCGTAATGCCGAAAGGGGGTTAAATGGTGCCTTATAACAAGTCCATTTACAATATTTGAGAGCCGTACTATCACTGTATGACTTACCGCCAAAAAAAAAACATTTTTTTTTTATTGATGTGCAAACCCTATTTCAGTAAAATTAAAGAGAAAACTACGCAGAATGTTTAAATGTACATTTTTACCTAATTCGCGAAACATATATTACAAGTCGACTTTTGGAAGATTTTAAATGATGAAATCTAAACACTTACTGTAATGAACGTCAAATTTACAGGAACGGCTCAAAGTGAGCTCCGCCTTGCTCAATGCACAACTTCCGATACAGTTCGCAAGCACGATTTAAATTGCTATCTTCATGGCCTACGCATTACATCATAAATCGTAATATTCTGAGTTAGAAAACAGCGCCATTTTGTAAAAAAATATGGAAAAACACGGAACAATTGACAACAATTCATTTTGTGCTAAGGTAGTAAAATAAAATACCGTTTCTAGATTTTATACTGTTGATTACAGTAAAAATATCTTTGGATTTTTTTATGCAGTAGTTTTTTTTTATATTTAGGAAAAACAGTAAAAAAGTTGGATTGTGAATGTTAGGAATAAACTTATAGTGCCCTTAGTCCATTTATTACCGAAGGAATTGAAAAAAATATACAACTGTCATGTTCATTTTTTATCTGTCTGACGAAAGAAACTCAAAGCAGATGCAAAGCAGTAAACGCAAAACAGTTTATTTATTTTAATGGCGTCTACAAATTATGTAATTAATTAAATTACGCAAAATAACAAATTTGTGAATGAACGGCAGCGAATGATTGACAAGTGAGTGACATGACAGACAGTCAGTTCTGTTTATGTTTAAAGTTACTTTTTTTATTTTATATCATGCTAAGATCACGACATCAGTATTCCTAACTTTGTATATACGGTCTTTTTAATGACTATTTCTTTAATAAATTATTAACGACGAATTTAAGTTAAATATAGAAAAACCGAGAAATAGGGGTAGTCTAATTTTTAACCAGCTATTATAAACGCGTAAAAACAATAATGCTTTTTTTTTAATGTTGTCATGTAGAATATCGATAAGATTTGAAATTGACAACATTTTTTTTCCGTCTTGACGTTATTTGAAGCCAGTACTTTAAGCATAATGACATCATAGTATTGAACCTTTGTGGATGAAAAACAGAAAAACCATTAAAGTTGTCAATTATTAAAATTGGTAGGTACGCCTCTCTGTTAAATAATCTATGCTAACTCCGGTTCCCTAACATGACAGCTTACTAGGGTTGACAATATTTTTGGCTTTGATAATTTATTATATTTTTTACGGGGTATTTTGTAACACGTTGTATATTATTTAATTTCATATTTATAGATTTATTCGATTTATTTCGATTGATTGATTGTAATGATAGACTAAGTAGTACCATTGTAATATTAAACATGTTACAAAAAAAGACTGACTGCTGAGTTTCTTGCGGCGTTTCTTCTCAGCAGTGTTGTGAAGCGCTGGTAGATTCTTGACGCGTCAAAGTGCCCGTGCGGCCTACTTACTGAATAAATATCTTTTTCACTTCTCATGCTCGTAAAGTCCTTCTTTATGCTGGGTATAGGCTGCATAAAATCGCATTTTATGCTCTAGTGCATAAAGTAATTTCTTCTTTTAAGACTAAGGCAATAAGGCCTTACAGCCACATACATACACAATACACCTTCATTTAATTGATATATTTTTATGAGATTTAGGTTATATCTTATTTTAATTACGACATATGTAATACTATCTAAATACTTTAAGATTAATACGGGCGTGCATTTACGTAAAAAAAATATAAGTAACGCTAATATTTATAATAACTTGGCATTAAGGCTCAAACCATAGTGTCCATAGTCAAACGTCACATAGTTGAAAATTAAAAAAAAAAATAAGAAAAATTGTGTACTTAGCGGGAAGCTAATTTATTCGTCTAACAAAATTAAAAACTAACTAAATTTGTTGTGTTGCGGTTGAAAATTCAATAAATTATTCTGTGTCTTCAAGTAGTGATAGTGACGATCAAAAAATGATTTAGCCTGAGACTTTAATGGACAGAAGTGCGAAAAATGTAATTGAGCAGATATTGCCGCCTAAATCGAAGAAAATCTATTTCAGCACATACGAAAGTTTTATGATTTGGAGGAAACAAAAAAGCGTAAACACGTTTGCGGAGTGTGTTTTCTTAAGCTAATTTGACGAACTGTCGAAGAAATTACATAATAGAACATATTAATTACATTATAAAAATTAATTAAATTTTCTTGTATATGCTTAATCGTTGTTTTATTTCCTTGCAATCGAAGTGAAAAGCAGAGTGTAAAACTCGAGCATAAAACCCATTTTACCCTCGACGTGACCATCCACCTATATGCACGTCTCGGGTAAAATGGTACGTTTTATGCACTTGTTGTACAATCTACTATATCTTTATCATGGTGGGAACTAGACGCCATATTGTAAATAAGAAAAAAAAGTTGAACTATGACATGCTCGTAAAGTCCGTCTTTATGCTGGGTATAGGCTGCATAAAAAAACATTTTATGCACTATAGTGCATACAGTGTTGCCATCGTCTAGACTAAGACAATGAAGCCCTACAGCGAGACGGACGAGGTAACTACATTAAATGAACTTTTTATTTGAATACATTTACTTACTTTGATTTATTTGCCATCTATGTTGCATCTCACAAAAAAGAAATTTAAAACTATTAAAAACAAGAATTATTAACAAAAACATTACAAAATCAACGTATGACTTGGCAGTAATACGTTCAACCTAAATTAAAAATGTCACGCAGAAAATATTTAAAAAAAAAGTGGCGTGAAAGAGGTTTTTGTCTGTAGTTTTGAACTATTAATTAGGTAGTTGTTTTCTCTGCAAAGCTTGTTGTGTTACGGAATTCAGTGAAGAGTTTTTAGTGTGAAGAGTGAGCATTATTTGCTCACACCTAGGGTTGTAAAACGGTTTTTTTTCTGACTTGAAAAAAAAACATTTAAAAAAACCGTGAAAAAAAACCGTTTTTTTTCTGGAGTACGTTTTTTTTCAAAAGTATGAAAACTCAAAATTTGCAAGGCAGTTAATACTTTTATACGGTTGTTTTACTTGTTTTAGACTTTATGTTAACCATTAAACCAATTTAATTTAACAACTTAGATTAATAACAACATAAATGAATCTGTAGTGGGAGTTATCGCAATTTACTGTTGGCAACAGTCAACACCAACGCCTCTCGTCGCCGCATCGGAGAATTCAGGGATTCCCCAAAAATTAGTTAGTGCTGTTGATAGTGCTCTGATAGTTCTAGTGAATAGGTTTAAAGTTCTTTTTGCATTTACTAAAAATAGTTTAGTTAAATAAATCACGAAAAACCGTTATTGTGGCATATTTTTGTTCATCTGAAAAAAAACCTAATTTAGACAAAAAACCATGGTGCCAGGTTTTTTTCATAAATTTGAAAAAAAACATTTGGTTTTTTTTCTATTTGCAACCCTACTCACACCTAACACACTAGTAGGAAAAAATGCAAAATAACGTATTTAACAGACATTGCCGCGTAAATCCAAGAAAATTTATTTTAAAACGTATGAAAATTTAAAAGTCTGGAGAAGCGGCAGACAATTAAGTCAATACATTGTCATTCATGTAAGTTCTTTTACATTATCAGTGTTTTATTTCCTGGTAATCGAAGTGAAAAGCAGAGTGTACATCTCGGTCTTAAAACCCATTTTATCGACGACTTAATTATACCGTAAGTATGCCCTTGTTGTACAATGTACTATTTTCTCTTCTTGCACATATCTTTCATGCTTGTAATTTTTTTAGACACTCTTGATAAAGTAACTCTTACTCCAATTATAATAGTGAAGTCAGAAACTCAAATACAGGGTGTACTTGGAAGTGTGGATCCAATCGAACAGGGACATAGAGGCGGTCGTTTTTAAACCTTTTTATCGATAAGTGCTGATTCGATTCTTCACGGTAAAACAGTTAAGTTTTTTTTAAATCATAAAATTGTTATCTCTCAGAACATTTTTTTTTAATCTTTGATACGATCAGCTTATTTTATTTTTAAATAGGTTTTGGGATAGTGTAACTCTTGTAATGTGGTACTTTCAGCTGAAAAAATGTTAATTGTATCAGAAAAAAATATGATTTCCTACATAGACTTCTGTCTAACAAAATCTTTACTCGATTTTTGGTTCCAATTTCTAAATTTAAAATTCAATATTGGGCAATCGAATGCCACTATGATTTTTTGAAAAACAGTGGAGGCCCCTAAAATTTTTAATTTCGAAGTTTAAAACAGGCCTATTTGCTATTCACACTAAAAAACAAATGAAAGTAAAAACACGTCAAGCTGGATAAAAAATAAATAACGTCTCGTGTTGTTAGAATCAGCATTAAACGGACAAAGGAGGTCATTCAAATTGGGCCTTTTTCGAAAGTGCCGGCCAAAAATAAATTTTGTTATAGGTCGCTAGAATTAATTATATTGAGCAACTTTTATTATGGCATGATAAAACGGGCACGGGCACTTTTACACGTCAAACAGACAGCTGTTGGGTCATTCCCTGAATTTTTACAGTTTCGAAAGATGGACTTTTCTATAGTATTAACATTTATTAAAAATGTTATATGGTAAAAAATAATGCTATTCACTGTTAGAATAGGTTATATTGTTTTTTTTTTTTCTTTTATTTGAATCACCTGTACGCATTTTTGTCAATACAGTTGCTATTATCGTTCGTTTATTTAGATGACGATTGAGACTGGGTGTGTTTTGTAACAAATCAGAGAATTGAACATGATTGAGACCTGTCCAGTGGACGTCCACGTATGCAAATCGTTTGCGCTTATGTCTTCATATTGTTCGAAATTCAAAAAATCTCCGATATGGTTTCTCATTAAAGTCAGAGCATGAACGATTTGGTCAGCAGTGAACCGTTCTGATAGGTTATTCTGTATTAGAAGTGTTTGCCAAATATTTTCACGTAAGTGTTCATCACAAACTTGGCTATTATCAGTAATAATAAGATTGTACCGACAAAACACGCGTACAACAATGTCTTCTGGTATCCGGCGTCTTGACCCATTTCGGCAATGTTCAAAAATACAATTATTAGTACTATTCGGAGTACGCCTGAACACAGGCAAAATCATTCTTCGCAGTTCATCGGTTTCATCTTGTTCTTGTTGTTCTGGTTCTTGATTTTGTTCGCGTAGAATAGCTTGGGAGGATCTTTCCGCCCTTTGCCAGCAAGGTCTACAAATAAAATCCGTAGGTGGCATCTATAACAAAAAGACAAGAAAAATGCACCTAACTTGACCAAGCTGTATTTATTAATGAAAAAGTACCTACTTACTTGATTTGCAACCTGCTCTTCAATAATAATCTGCGTAATATCAATGAACTGTTCTTCTCGGGACGCCCAAGTGAATCTACGCCGGTCACCAAGCGGTTCACGACATCTTATACACAAATCACCCATATCAATCTTCCGTATAGATAAAGCACATGGCACAAAGGTAAACAGGTAGAAATCCGATGTAACTAGTGTTGCATGGCATCGGTAACTAACTAAACATAACATTACTGAGGCCCAGTCAAGTGCGTTGTTTTTCTTTGTAAACTACCTTCGTATTTTTAAAACAGTCTTGGAGATCACAATATGCAAATAACACAAACATAAATACTTTTACAGCTATCGTGTCCTATTAAAAGTAGATAAAATCGATTCTCATAATGAATTGTTAGAAAATGCATTTGTCGAAAATAATTATTGGCTTACCACGACACGGGTTCTATGACGGCTCATCAATTAAAGTCCGTGACTGTCTGTGCTATGGAAAAGTCGATCTTTCGAACCTCTATAAAAAGTCAGGCAATGATACGACAGTTTTCGTGCCATAATAAAAGTTGTTCAACATAAATAATTCTAGCGATTTATACCAAAAATTTTTTTTGGCCGGCACTTTAAAAGAAGGCCCAAAAATGTATGAAGGATGAATGCTCTCCTTTTTACAATATGTGGGTAACTTTCTTTATTGTATTTTTTCTGCTAAATGTAAAAAAAGAGTTAGGGTTAACGTTTTTTATTTTTTTTTGTTCTGAGAGAACAATTTTATGATTTTAGAAAAATCATAACTTTTTACCGTCGAAAATGAAATCAGCATTTATTGGTTAAATTAAAATGATTGGAAATAACCACATCTATGTCCTTGATCGATTTGATCTACACTTCCAAGTACAGTCTGTACAGAGCACCTATCGCGTGAAATATATGTACAACCCTTATTTTCAGTGGCAAAGAAGTGTGTAGGTTCAAAACAGGCCATCCCAGGAAGACGAGTCTGTATAGTAGTTTTATAAAATTTAATAAATGCACACCATGATATTAGTAGCGCAGTGGTCTTACTTTTACTTTGCTTTTTATTCTTGTCGGAGTGGCGCGCGTCCGAGGGCCGCGCGGCGGCGGCATCGGGCGGAAGCATCAACTGCTGCGCGGCTTCCGGATCTGAACTGCGCGACTCAAATTTATCTCCCAACTGGGGCTGAACAGCTTCAGTTGAATTCAAATTTATAACATCTTTAGATTGCTGATGTCGTTCTAGTAATATATCTTGAACTTGGGGAGGTGACAATTCTGAAATAGAATAAACTGACTGAGACATGCATGTGCCATTAAAACAGAAATAAAAAGATCCCACAATTATTGATTTGTTAGGTGCATTATCCGATATTTATTAAAAATGCCGTGTGGTTGCCGGGTTAGAATAGTGCCACTCCATGTCATCCTGAGGATGTCGTAAGAGGCGACAAAGGGAATAAAGGCTTGTAGTACTGTTAGGCGATGGGCTTGCCACCTGTCACTAATACACTGGGAAACATCTTAGCCTACTTGTGCAAATTGTGGTTAAACAATTATCAAGAAGTTTTAAGACTTGTTGGTAATTCTTTAGCTCTGCCTACCCCACTCTGGGAATGAAGGCGTGAGTTTATGTATGTATGTATGTATTAAAAACTTTTTAATTTTGAGAAATTGCAGTGTAGGTTTATATATTTTCCATTATTCAACAACTATCAAAACAGTTTTGTTACATTTTTGCATGAAATGTTTTTTTTTTATATCATTGAAGAGCAAAAAAATTAAGGTTAATTTTCTTAATATCCATTCAGCATTTTTTTTCCTGTTTACACTTTATTTATAAGATTTAAAATAAATTAACATTTTTGCGCGTACGACGAATGTTTAATTTCCTAACCTACTGGTAAAAATATATCTCTTATACAAAATACACTCCTTACAAACTGCCAGTTCATATTTATTTCACCAATTTAAATTGATAAAGGTAATTTCTTTAAAAAAACACGTAGGCGCGAGGTTGAACTTTTCTCAGGATACAACTTAGTACACTCACCTGTATAATATATCCTTGAAACAAAACATTTCATAAAAAAAATGCTATTTTTCAATTCATGCAAAGTTGAGGTAATCTTCGGTTTAAATTCCCCGTACTAATACTTATAATACAAGCAACACTCTTAGTTTCTTTGAATAATTTTACTTATTAACTTGTATGTTGTATGTACAGTACTAAAGAATATACATACATACATACCCTCACGCCAAAAAGCAAAATATGAGTGAGTAGTAGTGTGGGTACCTGGGTGCGCTGCATGCTCGTTGTGCGCGGGTCGGGGTGGCGCATCAACGGCGTGGTCGGACTCGGGCACGCGCGCGCCGGCCGCCGCGCAGGCCAGCAACCAACTCGCGCGCACCGCCGGCACCGCCCACTTCAGCGCTCCCGCGTACTTCGCGCCGCTCGCCTCCGGGCAGATCAGGTGCGTCGACGCCAGCGCGCTCGCTGTGTCTCGCCGGCAAAACCGTTGCTGAGTGCTGGACGTAATTAACTCATTAAATAATTGTACTTCTTTTTTTTAGGTCTAGGTGCAAAGAAGCAAGAGGCCTTTGTCTAGCAGTGGGACATCATAGGCACTTAAATATATATTTTTTTAAACCGCTGGTTTACATGATTTTATTAAACAAAACTATGGCAAGCCACGCCATCTGATGGCAAGTTGGATCTAAGACCCACTTACATTCTCAAACTACAATCACAAGATATTCAAATGATTTGCCAACCGAGAGGACTAGAGTGGAATGCCTGTAAGTATACTAGTAATTTTACTGGTTGTCTCATTCCTACACCGGAAAACAATAACGCGAACATTGCTGCTTGGGGGTAGGTTAAAGGATAAGATAGTGAAAGCGATCCGGACGGACCCTGCGCAAGGTCCTACCACCACTATCTTATTCACAAAGCCACCTATGGGATTACAAAAAGAGTTGTCAGTAAAATAAAATAACCATTATGGCACTGTTACCAACTTTGTAACGCCTGTAATAGCTTAAGATCTACCTAAGGTATGGTCAATATTTTACTCGTCAAAGTGTGAGAAGTGGTTCTGAATAACTTAAAGTAGAATCATCTCCTTTCTACAATTGTAGCTAAAATTAAAGAGTGGATCAAGTGACAAAGTTTAAAGAGAGAAATAGGACTTTAAAATTTTCAGTGCATTTTGAATAACAAAGATAACCATTTTTTACCGAATTTCCAAGCAGAGTACTTAATAAAAAAGTGCAATAGCATAGTACATTGTTTATCAAAAGACTAAAATAGGAAATAAGGACTTTCACTTCGATTGCAACACGACACAGTCCCTCAAATGCAGAAAGAGACCACTACACGGTTGGTTTTGGGGTTTCCTAGGAAACCGGAGACAAAACGGAGACCACGATGGTGCGGCGGCGGTGAAGGTTGACCCGACACTACCGACGCGAGTGACACGACCACCCTACACTACACTACCTTCACCGCCATCGCCGCCGCCCGCACCTCTCCGGCGACATGAACAACATGTAGCTAGCTGTTAGTAGCACACCACAGAAATTTTAATAGTACATTATTGCCTAGGCAGTGAAGCGGGCAATTGCGGTCCGAGTATTGGTTTAAACGGACGAGCTCGCGAGTTCGTTTAAAAATACGAGGCCCGCAATTGCCGTTCCTGCCGAGGCATATACAGTGTGTGACATCCATACGAACATATATTTTGACAACAGTTAATATGCATCCTAATTAACATAAAAACATGTGTATTGTTAACATAAAGTGTACTTTTTTTTCATACTAACTAATTCGCCACGCCATGTATCGGTAACAAAACTAACAACCGTAACAACTGACACTAACATTTGATTGCGTTCAAAATTCGCTCTTTGTGACACCCTGACACCTTGTCAATTGCCTACATTTCGTTGACACTTTTGACAAGACCGCCAAAAATTATGATGACTAAGAAACTAACTCCGTAAGAAAAGTACATAATTGCATAAAAGTTTCTGCACGGTCGATATGACTGTGTCCGATCAAAAAATTAAAAAAACGCTAAAAAGTAAAAAAAATCTTTGATGCATTCAAAATTTAATCAATCTCGGCGATTCACTCGGCGAAGATAACGACGTTCGATGTGACGTCTTGCATTTGGATGCAAGTGGTGCATCGGCGTATTAAAGACTGATGCACGCTTTCAAAATTAGTGTCCTGTTGAAGTTTTTGAAATGCGTTAGTTATTCTGCTTCGAAGATCTTCGACAGATGTTTATTATTTACGGCCCCCCATAAAAAAAACTCTAACATCGTAAGGTCTGGTGAACGGAAATTATGACATGACCACTACATGGAAAAAGTCAAGATTACTACACATTTTAATTCAGCCTAACTGCATCCCGCCACACCAGCCAGTGCACTGTCTAAAACGATTGATTTAAGTAGGTAATTTAAACTAAGAAGGCGGAATCACAGTAATTATCATCAAGCACCGAATGGCAACTTCACATTCATTGAGTTGAGGTGTCAAGATAACATCGTGCTTGTTGATAAACACAGTTCGTAATCAATTTAATAATACATGTTTGAAACTAAGCATTGTGATTTCCTAAGAGGTGATAATTGATAATTTTATTATGTGCAGTGAATTTTGATATCAGTCTGGTACAGTGACTAAAATTAATGTGTTTCGATGGTGACTAAGAATTGTCGATGTAAATTTGTTTTGCTTTACATGTGTGGTATGTTTTTAAATCTCAGTATTTTCTAGTAGTGGATAATTCAGGAAACAAGTACACGTCGACTTGAAACAACGGTTATGTTTTCATTGAATTAAAATGGAAATGAAACATTCTGCTTCTTAGTATTACATTGCTGCTCGAGAAAATTTAAAAAAAATTATAACTCTTCATCAGAAAACGTAAAAATTGTTATATTTTATCGATAAAACCGTTCACAGCATCTAAAGCTATCGTTACTTACAATTTATGTTCTTATGGATGTCACACACTGTAGTGCTTTTCTCAAAAATCGCAAAAAAATAATTGTGTTGGAGTAAAATCATCATTACTTATTTTTTGAATTGCATACAAGTAGAAACTTCACGTGAAAAAACCATCACTCTTTACTGCCTTTATGTTTATGACAAGGAGAAACGCAACCTTTTTTAGAAAAATACTCAAGCGACACAGATAAAAAAGTGACGTTTCGAATAAAATATGGATGTATAAGGCTTGTGCTCAATTTTTTTATGGACGTTTACAGTTTTTAAAAAGTAACAAACTAGACAACAATGAAATTTGTATGCAATATTGCGGGCTTATGTAACGAGCACGCAATGTAAATTTATTTTATTTTATTTGGGTAATGTCTGTAAACTATCTACTTCGCGTCTCAGTATGGAGTTAGTAATGTCAACTTTTCCGGTCATTTTTGAGAAAAAAAACTTTGGAGACCAATAGTATTACTTGGCCCGCCTATACATGACATGAGCCATTTTATGTTTGGTATAGAGTTATAGAGGATCGATGTAGTTACGTAGCGCCCAGTAGTTTCGCCAGCTCGTCGAGGAAAGCACGCTCGACGCCGGTGTAGGTGCTGAGGCTGGCCACGACGCCCCGCAGCGGCGCCGCGCCCGCCACGCCCGCCCCGTGCAGTCGCACTGGCCGATGGTAGTACTCCACCGGCACTAGCGCTTGCTGACACAGGCACTCTTTCTGTCAACAAATCAATCTCAATCACGCCATGGTTCACTATGCCTAAATCACTCATACGCATAAGATTAATCAACAACTGACGCAAATTTAAGTTATGTAATTTTCGTCTGCTCACACTGTCGATTTAGTATTAGTGCGTTCTGTTCTGTTAGCTTAAAAAAAGGCCAGAATATTTCCTAATAATACAGGGTGACTGGTAACTCGACCTAATAGGGGTAACACTAGAATTAATTTACAGTAAATTTGTCCCAGTTAACTGGGGCTCTAATTTCACTGGTTTATTAGAACACTTATTTAACTTTTTAGGTATTTTTAATTTATTCTGTCTTTTTATCTAAAACTGACGATTATAAAAAAAATACTTCACTCTGGAAACTAAAACGGCATTTTTCTAATAGCTGATAAATAAGCGAATGCCTCACACAAAAGCATTTGGCAAAAATTTATAAACCTCTCAACTGAGTATTTTTTTGAAAATTTCGTGTCTTCCGATGGTGATTATTCAAAAAAAAATTACAATACTTGGCGTACAAATCCGGGAATAAACTTTCTCAATTTATTGGCTTTGTAAAAAGGTGCAAATGTTATCCACTTTAGTACATGTTTTAACAATTAAGTTATTAAAGTACCAGAAGGCGAGAAGTGAATTTAATTCATAGCGTTTGGTTTGGTTTATTGACATTAAAAACACAACATTCGCCGGGCTTTCGTTCAAGCTAATGTGTCTTGTGTGTTTGAGTTACGGGGTCTTAATTGCTAGGATGGTAAGCGGCCAGACGGTTTAACCCTGATTCCGTGGGCTAGTTGGCAGTAGTCTCCTGTGGG
The DNA here is from genome assembly GCA_927399475.2 of Acleris emargana. NCBI lineage: Eukaryota > Metazoa > Arthropoda > Insecta > Lepidoptera > Tortricidae > Acleris > Acleris emargana. The sequence goes on along the minus strand of OV656835.1, from coordinate 52,207,398 downwards.
ATGCAACGCGCTTCAGCACTTTGGCTTCCTCGCACCTCAGCCACACGATACGGTATGTTAAGCGGCCAAGCGGCTTCATACACCCTTGACCTCTGACTATTAGGAGTGCTTGAGCCTTTTAGCACCTTCAGCAGCGGCACTTGAGCTCCGTATCGTTATTATGATAAAGTAAGTGAAGATTTGTGCAAAATGTGGTTACCGAATTATCAACAAGTTTTTAAAGTTGTAGGTAATTCTGTAGCTCTGCCTACCCCACTCTGGGATTACAGGCGTGAAGGTATGTATGTATGTATGTTAGTGAAGATTTAGATGGAATAACACATATACGAGGGGCGGCTGATAAGTATCTCATTGGTCAGAAATATATGGCTGGTATGTATTTATATTCGCTTGTTATTCTATTTTCAAAACATATTACATTCATTTGTTTATTGCATCACGTTTATTTGTCTCCTACCAGTAGCAAAGCGTCCATACAACCCGATTCCCAGCGGCTTCCCTAAAAATTCCTATGCATAGAGTAGGTACCTAGTAGGTATACAAACAACAAAACGTAAAACCGAAAGTAACCCGGTGTACTATAGCTTTACCTTGCTTCATAATACGATGAATGAACAAAACGCAGTAACGCCGCAATTCAAATTTATTTATTTACCAAGCCGAAATCTATCACTCGCTCGCACCCATTCACTAACCTATATTACTAGAAAGAAACAAGAACAATATTTTCGTATACACGCAAACATGCTCAGTTACCTTTCACTACGCGCGCTCGAACTTACACCCACAATTAAAACCGCCATACAAGCCGGTGACTCGGCGCCGGACCTCACTAACACATTCAAACCAAATGGTATAAAATTATAGCGCTACATTCGCTTTAAACTCGCACACAGACACAGCGGCACCTGTGTGAGCCACAAAGTAAAAACGGGTGGGAGAAGCTCGCAAGTCCGGCCGGCGAACTACGGCTTATTGCATCCAATTTTGAACTTAAAGTGCATGCGTTAACTTTCTTTTCCCAAGGACACTCAACAACCGTCTCTCTCCCTCCTGTCCTCACGACCTTCAACTACTTTTTTCACTACGCCGTTACTTTCGCGTCCTCGCGCTAAAATACACGGTGTTTTGTTTTGATTTATAGTTTAACTAGCGACCCGCCCGCGGCTTCGCCCGCGTGGAATGTATTATACATATAAACCTTCCTTAAGAATCACTCTATCTATTAAAAAAAACCGCATCAAAATCCGTTGCGTAGTTTTAAAGATTTAAGCATACATAGGGACAGACAGCGCAAGCGACTTTGTTTTATACTATGTAGTGATTTGTGTTATTACTTAACTTATTGTGTTTTATGAGACTCAACTAGTGAAATTTAGCTTGCTTAGTGTTCTGTGAATGTTTTTCTGTTTGGATTGTGTTATTTGCAGTTTCGTGGCGACAACGGAGGTTTGTTTATATTTCGTTAAGTACCTAAATATTGTTATTTTTGCTTCGATCTATTTAGGTTATATTCGTGGTTTGGTTTTAAATAATTTTTGCCTGTACTCAAAGTACAAATGGCCGCATTGGTTCAAATTGAGTGTTGTCTTACAGATTACCTACTTAATGAACAAACATGTTTTTCAAAGTTATCCTTTGAAAATAAGAAACATGTCATTAAGTTAGGACGCGCTCGCCCAGACATAAAAATTGATTATAGGCGTAGAGATGGATTCTTCAAACATTTCCACAGCGAATTACCTATATGATAAATACAATTGGCTGACTGGCAGCTGCAAATTAAACAAATTATTTTGCTATTCATCTTTACTGTTTTCCGATTCTAGCAGTGTTTGGAATCGAACAGGTTTTGCAGATATTCACAATTTATATAATTCAGTTAGGGTAAAGGAAAGCGGTCGCAATTTCGCCAAAATTGTATCATTATGACACCTTATTTAAATGATTTTATCGTATAGAACACGTTAAAATAAGCATGTTTTACTTGAAAAACTTTTCTCTAAAATCAAAATTGGCCGAGTTATAGGGGTTCAAATGTTGGTCATTTTCAAGGCGTCAGGGACTTAAAAAATTTTGATGCTTGAAAATTATGTCAATATAAGGTCTATTTATGATGATTTAATTGTTTAGAATATACTAAAACAAGCATATTTTTTTAAACAAACTTTTCTCTAAAATCAATTATTACTGAAACATTACGGTTTGAATTAAAGTATGTAAAAAGAATAGGTTATGTTAGGTTAGTTTTTATATATTCCCGAAGGGCAAACCGCCCAGAAATAGGGAAATAAATTTGTATTTTTTCTAAGATTCAATCATAATAAGCACGAAAAAGGCAAGAAAAAAAAACTTATTCTATTTTCTATATTTTATTTTCTATCATTCAGCTAGAAAACATGCTCAAAGCGAGAAACATATACGGAGTTGTATATTATTACACGAGTTTAGTAACAGTAGAATTTAAACTTTTTTTGGTAATAATTTTGAGTGGAACGTAATCGAAATTTATTGAAACCTTTAATTGATACGGTCGTACTACTTGGAAAGCAAGAATTGCCTTTCCGCGCACTTTTAACGCACGCGACACTTCAGCACTGCTTTTTGAGAACTAGAAAGACGACATTCATTTTTTAAGGTATGTTTTTTTTGTCACGGAAGGGGCAAACAAGCACACACGCCATACACCTTTTTTTTGCTCCGGCTTGCCTATTTATTTACGTGACGCTTCGCCACTGTCTCCTACAATATAATTTTCTCAAACATGCTCGGAAAAAACGGTTTTCCGATTGAAACACAAGGACGGAAAGAGCCTCATTTTACTCCTAGGAGTAAAAAAACCATATGAAAACACTTTCCGTCCATGTCCATATATTTCTTAAAAATGCTGTCAATTTGCATACAAAATCAAAAGGACCAAGACAAAAATTCCAAACAGCCAAGGTAACTGCTCGCTTTTTTAGCACAGTGCGTGTGTTTCTTTTTGAATTTGCATTCCAATGTCTATGGTTAGTATTTAAAAACAATTGACAGTCGGTAACATTCGTTCATTAATTCTGTATAATGTAACTGTGAAACCGAATATTAACCAACATAACTTTTAATGTGAATTAAATTAAATTAGGTACTTGCTTTTTAGAAATGTATTTGTATTATTTCCTCACATGTTTGAGAAAAGCATTATGTATGCCTCGGCGGAAACGAGGATTTCCTGACTAGTATTTTAGCAGGCCTCGCTGTTGCTCGGCCTGCTAACCACCTCGTCAGGAAAACCCTTACTTTCCGCGCCTAGGCAACAATGTACTATTTTTCGAACATGTCGGTAGAAAGAGTGAAAATGGATAAAATCGAGCAGCGTGCTAAATTCACTAAAGAAGGGAATACGCCTTCGGAGATCAGACAGCGTATGTTACGTGTGTCCGTCCGTGTTCTTCCAAATCTGTAATAAAGCGTAAAGTTTAAATTATGTCGTGACAGCCTGGAAGATGGCCCTCGTAGCGCAAGACCAGTTTCGGCCGTTACCGATGAAAATGTAGCCAGGGCGAAAAATATATTTTCTCAAACATGCTATGTAATGTCGGCGTTATGTTAGTTATTTTAGGCTTCAAAGTGCCACGTTCCCGACGGAACAACTCTAGAGAACTGTAAAGGAATTTCATACAAAATTGAAGGCCTAGGCCGGGAAGTAATTTTTTTTTAATTTTAATATGGCCATGACAGCTGGTTTTATGAACAGGCTGAATAGCTGAAAATCTTTTTTTTTGTATCTGTGTGGTTCGGACCAAAAATATCCGCGTTAATGCCTATTACACAAATGTTTTTTGAGTGATGTTTTTTTTTATTTCATTGCACATGTTTGAGAAAAGCACTATACATACCTCGCCGTGAAAAGGGGTTGCCAGCCTCGTAACTATCCGACCTCGCTTCGCTCGGCCGTCTATATGAACTCGGCCTGCAACCACCTACTTCCCGGCGTCTGTAGTAATGTACTATTTAGAACCGATGAGTGAAGCAGTTGGAGATAGCTAGAGATATGGGCGTCAGTAAAGAGCATTTGAACATGTCCAAGGTTAGTTAGTTAGGTGCACGTTGGGTCCCAAGAATGTTGACAGCATTTGACATGGAGAGGCGTGCCAAATGCTGCTGAGTTTTGGGACATGAGTCGAGGGAAAGAGGAAGAAATATTTTTTTGAATTGTATCGAGACTTAGATTCGACAATGGGACCCGGAAAGTAAGCAAGAGTCGTTACAGTGGAAATTGTAGGATGAGAAGGCGCCCCGGAAATTCAAGGTCTGCCCGTGGCCAGGTAAAGTTATGGTTACAATTTTTTGGAACACAAGGGATTTTGCTCATAGATTATTTACCAAAGAAAACTACAATGAATGCTGATTATTACTCAAACTTAACTTTTTGAACGCCAAAGATGGCAAAACACGTAATCGAAAAATCGTGCCACTGACGCCAACGACGCCAATTGCCGCCCAAACTTCATCGATCAAAGACTCCGTAATAAATAAACCTACTTTTATATTTTTATGTTTGTATTATTGCTTTGTCCATCTTCCTTCTATTTTGCCTAATGTAATTGAAATATAACTACCCACATCTCGAAAAATCCACATTTTGTCCGCGTTTTGCTATCACTAGTTTTTAAGAGCTCTACACTTTGTTTTATTGCTGTGGCGTCAGTAGCACGCCGGATTACTTCGCCGCTTGGCGTTCAAAAGGTTAACAACTAAGAGAGACATTAAAAGAAAAACGGCGAGGTAAACTAAAAAACGCACCAGTGCATATCGCTCGCACAACGAAAGTAGCAATAAAAGACAATGGCTTCGAAGCAATTGCCAACCCCCTCCTGTAGTCCAGATCTAGCCCCCTGTAACTATTTTCTGTTTAGATTTCTCAAGAAAGACCTCAGGGGTCGAAGGTTTATGACCGATGGCGAAATGGAGGCTGCGGTTACTGAGTTTTTAGACGACAAATCGAAATAATTTATTTTCATGGTTCCAACTCAATATTTAAAAAAATTAAGAAGTGAATTTTATTAGCAGGGGACTATATAGATAAATAAAAATAAAAGAACTATGGCAGTCTTTTTTTTAAGTTAGGTAGATTACTTATCAGCTGCCCCACGTAGATCAGTCCCGTAACTTACCACTTCTTTTGCATATTTTAAATTAACGGTCACGAATGTTTATAAAATAATGTAAATATATCGGCCCGACCTTTTTACATAAAAATACTCGAGATCTATAGCAAAACTTAGTACTAGCAAGATACTAACAAGAGCTACAGTATTATGTTCTGCCGTGAAAATTCCGAGCTCTGGTAATGAAACATGAGGCAGTACGCGGAACATTCCAGACCCGTCAGCCAAGGACATCGCGATTGTAAACAAAACAAGGTAGTAAGGCGTAGAACATTCCAGCAACGAATAGTCTCGATCGTCCTCGGCGGGGCATTGAACATCGATCATTCTGTAGGGTTTCCTGAATCGAACGGTAGAAAACTTGGACTATGAAAAGGCAGACCGGTTGCAAGAACATTCAGTCTTTACTTGGAAAGCGAACAGTGCGAACAAGAACGACCCGAGCGATCATCTAACAATAAGTCTTCGAAGTTTATTGTGCGATATTTGTTTGTAACGGTTTAAGTGTGTGCGTTATTATTATTATCGACAATGATCGTCGAGTCAACAACCCACATGGCGGTCACCTCGTTAGCCAAGTCAAGGTACTTGCTGAGCTGAGGTTCTCGTCATGCGGGAAAGAGACGTCGACGAGCGGGTGCGTCCCACGAGATATAACTACATAATAACTATTTTCATCTTACTAACGTTTACGAGATATAATGAACGTTAGCTATAATAACAAAATCAATATTTTTATAAGGAATAACGGTCAAGTCATATAATATTCATTTTATATAATATTTTTTAATATAACACTCACAATGACTAATGACAGTTCGTATAACATACATGACATATAGCGATCATAATACATAATATCTTTTAGTATAAGGATTATAAGATCTAATATCGTATGCTATACTCAATGGGTGGGTACTGTAAGGACCGGGTACAGTCGAGTTCATAGATATGTGTACCCTGTAGTAGTCATTTTAATCGCTGTGACAATTCATATACTTATGGCAGTTTAAACATGACATAAAATAAATAGACAAGGTACTAAAGTGTACACATATTTATGAACTCGAGTCTACCAGAACGGTCTTGCTTGTAATTTGTTTTAATTAACCAGAAAATGCCACGAGCATGACGAATCAGGTCAGAACCGACTCGGTTAGGTTAGGTTAGAAGGCCTAGGCGGGAGCAAAGCTCCCGCCTAGGCCTTCGAGGTTATTTTTTTTTCTGCCCAGAAAATTCAGACTGCTGCCAGTAAAGTTAGTAAGGTAAGGTTGATTGTTAATTAAGAAGGCCACTTAATAGTGAAAATATAATTTAATTTCAAATAAATAACATATGCATGTTTTTATATTATACGTGTATTATGTTTTTTGATGTTAGATAATTTGATCAATATATCTTTTCAATCTTAGGTGTTATGAACGTTATACGTTTTAATAGTTATATAAATTGATATTATATATTAATAACGTTATACTTTATGGAAATAGATATTTTGAAATTATATCTTCCGTTCATTATATCCAGTGAACGTTATACTAAACGTGTTTATACAAAGTGAGCGTATATATTATGAGTGTTATATTATCAGTTCTTATATCTCGTATTACTTACCCTCGACGAGCACTGCCCGGCACGTCGTTGAGATAAATCTGTCAATACGATATCAGGCTTATTGGCGACCATAGGAGTGTACTTATAGTACGGCACTTCAGACTCAACAAGACCGTATTGAAGAGCGATCACACGACAAATGTCGAACGTGCCATCCTTCAGAATATATTTCCGGTCATTGTTATGACCACGTCAGCAATCGCACAGACAAAACCTTCGGTTTCCCGGAAGAGGTCACCAAACCGCAGCCAGTTTTCACGGACGGCAAAAAGTCTACTTCGGGCCTTGTTAGGACCCGGTAGAAGCGTCCATGTAGCTCCTTGCTCTTCCATACGGTCCAGCTCAGTCTGAGACATGGATGACTATGTCACCCAGCCATTGAAAGCGCGCAGCCACCCGACAAACCCCGAACTTTTGTCAAGCGGCAGAAGGCGCTCCTTCACTGAATGCTTGACATCGTCGTCCATAATACTCAATGACTGTGACATACCTATAAGATATTTGTTACTTCGGAGATAGATCTGAGTCATTGGTAAGCTGCAAATTCGATGAATTAACAACTTTCCCTCGTTAAACATGCATGACCGCACCCTTATCTACACCGAATGAAATGCCTCGACCTCCACTTTTCCTCGAGATGTACAATCTCATAACCAGAGCCCGGATTTTTCATGGCAAAACACAACACTATCGTAATCTGGCTAGTGATAGAAACATCATTTTATCGATATCGATAATTGTGTAATAGAATAAAAAACGTGACCAAATTAAATAACATACTTATACAACATAAAAAAACATACATAGTTTGTATGAAGTTATATAGAAACATTTCAAATTCTTCGTCGTAATCCACGTTAGTACACACAGCAGCACAAGGCGTTTTATTCGTGTAATAATAAATAATAATAATAAACTTTTATTTCGAGCAACGTGACCCATAGTTACAAATACCTTCTAGATTAACATACATAACAATATAAAACTTAAAAACTAACACCGAGGTGACAGAACAGTGGGGTCCTGTTTTGCCAAACTTGACATGATGGTCGATGCCGGAACACAACACCTTTCGGCCAGAAGTCAGGACACTCGACGGTTCCCAGCATACACCGCGGCCAGCGCACTACAAACGAACTGAAGTGCACGTAGCGAAGCGACCGCAGCTGGAACACCGTCAGACTGCATCCAACCTTCTGACGGACGTACTCCACCACGTCGTCTTTCGTTGCAGAGTGGTGCAGGCGAGACACGTAAATCGCCGTATTCGGTATAGCTGCCCACAGCTCGGAACTCGGATCCGTTACTGCAGTACCACACCGAGTCTTATGAGGCTTCCTACGTGGTTTGCTGTGCTGCACCAATGTGAAACCCTCCTTATCCACACCGGCACGAGGGAGCTCTTTCACGGAAAGTGGAGCTCTCTTCTTTGACGCCTTAACAGGCGCTCCAGGCCGCCTAAGTTCAGCGGCCTTGCCGGCTGCGTCAGCGTAGCTGCATTTCATTACGCATCTCGGTAATAGTTATCTGCGACGCATCGAATTTTTCAGCAATCTCCGCCAGGCTTGCATTTAAGGCCACAATATCCTTTAACAGTCTGGTAACGTCGACATGGTCGAAACTGACAGGAGGCAACTTATCCAGCTGCATCGCCACAAACTCAGGCATATCCTCCGGAAGGGCCACCCTGAACACCGAGATAATGTCCTGCAGACTTTCCGCTCCCCCATCCCTCCGTCGGGACTGCATCTGTTCGGCTTTGCCCGCAGACTGGTAAAGTAGCACCTTGCCACTGCAAATCTCATCCTCTGTAAAGCTGGATTTGCAGATCTGCACGATGCTAACGTAATGGTGATAGGAGTAGATAATCATTCGTTTTTCAACATTATCTGGGAGCAAACAGTTTCGTTTATCACTATAAAGCCGTTTATGTATACTAAATGTACGTTCAACTTCACTTGACGTCAAGGGAGCAAATTGGTATAATTTTCAGTTTGAGTACAATTTTCAGATATATCTCGTAAACTTTCATAATCATGATTTCATTCCAGCACAGCTTCACGTATCACTGGTAACACTTTACTCCAATTTAGGTAACAACGAACAGTGTCCAAAATAAGGAAGGATTCCGCAATGGGCAAAGTCGTACATTGCAGTTGTTCTATCGAAGAGGCTATTACTACGTAGTTATCTCTAATAAAATTTAACTCCTGTCGTAATTTGCTCTTTTGAAAACTTTTTCTTGCAGTTCTTATAGCAGTTAAAAGTACATTGTATACGTTTTCGTTAAACGAATCTTAAAACAATAAAAAATGTTGGCTTATTATTAAATTAGCAACTGCTTCCCGTTGACATTTTCTAATACCTTGGACCCCAAAAGATAAAATGAATGCGAATATTTTTTTGCAAAGATCGAATTACCAAATTTGACACACATAAAATCTGGCGTTTCGTCTACAGATATCCACAAATTGACAACAATTCATTATGTGCTAAGGTAGTAAAATAAAATACCGTTTCTAGATTTTACACTGCTGATTACAGTAAAAATACCATTGGATTTTTTATGCAGTACTTTTTTTTTATATTTAGGAAAAACAGTAAAAATAGTAGGATTGTGAATGTTAGGAATACACTTATAGTGCCCTTAGTCCATTTATTACCAAAGGAATTCAAAAAAATATATAACTGTCATGTTCATTTTTTATCTGTCTGACGGATTACTTGATTCTAACGACACGCTTTCGATTCTACGCAAAATCTATAGTTTATTTATTTTTATGGCGTCTACAAATTATGTAATTAATTAAATTACGCAAAATAACAAATTTGTGAACGAACGGTAGCGAATGATTGACAAGTAACACCTGACATGACAGTCAGTCAGTTCTGTTTCTGTTTAAAGTTACTTTATTTTTATTTTATATCATGCTAAGATCACGACATCAGTATTCCTAACTTTGTATATACGGTCTTTTTAATGACAATTTCTTTAATACATTATTAACGACGAATTTAAGTTAAATAAAGAAAAACCGAGAAATACGGGTGGTCTAATTTTTAACCAGCTATTATAAACGCGAAAAATCAATAATGCTTTTTTTTTTAATGTTGTCAATTGGTTTTATTTACCTCTCTTAGACCCTGTCTAGTTTTTCATATACAAGATTTTAATATATTTTCCGCAGTGTCGATTCATCCGGTAGGGTCGCTTTTGTTCAGTCACAACATAAATATTTGTTGAAAAAATTACGGAAGTTATCGTTGTTAACTGATGTCATGGCCTCCCAACTCGAACAACGTATAATTATTACTTTAATAAACTCATAGATGGCGTCACAGGTATCGAGCGAAACATTTGAATCAGTAATCGTGAAGATTGAATGATTTTTGCACCTTAATAAATTCAACGTACCTTAATTACATCAAAAACATCCTTCTCTACATAAAGTAGGGTATATTTTATAAGTTTAATAAATGCAATAAATTTTATATTAACTCCGTCTAACTCATAAAAAACTTTCAAGCTTTCAAGCTTGCTACGCCTTATTAGGTACTGTCACTAGATGGTGTCATCACGGATCGCGAAACTACTATGCACTCACAGACCCCAAGCGTTTCGTTTTTACAAATTCTTGTTTGATGCGTAAAATCAATACTCAAAATACTTCTTTTATATTAAAAACAAAAAAACAATAGAGAAAATAATGTCTTGACGAATATAAATGAATATTACAAAATACTGTTTTGGCGGTTTCGGTGTATTAAAATGTTAGTACAGTCACCAGCATAAATATATTACTATGGACAGCCGTGCAAAAACAAATGATGCTCCATTGGGCTCATAAGTATGTGACGACATTACCTCGGTAAAAATATGTGATGCTTTTAGTACGGCATAAACATCGTTACACCGTAACAGCATAAATATCGGATCGGGTCGCTCAAAATTAAATGATGTTCCATTGGGCTCATAAGTAAGTGATGATATTACTTTGGTAAAAATATGTGATGCTTTTTGGACGGCATAAACATCGTTACACTGCATCAGTATAAATATCGGATCGGCTCGATCAAAACTATTTGATTACCTATAAAAATCAAAATTATGTGACCATCTCTCACCAGCATAAATATCTCCAGGTCGCCACACCGGTAACATCTATCTGGGGGTCTTCACGGTAACATTGTAATTGCAACCTTGTCGAATAACTATAGGGTGCCTTTTATGTTTAGTATTATGTCCTCGAGTGAGGACCGGGGGATAGATGCTGGTCTAAAATTATTATTAACTTAAAACAAATAATAAGGCACAAAAAAAATTAAACCCGAAAAGAAAATAAAAACTGTTATCTCTATGTATTCGATTGAGATTTGAACCCGTGATCTCTGCTTAGAAAACCAACGAATGCTACTGGGACCACAACCAACCCCTGACAAATGACTCTAAATTTGGCTTCACTTAGCTTTCGCTATGATGTGTCAGGCGTTTCGACGATTCTGTTGAAAAGAAAATAAGTTACAGTTGACCGAGAGGCACCTGTCAAATGATTGAAGAGAAAAACGTGAGATAGACATGCAATGACAAGTCTGCACCGTTTTCGTGAATTGTCAAATCACTTTACACAATTTAAGTCTCTATGCCAGCCAGGAAGGTAAGAATCGTTTTTGCAGATCGATTACATATTTTTGAACCTCTCAGATATTATTGTGGGTCCCCTCTATGACGTCGTATGTATAGTGACGCCGAATTTTGTTTTCGCATAATTTTTCTCCAGCTTAAAGGTAAAATGTTTTTTTTTGTGTAATCCTTGTAGAATAGGTACAGTAGGTTAGGTAAGGTTTAATTTATAACTTTCAAAAAAGTCAACGGTGTCACTAGTATTAACGGTGCGGCGGTCCACCTGTCGTCCGATGCCTATGCTTTCACAGAGGGATAGATATTTATGCCGGTGAGAGATGGTCACATAATTTTGATTTTTATAGGTAATCAAATAGTTTTGATCGACCCGATCCGATATTTATGCTGATACAGTGTAACGATGTTTATGCCGTCCAAAAAGCATCACATATTTTTACCAAAGTAATATCATCACTTACATATGAGCCCAATGGAACATCATTTATTTTTGAGCGACCCGATCCGATATTTATGCTGTTACGGTGTAACGATGTTTATGCCGTACTAAAAGCATCACATATTTTTACCGAGGTAATGTCGTCACTTACTTATGAGCCCAATGGAGCATCATTTATTTTTGCACGGCTGTCCATAGTAATATATTTATGCTGGTGACTGTACAAACACGGAACGAACAACGTGCTATCTTTAACCATTGAAGTATCAAAACGCGCTGACAGTTTGTGTACAAACATTTAAACTACACTCGGCGTCAAAAAAATCGCACAAACAATGCTCACAAATGATGCTCACACTCACACTCTGCAGTTGTATAGGCATTTGCTTAGGTGGACGAGCTCACCAAAGCTCCCTAAAGGCATGTTACCACTAGATATAATTTTACAGACATATCAGCAATTGCATACTTTCGGTGGCCTTGAAAAAAGCCGCTTGGTTTGTTTGAGAGAATAAAATAAAGGTTCAACTTCTTATTTTAACTTTGCTTGCCTAGGGAGAAAGCAATAAGTAGGTACTTACTTTTATTTCAATTACCTACCTAAAAATTACATACATATTACACAACATAGTTAAATTAAATTATTATTTGTATACTTCGAATGTGTTTTTCTAAAACGCCATCGTACCTATTTCGAAAGTAGCGACACAAGCTCTAAAAAATTACCCCCATTCAATGAAGTTTTAGACTCATCGTGACCTCTGAAGGGAAGTTCTTGTTGTGCTAAATGACGAACAACATCGACTAATCTTTGAAAAACGCTACTATTGTTATCAACACGCATGTTATGTTTTGTAATTTCCTCTGATAATTGGCGCGATAAAGATGTCTCAATTCGCTGTTTACCAATATCACTAAAATAAATTACCGCGTTCATGTGTTTTTGAGAATTCATGTGTCTTTTAATGGCGCCAGCTAAATTATTTAAATCGTCATAACCAGATGTATATTCCACACGTCTTTGTCGTTAGAAAAGAAAATACAACACCAGCAATATAACTTATTAGAGTGCGAACAACCAACAATCCAATGAGTTTTGTACACTGACCTGTTAAACTGTCTTTTGTGCGATTTACTACTCTGAGAAATACACAAGTCAGGCGTAGGTTTTGCCGAAGAAATAAGTAGGTACCTTTTTCTCTGCAAAGTTCAAACATTTTACCTTTCCGTCGACAAGCAAAGTTTGTGCACACTTTAAGTTATCACAGTCACACGGGACTACATCCTCCATTGTCAATCTAATTGAATCACAACTCACAACACCACAAACAAAATACTTATCACTGCACTGACCGCTCAAAGTTTTAAACATAACAATTCAACAAGTGAATAAAAGCATTTGTCAACAAATAGCAATGAAGTGAAGTTAGCCGCTAACGCGGCTCAACGCGCGCTCCGCGCCTGCGCGAATTTCGCATTTTACTATGGACTCGTGTACAACTTCATACGCAAGCCGGGCTTAAACTCTCATACTATTTGCCATATTAACTTACGAACAGTCGTATTTGACCATAGGCCGTTTCGGTGGGTAAGACAGAGAGGCACCGGCTAATATGAAAGCCCGATTGCAAGCCAATACGTGCGAGCGAGATACGAGCTAGCCGCGTGATAGTTCGACTCGTTGCCGCACAGCGCTAAGCGCTGAGCGCCAAGCGGCGTAGTTCGAATCGTCGCTGCAAAGCGCTGAGCGCTGAGCGCTAGAAGTGCTGCGGAGGTGGCGGCGGTGCGCGGTCAAATTTAGTACTAATGTTGCATGTAATTTGATTTGAAGAATTTAGTGAGAGCGCGCGGCGCGCGAATGTGAAATACCTACCTAATACAATACGTAGATTTTATGAATAGTTATTTTAGGAAGGCAAGCCCGGCTTTTGGGCTTATATGGCAGTACCGCCACTGGTCCATGGTATGTTGCATGAAATAAGAAAAATAAGTAAATCGAAATAAAATTAATGTTTAGAATTTGGTTGTCCAGAATGTATATTGTAGCGGTTGCTTTTCAGATGAGTGTCAATATTGCATTTCTTTAGTTTCAGATGTATATCGCACATAGAGCAGTATATAGTAGAGGTCACATCATTATAGACTAATTCAGGATGATTCACTATCCACGTTTTGATTCGATCTTGCACATACTTAACTCTTTCTTACTTTAATTCAAAACTGTAATATTATAGTAGTTTATGCAACAGTTGTATAAGAGAGGTCAAAAAAGACGAGTGGTGTGGTTACGATGTGAGCCGCAGGCGAACATCGTAAAGCAAGACGCCACGAGTATTTTTTGACTTAGTTATACACCGTTGCATACAATACTTTTTCTACGACTAGGTTTCAAATAAAATGCAAAATTAAATTAATATACCTAGGTTAGAATACGAACGAACGAAGCACAGAACAACAAACGAGCGAGAAACATTCGAAAACAACAAAATATGTGTCTATGGTTAACTTTGTTTTTAAATTGATGTGCACTTGCCAGGTTTCATATTTTAAAAAAAAGTTGCACAATCGATTTAACTTGTGAGATAGGGACTAAAAAACACCTAATGATTTGAGAAATGAATTCTTTTACCTGATTGGTCGATTTTAATATAGCTGCGTTCTGGTTGGTTGATACCAAATAAAATGTTTTTTTTAAAGAATTAAATTAGTAAAAGAGTTTACGTACCAAAAAGAACCTAACGTTCCGATTGACAGTCAATGTGTATTGTGATTGGTGGTTTAATTTGGTGAAATATTTTGATTGGTCAAATTAACCTAGGTGTAAGCTTTGGCAGCTAGGCATATCGTTTTGGCTCAAAAAAGCACAAGTGCTGTTAAGGGGAATAGACTAGATAGACTTTTCTACGGAATGTTCTGCGGACATATTATCTATATTCTTATATTAGTGTTCGTGACTATATAAATGACAGATAAAAGTACAGGAGTAGAAAAAACTATAAAAAACGTCGATTTCAAGGCGATTTCGGTAATAGATAATATCTAACTAGACGCAATTTATATTTTATCAATGTCATACGTAATGAAATGACATCTAATGTCTTATGGAGTAGTGAGTATCTATTATTAACAGAAGTGTTTATTATTTTCAATGAGGTGGTATAGATAATCACTTCGTTCAAACTTGTACCTTCCTCTGTGTTGCCTGAGTATGGCAAAGCTGAAAGGAAAGTTTATTTTATTATTGAATAAATAACTTTTATAAATAATACTCGATATCGATAAAATGATGTTTCTATCACTAGCCAGGTTACGATAGTGTTTTGTTTTGCCATGAAAAATCCGGGCTCTGCTCATAACAGATGAGCGTGGGTGCAACATGCGATGTGATTTAAGCTGTAGACGGACCTTCCTGTCCAGAGAGTCCAGCTCAGTCTGAGTCCACCTTAGTATGCCAAAGGAGTACGTGAACAGCACCATCACCCAGCCATTGAAGGCCTTATTGCCACCCGACAAAAGACTGTTATGAACTTTTGTCAAGAGACAGAAGAAGCGCTCCTTCATTGACTGCTTGACATCGCCGTCCATATAACTCTAAGACTGTGACATACCAAGATATCAGTAGCGAAGAGCCATACAACCCGATTCCCAGCGGCTTCCCTAAAAAATCCTATGCATAGAGTAGTACTAGGTATACAAACAACAAAACGTAAAAACCGAAAGTAACCCGGTGTACTATAGCTTTACCTTGCTTCATAATACGATGCATGAACAAAACGCACTAACGCCGCAATTCAAATTTATTTATTTACCAAGCCGAAATCTATCACTCGCTCGCACCCATTCACTAACCTATATTACTAGAAAGAAACAAGAACAATATATTCGTATACACGCACACACGCTCAGTACATTTCACTACGCGCGCTCGAACTCGAACTTACACCCACAATTAAAACCGCCATACAATCCGGTGACTCAGCGCCGGACTTGCACTAACACATTCAAACAAATTAAAATAACACATGAACAAATCCTAGCGCTTCAAACTCGCACACAGACACAGCGGCACGTCACACCAAATAAAAACGGGTGGGAGTAAACTTGCAAGTCCGGCCGCCGTCCAACGGCTTATTTCATTCAATTTTGAACTTAAAGTGCATGCGTTAACTTTCTTTTCCCAAGGACACTCCCGTCCCCTGTCGGTCACGACCTGCAACTACTTTTTTCATTACGCCATTACTTTCGCGTCCTCGCGCTAAAATACACGGTGTTTTGTTTTGATTTATAGTTTAATTTGTGTTATTACCAGGGATCGGAAATTCGGATCGATATTTACCTAAAGTTGGCAAAATCCCGGAAAAAGATAGGCAAACATGGCGTCGGCTTCTTAAAAATATTATTTTAATAATATGAGTTCCGGGATTCCACAATATGTTAATATAATAATTACTTTTACTTGTAGGATAAAACGTTCATTTTTGCTCCTATAAATTCGTTAGGTTAATGAGAAAGTTACAAGTAAGTAAATTAAATAACATTTGGTAAATCTATACATGAAAAATAACTTCAAACAGTTAATATAAATAATTGATTATGAATTAATGCCGGTGCAATTTATTTATTTTGAAATCCCAGAAATTTTAGTAATGAATTCTATGATTGAGTCCGCCTCCATACAACTGAACAACAAAGCCGGTGCGAAAGTATAGGTAAATATCGATCCGAATTTCCGATCCCTAGTTATTACTTAACTTATTGTGTTTTATGAGACTCAACTAGTGAAATTTAGCTTGCTAAGTGACCTAAGTGTTCTGTGATTGTTTTTCTGTTTGGATTGTGTCATTTGCAGATTCGTGGCGACAACGGAGGTTTGTTTATATTTCGTTAGGTACCTAAATATTGTTATTTTTGCTTCGATCTATTCAGGTTATATTCGTGGTTTGGTTTTTAAATATTTTTGCCTGTACTCAAAGTACAAATGGCCGCATTGGTTCAAATTGAGTGTTGTCTTACAGATTACCTACTTAATGAACAAACATGTTTTTCAAAGTTATCCTTTGAAAATAAGAAACATGACATTAAGTTAGGACGCGCTCGCCCAGACATAAAAATTGATTATAGGCGTAGAGATGGATTCTTCAAACATTTCCACAGCGAATCATATGATAAATACAATTGGCTGACTGGCAGCTGCAAAATAAACAAATTATTTTGCTATTCATGATTGCTGTTTTCCGATTCTAGCAGTGTTTGGAATCGAACAGGTTTTGCAGATATTAACAATTTATATAATTCAGCTAGGAAACATGCTCAAAGCGAGAAACATATACGGAGTTGTATATTATTACATGAGTTTTAGTTTAAGTTTAAGTTTAAGTTTAAGTTATAAATAAATATCGAACTGTACCTAGCGTATTTCAAGTGATTACTGTAAAGTGTAGGTACGAGTATATATTGAGTTTTCAATCGGTTTCTATATTTATTTGCATAAACATAAACTTACTTGGATTGTTTGTCGCTTTATGCGTGTCGTGGTTTTCTTAACATGTACGGATGGCGCATGCCCGCGGGCCGTGGGTTTTCTTCATTTGGTTGATTTTGTTGCACGAATTTGTATACAGTGTGGAAATTAAACTCAGGCCCTGGAGGGAAACTACTTTAAATCCTTAAGCTAGCTCATTTTACTTAAACGAGACATCCCTTTATTTTTGAAAAGAAACAAATCTGCATTAAAAGATTTTTTTAAACTCGCTTGCTTCGCCCGGGACTCGAACCAACTAAAATTTAAAAAAATAAACACTCTTTATTTTATTATACTAATCGGTAGTATTAATATTCAGGATAAAGTTTCTCTAAGAAACATTTGGTCTTAAAAATAAAAATAATCGTTAAATCTAACATCAACTTTATTTTACTATAATTACGTAAGGGAAGCAACACTACTTAAATAAAATCTGTTGATAAAAATCGTTCGAATTTTAAAATTATTGTCCCGCATTGCAAACAAAGTGAAACGTTCCATTTTTAAACTTCTCCACTGAACGCCTCGGATCATGTAAGAAGGAAATGTGCATAGAGGTATTACCACCATTGAACAATTTTCTTATCGAAGATTTCAACAACGATATATTAACGATAAATTAGCAAGCGTGTACTACATACGAAGTCTTTGAGTGTTGGAGAGATAACAGAACTATTACGTGTCTTTTACTTGTTAAAAGTGAACAGTAACCAAATATTTTTTAGAGAAACTTTATCCTGAATATTAATACTACCGATTAGTATAATAAAATAAAGTGTTTATATTTTTAAATTTTAGTTGGTTCGAGTCCCGGGCGAAGCAAGCGAGTTTAAAAAAATCTTTTAATGCAGATTTGTTTCTTTTCAAAAATAAAGGAATGTCTCCTTTAAGTAAAATGAGGTAGCTTAAGGATTTAAAGTAGTTTTCCTCCAGGGCCTGAGTTTAATTTCCACACTGTATATTATGTTTAATTAAGTCTTTTTTTGGGTTTCTGTGTGCAGACCTGCAGTGCATGTTTTTAATTTGGTTTATTTTTGTTTTGTTTTTAACTAAGGACGTTTTTATTTTGCATGATGGGTACTAACAAAGGAAGCTAATTTTTACTGTGTGTGTGTTTTGATTACTAACTAACTTAACTAACGTAAATTATACTGTCTGTGTGTGTTAATGTGTGCGATCGCAACGGCTTTTTTAAAAGCCACTTTTGTCATACTTGACATACACTGTTCATGTAATACCAGTGATGTCATGTATGGCGAAGGTGGTGAACACTAACTGCAAGGATGGCATGTAGAAACAGTTAACGCACGCGACACTTCAGCACTGCTTTTTGGGAACTAGAAAGACGACATCCATTTTTTAAGGTATGTTTTTTTTTATGTCACGGAAGGGGCAAACAAGCACACACGCCATACACCTTTTTTTTGCTACAGCTTGCCTATTTATTTACGTGACGCTTCGCCACTGCAAGATATTGGTAGGTTTCAACTTCGGAGAGACAACGAGTCATTGTTTCAGAAATAGTAAATTCATCAAAATACAATTTTCCATCGTTGAACATGCATGACCGCACACTTATCTACACCGAATTCCATCTTGATCGCAATACTGAAGTCTTGTGTGATTTTCAATAGTGCAATAAGATCTTGGCACTTCGATGCAAACAGTTATCCATCAGTCATCCATGAAAAATAAGTGAGAAATGACTTCCGCTTCTCTACTTAGTCGATAATCTATCAACAAAGAGCTGAGAGGATTCAAGGCTAAATATGCAAAACCACAAAGGACTCGGACTGTCACCCTGGAAGGTGCCTCTTTCAATTCTTTATCAAGATAGGCGAATCAGAGGGGACATCTCGACCACCTGGTTGATGAAGGACTGTGACCACCTGCCTCATACACACACCTAAAAAAAGACCTCAAAGTTGTATTAACTTTAAACAACTCTAAGATACTTTTAGCCATGAGTGAGGCACCGAGTCATAAGCCTTCTTGTAGTCAATCCAAGCAGCCGAGAGAGCGGCCATGCTTCGCCTGACTTGCTGACAAATGGTCATCTCTATGAGGAGGAGCTCCTTAGTACTGTGGGACCCATACTAACATCAATTTTGAGCAGAAGTTTAAACATTGTTTGCAATAAAAAGTGCATTTAATTTTCTGCTCAATATGGATGTAAGGAGCCTGTAGATGGTAGGCAAGCATGTAATGGGTCAGTAGTTCTTTGGATCCGTGGTACTACCGGACTTGTCGAGCAGGGAGCTAACATCGAGTTTTACACGAATTATTTCCCCTGTTTGCCCATATTCGGCTTAATTTGATCGTATTAAATTGCGGTTTGATAATTTGAAATAGGTAATCGTTTTTGCATTAATACATTTAATACATGATTAATTTCAATTGCCACGGATACGTTACAAGCACTGGATGCTCTCGACCTTGCCGATTTCAATCACGGAACCCGTCCTTGGCGTTGGACGAGGCACTTAAAACTTACCACCCAGAATACAGTCACAGCCTCTGCATCCTTGGTGAGAAGGTTGTCGGTGTCGAAGTCGAGCGGCACGAGCACGCGCGAGCCGCCCGCGCCCGCCGCGGCCAGCGCGCCGCCCGCCTCGGCGATCTCTGACGCGAGCTCACAGATCGCCTCCTCCTCCAGCCCTTGCACCTCGAAAACTATGTCTGTTCAAATAAGACAAGATTCATCAATCACACAATTCGCGCTGGCTTTAAGAAAGTCACCGGTGGAGTTATAACCAGGGATCGGAAATTCGGATCGATATTTACCTAAAGTTGGCAAAATCCCAGAAAAAGATAGGCAAACATGGCGCGTAAGTAAGTTCCGGGATTCTGGGATTCTACAAAATGTTAATATAACATCATCATTGTTGTTTTAAAAATGTAGGATAAAACATTCATTTTTGCCCCTATAAATTCGTTAGGTTAATGAGTTACAGGTAAATTAAATAACATTTGGTAAATCTATACATGAAAAATAACTTCAAACAGTTAATATAAATAATTGATTATGAATTAATGCCGGTGCAATTTATTTATTTTTAAATCCCAGAAATTTTAGTAATGAGTTCTATGATTGAGTCCGCCTCCATACAACTGAACAACAAAGCCGGTGCGAAAGTATAGGTAAATATCGATCCGAATTTCCGATCCCTGGTTATAACGTTGCCTTCTAAAATACAGAACTGAAGGGGTAAATCGACAATATCTTGCCACTTCAGAAATTGCTATTTGGTTACTAGCCATTAATTTTATAGACACCATTAGTAAAGACATTAAGACATTTCTTCGGGTAATATTTCTGGATTTAGGTTATTACAATACAATACACAAATACGCTTCATTGAACACCTCACAATCAAAAATAAACCAGGAAAGACAAAAATATAAAATTCTTAAACGGTCGGTCGTGTCGTTATTCTAGTCTGATTACAGATATATCGGCAAATATGTACTTTACACATTGCAAATTGACCAGTTACCGAGGGCCGACAGTAATAGACTATAGCTTCAAGGAAGTGGAAGAAGGCGGATCACGTATGCCGTAGACAGGTTGGGAGATAGGGTAAAAAAGTCCTTGAATGGAGACCCCGTTCTGGACGCCGAAATGTGGGCAGGCAGCCAACAAGATGGGCTGACGATCGATGGTCGAAATAGCCGGTAGAAACTGGATAAGTTAGACCCATCACCCAAGATAGTAGAAAATGGAGTGCTGCAATATGTATATATATAACAATTTTTGAAATTTTATTTATTGGTATATTTTAGTTTTATGCTTAGTCGTACCTAATTCAAAAAAATTGTAGTTATTGTTAGTAGTTTTCGGTTTAGTCTTAGATCAACAACACCATCTAGATAACTAACTATAGTTAATTTATTTTAGGATGAGAAAAAAAAAGAAAAAGAACCAGTAGTCGTCAACTTTAATACTCGCTGGCAGAATTAATAAGAATCTATGCACTCAACATATTGTATCTGTGCATGTGTCATTAGTCATTAATGTTTTTGTGTTGGACAAAACATTGGGTCTCGATATTATATACAAAATTAACTATAAAACTATTTGAATATGTATATATTGGTTTCTAACTGCTATACTTAATTGATTTACCTAATTTAAGACTGACTGTTCTGAATGAAGTGTCATCGTTCCTCCGCTAAAGAGTGCGGTAGTAGGGTAAAGATTAAAGATGTAGACTAAACGAGCAGCTGCCAACTTTAACAAGGAAATGAACAACAAACAACTCACAACAAAAACAACTATGGAACAATATCAACGCTCACGCTCTCGAACTCGGGAGAAAATGACATAACATAACATGGGACATATCACATAAGGGCGTTGTGACGTTCAATCTGTCAAAAAATGCTTAATGTGGCGTTATTAATGATCAATTTAAAATTCACTAGGTTCGCTATATTTGACAGGTGATAGGATAGTATTTGATTTAGTCGAGTTATGCTTAGACGTTTCGTTATTTTGTTAACACAGGTTTGTAACCCCTGCTTATTTAGGTCTTTTATAGACCACGTTTCTAATTGAAGTAAATTTAATCAACACAAATAAAAAACGCAATGTAAATATTAACGAATATGACTTAAAGTACTACTGCAATAGATTATAACGTTCATTTAATATTTACTGTGAAATAATAGCAGTCAAAAAACACGTTTTGGAGCAATATTTTTGTATTACTATTATGTTGCGTGTAACGTGCCCAAAAAAATACCTTTATTTCGTTCTGTATCATGCTAAAATAAATGAACTATAGTCCCATACAAAATCAAAGCTAAATTCTGTTCGCGTGAATATATACGTCAGTTGCATTTGTTCGTAACGAACCGAGACAAACGTTTTATAACAGTTTTAAGTTCAACCTACAAAGGAGCTCTCAAGCAAGTCAATCTTGCGCATGCGTCTATGCCGAGGGATTAGGTAGGTCTTGCAGTAGCGGTACGGTTAGCAACACTATGTTAATACAATTTTTCGTAGGCAGCAAGCACCCTCTGACATAAGAATAAGTACTATTAGAAGGACAACTTCATCCCCACCACGCGCGCTCCCACGTGGCCTGTCAACAGTCCAGGACTACTTATCGCAGCAAACACTAGCGGGTTGCCACCCAGAATCAGCGCTTGGAGTAAACGTGCAACAATATGAAGCTCTCAAAGGCGCCACTGTCTACGCAAACTGTGGTTTTACCATACGAAATTGTTAGTTCCGTATTTGACCACGTGCTTTACGATAATTGTAGGACGATACCAACGAAGTTTGAATCTTTATTTATTATTTGTAACATAAACCCATTAAGAGCGTAAAAATGAAAGAATTAAATAAATACATTATTTACCCTATGTACTTTATGTTTTATCCAATATTAATCGTAATTAATTTCAGTGGAACCACGTAATTAAGTAAGTCTAAGATAGTATTTCAGTGGTTACGTTACAAAAGAAAGAGTTGCTAAATTAATTAATAAAATTCACAAATACGTCCTACACATATAAATATTTTGTTCGTTGCCTCTCGTCAGTATTATCTTAAATTACCCATGATACTTTAAAATTTAGTTTAGTTCGAATACGAATTTCCGCCTGCTTCCTTTGTGATCATTTATTTTCAGTTTTTTTTTTAATAATTTCCTAGTTGTTATGCATTTTTGGAGAGCTAAAAAAACAGTTAGGTTTTTAAAATAATCTGCAAGCCAAGTTTCATAAAGTTTTTTTGTTTTTAAGGCATTTTAGTGGAAAGCGATCGCAAAAAATATTTAAAAATTTTCGTTTTCCGTCTTGCTTTTTTTAATTTGGACCGATAATTACTGTTTTAATATTGAGAAATAACCAGTGTTTAATCGTTTTTGTAAATCAGAAAGAAAAAAAAGATTTAAATTTATACTTTTTTTGTAATAAATTTTTCAAGTTGAATTTCTGACTAATTTAAAATAGAACTAAAAAACGCTATAACTCAAAAATGGTTCACTTTTGCATAATGCATATAAGGGTCATAATTATCGCAAATAGTCACCCCTATTACCTCCTAACGGGAATAGGTCGACTTACCAATAACCCTGTATACAGTATACGAGTCCGTTAATCAAGATGTACAACAAACAAATATGAATGCCCCCGGTAAATAGATCACAACATCTATCAGTAATTGCCCTAATATAAATGTAACCTTCAATATTAATTAAACGTTGTTGTTAAACTTTCTTTCACTTTTGAGAAAAGCATTATACAAGCCTCAACCAGTAAGAGCCATCCTGGACTCGTATGTATAAAATTTAACTCAAATTTTCTTATGTGTCCCGTATTTTTGGCTACTTTGGATGCTTAGAAACCTTCGGCGTTCTGGACGTCGCTGTAGGTACTAACGGCGGGTTGAATGTTACCAAGTATATGGCGTTGTGGATGCTCCGGTATATTTGTATACAGTGGATGGCCTGAACAATTTGATCACTTGGAATGAGTACGTATTTATGGATATTTTGGATGGTGCGGTATATTTGGAACTATTGACTGCCACTATATTTATGATGCTGACTGTAGGCGATGGGCTTGCTACCTGTCACTATATACACTGTTAAACATCTTAGCCTTATTGTGCAAATTGTGGTTACTGAGTTATCAACAAGTTTTTAGAGTTGTTGGTAATTCTGTAGCTCTGCCTACCCCACTCTGGGAATGAAGGCGTGAAGGTATGTATGTATGTATTAAAAGTGCTGAATTTTTAACATTACAATTAATGAATTGGATCGAGTAAAACACACTAAAGACAGTCTTACAACTTTATTTTAATTCATAAATATCAGCATTCAACAATTAACCTTCATTCTAGTTGTAAAAACGGATAAAATGTTCTGACAGTCCAAGTAAGTCGATGTGCGAACAAAACGCATCCGAAATAATAAAAAAAAACTTAGTCAAAACTTTTCAATTATGCCGTCGACACATAAGAAAATTGAACATTTCTAAAAATTGAAAATTGAATCCTTTCGCTAGCTCGTGTCCCTTGTATAACAAATAACTATTTTATTTATTGTTTGTGCCAGATTTGAGTATTGTGATTATTACGATTTTATTTCTGTACTTATGACATATTTGCTCTTATGTTAATCTTTTTTGTATTTTTGTTAATTTACCTATATTATTTTTCATTCAAAACGACCTTAATGTAAAATCTCATAACTTGACATGTGCAATTTGTAACATAAATGTTTAGTCACAACACGGGATTGTTGAGCCACTTGCCACTGTACGTATTTTGACCGTGTAATACAAATCGGGGTTAGTCGGTTACACCCGTATATCCAGACAAGGAAAGTCGCAGGAAAGTATTCCATCTTTGTCATCGTGTTTGACAGGCGAGAAGTACTGTTAGGTTAGAATTAGGGTAAAACACCTAGTAACTGGCCTCTAAAATACCAGTTACTGGCACCTAGTGATTGTTGAATTGTCGTCTCTATTACTTTATGTTAAAGTTTACGTGGCTAATAATCGGTAGGCGGCCAACAATAGGTCAGTTTACCCTACTTGATTTCATTAATGTTATATTTTATAACTGTTGGCTAACCCGAAGACCAAGCCTGCCACCCTGACAATAGAGTGATTACACCCAAGGCCAACCGATTACAGGTCTAGAAACAGTAACCTAGCGACAATTGTTATAACTAGGGTTAGGATTTTGGTGGCATATCGTGATTTTAGAATCCTTGGAGTCGCTATTTCCTAATTATTATTATACATGACACTTTGATTTTGACCTTCAGTATGGTCATGTTTCAAAATGAACTAAATACATTTTTGGTTCCGTTATTCAATACCTACTCATATTTGCTTGTTTGTAACTCTTTCACAGCTGAGATATCCTCCATACTAAAATTCATTTAAATTGGTTTATATTATAGCGGTTTAATGAATAAATGAATTTTAAATTATTAAAATACTGAAGGTCAAAATCAAAGTGGTATGTATTACAATAAATAGGAAATAGCGACTCCATGGATTTCAGATTTGGGGTCGATTCGGTAGCCCTTGAGGTCCCCTACCTTTGACCTTCGTTTGATCCACCCCTCCGTGTACACCCTGTATATACATAGACCGGATACCGCCCTTGTGCTCAGTGCTTACTATCATAGCTCGTCAACGTCCGTAATATTAAAACTTGGTGCACGACTTCGTGGATTAAATACACTAAATATCAGGTACGAGAAACAATGGGTTGATGGGAACTGACTCGTATAAAATGTTCGGGACTTGTTACCTTTAAATATGTTTTCGACGACTGTGAACTCCGATTGAGTAATAATCGTCAAATCCTCATTATTAATCCTTTTCTTCTCTGAAATAGGTTGTAAAGACTCCGATACATCTGCATCCGGTAGATTTTCTGAAAAATAAAATCCATTACAAAGTTTTATAGAATAGAATATAAAACATTAATGTTGGTTATTTTAACATTTTGGGAATATAATGGAAGTAGGTACTATTTATTATTCCATGTTTAGCCATCAACGAGACGCGGGTTTATGGCAGTTTTTCAAAGATGACTATTATACAAAATACAGTATTTCACATTGCAATTTAAGTATAGCATTAGTTTACGGTCGAACTCAGAACTAGCTATTCATTGAAGTACCTTGCTGCAGATATTGATATGCTAAATTCAAACATTAATACGTTACTGCGATCAGCTGTACCAAAAAGTACAGATTAATTTGACTGTACCAGGCAGGTTAATAAAATGAGACTGAGAATGCAACAGTAGTATATGCAGAATTTAACTATGATATAAAATTTTAGATTCGTCCGATTCGTTCGTTAGATTGGTCCGTCCGGGTTGGTACCACCATCTTATCCATTAACCTACCGCCAAGCAGCAGTGTTCGCATTGTTGTGTTCCGGTTTGGGGATAAGACAGCCGGTGAAATGACTAGCATAGAGGCATTCCATCTTCGGCCTCAGGGTTGGCAACGCATTTGCAGTCTTAGGATTGCGGTCTTGTGAATGCGAATGTCTATGGGTCACAGTTTCCACTTACCATCAGGTGGCCTGTGTGCTCGTTTGCCTTCCTATGATATAAAAAAAAAAAAAAAAAAAAAAAATTAATTACATAACATACCAAATACTTCATATCAGATTAGATTAAATTAAAGAAGACAAATTTTTATTGACTATTTTATATTTTTTATCCCACTATAATTTCAAACAAAAATAACTACAAACAGCTCCACATAAAATTTACTCTTTAGTAAACCGCGTAGTACAAAATAAAATTCAGATTGACCAATTGGCAAAAGGCCCTAGTAGCAAAACTTCAAAAATGCAGAAGCAAAATAGCAAATTGTACAAATCGACAAATTTGCAGAATCCTATTCAAGTACACTCGTACCCAAAAACTAAATTAATAAAAATAATCCGTTTATTCAATAGGCATTTATTTACATTACACTCGCGAGGAAAATAATTGCATAATTTTGCATTTTTCCATGTACACTCAATATCTTTGTATATCTTTACTCGAATTTAAATATTGTATTACCAAATGAAAGCTGATAATGTAATGCAATAGCAAAAGCGTTATTTCAATGTAATATCAAGTCCTAAGCCTGAAATATGCTCTGAATCCAGAAAACGGTGAAAAACCGCTTCAAAAAGGGATTAGGAAAACTAAGAATGACAGGCATTGTATTTATTAAAGGTATTTATTACAAAAAAATATATACATCAGTATTTGGTATTCCCTCCCCTAGCCCTCCTCACACAATCTAATCGATTTTTCATTGATTTTATCCGTGGTTTGACTTAATCTTGCGGGATGGCTTCCCACTTCACCAGAACTTGCTTCAGCTCCTCCACATGAGACGGGGCAGGATTCCGCTGTCAAACCCTCCTTTTTATTGCCCACATGTGCTCGATGGGGTTAAGGTCCGGGCTCATCGCTGGCCAGTCCATGGTGTCGATGCCCACCTCGCGAAGGTAGGCTGTGGTGGCCCTTGCGGTATGACAAGGGGCATTATCCTGCATCAGGATAAACCCCTCATCAAACATACCCGCGTAAGGGACGACATACTCCTCCAGGATGTCGGTGATGTACCTGGCAGCGTTCAAACCACCGCCACGGCCACCAACCACCAGGCACGAAAACCAGCTCCGTTCGCCCATCGTAGGAAATGCCGCCCCAGAACATGACGGAACCTCCTCCGTAGGCGACTCTTTCGGAGATGCAACATTGAGCCAATCGCTCTCCCGGTCTTGTGTACACTCGTCCTCTTCTATCGCAGCCGTTCAGGCACATCCTGCACTCGTCTGAGAAGAGGACTGAGATCCACTGCTCAATTGTCCAGTTTTCGTGATTTTGAGCATACTGACGTCGTGCTTCACGGTGCCGAGGCAGCCATTTGGACCCTGTCGCAGACCTTTTTTGGGTCAGGTTGGCTGTCTTCAGTCTTCTCCTTACTGTTCACTCACTGACTGCAACTCCTCTTAATTCTTCAAGCTGCTGTTGGACAGCAACAGCTGTCTGGTGACGATCTTGTAGTGATGTTGTCACGATGAACCGATCGTCCTTCTCCGAAGTGCACCTTTTCCGGCCGGTTCTTGGCCTTGAAGTAAAGGCCCCAGTCTGTCTGAATCTCCGGTAAACTGTACCAAATTCAGCTCTTCAGCTACTGAACGTTGACTGCGGCCCTCTCGCAGTAGGCGAATGATGACGGCGACTTGAACAGCAGTGGTGACCATTTCTCCAGGTCTTCTCGATGGGATAATATGCGGAAATGTGTACCGGTCGACTTTTGATAAGTGACTCATAATCCCCCCCCCCCCCCCCCCTCTAACCCTGTTTTATAGCCGTCTAAGGGAGCACAACTTGTGCATTCGGTAAGGAGTAATCGGCCACGAACCAGGAAAATTACCGTTATTTGTAAAATACTACTTCGATTTCCAAGTTTCTTAACTTTTTAGAAAGCCTTTAATTTCAAGAAACTTTATTACATTTAAATATTTCAGAAAGATTATACCGTTACAAAAATGCAAAGTGATGCAATTGTTTTGCTCGCAAGTGTAGTACCTACAGAAAAATCCATCGTTCAACTAAAATAGTATGACTTTCTGGAAAAAAGACAACTTCATCCAAACTAATCCTTCAAATGTGAAAGTAGCTTAGACTGTCTGTTTGTTACGCTACATTTACACGGCCACAAAATCGTTTTTTTTTTTTTTTTTTTATAAAAGAGGGAGGCAAACGAGCAGGCGGCTTACCTGATGGGAAGTAATCACCACCGCCCATGAACACCGGCAACTCAAGTTGAGTTGTCGGTCCGTTGCCGGCCTTTAAGGAAAATAAGAGCTCTTTTCTTGAAGGACCCCATGTCATAACTGGCAGGAAATATCGCCGGAGAGAGTTCGTTCCACAGTTTCACCGTACGAGGTAAAAAGTGCCTAGAGAAACGCACGGTGGAAGAACGCCATTCATCAAGGTGATGTTGATGGAACCTGGCCCTACGACGGGTGGTACGGTGGTGGAATACGGCGGCAGGCAACAATGCGAATAGTTCTTCAGAACACTCCCCGTTATAAAGCCTATACAGCACACAAAGTGAGCTGATGTCCCTCCTGATAGCAAGTGGATCTAATCGGACAGAGATCGCTGGGTCGTTGACAATTCGAGCCGCTCTACGTTGAATCCGGTCAAACGGAAGAAGAAAGCATTGCGGTGCTCCAGCCCAGAGATGAGAACAGTACTCCATATGCGGCCGGACCTGAGCCTTATAGAGTTGGAGGCAGTGGACAGCTGTGAAGTACCGTCTCGCTCTACTAAGCACGCCTAGCTTCTTGGAGGCTAATTTGGCTTTATCTTCCAAATGACTGCGGAACTGAATATCATGCGATATGTCAACACCCAGGATTCCGATAGTAGGCTTAACAACGAGGGAAGTGCCTTCGAACTGAGGTGTCATGACAAAGGGGCTTTTTTTGGCAGATAACACGCACACTTGTGTCTTGGCGGGGTTAAATTGGACCATGTTTAGTCTGCCCCACTTTGAGACCACCTCCAGTGATGACTCAATTTCAGACACAAGCTTTGCTCGGCACTCATCAGTGTCAGCTCGAGAGTGATTGCTCCGGCCAAAGTAGCGTGAGTGACCCGTGCTGTCATCTGCATAGCAATGAATGTTACTAGACTGCAACATATCATTGATATGCAGAAGAAACAGCGTAGGAGACAATACACAGCCTTGCGGCACACCAGCATTAACGGGCATGAGTTTCGAGCATGAGCCATCGACTGCTACTTTGATGCTCCGTCCCTCAAGAAAACTGGCTGCCCATTTACAAAAACTCTCCGGGAGCCCATATGAAGGCAGCTTTGACAAAAGTGCTTTGTGCCAAACACGATCAAAGGCTTTCGCTACATCTAAACTAACGGCCAATGCCTCGCCCTTGCTTTCCACGGACTCAGCCCAGCAATGAGTGAGGTAAACTAAAAGATCACCAGCTGAACGCCCACGGCGGAAGCCATACTGGTGGTCACTTAACAGCTGATTTCGCTAGGTGTGGAAATAGCTTAAACCTCGAGGAAGGACATGATAATTTGTTTAAGGAAATTGTATAGCGTGACGTATAGTTTCATTAAACCTTTTTTTCTACTCGCATACTATAAACCGCTAATATTGATATCGTTAATGGTATCAGAATACCACCTATAGCGTAACCAAAGCGTGAAAGAATTCTATAATGAGCGATGCCGTGGTATAGTTTAAACTTTTTGAACTGATATCTTCCACTTACCTATAAATACAATGGTAATTGTATCTATACAATCCTATCATCTGCTTTTGTTCTCGAAACCCCCAACAAGTTACTTTACGAAAAAGTTAAGAAGTACATTGCATGAATATTAAATTTTCAACTTTATTCCTTGTTGAATAGGTTTAAAATGGCTTAAAAATTAATTGGACTATGCGTAATAAAATGAATTCATACTTAATATAATTTAGATTCATATTCGTAATCTTTAATCGTATTTGACGAAATTAAATCGTTTTTTTTATATTATTGCAGTTGTCATTTTGAGGTTACACATCACTGAAAATGGCGTTAATCCTCCATTCAAAAACACCGTGACCGGATGTTTAGGAGTTTCTAAAGTAAATTAAAAAATATATACTTTAATTCCTGTAGATTAAAAAGGATCTTTAGTCCCGATATACAGAGACTAAAGTAACATTTTCAGAGCATGGGAAGTGAAAAAAGTGATATGCGATAGCAATAACAAACTGACGGCTCAAGTAGTGGTGGAGTAACTGGTCTTGCGGTAAGTGTGGATCGGGAGAATGTGCGGGCGCGGGAGAAGCGGCGGTCGCGACAGGCGTGGCGGGCGCAGGGGGCGCTGGGGGCGCGGCGGGCGAGGCGGGCGCGGGCAGCAGCAGCTGGAGGTTGCGCTTACTCATGGGGGAAGGCGCCGCGCGCGCCGGCTGGCCGACCTTCGCGGGGGTCGCCGGCTGCGCATTCACCAAAAACTAAATACAAAAATAAACTAAAATCAATCGAGACCGGGAAATAAACAAACCAAAGTAATAGTTAAAATATAGGTTTCAATATACGACTAGAGGTGTAAACGTAATTAGAGCCGAATAAATTTACCTACTCTCAGCGAAAGAAATTTTTCAAGATCATAGTTTCAAGTGGAAAGAAGTGGTCTCTGCCTACCCCTCTGGGAAACAGGCGTGATTAAATTGTATGTATGTATGTATTCTCTAACTAACCTCTAAGCTTGTGCTAGTTGTGCTAACGGGTTGGCTTAAAGTAATTAAAAGGTATTCAATTGACAATAGCGGGACATAAGAAAATACAAAATAGGATTTTGACAGCTATAATAAATAGAAAATATGTCAATATTGTTAAAAAGGCAAAAAAGATTAGCTGGTTTAATAAAACAAGCCCGCTTGGAAGTTATTACGTGAACGTGTCTATCGCTACTTGGACGGCAAGAAAAATCTGAAGTGGTCTCCCATTTCAAAGCTGAGAATGTACCACCATCTACAATTGAATGGTTGATCCAGCGGTGGGAACTTAGTATTAGGACTAAAGATTTACCAAAAACGGGAAGACCACCCATTGTTAATGATCGAGACCGGAGGAAAGTGGCAACGTTTTTACTTCGACGTATCTGAAACATGCTGGCATATTTATACGGCTCTAATAAGTGCAAACTTTGAAAGGTAAATGAGTTTGATTCATAAATTCATCAACAATCCCACAGATAATGGACGTAATTTGTAAATAAATATTCCTGAACATTTTATTCACTGGATCTGCGACGCGTGAGTGACACTGGCAAAATACAGGCGCGGACAGGATGACGCATGACGTGACAAATCCATCCGCCGAAAATACACAAATTGGATAGGCCTTCGGTTACGCTTTGTTTTTTCATGGGTTCTTATTTTTCATGGAAGGGGTGCGGGAAACGTTGTGTAGTGGCCACTTCACTTCGTACAAGCAAACACAAGAACTCTTCAGTGCTTCATTTTATTTGAGTAATTGGTCCATTGAACCTGTATAATAACTTGCGTACGGTGATGAAGTAAATAAATAAATGCAAATAAAATAATGCACTCGATCAGGTTCATTTACTATGAAATAAGTTTTACGATTGTTTAATGATTGATAAATAAAGCCATAGAACATAAAAAAGCGTAAACCGGCGGATCCACAAAACCAAGTGGGTGAGCCCCAGATAAGTTAGTTGTAGAATATGATGTTTCCCGTGGGTGAGTAAGGAATATTTTGGAGAAATACAATGTTCAACAGTTAAAGTGACAAAAAGCACCCAAATATTCCGACAAACGGCTTAAAGATATTCCAAAGAAGTGCAGGAAGTTGCGAAGGAAGTATCACTATGCAGGGAGCACCCAGAATTGACTAAGAGTGTGACGTTCACTTCGTTCGAAGGATTCAAACCGTCCGAACGTCCCTATAAAGATAAAGACATTTATTCAGTAAGTAGGCCGCACGGGCACTCTTACACGTCAAGAATCTATCAGCGCTTCACAAGATTAGACCACTACTGAGAAGAAATGCCGCGAGAAACTCAGCAGTCAGTCATTTTTAAAATATATTTATATAGCTCGTCCAATGGAGGATTTTTTGGTAAATCTCTGTAGACTAGTTTACAGTGAAGAGCGGCAAGCAAAATTAAAGACTCAGTCGAAGCGCAAGGTACAAAAACAACTAATTAACTAAATAAAATAAAAATAGATGTTGTCCAACGTATGATGAAAACGGTGAGAAATTAGAAGAGCTACGAAAATTTGATTCCGGTTCGTTACAGCCAAATATCATAATAACGTGTGCCTAGAATATCAAAATGTCAAAACAGATTATTCTCATAATGTCTAAAGATCGAAACGACTTACGCCTACTTCTTCAATTACCGTATTCTTAATATGACTATAATTCATTTAGACTCTATCTCGTTTTGATACATTTTCAATTATACCATTTCCCATAATGTCTAAAACTTGACTTGATCATGTTTTGATGAATTTTCAATTATACCATTCCCCAAAATGTCTAAAACTCAAATTAACTAGACACAAAAACGTCAATATGGAAAATATTTAAAATTATGTTGAAGTTTACACTTTTTAACCAATGAGTAATTAAATTAATTATCAACGGCATCCCAATTTTCATCTTTTTACTATTTTCATTCTGTACAATCGAGAATTCATTAAGTGTACTGCTTGGAGGTTCGAGTACTGATGTTACTACTGGCCACTTGAAAATTAAGTGCTTTAGAAAGATAAATAGTAAAAAATGCAATGAAATCCTAAATTGCTAAACAAATTGTGATAAACTGAACTAATTATTTACATTTATGAATAAGTTACACTAAAAATACTGCGTGGTTAAAATTTTAGGTATTATGAGACAGTGTCATTTTGGTCTTTGGGCCTGTCAACAAAAGGCATTTTTGAATTTTGGTAATTTTGGAACTAATGCATTTTCACTTTCAGTCTTAATAATAATTCGATATTTGAAGTTATTGTTCATTTTACCAACTATACAATTTGGATATCGGATGTAATGTGTAAATGTTATTATGACATTTTATTGTATTGAAATTTAGTCAATTTGGGAATTAAGGCATTTTGGACCTAAGACAATTTGATATTTAGTAAAATATGTACAAGGGCATTATGATATTTGGCTGTAATGAACCGGAATCGAAAATTTTAAGATGTGGGCCTTTTTGCTATATTGTAATGAATAATGATTGGTTTTAGTTTATTTTTATACACTCGGCGTCAAAAAATCGCATCTTTTGCAATTTTGACTTCAAGCAGTAATAAACCCTATTTCATCTAAGGTAAGGTGTGACTGTGGGGCCTCATTTTAAAGGTTACTTGATCCTCTATTGAATAAAAATGTGGTATTCATTACTGAGTTCATGAAAAACTAAAAAACATTTATTCACGTAAAATTTACATAAGGCACCTTCGGTAGAACAAGGGCACAATGTACAGTCGCCATCAGATATATGGTAGCGGTCAAGGTACTCAAATATTTCGGAGCAGCATTAAATTTCAATATATTAATTACGCTAGATAAGGTCTATAATATCGGCCCATATAATTCGTCATAAATTTAGGAGCAGCGACTTTTCAATAAATTCGTAACATACAATTAGGTAAAGATATCGGAACTTACAGAAGTCATAAATATCGAAGCAGCCAGGATGATCATAAAGATCGGAACATTTATGGAAAATATACCTTAAGTCTGTGTCACATAGTTCAAAATACTTTACGACGGACCCATTAAAATAAGGTTTCAGACACGCATGATTAATATTATGTTGTCAACAATTTGAATTAAGAACAGAGTGGTTTATTGTGACATGTTCCGCTAATTTGGTCTATGAGTGTAGTAACGAATTCAAATATGAACTATGTGCTACTACCGCTGGGATACGGCTTAGGTTGAGTTGCCGAACAATATCAAACTGCCGTAGTCTAGATGGCAGTAGTACTACCACTTGAGCTGCTTCTTCTGACGTTGTATCCATTTTTCAAAGATTTTTCTTACTGGATCTGTTCTGGTGTGAGCTCTGTGATGTCTGGATAGCATATCGACGCTTGAAAGGCGAAATCATCTAAGCGACATTTTTAAGGACTTAGAGTTAAATATATTTTCGGAATGTGTAAACTTTACTGGTTTCGAAATATATACTAACTTAATGTCGTAAAAAATGTCGCTTAGATAATTTCACCTTTCAAGCGTCGATATGACCCATAAAATTCCTTGTTACCCCCCCCCCCCCCCCCCCCCCCTTTATACGTGTCCAGGGTGGCACAATTACTGATCCCACTAATGAGTATTTCAGCACTTTCTTTTAAAGACGCCAACATTTCGTGATCGTTGTTATTACGGCAAATAACGATTCGCGTTTTTAAAGGTTGTTAACTGTGCTTTCAAATGATACTAATATTGTTAGTGTACAATAAATAGGTCAACATTGCAAAAGGTGCGATTTTTTAGACGACGAGTGTATAATAAAAGGCTATATAATCCTAACAAGTGATTAAATAAAAAATTAAATTCTCATTAACTACTTAAAGCCAACCCGTTAGAAATAGATAACCGTATTATTTGTAAACTGCTTAATTATTTTCTTACTCAATGTATTTTCACTTTTATTCAGGGTTGACACTGTTGGGCTTGAATATTTAATTAACGTTACAGGCAACAAATACCAGATTTCACTTAAAGAAACAAGTCATAAACAATATTCGTAAATCTAAATTTATTTCGATAATTCCCTTATTTAAACCGACTCCCACATCAAAAAAATTCAGAAATCATTTTTTTATTTTTCAATAGAAGTTGATCCACTTTTGGCGAAAGCATGTTCTCATGAGACGATTGTCATTCATTTTCTTAACCGAATTAAGTGGATCAACGCAAAAGCGACCCAGCTTAGCGGAAACTAGTCCTTGCGTGGTCATAGGGCATAGGTTAATGAGTAAAACTGTACTTTGTTGCCCATTCACCTCCATCTCATCCAAGACTCGTCCGGCCTCAATACTCCTGAGCAGCCAGAGCGGGGACAGCACGGGCACGGCTGGAAGCGCGGCAGCGGCCGCAGCGGCGGCGGCGCCGGCGCCGGCCACCACGTGCGTCACTCGCTCGTGCGGCCCGTCGTAGCGAACGCCGCCGCCGCGTGATACGCAGGCGCAAGCGCGCTCGCGGGACACTCCCTCCAGCCCCGTCACCCAAATCTGAGAACACGCCAACTAGTTAACTACCCACTTACAAATACATTATTTTAACGACATACATTATTCACAAGCGCAAACGCAGCGTAATCATATTAAGCCCAAGCGAAGCACAGCGACGTAAAAATGTAATTGAGACACATAAGGGAAATTAGACCTTCGGTACGTATCACTGTACGTGTACGTATACTTGCGTCGAGCCGTCGTGGAGCGAGCCCAATTTTTTTATTGAATACGTACCTCTACAGGTGCATAAGTAATTTTAAAATATTTAACACTGATTATTTTTTAAAGCTGAATACATATATAAAAAAAACACTTGTGAAGTGCGCGACGCCGGCTCGACAGCTACGCGACCGCGGAGTGCCGTAAAACGGCAGCCAACATTTCCAATAGAATGGCGCGAATAATGATACTCACACAAAACCCATCAAAGATAGGTTCGGCCTTCTTAATGTTGCCCAGGTCAACACTTTCAAACGCCCTCTGGATCTCATCCGATACACTTGAATCCTTTCTCGATTCTTGAAGCAACTAGTAAAAAAAAAAACTTAGTCGATGCGCATTAAGAAACGAACCCAACTATACTCATTTTTATGGACAGGTTATTTATAACGCTTTACCAAAACATTTACTGCACAATTATTTTTCATGGAAGAAAGATGTAATGGTTTCTAAAACGGTGCACCTACTGGTTTGGATTCGGATTTCCCTACACTCCCAACTAATACTTTAGCAGTGATTAATCCACACACTAAAGCGACATGTGTTCGCAACTTGGATATTTACACATTTTCATCTGGGAAATTAAATAGATTGTAACAAAGTCGTGCAAAAACCGGCCAAGAGCATATTGGACTTTGCAAATTTAGGATTCCGTTCAAAATGTACCCGCTCGTATCCCTTCTGTGTTACGCATTTGACCCCAAAATCAAGTTGGTTGAAATAGGGAAAAAAAATTGTGAATTTTAAAGAAATAAAATCTGATGAATTATTATATTGGTATTTGTTACTAAAATTTAAGTGATAATAAACATTTTAACTAAATTACAAGTTCATAGGTCAATGGGAAGTTTAAAAAATCAAAATTTTGTAAAAAGGCTTACCTACTTTGGTGGCTTCTCATTCCTTTGTTTTCCAATATGATTAAAACGAAAAATATAGCATTTATGCTCTTAACATCGATAACCACTCCAAGGATTGGTGAAAATTAAAAATATTAAAATTTATTTTTTTATAATTTATGTCTTTTGTTCAACGAGATCTTGTACCGTCAATGGGACTCGTTACTCGTCAGTGTGGCCGATCTTTAAATCTTAATATTTCACCAACGAACCCCTTATTCAAAAACATGTTATTACAAACCCGCAATATTTTTGAAATCCTATCCAACGACTCATGGGGTAGATGAGAAAAAAAACATATAACAGCTTTCTAGATCTCCCCAGTCTCTGAGCTATCCAGCGGACGGACGGACGGACAGACATGGCGAAACTAGTTTGACTACGGAACCCTAAAAAGTTAAATATTGAACGGGGTTTGACTTTCACCACACGGAAAACGGTATGTATTGTATATGGGCGTTTAAAAAAAAGTTCAATATTGTAATGTGGTCCGGAACCCTTCGTGTGCGAATCCGTCTCGCACTTGGCCGGTTTGGATGTTTTATTTTAGTTCGTTTTAGATTTTAGAGGATTTGCGATATACAGGGTGATTGATAAGCTAGGTGCAAAGCTTTAAGGGGGTGATGGAGCAGCTCATAAGCTATCGATTTAACCCCCATGTATGTTCAGCAATTGTTATTAGTTTCCGAGATATTGATCATTTCAATCGGAATTTTTGACATTTTTCCTAATGTCCGTATTACAAAAAACCGCTAAACTCATGTATTAATTTAAAAAAAAAAACAGTGTTTTCTTGCATGATTAGAATCACTATGAACTAAGGAAGTTTTTAAAGCTACATGTCAAATTTCATTTCATTACAACTTTTTGAGTAAACGCATAAAGTTTGTTTTTCCATACTAGGTGAAAAACAACGCGTTTGTTCTCTTGGGTTCTCTTAGTATGGAGAAAGTAACTCTGTGCGGTTGCTCAAAAAGTTATTATAAAAAAACTTGTCATCTAGCTTTAGAAAACTTCCTTAGTTCCTAGTGATTCTAATTATGAAAGAAATATACTGGTTTTTAAGTAAGCCGTGTGGTGCCGGTAGAGTAGTTAGAATAGCACCACCCCTTGTCCTCCCGCGGGTATCGTAGAAGGCGATTAAGGGATTAAGGGATTATCATATTGGAAAAATCTCCTCCGGCGGGATAGGCGTCGTTAGCTTTGGGCTGCTACCTATCTAGGAGAAGGAAAACTCCGAATTCAAACCCGGCGGGATAGGCGTCGTTAGCATTGGGCTGCTACCTATCTAGGAGAAGGAAAACTCCGAATTCAAACCCGGCGGGATAGGCGTCGTTAGCATTGGGCTGCTACCTATCTAGGAGAAGGAAAACTCCGATTTCAAACCCGACCCTGCATAAAAGACCATGCGAGCACTATTTAAAAGGTTTATACCCCAGGAGGGTACTGGCAATGCCAGAGAATCCCTCCCCATCGGAACGGCGGCGATGCCGTTTGCCACGCGTCACGCTGTGTTCGCAGGGGGGTTGGCAAAAAGCGGGCCGCTGAAAGCCGCCTTGCTACGATGAATGTTTGTGGAGGGATGGAACATAAATTAGATGAGGTATGTATGATGATGAAAGAGAAAAAGCTGGATGTTCTTTGTATGACTGAGACGAAGAAAAAAGGGGTGAGTACGTCCACACACGGAACCTTGACGGCATTGTGGTCCGGAGTTCCGGTATCCGAGCACGGTCGTCAGGGAGTTGGTATGTACTCACAGAGCGAATGGCTGAATGTATGCAAGAGCATGAATGTGTGAGCCCAAGACTTCTCTGGGTGAGACTCAAGGTAGGTCTCACCCGTTTATTCGTAATTGGGGCTTATGCCCCAGATACGAATAAATCTAAAAAAGAAAGGGAGGAGTTTTGGGAAAGTTTGCATGAGGTTTCAACAAAATGCAAGGAGAATGAAAGGATTATTTTGTTAGGCGATTTTAATGGTTGGACAGGCGTGCAAAGGGATGGTTATGAATCGGTACTGGGTAAGTATGGTGATGAGCGAGTGAACGAGAATGGCAAATGTCTTCTCAATGTATGTTTGGCTAAGAATCTCTGCGTGACAAACACTTTGTTTGATCACAAAGAGATTCATCAGTATACGTGGAGACGGCAGAATGAGAAGTCTATGATAGACTTGATGATTGTGGATGAACGGTTGCGTAACAAAGTTGTAGATACCAGAGCATTTCGAGGAGTTAGCGTAGGTTCAGATCACTACTTAGTGGTAACACGAGTAAGGGGTCTGTTCACACGTTGGCGCCAATCGTGTTCCCGTACCAACAACTGCGTTAGAGAGGATAAAAGTAGAGAAACTGAATGACGAAGTTATACAAGATGAGTACGTAAGAAAGCTGAAAGATTGTTTTGAATGTGTCAATAAGATGAATGACAGTGAAGTTGAGAATAATATAAATAATGTATGGGAGATTATGAAGAATGGCATGGTCAAATCGGCCACTGAAGTATGCGGTGTAGTCAAAAGAAGAAAAAGCAAGAATGAACGTCCGGAATGGTGGGATAGAGAGGTAGATGATGTAGTGAAAGAGAAGAAAAAGTGTTGGTTGGATTTCGTAGCTGTAGATCTAGGACAAGATATAAGCGACAGAAAGAAAAAAGAGTATAATAGATCAAAGAAAAGAGTGAAAGAAGTTGTGGCTAGAAAGAAAGATTCACTGAATGAAAAGTATGATAGAAGTTTCTCTGACAACTTCCGGTCGAATATTAAACTCTTTTAGAGCTTGATTAAATCGGCTCGGGGGAAATCAGAGAAAACTAAATTAAGCGCGGTGAGGGATGAGTCTGGACACTTAATATGTGAGGAAGAAAAAATGCTTGATAGATGGAAAACTTATTTTGAAAGCTTGTTTGAATGCGAAGATGTTTGTCTTGAGCCAGAAAGCATGAGTAAAGATGCAAGTAGCGAAGATGAAAGTGTTATTAGTATGAGTGAAATCATGAAAGCTTTAAAAAGTATGAAAGCGGGAAAGTCAGCAGGTTGTGATAGTGTCGATAGAAATGCTGAGGAGAGGAGATGGCCTGGTGGGTAGTCTGTTGTACCGTCTTTTTAATGCATGTTGGAGTAGCGGCCGAGTCCCGGAAGATTGGGTCAAGGCCGTTATCGTCCCTCTGTATAAAGGAAAGGGGTCACAGCAAGACTGCAAAAACTACCGCGGTATCAGCCTCCTTAGTGTTGTCGGCAAAGTATATGCGAAGATTTTAATTGAAAGAGTACTGAATGTTACGAATGACAAAATCTGGGATGTACAAGCGGGATTTCGAAAGGGAATGGGATGTACGGATCAGGTCTTTTCACTACGGTCCATCACAGAAAAGTTCTTGGCTGTCAACCAAAAGGTTTTTTGTGCTTTTGTGGACCTGGAAAAGGCCTATGATAGGGTAGATAGAAAGGAGTTGTGGGCGGTGCTGTCTATGTATGGAGTGAGCAGCAACCTGGTGCAGGCTTTGAGGTCCCTTTATGAGGGCTCCAGAGCCTGTATCAGGATAAATGGGGTATACTCGGCCTGGTTTAATATCTCTAAAGGTGTTAGACAGGGCTGTGTTGCCTCACCATGGCTGTTCAATCTATTCATGGACAGTTGTATGCGAGATTTGAGAGAGTATGATAAGGGTGTGCGTATGCAAGAGTTGCTAATCAAATGCCTCTTATATGCCGATGATCAAGTTATACTTGCCCCATCGGTACTTGAGTTGCAGGAGATGGTAACAGTGATGAATGAGGGATTTAAGCAAAAGGGGATGAAAGTAAATGTTGCCAAGAGCAAGATCATGGTGATAGAGAAGGATGAGGAGATGACTGAGTGTGTGATCAATATAAATGGTGAATTAGTAGAACAAGTGAGCGAATTTGTGTACTTGGGAAGTATGTTTACAAGAGATAGTAAGTGTGAGAAGGATATCGAGAGGAGGGTGAATGCGGGCAATCAAATTAATGGGGCCCTGCACTCCTTTGTAAGCAGACAGGGCGTTTCACAAAAAGCCCGGCTGGCTGTTCACAATGGAGTGCTGGCCCCTACCCTGATGTATGGTAGTGAATGTTGGGTGTGGCAGGACAAGCATGTAAGTCGTGTAAATGCAGTTGAAATGCGCTCTTTGCGTAGTATGTGTGGTGTGAAATTGATTGATAGAGTAAGAAATGAAAAAATCAGAGAGATATGTGGAATAAAAGAAGATGTAGTGACTAAGATTGAAAAGGGCATGCTTCGATGGTTCGGTCATCTGGAAAGGATGGATGAAAGAAGATTGACGAAAGAGATATATAGATCGAAAGTAAGTGGAAGGTTCGGAAGGGGCCGCCCTAGGCGTACTTTTTCGAATCAAATCGGAGAAATACTGGAAAAGGGCCGAATCTTAAGTACCCGAAACCGATGTGCGTGCATGACTCGATGTATGAATGTTGAAGAAGCGAAAGAAATTTGTCAAGATCGTAGCAAGTGGAAAGAAGTGGTCTCTGCCTAACCCTCTGGGAAACAGGCGTGATTTAATGTATGTATGTATGTATGTATACTGGTTTTTTTTAATTCATGCATGAATTTAGGGGTTTTTCGTAACACGGACATAAGGAAAATTTACTAAAAATCCGATGAAAATGATCAATATCTCGGAAACTAATAACAATTGCTGAACATACGTGGGCGTTAAATCGATAGCTTATGAGCTGCTCCATCACCTCCTTAAAGCTTTGCACCTAGCTACCAATCACCCGGTATTTCATTTTTACCAATATACTATAGATCCTTATGCAGTAAAATACGGCGTTTATTTAACTGGTAAAATAAAGGGAATCCGAAACTATAGGAGATACAGTTTCTTGGGAAACATAAAGGTATTTATTTGTTATAAATAACAATTTTAGCAATTATATTATTTGCTCTGCAGTGGGTCACAGGTAACACAGAGTAAAGTTAAATAAAATTGTTGTTTGTTGACTCAGTTTCAAGTATAGTAGATTGTACAACAAGGACATAAAACAAAACATTTTATCCAAGACTTATGGTATCCATCCGATCCATCGAGCCGGCAGGCGAGGTTGGATAATTAAGTTGAGGATAAAATGGGTTTCAAGACGATATACACTCTGCTTTTCACTTCGATTACGAGGAAATAAAACAGTAATAATGTAAAAAAAATTACATGAATGAGAATGTATTGACTTGTTTGCCGCTTAAACAGACTTTATATTTTATTCTTAGATTTAGGCGGCAATGTCTGTTTAATACGTTATTTTGAAAAAAAAAACTATTAGTGTGTTAGGTTAGGTGTGAGAATTATTTTCACTTCACTCAATTGAGTAACACCACAAGTTTTACAAAGAGAACAACTACCTAATTAATAGTCCAAAACTATAGACAAAAACCTCTTTCCCGCTACTCTATCTCTTCTTGTTTTTTTATTTTTTTCTGCGTGAGATTTTTAACTTAGGTCGAACGCGATACTTTCAAGTCATTCGTTGATTTTGTAATGTTTTTGTTAATAATGCTTAATTTAATCGTTTTTAATTCCTGTTTTGTTAAATGCAACGTATAAGGTAAGTAAATTAAAGTGAATGGATTCAAATAACAAGTTTGTTTGTCGGGCTGTCGGGCTATATTGTCTTAGTCTAGATGACGAATTTTATGCACTAGCTAGTGCATAAAATGCGATTTTATGCACCTATTTATTATAACTTTACGAGCATGAGAAGTGAAAAAGGTCATTCAAATGTATGGAAAGAAAAAAATCGGTACAGTGGAAATTGGTCAAATTTATATTACATTAAACCGCCGTGCCGTGCCGTGCCATGTGGTTGTGCCGTGTGGTTGCCGGCTTAGAATTGTACCACTCCATATCTTCCCTTGGAAGTCGTAAGAGGCGACTAAGGAAATAAAGGCTTGTAGTACGGTTAGGCGATGGGCTTGCTACCTGTCACTAATATACACTGTTAAACATCTTAGCCTAATTGTGCAAATTGTGGTTACAGAGTTATCAACAAGTTTTTAGAGTTGTTGGTAATTCTGTAGCTCTGCCTACCCCACTCTGGGACTGAAGGCGTGAAGGTTTGTATGTATGTATGTATATTACATTATACTCGTATTATAAGAATGCCGAAACTGGTTTCACAAAAAAAGACCTAACGTAGACTATCTTAAGTTTCCCTGTATCTGATATGGTTAAGGGATATCCCCATATTATTCCAGTTAAAAATAAGTATATAAGTTACCTAGGGCATTTTATTCAGATGAAAATTGACCTTTACCTCATTCATAATGTTTAAATGAAAAGGTAAAAATTACAAAATTAATCGCATAGAAACCAAAAAGTACCTAATAGTCACTAACGTAATCCCATGAAACATATTAATTA
Source organism: Acleris emargana (assembly GCA_927399475.2). Taxonomy (NCBI): domain Eukaryota; kingdom Metazoa; phylum Arthropoda; class Insecta; order Lepidoptera; family Tortricidae; genus Acleris; species Acleris emargana. Next base: position 52,164,211 of record OV656835.1, on the reverse strand, counting down.
CTTATGAATGTAGATAAAGAAATACATCTACGTTTTTCAATTAATATCTTATCACAGAATTATCATTCAGGGTGTCCCATAAACCGACGTCAATACGCCTAGGGCCTTAGACCATACAGTAGCTGGACTATAGGTCATTTCCCCTCTGCCGAAAAACTTGCAAAATGTGCAAAAAGTTATACAAAACCTATTTCATAATCGATTAATGGTCATTCACAAAATCGCCTCGCCAGAGAACACTCATTGGAAAAATGCCCGCATGTGTTTTAAATTCGTGTTAAAAAGGATCAACTACCTCCAAGCTTAGAAAAAGATGGTACAATATTTCATTTGTTACCTAGTAATTTCATATACAGGGTGTCCCAAAAATAGCACGTCACAGTGACACTGGAGATTCCCCAGCCTCAGACGAACCAAACCAGCCTAACATGAACTCAGTAAAAGTTGCACCGTTTTCGAGTTATACCAATTTAAAGATTTTTCCAAATTTTCACCTCTTTTGACATTGTAAGTGCTCGCATTTACTGGGATAGTTTTAGATTATTTTTTTTTTATTTGTGCGGGTTTATGAATAGTTGATTAAGATGATAGAAGCATTATTATGTCAATAACTAATGTAAAAGTTGGAAAAATACTGTAATGAACTTGACTTAAATTATCATCAACATAGTAATTTAAACTTTGAACACCTGCCATAACTTTTTTTTACTATAAACGAAATGAGCAAATAACTTTAAAAACATGCGTATTTTATGCCAATTCTAAAATGGTATGACACATGATACCTTAATGCATAAAAGTAGGAATTCGTATGACATTTGCCAATATGGATCCTCGGAAATCAATGCTAATCATCTAAAAAATTATCTTGTACTCTACGATATCTCATTTGTTTGTGCTCCTTTGAAGAATATGATTGATTTTTGGTTGACCTTGGTTCAAAGATAATGAAAAACGGGTTTAATTTTCATTAGTTTTTACAGTAAATGTTCGAATTGTTTCCCTCCGACTCTAAGGCACAAATGGCATCTTCGAATAAAATTTCGGTTTAATTTTCGTAAACTGGTTTCCGATATGTCTCGGGCTGCATTGAAGACACGTCGCAGTAGTTCCTCTTCGTTAATTATTGGTTTTGAATAAATATTGTCTTTCAAACATCACCAAAAAAAAACATTTTACAAAGCGAAATCAACTTCCGTTAAGAGTGCCGAGTAGTCATTTCAGTTCCACAAACAAAATCAGAGTCACGAAACGCAAGGTAACGAACTATGAGTAGTTTGGGTCACAGGGCTACAACTGCAATAAATTAATAACTATCCTACAATTCTTTACATTATTAACTTGCAAAGCGGCTAATCGCGTTTCATTTGTTAGTTTGGTTGCCGGGATACTTATTGGCAAATGTGATACGAATTCCTACTTTTTTGCATTAAGATATCATGTGTCACTCTGATTTTGTTTGTGGATCTGAAACGACTACTCGGCACTCTTAACGGAAGTTGATTTCGCTTTGTAAAATGTTTTTATTTTTGGTGATGTTTGAAAGACAATATTTATTCAAAACCAATAATTAACGAAGAGGAACTACGGCGACGTGTCTTCAATGCAGCCCGAGACATATCGGAAACCCGTTTACGAAAATTAAACCGAAATTTTATTCGAAGATGCCATTTGTGCCTTAGAGTCGGAGGGAAACAATTCGAACATTTACTGTAAAAACTAATGAAAATTAAACCCGTTTTTCATTATCTTTGAACCAAGGTCAACCAAAAATCAATCATATTCTTCAAAGGAGCACAAACAAATGAGATATCGTAGAGTACAAGATAATTTTTTAGATGATTAGCATTGATTTCCGAGGATCCATATTGGCAAATGTCATACGAATTCCTACTTTTATGCATTAAGATATCATGTGTCATACCATTTTAGAATTGGCATAAAATACGCATGTTTTTAAAGTTATTTGCTCATTTCGTTTGTAGTAAAAAAAAGTTAGGGCAGGTGTTCAAAGTTTAAATTACTATGTTGATGATAATTTAAGTCAAGTTCATTACAGTATTTTTCCAACTTTTACGTTAGTTATTGACATAATAATGCTTCTATCATCTTAATCAACTATTCATAAACGCGCACAAATAAAAAAAACTAAATTCTAAAGCTATCCCAGTAAATGCGAGCACTTACAATGTCAAATGAGGTGAAAATTTGGAAAAATCTTTAAATTGGTATAACTCGAAAACGGTGCAACTTTTACTGAGGTCATGTTAGGCTGGTTTGGTTCGTCTGAGGCTGGGGAATCTCCAGTGTCACTGTGACGTGCTATTTTTGGGACACCCTGTATGATGTAAAATATTATTAAGCTATTGCATAGCTTCTATCGCGGGCCTTGAGCGCGGGGACCGAATCCAGAAATTCCGTAACGAAAAAACCTCACGCTCCCCACTCCGACGGGCAAGGAGGTGTGGCTTGAAGGCCGTGCATCGTCTAACGTCGTTTCAGTTCGGCAGTCTTCGACACGGCGTTGTGTGCGTTTGTACGACATGCAATAGCTTTACCGCGGCAGTCCCCGAGTGCCACACGTCTTTTTTTTTTAAATATTTTCATCGCACGTCAAATTTAACGATTATAAATATAATGCTATCGATTCAAATTCTTACTTGGATGAATGCGTACTCGGGATAGCGAGACTCGGTTTTAATGCTTTTAGTGTTATGTGTGTTGCCAGTGATGACCTACGGATCCGAGACGTGGGCGCTAACAATGGGCCTCATAAGAAAGCTCAAGGTCACTCAGAGGGCTATGGAGAGGGCTATGCTCGGGGTTTCTCTGCGTGATAGAATCAGAAATGATGATATCCGCAGGAGAACTAAGGTTACCGACATAGCCCGAAGAATAGCCAAACTGAAGTGGCAGTGGGCGGGGCACATCGCACGCAGGACTGATGGCAGATGGGGTCAGAAGGTTCTTGAGTGGCGTTCGCGGACCGGGACACGAGCTGTGGGTAGGCCTCCAACAAGATGGAGTGACGACCTTGTAAGGATCGCTTGAAAGCTGTGGATGCGAAAAGCACAAGACCGGTCTGAGTGGAGAGCCTTGGGGGAGACCAGGTCCAGCAGTGGACGTCTTTCGGCTGACATGATGATGATGAATTTGTTTTTTGAACCTACACGGATAGGTGTTTCAAGTGCTACCTGTTTAGACAATATTTTTTGTAATTGCGTATGTTTGGATAAGAAAATATTTAACTGCTTTTATTCTGATCATATTGGTCAACAGGCTTCTTTTTTAAATGATTTTCATCAAGTACCACCGACAATAACATACAGACCCATAACTATCAATCGTTTGGAATTATTCAAAAATAAAGTTCAGAGTAATCTTTGTGGGTTATCCTTTCCACATAATGATTCTAATAGTATTTATAAAGATTTGTTTGGAGTAATTCATCATCAATTTAATAATAATTTTAAGATGTAAGATGAAATTTTTGTGTCTAAAACTAAGTTTAGTGAATGGGCTACTGTAGGCATTCATAGAAGTATAAATAGGCTTTATGAACTATATAGAGAGAGAGACGGTAACGAAGACGGACTTCTTAGTTTATGTTAAGAAATATTCAAGTACTTTCAAGCAAGTTTGCTTGACTGCCAAGTCAAACATTTTAAGTCTTAAGGTCAAGGTCTCAACTTTATGTCACTTAGTATAATCGTATAAATGTCATAAGGACGTTTACTCGACGGCATTTAGGCCCATTTAATTCAACTTTAAGTCGTAAGAGTTTCGTGTAACCGTCATATGAATACCTACTTAGTCGCATAGTCGTCATATACGCGTCGGCGATTTGGCTACATGTTATATAATATTAGCCGTTGCAATGTGTATTCGACTTCGTGTATAGTAATGGTGCACAATATGACTTTTATATGATGTAATGGTTGTTTTATTGTCGCTTAAAGATATTGATGGACTTTAGAGTTATCAATATTAGGACAAACTTGCTTTAGGACGTTAAATGAGTATGCGCAAAAATTATTAGGACAAACGAGTAGTATGCCATTCAACAGTATGCCAAACATTCTCGGCCAAACATTTTTAGGACAAAAAACGTTATGCAATACGACAGACGCCCCTTTCGGACACCTAAAGTTAGTCTAATCATATTTAACGTAAAAAATGTTTTATTCTCATTAACTGTTCTGCATACCGTCACCGCAGAAACGCCAAGAACATCGGTTGAGGCCAATTTTTGTAGAAATATTTAAAGGCTTTCATCACCATAAGTTTCTCACTAACGGACATAGCACTGCGTTGCCTTTTCTTCGGCGGTGAGATACTGTCCTTTTAAAGGGCACGACTGAGCTTCCATAGTTCTTAATTTAACAACAGAAAGCAACGATACCAAAGGATACACGAAAAGAAGCACATTCATTCGACGGATGTCAAAAACCATTGCCGTATATCCCGTATTGCATTAACAGTACAATTATTATAATTACGAACCAAATGTTTAGAACTTCTTACCATTGCCAGTAGCATAAATTAAAAAATATATATTTATTGTTTACTTGAGGGTAGTATTTTGAACTGTTTACACAATATTATATTACCCTGATTATTATTATTTTTATTTTTATTTCAATGATTTTAACGTAACCATCACTTAGATTTGTTTTTTTATGGTGGCAATCCGTCTGTTTACATTTTTGATCTCGAATTCGATCACAGACTGTAGGGGACACGGTTTCTGTAGGAGAATGTATCGAAACTTTTATGCAGGTTGACTTGCACCGTCACAGGTAAGTATAACTTGTATAATTTCTATTTTTTTTATTACTATTACTTATTAGTTTTGTGACAATTCTGAGTTTTAACACATTTTCCTGCTCAACTACGCATGAATATATTAATGTTTGTTTTTATGTTAGATTCATTGTTTTATATATAATGCTAGGTTATGTTTATTATTGTACTAGCGACCCGCCCGCGGCTTCGCCCGCGTGGAATGTATTATACATATAAACCTTCCTTAAGAATCACTCTATCTATTAAAAAAAACCGCATCAAAATCCGTTGCGTAGTTTTAAAGATTTAAGCATACATAGGGACAGACAGCGCAAGCGACTTTGTTTTATACTATGTAGTGATAATATCATAAGCAATTTTTTTAAATCGACTGACTGTTGAGTTTGTTGCGGTGTTTCTTCTCAGCAGTGGTCTCTTGCGAAGCGCTGGTAGATTTTTGACGTATAAAGGTGCCCGTGCGGCCTACTAAACATCTTTTATCTTTTATCTTACCTTTTAATCGTGCAGGCCTAGGCCGTCAAAGTCCTCTTTTTTAATTTCCATTCCACATAAATTTGTGGCAAAACAAACCAATAAACGATTTGGTATGTACTTCGTGCAGTTTTATTTACATAATAAATCCACATGAACATAACAAATAACATTATTATCAATTTTTTCCTCACTATACATATACACATTGAAATATCAACATTTCATCTAAATATTAGATAGCGGTGAAAAAGTCTACTCAAACGTGACTATAACCGTATAGAAAAATAAGGTTTGGCGGGAAACTTGATAATTTTTCGCTGTAATTGACAACATTTCAAAAAAAAAAGCATTATTGTTTTTTCGCGTTTATAATAGCTGGTTAAAAATTAGTTTACCCGTATTTCTTGATTTTTCTTTATTTAACTTAAATTCGTCGTTAGTAATTTATTAAAGTAATAGTCATTAAAAAGACCGTATATACAAAGTTAGGAATACTGATGGCGTGATCTTAGCCTGATATAAAATAAAAAAAGTAACTTTAAACAGAAACAGAACTGACTGTCATGTCATGTCACTCACTTGTCAATCATTCGCTGCTGTTCGTTCACAAATTTGTTATTTTGCGTAATTTAATTAATTACGTAATTTGTAGACGCCATTAAAATAAATAAACTATTTTGCGTAGAATCGAAAGCGTGTCGTTAGAATCAAGTAATCCGTCAGACAGATAAAAAATGAACATGACAGTTGTATATTTTTTTGAATTCCTTTGGTAATAAATGGACTAAGGGCACTATAAGTGTATTCCTAACATTCACAATCCAACTTTTTTTACTGTTTTTCCTAAATATAAAAAAAACTACTGCATAAAAAATCCAATGGTATTTTTACTGTAATCAGCAGTGTAAAATCTAGAAACGGTATTTTATTTTACTACCTTAGCACAAAATGAATTGTTGTCAATTCTGTTTTATCGGATATAATTTTGTTGTTTGTAATCTTGTTTTGTTATAAATAATTCAATATGAATGCGGATGAAACTACCGACAAAGAAATGATTAGTCTTGTTTACTTATAATTTCTTTAAAAATAAAGCTTTGATTTTTTTGTTGTTTATTTCATTGCATGTTTGAAAAAAGCACTATACATACCTCGGCGGGAAATATGGAGTTGCCCGCCTCAGACCTATCCATATGTCTTCGGCCGGCAACCCCTTTTGTCCCGGCCTCTGTAGTAATGTACAGTCGGGGTAAGAAAACCTTCGTCAGTTATCTTTTTCATTCCTTTGTCAAGTCGTAAACTCTTAGTACCTTTTGAAACTAAAGCATTACGCAGACAACCGCACATAAAATTATACTAACATAGTATGATAACAAGGTTCAAATTAGTGCACACCTTTGACCTACGTCTAGTTTCATATAAACATCAAACCTTTTTAATGGCCTATTTAGTTATTTCAAACTTTTAATTAGTTACGATATCTTCTGTTTAATTGTCAATGTCTGTCACTGTCACATATTTTTGCAATAATAATTTATCGCTCCGTCGTGTAATTTCGATAATGCCGAGGAATTTAAGCATCGAAGAAAGAGCTGCAATTATTGCGGACCATGAAGCTGGGTATAATATTAGCGAAATTTCGTCAAATCTCAACATAACCAGAGATACTGTAAGGTTCTGGATCACCCGACACGCGGAAGAGGGTCATCTTACTGATCATCGCCATACTAATTCTGGACGCCACCCGACCCTCACCCATGAACAATTAAACTTTATGAGGCAAAAATATGAAGAAAATGGTTTTGAGAAAACTAGTTTTTTTGCTGAAATGTTTGACGTGTCTCCAAGAATAATTAGAAATGCATTGCACTCAATGGGACTACATCACCGCCGTCCTGCCAAAAAAGTGGCTTTAACTAGTGCTCATAAAGCTCAACGTTTAAGTTTTGCCCGATCATATTTAAACTTCGATTGGTGTCACACAATTTTTACGGATGAAAAGAGCTTCCAATCATCCCAACATGGTAGACTACACTTGTGGAGAATGTTTGGAACGAGGTATTCGGAGGACCATATTGTGCCAAATTTCAGTTCTGGACGCATATCTGCCAACATTTGGGGTTGGATGTCTGCTGATGGAGTAGGCGAGCTTGTTGACCTTCCGCCTAGGGCAAACGCTGCAAGTTACATAACTGTTCTGGAAGACAGCATGCTTCCAAGCGTTCGTACTGTATTTCCGGCTAATGAACTAACCGAGTTCAATTATGTCCACGACAACGCCCGTATCCACACAGCACGTATCGTGAACGAGTGGTTCCATCGGCATCCTGAGGTGGTAGTGATTCCTTGGCCTGCAAAATCAGCGGACATAAACCCGATCGAAAATCTGTGGGGTTTGATGGTGCAGCGGTGGGTAAATAACAACGAGAGGAGCAAAGCAGCTGTTGTTGAACATTGCCGAAGTGTTTGGGAGGGCTTTAGAGGAACCGACATATGCTCTCGTCTTGTTGGCTCAATGCGAGAGCGACTACAGGCTGTGATTGATGCGAATGGCGGATATACTCGGTTTTAGTTAAGTTTTGTTTATTTGAATACATTTTACCATAGTTGAAAATTTTGTTTAGTATTTAATTTACTTTTACTAACTATATATCCACGAGACGGCACTATTGAACATGAACTCTAGCCGCATACTCGTAAACAAGATGACACAGTTGTTATCGTTATCTCTTTCATAAGATACAAAGCAATTATTCTAATCTCCGATATGACACGAGCATTCACGAAGCATAATCCTTCGTGAATGCTTTGTAGTCTAAAAAGTTGGTAACCTTTAATTGTAACTGTCGTCGTCCCGACTGGCGGCGACTGACAGTCGACTACCGACTGCAATATGTCATTCTCAATCGGTAAAGCAGAGTATCGCTCATTCTGAGCAAACGAAAATAGATCTTAAGGTGACGAACCTTTTCTTACCCCGACTGTACTATTTCTCAAACATGCTCGGAAATTTATGCGTTAATGTCACGAAATAAAGACATGAAGTTTCATGTTCATGGCTCCCTACATTACTTCTTGGCCTAGGCCAAGGGATTACCATCGTAAGATTGCAGTCTTGAAATTGCCATCGTAAGATTGCAGTCTTGAGATTGCCATCGTAAGATTGCAGTCTTGAGATTGCCATCGTAATATTGCAATCTTGAGATTGTCATCTTACAATTGCAGTCTTTAGATAACCATCGTAAGATTGCAGTACTGTACTTTAAATATTTCCTCATATTGCTTGAGAAAGGACCATACAATCCTCGGCCGGAACAGGGATTGAAGGACTTGTTCTATCCAGCCTCGTCTACGACCCCAAACTCGTACTTAAATCCCTGACTTCACGGCCTCTGCAGTAATGTACTATTTTCTTATATTGGTTAGTCATAAATTTATTTATTTATTTATTTATTTATTTATTAAATAACTTAAATCTATCATTACAGGCTGTTACCTAATGCGATAGACAAGTGAGCAATAAGAATAAGAATTTACACATAGTAACACAATTATTATACAGTTATTGAGTATAGCATAGTACAAACATAGTGGCCTTTGTGAAATCGTTCAGGGAGCATGCAAATATGTCGAATGTGAGCGCTACTTTATTAATCGTTCGAATAGCCCGCGTTAGTGGTGCGTCCTTCAGGAGTTTCGTGCGAGCCGCGGGCTCGGCCAGCAGCGGCGGCCGGCGGCGGCGCCACACGAACCGGTCCGGCACGTTCAGCGCCAAGGCACCCGCCACCCCCGGGTTGCACAACTCACCCCGTAGTACTCTAACTACATACGAAGCGAGGGCCTGTTCCCGCCTCATTTCCAACTTATTGTACCCCACCATTCCTAATACGAAGAGAGTAGGATACAACAGTGGATATCCTGGATACACGCCATATAGTTTAAAATAAAGAAACCTAACATACTTGTTTTGGATACGCTCCAACATAAGCTTGTATTTAGCTTCACGTGGACTCCAGATTTCAGCACTACCTTCGAGGTGACTCTTTACGAGAGCTTCATACACTGCTTTTATCGCCGAGATGTTTGTGAAGTCCTTCGCTTGGCGCATAAATGTCATAATTTATGTTTATTTGAAGTCTAGGGTATCTTATTTGTGATTAGGGTCTTCTCTTATAAATTGTACACTTCGGCGAAATATATTGAGAAGCACACACGTTCTGCACTGCTACCGTAAAAGTAGTATTAGAAATTTGACATTACCGAAATTACAGAAATTATCGAAATTACTTTCTTATCTGGACATACGAATAGTGGCAGTGTAATTGCAAATTATAGTTGTTACCAAATATTATGTGTGAGTGTGGACAACAAAAGGGTGAGTTTAGCATGTAGGATTTCATCCGGGATTGATATAGATGAATAATTACATATTGTTTATGTTATAAATGTTATAATGGTCATTCATTTGTCTTGTACTTTTCCGTAACGCCCATTTTAAACGAGGAGGAGTAAGAGTAATACGACTGCGCTAGGCCGTAGGCGAAAGGTTAGGCAGAGTACGCCGTCGAACATCGAATGAAACCATATATATATGTTAGATTATAATTAGATTTCATTACCGTTGTCTTTTATTAGTTTTATTACGTGTGATTAATAAGTGATAGATTAGTATTTTAGATAAGGTATAGATTAAAAGTCCGTTATTAGTATTTTGTGTAGCATTATTTAAGTTACCCTGCCGACCTTTCGTAACACCACTAATGTTCAAATTTATTTGTATTTATGTAAATAATTTCGGTAGACCCAATTCAAATGTGCCTCGAATTATTAAACATAATAAAAAGAAAAATATGCTGAGTAGGCAACTTATAGCGGCTCACTAGTGCATGAAAATTGACAGCATATGTTATTCTTTGACATTAAAATGCCACGATCGGTAGTCGCCAGTCTATGGACACTGATAAGAAAAATATTCTTGGGTAAAATAGTATTTAAAGGTGGATTTACAATAAAGGTTGCAAGCGATAAACCCTGGCCGAGCCGAGTCTAGCGTTCAACTGCAGTTCCTGCGGTGGTGGAGCGGTGCGGGAGGAATGTGTTATCATTACGTCAAAATACGCGAGACTCCAAATGGGCGTCGGCATCGCTGTCGTCAACACGTGTTATTTCGACTGGCCGCTTCGAATAAAACGCACATGAGATTTACAACAGAAGATGAGTCCTCCGATTAGGGCTCACACTAAAAAAGTTATTTATAAAGTGTACGAATATTTTAAGGCAAGAAAATCAAATTACAATTCTAGTGAGCATAAAGATGACATTAATGCTCATAAAACCGTGTTGCCAAGGTTACCGGGTTGTCAGAACAAAGCGAAGGACAAATCATTAATATGAAAATCATATTGTAACTCTTTTTGTAGGTTTATATTGTCATGCGCATTAATAACAAATTAATGATAGTGGGCAAAAATGTTTGGACGGCACACCCAAGTCCGCCACAGCTTAGACTACTTTTGTTTGGAAGGTATGAAAGCTATGTACTTCCGTACCAATGTGCATCAAACTCTGTCCATGGGTTCTCTATTTATTTAAAGTCGAATGGGTTTAACTTACTGAGCATTATTGAAACAAGCCTAACATATTAAACCTTTTTTTTATCAAAATAAACTCAATAATAACTAGACCTAGAGATTTTCCTAGCACGAACGACGAGTTGTTAGTGTTTGACACAATGAAATATCGACAATCCTGTTATCGATAAGCACCACTCCAATGTTTTAAAGCGATTTTCACTGAAGTATGTAAAATGTTAATAAATTGATAGTTTTGTTATTAACTTATTGTTCTTACATCGTTAATTATAAATCATATGACATATGATTGTAATTTTTTTCCTTGATGAAATGATTTCACTGTTTTCTTATAAGGTATTTCAATGAGTTTTAGGACACTGAATATTTTCTTAATAACCATATAACGATGTACAATTATTTCCTCTGTGACGTTGAAGTGGTGGTTATCGATAACTAGATTGTCGATGTTTTATTGTGTCAAGCACTAACAACACGTTGTTCGTGCTAGGAAAACCTCTAGGTCTAATAATAACGTTATAAACTAAAAAATCTATTTAACAGTGTTTAATTTATTATTTTTGGTAGATGTTTTGAGTCATATTCAATATATGGCTGGCGGAGCTGGGTGTATTTAGCCCACCATCCTTTAGGTACACACCTTGTAAATATCGTAAGAGATATTCTGCACTCAATAGCCGAAACAAATACAACCCTTTTCCTTTAGCAATAATGTTGAACTTGCTCCGCCATTTGCCTTAGCAGGGCAGTATTTCGTTACAATTCATCACGCGTATAACGAGACAGTTGTGTTACCTCACATACATCCCCTTTCGCACCGCTCCACTGCTGCAGGAAACTATCTCAGTTATTCGCTACTAATGCAGTTACAGGTGTACCAGAAATAAGTATAAAAAAAATATCATCAAACATATTGCAACTCACGTGATTTGTACTATTTCTTTGAATTGAAACCCGCGGATAAATTAATTTTTAGTATTTAAATATTTGAAAAAAAAAAACACGTATTTTTATTGATACTAATTAAAAACATAAACACTTACTTTATTTAGTATCTTTTCTTCGAGCCTGTACCACCACTATGACGCGCACGCGTGATTATTTGTTAACTTCGAACTATCAAAGAGCGGTGCACTTGTTGCCCCCCGCCCCCCCCCCCCCGCGCCCCGTTATTTTGGCTTAGTGAGATACTAGACAAAAATGTCCGAAATGGGGTCGTTTTCAGTGTGTCTATGTCACGAAATAGTACATTATTGCCTAGGCAGTGAAGCAGGCAGTTGCGGGCCGAGAATTGGTTTAAACGGACGAGCTTGCGAGTCCGTTTAATAATACGAGGCCCGCAATTGCCGTTCCTGCTGAGGCATATATAGTTCTTTTCTCAAAAATCGCAAGATACAAATCGCATATAAACAGAAACTTCACGTGAAATAACATCACTCTTTACCGCCAACAAGGAGAAACGCAAGCTTTTTTTAGAAAAAAAAAACTTTAGCTATTCAAGACACAGATTAAAAAGTTACGTTTCGAATAAAATATGGATGTATAACGTCCGGTTCCTATATTCAATCCGCGGACAGATAGGCTTACTTCAGATTAAAATTTGACACATTTTGTATGGGCAAATGTCAAATTTTAACCCGAGGTAAGCCTTATCTATCCTCGGATTGAATATAGGAACCCGACATAAGACTTGTTGCCCGCCCTCATTTTACTATGGCCGTTTTCACTTTTTTTAAAGTTACAAACTAGATAACAATGAAAGTATGCAACATTGCGGGCTTGTGTAGCGAGCACGCAATGTATTTTTTTTTTTATTTGGGAACTGTCTGTAAAGTATGTACTTCGCGTCTCAGTATGGAGTTAATAATGTCAACTTTTCCGGACATTTTTGAGAAAAATCATTAATTCCATGTTTTATTTCATAAGTTATTTTTTTTTCTTTTTAAGTAACCTTTAAAGTTGTTTTTTCCATACAAACTGAAAAGCAAACACTGGGTCACCTATTATGGAGAAACAAACTTTATGAGATTAAATAAAAAATAAAAATTAAATCGAGCAAATAACTTCGCTGATTAGTAATGATTCTATTTATGTAAGATACCACTGAAAAACTTGTGAAATAAAACATGAAAGTAATGATTTTTCGTGACAAGGACATTAGGGAAAATTACAAAAAAACTGATTATAATAATCAATATCTTCGAAAATAAAAAAATTGCTGAAAATACGCTGATAAGGGTTAAATCTAAAGATTTTTAGCTGCTATCAGCCCTAGGCGGGTTGACGTCAGTTTATGGGACACCCTGTATATTAGTAAAGACAACACCCAGCATAATTAACGGGACTGTACTCGTACTGCACGTTTTTTTCATACAAGTTCTACAGTATTCGGTTGCTGTTCGATATTATTAGTATGGAAAAAATGTGCCGTACACATCTGAACCCACACCAAACCTTTACTATCCTGATCCATTACAACTTTGATCAAGTTTAATCCTAATCAAAAGGTACAATTATTTAGTTAACCCCTCAGGTCTCTTACGCATAACATGTGTGCGTAGATTTTTTGACATTACACGAGTTATTCATTTAACATAAAGTTTAATTTTGATGTACAACAACTTTGACATATCGCTCGACAGGTTAAAATCGTGTTTTTACTAAAAGTTAAATTTTACCACATTAGTCGATCGCACCGATGCAGACACGGGGCGTGTCGCTAGTTCATAGTATAACTGGATAATGGATATGGGCATTTCTATTTAAAGTTGTACTTCGAGATTTTCTCATGTTCCCTTGCATTTTTTGCGATTATCTCGTTATAAGATTTTTTTATGGGGATGAATATATATGTTTTGGTTTTATTGGTTATCTAACTTCTTAACTATCTATTTAAATGTATAATAAAACAGATTTTTCTAATATAAAATCCAGTTTTTAAATACGGTGTAATCGTCCCCCAGTACTGTCCCCGCCAAAGAGCTCGATGTTGAACCATAATTTACCCATTTTATTTCTATACAGGTAACACCAAGTAATGCATTTTTTAGTCAGCCTATACGTTTGAAAATATTTTGCAACGGAAAAATAGCCTTAAACACGTCAGTATTACCGTTAAATTTAGATTTAAACGTTGTCCCCTCGAAATCGCGATTCGGACATGGTCCGTTTGATAACGCTAATTTCAAAGTCTTAGAACAAGTTTTCTACCTAGCTTCTATGTTTTTTTGATTCCTGGCATCTCTATGACCATAGATAAAGATATTTTAAACGTTATTATTTCGATTTAGTCGGGTTTAGTGCGATCACTGTGGCGTGCTGTGTGAGTCAGGTAAGTTTATCAAAGTTTTTGTCCATTTTGTGCAACGATTTATACTGTTCGAACGGAGAGTCATTGAAATGTTATTTCTATCAAATCAAACAGTGTTTTATGAACTACCTTGTATACATTAAAATGTTAAGTTTGCTATTTGTTTTGTATTTATTTAGAGAGATTTAATTCTACTTCGGCGAAATCGTAACGTCCGTTTGTTAACATTTTATCGCGTTACATATTAGGCGGACTGGAATATGTTAACAAATGGACACGTAAAGTCGCATACATATTGAGTATTACTAGTGGTTGTATCGTGGCTTTGTCCGTATTATTATTGTTTCACGTGGCTTAAAGAACTTTAATCTGCTGCGTTATTATTCATTTTCTGTGCGTTTATCACAAACTACTTTTAAACAGGTGGGTCTATTTTAAGGAAATATTTTTTTCACTTAATATAAGAACTGAAAGACTAAACTATTTGTAAGATTACATTTTTGATAACGATTTATTTTGTATTGCAATTTTTGAGTGTGATTTAAAATGTACACCAGGTAATTTCGTACAAAGTACCCCAATGTGCTACTAATTACTTGTGTTACTTTATATTTAAGATAATTAGGTACCTACCTACGAAAAAAAGACTTCATAAAAGGCTGCTTAAAGTTTGTATAATTAATTCTAAAAGAATATTCTATTTCTTACATTTATAAGCGTCAGTTAGTGGCTATTATATGATTATTATTTAATATTTGATTTGTTTAACCAAAAATACGCCCTTAGAATATGTAAAGGTAATTTGGTACGAAGTACCCTAATATGCAAGTCAGTTATTAGTTTTATGTAACTTGATACAAAAAAGTCAATTTCCCCTTGTGATCGTAGATATTTAATTTAATGAGTAATTCGTACAAATTGTGATTATTGTGATCTCGACTTTATTTTGTCCTTTTTGTAACACGAGTGTCCATTTGAAAACTGTCCCCTTGATTTAAGAATAGATTTTTGTTGATTTTAAAATATTTAAAGTTATAGTTAATTAGTATTATTTTATAATAATAAGAAGATTTTTTTAGTTAACCGTTTGTTATACGTTACATGGCATAAGGAACGGTAAATAAGTAATAAATCCAAATGTAAGTAAATTTTTGGACCCATACCGTTACCAAATGACCTAAAATATTTTTTTATAAAAATACTTTGCTCAAGATTGGAAGTTTATGTTTTTTTTTGTTTTTTTGATAAAAAAATCTATTTAATAAAAAATAAAACATTGACCTCAAGTATGTTTTTTATTTTCTACGTGATAAACAAATCGTTACCATTTGGACCAAGTAAACCTATTTTCACCCTACTAAATACCATTTTTTCCTGGTTTTTGCTTTAAATAATGCCTGTCTCTTTACAAAATGGCAAAATAGAATATATTTACTATAAGAATTAGGTGTAAAACTTATCAAAAACAAAAAATAAATTTACGATTCTCGAAATCATCCAGGGTACAACTTTAAATAGAAATGCCCATATGGATATAACAGGTTTTCGGGTGCATCTTGGCCGGGGTACGGGCAACAATAAGTATTTAAATGCAAAAATGTTCGCTGAGCAAGCTGGGTGAGAGAACACGGATATTTTCTTTCCCACAGACAATAACACCTTAGATACCTTAGTGTTTCCTGATAGAATTTGAACGTCAGCTGTTCTTGTTTCGTTAACAAAATTGCTCGTTCGTCCATCCTTTGTAATTCGAGAGAAGTTTAGACCTGTTAAAATGTAGAAGATTAGATGATGATGATTAAGGTTTAAATTATGTCTAAAGTAGTTTTTTTATCAAGCAAACATGTTTGACTGATAGTCTTGCTAGATATGTGTGACATTTATTAGTGATGATATGTGGAAATAGCCATATTTCAGTGTCACCGTGATTAACATGGCCTGTCGGCTTTAAGATAGCTTTAAAATTTATCTTAAAATCAGGAATATGAATTTAGATTCCGGTTCATTACAGCCAAATATCATAATGCCCTTTTACATATTTTACTAAATCTCAAATTGTCTTAGTTCCAAAATGCCTTAATTCCCAAAATTACTAATATTCAATACAATAAAATGTCGTAATAACATTTACACATTACGGCCGATATCCAAATTGTATAGTTGGTAAAATGAACAATAACTTCAAATACCGAATGGAAGTGAAAATGCATTAGTTTCAAAATTACCAATATTCAAAAATGCCTTTTGTTGACAGGCCCAAAGACCAAAATGACACTGTCTCATAATGCCTAAAATTTTAACCACGCACTATGTTTAGTGTTACTTATTTATAAATGTAAATAATTAGTTCAGTTTATCACAATTGGTTTAGCAATTTATAACTACTATGCTTTTGTAAACGATCAAACCAAAACTGTCCTTATGAGCAGGGGTGTGATTCGCTCAAGAAGAAAAGGTGAGCGAATGTCCGAGTGATGTCCAAGCGGCGAGTTTAAATACATAGTCCCGTCCGAGCGAACAAAACACATTTTAGGGCGTGCATTTTCAATTTGGCAGCATGGCTCCTCGAACGTATAAGGTTGCCTAATTGAGAATGCATTCGCTAATATGTGTTTTGTTAACTCGGACGGGACTATAGCCCAGTCATTTAGTATTTTTACCTGGAAAGTTTTCCGGGAGTTTTGAAATTTGGCAATTTTATAGATTTTGGGATGCTCTTGGCAAATTTCAAATTTGCCACCTCGTATGGCTGCCGCTCGCGCCGCCATATTGAAAAAATGGCGCCGAAAAGCAGTTTTTTGATAATAACTCCTTTCTAGCGCATCTTACAGGAAAACATATTTATACAAAATAAAAGAAGAGAAAATTTCCTACAATTTATGTCTTAACCTTTTCTTTCCTAAAATCAATAGTTTCGGCGTACGAGCACCGTAAACCATTATACATCCACGCCAACGTGTAATATTTACTTTAAACTGTTCATATTGTGATTTGTAAATTATAAAAATTATACGAAGGTTAAATATTGTTCCATAGAATGAAAACCTACCTAACTACTAGTCTACCATGTCTAGCTAGTCTGTTATGTCTCCGCAGGTATAAAGGAATGCGTCCCTTTTGTGTCAGGCCCCCTTCTTTCCCTTCTAAGAAACATCTGGCCCCAGCTGAGCTCAATAGAAATATTTTTAAATTGACCTAAATACTTAAATAGTGAGTCAGATGTGGATTAGACCTACTGGGGATACCACGATAAAAAAATGCGCCGATTTCTCTACCTCATGGTGGTGTGGAAACGAGTATTTCTGCCGAAACGTGTATTGAATTACACTTTACGGCGCTCCTACGCCGAAACTATTGATTTTAGGAAAGAAAAGGTTAAGACATAAATTGTAGGAAATTTTCTCTACTTTTATTTTGTATAAATATGTTTTTCCTGTAAAATGCGCCAGAAAGGAGTTATTATCAAAAAACTGCTTTTCGGCGCCATTTTTTCAATATGGCGGCGCGAGCGGCAGCCATACGAGGTGGCAAAGTTGAAATTTGGCAAGAGCATCCCAAAATCTATAAAATTGCCAAATTTCAAAACTCCCGGAAAACTTTCCAGGTAACCTCTATTTTTTCGACCAAATGACTGTACTACTACTTAAACTCGCCACTTGGACATTCACTCCTGCGTTCGCTCAACTTAGCTTTTCAGAGAATAACACCCCAGGAGCCTACACCACATAACTTTACAAACTTAGAATTTCAACAAATTTATAATTTTTTATTATGGATAAACTACAATTTTGTATAATTGTACACTTAAGTTTTGTAGTATAAGGGTCGAGTATTCTAGAGTTCCGTACCTCAGAAGGAAAAAAGAGGACCCTTATAGAATCACTTTGTGCGTCTGTATGACTGTTCGACCGTTTGTTATCCACCCAAATGGTTCCGAAACGACTGATTGATTTGTACACTTAATATGCGAGGCAGTGATCCAGAAACGGATGAATAACATGAATACAATTCTCACATTCTAATAACTTTTGCAATTCTCCCTATAATGAGAACATTCGGGATGTTGTGATGGATTCGTGCAAAAAAGCTGTGTGTGAACGAATGTCACCTGTGAAACAAATATTTGAGGAAGCTGTGACGGAAATTATCGAGACTGATGAGAGTTTTGTTACGTGTTCATACGAAGAAAAGAGGATTACTTTATACAGAGCGAGGAAGAAATTCTTAGGGCAGCAGAAAACTGTATTTTCTAATTTACGGGATGTTAAAAGTCCAGAAATGCTTAAAAAAGATTTCTTAGCTGTCGAAAACGGGACCGAAGAGAAAATATTAATCTTTGCAACGCCTACCGGCAGGCTGTATATGAACAATGCCAATGGTAACCATCAATACTTTGGAGACGGGACCTTCAAAATGAAACCTAAACCATTTAAACAACTATTCTCCATACATGTTGATCTTATTAGAAATGGAAGATCGAGTAATGTGGTGCCAATTATTTACGCAAGACACTTACTATCGATTATTTACAATATTACGAGATGAAATGAACATGGAAATTAGAAATTTTAAATGTGATTTCGAAGTTGCTCTAATAAATGCATGCAAGGCTGTTTTTCCGAATGTCCGTTTAACAGGCTGTTACTTTGATTATTCTCGTGTAAGGATAGAACGCCAAAGCGTTAAAGGCTAACTCAACAGCAGAAAGCAGCGAGATTATCGATATGTGTGCGAATTTGTCGTTACTGCCGGGAACAGAGATAAACAATTGCTGGCTCAACATAATTGACATCGCACCAGGAACCAATGAAATTGACGATGTTATAGGCTACATGCAGAGACAGTGGATAAGGTTAGGTCCATCAATGTTGAGTTGTGCTCAAGACAAACTCCGGACGAATAACCCGATTGAAGGTTGGCATAACCGCCTTAACGTCCGCATGCCTTTCAAACCAAATTTGATTCGGTTTGTATACAGATTGAGAGTAGAGGCAAAATATCAAAACACAAGAATAATTAATTCGCTATTCTCGACTATGAGTAGAAAACGGAAAGATATTTTTTTTGACAATCAATATCGTTTTCATCTGAAAGATTTAAACGACGGTCTTATAACTGCACTAGAGTTCTTGAAAAATATGTGTGCAATAAGACAACTTTTTCATTAAATATTAAACAGTAGCAGTTTTGTAGGAATAATTATCAAGGGCTGTAATCATAAAAGTTACTATTGTTTTAGAGCCGGAACCATAGAACAACGTCGATTGCATAATAATAAGACCGCAGTTTGACTTCTTCAGCTTGGCACCATGATTGTTAATGCCTAGGTGCCCTACTACAAGAATCAGAAGTCAAACTGCGGTCTAATAAGTATGCAAACGGCACTGTTCTACGGTGCCTGCTCTATTTTAGCAAATAAGTGTGCTGTTATGTTGTTGATTTTAATTAGCGACAAGTATTTAAGTACAATTAGAAAGGAAACGAATGTAACTTTTAGATTTAAGATTAAATTCGTGTAAGTTTATTTATTTCAATAAACATGTTTGACCAAGTTTTTACTTTTAAATTGCACTATCGGTGAAAAACCGGCAGTGCGAGTCTGACGATCGCGTTCTATTATTTTCTAACTTATCTTCCAAAATTATCCTCCTTTTTAAAATACGTTTATTCATGTTATTCATCCGTTTCTGGATCACTGCCTCGCATATTAAGTGTACAAATCAATCAGTCTAGTAGTTTAAATAGTTTTCAAGTTTGTAACTGTTGGGTAAATACGCAAGCATTTAAAGTGACACTTTCAAAAAAAAAAACAACTGCGAATCTTCAGAAACTTTGTTACATATTTGTTAAACATGTTCATTTTGTATTGAACGTCGTGTTTGCCCTCGCATTCAAAGTTAAAAGTTGAGTGTTTAACGCGAGACTAAAAAACCATAATGACACTCGAACTACAGCCACGCGTGGCTAATTATCTCGTGTCATGGCTATGTTTTAGTCCCTTGTTGAACAATCTACTATTATCCAGCAGGACGTGCTTTTACTTCCATTTATAAATGCTTTAATAGCGGAGAGGCCGGTTCTAAAATTCGAAATTCAAAATTTTGGAGTGACTTCGCTGTTTTTCGAAAATTTATAATAGCATTCGATTAACCAATATTATAGTACATTGTGCATCAAGGGCGGTAAGAAGAGGATTGCTAACGAGAGACTATTAGAAGCACGACGCCGAAGGCCGAGGGCTTTTAATGGCTCGAGTTTGCAATCTCCTTACTGCCCATGATACACACAATGATTTTCATCACATTAGCGAGGAAATAAAAAACAAATAGAAAAAAAACCTTTAATAAACAAAATACGCTTCGGAAACAACAATCAAACAAAATTAAACGAACTCGATTCGCTAAGCTAAAAGAGTTTGACAACTTTTTTTTAGTCTTCCACAGATAATGCTTAGAATTGCTTTTTTTTAAACTTGACAAATACAGGCCATTCTGCCAGATTGTACAAATTTTCAAAATGAAATTTAATAAAATAATTGCGAATGTCTCTGAAATAATGGTAAAATAGAAATATAATGCAGACAAATGTGCCGTATAAGTTTAATTAAACAGTAAAATTGGTTTGTAGCTAAGTTTTGAATATAGGAAATAAACCTTGGCTGATTTTACACCTCCTTGGTCTGAAATGATGTACAAGTGGATTCTATATTTTAAAACTAAACTCATAACTCCCTAGGGAGTTATGAAAATCTATAACTCCCGCGGGAGCTAAGTCGGCTATAACTGCCCTAAACGCCTGCGTGTTATAAAACCCTTTCCGAGCAAGTGTGATGAATTTTTTTAAATTAAGAAGCTGAAACCTTTTTTACTACATTAAATGTTTCAGAATCGCCAATCGGAACCAATTGGGTGGATAACAAACGGTCGAACAGTCATACAGACGCACAAAGTGATTCTATAAGGGTCCTTTTTTTCCTTTTGAGGAACTCTAGAATACTCGACCCTTATACTACAAAACTTTACAAGTGTACAATTATACAAAATTGTAGTTTTTCCATAGTAAAACTTGATAAATTTGTTGAAATTTTAAGATTTATAATAGCATTCGATTAACCAATATTAAATTTTAAATTAAGAAGCTGAAACCTTTTTTACTACATTAAATGTTTCAAAATCGCCGTGTTCGACAGTCATGAATACGCAGATATGCATTTTATTTACGATTATCGTATATCAAGAGCGATATCCTAATCGGGACAACTATCCCGATGACAGCGTATTCCGGTATAGGGGCGAGTACACACCTCTTACGCAGAAGGCAGAAACCAGGAAACACTTATACACTAGACCTAAAAACGCCTACTCGGAGGCGCACAACATACGGCAACCGGAACACCCATTCTCCCATCCCCGTTAAGCTACTCGTACAAATGTCAAGTAAGGGTCCCCATGCGAAGTGTATATATTTTTTAATAAAATCCCTAACCATATATCTCGATAGTAGAATACACCACTTTTATTACTAAACTTAAATCCTACCTTATAAGCAGACCATGCTCTCTGCAGGGCATTAGGCTAAGTAGTTAAGATCATGTATTATAATTCCCTTTATTTTGTTGTAAATTTTTTAACATGTTTAAGTAAAAGTACATTATCATCATGCCATGATCATGTTGAAAATAATTTTCGCTAAAAGTATTTATAGATAGCCGTAAATCGTTGCTTCTGGCTTTAAAACCTGAGCCGCTAGACAAGATGCATTATGCCAACTAGCGTTTCTATTCGTTTCGTTTTTAAACCAATCGCGTCACTGCTAGATCGCGTGACGTTTCGTATCACGTCATCTACAAGTGACGCGATTGGTTTAAAAACGAAACGCTAGTTAGCGAAATGCATCTTGTCTAGGGTCTTTAATTGTCTTAATGGCACGAAACTTATGACACTTACTCATGTCAGGCAAGCGGCTTTCGGCAATCGGAGATGACGTCGACGCTGAGCAGATCTTGTAACGAGCCACAGGCAAAGCAAACCCCAACGCGGCAGAGTCCTTAATCCAGTGCGGCGTTACACACACTTTTCCATATTCTATAGCAGCTTTGTATTTTTCACTACCTACATTATCCCTGTAGGTAAAACAAAACTCAATTATTAGATTTTTTTTTGTTACATTAAAACGAACGAAAATACGTGCAAATGATTTGGTTGTTTTTTTTTACTTATTTGATATTTCAATGCAAGGGTTCGTAGAAACTCACTTGGTTAAAACAAGAACATCTGTTGTTTGACTTTGAAACACCCTGGAGAATTCACCGCCATTTGAATTGATAAGTTTCATTATCAGTTTTTTGTCGTTCACAGTAAGACCTGATGTCGTTATTTGCAAGTTGGCGAAGGGAGGCAAACGATGATAATCAAACTCCGACGACGACCCACTGACGTCCAGCTTGAGAGAGGCGTCCCACACCGCAGCCACCCATGTCTCACGCATCACAGGAATCCCTCTTTCAGCTGCTTTCTGAAAAGAGCCAGTCACCAATTAATAGTAGGGACGTGATGGCACTGATGGCTATTGAACTGTAATTCATAGAGTCAAACCGCGGTCACTTTTTAGGGAACCGGGAGGTCACAGGGAACCTTCCACGAAGATGGAACCGTGGATGGTCTGGCAGGAAGGTCTTCTTTTTCGAACTATAGGCCAGATTGTCATTATTTGTGTGCAAATTACATTACTCTACTCAGATGCAAGCGTTTGCTGAAAGAGTGTGTTATTAAATGATTTCACCTATCGCCCTCCATGGCCGAGGCTTGTATAGTGCTTTTCTAAAATAATTTGAGGTGGGTAAATAAAAGGTTAATATAATTCTAGCAAAGTTGCATTCATCTTCTAAAATAACTGGCCTCAGTTGTTATCCAAAACTGAATCTGATGAGGCAAACATTTGCATTCAGAAAATATCATTTGCTGAATTGGAACTGATAACGAAGACCAAAGTTGGCCACTGGTACTCTTCAACGGTAGCGATTTCAAGGGTGGCGATAAGATATCTCAATTAAGATAGTTGAGCGACTACAACGAAGAACATTTCATTGTTTAAATATGACTATGAATTTCCCGCGGCGTTACTTGCGGCGAGCTCTAAATTTCTTAGTTTCATAACAACTAAGAAGTGGGACTACATAAGTTTATTTATTATGATCAATAAAAAGTATAAAATAAATAAATGTTTTTAAAAACTGCCTTCAGAAACGCGAAAAATAACATTTTCTTAAATGTACGTCTTACTTAAATATATAGGTATAGGCAGTCCAATTTTGAAGTCGGCCTTGGGGTAAAAATATTGTGTTCTGACTTCAATTGGACTGCCTATACCTACCATTTAAAAATAAGTTATTTTCCGCGTTTTTGAAGGCGGTTTTCTGTTTTTATAAAAGGCAAAAAATATTGACTGATGTATAAACTCACAGCCCAAACCGCTGGACCTAGTCTTGAAATTTTGCACATAGATACGTTATACGGTGTAAAGATCCACTAAGGAAGGATTTTTGAAATTTCACCCCTAAGGGGGTAAATGTGTTGGGGGATGAAAAATTTGCACGAAAGTCCGTCAATTTTGAAGTAAATACTCTTTGAATTTTGTGTGTAGGTCGGCGATGGAAAATTAATTTATACGTGTCTCAGCGTTTCTGATAATTTCACCCCCGAAAGTATGAAAAGGTCTTAGGTACCCTAGGAGTGCACTAGGAAGTGGTTTTTGGAAATTCATCCCTCAAAGAGTTAAAATAGGGGGTGGAAGTTTGTATGGGAGATTAGTTATTTTTGAAGTAAGCAGCTTGTAAATTTAGGCTACTGTTTATAAATAAATAATACAACTTTCAAGGGATTAAAGGGGGTTTTAGCTTTGTTACTCCTTCGCGCTGCAACGGCTGGACGGATTTAAATGTAATTTTGATGGAGACAGCTTATAGCCTCGATTATAACATAGGAAAATCCGTGCTTGAGGCGTGATTTAATGTATGTATGTACTTAACATAAATTTACAAAAAAACTTTGCATCCCGACTTTTTTGTGCAATAATATTATATACATATTTTATAACACAAAAAGTTGTAGTTGAAATACTTTTATTTGATTAGTTCATTTAATAAAAAGAGATTTTCGAAATTGTTCTGTAGGTCTGCCGACCCCACTCTGGGATTACAGACGTGAAGGTATATATGTACTTTATATAAATAAATGAACTTTGTGTCCAATTATTACGTCTATTATGCTTTTAATTAACATTATTGCAATCGATTTTACGGGGTTTCAGGAAATTAACAATATTATTTGAAATTAAACTATAATTACACATACATACATACATACATACCTTCACGCCTTCATTCCCAGAGTGGGGTAGGCAGAGCTACAGAATTACCAACAACTCCAAAAACTTGTTGATAACTCTGTAACCACAATTTGCACAATTAGGATAAGATGTTTAACAGTGTATATTAGTGACAGGTAGCAAGCCCATCGCCTAACAGTACTACAAGCCTTTATTTGACGACGCGCTGGCCTAGTTGGTAGTGACCCTGCCTACGAAGCGAGCGGTCCTGGGTTCAAATCCCGGTAAGGGCTGATATTTGTGTGATGAGCGCGAATATTTGTTCCTGAGTCATGGATGTTTACTATGTATTTAAGTATTTATTTCTCTATATCAGTATTTATATCGTTGTCTAGTACCCATAGTACAAGCCTAGAGATTAGTTTGGGACTAGGTCAATTGGTGTGAGATTGTCCCCTGATATTTATTATTATTATTATTATTATTATTCCCTTAGTCGCCTCTTACGACTTCCACGGGAAGACATGGAGTGGCACAATTCTAAGCCGGCAACCACACGGCTAATAATATAATATAATAATGTTATTTTTTCTTAAAAGACCGCCATTGCGGCCCTGGTCAAAATTTTAAAATTAACAAAAATATGAGTGTCCCTTGGAGGTTATGTTTTATCTGGCCAATTTTCGGACATTTTGCTAAAACTGAGTAACGGTGATTAACCCGAAAAAGACGGCATGATATCTGGCTTTGCCTATCTGTGCACTTCAGTAACAACAGTTGATAACCTAATTTCAACAAAAAATAACCAGACGTTGCGCTCACCCAGGAAAAATCAATAGAGTGGTTATGCGAAAGAGCTATACTAACCCCGAAGAACGACCAAGCAGAACTCCTTTGAAGAACAACAGATTGTTTACAACTCAATAGATACTGTAGTAAACACCAACGATGCCGTTAATTATCCAGTAGAGTTCTTAAACACTTTGAACCCACCGGGTCTACCATTATCACAGACTTTTACTACGTGTGGGTATTTATTTAACACCTGCTATGTTAATAAGAAATGTAAGTCACCCAAACTTAGTTACAGCGCTAGGTTGCAAGTCAAGGCTTCGCAACAGAACGTAGTAGAGGCCACTATTTTGACTGGACCTGCTCAGGGAGTCAGATTTTGTACCGCGTATTCCATTAATACCAAATGATCTCCCGAATGGTCTTTTAATTACTCAATATTTTATTGCAATCATAACTCGCCCTGACTATGAATAAATCGTGGGGGCGAACTCTCAAATTTGCCGGAGTAGACCTACGACAGGAATGTTTCTCCCACGGTTAGTTCTATGCGTCTACTTAAAATTATATTAATAAAAACTAAAACAGTTGAGTTAAATTAAAGAGTGCGAACAGCTGGGAAAGCTGGGTTGTCCACACTGGATAACTGGGTTTTTTCCCCCAGTTGTCCACAATGTGGACCGCTGTTTTCAGAGTTTGCATAACATGGACATTCCTTGTCATACAATGGTAGATGTGGTGTAATTTAATAACTAATTAAATTATTTTATTTGCCTTTCTGGTACGATCTTTACGTCACCATCAAAACGAATGTATTGTATAGCAAAATATAGAAAAACTTATAAGTTATTTATTACAATAACAAAGATAATTTAGAATAAATGAAAAAACTTAGTACCTACTTGTTTTGCACATAATGAAAGAAAGAAATTATTTATTCGTGACAAATTAAGAATGATGAATGATGTCATTTTAGTTTAATGATAAATAATAAAGTTTTATTTTCTTTTAATATTTCTTTTTAAGGTGTACGAGTATCTACAGGGTTGGGCAGATTAAGTGTCCTAGTTGTGTATGGCTTTTTTACTTAAATATAACTTAACTTCTTATTCACTTCGTATTTTTTTTTTGTTGACAATTTAATCTTCTTTATGATTTCTACACGTAGCTTGATATATTTTGTTTTTATATTGTTTTCAACAATGGGCGCGAAACGCCAGCTCGTGTGCGATTTGTACCAGAAAAAATACCGACCGTGTGAGATATTGAAGACGCTGAAACATTTAAATATCAATATAAGGTTTATATCGCGGACCGTCAAGCGATTCAAAGAAACGGGATCTTCACAAATCAGGCCCAAACCTGGGAGAAAGCCATCTGTTCGCACCAAAAACATCATTAAAAATATTCGTGAGCGTATTAGACGAAATCCAGCTCGAAGTGCAAGCAAACTTGCTAAAGATATGAAAATATCCCGTCGAACAATGAGTCGTATTTTAAAATATGATCTTGGGCTAAAGGCCTACAAAAAACAAAAAAATCATGGCTTAACAGATGCCCAGAAAAAAGCTAGAGTGAAAAAATGTAGGGAATTGCTAGCTTGGCACGACGGCGATAATATTATTTTTTCCGATGAAAAGATGTTCCAGTTGCAAGACAGTCACAACCAACATAACGATCGTGTCTATGGTGCTTTATTGAAGGATATTCCTGTGGACAAATTAGCCGTACAACGGGTTCCAGAGTCCATCAGCTGTCATGGTATGGGGTGCGATATCGCCTAGAGGCAAGTTACCGCTGCTGTTTATTGATCGAGGTGTCAAAAGTACAATATTAAGTGCCAAGACTATTACATCCAGAACGTGTTACAGGGTCATTTGCTAGAAAAAGCTCAAAAATTATATGGAAACGACTATTACTGCTTCCAACAAGATAGTGCCCCATCTCACAAAGCTAAACGCACTCAAGACTGGTGTAGAACAAATTTGACAGATTTTATACCTTGGCAAGAATGGCCTGTATCATCGCCGGATTTGAATGCTTTGGACTTTTCGATATGGGTTACATGCTGAGCAAGATTGGGAGCACACAGGGCATGAATCTAAACTCATTCAAGCATCGATTAGTCAAGATATGGGATGAAATACCAGACGAGGTAGTGCGTGCCGCGTGCAATGCATTCTATGGAAGAATGCGTCAAGTTATTAAAGCTGATGGCGAGCGATTTGAACTTATGAATTAGTTTTTTTAAGTACCTATAGAGTACGCTAAAAATAAAAACGTGATAAATTTCAAAAAAATCTGTCTTGTTTTAATTTTATGGCTCTTTTTAACTAGGACACTTAATCTGCCCAACCCTGTATATTAATATGTACACTTCACCTTAATGCCGTAAAAATGGCTCACCCCTGCCGAGCTCTGGTGATAATTAAATAGATGAAGTGTTCAACTTTATAGTCGTACTTATTAAAGTACTTTCAAAAACAACCTTTTTTGCCATGTTTGAACGTGGTAGCAATAGAACTTATACTGGAGCACGCCACATAGAACTGAACGTGGGGAAAACATTCCTGTCGTAGGTCTACTCCGGCGAATTCGAGAGATTGCCCGCGCGACTTATTTATGTTCATAATGACAAATAATTTGTTTCAAGGAACATTACATGCATGGAGTGGTTTTTTATCATTGTACCACTACAGTAACTGTGCCTCTATTCTAGGCAGTAAAATTCAAATCGTATTTGAACTGTTACGGTGTTGTTGTCACCTCGGCCCCCATTACTGTCCAGTAAATAAGAGCTATCAAAACGTTGACAATACGATAACAGGTCCAAGATGATTTGGTTTTGGCGTTGAATAGTGGCCCTGGTAGGTATGCTCCTATAAATTCGTTAGGTTAATAAGTTACAGGTAAATTAAATAACATTTGGTTAAACATATACATGGAAAATAACTTGAAACAGTTAATATAAATAAATAATTATGAATTAATGCCGGTGTAATTCATTTATTTTGAAATCCCGGAAATTTCATTAAGAATTATATCATTGAGTCCACCTCCATACAACTGAACAAGGAAGCCGGCGCGAAAGTATAGGTAAATATCGATCCGAATTTTCGATCCCTGGTAATAATATATTTAAAACTATACTTTATTTTAGAACTTTTTGGACGTAATTCCAATGTATAACTATGACAAATTACAGCTTTGTCCAATAGTTTCCGAATTAAACCGCGGCCAGACGGACAGATGGACATTTCTTAACTATAGGGATTCCTTGTTTTTTTACATATCACCAACCATTGCACGGCTGCTATAGCATTCGCGAGTATTACTTTCAAAGTAACGATAGAAAAAACCCTGTAATGCACAGTCAACTGTTACTAAAGTCAAGAAGGACTATGACGTCAGTGGGATAATTACGTCAAGTGGCTTTAACTCCCGTTCTTAAGTTCGTATCGAAGAGTGAAGTGGAGAAAACAAATATCTACATGTCGATAGATGTAACTTTCCGATATGAACTTTAAAACGGGAGATAATTAACTCGGCGTAATTGCCCCACTGACGTTATAGCCCCACTTGATCTTATCTTATACATAAAGAAAGTCGCCAGCTTGGAAGCTTAGGAATTATAAAGAAACAAATTTGCCACATTAAATGATTTTTTTTTCTTTCTGTAATGCAGGAAATGAACACAGTTAATAATAAACAAACACACACACACACACATTGGCAGGTGTACCCGCTTGAAGGTGCGTTTTAACTAAAACTAATCTTAGAACTGAAATATTCCACTAATAGGATAACTTGATTTTCCTAGCCGCAGCAGCATAGCAGCATAAGCAGTTGTTGCCTAAGGAAGAGCTCGGACTCGAACGAAACCATAATGCGATCCGATGCAAATCCGCAATGCATAAAACGACGTTGTGATGCGATTCCAATAGCAAAATGAAATGCTGCCTATACCAGTATTCCACATAAGAAAACTGCGCGCCAACACGAAGCGACACGACTGCTGTTCTGCTTGAAATCGCGTCGCGCCGCCCACATAAGTCGTTGTCTAGAAACTCTTACGTAAAATATTAAATCGTAATAAATATAGGGACTCTACTCTTCTCGGTAAAACCTAATTGCTTTGGCAAGTTATCGTATTGTGGACGCTATAATCCATACTAATATTATAAATGCGAAAGTGTGTCTGTCTGTCTGTCTGATACCTCTTCACGCTTAAACCGCTGAACTAATTTAGGTGAAATCCCTCCGGGGTATGTTGGGCCAAATGTCAGAAAGTCCAGTGTGTCAAAATGACCAGGAAATAATGCCCAATTGTTAAAATGCCTAGTTGTCATAACATCCAGGTGTCAAAACAACAAATTGTTAAAAAGTTAAATTGTCATAATGTCCAGTTATCAAAACATCCAATTGATAGAATGCCCAGTTGTCATAATGTCCAGTTATCAAAACATCCAATTGATAGAATGCCCAGTTGTCATAATGTCCAGTTATCAAAACAAAAAATTACCAATGTCCATAAGCTATAATAAGGGATAGGTGGAACAGGGCCTAGGTAGGTTTAGGTTATGTTAGTTTTGCAGCAGGCCCGGAGGGCCAAACCACCCAGAAATAGGAGCTCTGCGTGAGCAGAGCTCCGTCGATACTGTTTAATGGCATTGAAATTTTCATATGAGTGTCGACCTCCTATTGCTGGGTGGTTTGGCCCTCCGGGCCTGCTGCAAAACTAACATAACCTAAATCTACCTGTCGTCATTTTTATATCATCTGGATGTTATGACTTCTTGGACATTCTGAAACTTGTACATATTGACCAACGTTCTTTATAACATCTGGACGTTATGACTTCTTGGACATTCTGACACATATTGACAACCGGTCTTTATAACATCCGGACATTGTCACCTTGGACATTCTGACACTTGGCCCAATACACCCCGGAGGCTTTCGAGGAGGGGCATACGATAATTTTTATCCGGAATATCATCCCCTTACTGGTGAGTGATGGGTGGTGGAAGGGGATAAATTTTTTTTTTTATGGTCTACTTTTTTTTCCGATTTACTTTCATGACATTTGGTATAGAGATAGTTTGTGGCCCATGGAAAATGATAGGGCAGTTTTTATCCGGGAAATCATCATTCCCTATAAAATTCAAATTCAATTTGGTCTAGAGATATTTTGAATCCGTAATGCCGTTTTCGTCCTTTATATGAAGTTTTTAAGACGGAATTAACATTTTAAATATGGACCCCTTATTCCATCCAAATGTCGATCAAACCTACGAAGGTAATATTTATTCAAGCTGGTTACTACTACACAGAAGAGGATTTTTACTTGTGTTTTTTTACCCTATACTTTCGTTAAAGTGTTACTTAATTGACGGCTTTTCGATTCCTAAAATGATCATTCATGAGCATTCGCGATGACAATAAATAAGGCACAAGGACAAACACTAAAAGTTGCAGGTGTTCATTTAGTTAAAAAAGGTTTTTCCCATGGACAACTATATGTGGCGTGCTCACGAGTCTCAAATCCACAAAAGACAATGATAAGTACCAATTTCACCAAACGATGTTAAATTTAAGTCAATCGTCTTTAGTTCATACATTTTAACTGCTGTTAACGCTCTAATCGTCTGTTAAGTGGTTAACATCGTTTGGTGAAATTGGTACTAATCATACTTAGGTGCATAAAAAACCTCCAAGACTTAGAAATAATTTAATTTTGCTATAAATTTTTAGCCCCTTTCTTCTATTTTGGATATGATAACAACCGGTTTTCCATAGTCTCTGCCTTCCCCATTGGGAGACAAGCGTGAAGATATGTATGTATGAATGATTAAAATAAAATAACCGGTTTTGTTAGTGTTTCATTCTTAATCCTACAATATAGGTCGTTCCTTAACTATGCATAAGCCGATTACTTGAAATCGAAACATCTCGAAAATCAGAATTCGCAAAAAAAATCCGTCGCATCGCTTTGCACTCATTGATCACGGTAGCGCACTTTTGAGACGCGCGGCTGTTTCTTTTATTTTTGGGTCGCTTAGCGTTCGGACGCAAATCGCTTGTGTAGGACACTGCGTTAGCTCGGGTTTGAAGTACTAAAGCAAAAATAGATAAAGTAAACGAAAATTTATACGCAAGACAAATAAGTCGAATAAGTAAAATCATTTTAAGGCCTCAATTCTACTAGGTAAAACCATAATGCCTTTGTGGTGTTGAATCGAATTCATAGCTTTTATTGTTACTTGGCTGTAATGTCAGCAGAGTTAAAGACAATTCCATAATATATAATAGAGGTCCAGACTGATACTTTGTAACTTCTTTGATAAACAATTATATTGAAAACGCAGAAAGATGACAGCACTATGAGTTATATATTTAGAACTGGCCCATATAACTAGAACCACAGGAGCACATTTCCGCAGATGATAATGCAGATGGATCATGGTTCCTCGTCATAATGCTTAAAAACATTATATTACTTGTCAAGATATGACATCTTTAGACACAACATCTATTTCCCTAATTCCAATATCCGGGGGTTATTATGACATACTAGCTATGCAGTTCATTTTACGGCGAGTGTAAGGGACAGAGCTATAGCAGTTATATAGCTCTGTCCTTTTCTCTCAGCCTAAACTGAACTACATTGTTAAGTCATAATAACCCCCCTGGTCTGAATACAAACCTCCATACTCGGTATCAAACAGTTTGCAACTTACTATGTACTTGTCCGATAAAACATTATTTGAGATTAAATGAGTTGTTGCATCTGTCAAAACAGGGCTGTATGTGCCACCCATCCATTCAATTTTTTTCTTGATGTTTGCCTAAAAATACAGAAATTTAAATGTTCATATATAGGTTAGGTAGTGTAGATTTCGTGGAATTTATGGGGCAAACTATATGCAAGAAACTTGAGATACTGTAAACATTTTGAAGATACTTTCACACTGAGCAGCTTTCACAATTACTTACAGCATGAAATAGCAGATTAAATTACCTTTAGATCTTTGGATAATCCACTTGCTGTAACCACCAAACCTCTCATCGCCACTGTAAAAACTGGATGTCCTCTGGATGGTATGGAATTACCTTCTGTAAAACAGCATGATAAACATCGCGGTCCTACCAATCTGTAAAAAAAGATTCAATCATAACATAATAAACACCTAGCTGACCTAAAAAAACACCCTGTTTTCTATTCGTGCAACTTTTCAATTTGTTTTCCCTACAAGCCATTTCCGAACAATAAAAAACAATAAAAAAACATAGCCAAATCTGTCTAACTGAGATGAAGTGATGCGCTCAACAACGATTTAATTGTTATTTATATAGACCTATACATCTACGAGGGCCGGTCCTAAAAAAGTTAGTCAACGGCGTATTATTAATCCTATTGATTTCATTTTATTGCAGCTTAAAGGCAAAGGGTATATATAGCAGGATAGCCTAAGAAAATTTGTCCCCAGCGTTTATGGGTCGAAACTAATCAAACAATGCCTTTTGAGGAGGTAATATCCTGAACAAAGTTTCATCCCTCTGTTACCCCCTGGGGGTGAAAAACACCCGATTAACCCCAAAACTGTTTTATTTATTTTTCCTAAACTATGAAATTGACGAATTTCAAATTTTGTCCAAATATTAATGAGACTAAAAGGTATAGAGTCATGTGGGGTAAACGTACGCGGCGAATAAGTGTCCGCAGTGAACATCGTGCGAATACCACGGATGACAGCGGGTCGAGACCTGCCGCGTTTAGTTCGCGTTTGACCGCCGAGCGAGAGTACTGCGTCACAGGTTTGCCGCACAATGCTATGGGGACTTACGCGACAGTATTGCTTTCGCACGGATTTGCTATTTATAACTTTGAAATTGAGTTGCATACTAAAGGCATTACTATTAGTCTCATTTAATAACAAAGTGACTGGGAACAGGAGAAATTAATCAATATTTCGTGTGAACCTACGTATTTCGTCTAAAGTAAGTCATACTTCGAGATATTATGATTTTTATTTACTTTGGTGGGAAGGAATAAGTGTCCGGGGGTAAGAGTCCGCAGTATTAAAATGCGTATACTTACCCCGTAATTATTGTTTGGCTTCTAGACTGAAAATGCCACGAGTCACATATTCCCTTAATTAATATAAGCCCGCTACCAAAGGCAACACACATTCAGACACGACGCAAAAATGCTAGCAAGTCTGAAATAATAACTAGTAGTCCGTTTAAAAACAGTTTAGAAGAGAAACAAAAACAAATTGAAGAAAAAGCTAAGAAAACTAGAAAACCAAAGATGAACATGGAAACTAAAAGTAAAAATAATAAAGGAAAACAAAAAGAAGTTGATCAAAACTTCAAGACAATTGCAAAACCAAAGTTAAACATCAGAAGCAAGCCAAAGAAGAAAAATGATATAAGGAAAGATAAAACTATAGACAATAGGAAAAATAAATCTTCGAAACAAGAGTACTACTGTCCGTTATGACGAGAAAAGTACGGAGATACGACTGAGGTGTGGATTGAGTGTGCAATTTGTAAGTCTTGGTGGCACGAAGCCTGTACCAGTTACGAGGAAGGCACATTCACATGTGATCTTTGTGTAGTAGCTAATTAAGTTTACGTGCGGACACTTTGTCGGCGTTGCGTACACTTAACCGAAGGCGTGCGGACACTTTCCCACCGATGCGGGTAAACACCCGCATTTCCCATGTTGATTAAATGATTAAGTAAAACTAATAATTATTGTTAGAATTGAAATTTTATGTTTTGTTTTTCTTCACAAAGGTTTATAACATTAGAATAAAAGTTATTTTCATTTCCATTAACTAAATCTTTTATTCTGGAAGCAATTTACTAAAAATTGCATACGTTTACCCCACATGACTCCATATTAAAAAAAATATGACCCTCCTAACCATTTAAATCCTCTGTTCGTGCGGACCACTAATGCGCAACAGAAGTATCCACCTAGGGCGACATATCATTGACCCACAAGAGATACAACTACTCACTGCCCAAAGCATCTGGAAATTCTTAGACGCAACGGGCCTGTGTAGTGAACTATAAACAAAGGGCTGCCACAAAAGATCAGCAATGGT
Source organism: Acleris emargana (assembly GCA_927399475.2). Lineage (NCBI taxonomy): Eukaryota > Metazoa > Arthropoda > Insecta > Lepidoptera > Tortricidae > Acleris > Acleris emargana. The sequence continues at coordinate 52,129,793 of OV656835.1, read as the reverse complement.
CGAAGTGGTTCACAAGGCCCATCTCAACCCCCCCAATAATAATAATAATAACCATTAAAATTCATGTAAAAAAAATTAAAATAAAATAAAAACACCCTGTATGTATAACAAGTTCGGCTCATGGTACACACACCATTTTTTTTTTCAAATATGAACCAATTTATTTGCCACATCATACAATAGTTGCATCGACCTAGCCCAGAAGGAACATTGCGAAATTAAAATGAATTGGCTCTTTGGTGCCTACTATTCATTTAAGTCCTACTAAGAGCATTTGCATTATTTATAAACAATGGCCAGCGATCGGACCGCTGCTTTTGTCCGATTTATAAAAGGTGGGAATAAAGAAGTATTGCCATACTGCGAAGACCACGAAGACTTGGCTCGAGTCTAAAGGAATCCCCACTATGGAGTGGACGTCGAATAGTCCAGATTAGTACATTGGTACTAGGGTTTGCAATCCGAATAATCCGAATATTCAATTATCCGAATATCCGCCGAAAATAATATTCAAAATTATCCGAATACTAAAACCGCGAATTATCCGAAGAAACGGATATTTAGAAAACACTAATAAAATCATTAATAAGCAGGAAAAAATTCAAAAAAATACGAGAAAAAACACTAATGACTAATGACGTTTTATGTCCATCTGTATTGCCCAAAAAAGGTGTTTAGACAATGTTCCATATGAAGTACACTCGCGAGCAAAAGTATCGAATCACTTTGCATTTTTTCATGTGCATCCAATATCTTTGTAATTTCCCACCCAAATCTGAAAATTATGGTACCAAATAAAAGATAATAATGTAACGCATTGGAAAATGTGCTAATTTAATATTCAAGGCCCAAAGGCTGAAAAAAAAAACCGAATAACGGAAGTAGCCTGAAAATACCATAAAAATAAACCAGGCAAACTTGGAATAAAAGGCTCATTTAACATACAATACGATTTATTATTACTAAATTAGTATCGGGTATTGCCACCCCTAGCTCTGCTGACACAGTTTAAGCGATTTTTCACCGATCTAATTAATTTTCTAACGTAGTCTTGAGGAATAGCGTCCCATTCCTCTAGCAAAGCTATCTTCAACTCGTCAACAGTGGCAGGAGCAGGATCCCGAATGTGACAACGTATGGTCTCAGGTCATTGACCTCGGACATTGAATTTTGACGTAAGATACTACGAACTGTTGGAGTAGTATACTATCAACGTCAAAATGTGACAACGTTTGGTCTCAGGTCATTGACCTCGGACATTGAATTTTGACGTAAGATACTACGAACTGTTGGAGTAGTATACTATCAACGTCAAAATGTCAAGGTCGAGATATCGGCTGCGATACATCAAGTAACAAAATGAATATAATTAATCCTTCTTTTTTTTTTACATTAACAGAAACAAAAATGAACCATACCCCCGTGATCAGAATCGTGCGAACTATTACCCCCCCAAATTTCTCTGAAGGTTTTCCAGACACCCTGTATATAGAATTCTTGCATCCTTGACGACAACTCGCAAACGTGGTAGCGGCCGACCAGCTAAAATAATGACCAAGGGAAGACTGAAGACACTCCATATCACTTTCAATAATAGTGATTCCATGAGCCAACGAGATGCCCCGAAAATATTTAAATGTTTTCAACCGTACATTTGCCGGTCTTTAAAAAAGGTGGGTTTGGAGTGCCGCAAGAAGATAAGTCACAATGCCGCTGGATGGTTACAAATTACAAAGAAAAATCGTTTATTTTGGATAATGAAAGTTATTTCCCTTTGAGCAAAACCCATATACCTGGAAATGATCGGTACTATACCAGCAACATTTCAACATCACCAGACAATATAAAACACAAGTATAAGCACAAGTTTGAGCAGAAAGTTATGCTTTATGTGGCTTTTTCCGATAAAGGTGTGTCAAAACTGTGGTTCAAACCTAGTGGTTTAGCAGTTAATCCTAAACTCTCATAGATTGAATGCTTGAAAAAAATACTTATACCATTTAATCGCCAACATCGCCCTGATGGAGAATATGTGTTTTGGCCAGATAAGGCATCGTCGCATTACGCCAAAAAAACATTGCAATTCCTAGACTCCCATAATGTGCCATTTGTACCGAAAATCCGAAATCCCAAAAACCTTCCACAATGTCGGCCGATCGAAGATTTTTCTGGATTTTTGAGCAGTTTGGTTTACAAAATTAATTGGGAAGCAGAAAATTGTGCCCAACTGATAAAAAGAATCAAAACCTGTGTGCGAAAAATGGACAAATATGCCGTCCAACGGTCTTGTTCGGGCATTATGTCAAAACTGCGTCGAACAGCTGATTACGGGCCCTATCGTAACGTGCATTAATTTTTGTAAATATTTAAATGTGTATTATAACCCTTACTATAAAAAAATTATAAAATGTTACACAATTATTTTTTTACACCCTTGCAAATAATTCTCATTTTTTTGTTATCACCCGTTATTTGAGAAAAAATATTTCAGGGGCTTAAAAGTCAACCACAGAACACGTCCTGTTTATTTTTGGAAATTCTATCCGTCCGTCCGTCTGTATGTTTATTAGTGATTCGATCACGTAAAAACTACGAAACCGGAATTGATAAAATTTGTAATTTTTAAATTACTCCCTTAGACCTATAAAAATAACTTTTTTCACCACTCCTTAATGCCAAAAATACACTAAAACAAAGAACAAAGAAATTGGCACAAGAAGAATGTAGTAATGAAATGATCCCAACTCAAAGTAATGCTGGCAATTAGTCAGGCTGGTCTTCCAGCGTAGCGTATTCAAAATTTGTGCATACGGTTCATATTTGGGTTACGCAAGCATGACCACGTCTCCATTTTTCGCAATCAGCTCAAGTGGCTCACCATCCGTGCTCGTCGTAACTTTCATATTTTAAGTCTCCTCTTCAGCGTACTATCTTAAGGAGCGTTTCAATTATTTTAATTCAGTTAGAGCTTCCCAAAACCTTCTTCTGTCAGTCTCCTTTTCTTCCACTAAGTTTTACTCCAATTCCTTCACAATCCAGGCAATAAGGCTATGGAACGCTTTGCCTACAGAAGTAAGGCGTGCTCAGACTATTATCTATCGCTTCCGTAGTTTTTCTAAGATTTCCTTTACTTTTATTTTTACCATCGTATGACCTCGTGTGTTATCTTTGTTTGGCTGATTTCTAGAATTTATGTATATATATATTTTATAGTTGTATAATAATATGTATTTAGCGTGTATTTAGTATGTATTTATTAACTCATTTACTTTGTGTATGTGTATATTTATATGTAGTTTATACATGTGTAAGTAGTTTTTACAATAACAGAAGTGTTTCTTGTAGTTTAATTTCAGTTCTGAAGAATTTAGTTTACACCGCCTGCCATGTATTTTTGTCATTATTATTTCTCTGTCCAAGGTTGTCTGGAAGAGATCGCTATTTAGCGGTAAGACCGCCTGTTGTATACCAATAGTTAAAATGTACTGTTCCGTGTTTTGTTTTTTTTGGTATTCAATAAAGAGTATTTGTATTGTATTGTATTGTCTTCCGTTGGAACCATCAGGTAAAACTACGGAAGGTAACACACGCATAATTATTTTATCACAAAAACTAATTATAGGTAGAAAAAAAAAACACCCGCAACCTTTTGTACCCTCTTCTTTTTGGCTGAATGGACAAAGGTCCCTTAGCCTTCCATAGTCAGCATAACCAAAAACAGAAAAAAAAGAAAACAGACAAAACTTCACTAACTGTCATAATCTTAAACGAAGTACTAGGTATATCCTAGACTTGACAGGTGCTTGCTACCGTAAAGCCCTCTACTCACTAGACATCTTGGAAGGACAGCCGCGTACGACCGTCACTCAAGATGGTGCTGTACGCACTATCGTGCTAAGTATCCATCATGCTAGACTGTGCCACAGATTCTTACTTCGCTCATTTCGTTACGTTCAGAAATTGTGAGTCCTACACTCGCTTCAAGAACCTTACAGGCACGCATCCAGCCCTCAAAAAAGAGGTGGTCACAGCTACCCGAAAATCGGCCAAGCGCGGTCGGAGTATGAACTCGTTCCAATGCAAGTATTCATGTGTCAAAAAGAAACAGATAACATGCTGTCTAAAATGTGACATAACGTGTCAGCATATTGTCTATTACTAAGTACAGTCGTGTTCATAAAATATGTGTTCACTTTAGTACCTAGTCCATTTAATGTCATGTTTAAACTGCCGTACAGTTGTGGCCCACTAATTAAACCTTTTGAACGCCGTACGTCAAATACAAGATGCGTCACTCACACGCCAAACATGTTTGCTATGCTAAGCAAATTACAACTTAATCCATACGAAACAAAGTCTCTTTTAATCTCTAACTTGTGTCGGCTGTGGCCGACGGTGGCGTCAGTGGATTTGTTAGATCATTCTCCCGAACTCATTATTTCTTCGTACTAATTTTTCCATTCGCATTTTTCCCCGAACGCGATATTACCAGTCGCCTTTTTTCCTGCGGCAGTTTATATTCACAGTCGTGTTTTTCCGCTTGCGAGTTTTATCCAGTCGCTTCTTTTCCTACCACCATATTTTCACGGTCGTGTTTTTCCCGTTCCAATTTGTCGAAGATACAGAGTCGACGGAGCTCCGCTACCGCGGAGCTCCTATTTCTGGGTGGTTTGGCCCTCCGGGCCTGATGCAAAACTAACATAACCTAAACCTACCTACGAATTACGATGTAAATACTTTTGGGAAAAGTGCGACTGAGATAGAAATCGAACGGGAAAAAAACCGACTGGGAAAAAAGTCGAACAACAAAAAAAGCGAATGTAATAAAATCGAATGGTGAAAAATAAAATTAGGTAATATCGCGTTCGGGGAAAAATGCGAACGGAAAATTTAATACAAAGAAATAATGAGTTCGGGAGAATGATTTAACAAACCCGTCAGTGGCACGACTTTCAGTTGTCGGCCAGAGCCGACTGTGGCGTTCAAAAGGTTACCAACCGCCTTAGTATTACATATAACCTTTATAAATTATCTAAGTTTTACTTTCATATTGAAACTTTTATTTGTATTCGTTTACTATTATTTAATTTGAGTATATATATGAAGTTGATTAAAACAAGTTTTAACAATAAAAAGTTTATGGATAATAATAAAAAAGTCATTTGAAATTAACTTATCCCATAACATTGAAAAATAAGCTGGGACACTAATTAAGACCATTAACGAAAACTCATGAATTATAAAAGAAAATGTTAAAGTTATGTTAATATTTGCTAGGGAATCCCTTGTTCTGCAGCACTGCTAGACATCTTTTCGTCATAGATTCCACTAGGACTCGGCATCTTTCTACAGGTATAGATATCCACGCTTCGAGTGCCGCGTCATAAAGTTCGTTTAGATTTTTAATATTTTTATTGTCTAGAGTTTTTTTGACGTAATTCCAGAGGTTCTCTATTGGAGATCTGGACTGCAGGAGGGCCAAGTCATTACAGAAACAGAATTACGATGAAACCAGTCCTTTACAGATTTTGCAGTGTGTTTGGGGTTGTTGTCTTGGTGAAATTCCCAAACAATTCGTAAATTTTCTTCAGCATATGGCAGCATGGTGTTCTCTGAAATATCTCTGTAAACATGCTGGTTCATAATACCGTCAATTCGCACCAATGGTCCGACACCATGCCAAGAAAAACAACCCCATAATTTAATATTCCCGCCCGCATATTTCACTGTTACGGTAGTATACTTGGGATTAAACGCTGTTTTTGGTGGTCGGCGTACGTAGATTTGACCGTCTGATCCTATTCTGTTTATTTTAGTTTCATCAGACCATAACACATGCTTCCACTGAGACAAAGTCCAGTCTTTGTGTTCTTTTGCAAATTTAATCCTTGCGTCTCTGTTTTTGTTGCTCACTAATGGTTTCTTGCGAGCTACTCTACAAAATAAATTCGCTTTGTTCAGTCGTTTTCTTATAGTACGAGCTGCCGGACCAGATTTTCCCCCAAAAAGTTGACGTTTTATCTGAATAGAAGACAGTTTAGGATTCTTTTTCGCCATTCTAACAATTAGGGCGTCAGTTCGGGGGGTTGTCTTACGTGGTCATTGTTTCTGCTGGACCTTCTGGCATGTTGGGTTCTTCTTCAAATATTTGATTGCATTAAATACTTTCATTTTCGAACGTTGAAGGTGTCGGCAACCTTTCGATATGTCTACTTCCTCTCTAAAACCAATGTTACAATGATGTTTCTGATGGAGGCTAGCCTATCGATCTCAATATATCGTGAGTGTAACATCACAAGACTATTAGGGGTGTGGGTATGCCCATCGTGCCCAAAACGATGAATACGCGCTTGGAACCCTTTGCGTATATGTTATTTTTTATTAGACAAGCGAAATTCTAAAATCCAGTAGATTTTTTGGGAAAAACAGTATAGCAGTAGACACATCCCAAAAACCAGAAGCTCTCCTGTAATAACAGGAGACCTAGCAATACTACAAATATTTGACGGATGGCGACTGGGTTCACTAATGTTTCAACGAAATACGTTTGGCCGAATGAGTCGTTTGGCAACTGTTTCATTTCCTAACCTGCTTATATTTCTGTAACTGTAAATATTTCAGATTTTTTTAAAAATAGCTAACCTAACCTAACCTATAGTCTACACAATGGTACAAAAATAAATCCTGATATATTCACAGTTACAGAAATATATGCTGGTTGGGAAATGAAACAGTTGCCAAACGACTCATTCGGCCAAACGTATTTCGGTCAAATGAACGGACCCCCGGCGACTGATGGACCTAGCATCCATAGCCAAGAAAACCTATTAAAAAAATATATTGAAGGACGTCAAGTCTACGCATTACCAAGCACGCACTATGCACGTTTGAACTGATGTAGGTACGTCAGGGCTACGCACCATCCCGCCCCACGTCATGCGCGAAGTAGTGGTGGGGCTCTTTGGGCAAATATTCGGTCATGCAAGTCTATCACGGTAATAATAATTATTATTGACGTCCAGCAAGCCAATGCACTATCGTTTTGCGTCGTGCATTGTGCCCAGATGGACAGCACGGATGGCTAGTGCGTAGAGGGCTTAAACGATGGTGTACTCTACCTTCATACAACACATGGGGTTATCAGAGACGTAAAGAATGTAATGTGATTGTGTTTAGTAAATCTAGTCTATAAACAATTGTCATGCAGGAACTGATGTATTAATAGAGTTCTAGGTAATAAGCAATGATGCAATGCTTATCTATGAAATAAAAAATATATCATATTGCAACTGTTTGTTTACATTATGTTTGAATGACGTTTGTCTATTATAGACTTTGGAAACAGATCACAGATAATAAAAAATCGTCTTTCTAAATAGCTCCGCCATATTGTCAAAGTAAAGCAGGGTTGTTCCTATTTAATAAATTATTTTACATAACACTAACACTACTTATAATGAAATGCTTTAAACTAGATCCTTACCAATGGCTATTCCGTCAAATAAAAATAAATAAGTGTGTAAGTTTTTTTTAGGTGTTTCCCAATTAACATACCAAATCAAAGAGAAGAAATAAAAATATGTGACAAATAAAAATGAAGTGAAGTATCTACCATAGGAAAAATACTACATAATAGAGATAAATACAGTACTGGCAAATAATATATCATATTTGTACTTACATCTCATACAATTACCTACAAATGTGAAACACCAAAATTTACAATCAATCAAGATCTAGTTGACCAATTGTATTCCTATTATTCAATTCGGTGGCTGATTAAATAAGGTTAAAAATGGTTTATAATAAATGTTTCTACATACCTACATACATACATACATAAACTCACGCCTTCGTTCCCAGAGAGGGGTAGGCAGAGCTACAGAATTACCTACAACTCTAAAAACTTGTTGATAATTCTGTAACCACATTTTGCACAATAAGGCTAAGATGTTTACCAGCATATTAGTGACAGGTTGCAAGCCCATCGCCTAACAGTACTACAAGCCTTTATTCCCTTAGTCGCCTCTTAAGACATCCACGGGAAGACATGGAGTGGCACTATTCTAACCCGGCAACCACACGGACTAAACTGGGATATGTACAAACGTCCGGTATATACCATTTTGAACCTTATTAAATCTGGTAGCAAATTGAATAATCACTACATAGTATAAAACAAAGTCGCTTGCGCTGTCTGTCCCTATGTATGCTTAAATCTTTAAAACTACGCAACGGATTTTGATGCGGTTTTTTTTAATAGATAGAGTGATTCTTAAGGAAGGTTTATATGTATAATACATTCCACGCGGGCGAAGCCGCGGGCGGGTCGCTAGTAGTAATATAATTGGTCAACTAGTTCATGATTGGTTGACAATTTTGGTGAGTCACATTTGTAGGTAATCATATGAGATGTAAGTACAGATATGATATATTATTTACCGGTACTGTACATACTACCCAGGTATATTAATCCTATCATGCAGATTCCTCACATTTTTTAGTTTTACGTTCAAATGTTATACTTACAAACACTTTGTAGATTTCAACTGCTCATACAGTTCTCCCTCAAATTCAGATAATACAAAAATATGCTTCTTTGCAGGCAACAAGTCAAGGTTTAACAAATTATCTTGTACCCAGCGAGCTTTCATTCCACCTCCTTTGTGATTATCACAAGCCTGAAAAGTGATTTGATATATAAATTATGCAGATATTGTCTGCTTCAAACAATTATTATGTGCTAAATTGAAGGGAGACAAGCGGATTGGTAAAACTTCAGACTGTAAAGACAATAAATAGGGAAGTTTGCTAATTAATACACCTTGGGCAAGGTATTAAGCTAGAGCTTCTTCACTATCCTACTTTTTCTTTAAATCTTACAAATCCAATAGCCACTTGTAGTTTTCGGTTTTTGTAATTTAATGGATACGTAAAAATACTGACCTTACATTCATAAAGAAGAAGAAAACAAACAAACTCACCGCAAAAGCAACGAGCATGTCTTCAGAACAATCATTATGATCCTTACAATGCTTTGGGATAACAAATGACACTTGAATATCCTCACTCATTTTCTGTACTATAAGTTCTACTACCAATAAAACAATTCACATAAGGCAAAATGTCTTGTATCCCGCTCCACGGAACTTTACGGAAACGATCGTTTTGTATTGTATCAATGTCGCATTTCGTGGAGGGAAACGTCGCAACGCTACGCTGTGTCAAATTGTCAACAGATAAGACAACACTTTTTTTTTTAGTATGTTAGTTTCCTTCGTGGTTTTTTCTCAAAGGAAAAGACTAAAGGATCTGTGCACATACTGACATGTCTAATACAGTGTGTTACTGGCATGAGGGCTTTCCTTGATGTAAATAACAATGGGCAACTCCTTAATATACCTAAATGTATATTTTTAGCGGCCCGCCGGAAGCTTCGCCCCGCTGCAAATTTCTGACTTTCCCGGTGGATTTTTCAATTATTTGCATTCATAAAAACCTTGTCCTGACAATGACGAACAAAACAAAAAATAAATCAGCCAAATCGGTTCAGCCGTTCTCGAGTTTTGCGCTTAGCAACACATTTATCGATTCATTTTTATTTATATAGATTTGATTAAATTTTGAATATTAGATTAGATTTTAAGCAGTCCATACATTTCGTATATATTACACACCAAGTATTGTATCTATCTCCCGAATGCTGACGACAACAGAACTATATAGTTCAGTTCTGTCACAGTATATAAATAAACCAGTAAAGAAACTAGGCCTACTTTTCAAGATAAATACCTACGCTCCAATTGAGCGTAAGGGTTGTTCACTAACATTTTGTAAAATTGAAAAAAAATCTTGTTTATTGTATCTCAGCTAGTTAGTGCAAAATCGATACGTGTGACCTGCGACAACAAATCCGTTGCAGATTGAGAAAAAGTAGCCGCCATCTTTAATTTTTTAGTTATTTAACCGATTTTCACGACAACGAATTTCTTGGCAGAATGAGAAAAAGTAGCCGCCATCTTGAACTTTTTTATTTTTCGACAGGCTGCTTCCAAAATCGATATCTGGAAATCTGTGTGATGTCCGATAACGAATCCGTTAACATAATCAGTAAAAGTAGCCCCTGCAGATAAAATTGGGTAGGTAATAAACATAACTTTAGCATTTCAAGAAGTCTTTATTCTTCGTTAGTTATACATTTCAGATTAACTAGCGACTGCACTACCACAATATCAAATTAAACTGAAGAATAAACAAACCTAATTTATTTATTGGCTGCTTTTAACCTTTATTACAAATTACTCACTGAAAAATACTTTGGTCTGCTACGACGTGTTCGGAACGCTTTATTGTTTAATTTTATGGTGTAAAAAATCCCCAGTTATCGATTTTGGAAGCAATCGGTTGAATAACTAAAGAGTTTAAGATGGCGGCTACTTTTTCTCATTCTGCCAACAGATTAGTTGTCGGAGACCATACACATCCCCAGATATCGATTTTGGAAGCAATCGGTTAAATAACTAAAGAGTTCAAGATGGCGGCTACTTTTTCTCATTCTGCCAACAGATTAGCTGTCGGAGACCATACACATCCCCAGATATCGATTCTGCAAATAATTTTTAAATTTTTAGTTTTGCAACACGTCATCGTATTATAAAAAGCTCTTTATTTAAAAATATTTTATTTATTCTTACCTTTCAACACCAGCAGGGAGTTTAAAAAATGATAGTTCCGGGTTTGAAGAAGCCGAATTCAAACAACCGTATACCACGCAATACTTTTGTGGCATCTTTCTCAAGAACAAGCGTAAAATGCAAAGGAGCCCATTCGTCTCGACGCGACACACGCGACTGACAGCACCGCCAAATCCTCTTAGCGGTCTCGTAGAGGCGTGCGTCTGTGTGAGTGCGTCGTTTCGAGCGTTTGTTCGTAGCTTCTTTACTGGTTTATTTATATACTGTGGTTCTGTGGACTTGACGATGCCTGTATTCGGGTTGGCTCCACCTTCCGTCTCTCCCGTCATATCGACTGCAAACCCTACACTCCCATCCGCTTCTGTGTCAGTAGCTTGTTCGCATCTAAATTCCGCTTTTGATTATTTATACCTCTGGCTTGATGATCACGGGCTGTCTTTGTCTGCTGCCAAAAGTAGTGTAGTAGTGTTCCCTAGGAAGAGGTCCACCCCTGCAGTAGAAATAAAGATAGCTGGACAGACTATCCCGGTTTTTGATACTGTTACAATTATTAGGAGAATTTCTTTACTCAAAATTAACTGGCGTAGTTCATCCGTCTTACGTAGTTGATAAATATGAAAATAGTGTCAATGTTCTGCGCGCTCTCACTGGTGCTAGGTGGGGGACTCATCCTTACACTTTGAAACTTATTATTCTTATTAATAATGCTATTGTTCGTAGTAATTTTGACTACGCTTCATTTCTACTGGAACCCTGCAATGTAAAGGCATTATCCCTACTTTACAAAATCCAACAAAAGAGTTTACCTACTTATAATTTGTTGGTGATAGCGTGAATTGCGGGCATAGCAAATTAAAGCATTAAAATATATTAAAACAATACGTTTTATTTTCAAGTTAAAACAATAGAAGTGACACCGTACATCATTCAAAGATAAATCAAAAGATAAAGCATAGACAAAATAATAAAGACATGTGGACTTCATCACAACCTTCCAACACCTTCTCCTCGATGTGTACTCATGTGGCTGAGGTGAGACACGTCTCTATCCATTCATCAACGTTGCACAGTGTCTCGCAAACTTCACTTTACAAAGTGGCTTTGTCATAATATCAGCATGCTGTATCTCCGTTGGACAGTAGCTGACATTGATCAGTCCGCTCACGAAATGTTCCTGTATAAAGTGGTATCGCACGTCTATGTGCTTCGACCGTTTGTTAAAGGACCCAGATTTGATAAGTTGAATCGAACTTTGGTTATCAATGTGCAGATTAATTTTTACGTCCGAATCAATTATTTCCTTTAACAGGGATTTGAGATGCAGTGCCTCTTTACAACAATCTGCTGCAGCTATGTACTCAGCTTCAGTCGATGATAAGGCCACTATAGGCTGCCTCTTGGATGCCCATGATATTGGTCCATCGGCTATCATTAGCACGGAGCCTGATGTGCTTCTCCTCGTTAGCGGGTCTCCGGCATAGTCCGAGTCACTGAAAGCATCGATAATCTCTATCGGCCTGTTTCTTTTGAACATTATTCCCTTTTCTTTGGTCCCAACTAGGTATTTAAATATCTTCTTCACTTTTGTGACATCATCTTTAGTGGGATTTTCGATCTTTCTGCTAGCTTGATTGACCGCTTGTGCGATGTCTGGCCTAGTTCTGGTGGATAGTAGGTACAGTAAACTTCCCACTGCCTCTCTATATGGGTAGTCCTTCTCCTGGGCAGTTTGTTGTACCGACTTCGCATCGTTACTTCCAGGCGTGTCACAAGACTTGGCATCTTTCATGTTGTACTTTTCTAGTATATCGTTTATATAACTAGTCTGAGTAAGCTTAATGCCTTCTTCCGAGTTATTTATTTCCATTCCCAGATAGGTACTTGGCTTCTCATTCTTCTTCATTTCGAATTTGGATTCAAGTTTTTTTATTACACACTCGATCTTTTCCTTGTCTTTTCCAATGACAAGTCCGTCATCAACAAATAATCCTATTATTATAGACTTGTCTTCGTTTATAAAAACGCATCGATCTGTTTTAATCGTCTTGAATCCCAAATCAAACATCGCTTGGGTAAAAGTCTTATTCCATGTGAACGGTGCTTGTCTTAATCCATACAACGATTTTTTCAATCGACAAACAACTTCGCTTGTTTTGCAGTCAGTATTGTAGCCAACAGGTAATTTCATGTACACCTCATCTGTCAACTCGCCGTACAAGAAAGCTGTTTTGACATCAAAAGTCATGAAGTGATAAGTTTTAGATGCGGCAACGGCTAGTAAAGTTTTTAGGGCAGACTGGCTTACGACAGGGCTATATATTTCTTCAAAATCTAAACTTCCTTTTTGTTCACAGCCGCGTACGACTAATCTGGCCTTGTAAGTACCGTCATCTTTTATCCTAAATACCCATTTATTTGACAGAACTTTGTGTCCTTTGGCTTCTGACTTGTCGACTAGTACCCAGGTGTTGTTTTTCTGTAGCGAATCCATTTCAGATTGTATCGCCTTCTCCCAATTTTGTTTGTCTGTGCCCGTTACAGCGTCTTTATATGTTAGTAAAGAACAGTTGTAGTCATCATCATTTTCAGACATATACATAGTAACGCAACGACTTAACTCATAATCTTTGGTCCATGCTGGCTGCCTCACTTGTCTCTGTGGTCTTCCACTTGTTTGAGGTGGCTCAACTGGATCTTGACTGCAGCTAGGAGACTGAAGATTCGGATTCTGAAAAAATAAGTTTTTATTATTAGTACTATCTTCTGTTAGTTCTATTTCTATTTCTTTTTTTTCAGGTTTGAGTCAAAAACTTTGGTTTTTACAGCAGGAGTATTATCATAGTGCATCTTTTCGATAACTTTTACATCTCTGCTGATAACAACATCATTCTTTTCCGGTATGTATATCCTAAAGCCTTTTGCATTTTTCGCATATCCCAGGAACACTCCTTCTATGGCTTTGGCTGAGAATTTCCCTCTTCGGTTTTTATTCATCACAAATGCTCTATTTCCGAACACATGAAAATGATTTCCTGATGGTACTCTTCCCACCCACTTCTCATAGGGTGAACTTCCTTTAAGAGCTCTCGCCGGACTTCTATTGATAAGATAGTTTGCAGTGTTCACTGCTTCTGTCCAAAGATTTGCGGGGATATTTGAATCTAGCATCAGACATCTTGCTTTATCCATCAGCGATCTGTTTTTTCTCTCGCTGCAGCCATTTTGTTGTGGCGTGTATGGTGCAGATAGTCTTCGGCTTATACCGTTGTCATTGAGATACTTGTCAAAACCCTTCGACCTGTATTCCCCTCCATTATCGCTTTGCAAATTTTGGATTTTCTTTTTATGAAATAGTTCGACATTGTTTTTATACTCCTTAAATTTTTCAAGTACTTTGCTCTTTACTTTCAAGAAGTAAACACAGCAGTATCTTGTATAATCATCAATGAATGTGACGAAATTCTTCGACCCGGCTAATGATTCATTCTCAAAAGGGCCGCATACATCGCTGTGAATTATTTGCAAAGGCTCGGTAGAGATTATTTCTTCATGGCTTTGAAATGGTAGAGTGGTAAATTTTCCCTTGATACAAGTCTCACATGTTCCTAAAGTTTTTTCCTTAAAGTTGAGTCCTCGCATCATTTCATTCTTAACCATCATCTTTAGGTCTCTTTCATTGACGTGACCTAATTTCTTATGCCATTTCACGATTTCGCTTTCAGCTCCAGGCGTGAAATTTGCTGTCTCTTCTGGCTTGTCAAATTCAACATAGTATAATCCGTTTCTTCTTCGAGCTTTCAAAACAATGTTATCATCTTCAATGATATTGGCTTGTTCTTTTTCAAATAAAACTTTAAAGCCATGATCTGTAATCTTGCTTACTGACATCAGACTATTAGACAAATCAGGTACGTATAATGTGTCAGTTAGATTGTGTTTGCAATCTTTGGTATACAATTCAACTTTTCCTTTCCCTTCTACTACGGTAGTATGCTTCTCCGAAGCTAAACGCAGTGTGTCAGTTACAGGGATTATGTTGCATAGCAAACTTTTTTCTCCTGTCATGTGTGACGTACAGCCACTATCTAGACACCATATACCATCTTTGGCTTTCGAAGTTTCAGTAGTTAAGCAAATATTGAAAGTTTTTTCTTCACCCTTTTGTTTCCGGCCAATAATTTTCTTCTTTGACCAACAATTCTCTGTAGAATGACCTTTCTTATTGCAAATCTTGCAGAATAGTACCATTTTCTTCGCTTTGGCATAAAATGCTTCTGAAGTTTGAGGTTTGCTTTGCCTTCTTTCTTCATATTCTTCAACTATTTTTACCTTCAGGTTATCAGGACTTGGCAGGACATCTCTCGACTCTATGGCTGTTCTAAAACCGTCGAAATTTATTGGCAGACTGTATAACATCATTATACTCAATAATTCTGGATGTATTTTGACATCAATGTCTTCCAATTTGCCCACTACGTCCATAAAATTAGATAGATGATCTCTTACATCTTCTTCCATAGTCATTTTCTTTAAAACAAGTTGCTTTAAAAGTGTAGCCTTTCTTGCTGGGCCTGAGCTCTGGTAAATTGACTTTAATTTATCCCATACCTCCTTGGATGATTCACACCCCTTAATTTGCTTAAGTTCTGGTGGAGATATAAGTAAAAATAGTTCGGATCTTGCCTTCAAGTCTTGCTTTTGAAACGCACTTTTCTGTTCGGCCGTCGCACTCACCGCTAATGTTTTTTCACCATTAGCGTACTCCCATAAATCACTTTTAATGAGAATCGCCTGTGCCTGTAGGCACCAGGTGTCATAATTAGATTTTGTCAGCGATTCTATGCTCCGAATACTTGAGCTCATTTTAAATTTTATTTTAACACTTTTCGTTATAAATTTGCCTTTTCATTTGCCGCAACCACGCTCTGCTACCACTGATAGCGTGAATTGCGGGCATAGCAAATTAAAGCATTAAAATATATTAAAACAATACGTTTTATTTTCAAGTTAAAACAATAGAAGTGACACCGTACCAGTGTTGCCAGGGCCCTTGAGCCGTAAGTTACCTTTGGTTTCCTGAAAAGTTACATTTTCGCTGCAAAAGTAACTTTCTTTTAATGTAATAAAAAAAAAGGGTAAGAACAACTCAATGCGAAAAAAGGAGTAAAGACGTTATACTCGTATTATAAACGATGACTTGATGATCACTCACAAGAGGGAAGCAGCAATACATTGGAATGAGATGGAGATATCTAGATTTGTACCTACTTATTGCGGCGTCCGTTTCGTCAGTGATTAATTTACTAAGGTGTATTTTGTACTTTGAGTTAGATAGTTTTTTGGCGCGTTACTTTTAGGAGCGTTAATATGGATGCATTCGTTAACTGTTTGCAATTACAATCTAGTTTCATCAAAAATCTCGGTGTTCTGAAAAGTTACGAAAATTGCGTTAAAATAAAAGTTACTTACATGTTACAAGAGACGGTCAAAAGTTACAAAAAATGTAAGAAATGTAACCGTCTGGCAACACTGCACCGTACATCATTCAAAGAAAAATCAAAAGATAAAGCATAGACAAAATAATAAAGACATGTGGACTTCATCACAACCTTCAACAGTTGGGCTATGAAATCCACTCCCACCAACGCTCTTCAAGTAGAGTGTGTGAATCCTCCCCTTTTCATTCGAAGACATTACCTTTGTGACCGGTTTTTCTTTAAAATTTCGCAATATTCCTCTCATCCTTTGCTTTTAAAATTACAAAGTTTTTTCAGATATTGTGTTCACTTCTCACGGTATTGGTCCCATAAAGTAATTCCTCCAATATTGAAAAATTTGAACAAAGTTAAAGACATGGCATGCCCTTTATCAGTTCTCTTTGAATCCTTTGTTTCTGATCGACTTTGAAGTTCTTGTGTTTAATCCACTAATTATAAATTTTAGTATCGCCAAAAACTCTGGTTCTGGTGATAGGTTTAATAGACAGATAGCACAGAGGTGGCAGGACTGGTTATGTTTGTTCTACGTTTGTTCATGTCCGATGCCTCGAAACTATCTGAAGATGGTTGTGTCAGTGCTGCTGTCTGGATTCCAAAGTTTAGCATAATTTTGAACTACAAATTACCCCCCTTTTCATCGGTTCTCACTGGTGAGGCTATTGCTGTTTTAGAGGCCGTATTACTTATATGTAGAATCTCACTCTTTAAATAATTCAATATTTTTCTCTGACTCCCTCAGCTGCCTGCAAGCTATCTCTTCAAAGTTTAAGCAGTTGTGGCGACCTAGCGACATCTAACGACAACTCGTATCAACCAATTCGCTAGCGCCACCAACGTCAGACAGCGGAACCAAGGGTTCTAAATCGCGCTAACAAAGTTTCTACAGCCGGTTGACATATATACAACTTCCAACTTCATCCCAATGGACTTCGGTCCCCAGGCATAACACCCGCCTGGAGAGAGATCTCTCTATTATCCCCTCTTCCTACATTGGTGATCCTTGACAATGGACAATTACGCAACCTCACGACCTTTAAGCACATGACGCAGTTTCCCAGCAAACCAGACCAACCCGCACTGTGCACCACTAGCATTCTGTAATAACTCTATGCCTGTGGCCCGTTTCACGAAGCTACAAGTTACAAATTACAAGTTCACAAGTAACAAGAGCAAAAAGTTACAATTGGGTAGGTAAAGTTTTTTGAAGGGGTCTATATTATATTTTTTTCTGATAGTGTTTAGTCTATTAACCAATAATATACAGTTATTTTTTTTTACTCATTACAGTTCTTCTACAATATTTTTTTTTAACTCCGTTTTGACAGTTCTCGAGCTTCACGGCATTACCTTGCCGTTACCTTAGCCTATGTGATAATTAAAAAAAAAAGGATTATGACAGTACTTGTTTGTTGTCAAAATTGTCAAACGATAACGGTGTTTCGCTTTCGTTTGCTTACCTCCTTGGGTTTTTTTGGATAAATTAGCGCCTGCTTTTGTTCCGCCGGAAGATTGCTTTCCTCCACCTTCGTCTCCTTTCTCTTCTGACAGTATGGATGATCCCTTTTCTGGATCATCTTCAAGATTCTTCTCCGGGAATAGACGGAATTCCTTATTCTTTCATTAGACGGTGCTCTGACTCTTCTAAAATTTTCTTCCTTTCCCTGTTAAATCATATTTATAATTCCGGCTGCCTCCCTGATTCATGGAAGAACCAAATTATTATTCCCATTGTAAAACCTGGTAAAGATCCCAGTGACCCCTCCAGTTATAGACCTATTGCTCTTTCATCTGTTCTCTCAAAGATCCTAGAGCATTTAATTAAGAATAGGCTCGAGTGGATTTTAGAAAGTCGAGGAATCCTTTCCAAATCACAATTTGGGTTTCGTAGAGGCATGGGAACTATGGATAGTTTAAGTATTCTTACGTCCGATGTTCGTTTAGCTTTCTCCAGAGGTCATCACCTTGTTGGTGTTTTTTTAGATATAACTTCTGCCTATGATAATGTTCAGCTTCCGCTTCTCAGGCAAAAAATGCTTCAATTGAGTTTGCCAGTGAAGATGGTTCATGTCATTTGCAATCTTTTCATGGCTCGTTCTATCTCAGTTCGTTTTCAAGGTTCTTTGTTACCTCCTAGAACCATTTGGAAGGGTCTTCCTCAGGGTTCTGTATTAAGTCCAATTTTATATAGCCTTTATACCGCTGACCTCAGTCAATCAGTAGATTGTTTTTGTAATATTTTGCAATATGCTGATGACATTGCTCTTTACTTTGCCTCCAACTCCATTTCCAAGTGTTCTCAGTCTCTTAACTCCGCTCTAGGTTACTTAAACACGTGGCTCTTAGATCATGGCTTATCTTTGTCTGCCTCTAAGAGTTCGGTTGTGATTTTTACTAGAAAAAGACAGGTTCCTGATATCCGTATCTTTCTTGAGGGGGTATTGCTCCCTGTGTCTAATTCTGTTAAATTTCTAGGTTTAATTTTAGATCATCATTTAACTGGGATTCCTCACTTGAATCACATTAAGGATAAATGTGAGAAAAGCATAAATGTTATGAGAGCTTTATCTGGTGCTTGGTGGGGTGCTCATCCATATTCTCAAAAGCTTTTGTATAATGCGATCATCCGGAGCCACTTTGATTATGGTTCTTTTTTGTTGGAGCCCTGTAGCAAACTTGCTCTGGCATCTTTAGATAGGATTCAGTCGAGGTGTTTGCGTATAATTTCTGGAGCAATTAAATCTTCTCCCATCAACGCTCTCCAGATAGAATGTTTGGAGCCTCCTTTAAAGCTTCGCAGACAATTCCTTTCTGATCGCTTTTTCTTCAGAGCTGTGCAGTCGTCTGATCACCCTTTATTGTGTCGCCTTAATCGTCTTTCTGATGTCATGCCCTCCTCTAAGTACTGGTCTCACAAGGAGACTCCTTGCCTAATTAAAAGTTTTCGTAAATTCTGTAATGGTCCCCCGGTGGTCCAGTCTGTTGGCAACCCTTTATTTAGTTTTAGCTTTGATTCTATCCTGTTTCATCCTAGAATTGATTTTTGTTTTGGCATTAAAAAGAATGATATTGAAGCCAATTGGGTTTTCAATAAAATATTATTTGAAAAATGGGATGGGTGGATTCCTGTTATCACTGATGCTTCCAAGCTCTCTTCAGATGGCTGTGTGGGTTCAGCTGTCTGGATTCCACGGTATAATGTTGTTTTAAACTTTAAGTCTCCCCCTCAATCTTCTGTTTACTCTGGAGAGGCTATTGCCATTTTTGAAGCTGTCTCTTACATAGAATCACACAAAATGTCAAAATCTATTGTTTTCTCAGATTCTTTGAGTTGTCTCCAGGCCTTGGATAAGGTTCCTCTGCGATCAAGGGATAATCTCTTAATTAATCTTAAGTCGAGAGAGGTTCTCCATCGCTGTCATACTCTTGGCATTGATGTGGTTTTGGCTTGGATCCCTGGGCATGCAGGCATTACAGGCAATGAACGGGTTGATTTTTTCGCGAAGCAAGCGATAGATATTGGTTGCACCTCCCACTCGGAATGTTTTAGTCAAGACTTGCGTGCTACTTCGAGGTCCCATCTGGTTGATCACTGGACTGACTTATGGAATTGTTCTCGTCTCTCCAAGGGTAGACATTATGGTGGCATTCAACCAAGTCTACCTGTAAAACCTTGGTTTTTTAAATTTAATAAAATTAACAAGTCTGTCACCTCCACTATAATTCGACTGCGACTTGGTCATATTTGTTCGCCCCATTTTCTGGCGAAGATCCGAGTTCGGGATCATTCTCTGTGCGAGTGTGGTCTTGAGGAGGGAACCCCAGATCACATTTTTTTCAATTGTCCTAATATTCCTGTTTCTTTATATAACTTTCTTCCTGATTACATCTTTCGTCCAGCTAGTCTTAGTTATGTCCTCACTTTTGTAAATACTTCATTTGTATATATTTTAGCTAAGTATATTAATGATTTTAATATTAAGTTGTAAATTGCCTTATAGATTTGGTATTGTAGTTGTAGTTAATGTACATAATTTGTTTTATTTTTAGATTCCCCAACTGATGATTCAGCATCTGTTTCTGGAAAAGCATTTTCACCGATCACGTGTAACTTCCAACCTTGACACTGGCAGAATTGTCCCACTGGACAGTAGCCATAAATCAAAGAATTGAATTGAATTGAATTGCTTACCTCCTTGTGCCTCCGTGTTGTTTTCTTGAATTTTACGACGACTTCTGCTCAGACCCTTGGATTTCGATATTATCGCATTTCTCGACGACCCCCGCAACGCTTTTTTGGACTTGAATTGGCACTACTCTTGACGACTCCCGCGCGTATTTTGGCTCACGATTCTTGCTATCACTGACGACCTCTGCATTGGTTTTTGGACTCCGATACAAGAATGGATACATCAAATATTAGTGCTCCAAACGCTGCTTATGATAGAGCATATTACAATGATGAAGTACGATGTTTCGTACCGTCTTGTAAAAAATTTAGAAGAGACCATCCCAACGTTACATTTTTGCCCATACCAAAAGCTCTAAAAGCGACATGGTGCCTAGCTGTGGAAAGGAATTGCCCAAAACGACTCTTGTATGTTTGTGAAGAGCATGTCAATGTGAGTATTATATAGGTACTCTTTTACTTTTCTTCTTCTGTTTATTGGACTTACCAAACATAAACTACCTGCTAATTTGAATGGCAAGTAGGCCATTATTGTATTTTTTTAACTTTACCCTTGTAAGTAGCATAATTGTGTCTTGCTATAATTGAAATGGTTTCATGTTATTGCATTATACTTTTACGTAACTAACAAGCATAAAAGTCATGCACAGGACCAAGATTAGTGATGATTGGATTGGATTGGATTGAATTGGATTTAGTGACAAGCATCCGAACATCATAATATAAGTTCAGAGAAAAGCGTATTATATATTATCCACAATTCAAAAATTTCCAAAAATGTATTCTATTCTATATGTTTTTTTTTAGTTTTACTGCCTGTTCCGCAGTTTACAATTAAAGTTATATTTGACAGATAAATTTAGCCCTTTCTCTCTCTTACACTTGAAAATGGACAAGGAGAGAGCCAACTTTAAATGGCAGATAATTCTAATTGTTGATTGTGAAACAGGCTCTGTAACTTATAGTTATTTAAGACTTGTATATGCTTATGTGCGATGTTTTGTTGTTTTCAGTGTGATTCGTCAAGTCAGTATGAACTTCCAAGAGTACATAAGGCAGCAATGATTAAACCTCTAGTAAGAAGTGTAAGCTGCGCAACTAATATTAAAGCAATATCTTTAACTGAAAAAGTAATGCCGAGCCAGCCGATTGAAGTTCCTTCATCAAGTAGCTCTTCGACGTCAACACTGTTCGAGCCCTCAAGTCCTTCATCCTCAACCTCATCAAGCAACAAGGAAAATATGCTTGTAAAGCACAGAGATTTTTCTGGACGGCAGCACATAATGAGCCTTATAAAAGAAAACCCTAAGATGTATATTGGAGTGGCAAAGCAGTTTTATTGGGTTTTAGACTTTTTGGCAAAGCAATGTAAACTAAACCTAATACACATTATAATAACTTTGTTTAAAATAAAACAAAACGATACTCTACAAAGAATAGCCGACCATTTTAACTACAGGGCGAACGATATGAAGTGTTACCAAATTCAAAAGGCTACGATTTTTTTTTGTTGTCTTAAATTATTCATTATTAAGAAAAAAATGAGAAAAAGATATCAAATTTTTAAGATTACTTTATTTTAACTCGATATGACCACCTTCTGCTGTCTATGGCCTTCAGACGGTAGAAAAATGAGTTGCACGCTGCACGAATGTGATCCTGCGGTATGCAATGGCAATTACGTACGATCGCTTTCTTCAATGCATCCATACTGGCATGTTTTCTTCTCCTCACCTTGCTCTCCACAATGGACCAGATAATAGAAGTCCATCGGGTTCGCGTTTGGGGAATTCGAAAGACATTGTGTGGACGAAATAAATTGTGGCACGCGTTGTTCAGCCATTCTTGGTTCACACGAGCTTTATGAGCCGGGGCCGAGTCTTGTTGTAATGACCACGGTCTACTACCGAAATGTTTGCGTGCCCAAGGCTCCAAAGCAGCTTCCAAAACATTTTCCCGATAGTAAGTCGCATTTACTTTGACACCAGGCTCGATTTTGTGAATTTGGTAACACTTCATGTCGTTCGCCCTGTACAGCTAAGTCACTGTTAAAAAAATATTAGGAGTATGTATGCCGCATCAAGCAACTTACTTACAAAATTTTATTTACCTGCCAGAACCAATAGAAATAAAAAGGACATTACCTCCAGTATTCAAAGCCAGATATGCAAATGTCCAATGTATTATCGATTGTTTTGAAATTCAAATAGAGAAGCCTTCAGACCCTGTAACTCAAGCCAGGACATGGTCACAACACAATACAAGTCCTGTAATACGTTAAAATATCTTATAGCATGCTGCCCAAACGGTTTTATCTGTTTTATTTCAAAAGGCTATGGAGGAAGGATATCAGACAAAGCCATTACAGAATGTAGTGGCTTTGTTGATATTCTTCCTCCAGGGGCTGTGGTACTAGCCGATCGAGGCTTCAAAGGGATAGAGATTCTTCTTAAAGACAGACATGTAAAACTCCTTCGCCCTCCGAGTGTATCATCTACTGAAACGCCGACTAAAAAAGAAGTCATTCAAAGCAAAATTATTGCTAGTCTCAGAATACATGTGGAGCGCGTGATACGGAGGGTGAGGGAGTTCGCTTTCCTGAAACCTCACTCGGTAATTAATCACAGTCATATAGGATATGTTGATGAGAGTGTGACCATTGCCTGTGCTCTCGCAAATTTACAGGGTAATATAATAAAAATACAGTAAATATTTAGATACTTGGTTTTATTTTATTTAGGCACTTCATAATAATTAACACTTCTTAAAATTCCAACACCATGTCAAACAGACAGTATTTTGTCAAACCACTGTACTGGTCTGGTGAAAATGACAGAATCAGAGAATTCTTTACTTTTTTCTTTTTGCATTCTTCCAAAAATAATTTTAATTTCTGAGGATCTCTTGGCCCTACTGCTATTTGTCTCTTCCTTGTCTTCAGTATATCCTTCGAAAGAATTGGTAGAGTTCCTTCACTCGCTAACCGGGGCTTCTTCCAATAACATTCTACAGATGTTGGTGACGGTTCTGTAGCCTTTTTTTCCAACCAAAATAACACCACCAAAGTGTGTTTGCATCCACCTAAAAATTATGAAAAATGTTAAAATCTTCACTATTTTATTATTATAAATGCAGAAGCGAGTTGCTTTGTTGGGTATTCGAGTTCATAAATATGTGCACACTTTAGTACCTTGTCACTTTAATTGCTGTGA
Source organism: Acleris emargana (assembly GCA_927399475.2). NCBI lineage: Eukaryota > Metazoa > Arthropoda > Insecta > Lepidoptera > Tortricidae > Acleris > Acleris emargana. Next base: position 52,106,203 of record OV656835.1, on the reverse strand, counting down.
CAAATTCATGTATGGCAGTTTAAACAGACAACACTTTTACTGCCAAGAGTTCTGATTGTTTGGTAGCAGTTAAAGTAGGTATAGACAGCAGGTATAGAGGAAAACTACAATCCCGTTTTTACCGCCTAGAAGAGGCGCTGGTTGCCTGCCAGCTAAAATCTATAAAAATGTATTAAATAGTAAGTGAAACTGGTAGTATTTGTTCTTATAATTATGATATGATGAACCTGGAATCCTGAATAACCCCTTATATAAACCAGATAAATGCAGGTTGAGGCATAAACTTTGCTAGAATAAAGAACCTACTTTTTTCATGAGTTAGCATTTTTTAATATACTTAATATTTCATATGCCAACCATTATAAAGGAAGTTAAAATTTACTATGAGCTGAAGTCTGTTATTAATTATTATACCTACTTCAGAAAGCACATTGGGAAGAAGCATTCATTGGCAATCCTCCTAGCCAGTGTACAATAGAAAAACTCACAAAAAGGATGAACTACAAGTATTGAGGCCTACCCCAAGCCGCTTTGCGAGCTGCAATGAATAACATTTTAATCTAATACAGAGCATGCATTAACGAGCAGACTACACACTGGAAAAATGGTGTACATAAACAGATATTATTTACTAAAAACTATATCTATAGTCCATACCATCTGACTTGTCTTATTTAGTAAACACTTTTATAGCCTTAACCCGAATGTTATGTCAAAGTTTTTGTACATCAAAATTAAACTTTATGTCAAATTAATAAATCACATAATGTCAAAAAATCTACGCACACATGTTGTGCGTAGGACACCTGAGGTATTTAAGTACCTATGGACGTTACATTATTTTAGAACCCAATAAATTAAATATTAAGGAAAACAAGTATTAGGTTTTCATTTTGTAGCAAGATTTGTGTCTTACCTTTGAATAGACATTACAAGCTGGATTTGATTTTTAATACTATACCTGCTGATGCAGCACAGCCGTCACATTTTGCATCAATCACCGTATTTTCATGTTCATCAATGTGAAGAGTTACAATGTAATATTTTTTGGCAACCTTGTGTTCTGGCACAACTTTGGCTCTGAGAATGCAATTAGTGTTCATTCTTTGGAGTTCCACATAGCCTACTGCATTCTCAACGTAACTATTTCTTGATGCCCTAAAATAAAAACAAAATAAAGATAATTATTTAAGGCTGTAAATTATATATGAGTGTTATAAGATTAGGTAGCTAATATAATTAATTCAACTTACATCAAAGTCTTAACACCTCTAATCTCAGCAACATTTAACTTATCGCTGGCCTGAAAATATTCCAGAATCACCGCTATGTTCATATCAGGTAAATTTCTGGAATCAGCTCGCACGAACTCGTTTGACGCGCTCATTATATCGACTGGTGTCAGAGCAAAGAAGTGTAAGTAATCCAAAGGCAGAGCAGGGGTCGTCAGTGATAGCAAGAATCGTGAGCCAAAATACGCGCGGGAGTCGTCAAGAGTAGTGCCAATTCAAGTCCAAAAAAGCGTTGCGGGGGTCGTCGAGAAATGCGGTAATATCGAAATCCAAGGGTCTGAGCAGAAGTCGTCGTAAAATTCAAGAAAACAACACGGAGGCACAAGGAGGTAAGCAAACGAAAGCGAAACAGAAACACCGTTATCGTTTGACAATTTTGACAACAAACAAGTGCTGTCATAATCCTTTTTTTTTTTAATTATCACATAGGCTAAGGTAACGGCAAGGTAATGCCGTGAAGCTCGAGAAATGTCAAAACGGAGTTAAAAAAATTTATTGTAGAAGAACTGTAATGAGTAAAAAAAAAATAACTGTATATTATTGGTTAATAGACTAAACACTATCAGAAAAAAATATAATATAGACCCCTTCAAAAAACTTTACCTACCCAATTTACAAGTACAAGTGTTTCTCGAACGCGGCCTTCCATAGTAGAATAATAGGATCGTATGGTAATCTCGATTACAAGTGAATGACATCTCGATTTAACAAGTCCCTATTACTTCTTCTTCTTTTGCCCCCGCGGCGACTTGAACAGCTACTACGGCGGGGATATGGCGTTTCCACGTTAAGTGATTTCGCCAGTGTCAAGTATATATAAGTATATATCGATATAGCAATAAAATAATCCAATCTTCTCTAGGAAGGTTGGGGGCAACGTTGTACGGTGATTTGTAGGTCAGAGGTCAAGATAGTTTTAACCTCTGCACCACTGCGAGTCCACTTGAAACGAGAAGAAAGATGCCAGATACACGAAATAAGTCCAAGTCTTCAATCACTGTGCGACACAAAGGCATAAAAAGTACAAATCACTATCAGAAAAGAACTTTGAACACCTAATTACCCAAAAATTAAAGTCTAAAACAAATTACACGTCCGCCATCTTTTAACGTTGCAAATGGCCAAGTCCCTATTAAAAAAAAGTTTGTTGATGTTTTGACGTTTCTAAATGTCAAATCTTGAAATATTTATATTTATAATCTGTAAATCCGATGATGTCTCCACTCCAGTCTCGCGGAGTCCTCGGAGTTGTCTCTCGTTATCGTTAAAATTTGAAAGTAGGTGGGCATTTTTTTTCAAAGTTGTACCAACAGATTTGTGATGATTTTTTTTCGAACTTATTAATTGTTGAACTTTAAGGGTGTTGAAGCATTTTTAGTAGTCTTAGGTATCTTAATTTAGCAATGGTTTTGTAAAACATACGGAAATTAAATTTATACAGCGATTTCAAAGTGGCTCGGGCTCATATTTGTTTCCCTTCCGTTACCATATACATTTATTGATATAAATTGAAAGAAAGTAAAATGGGGATAAACAAATGCTTTACTTATTTGAAAATATAGTAAGTTATGAAAATAAGTTTTATTTTTAAAACATTATGAACTAATTTGAAAGAAATTACGATTATTGTAACTATTTCGTTACCAGACGACCAAAACTACTTACAATTTTCTTTACCAGTTGGACGTTATGAGGTTTACCCGAAAATTTTATTTATACTTGGATACTTTAGTAAAAAGTTTATCCATATAATACACAAATTGCAATGTTTATCAATTGGGGATTTAATAATAAAATAAAATGTTAATTATTTTCAAAGGACGGTAACGAAAATAATGGTAACGAAATCATAAGGCTGCAGTTATACCAAGATCACAAATCCACAAAAGCTTTATTAACCCGACTGACCAAAGCAAAATGAGGGTTATGGTTATCGCATATTTATAGTGGTTACATTTTAGACTTTCCTGACCAATACTGATTATTATGGTATTAGGTTGGTACCTATTCTTTGGTGGATGCTTCATTTTTCGGGATAGTTTGATAGTTGCAATTTTTCTTGCCTTTATATTTTTTTTTATTCTCGCCACGTCCTTTTTTCTTTGGATTTCATATTTAATAGGGTCATTTTTAATCCTTTCCCGATACCGTTTTTGTTTTTCGGCAGCTGTGAGAGGAGCCATTTCTATAAGTTTAGTCGTATTATTTAAATTTAATTGAGATATCTGCGGTTAATGTTATTGCAACTACGCAGCAGATTAAAAATAACACGTTGCATTATTCTAAAGACAATTTTGCAAACCGTATAAGATGATTTACTTTTGTGGTACAAATAAATTTACCTATGTAAATACTATAATTTATTCAAATGTGATCTCAGTGTAAACATAACTTTATGTTTCCATTCTGTTACTTTTTAGATTCCCCTTATACATGACTGCCGACATGGCAACGAAAGGGGAAGTAATGGGAGTAATGTTTTGCACTTTGAAATACAAATTAAATATGCATTCGATCTTAATTGTAAAGATATTTTAGTGAAATTGAGTTTAGATATAAACAATTATTTAGGTAAATGTATCACAACAACATAAAGATTTTACCTTCAAATCTTGGTAACGGAGTGGTGGAACCCATTTTGAACCACGCAAAGCACGACACTTCAACACACATTTTTTTCGTTTACTGACCGTTTGAAGACAAATATTGTGCTAGGCTGCTACGTGAAAACTAAAGTTTCTAGATGAAAATAAAAATATATTTTGGTAATAAAAATGATACCTTAAGCCTAATATACGGTAACGGAAAGGGGGAATTCCCCTTATGTCGAACGTGGTGGACACGATTTAAACTAGTTTTTTGTTAAATATTAACTCTAAAGGAGACAAATTAAGGGCGTTTTTAGTAAATTCACATATTAGACTCCCAAAAACAAGTGTTCTAATGTACGACAAAAGTTTCCAAACTTGTTTATTTGACGTTCGAAAATGTAACACCAGGCCTGGACGCGGAAAAAATTGGGTGTCTTAGGGAACAAAAATAACAAAAAAACTGTAAATTTAACGTTATTGAATACTTCTAGTAGCATCATTTTAAACGTAAGAGTATTGTTTATCTGGTAATTTAGCTACAAGTCAAAGTTTTTAACATAATCATGTAAAAAATATTAAATGAAGTTGTCGGACACGTGAAAAACGCTAGGTACACTAGAAAAAAAAATGCCCATGTGCGTTCCACTATAAAAAAATAATTGATATGGAACCTCGCTGGTAACATTAACTTTTTGGATTAACTTGTATCGTAATGGTAAAAAAAATACTTTTCTCAAACATGCTATGTAATGTCGGCGTTATGTGAGTTATTTTAGGCTTCAAAGTGCCACGTTCCCGACGGAACAACTCGAGAGAACTGTAAAGGAATTTCATACAAAATTGAAGGCCTAGGACAGGAAGTATTTTTTTTTTTAATTTTATTATGGCCACAGCTGGTTTTATGAACAGGCTGAATAGCTGAAAATCGTTTTTTTTTTGTATCTGTGTGGTTCGGACCAAAAATATCCGCGTTAATGCCTATTACACAAATGTTTTTTGAGTGATGTTTTTTTTTATTTCAATGCTATGTTTGAGAAAAGCACTATACATACCTCGCCGTGAAAAGGGGTTGCCAGCCTCGTAACTATCCGACCTCGCTTCGCTCGGCCGTCTATATGAACTCGGCCTGCAACCACCTACTTCCCGGCGTCTGTAGTAATGTACTATTATAACATTATTTAGTTAGAGAAATAATGTTATAAAGTGGTTTTATTTATTTATTTCGGTATTGTGTTTATAAAGTATAAATTCGTATATATAAATTCGTTTTGAAGTTTATAATTGACAACAATTCATTATGTGCTAAGGTAGTAAAATAAAATACCGTTTCTAGATTTTACACTGCTGATTACAGTAAATATATATTTGGAATTTTTTATGCAGTAGTTTTTAGGAAAAACAGTAAAAAAAAGTTGGATTGTGAATGTTAGGAATACACTTATAGTTCCCTTAGTCCATTTATTACCAAAGGAATTGAAAAAAATATACAACTGTTATGTTCATTTTTTATCTGTCTGACGAAAGAAACTCAAAGCAGATGCAAAGCAGTAAACGCAAAATACTCGTAGTTTATTTATTTTAATGGCGTCTACAAATTATGTAATTAATTAAATTACGCAAAATAACAAATTTGTGAACGAACGGCAGCGAATGATTGACAAGTGAATGACATGACATGACAGTTAGTTCTGTTTCTGTTTAAAGTTACTTTTTTTTATTTTATACCATGCTAAGATCACGACATCAGTATTCCTAACTTTGTACCTATATACGGTCTTTTTAATGTAATGTAATGACTATTTCTTTAATAAATTATTAACGACGAATTTAAGTTAAATAAAGAAAAACCGAGAAATACGGGTAGTCTAATTTTTAACCAGCTATTATAAACGCAAAAAAACAATAAAGCTTTTTTTTTTGAAATGTTGTCAATTCGAACTTTACGATATGAGAGTAGATAAAATATATTATGTGTTAGATTTCTGTCAAAATGTGCATGTTATTTCTTCACCCCCCGCAAATCTCGGCAGACATGACTGTACTCGAATAAAACCTATAAGGCCAGTCCAGGTATTGTATGGTCTAAGATTTAACCTATTTACAGTCATACGGTAGGTACGTTAAATAAAATGTTCATAACAGTAATTTCGTGTTATAAAATTAAATAAACAATTCCAACAAATGTTTGAATTGTTTTTTTTTTATTAATGTGTTTTCGTCGGGATGGCGGGCTATAAGCCACATCGGAAAAGTATGGCATTACGCTACCACCAACCTCTTTTTTCATGGATAATACAAGAATGTTCGTGTTACAAATCGCTCGAATTTCGTAATTTATCTGAAACGTACGATTAAGGCCCTCGCTCACTAAGGCTGCCCATGCCCAATCAGCATGGGCGGGCAGCCAGTAGTAGCGCTATGACCATCATTATACTTTCATCGTCACATCACGTAATAAGACCTATGGGAGAACGGGGTCTCCTGACACTAATCATGGGAGAGCGGGGTCTCCTGACACAGGTATTCTTATACTTAAAAGGAGACCTCAACTTTGTCTGTAGCTAGGTAAAAAAGAAAAATAAATAAACATTTTATCATTTTTTTTATCAAGACCCCTGAAGGGTCGCCATACTTGGTACAAATGACCGGAAATTTTGATTCTGCTAACTTCTTTTTAAGCGAAATTTCGCTAGCTGCCAAAAACTTTGACGCCGTTATTCCCACTTTTAATGTTACGAATTGCCGAATGGGTATTATTACAGGAAGTTTCTCTATAGAGGAGTTTCTGGAATCAATCTTAATTCCTAGTGGCTGTGGAGAAGTTTTCAAGACTCGTAGATTAAACCGTAAAATCCACAGGGAAGATGTTAGTGAGTGAGTCCTTACAGGGACTGGTTCTGACTTTTAGTGGTCAAGTTCTTCCACCAAGGATTTATTGCCATTTCACCTCTGTTCTTGTGAAAACATACCAACTCCTTATAATTCAGTGCCACAGTTGCTGAAGGTTTGGTCACATTGCTGACCAATGCAGGTCCAAACCTAGATGTTTTAAATGCGCTAAGGAGTATATCGGCAGGAGCTGCATTTTTCAGGACGATTTGGCTCTGTGCCTGCTTTGCTCAGACAAACAGGCCACTAGTCAGTCATGCCCAGAACATTTGAGGCAAAAGGCCATTAAAAAAACCATGTCGCAGGAAAATATCCCTTACTCTCAGGCCTTTGATAGGTTTCCTCCAATCAAACGGTCTTATGCAGAGGCTGCCAAAACTTTGTTTGCCCCAGTTACTGTTTCTAGCCCCCATCGCTCAAAGCTACTGCAAAACATGTGTATTCTCCCACCTCACCTCGTCAACGAAACTCTCCATCTCCCGCAAATGGGGTGGCCCTTCTAGCCCAACAATTTAATTGAAGTTATGCCATCTCTCCCTATTAATATGGTCTCCAAAATAAATGTTTTTCCGTTACCGTCCAACGTTGCCAATAAGCTTAGGGTCCTTCTAAATGTCGTACCTAAGCATTCAATCTACTTAATCCAGTGGAATAGCCAGTCTTCGTCCTAAAGTTCATGAATTATTTCAAATGATTAACTTGTATGATCCTGTCGCCTGTGCCATTTCGGAGACCTGGCTAGTTCCCGATTCCTGTTTTCGGGTTACGGGATCGGTGTGCCACCGGGATGACAGAGCAGATGGTTATGCTGGTGCTGCTTTCCTTATTAAATCCTCTATTACTTTTAGCCGTTTAGCTTTATCTTCAAGTATAAATGCTTTTGCAGACAAAATTATGGATTGTTGTGTACTCTCCATCTATATTTTAGACCCGCGTGCAATTGAGCTCACTGACTTGGAACCTTTTATTACCACCCTTGCGGGCTATTTCCTCAAAATTTTGAGTGATTTCAACCTGCATCATTTGATGTGGGGTAGTTCAGACTATGACTCCCTAGCCTGTGATCTGGTGGACCTGATGGAGGAACAAAACATTTTTCTCCTCAATAATGTTCGTTAAAAACATCTGTAACTATTTGCAATAGCTACTCATAATATCAGCCTTCGTAAAAAACATAAATTAGTTTACAATTCTAGTCACCGCACCACCCTTTATTCGAAAAGCATGTACTACTTACATGTGCATCCAAATTTTTGATAACATACCAGATAGTTTTAAATCGTAAGAATTGTATAAATTTAAGAATTGTTTAATGAAATGGCTTTTAAATAAACCGGCCAAGTACGAGTCGGACTCGCGCACGAAGGGTACCGTACCATTATCTATAAAAAATCACGTTTGTTGTATGGGGCCACCCTTAAATATTTATACTATTCTGATTTTAGTATTTGTTGTTATAGCGGCAGCACACAAACATCATCTGTGAAAATTTCAAGTGTCTAGCTATCACAGTTCGTGAGATACAGCCTGGTGACAGACAGACGGACAGACGGCCAGACGGACAGTGGAGTCTTAGTAATAGAGAACCGTTTTTACCTTTTGGGTACGGAACCCTAAAAACAATTTAAAGTTAAAGAGATGCGTCCCGCAACAATACGCGTATGGGCATTTTTTTTCAAAGTTGTACCAACAGATTTGTGATGATTTTTTTTCGAACTTATTAATTGTTGAACTTTAAGGGTGTTGAAGCATTTTTAGTAGTCTTAGGTATCTTAATTTAGCAATGGTTTTGTAAAACATACGGAAATTAAATTTATACAGCGATTTCAAAGTGGCTCGGGCTCATATTTGATTCCCTTCCGTTACCATATACATTTATTGATGCTTTGCTTACTTGAAAATATAGTAAGTTATGAAAATAAGTTTTATTTTAAAAACATTATGAATTAATTTGAAAGAAATTACGATTATTGTAACTATTTCGTTACCAGACGACCAAAACTACTTACAATTTTCTTTACCAGTTGGACGTTATGAGGTTTACCCGACAAATTTATTTATACGTGGATACTTTAGTAAAAAGTTTATCCATATAATACACAAATTGCAATGTTTATCAATTGGGGATTTAATAATAAAATAAAATGTTGATTATTTTCAAAGGACGGTAACAAAAATAATGGTAACGAAATCATAAGGCTGCAGTTATACCAAGATCACAAATCCACAAAAGCTTTATTAACCCGACTGAGTAAAGCAAAATGAGGGTTATGGTTATCGCATATTTATAGTGGTTACATTTTAGACTTTCCTGACCAATACTGATTATTGAGAGACAAATTTTATTATGAGCCGCGCGCCGCCGCCAGCACGCCTCGCGCCACGCAAATTTTATTATGGTATTAGGTAGGTACCTATTCTTTGGTGGATGCTTCATATTTCGGGATAGTTTGATAGTTTGGTAGTTGCAATTTTTCTTGCCTTTATATATATTTTTTTATTCTCGCCAACTCCTTTTTTCTTTGGATTTCATATTTAATAGGGTCATTTTTAATCCTTTCCCGATACCGTTTTTGTTTTTCGGCAGCCTTAGAGGAGCCATTTCTATAACAAATGTAGGTACTAGGTAGTTTAGTCGTATTATTTAAATTAAATTGACATATCTGCGATTAATGTTATTGCAACTACGCAGCAGATTAAAAATAACACGTTGCATTATTCTAAAGATAATTTTGCAAACCGTATAAGATGATTTACTTTTGTGGTACAAATAAATTTACCTATGTAAATACTATAATTTATTCAAATGTGATCTCAGTGTAATCATAACTTTATGTTTCCATTCCGTTACTTTTTAGATTCCCCTTATACATGACTGCCGACATGGCAACGAAAGGGGAAGTAACGGGAGTAATGTTTTGCACTTTGAAATACAAATTAATTATGCATTCGATCTTGATTGTAAAGATATTTTAGTTAAATTGAGTTTAGATATAAAAAAATATTTAGGTAAATGTATCACAACAACATAAAGATAAAGATTTTACCTTCAAATCTTGGTAACGGAGTGGTGGAACCCTTTTTGAACCACGCAAAGCTCGACCCTTCAACACACAATTTTTTCGTTTACTGACCGTTTGAAGACAAATATTGTGTCGGTACGTGAAAACAAATGTTGTTAGATGAAAATAAAGATATATTTTGGTAATAAAAATGATACCTTAAGCCTAATATACGGTAACGGAAAGGGGGAATTCCCCTTATGTCGAATGTGGTGGACACGATTTAAACTAGTTTTTTGTTAAATATTAACTCTAAAGGAGACACATTAAGGGCGTTTTTAGTAAATTCACATATTAGACTCCCAAAAACAAGTATTGTCATGTACGACAAAAGTTTCCAAGCTTGTTTATTTGAAGTTCGAAAATGTAACACCAGGCCTGGACGCGGAAAAAATTGGGGGTCTTAGGGAACAAAAATAACAAAAAAACTGTAAATTTAACGTTATTGAATACTTCTAGTAGCATCATTTTAAACGTAAGAGTATTGTTTATCTGGTAATTTAGCTAGAAGTCAAAGTTTTTAACATAATCATATAAAAAAGATTTAATGAAGTTGTCGGACACGTGAAAAACGCTAGGTACACTAGAAAAAAAAAAATGCCCGTATGTGATATGTTGGAATTTTAACCGGCCGCATAATATGTCCGCCAGTGCCTTGTTTATGATGGTTTTAAAACGTCACTCTCATGCCGTATTCATCCGCGTGCGATTCGTCATAGTTATCCAGGAACTTTTTTACATGGTTTTGAGTCGTTGAGTTTGATTGTTTTCCGTTAAAGGTAAGAATAAGAACTCCAAATACCTGGATAAAGGCTTATACCACACCACTATTAAGTTCGTGACTTATTAATGTTCATGCAGTAAAGTGTAAACGTTTAGATAAACTATTAGACCTAATATTATTAATTTTACGGATGAGCGAAAATATTGAATTCCCCCGAAAACTTGGGGAAACGAAACAATGCAACACTGGGCCTACAAAAATAATATCTGCTATTTTATTAAAGTCTTCGTGGTAATGACATTAATTTAGATAAGTACAGAAACTATATAGTTACATGTGAAAAGTATGTATGAATGTTGAAGAAGCGAAAGAAATTTGTCAAGATCGTAGCAAGTGGAAAGAAGTGGTCTCTGCCTACCCCTCTGGGAAACAGGCGTGATTTAATGCATGTATGTGTATGTGAAAAGTAATTCCTTGTGCATTAGTATGTCTTTTAGACTTTGATAGATAAACACTCTTTCACCGCGCATTTCCGCATTTTTCGCAGCTTTTTTTACGGTTGGCGTCTGTTTGAGAATTAACTTGACAAATGGCCGATATGTGCCTGCAGGCTCATATGACGTGGCACGGGGTATGCGTGGTTACTGTCCCTCTAGTTAATATACCACAATGGGTCGAGCCCCTTCCTTTGAAAATCGAAGTTTAGCTCCGTCCCTGACACTCGTGATTCGAGCGAGACTAAATAAAGAGAAAGGGATGGAGGTAACGTAACTTCGAACATCGATTTTTGTGATGAATTACTCTTAAATTATGAGTTTTTGCTTGACGTCCCTAAATTTACAAACGGAAATTTTTAAAGATTTTTTATTTACCACCATTATGGTTTTAATGAGTGGTGAGACTAGGGACAAATGAGAATTATTTCTTCCCTGTTGATGCCAGTGGTATAAAATGGGAATATTATTTACTAGTTGTTGTGGGAATTAATTTTTACCAGTTGTCCCCGGTCTTAACTGAGTAACATGATTTTTTGATGATGGGGACTGAAGGTTGGGGACAATGAGAATAGACCGAATGAAACTAACAATGATCTATGCATAATTTATATTTTTCTCCTTGTCTTTACCACAGTCCAGCCTGGCTCATCTTCATCCATTGGTTCAGGTCCAGCGTTATGGTTAGATGATGATGGTTTCTCTCCTAGGTCCTCGCAAACGTCATCTTCACTACCACTGCTAGTTGTGTCGTCGTCTGGATTGCCATGGCTCTGTTAATAAGTTTTTTTTGTGTTATTCGCCGTGAATCGTGATAAAGTTTTTATATTAACTTAACAATCGAATCCATCCCATCTTGTTCCACTGGGTAACGTTTCAATACAACAGCATTGTTGATTTTTTTGTTGTTTACCGGACTACCTACTCAAAAAGCTTTTTTATTCGTTACTTAACTTATGTTATCTTTGCCGATTTAGACCCGTTTTCGACGAACCATTTTTGGCATAGATGCTTCAATATGTGAACCAAGCGAATGCTGCGAAGAAAATTGGAGATTCACACAAAATGATTACTCGTGTAAGCTTCTGGAGCCAAACCGCGGTTTGAAAGTAGTAATTGTGTAATGCTAATGATCTAATGATATTTAAAAATGGGAAAACAATAACATGGCCTATTTAGGGCATGTACCGATCGATGGAAAAAAATAAAATAAGATACTCAATATTATTGGTTAACTGGATATAGGGTAAAGTCACCAGTGGTCAGCCAGAGACCTGTAGTCGGCCTCTGCCTATACTTTGTATGAGTGGGAAGAGTACGAAAGATATATTTCCCACTTTTCGCACTCATATAAGGTCAACTACTGGTATCTGACCGACCACTGGTGACTTTACCCTAACTTCACACAAACTTGCCCGTGATCCTAATATCGATTTTAAAAGTTAGGTACTTAATAAGTCACGACTCAGCCATGAGGAAGAAAAGCATGCCGACTGTATGACGTCTCCATTGAAGTGACATGGTGTTTAGCGAATAATAAACGTGTGAATTACGCAAGCAAGCGAAATCGCCGTACTGATCATGAGTTTAAAATTTATTTTATTTATTTATTTAATCTTTATTGCACAGAAATAAATAAAAATGACAGACTCTACCCATTGATTAAATATACACTAGATTTAACGTCAATGCTTAAACGGAGTGACGGCCCAACTGTTTTCGAATTCCTTCCGAGAACAGTTGGGCCGTCAGTCGCACTCGATACGTTGACAGGTAAACATGCCCAAATGCTCTGTGAAGAAGTGAAAAAATGGCTCTGTGAGAAAGTTGAGAAAGGATGGCATATCTTATTTTCGGTAAATACTCATTAAAAGTTTAATAATTTAATGTATTTGTGGCTAAACTCGCCTTCTAACTAAGAAAGGTGATGGATGATGTATGTAAAAAGTGGAACATAGTTAAAAATTGAATGAATAGAGTCGCTTATTGTGTTTTTTTTACAAAGTTTTACGCCTACTTATTTTTGCTGTTTATAATATTAATTAAACTTCTTATAAATTACTATAAATACATAGATCTTAGAAATTGCTCTTTATATTGTAAATTAAATAAAACTGTATTATTATTCGAGATTTCCAAAAAACTAAATTGAGCGAGAAAAATGGCGGAAAATAATAGCAAATGAAAGGGGCGAAGAATTTTACAAGCCTAATGATTCCAGTGTGGTTTGCTCTTGCCACTTTTTAGAGCATGAAATGTATTATACAAAGAAAGGTTTCCGTAAAGTAAATAAAGGGGCCCCTCCAAGTATTGAAGTAAGTTTTTTTTCTAAAAATATTGTGATCTAGTGAGTAAACAACACGCAACAGTAAACAACATATTTTCAGATCGGAATAACAACGACACAAAATTTATCTCCTATAGCCACGACGACGCTTAGTTCGCTGGGGAATGAACCCAGTACAAGCAGGGTCGGTGACATGTCCTTTGAATCGCAAATAAATTTAGAGGTAAGTAATGATTTGAAGTTTGTACCAAGTTAAATTTTTGATTTTATGATTTAATAATATAGCGACGTTTAATTAATCTTTGCGTTTATTTTTAGGTCGATATATTAATGAGACAACCAGTAAATTCTGCAACAAACACCGCTCCTACATCGAGTTTGTTAACAAACAAATCCGTGAAACTTCGCATAATAGTAAATGTGGTCAAAAATGTTCAGAATTACTCTACCTATCATGTATTAGTATTTTTGTTTCTAAATAAGTATGTACGATATACATAATTTGTCTAGCACCCATAGCACAAGTTTCGAGCTTAATTTGGGGTTAGGTCAATTATTGTGTAATTGTCCAAACTTTGTTTTTAATTAATGTATTAATATAAAATTAAGAAATGCGACTCCATTCATCCGTTGTTTAATTTTGACGTTAATATAACGATAATGGCCACCTAACTAAAAAGCTTTCAAGATTTTGAAACCTTAGTTTGTAAATTTGACACTTGACTGCTGGAACATTGATTTTAGCATGTTTTTTTTCAGATTACAAGGTAAAAAATTTGCGATGTTAGCTTCGTACCTGAATTCTTATACACTAGGCGTCAAAAAAATCGCACCTTTTGAAATTTTGACTTCAAGCGAATAAAGCTCTTAACTTATTTATTGTACCCTACCAATATTAGTATCATTTGAAAGCACAGTTAATAAACTTTAAAAACGCGAATCGTTCTTTTTCGTAAAAACAATGATCACGACACGTTAGGGTCTTTAAAAAAAAGGGATGAAAAACTCATTAGAGGACTCACTACTTGTGCCACCCTGAACACGAATAAAAGGGGGGGGGGGGGGGGTAAAAATGAATTATGGGTCATTTGCTATCCAGACATCACAGAAGTCACACCTGAACAGCTCCAGTAAGAGAGTCGGAGGACGTCGGTGAGCGTCTCCACAGTAAGAAGAAGGCTGCGAGAGAAGAAAATCCTGCCTCGTAGGGCTGCTACGGGCCACAAATTGACAGCAGAGCATAGGCGAGTCAGACTTAAGTTTGCCCGAGACCACGTGGATTGGACGTTCGAACAATGGAAGTCTGTCCTCTTCTCCGACGAGACGAGGGTATGCCTTTTCTGTAACGATAGGCGTAGAAGAGTGTACAGGAGGCAGGGAGAACGGTACTCACAAGCCTGCTTTGAAGAAACCGTCAGCTACGGAGGAGGATCCTGCATGTTCTGGGGCGGAATTTCAATCCAGGGCAAAACCGACCTTGTGTGCGTCTCCCGCACTGGAGGTGGACGTGGCCAGGGGTCCCTGACTGCTCATCGGTACATCACAGAGATCCTGGAGGACCACTTGGTCCCGTATGCTGGTTTTGTCGGGCCTGAATTCACATTCATGCACGACAACGCCCGCTCTCATACGGCGTTGATTGTTCGGGACTACCTGGATCAGGTTGGGATCCCCGTGATGCAGTGGCCAGCGAGAAGTCCTGACCTGAACCCCATAGAACACCTTTGGGATGATCTGAAACGCCGGGTGCGGTCTCGTGATACTGCCCCTGCCACCCTTGAACAGCTTCGGGACGCCGTCGTTGAGGAGTGGAGTGACATTCCTCAAGAACGCATCGTGAAATTGGTGAGGTCAATGAAGGATCGCATGGAGGCTGTAATTAGGGCTAGGGGAGGTAACACTAGGTTTTAAGTTTAGTTTTAAGAATTTGTTTTACTGTATTTTTTAATTTTGTTATGTTTTTAGATTGTGTAATTTTGGCGTGAATAAATGTTTTTCCTCTTTTCATGAAAAACGATTTTTTTTTAAGCTTAGTAATCATTATCACATTTTTATTAATTAAAGGATTCAATAACCTTTAAAATGAGGCCCCACACCACACTCATACCTTATCTTAGATTAAATAGGGTTTATAGCTGCTTGAAGTCAACATACCAAAAGGTGCGATTTTTTTGACGCCGAGTGTATTATCTGTAAATTTCATTTTGGCACCGATTGTTACAACATTTTTGTTCGGGATTGTGTATCTAGTGTATATTAAATCAATGACTCCACCAGTCGACCAAATAATCAATCAGAACTTTACAGAGTGGGTGCACGCAAGGCCGTCTTAAACTATGCTGGAGCCCTTGAGCACACAAGAATTTCGGGCCCTTTTGGAAAGTAAAGGAAGATTTTCCAATAAAAACTACTATGATCTCGTGAAAGAAATTGTCGGTCCTGTAGGACCCCCTGAGGAGACCAGGTGTGCGCTTATGGTAAAGACGGCATTGGATGCACATAAAAAGGAGACAGACAGACAGGGCTCGGAACCGGTTTAAAAAATACTGCTTAATACCTGTTTAAATCGGTTTTGACAACTAGCAGAGAGTCGAGACATGGTGTCACGCGTTCTTAGCAACTTGTTTTTTTGTCTTGTGATGTGAAGATAATAAATAATAACAAATAAATATCAGGGGACAATGTAACATCAATTTACCTAGTCCCAAACTAAGCTCTAGGCTTGTACTATGGGTACTAGACAACGATATAAATACTTATATAGAGAAATATATACTTAAATACATATTAAACATCCATGACTCAGCAACAAATATTCGCGCTCATCACACAAATATCTGCCCTTACCGGGATTTGAACCCAGGACCGCTAACTTCGTAGGCAGGGTCACTACCAACTAGGCCAACGCGTCGTCCAATATGTGCGCGGTATGAGTCTAGGTTAGCTCGAAACCGGTTAATTCGAAAATAACTTTATATAAATGTTCCTCCAAAAACCGGTTTATACGAACGGAACCGAAATGAAAAGGTTTTACGTCAAGTACATAATAACGCAGACAGAGATAACACTAACAACTTAAAACAATTAATTAATTATCCTAGTTATTGCTAATACTTACTGCAATAAATATACACGCCTACCCCACTGGGAATGAAGGCGTGAGTTTATGTATGTGTATGTATGTATAAATATACATGTCATATATAATACTCATTCTTAAAATAGTTATACAAAGTTATTGGTTATTGCATCCGGTCCCATTAAGAGGTAATACAGTTTAGATCATTTGCGGTCATTTTGACCCTATAATGCATTATGCAAATGTGAACCATTTTCGAGACATATTTTTTCAAGTTTTTAGAAAAATTACATTTTAGAAACTTCATCAATTTTATTTTAAATAAAGTAGGTAATTACTTAAATCATATTTTTCTTTTGTTTTATTTACACGACAAGACAGTTATTTATAACCAGCAAAAAACTGGAATTACCCGTGCAAGTTTACGAATAAGAAACAGGCACGTTATCATTATAAGTTTTCTTTTTAATTCGTTCAAAGAAAATAATTAAAACCAAAAAAAAAACCTAACACATCTGGCAGGCAGATTATTTAACCCTTAACCAAGCAAGGGATCCATGTGTATCACATAAAATCTCTATTGAAACGTGTGGCATATTTCATTATTTTTGAACAAGGTATCATAATCAGGTGGTTTTTCGGGTAGGTGGATAAAAAAGTAAACATAGTCTCAAACGAATTTATTTCTCTAAAATTAAAATAACCACTATTTGTCGAAAATACCTAGTTAAAATCAATGGTAAATTGACCTAAACCACCTACCAGCAGTAATCTTCTCATTTCCTGGAAGTTTCAACATATTTTGTCACAGCACTGATATTATAACCTCAAAATGTCACAATCTGAGATGAAGACATCTATTGCCGAACTTGCCACTTTGTTCACTGCCAGGATGGCTGAATTTCAAGGCAGCCTAGATAGGACTAGTGCCGGTAACCATTCCGTGGCTTCAATTGTAGCAGAATTTGCAGAGTTCAAAAGCTTCATGATGAAAGCGCTGAACATTCTGCAGCAACAGGTGGAGAAACTTTCTCATCAGGTAGACTCCCTTGATATGCGTTCTCGCAGCAAGATGCTGCTATTGCATGGTGTTGCTGAGTCTCACAGTGAGGACACCACAGCTCTTGTTAGTGCGACGCTTCAAAAACATCTCAAGAGGGAGAATGCAGGTGAGATTGCACGTTGTCACCGCACTGGTCGGTCTCGTAGTGATAAGCCTAGAGCCATCCTTGTCAAGTTTCGTGACATCATAAACCGGGACGAGGTATGGTTCGGCAAGACGGCTCTAAAAGGCACGGGTATCACGGTGTCGGAGTTTTTGACGAAGTGTCGCCACGATACTTTCATGGCGGCCCGTGAGCGCTTCGGAGTCCGGAGCTGTTGGACTCGTGACGGAGTGGTTCATATTCTGGGCGCAGGCGGTGTGCGGCACCGCGTTACCTCTCTTGCGGAGGTCAGCGCCATCCCAGTCGTGCCTGCGGCCCCTGCCGCTTCGTCTCCTCCTGCCAGCGCTAGTGGTACCTTGCAAACTGTGCCGCCGGTCAAGAAGACCAGGAGAAACATTGCGAAGCCGGCCGCTTACTAGCTTTGATGCCGTATAGTTAGCCATTATTTGTTATATTATTATCTTATTGTCTTCATCTTTGTGCTTCGTGATTTGGTAGTATATTGTACGGGTTATTTTTTAGACCACTTATTTTTGTTGCATGTCATTTATGTATACCCTCAATCCTTTTTATTGATCGATCGATTTATTTTTGTAAATGTAATTTATCAGTTAACTGTCACTTTGACATGACGTTTCTTTCTGACACTCTTTGGGTCTGTTCAGTGTTGCCGACTTATACGTTGCGTTTCGTTATTCGTAAGCAAACTTTCGAGATTACTTTTTCTTATCTTTGTTTTACTGCTGGCAGGTAGTGTCTACTAAAGCGCCTTTTAATATTTATATATATTTATTATATTTATATTTTTTAAATACATATGTCTTTTTCTAGCCAAACTGATAGTAACGATAGTAATAATTACGTTTCTTTTTCTTCTAGTTCGGTCAGCGATGGTAGTTTTCATAGTCTTCCTCTTTCTCTCCACGACTATCTTGATGCTCAATTTTCTGATGTAACTAAAAATTTTAATGTCATTCATATAAACGCTCAAAGCATTCCTGCTCATTTTAATGACATGCTATTAACTTTTGACCTAAAAAATGTGCACGCAATTTTAATTTCAGAGTCATGGCTTAAACCATGTTTACCAACTTCTTCCTATTCTCTACCAGGTTTTCATTTGATTCGCAATGATCGTACAGGGAGAGGCGGTGGAGGGGTTGCCATCTACCTTCGTTCCCATATTCCTTACTCAATTGTTTCTACGTCAGCGCAAAATTCTTGTGACGCCGCAGAGTATATTTTTCTTAGCTTGACTTTTTCCCACACTAAACTCCTACTTGGAGTATTTTATTCCCCTTCATTACATGTTAATTATTTTGACGCTCTTGAAAAGCTTCTCGAGGATCTCATGCCCTCTTTTAACCACCACATCTTAATGGGTGATTTCAATACTTGTCTCCTTAAAAATGACTTTCGTTCAAAATCACTTATATCTCTCGTGAATGCTTGCAACATGAGTATTCTTCCTTGTAATGCCACTCATTATTTTCCCAACTGTTCCCCATCACTCTTAGATCTTGCTTTAACTTCTTCTTCTACTCTGGTTGCGAAGTTCGGTCAATACTCTGCGGATGCCTTCTCGTACCATGACTTAATTTATCTATCGTATAAAGTCCGGCCCCCAAAGTCTAAGCCCAACATTCTCCTTCAGCGCAATTTTAGTAGGTTGGATGTAGATAGTCTCCGTGAGGACGCGGTTAAGGTTGACTGGAGTGTTATTTCTAGTGCTAATACCGTAGACGACCAGGTCGCATTGTTCAACTCCCAACTTACTCAGTTGTATGACGTCCATGCTCCGGTTCGGCCAGTCAAAATTAAGCATCTTCCTGCTCCTTGGCTTACTGATGAAATAAGATCCCTGATTCACAAAAAGAATATTGCAAAATCTAGATACAAAGTTGACTCATCAGACGAAAATAAATTTAAGTACCACACATTGCGCAACCGATGTGGCACAATATGTCGTGACGCACAAAGTCGTCATATACATAAATCCGTGGAAAATGGTGATCCTGCTAAAGTATGGAAGTTTCTCAAATCAATAGGAGTTGGAAAATCTCAAGTTAATTCAAGTAGCAACGATGTTGACATCGATCAGCTAAATCAGCATTTCTCTTCTTCTACCTTATTTAATGGTTCGGCTAAAGCCGATACGCTTAAATGTCTTTCTAACATCTCAACTCCTGATACTTCAACTTTTTCCTTCTCTCAATTCACTGACAGTGATGTTAAGAAGAGCGTACTATCCATCAGTTCCAACGCTGTTGGTGTTGATAGCATTAGTCGTAACATGATCCTTCCCTTGCTTGACCTTCTCGTTCCTATCATCTCTAGTATCCTTAATAGGTCCATTATGACCAATGAATTTCCGTCGTTATGGAAGGATGCTGAAGTTGTCCCTCTCCCCAAAAAACCAAATCCCGCTTCTTTTTCTGACTATCGTCCCATATCCATTCTTCCTTTCTTATCCAAGATCCTGGAACGCCTTGTTCATCAGCAATTGTCTTCCTACTTAAACAGATATGACCTCCTTAACTCCTTTCAGTCCGGTTTCCGTCCAGGTCATAGTACGGCTACTGCTCTTGTCAAAATCACGGACGACATTCGCGCTGGCATGGATAACAGAAAACTGACGGTTTTGACGCTGTTAGACTTTAGTAATGCTTTTAGTACCGTTGATTTTGACATAATGCTTGGAATTTTACGCTCTCTTAACATATCTCCTGCAGTAATTGAATGGTTTCATAGCTACTTAATCGGTCGTCGGCAGCGAATAAAGGTGGGTGATTCCCGATCTTCATGGTGCGGCACGCTAGCCGGCGTTCCGCAGGGTGGCGTGCTGTCTCCGCTTCTATTTTCTATTTTTATTCATTCTATTACGCACAACCTTCTCTCTTCTTATCACCTTTATGCTGACGATCTTCAAATTTATTCCCAGGGTACGCTTGACGATCTTTCTTCCGTAGTTGACGCTGCCAATGAAGATTTAAACCGTATATTACTCTGGTGCAATGGGTTTGGGCTAAAGGTAAACCCTACTAAAACTCAGGTAATCGTCATAGGCAGCTCCAACCTTATTTCTAGAGTCAACTTTGAAAATCTTCCCCCAGTTTTTTTCGACGGTGCTCTTATTCCTTACTCTCTACAGGTTAAGAATCTTGGTGTCATTATGGACCGCTCTTTGTCATGGGCACCTCAAGTTAGTGAGACTAGCAGGAAGATGTTCGCAGCTGTAGGATCTCTAAGACGACTTCAAAACTTTCTGCCTCTTTCTACTAAAATTGCGCTTGCTCAAACTTTACTCCTTCCTATTTTAGATTATGCTGACGTGTGCTATCTGGATCTTACTGAGGAGCAACTAAATAAGCTTGAGCGTATTCAAAATTTGTGCATACGGTTCATATTTGGGTTACGCAAGTATGACCACGTCTCCATTTTTCGCAATCAGCTCAAGTGGCTCCCAATCCGTGCTCGTCGTAACTTTCATATTTTAAGTCTCCTCTTCAGCGTACTTTTCAACCCTGCAACCCCGTGTTATCTTAAGGAGCGTTTCAATTATTTTAATTCAGTTAGAGCTTCCCAAAACCTTCTTTTGTCAGTCCCCTTTTCTTCCACTAAGTTTTACTCCAATTCCTTCACAATCCAGGCAATAAGGCTATGGAACGCTTTGCCTACAGAAGTAAGGCGTGCTCAGTCTATTTTTATTTTTAAAAGCAAGCTAAAGGACTATTATCTATCGCTTCCGTAGTTTTTCCAAGATTTCCTTTACTTTTATTTTTTGCCATCGTATGTTATCTTTGTTTGGCTGATTTCTAGAATTTATGTATATATATATATATTTCATAGTTGTATAATAATATGTATGTAGCGTGTATTTAGTATGTATTTATTAACTCATTTACTTTGTGTATGAGTGTATTTATATGTAGTTTATATATGTGTAAGTAGTTTCTTGTAGTTTAGTTTGAGTTCTGAAGAATTTAGTTTACACCGCCTGCCATGTATTTTTGTCATTATTATTTCTCTGTCCAAGGTTGTCTGGAAGAGATCGCTATTTAGCGGTAAGACCGCCTGTTGTATACCTATAGTTAAAATGTACTGTTCCGTGTTTTGTTTTTTTTGGTGTTCAATAAAGAGTATTTGTATTGTATTGTATTGTATAATCACAAATTAGGTTTACGATTTTTGAAAAAAAAGACATCACAAAGAGAGCGAGCAGAAAATCTTAAAAACATAAAATCAACAGCCATCTATCTGCCAGTCAGATGAATTGACAACATTTCAAAAAAAAAAGCATTATTGTTTTTTCGCGTTTATAATAGCTGGTTAAAAATTAGACTACCCGTATTTCTTGGTTTTTCTTTATTTAACTTAAATTCGTCGTTAATAATTTATTAAAGAAATAGTCATTAAAAAGACCGTATACAAAGTTAGGAATACTGATGTCATGATCTTAGCCTGATATAAAATTTTAAAAAGTAACTTTAAACAGTAAACAAAACTGACTGTCATGTCATTGTGTGTTCATTCACAAATTTGCTATTTGGCGTAATTTAATTAATTACGTAATTTGTAGACGCCATTAAAATAAATAAACTATTTTGAGTAGAATTGAAAGCGTGTCGTCAGAATCAAGTAATCCGTCAGACAGATAAACAATGAACATGACAGTTGTATATTTTTTTGAACTCCTTTGGTAATAAATGGACTAAGGGCACTATAAGTGTATTCCTAACATTCACAATCACACTTTTTATACTGTTTTCCCTAAATATAAAAAAAATACTGCATAAAAAAATCCAAAGATATTTTTACTGTAATCAGCAGTGTAAAATCTATAAACGGTATTTTATTTTACTACCTTAGCACAAAATTAATTTTATTGTTGTCAATTACGTTATTTAAAGGGTTCCGTACCTCAAAAGGAAAAACGGAACACTTATTGGATTACTTGGGTGTCCGTCCATCCGTTTGTCAGTCATGACCCTTTAATTCGGGAACGCGTGGAGGTATTGAGTTGAAATTAAAACCATGTATTAAGTGTAGACCTTAGTATATGGCTCGTGAAAAAAAAAACTTCTAAGTTAACGTAAAAAAAGATACGGATGTGTATTTATATCCCCCCACCCCACACTGCGTACATTTTGCTTAGGAGCAGGTCTGCAAATGACCTCCACTATAACCTCTCTACGGGAATGGATGATATAACCAATGACCCTGTATAATACATAATTATCTATAAATAAATATTAAGATTTAATAAAGGTACCTATAAAAACAAAAGCAGACACTAAAACACGAACATGATGTGATGAGATAAACGATATGTATACAGGATGTAACAGGAGGAGTGGATCAAACGTAGCAGGTCGATAGTGGATGTTACAACCTATCGATTACACTCCCATGTATGTTCAGCGATTTACTACTGCTCGAAAGTTATTTAAGGTTTTGTCAAAGGCCATAGCCGGGTTTCCATGGTAAGTCGGCCCTTACATCAAATGGGCTCGGGGATTTTTTTGTCAGTACCTCTTGTAATGAAGAATATTTTAGCCGAGTATGAACATCCTACTTGTAATAGTTTTTGACTTATCATTTTTTCAAGTTTTTTTAAATGTTTGTTTTTTCTGGATGTATTCAAGTGATTTGCTTCAAATTTTAAAATGACGTTCTTTAGATAGATTTGCATCGCCACCCAAAAAACGAATACTAGTTATCGTATAAAAAAACGGAAAAAAAGACTTATTAAAAAATTAACTTTTTATAAAGAAATAGGCCAATGTATGGACTATTTTGAGAATAAAATCTAGGTCACTACTTCACAACCACATAAAAAAAATATTATTTTAAAAATTGGTTTTTTTATTTTATACGATAACTAGTATTCGTTTTTTGGGTGGCGATGCAAGTCTATCTAAAGAACGTCATTTCAAAATTTGAAGCAAATCGCTTGAATACATCCAGAAAAAACAAACATTAAAAAAAATACTTGAAAAAATCATAAGTCAAAAACTATTGCAAGTAGGATGTTCATACTCGGCTAAAATATTCTTCATGACAAGAGGTACTGACAAAAAAATCCCCGAGCCCATTTGATGTAAGGGCCGACTTACTAGGGAAACCCGGCTATGGCCTTTTACTAACACCCTCTGTTACCACCTATATTTGCTAATTGAATCTACACAATTGAATTTACACCTATGATTTTTGTTTCGTAGGTAGTGAAATAGTTGTTGAGTATCGAATTAAAAACGTGATCATACAAATTACATTTTTTTTCAAAATTATACGTGTTTTTGGATTGTTCTATAAACTTGACTTTAACTCGAACTTTTGAGGCTATTAGTGAACCAAATTCACACAAATTATGTTTCTGGAAATTATACTTAAAACTGCGCTAGTTATATCCGTACAAAATTTATTGTATTTGGTTTACAGGAAAATGTAAAAAACTTAATTAAGTATCACAAGAGAACCATTACGAGGGCTGTACTGAAAGTTTCGGCAAAATAATACTTACAAACATATTTTTGACACATTGTATATTATACCCTCTATAATAATCTCTAAAGTTTCATTATCTTAACACACTGGCCACATAGAAAAAAAACCGGGCAAGAGCATGTCGGACCATGCCCAGTGTAGGGTTTCGAAGCCATTACTACAAACAAATTAGAGCTCGCGACAAACTTAACTTTGCCGTTGGAAAACTGTTATTCCAATACATCGACATAGGTCGCGGTCAGTTTACCAACACCGCAAATAAGTTTTCGGTAGGTATAAACATTTAAACCGTTTGAAACTCAATAACCACTGAAGTCTACTTGATAGTGATAGTTTTCCTATTAAATTCATTATATGTGCTTTCATTTAAGATATTTTCTGATTTTTAGTAATTGTAGTTTTAGCTGTATGGGGTGGGACACTTGACTCTAGCAAAAATTAGCGCTTTGAAGCTTAATATTTCATAAAGGGATACCTTGATCGAAATATAGTTTCTACAAAGCAGCAATGTTTTTGGAAGACATATTCAACGACACACCACAATAAGGGGTAGACGAGAAATAAAATACATCCCCACGTTGCGCGTAGGTGAGGTACACTAAATAATATAGCTTTTCAAGATTTTACTTTACCACTTTGTTGGCGAGACTAAGGGCCACTTGCAGCAAAAATTTAAATCTAGATTAATGCTTAAGTTCAGTTTAGCTATGTCAAAATGTATGGAACTGTCAGTCCCAAATATAGATTTAAGCTTAATCTTGATTTAACATTTTTCCTGCAAGTGCCCCTAATATGTATATTTATACCAAATTACAGCTTTCTAGTACTAAGAGCTAGACTGCGGTCGGACGAACGGACGGACGGACATGGCGAAACTATAAGGGTTCCTAGTTTAACTACGGAACCCAAAAAGCTATGGTTCGGTTTCAATTGTTTTTTGAATTGTCCCCTGAAATTTTAAGAGCTATGATTTATTACGACTTTGAAAGTGGATTAACACAAAAACAATGTGGAGACTGGATGATTGCTGCTTTTATGAATGAAACACCTTCAAAGACGACAATATACAGGTGGTATTCAGAATTTCAATGTGGCCGTGTATCCTCGACGTGCGTGAAGGTCGACCAAAATCAGCAGTCACGCAAGAAAACGTCGATGTTGTGCGTCAGCTGATAAAGGAAGACCGACATGTGTCATATCGGATACAGATTATTTTACAATATATTTTATGGATCCCTCACTTATTGTTTGACGAGCAGAAAACGACTCGTGTCAATTGGTGCCGCAGAACTTTGAATAAATTCAACGAATAAAGCTCAAATGCAGATTTTATCATTGTATCAGGTGACGAGTGTTGGATATATGCATATGACCCTAAAAATAAAGTTTGGGTCTACGAAGACGAGCTCAAGCCGACAAAAGTTATTCGTTATCGCAGCACGGCCAAAAAGATGGTGGCTACGTTTGTCTCCAAATCGGGTCACGTGGCTACTATTCCTCTTGAAGATTGTAGAACGGTCAATGCCGATTGACACCACTATTTGTTTGCCGAGTATCTTTGCTGAACTTCGAAAAATAAACCTTGTCACCGCATCATCCTTCACCACGACAATACCAGCCCTCACACCGCTCGGAAAAGAACTGAGTATCTGGAAGGGAAAAAGTCGAATTACTTGGCCATACAACAACCCCGACTTAAGCCCCAATGACTTTTCACATTCCCCAAAATTAAGGATAAGTGGCGTGGTCAGCGGTTTCAGACGCCGGAAGCAGCCGTGGAGGCTTTTAAAATGTAAATTTTGTCGACCCCTATTTCAGACTTTAATAAGTGCTTTAACGACTGGTTTGAACGCATGGTAAAGTGCATAAAATATAAAGGAGAATACTTTGAAAAACAATAAAAATACTATTATTCAATTTAACTGCATATTTTTTTCTATTGCCGAAACTTTCAGTTTGACCCTCGTAACTAAACCACTTAACTGAAACCTTATTATTGCAACTAAGTCGAAGTGTATTAATTTGTCAAATTAAAATCATTTTCTGTAATATCTGTTAACTTAAGCCGTAATTACAAGGTTTTACTTATGTTTAAGTCTTGGAGTCAGTTTCATTTTATTAGAATGAGTTGAAATTAGGTTAGTTAGTAGATACTTGTAAACTCGGTAAAAACCCAGCATTATGTTGTCTATAAGAACTGATCTGATGATGGAATTTGAAGATGGCCTTAGGATTGCTGCTGTACTTGACGTAGAGTCAATAGGCTTTATCTTGTTAGATTGGTCTTGATAAACAGGTGAAGACAGTGGAGGAAAGAATAAGTACTATTAGAAGAGTTCGAGCCCTCTGCTCCTGAATATCTCAAATGTAAATTTCACTTTGATGCCCCACGCCCAGGGTGTGAACAGCGTTCCTCCCGCTCCCGTAAAATCAAAATTCCTCTCTTCCATACCGGGTTTATGTCCAATTCATTCGCCCTTCAGGCCATCCGTCTCTGGAATGCGCTCCCTCTTGAAATACGACAAGCGTCCAGCAAATTCGTGTTTAAGCGTAAGCTTCGCCAACATCTACATAGGCAAGAACTTGAGTAAGGTGTCATGATCTTCATCACATATTGTTTTCGTATATATTTGAGTAGGTATTATAGGCATGTATTATATGAACATATTATTATCTATGTATTTTATACATTTTAGTATTAAGTAGGTATTTAATTCATTTTCAACACTGTTTGCACCATGTATTCTCTGTTAACCATGAGGTTGACTGGTAGAGAATGCCTTTAGGCATTAAGTCCGCCATTTGTACTTTTTACATATGTATTGTGCAATAAAGTTTAAATAAATAAATAAATAAGAGTAACTTCATCCCCACCACGCGCGCTCCCTCCCGCGTGGCCTGTCAACAGTCCAGGACTAATTATCGCAGCAAACACTAGCCGGTTGCCCCAGAATCGGCGCTTGGAGTAAACGTGCAACAATATTTCAAATGAAGCTCTCAAAGGCGCCACTGTCTACGCAAACTGTGGTTTTACCATACGAAATTGTTAGTTCCGTATTTGACCACGTGCTTTACGATAATTGTAGGACGATATCAACAAAAATTGAATAGGGAATATGCATGTTTTTTTTTTTACAGCTTCAATTGAAGCTGATTCATGTAACAAACAGATCACAAAAATCATTTTTTGAATAGCTATAAAAATAACCAAGATATAAGCCAACAAAGATTTGTTCCTATCTCTTTCTAGAAAAACGGAATTTTACATGGAGTTTATATGGCCGCAGTGCACAATGACGTCACGGTGCACATCGGATCTCTCTGTCTAATTAGAAGTTTGAAATGCTTATATTTCCGTATTTCTTGACCGATTTTAATTTTAATTTCCGTTTTGGTGATCTCTTTTACGGTATTTTCATATTTTGATGAGAAATGCGATTTTTAAAATCCATGCATATTCCCTATTGTTATTTATTATTTGTAACATAAACACATTAAGGAAAGAGCGTAAAAATTAAAGAATTAAATAAATACATTATTTACCTATGCACTTTATGTTTTATCCAATATTAATCGTAATTAAGTAAGTCTAAGATAGTATTTTAGAAGTTACGTTATAAAAAAAAGTTGCTAAATTAATTAATAAAATGCACAATTACGTCCTAGATATATGAATTATTTTTATTGGCTTTGCGTTAGATCTTACAACTTTATCTGATTTAATTCTAATAAACTTGTGCCGCTGTCATACTCTTACGTTAGTGGAACTACTGGAAAGTCTTACGGATTTTAGTTTTATTAAATAATGATGATTAAGTAATTAGTCAGGATCGTAGCAAGTGGAAAGAAGTGGTCTCTGCCTACCCCACTGGGAAACAGGCGTGATTTAATGAATGAATGAAAAAGTAATTAGTCAGAAATGAGGGGGATATATTGTGCTTTGTATGGGTGCTTAAACAGCAAAAAAAAACCCGGAATTGAGCTTCTTTAGAGTGCCAAAAGTCATCAATATCAAACTTACTACCTCGTGTGTTCATAAGTTTAGAGACAAACTTTTTACTTAATAAAATAAAGAAAATAATACTGGCAGCTATTTTATTATTTTTTAAAATTTTGAATTTGGAATGTCAGTTTGCTATTTATTAATACAATTAAAAGTGCCTCCTTACCAGATCATCGCGCACACAAACAAACTTAAATAAAGAGTTTTAATTAAGACGGCAATTTAAAGATATTTTACTAATTGATGAAATTCAGGCTCAATAAACGTACTTTAATTTAGTTTTTCACAAGTTTTTACTTATTGGAAAATTGTTAATTTCACAATTAGTGACGTAATTAACCAAATTTTAAATGATGCTGTAATTTGAATGCCATGAAATTTATACAGAAGATTTATTACTAACTAGGACAGTTTTTGAAATAGTTAATAAAATAAAAAATATGAAAACTTTATTGGCTAATAGGCCGGAAAGTTTGAGTTAAAGTTTGGTTTAAGACGAAAGTTCAAGAACTAATTATTTTATTAATAATTGGTAATACTTTTGACCGTAATGTTAATTGAAAACTCAAGACCAACTATTCAACTACCCATAAATCAAAAATCACAGCTGTGGATTCAACTGTTTAGATTATATTAGCAACGTTAGGTGGTAACAGAGGGTATTAGTAAAATTGAATAGTGAAAATTGTCCTCTATCGACCTATTTCGTTTGATCCACTCCTCCTGTTACACCCTGTAGGTGGTAACCCTGTCGGTGGTAGGTGTTAACAAGAAAATGCTTCCGGGGCATTCGCTTGAAAGAAAGCTTGTTAAGGGCTCGTCTTATATGGAGTGGGAGGGCATTAGAGAGACGGATTGCGTGAAGGGCAGGAGGAAGGCAGTTAAACGGGAAATATAGAAATTAAATTTACGTTTAAGATAAAGCGGGGTTGAGGGCTAGAAAAGGGTGGAAAAAAGAGTACCTAGAATTTGAAGAGACCTACGATGTCGAATGGGAACCCAGTTAAGCTGACGCCGAAAGGAAGACAAAAGGTCATATTTACGAAGGCCAAAAATAAAAATTAAGCCATTTTTGAGGAGAAGTTTTAATCTGTTGACGTAATCCTGGCTGATGTTTTTAGTGCAGACATCAGCATAATCAATGAGAGGCAGCACAAGCGCCTGGACAAGTAATGCCTTGGTATTTACTGGGAGAATATTCTTGTACCTATACAGGGTGTCCGGTAAATAGTGGACTATCCTACAGGGCTGGATAGCTCAGCTCAGGAGTGGCCAAAATATGATAAATTATGTTTAGTAAAAGTCGCACCAAAAACGAGACATCTCAACTTTTAAAATTTTTGGTAATGCGGTACCCTGGTTCACCATTTTCGATGCCGCGGCCACATTTATTAGAATTTTTCAGTTTCGTTTGCTGTGAAAGATAGCTGTTTAAATTTGCTATAAGGCCCTATCAACGGAATTAATAAAAGTTTAGCAATTTTTTTAATTTTTCAAATCAAATTTAAAGTTTAGGAATCTGAGTTTAACTTGCGGCAAGTTTAACATAACACGGTGTAAACATAATGTACTAAGACTTGTAGTGCTGCTTTCCTAAAAATTGGCCTGGTTAATG
Source organism: Acleris emargana (assembly GCA_927399475.2). Lineage (NCBI taxonomy): Eukaryota > Metazoa > Arthropoda > Insecta > Lepidoptera > Tortricidae > Acleris > Acleris emargana. The sequence goes on along the minus strand of OV656835.1, from coordinate 52,076,494 downwards.
GAGATTCTAAAATGATATAACAATTGAGTTTATTGATTACAGGAGCGAAGTTATTTTTAAGTTTGTCCAACAAAGACTGAATTTTATCAAACTAGCGAATTTAATAAACGACTTTTGCTTCCGTTTAAAAACAGGTTAGCTGGTTCTAAATGTTTTAAAAGACAATTTACATTAATGTGAAATACAACGACACTACGATAAAAGGTAATAACATACATTTTCTTAAATTTAAAGCAAGTGTTCGAATTGCTTGCCGCCAGCCCTAATGCAGGCTCGGCAGCGTTTCATGAACGACCTGAGTTCGGAGATTCGGAGTCGCTCACCAATTTGTCGGCTAGCTTCCAAATAGGTAATTTTCACATAAACTCCATTCTGATTAATTGTTGTTAGTAATACTGGTCACCAAACTTTCAATTCCAGATTTAATTAATTAGACAATTACATCGTTAGTTTTTTGTTTTCTTGTCAACAATTCAATGAAGTTGAAAGCAAAATTTAACTATCTTATTGTATCACATTGAAAAAAAAATGTCTCGAGGGCCATACACATCGGCACAGTCTGCAAATTTGCATTTTATTTACGGCGAGTGTAGAGGAAATGGCAATGAAGCTGCTGCACTTTACGCAGAAAGGTACCCCGACGCATGCCATCCAGATCGTCGTATTTTTTCTCGGGTTCACATCGCGTATAGCGAAGGAAGAATACCTGGCCATGGTGCAACTAGCCGCAGTGAAGGAAGACCTCAAAATGAGTACGACGAAATTGTACTGACCGAACGAGACGCCGATCCAACAATGTCTGTAAGGGCTATAGCCGAACGTACGGGGATAGGGAAATCTACTGTCCATTCTATTTTACAAAAACACGAGTTTTACACATTTCATGTGACTCGTGTTCAAACTCTATTGCCGAGAGATTACGCACTAAGAATAACATTTTGTCAAACGATGTTGCAAAAAATCAGTGAAGATTTTTTTTTTTTTAACAAAATCCTTTTGAGCGATGAATCCACATGTCGTAGAGATGGTTATCTTAACCTCCACAATCTACACTATTGGGAGGTGTGTGACCACAATCCCCACATAATGCGAGAAGACCGAAGCCAGTATCAATTTAAAATCAATTACTGGATTGCATTTTGGACGGCAATATCATTGGACCATTCGAGCTGCAAGGAAACTTAAACGGAAGAGGTTACCTGCAGTTTCTTCAAGAGTCGCTTCCGATACTATTGGAAGATACGCCCTTAGAGCTGAGAAGAACCATGTGGCTACAACATGATGGCTGTCCAGCCCACTATGCATTACCAGTGCGAACGTTCTTGGACCAAACATATCCTAACCGGTGGATTGGTCGTTCAGGGCAAATTTTTTTGGCTCCTCGTTCACCGGATTTGAACCCTCTAGACTATTTTTATTGGGGTTGTTTAAAAGAAAGAGTGTACGGCAAACCTATTGCCTCTTTGGAAGAGCTGCGTAGTCGCGTCGCAGAAGCTAGCCGACAAATTGGTGAGCGACTATATGCCACCGAACTCAAGAGGTCGTTCATGAAACGCTGCCGAGCCTGCATTAGGGCTGGCGGCAAGCAATTCGTAGTGTCGTAGTGTCGTTGTATTTCACATTAATGTAAACTGTCTTTTAAAACATTTAGAACCAGCTAACCTGATTTTAAACGGAAGCAAAAGTCGTTTATTAAATTCGCTAGTTTGATAAAATTCAGTCTTTGTTGGACAAACTTAAAAATAACTTCGCTCCTGTAATCAATAAACTCAATTGTTATAATTATCATTTTAGAATCTCCATTAACCAGGCCAATTTTTAGGAAAGCAGCACTACAAGTCTTCGTACATTTTTTTTTACACCGTGTTATGTTAAACTTGCCGCAAGTTAAACTCAGATTCCTAAACTTTAAATTTAATTTGAAAAATTAAAAAAACTGCTGTACTTTTATTAATTACGTTGATAGGGTTTTATAGCAAATTTAAACAGCTATCTTTTACAGCAAACGAAACTGAAAAATTCTAATAAATGTGGCCGCGGCATCGAAAATGGCGAACCAGGGTATCGCATTTCCAAAATTTTTAAAAGTTGAGATATCTCGTTTTTGGTGCGGCTTTTACTAAACATAATTTATCATATTTTGGCCACTCTTGAGCTGAGCTATCCAGCCCTGTAAGATAGTCCACTATTTACCGGACACCCTGTATAAAACACGCAGAGTACCTGTCACCTTGCGATTCACCTCAGAGAGCTGTCCGTCTCTTGAAAGAGAGCAATTGACAATAAGGTCAAGATCCTTAACCTCCTTTGATGTAAGAATAACAGCACCATCAAACGAGATAGGTTAGGTTAAAAAAGACCAACAACAACTTACTTGAGGTGGTATTGCATCCGATATTGGTACACTTAGCCATTTTTGACACACTGGCATAGCAGCTACTCTTGCCTTAAGCTCCTCCCTTCTACCATCCTTGAGCAATGTGAGATATTGTAACAGTAAAGTTGCGACTTCTGTAATGAAACCATTGATATTTACTCGTACATGCTGGGATATCTCACGGTGGCATCTTTTTAAGATGTTTTGAACAAGTATGCAGCTGCAGGGTTTAAACAATTATGAATATGACAATGAATATGACAAAATAAATAACTTTTGGTACAAGCTTTTGTTACCGATTTTACTTTTTTGCTTATCAAGAGCAAACAAATGAGTCCCAACTCAGTGGGTAAACGTTAAGGACCGCGGACGTTCTGATGCCGCCTTATGGCTTCATCATCAGATCAGCCCTCCGAGACCATAATATTGACGACGCGTTGGCCTAGATGATAGTGACCCTGCCTACGAGTCCAACTCCTGGTATGGGCAAATATTTAATATAAGCGCAAGTACCTATTTGTTTCTGATTCTTGGATATTTTCTATATATTTAAGTATTAATTTTTCTATGTAAGTATTTATTCATCGTTGTCTAGTAAAACATTCGCAATTAATTATTTCTGAAATGGAAGCTGTTTGCGGGAATCAGTGCCCTGGGAAAACCATGGTTAATAAGTGGTATTAAAAAATGGCAGAGAGTCAATTAGCGATGACCCTCGTCCAGGAAGGCCGAATGAGGTGACAACGTCACAGATGGTAGAAAAAGTAGAAAAACGTATATTTTACTTTTAGTTTTTACATTTTGCAGAAGTTGAAACAGTGTACATAGTAAGGGATTTCATGATTTTGGCATCATCTTCCGATTTTATCTAGGTTTCCGTTAGTTGTATACAATTTTTAAAATATTTCATTATACACTTAAGTTCATCTAATTTACCCTGTTTGAGGAGGCTACGTACATATGCATAAAAATAACAGCCAAGAGTTTTTCATATGCACGGCATTATGTCATCAATTTGATTGTGCAATACAAGATCGTAATTTGCGTTTAGTTTTACTTTATTTGTTTTTTTATGTGGCTAACAACAATTTTCGGTGTGCCATTGACATATTTAATTACTAGGTTTGACTTACCAGATTGTTGACGCTGTGCTAATCTGACTTTAAGACGTTCCAAGTAATCTTTTCGTGGAGTTCGATCGATCACCGTAGATTCTAATGTCTTTAATATCCGAATTATTTTTGTTTGATACGCAATATCTGCCTTACGGCGACTTCGTTGTCAAAGCAGGCTTTAATAGGTCGAATCTTATCCTTGTTAAATCTGCTCAGGCGCATGATTTTTTGCGGCTTCGTACTTTGGTTGTAAATGGAATTTATTATATATACAACTGCAATATAAAATTTCCATGTCACAATGTTAGTTACCGTACTCCTCCGAAACGCCTTGACCGATTCTTATGAAATTTTATATGCATATTCAGTAGATCTGAGAATCGGCTACTATCTATTTTTCATTTCTAATTTATAAGGCAAAACAACGTTTGCCGTTTCAGCTAGTTATATATACAACTGCAATGCTGTCTTCCGCTAGCCGTTCTTTAAGATATTTTTTGTGGTTTCCTGCACTCTTACAATGATTATGTTTTTTTCTCTTATGTTTCATTCTTTCAGTTCACGTAGTACCGGTACGTATTTCATACTATTAGATACTTCAGTTGTGGGTTCGTATTTAAATGTTGCTAGCCGGGTGCTTTATTCGGGTCTAAGGTTTTAATAACCGCCTGTACCTCTCTTAGTGAAATTTGTAAAGGGAAGATCTAGTTGAGAGTTAGGGCTAGTATTTCTGTTTATGCTTGAACCGGAATCTGGGTTTGGCGTAAACATTTGCTTGAGATGTTCAGCGAAGGTTGACACCTTTTCCGCATCGCTAGCTGCCCATTCGTCTCCTTTTGGGGTCGTTTCGGCTCAGGGCGATTAAGTTTTTTTGTACTCGTCGATTAAAATGTTTGTATTACGATTTCATAGAGAATACTGTAACGTCACTCTTTTCATCGTTGAATAGTCTATGTTACTTCCGAAACAACCGAAATAACTATTTCGATACGCTCTAGACAACCGAAAAAAAATTGAAAATAGAACTTCGTATTTAAATAATATGTGCCCTTGTTTAAGGAGACTCGATGCGGTACAAAATTTGCCAATATTGTATGGCGTTTTGGAACGTAGCAGCATCGCGTCATCTGTCAAAAATCTACTTAAACTTGCTGCTGTATCCAGGACATTAAAAAAAACCGGTGGTGTGATAATTTTTCTTTTAAAAGCCAAGAAGTTTACGTTTTCTCTGTGGAAATAAAAATCATCATTCATAAAGATTTCATAGAGAATACTGCAACGTCACTCTTTTCATCGTTGTTACTTCAGAAACAACCGAAATAACTATTTCGATACGCTCTAGACAACCGAAAAAAATTTGAAAATAGATCTTCGGATTTCCATATGTGTCCTTGTTTAAGGAGCCTCGATCCGATACAAAATTGCCAATCTGTGGCGTTTCGGAACGTAGCAGCGTCGCATCATCTGTCAAAAATCTACTTTTAGTTTTCTTATATACTCGTATTAATGACTTACATTATTAATTTTAATGAACTCGTACAAAAAGTATTGTTCACAATAGTGTCATAATTAAGCTTTTTAATCTCGTACCTTACTTAGGCCACTCAGCAAGCTTCGTGGCCTAAACACGGTACTCGACTAAAAAGCTCTCTATTATAACACGATTACGAAAAATACTATTTCGTGGCTTTCCACAGAGAGTAAACAGATGTGGATGTAGCGTCCAGTCCAGGCCATTTAAGAATATCTGGATGTTGTGGTTTTCAGTTTTTTTTTTGATTATAGTTTTTTTGGTTTCTTGTCCGTCTAATGACCCGTTTCCTATATTTTTTTACGAGCTCTGCCTTTTTCAGACAGAAGTTCTCTAACGCATAACGGATATCCTTGATTATGTTTTGTGTTCGAGCCACTGAAGTAACTTGCCATGCTGATTGTTAAACACAGTGGTTAAAACTTAATATATTCGACGCTTCGATGCACAGTGTTTCGATTAGTACAAGCTAGCGGGACAAAACTATTTCTTGTATTATTTTGATTGTTTATGTATTTTGCAGGTATGTTATGATATTTTAACAGAAAATCAAATAGAATCAGAGACTTTACTACCATTTGGCACGTTTGGTCAACATCTATGGGAAGACTGTGGGTGATTACTCTATAATTAGTCATGTTTACTCGTACTATACATACCTGTAAGGCAGGCATAGGTTTAATACTTAGTACCAATAAAACATACAGTCAAATAAAACAAATATTTCCAGGTTCTATATTATATTTACACAATTTTTACACATTAATAATATAATAACTAAATGTAGGTACAATAATTAACGAAAACACTCAATATTCAAATTATAGTTATTAAAACTAATAATAATAAGCCTAATCATTTAGTCAAATACAATAATTAAAAAAAAGATTAACACTAACGGTCATTATCAGACAATGCTTTGTCTTGGATATTCCTAAGTACCCGCTAACGAACAACAATTTTAAATCTACAATAATTAACTTAATCACTCACAATACCAATTATATCTATAACTAATAATTAAATAAGTACAATATTTAAAAATAGATTAACTCTAATTGTCACTATCCGATAATCCTTCGTCATTACTTTCGTATTCGGAACTATCTGATATTAAATAATCCTCCTTATTCAAATCGCGAATTGGTAATGATTTAGATGGTAATGAAGGTGGGACAATCAACTGCAGAACCTCTGCCGGCAAAGTACTAAGCTTTTTTCGCGGTAACTCTCTAAATGTGTTAATAACAGGATCCGACGTAATCAGAAGCATTCTCAAAAGATCTGTATTCGTGGCAATACGGCTCCGCTTCCTTGTGTGTCGCTCACGGAATCTACGGCAATCCTTATTTCTTGCCTCCTGAGCTTCTTCGGAGAGCTGCCCAATGGGAAGGAGACAAGATTTTATTACTTCAGTACCGTGCACAAGAATCTTATGCACAGTAACGGGCATGGAGTACCACGAATACAATTCTAGGTATAACTTTCTTGTTTCAAAACAAAACTTTTCAAATTCTAAACAATTTATGTCATATCCCGATGACAAAGTTCTTAAAATTACATGAAATCTTTGAATAAAAGTTAGGTCCAATCCTGTTATTTCACTGCTCAATTCAGCATTAGAAAAAAATCTACGAGCTGTGTTTCCATCATTCGAGTTGCCATAGCCAGGTTTTGGTTTATCTACTACAAGTCCCATACGATCTTTAAACTCTTTTTGGATATTTTGTGAACGTTGCTTCACAATAGCTTTATCGCTGTCTCCTCTAACTTGCCACTTTTTTATTTCTAAACGATAGCTAATATGAAGCATACATTCAAAAGTGCGAATCCACACATGTAAAGTAGATAAACCAAATTCAAAGCGTTCTTCGTTGCTAGGATAGTTCTTCGAATCATCGTTCATAGTAGATGGGGTTGCACCACAAATAAAACACCTTTGTGCTGACCGTGTATCTGTTAAAGCGTTACACACTTTGCCATCCGTCATTGTCAACAGCAATTTGTGTTTAACAGAGATTTGAGATTCATCAACTTTACAAAGTGTTGGAAGAAGCTGACTTACTTCATGTAGTATTTTAGAAGTTTCTACTTTCGTTAATTCATTTGTCTCCTTGGCAAAAATGAACTTGATAGGACGACAATATAGGGTGGAAGAAGGTCTTGGATTTTGCCAGATCACTGTTTCGTCGTCCAACAATCTCAAGGGCACAAATGAATACACGAACAGAAATTCGTCTGTAGCGTTAGTGTTCTCAAACCTCTGCTTATACATGCTATGATTAGAACTCCCATCACAACCCCATTTACTTATCAACGTATATTGTGAACGAGGTAACACACTTCTTATCACTTCAGACTGAGCTTCAACTAATCGTTCAGCCGTTTTATTTAAAATCGCCTGAAGATTAACTTCAGCTTTAGTTTCAGTTACAGAAATATGCTCGTCAGAAAGACAACAAGAACCTTTGGATTTACCTAAACTGTAGAATGATGGATACACTTGATGTCCCGCCTTCATTGCCCACTTCCTAGTCTGTTTATATGAGTGACTCGTCAATTTAGAGTCCACATAAAAAGCTAACGCTTCATCCGAAGTTAGCTGCCTGCTATTTTCAGAACATTTACTTCTTTTTGGACTCTCACAGACTTCTTTAATTTGTTTTGCAACACTTCGATGGCCTTCCTTCCGATTCGCTAATTCTGCGGCAGTAGTCAGTTCACTTGCACTTCGCGTTTTTAAGAGATCGTCTACTTTACGTCTCTTCGTTTTCATTGATGAATCTTCAAATGTTTTTTTAGGTCGGCCGCCTACGGACCGAACTCCTGATGATGTTGATGGGCACGGCTGGTTTAAAGCCACATTTATTTCAAGTGCAGAACCTTCTAACCAATTCTTATGTTTGTTTAAAAACATTTCTTTATTACACTTCGATGAAGTCCACTTTTCATTCAATTTCGTAGAAAAACTTGAAATTTTCATTTTCAGTTTTCTTAAAGATTCATCAGTGGCATCGGTTATATTATGTTTTTCGCATAAATAATTAAAAATCGCACTAATCCTCTCACTTTTCTCATGTTTTTGCCATTCTGCGAAAAAATCTATTTTCGTCATAGTTATGACTCGTTCTGAAACAAAGATAATAATTTTAGTGGCGGGGCTTTTCGGGATCTAAAATATGCACCAGTCTATGCCTGAATGTTGTAACTATGACATATAGAAGAATCTACGTGGATACATTTGGATAAAAAAAGTTGCAACCCTTTAAAGTTTACACTTAATGAGAAATATATGGAATTTATTTAAAGATTTTCAAACAAACATAACAACAAAAATAAAAATGTTTTTGTACAACAAAAAAACGGAAAAATGATGTACATACCTTCAACAGAATATTCCATCACAAAATTTTGTTCCACTTTACTAGCAATTTTAAGAGGTCTTATCACAAGTGTGCAACGAATGCAACTGATTTTCAAATGCAAATCGATCTTGTTTTATCAGTCAACTTTTGCACCCGATGAAGTACCTTAATGAGGTGATTAACGTAATTAGTTTTTTAAATTCGGTACCTGGGAAGGGTTGTTTACAAGTTGTTATCTATAGTTTCTGGAAATGACGTCATGAGTTTTGTCCCGCTAGCTTGTACTAATCGAGACACTGTGCGATGATATGACTGTCGCTTTTGAGATAAATGTTTATATCCTGGCATTCTGATAACATTTGCCTAAACATATTCCAGTCAGTTTTGCGTGTATGTAGTTTGCAGGGCTGGGGAGTTACGGTGATTTTCCTTCCCATGATTATTTCACCTGGGGAGTGATCAGAAGACAGTTCTAGACCAGTTTTACTTGTAAAGATGTTTCTTGCGATGAAGTCAAGCACGTCGGGTATTGTTTTCCTGTCTGTTGGCCAGTAGGTAGGCTGACCTGGGGGGAGACAATATTCAAGTTTAGCTTCTCAATTGTTTTTAGCAGTCGTCGACCTTTGGTGGTGTTGGTACGTGATCCCCAATACTAGTGTTTCGCATTATAATCTCCTCCGGCGACATACCTTTGGCCTAATATGGAAAGGAATCTTTCGTAGTATTCCAGTTTAAGTTTATGTTTGGGTGGATTGTAGACGGAAGATGCAGTGGACGACCCCTTCCAGTCCTCAATCACTACATTGGTGGCTTGTATTTACTCTTTGCAGTAGTGTACTGTTTCATGATGCTTGATGCTATATTGTACTAAGACTGCGCTTCCTCCATGGGCAGTGCCATCCGGATTCATTGTATGATATATGAATGATATATCTTATAATTGCGGAGATGAAAATACCTTTTTTTGGTAAAATATGTATCTGTAACTAAAGGTATATCTCTATATCGTTTGTCTGTAAATATTTTTTTACTTCAAGCGTTTGTTTTGACAGCACATTGGCATTCCATAGGGATATTTTTAGTCATTCCGTTTAGATAAATTAATCGTGAGTGCTAATATAAAGTTAGACAGGGTAGTTAGTTGTTGCATCATTTGTTTCATCAGATACATTATTTATCGTATAATTCGTTCCGATCTATATTTTTGGTAGCTTCACCTTCAGCCTCCTGCGTTTTATTTTTCGTTTTTTGCGTCTTGTTGTAGATTAGTGCAGTGCGTATGAATGTTTATGTATTTTTATCTGGATAAGTGGTGACTGACGATCCGTCCTTTCTTACTTTTTTTTTGGGAATTGAAGACTTTGTAGGTATATTTTGCTGCCTCTGTAGTTGGCTGGGCGGTTCCCGTCGCAAATGGCAAATTTTAAGGGCAGATATTTGTGTGATGAGCGCGAATATTTGTTCCTTAGTCATGGATGTTTTCTATGTATTTAAGTATATATTTCGGCATATACTTAAGTGTTTATATCGTTGTCTAATACAAATAGTACAAGCCTAGAGCTTATTTTGCGACTAGGTCAATTTTTGTGACATTGTCCCCTGATATTTATAATTATCCAGATATATGTATATTAAAATTTCTGTAAATTAGATTATTTACAATAATTATTCAAATATAAAAGTAAAATAACAATATAAAAGACCTAACCTACGAGTTCCGCCGACAGCGGGGCAGGGCTCAAGCTACCGGTGGTTAGGGCTGCCGACAGACGAACCTCCTAACAATGCGTGCCGTTTCGAGGAGTACTGCCTTCTGTATCTGGCCCTTAATCCAGCCATTTAGCCAGAGTCTGTTGAAGTGTTGGTCGAGACTCTTCGCTATAAGACCGCTTCCCGAAACAACTATAGGGACAATGATCGTCGAGTCAACACCCCACATGGCGGTCACCTCGTGAGCCTTGAGCTAGTCCTCGGCCTTCACGAGGTTCTCGTCAAGCGGGATGGTGACATCGACGAATTCGACGAGCACTGCCCGGAGGTGAGATCGATCTGTCAACACGATATCAGGCTTATTGGCTACAATAGTCCTGTCCGTGATGACAGGCCGATCCCAATAGAGCGTAGCACGACCATTTTCAAGAACAGGCGCCGCTGTGTACTTATAGTACGGCCACAGATCACAGAAACAAGGAAGATATGTCATGAGCGCAAATTCGTACAAGATCCAGTGTCGCTACTTTTAAATATGTGGGCGTCTTACGCTTACGCTTTATTAACTACTACAAAAATCACCTCCTCAGATTTGGTTACAGCTTACGAACTAAAAACGCCGTAACATAGTTTTGATAGTAGCACAAAATTAAGCTTTATGTTAAGTATTCAAGGTTGAAAAATGCAAAAGATTGTTTTTTTTCAATAGAAGTTCAGCTACCTACTGAACTTAAGGTAGCGCTTACTAGTCTCTTAGCTGCCATCTAGCGACGAGTAATTAATTAATTACTAATAGGTAGATGGCGCCAAGATAGTAGTCCTTATGTTCAGTACATTAAGGACTACTCTCACAGCGACATGTAGTGATCCTTTTTTCAAGAGGTGTGCGTAGGTCTCTTCCCTGCAATGCACTTAGGAATGCCACCATGAATGTTTCAAAATATATCGATAAACATAAACATAAAGTTGATACTTTTTGAAATTGGGAATCATAAATATATCAAATATCAAATATCAAATTAAAACGTAGAAAAAAATGCCTACGTTACTGTGGTAAATTTGCTGGAGCTGTTAAAGATGTTCAAGTCATAAACAAACTTTAAGCTTGGATATTACGATGTTGTTAAACATACTTACCTACACTTATAAAATGGGTTTGGTTCACCGCTCGAGATCTTGGTTGTGGACGAACCAGTAGTTGGTCGTAAGTACTCGTACATACATACATACATTAATTCACGCCTTCATTCCCAGAGTGGGGTAGGCAGACCTAAAGAATTACTAACAAGTCTTAAAACTTCTTGATAATTCTGTAACCACATTTTGCACAATTAGTCTAAGATGTTTCCCAGTGTATTAGTGACAGGTGGCAAGCCCATCGCCTAACAGTACTGCAAGCCTTGATTCCCTTAGTCGCCTCTTACGACATCCACGGGAAGACATGGAGTGGCACTATTCTAACCCGGCAACCACACGGCAAATTATATAAATGGTACGAATAACTAAAATCAAAAAGATAGACTTAATACTTTGGGGCATTCTTTACCAGTCAACCTTTACCCTTGAACTTGATTGACTACTTCTAATTTATGTTATTCGTAAACTTTAATAAGGCGGTTTTTTTTTTTACGAAACGCTACTTTTGTGGAAAGTGATAATAACCTACAGGAAAAAATGAAAACACAGAAGTTGATCATTAATCAAACTGCTGCCCTTGATTATTTATGCATGCTCGGCATCGATTTCCCATTTCTACTGATACTTACTAGAATCTTACAAATTTAGTATTTGGTGCACATCAAAGTTAAAAAAAATACGGGCCCTCAAACCACAAAAGGAAGTTAGAAATATAAAAAGCCAACTTTACACTGCATAAAAAAAAAGATAGACTAGGGTGATGGAACCAGTAATGGACGAGGCACCACTAATGGACACTTGATTCTTATTTTACAGAGGATAAGGGTTATTCATTTGTTTTGCAACAATCAATTTAGGACCGTATGAAATTTGAATTAAGAGTGAAGTGTCCATTACTGGTGCCTGTCAGCTAAAAGTGTCCATCATTGGTGCCGTCACCTAGTTCTAATTTCAAAAAACATCTTCAGTTTATTTCGCGTCCATTACGTTAACGCTTGTTTTCGCTTACTTGTTTTTGTTCATTCATTTAGTTTTGTGGTTAACCAAATATAAAATTTGTAAGATTCTAGTATTAGCCCAGATAAAAAAAAAAGTAAAAATGTTGTCCGTTTTATCATTTTTAAAAATAACTTGTTGAGGTTGAGGTTTTTAATCTTAAAATCGGAATATTTAAAAAAAAAAAAAAAAACGGCTTTTATGTTTTTTTTTTGTGGACTGCGTAGCAGATGGCCCCTCCTATCCCCTATATAATGTATGTCCATCCATCTGCCGAACACCCTGTATAAATTGGAGATATGGGATCCACAAGTAACTCCACCAGAAAACCTTGAAAACTATTAAGTAAATTTGAAATTAATAAAACTGACTTCTACAATCTTGTATAGGGCCACCAACCACCTCTTGAAAAATCGATTCAGAAATGACGAAGTTATAACGTAAATTACAATTGAATTGAGAACCTCTTCTTTTTGTGGGTTGAAAATATTAAATAGTAAAAAAAAGTTTAAGAAGCACAAGGCTGGCATCTTTGATTATTTACTCTCTAGATAGAACTTCGATGACATGAATGCGTCGAAAAATTTATCAGCTAACTGTTAGCCTATAAGTATCTTTCCGCTCCTCAGTGTCAAATGTGTTGTCAAGGGATACGGTCATGTTACGTGTCAAAATTTATTTTGCTAAAAAGGCACTAAAATGACGAGTTGTGTAATTAAACTTTGTCGAAATTACAAAGGACGTATGAAATCAAACAGCAAAGTCACCTACCACCGGTAATTAATTCAGAATTCATAGTATTTATTTCAAAAATCCATCCGTTTAATATGTCTAATTAATACGATTCCATCTTGGCATTATTGTTGGTGTTGCCAGTTCTGAAATACGAAATTCCCTAGTCCCTAGTGGTGTGAGTATTGAAGTATGGAAGTTACTTTAGGATATGTACGAGTATACATTAAATTAATAATAGAAAACTGCCAAGTGTAAGTCGAGAATAGTGGAAATTGATAAAAATAAATTTTGACTTACAAACTGGAAATTTGACATGGGGTCAGGTCATTACACATATAGCTCATTGAAAACAAAACAATTTGAAAACGGCCAAGTGTGAGTGGATAATGAACTATTTTGTTAACATAACTTATTTAGATTTTGAAACATAAGATTTGTAGGAATGCATAAATAATATAATCAGAAATTGGTCAAGTGCGAGCCGAGAATGGTACAGTCGATATGACAATGTATTATATTTCATGGGTCAATAATAAATTTGCCTTACAATACATTATTAATTTATAGAATACCTAGTGATCCTATAATGCACAATCGATGGGTAGACATTATAAGAAGCAGTCGTGGAGAAGATTATTGGAAGCCGACTAAAACAACTGTTGTATGCTCTGATCATTTCCATACAAAGGACTTGTATTTTGTCAGCAATCAAAAGCGTCGGAGATTGAAAAAGGAAACGATACCGAGCAAAGTAAAACTTACCTTAGTTGTTATAAAATGATCACAAATTGTTATAAAATAATTATTATACTTTTATTGCCGGGACTTTTGCAGTTAGACTTGGGCAGTTTAGGGCAAAAAATAACTTTTTCAAATGTCTTCCTCTTATTTTGTTCGGAAAAATTTGCCGGTGACTGTATTTTGTGAATCGAAAACATTAAAGTCAACCCATTCCAATTCGAATCGATACCTATATTTTTAGTTTTTCAAACACTTCACAATAACTAAACCTTACTGTGATCAGTTTTCCCTGTAAGTTAGTAATTATGTCTTTAGCTGGCATCCCTATGTATGCCCACAGAGATAAATAGAATGACGTTTTGCGAGTGTCAGACAAAGGACTCACGCACACAAGCATACAAAAACTGGCCTGTTTCTGTCGTAGTGATTACAGGGTCACACTCTATCTAGAGAGTAAATAATCAAAGGCTGGCATAAACAAATGACATGTCTATGACGTCACGTCAAAATGAAAGAGACAAAGGTACCATATAACAGTGCTGTACTTTTTCAGTGATTGTCATCATTCTAAATTCAATAATTGGTCCAGCTATGACACAGAACACTGAATCGTCACCGCGCGCCTCTACTAGAGACGGCAGTTAAGACAATATTCGTGCTTCGCAGTTGCGCTGAGCGCAATTGATGGAGGTAAAGGCCGTCAGTGTCTATTTGGACGTTGTAGAGTGCACATGATCAAAAAAGCGATATTATGCCTCATTGTGCTGTGATATGGTGTAATACTCAAAGTAAAAACGTGAATAAACAAAATTCTGGCGTATCATATCACAATTAAGTATTTAAAATCAATTTTTGGTTATTTGAAAATTGCGATTTGAGATTATCTTGGAACACAAAACCTCCTCTTTTTCTTCTTCTTAACACAAAACCTCCACCGCGCCGGAAGCAGTCTCACCAGCCAGTGACGCTAGTAAATGCGTTAGTGAAGTGTAGCGGGGTATGGCGTCATATCGATAGAGTGCATCGATGTCCATAAAGTATCAATGCATTTTTATTCCATTTAAAATTGTTAATTTAATATTAATTATCCTTTATTAAGTGTTTCTTTTAGGTTTCCTAATGATGCTTACATTAAAGATAAATGGATATTAGCGACGGGCAAGTTAAACTGGTTTCCTCAGAAACGTGGTACGATTTGCTCAGAACATTTCGAGGCTGGAAGTACCACGAAAAGGAGTACCAGAACATAGCTATCTAATGATGCTATTCCAACAATGAAACTCCATCCTGTTTTTAACGAGGTAAAACTTTCACAAACTGATTCATTTCATAAACATATAATTTGGTAAACTGCTTTTTTCCGGAACTGAAAATATTTCAGGACTATCGTGTCAAAACGCTTTAGGTTGGTTAGTTTCATAGAAATCCTGAAATATGTACAGTTTTGGAAAGAAATGCGGTTTGCTAAATGATGTTTGTGAAATCAACCAGTTTATAAATATGTGGAAAAATATGTGGACATCAGACTGAACTACCTTATAAAAAAACTCCAATTTATTAATACAAAGTTATTGTAAAAAGCTTCAAGTTCAAGTTTTCAATTAATCTTGATTTTAATAAATAGCCCCAATAAAATGATTTCTATTATTTTGGCACATAGTTGGTAATGCATGCCTAAAGGTATTATGAATAATTTTGAATATTGCCGAAATATTGTTTTTAAAATAGTCATGTGTCCGATTTTGGCTCATTAAAATATCGATAAAAATATTGACCTCACACCGCAGCACTCTTAGGCACTTGTGACTTTCTTGTGACTGTCTTGGTGTTTCTTGTGAGTAAATGGAGACGCCCACTGACATGCTTGATTTGTATGGAAAGTTTGGAGCATACCGTCTCTAGTAGGGGCACTGTTCTGTGCTCTGTGAGCTATGATCTAACAAATCAATTTTGGGCATACCATACCCTGTCTAGCCACTTTTGGAAATATAATGTCCGACCACTTAAGGGTGTATACCGTCCAGCAACTTTTGAGCTTATCCTGTCCAGCCACTTTTAGAAGAATACTATCCAGCCACTTTGGGAATTATAATGTCAGGCCACTTTTGGAAATGTACTAAATAGCTCCTTTTGATAATGCATGATGTTAATGGAATTATGTTTGTAAGTCCATTCAGTAACTTTTGTATGATTACTGCGTGAAATATATTTTGAAACATGATTTTATTCAGCAAGTTTAGTTGCTTATTGTACCTAATCCAGAAGCATTATACGTTACGTTTATTGATGAAAACAGCATTAAATTCCATGGTGTAGTTTAAAAGATATACAGAGCATATATACAGAGGGACACACAGATGGAAGCGACTTTGTTGTATACTATGAAAAGATAAATACTTAAATAGCTACATAGAAAACATCCAAGACTCAAATGGTGCTATGTTTTAAAATTCACAGAAATCATCGCGTATTATGTTGATCAACCCAAGGTAGAGTTATTGTATTGAGCATCATATGTTATGTTATATGATTTACATTCTCAAGCTATTCTTATTTATTTTTCGTATTACATTCATAGGTTACATATGACACCCTATTTAGTATTTAAGTATAACTTACCTTTAGGTGAATTATCATGGCAAACAGTATCAAACTCTTCATCCATCAAGTCTTCTAACACTTCAGTAAGGTTATCAATATCAATAATATTTTCAACGCAATACCGAGCTATGTAGACCGACATGAGTTGTGCTGTCTGCAAAGATAATCAGAATTAAGACATAAACATGGAAATCCAATCAAACGAAAAATTATTTAAATATTTGTGTAGCTTTATAAGTAAAACAATTGCCCTGTCTAAGGATAAAGGTACCTTCCAGCCGTTTTAATATAATAGAGGTAACAAAGATCAAAACGGAATGGATGGATGAGCATGGATATAAATATGCTTCGAAAAATATTACCCTCCTACGACAGCATTCAAGTAATAAAATAACCACCACTTATTATAGAGGTTCACACCTTTTCGCCACCCGGTGCGCCCATTCCATGTTCCACTGCCAACTGCAGGGCCGTCCAGTTATTTAACACTAAATCTACGAGAGGTTTAAACTCGTCGTATAACATGATAAATTAATCAATCATTTACTTGAAGTCTTTAACAAATTCGCCTTACATTAACATCTCAACGCATTTGTATTTTAATGTAACACAGATCATAAGTATGAATGAATAGTATAACCTCAACAAGTAGAGAGATAGATAGATAGATAGATCTTTGTTTTGTGGCATATGTCACCTTGTGTTGCCACTATGATTTCGCCAATGTCAGGTTTAAGGAAGGCACACGTTTTAACGGAAAGATTGAACAATTTTGAAAAGGGGAATAAAATACAAAGAATGTTTCGGTTTCATATACTTACAAACAAAACAAATATTTACATGTTTACAACTTAATTCTATGTTTATGAATGAAACTAACTAAATGTTTAATGAGAGGACTATTTACAAGAGTTAAAAAGTTATTCATATTTACAGGACGAGGAAATTCCAAAGGGATTAAGTCGTAAAGTGAGCATGATAACGTAGCGCACGAAAAGAAAATATGATCAGTGGCCCGTTTCACGAAGCTACCAGTTACAAATTACAAGTTCACAAGTAACAAGAGCAAAAAGTTACAATTTACAAGTACAAGTGTTTCTCGAACGCGGCCTTCCATGGTAGAATAATAGGATCGTATGGTAATCTCGATTACAAGTGAATGACATCTCGATTTAACAAGTCCCTATTAAAAAAAAAGTTTGTTGATGTTTTGACGTTTCTAAATGTCAAATCTTGAAATAGGTATTTATATTTATAATCTGTAAATCCGATGATGTCTCCACTCCAGTCTCGCGGAGTCCTCGGAGTTGTCTCTCGTTATCGTTAAAATTTGAAAGTAGGTACGGGAGTTATTTTAGTTATGTAAAGCAACCGGTAAATTTTGAAGGCAACACTTCTAATAGAAGTGTTGCTTAAGAAAAAGAATTTTTGGAGCATTTTCGGCAACCAAGACCGATGCGTGGAAAGTCATACACGCACAGGCACAAGCTTTAGGACTTGTGCCAAATTCAAGGGATTTTTCATATACCCGTGATGTGCTTCCACATTCCACAAGCTTATGAAACTTCACTTAATATTTACAGACAAAATAACAATAACAACAAAATTTAGCAGAGAATTAAACTCAACAACTAACAATAACAAAATATACAATAACAATAACAACAAACTTTTTTAACAGAAAATTAAACTCAACGACGGTACGACATGACGGTGACTTTTAAAAACAAACGAGGTAGGTACTATAGTATGAATGATTTGACAGCGACTAACAAATTACAAGTTTACTTAGCTCGGAAGCTAGGTAGTTTTTTTTACCAATTGACAAGTACAAGTTGACAATGTAACAAAATTTTCGAGAAACGTTAGTTCGATTGAAGCAATTTCTAACAATAAAATAAAAAAAATGTCTATGGTTCAAATTTTACACTTGTAGAGTCTGGCCATCAAAACGTGATACTGAGATTTATTTTTTAAATTTCAAATATGTAGATATGGCAACCCTTTATGAACTAGGAATACGCACTCTTGATAATTGCCAACAGGTGTCAAAGTAAACTTGACTTGACTTACTTACTATGTTCTTGTAAGACGGGCCCGCCATTTAAAACCTGTTTTTAGGGTTCCGTAGTCAACTAGGAACCCTTATAGTTTCACCATGTGCGTGCGGCTAAGCTCAGAGACCTCAGTACTAGAAAGCTGTAATTTGGCACGAATATACATAATTATCAATCACGCCGACAAGGTAGTAAAATAAAAAAATGTAATGATAAGTCCTTTATTATGAGTACTATTTCACAAACAAATACTTGAAATACTTGTAATGTAAGGAGAAGTATAAGTCTATTCACAGAATACCTTGATTTTGATTAAAAGTGACACATTTCATTTATATAGTACATTGTTATGTATATGACTTGTAGTGAGAGATGGGAAGACTCGAAGAAATCAGACTAACTGTCATACTCAAAATCTGATTCCAAAAACTCAATTGGCTCCTCAGACTCACTGCTCAAGTGTCTGTCACTGGTTACATTTATAATTAATGGTTCTAATGTTGAGACGATTCCATCTCGTTCTATATATTTTTGTTCTACATGCAGTGCATGGTCAGTGCATTTTTTCCAGTCCTCTGGAGTTACAGTCCCAAATTCCATTGAAATCGCTTTTTCTACTTCTTTTACAGTAAGACCCATAACTTTCCTTTTAGCTAAACTCCATATTTGTTCAATTGCATTAAGGTCGCAATGGTATGGGGGTAACCGTAAAACTTCATGACCATTTTCTTTTAAAATTTCGTCAATCTCATATTTTGGGTTGGTCTTGTATTGGCCCACCAGACACATCAGCTCTTCCTTCGACATGTAAGTTTCATAAGTGATTCCATTGGTAGTGAGCCAATGTTGAATGTCTGCCTTTCTCTGATTCATTGTGGGTGGTTTATGTACCTGAGTTGAATGATAACTTGCGTTATCCATTATTATTACACTTGGTTCCCTTAAATTGGGGATTAATTTCTCTTGCAGCCATTTTATAAAGTTCTGTCGGTTCATGTCATGATGATAATCAGCTGACAAAGATTTTGTGCTAAAAACCAAGAGGGCATTGAGGGCAATCCAATGCTCTCTCTTAAATCTGTCGACAAGGTACGTAAAGTAGGCACCTGTTTTTTAACTGTGTAAAATTGATTGATCTTCTGCCTGATCGCATTAATGTCAAAAGTATCCAAATTGGCAACTGTTGGTTTATGTGGACGCTTTTTCCCGGGAGTTTTCCAAACACCTGCATTTGACTGTCCTTCTTTTTTTATTCTTTTGATAGTAGCAGTACCAACATCTGAAAATTAGAAACAAAAATACATTATATTGTTTAAATAACGGTATAGCTTATTAATATGGTTATTGGAAGCATCAATCACTATGTAACATATTATTATATTATAAAGTTATCTAACTAATCATTCCTATGTGGTAAAGTGTTACATTCCTAATCCCCGACCGCGGGACCAATAGCGGGTGGTGTGATTAATAAATTGTTGTGGTCAACTGATCAGAATCCAATGACACTAGATGACCCTCACGGTCATCTAGTGTCCACCCATTTATACATTTCTATATGAACTGGTTTAGTTATATCACTTAAGATCTTTTGCCTCATCCCGGCACTATCCTAGTTGCATCTTTGTAGCCTACCCCGCCCCACATTTGCCAAAGATATTGTTTTTATCTAAATGTGATTTCCTTGCTTATAAATACCTATATAAAAATAAATTAGCATTTTAACACACTTAAGTATATTAATTTACTGTCAGAATATCATACCTGTCAACGCAGAAATTTCTTGTACAAATTGAATTTCGGTTTTGATCTGACTATTTTCATCTAGTTGTTGTAAACTCTTCACAGCATTAGTAATATAATTCAACTCATTTAAGCTGCTGTCATCGGCTTTATCTCTTATCCTCTCTGAAATAAAAAACATGCAATAAATATATTTTCGATTACAATCGGAACATAACCTCTAAATGTAGGAAAAACTACTATTTCAAAGTGAAACCAACAACAAAAGCATAAATTAAACGAATAATATTTTTAGTCCAACGAAATATATCTTGAAATAACTAAGGAGCTTACAAATATTCAACAAGTATCAATATCATTACGTGCACTAACCTGTGGCAGTCATTATTTCATGAAAATATCGTTCTCTCTCGCGAAAAGCAGAGGCTCGCTCTTCTTGTTTTGCTTTATATTCACACATCATTGTATAAATTAACTTCCTAGCTGAACTTTTTATAGGTTTCGACATAATAACGCAAGATAACCGTTTGTTATTCCGAAAATTGACACGACTTGACAACCAATTTGAGTAGTTGTTGAGTATTGCCATATAAAGAATTCTGTTTCAAGGTTAATATCACGATTCGATGGCCAGACTCTAACTGCCGTATCTACTTTCAAATTTTAACGATATCGAGAGACAACTCCGAAGACTCCGCGAGACTGGAGTGGAGACATCATCGGATTTACAGATTATAAATATAAATATTTCAAGATTTGACATTTTCGAAACGTTAAAACATCAACAATCTTTTTTTAAATAGAGACTTGTTAAATCGAGATGTCATTCACTTGTAATCGAGATTACCATACGATCCTATTATTCTACCATGGAAGGCCGCGTTCGAGAAACACTTGTACTTGTAAATTGTAACTTTGTGCTCTTGTTACTTGTAAACTTGTAACTTGTAGCTTCGTGAAACGGGCCACAGATGTCATTCCAAGACTTTGCTAGTGAGGGCTTAGCCATGGAAACTAAGTCAAAGGATTTTTTTGTAATTTAGGATAGTACCAGACTGAGTAGCCTCCTTCACACACGAGTCAGCCATTTCGTTACCAGCAATACCGGAATGGCTTGGGATCCATGCCAAAACTACATTTATATTTTTATTAAAACACGCATAAAGAGCTTCCTTGATTTTATAAATAACAGGGAATGTTGATGACTGTGTAGGAAGAGGGGACAATAGAGAGATCTCTCTCCAGGCGAGTGTTTTGCCTGGGGACCGAAGTCCATTGGGATGAAGTTGGAACTGTTGGAACATTATGTCAACCGGCTGTAGAAACTTTGTTAGCGCGATGTAGAACCCTTAGTTCCGCTGTCTGACGTTGGTGGCGCTCATGAAGTACTCGTTGTAGGACGCAGTGAGTCGCGTTGTTCAGTGAGAGTAGTGTGCACACTGTAGACACCAGTGGCCCGTTTCACGAAGCTACAAGTTACAATTTTACATGGGTAAACTGGCAACATTGGTCAAAAAAGGTACTTCAAGCGTTTCACGAAGCTACTTTTCTACCATTTGTAAAATTCAAGTTACAAGTGTAAAATTTGAACCAAAGACATTTTTTTTATTTTATTGTTAGAAATTGCTTCAATCGAACTAACGTTTCTCGAAAATTTTGTTACATTGTCAACTTGTACTTGTCAATTAGTAAAAAAAACTACCTAGCTTCCGAGCTAAGTAAACTTGTAATTTGTTAGAGTCGCTGTCAAATCATTCATACTATTGTACCTACCTCGTTTGTTTTTATTTAAAAGTCACCGTCATGTCGTACCGTCGTTGAGTTTAATTTTCTGTTAAAAAAGTTTGTTGTTATTGTTATTGTATATTTTGTTATTGTTAGTTGTTGAGTTAATTCTCTGCTAAATTTTGTTGTTATTGTTATTTTGTCTGTAAATATTAAGTGAAGTTTCATAAGCTTGTGGAATGTGGAAGTACATCACGGGTACTTATGAAAAATCCCTTGAATTTGGCACAAGTCCTAAAGCCTGTGCCTTTGCGTGTATGACTTTCCACTCATCGGTCTTGGTTGCCGAAAATGCTCCAAAAAATTCTTTTTTCTTAAGCATCACTTCTTTTAGAAGTACCGTACCTGTATAACATACAAAAATATTACTGAAATCTGAAACATCAATTTTTTTTACCTGTCCGTTTGGCATGGAAGTGGCACGTTAAATATATGAAGCTACAAGATACAATTTTACAGGTCTAAGCTGATCGCCATTGGTCGAGGTGGTGTCAAATGGAAACTTGTAACCTGTAAATTGTAATTTGTAGCTTTATAAAACCGGCCTTGGCCGAATAATTTTAAAATCTTAACTGGCAACTCTAGACAATTATTATTGACACTTGTGAGTTGTGACTTGTGCGGTGAAATCTTTATTTTTAGTTGGTACATTACATTAGATAGTTTATTTCCTTTTTAAGGAAGTTACTAATGCTGTATTTATTCGCAACTATTAGTAAACTTAATTTGCTGTGATTAATCTGTCTAGCATCATTAGTATCTAATGCCGTTATCAGTGCGCCAAAGAACGTTTCATAACAAAAATGCCGCTAAAAGATCATCTAGCCTTAAAGGAAAGCGAGCATCGAAGACTAGCGAAGGGTAATTATGACGGTCATCGTTGAAGGTTGCTTAATTGTGATGTTTTTGTATTAATTTTGTTTTCGCTACAGCGTTAGGTTATGTACTTCTTGTAAGTCATCGCTTGATAAAAAGTGTCAAATAAACATAGCTCTGAACTTCAATTGTTGCATTTTATAACAAATACAGGTAACAAATTCTTATATTTAATGATTTTTGTAATCCTGCTGTTTGATAACTTTCTATTTAATAGTGTTGTTGTGTGTAGCATTGTTTTGTTTACCTTTATGTAGATTGTCTTGGGTACAATTTCAGAGAACTTCTTGTTACAAATGCGCCATCAGATCTGCGTAGTATTGCGTATCCTGGCGGCGCTGTGGCATTAACATTGCTGCTTGCTGCTCGCCTATTGTCTTCCTATTATGGCCATATATCTGATTGTGATGAGACTTTCAATTATTGGGAACCATTGCATTACCTAGGTAAGTCACTAGATATATTATTGATCTTCTTTAATGTTAAGGTTTTAAGATATTTCAAATGCATTTGATTCTGTAATGGTTGATTGATTAATGAGACTATTTGGGGCACATGGAGTTATCATTAGTGATCGTTATCAATGTGCATTTTTCGTAGCAAAGGGTATGGTTTACAAAAAAACAAATACACAAGTATTTTAACAATATTACAATAATAACACTGAACAAGAAATATTACAAACCATAACAATAAATATAATTATTATTTATTTGACATACTCTGACTTTTGACGGTCGATATATTTTCTTCTTCAAAATGTGACGAATCTCTTTTTCTGACGGTAGACTTAAATTTTAGTATCCCTGTAAATATTCTAATACAAATGCAAAAACGTCCCGAAAGTAATTTACCTGTAAATTATACCACAAAATATGGAATGGTATTGAAGAAGTAAGTAAGTTGTAGTAGTAGTTGTAGTTGTAGAGTAAGTATTAATAATAATAATATAATAATTGCCTTTATTCTAAGATTCACATGCAATTTACATAACACAATTAGTTTTATCCTAAATAATATCTCTTATCTCAGAGTGCCGTTCGGCGAAAGCCTCCTCCAGATCTTTCCAGTGCTTTCGGTCTTGGGTGGCTCGTCTCCAGTAGGGACCTGCAGTCAGTTTGACTTCATCATCCCATCTTCTAAGCTGTCTGCCCACACTTCTCTTTCCCTCTCTTGGGTACCAGTTTGTTATAATCTTGCTCCACTTCTCGTGTTTTCCTCGGAGCATGTGCCCAGTCCATCGCCATTTTTGCTTATCTATTTTTTCGAGGACATCTGACAACTTAGTTTTCGCTCGTAACTGAGTGCAACTTATTTTATCAACTCTTTTTACATTAAGGATACTTCTTTCCATAGATCTCTGGCACCTTTCTAGTTTATCTCTGTGCAGTTATTTAGTGCCCATGTCTCGCAACCATATGTAAGGCTAGGGAGTATGCAGCAGTCAAATGTTTTTCTCTTTACTTTTACACCTAGATGTTTACTTTTCATAACTTCTTTTAGTGCCCAATACTTTTTCCATGCAATTGCTATTCGTCTATTTATTTCTTTTGTAGTTATATCTTTCATTGCTATTAGTTGACCCAAATAGATGTATTCTTCAGTATACTCCAGTAAAGTGTTGATGATATTAATGTTTATGTTTATCGAATTAGTCATAAGCTTGGTTTTTGAGGAATTAATTTCTAAGCCGACCTTTTTGCTTTCTCTTAGTAGACTGCTCAACATATCTTCTAGTTTAGTTGGACTCTCCTCAAACAGGACTATATCGTCTGCGAATCTTAAATGGTGTAGCCTAGTACCATCAATTCTGACACCAAAATTTTCCCAGTCCAGTTCTCTAAAGACCTGTTCTAAGACCGCTGACAATAGTTTAGGAGATAGGGGATCTCCCTGTCTTACTCCTCTGTTAATCGGGAATTCCTCTCCTAGATTCTCTAGTTTTACATTGGCCTTACTTTCTTTATATACATTTTTGATGATGTTTATATATAGTTTATTAATACCTTGTTTCTCGAGACTCTTCCAAATTTTCCTGTGGTACAAACTATCGAATGCTTTGGAGTAGTCTATAAAACATAGATAAATGGGTTTATTATATTCATTATATTTTTCTATTACTTGTTTCACAGTATGAATGTGATCTATTGTCGAGAAGTTTTTACGAAATCCAGCTTGTTCGATTGGTTGATGACTGTCTAATTGTGTTGTGATTCTTTCCAGAATAACTTTTGAGAAAATTTTGTACACATTTGATGTTAAGCTTATGGGTCTGTAGTTACTAATGTCATCCTTTGGACCTTTTTTATGAATCAGGGTTATTTGTGATTTACTCCACTGTGTTGGGACACAGCCTGTGATCAATATATCGTTGAATAGAGTGGTCAAGAAAGGAGTTATCTCTTCTATTGTACCCTTTATGAGCTCATTTCTTATCCTATCTGGCCCTGGTGATTTACCCATCTTTTGGCTTTCAATTGCTCTTTCTACCTCACAACACAATATTGGAGGTTCTTTTTCAGATTCACTTATATTGTGCACTGACTCGGACTGTGTGCTTTTTTGAGTGTTTCTGTTTTCACCTGAGTATAGGTCTTTAAAGAAGTTTGTAGCAACCGTTTCAATGTCTTTTCGTTTGGTGTAGTTTTTTCCTATTCTTCTCATTTTAGGTATCCATTCTTTTCCCTTGTCTTGTAATTCTTTTAATGCTATTTTTACGGCGTTGAGAGTAAGTATTGATGTTACATAATTTATTACAGTATATGGAAATGGCTTACAAACTTGGGAGTACAGTCCAGTCTATGCTATTCGGTCTTACATGCCTTTATGGCTACTTGCCTTACCTGCTAAGACTCTAGCACAGATCATGACGCCGGTGACTTTATTTTACACCTTAAAGGCGCTTCTTGCGGGGCTGACAGCAATTGCAGAATTAATGTTTTACAAGTAAGTATTCGCCATTTATTGCCTTGAGTGAATTTTTTAAAAAATGTGTTATAAAACAAAAAACCGCAAAAAATAACTTCTTTTAAAAAGGTAGGTAAGTCAAATTCGTCGTTCGGCGAATTAATATATTCGTTTGGGTGAAAATAATTGTGAGTCGCCGACTTCAATTGTACTGACCTACCATTTTGAAAGAAGTTATTTTTTGCATTTTTGAAGGCGGTTTTTTGTTATTAAGCTGACATTTTTTTCATCAATAAATGATTTAACACTTCACTTAATAAGCACTCGCTTTGAAACAAACACGGTACTGACGTCGCTTGCGCATAGTTTTGTGAGGGTAGTATCAAACAATATCATCGTGCCGATAAGCGGCCTACCCCCTTCGTAGCTACAGAAACGAGAGA
The DNA here is from genome assembly GCA_927399475.2 of Acleris emargana. Taxonomy (NCBI): domain Eukaryota; kingdom Metazoa; phylum Arthropoda; class Insecta; order Lepidoptera; family Tortricidae; genus Acleris; species Acleris emargana. The sequence continues at coordinate 52,050,375 of OV656835.1, read as the reverse complement.
CCACGATTTATAAAATACCGAGGACATTCTTTCTTTGAACTGACTTTAGATGAAAAAAAAATATTCAATTATATTTTTATGGAGCTCAAAATCATGAATATAGTAACCCCTTTTGTGGTAGTTGCTGACCAGCAAAACAGCATGTATTACAATTTCCTACAAGACTATAAAAAAACACCAAACGATTGAACTTATTTTACCTGGCAGCATACCTGGGTTTTACATACTGGCAACACTGACCTCGTTTCTTTATTTTTTTAAAAGACCTTGTTGTAGTATCAATCTGCCTACCTCTGTAGAGCTGAATGTTCAGTTTTTCATATCAATTAAAAATGTAATATAATTATGAAACTTTAAACTATAAAGCGTTTTATTGAATGGTTGTTTTTATGAAAATCCTTATTGAGAAAATATACTGGTCTGAATTATTTTTTATTTCATGTGGCTTTATCTTGCTACTTCTTTAGTCTTTTCAAAGGCTGTCACAGGTCTGTACAGATAGTTCCAAATTCAAATAATATGGTATGTTATGGATTTTCCATACTTACTTACTGGACACTTTTTGGTTTCCTAATTCATAATCAAGGCACACATAAAGGCAGTTGCACGGAAGAAATCCGCCGTAGATCCGGTATGGCTAAAAGTGCGATGGCTAACCTCGATAAAGTGTGGAATAATCGTAGTATCCGCCGTGCGACTAAAGTGCGCTTGCGAAGCACAGTCTGGAGAAGCTAATTATTTTGGGCCAGATGGATGGAAAGCGTGCTCAGGGCAGAGCACCAGCAAGATAGTCTGACGTCATCAAGAAGGCGGTGGGCGGCAGCATGCACCGGGCGGCGCACTCGGCGTACAATCGCACAGACTGGCATAACATAACCTGTGGTCGCGATCCTCAGCAGTGAGGGACCGAGATAGAAGAAGAATTCAAAATCACTCTACTTACTGGATACTTTTGAGAGTGCTCCAGGAACTTTAACCTACTGGCTCCTATTTGATGATGTTATGACAAGATTACATAGCATTTTTGAGAAAACTTAATTACTTACACATTTATTTTTCAGGGCAGTGTGCCACGAGTTCGGCATACACGTGGGACGGGTATGGCTTTGCTTGACACTGCCAGCGGCCGGTTGTTTCGCGAGCACCGCCGCCATGCTGCCGTCGGCTTGGAGCTCCGCGCTGGCATCGGCTGCGCTGGCCTGCTGGTGGCGCCGTCGGTATCCCGCGGCAATTATTTTAATAGCTGTTACGGCGTTGCTCAGTGAGTTTACTTTAACACTTTTCACTCCAACTGTCTACCACCAGTGACGCGATTGGTTTAAAATGAAACAAATATAACCGCTACTTAGCGTAATGCATCTGGGCTAGGGGGCCTGGTATAATATTATGTTTTAGTGTATCTTAAAACTTAAATATGATTTCATTATGTATATAGGTAAATAAAATTTAATCCCTGTTTCTCTTGGTCACGCCTTAACTGGAAAATGGCTCGACCTCAATCAGAACAAAGCCTATATGAAAGAAAACAAAACACCCGGCCGGGACCGGGCACGGAGAGCTAGTTTATAATTAAATCACTTTTGAATGAAAAGTATGCAAACGTAACTTGAGTTTAAAACCTGCTCCAAATACAAGCAAATGCTCTTACGGGCGTGGGCAAAAAATATACTTAGTGTTGAATCAGTTTATTTTCCGTCACTGCGTCAAAAGGTCGATTTGGCCGAAGAAAATAATTTTATTTTAAAGGGTTAAATAGATACCGTTAGTTGATATATTAAGTAATGAATAAATTATATATCCAAAGAACATGTCTGACTTACAGCTTGATGCCAAAGCGCCAGACAGAGGATTACACGGAAAAGTCTGTAAAAATAAGCTATACAATATCAAGACACATTATTATGAACAAATCGTAGACAAAGAGGTAGATAATCTCGATTTGACCCGTTAATAGAAAAGTACTTGGTTTGGTAAGTTTTCAAAAAATGAAAACTAGATAGATCGATTTCTCGCCCCCGAAACCCCTTTGCATACTAAATTTAATGAAAATCGTTGGAGCCATCTCCGAGATTCAGAATATAATTATACAGGGTGTTCGGCACATGGAACGTCAATTTATTGGGATATTGTTGGGGTTTTTTGTTATCTTTTCTTCCTTGGACCTAGGGTCGTAAGGGTCACGGTTTTGGAGATGTGATTTTGAAAATGATTTTTCTGAAATTTTCCGAAATTCCGCCTTTAAACGTTTGTAACTTTTTTATGCATGTGAAAAAATCGAAATGCATGCTTGTGAAGATCGCTGGAACGCGGTGGATGCGAAAAGCACAAGACCGCTCTGGGTGGAGAGCCTTGGGGGAGGCCTATGGCCAGCAGTGGACGTCTTTCGGCTGACATGATGATGGATGATGTAAAAAAATATATGTTTTTAATACTTGTTAATACATGCTTCTTTAAATAATAATAGTCTTTATCACAGAGCACTGAATCGTCACCGCGCGCCTCTACTAGAGACGGCAGTGAAGGCAATATTCGTGCCTCGCAGTTGCGCTGAGCGCAATTGATGAAGGTAAAGGCCGTCAGTGTCTATTTGGACGTTGTAGAGTGCACATGATCAAAAAAGCGATAATATGCCTCATTGTGCTGTGATATGGTGTAATAACCAAAATAAAAACGTGAATAAACAAAATTCTGGCGTATCATATCACAATTAAGTATTTAAAATCAATATTTGGTTATTTGAAAATTGCGATTTGAGGTTATCTTGGAACGCAAAACCTCGTCTTTTTCTTCTTCTTAATACAAAACCTCCACCGCGCCGTAAGCAGTCTCACCAGCCAGTGACGCCAGTAAATGCGTTAGTGAAGTGTAGCGGTGTATGGCGTCATATCGATACAGTGCATCAATGTTCATAAAGTATCAATGAATTTTTATTCCATTTAAAATTGTTAATTTAATATTCATTTTCCTTTACTAAGTGTTCCTTTTAGGTTTCCTAATGATGCTTACATCACTACATAGTATAAAACAAAGTCGCTTGCGCTGTCTGTCCCTATGTATGCTTAAATCTTTAAAACTACGCAACGGATTTTGATGCGGTTTTTTTTAATAGATAGAGTGATTCTTAAGGAAGGTTTATATGTATAATACATTCCACGCGGGCGAAGCTGCGGGCGGGTCGCTATTAAAGATAAATGAATATTAGCGACGGGAAAGTTAAACTGGAATATAGCTATTTTCTAACCATAATAGTCCAACAATGAAACTCCATCCTGTTTTTAACGAGGAGGAGGAACTTTCACAAACTGATTCATTTCGGATAGAAGCTTTCCGACTACATCTCGATATGGCTAGGTAGCTGATACGACCAGATCGCTTTGTGACTACATCTCGATCTGACTACATCGCTTTGTGCCTAGATCGCAATACGACCAGATCGCTTTGCGACTACATCTCTAAAAGTCCGAGTTGCAAAATGACTACTTCGTTTGCGGTACTAGGTAGGTTAGGTTCGTTAGGTAACTTCAAACGCCCGAAGGGCAAATAACCCAGGAATAGGAGCCCCGCCATGCGGGGCTCCGTCAATATTGCTAAGACAGACATAAGGTGAAAAAAAACCATGTGGTCATTTATCGACTCGGACTTTTAGAGATGTAGTCGCAAAGCGATCTGGTCGTATTGCGATCTAGGCACAAAGCGATGTAGTCAGATCGAGATGTAGTCACAAAGCGATCTGGTCATATTAGCTACCTAGCCATATAGAGATGTAGGCGGAAAGCTTCTATCCCATTCATTTGATAAACATATAATTTGGTAAACTGCTTTTTTCCGGAACTGAAAATATTTCAGGATTTTTTTCAGGACTATCGTGTCAAAACGCTTTAGGTTAGGTTAGTTTCATAAAAATCCTGAAATATATACAGTTTCGGAAAAAAAGCGGTTTGCTAAATGATGTTTGTGAAATCAATGTTTATAAATATGTGGACATCAGACCTTACAAAAAAACGCAACTCCAATTTATTAATACGAAGTTATTGTAAAAAAATGTTTTATTTTTGGGGCAGTGATGGCGCTCTGGTTCAAGTTTTTTATAATCTTGATTTTAATAAACAACCCCAATAAAATGATTTCTATTATTTTGGCACCTAGTTGGTAATGCATGCCTAAAGGTATAATGAATAATTTTGAATATTGACGAAGTATTGTTTTTAAAATAGTCATGTGTCCGATTTTGGCTCATTAAAATATCGATAAAAATATCGACCTCACACCGCAGCACTCTTAAGCACTTGTGACTTTCTTGTGGCGCACAGATGGTTGACAACTAAGACAATACGGATATGTCATTTATGTAGTAGTGCGTGCACTAGTGTGAGTAAACGGTGATGCCCACTGACACGCTTGATTTGTATGGAAAGTTTGGAGCTTACCGTCTCTAGTAGGGGCGCGGTTCTGTGCTCTGTGGTCTTTATTCTAATTGATTGTCTCAAAGGGACGTACTACTTACTAAATTTCATGAAATTATTGGAGCTGTTTCAGAGATTCAAATTATATAATTATTGTATTGTATTGTTGTTGTATACAGGGTGTCCCGTAAGTACCACGTCAAACTTAAGGGGGAGGTAGGTGAGCAAGCCACCTACCTAACATGGAAAAATCGCCTTAATAAAAGTCGCACGGTTTTCGAGATATTTGAATTTTTCTGATTTTTAGAAAAATGTACACCCGCACTTAGTTTTTGATCTGTGGTATTCGGAATTTATTATTATTTAATTTTTATTTTATTGCAAAACAATCTTGAATAGTTGTGTTATCAAATGGTAAAAACCATTGAAAAGTAACTATTGTAGTTTTTTTTATTTTTTAAATTAAATTTAAAATTTGTCTCTTCCGTTTTATTTTGGTAAAACTTTAGCCCCTCCTGGTGAAAAAAAAATACATGACCACTGGTTAGCCAATTAGACTAAAAACATGCTCGTTTAATGGGCATTTAAAAATGATAAATACTTTATCATCAAAACACTAATAAATTTTTTTTTTAAAGAAAAGCGTAAAATACACCGCAATTCACGTTAAGCCAGTACTGCCACCCAAGCTTACTTGCGACGCGAGCTGTATCAGAATTCCATTCTAGTTTCATTCAGCAGCAATGCAAAACTAATCGAACAAATTAAAATCTTTAAATTTCGCTTAATTTATAAAAAAAAAGTTATAAAACTTTTAATCTGCGATATTCCAAGTAGATAATTATTCGATTTGGGCTTACAACCTGCATAATGCCAAACACTTTATTTAAAAAAAAAACTGTCCTAAAACTCTTCGAACTTCGTTCGAAATTTAAAAATAATTTTGTTCCTCATTTATTTGTTTATTGTCACATTTGAACCCAATCTTACTGTTTATTCGGTGTGTGGTTAAATCTAATTACTTACTTTTGTAATTTGTCGTTTATGTTTGATGTTTTTCGGACTAACTGTTTTTGCTCGTATTTCGGAGTCTGATTTGCTTAACGATTTGGCCTTTGTGACAATTGTGACTGTGGATTAAATCACAAAAGTAAGTAATTAAATTTAACCACACACCAAATAAACAGTAAGATTGGGTTCAAAAAATTATTTTTAAATTTCGAACGAAGTTACCGAAATTTAAAGATTTTAATTTGAGCGATTAGTTTTGCATTGCTGCTGAATTTAACTAGAATTGAATTCTGATACAGCTCGCGTCGCAAGTACGCTTGGGTGGCAGTACTGGCTTAACGTGAATTGCGGTGTATTTTACGCTTTTCTTTAAAAAAAATATTTATTTGTGTTTTGATGATAAAGTATTTATCATTTTTAAATGCCCATTAAACGAGCATGTTTTTAATCTAATTGGGTAACCAGTGGTCATGTATTTTTTTTTCACCAGGAGGGGCTAAAGTTTTACCAAAATAAAACAGAAGAGGCAAATTTTAAATTTAATTTAAAAAATAAAAAAAACTACAATAGTTACTTTTCAATGGTTTTTACCATTTGATAACACAACTATTCAAGATTGTTTTGCAATAAAATAAAAATTAAAAAATAATAAATTCCGAATACCACAGATCAAAAACTCAGTGCGGGGGTACATTTTTCTAAAAATCAGAAAAATTCAAATATCTCGAAAACCGTGCGACTTTTACTAAGGCGATTTTTCCATGTTAGGTAGGTGGCTTGCTCACCTACCTCCCCCTTAAGTTTGACGTGGTACTTACGGGACACCCTGTATAATATATATATATCAGTGGCGAAGCGTCACGTAAATAAATAGGCAAGCCGGAGCAAAAAAAAGGTGTATGGCGTGTGTGCTTGTTTGCCCCTTCCGTGACATAAAAAAAAACATACCTTAAAAAATGAATGTCGTCTTTCTAGTTCTCAAAAAGCAGTGCTGAAGTGTCGCGTGCGTTAAAAGTGCGCGGAAAGGCAATTCTTGCTTTCCAAGTAGTACGACCGTATCAATTAAACGTTTCAATAAATTTCGATCCCACCAAAAACATAAATGTAAAAAAGGAGAGCCAAGTTCAATACAAAAATTATTCTCTGCTGTGGGCTTCGCCGCAAAAAGAATGGAGATCTGAGATTGAGTGCCAAGTTCTATGCAAAATCCAAATATGTAGTCTAAGGGCTGACTTGGCTGGTTTTCCCATACGAATTATTATTAAGTACCTACTTTTACACAGTCAACGAAGAGCCTTATGTTCGATGGGTAGTTTCTACCAGCAAGCCAAATTTTCGGAATAATAAAATAAAAACCGAAAGGTAACAGGTTTAGAACATGCGAAGGCTATATAATTAGTATGGGAAAACCAGCCAAGTGAGCCCTTAGACTACATATTTGGATTTTGCATAGAACTTGGCACTCAATCTCAGATCTCCATTCTTTTTGCGGCGAAGCCCACAGCAGAGAATAATTTTTGTATTGAACTTGGCTCTCCTTTTTTACATTTATGTTTTTGGTGGGATATCATTACTTTTTGTAGGTAAGTACATATCCTCGTAACGCCGTGGGTCCTTTTAAAAGGACAAATTCAAAACTAAAAGTAGACTTTATAAATATAAAACAATTGCATTGCCAAGCCCACAGCAGAGAATAATTTTTGTATTGAACTTGGCTCTCCTTTTTTACATTTATGTTTTTGGTGGGTACCTACCTACGTAATAAAAAGATAAAACTATTTGCTACTATCAACAAGTTCTCAAACTCAGAGTTAAGTAGGTATATACACCTACTTACTTTTAACTATACTTAACTTACCTACTTACTAAAAAATACAATTATTATTTATTTAAACTATTGCCTATACTATACTAAACCTACGTACCCACTTATTATAGGAATTGTAATAATAATAAGTATATACACCTCCCTACTTATAACTATAAAATTATTATTTATTTAAACTATAGCCTATACTATAATACTATACGTACGTAGGTACCAACTTATTAAAGAAATTGTAATAATAATATTACTACAAATTATAAGTTTTCCTTAAGAAAACTTAGCAATTTCGCAGCATAAATTGCAACCTTATAGGTCAGATATCGAGAGACAACCGGACGGACAGCAAGCCGGCGCTCGCGCTTGTGAGCGCGGCTGCCGCTCGCTCGGCCACGTTCGCGTCAACGGTTCGATTCGATCGTCACAGCGCCCGCGCCGCTCCGGCGTCACTCGGCGCGCGCGCGTCGTGTATATACCGAAAATCTAAATGCCTATTATTTTATCATTATTTATGAGTAGGTAATGATTTTACACTATTGATGTGCGCTAAATATAAAAATAATAATTAATCCCAGTTAATAACGTAGGTACCCTAAGTAATATTAGGTATTTATGTTAAGCGTTCATAATAGAATCTAATTATTTAAAAATTGACAGTTTTTTATTTATTCCTTTGTATTCATCTAATTACCTATCTGCATACCAAATTTTAACTCTCTAGGTCATCTGGAACTGGGTTAGAGTTTTGGTCTATAGGTCAGTCAATGATAAAAATGAGGAATTTTGGACATTAATATCTAAATAACCGTTTGAGATAAGCTTATGAAATTTAGAACACATATGTATCTCGCAAGTCTCAATATATGAGCAAAATTTGATACGTTTATGTAAAATAGTTTTTGATTTATGAGGGGGTCAAAAGTGGCTCCAAATGGTTCGTGTAATATTACACACGGTGCGCCTCGCCAGTTCTGTTTCTTGAACTTGGCTTGACACGCTCCCGCGTGTCTAGATTACGTTCCACTTTACGATTGTGGGCCTCAAAATTATTACCAAAAAAAGTTTAAATTCTACTGTTACTAAACTCGTGTAATAATATACAACTCCATATATGTTTCTCGCTTTGAGCATGTTTTCTAGCTGAATTATAGAAAATAAAATATAGAAAATAGAATAAGTTTTTTTTTTTGCCTTTTTCGTGCTTATTATGATTCTGGGCGGTTTGCCCTTCGGGAATATATAAAAACTAACCTAACAACCTATTTTTTTTACATACTTTAATTCAAACCGTAATGTTTCAGTAATAATTGATTTTAGAGAAAAAGTTTGTTTAAAAAAATATGCTTGTTTTAGTATATTCTAAACAATTAAATCATCATAAATAGACCTTATATTGACATAATTTTCAAGCATCAAAATTTTCTAAGTCCCTGACGCCTTGAAAATGACCAACATTTGAATCCCTATAACTCGGCCAATTTTGATTTTAGAGAAAAGTTTTTCAAGTAAAACATGCTTATTTTAACGTGTTCTATACGATAAAATCATTTAAATTAGGTAATGATACAATTTTGGCGAAATTTTTTCTAAGTCCTGCGTCCCCTTTCCTAAACCTAACTGAATTATATAAATTGTTAATATCTGCAAAACCTGTTCGATTTCAAACACTGCTAGAATCGGAAAACAGCAAACATGAAAAGCATAATAATTTGTTTAATTTGCAGCTGCCAGTCAGCCAATTGTATTTATCATATGATTCGCTGTGGAAATGTTTGAAGAATCCATCTCTACGCCTATAATCAATTTTTATGTCTGGGCGAGCGCGTCCTAACTTAATGACATGTTTCTTATTTTCAAAGGATAACTTTTGTTGAGTGTCCTTGGGAAAAGAAAGTTAACGCATGCACTTTAAGTTCAAAATTGGATGCAATAAGCCGTAGTTCGCCGGCGTGCTTCTCCCACCCGTTTATACTTTGTGGCTCACACTGCTCACACAGGTGCCGCTGTGTCTGTGTGCGAGTTTAAAGCGAATGTAGCGCTATAATTTTATACCATTTAGTTTGAATGTGTTAGTGAGGTCCGGCGCCGAGTCACCGGCTTGTATGGCGGTTTGATTGTGGTGATAATTGTGGGTGTAAGTTCGAGCGCGCGTAGTGAAAGGTAACTGAGCATGTGTGCGTGTATACGAAAATATTGTTCTTGTTTCTTTCTAGTAATATAGGTTAGTGAATGGGTGCGAGCGAGTGATAGATTTCGGCTTGGTAAATAAATAAATTTGAATTGCGGCGTTAGTGCGCGTTCATTCATCGTATTATGAAGTAAGGTAAAGCTTATAGTACACCGGGTTACTTTCGGTTTTACGTTTTGTTGTTTGTATACCTAGTAGGTACCTACTCTATGAATAGGAATTTTTAGGGAAGCCGCTGGGAATCGGGTTGCATGGACGCTTCGCTACTGATATATATATATATATATATATATATATATAAAGGGTGTCTGGAAAACCTTCGGAGAAATTTGGGGGGGTAATATTTGGCACGATTCTGATCACGGGGGTATGGTTCAGTTTTGTTTCTGTTAATGTAAAAAAAAAAGAAGGATTAATTATATTCATTTTGTTACTTGATGTATCGCAGCCGATATCTCGACCTTGACATTTTGACGTTGATAGTATACTACTCCAACAGTTCGTAGTATCTTACGTCAAAATTCAATGTCCGAGGTCAATGACCTGAGACCATACGTTGTCACATGGTATGTAAACAAACAGTTCGCTCCATGTAAACAAACAGTTCGCTCCATGTAAACCAAAATCAAGGTAGCATTATAATAAAAATAAATGAGTAATTTTAGTGCAACTTACTGTATTTTCGTTTTTGCAATTTGAACACTAATTGGTTTTAAATGTGAAATCACTAGGTCTCTTGTTCATGTTTTGCCGAGACTGATCATATCGTCCGTCTTTTACTGTCGAGATCTAACCATTTACCATTGTTTTCTGCTCTAGAGTAGCCCATATAACTGATTTACAGCAAAAATATTGAAGACGTGAATATTGAAAATAACATAATTTAACACTGACATCTAATGACAGCCATAAATTCATAGACTTCTCAAAGTTCAAATAGACGGATTGAACGATCCGATTATTGCTCTCCGTATTGAAGAAAAAAAAGGAGAAAAAGAAAATCGTTTATTGGTGCAAACCACAGAAAAATAATAATCAAATTAAATACAGTGAGAAAATAATTTAAAACAAAACCTTAAAACTATTTTATAAAATAATAATGCACCAAATTGGGTGCTACTCAGCATCATAGTGTCAGACATGCCGTGACGCTGCACGCGCTGATTTTCAGGGCAACCAGACGGGGAGAAAGCGCTGCTGGATGCTGCCGCATGGTATTTGTTGCAGTAGCCAAAGGTCCAAGTGCAAAACATTTTGTCGATGGATATAAAGGTCGTCGCATAATTGATTATAATAGGCTATTTGACAACATTGAAAATATACTACAAATTGTGGTCATCCTATCTGATACTAGCGTAAAATAACGTATTTCACTTTATTTCACATTAAATTATGTCTATTTTTTTGGAAATTACACGAAATAATAAGGATTTTTTTTGAAATTTAATCTGTGGCAAAAACGCTATGTGATGTTAGAAATACTTTATAACCTGTGAGTGTGATGTGAAGTCACATCACATGCAAGTCAACAAAACAAACCCCAAACCAAACATCGCTTCGCTTGTGACATCGCTTCCTTGACTGATTGTGATTGTAGTCCACGTTTTATATTTTCTGGGTGTTCCTTAAGCCGGCTACTCACACACCTGCTGCAGGGGCAATACCGGTCGCACGGCGGTTGGACCAATTTTAGGCTGTTCTCTACACACTAGCCTGCCGTTCAGTGTGTAACTGATAGTCCCGCTGAACGCACGTCCACGAGAAAGCCTCCTGTATTGTCGAAACACCAGAGGATTGGTATCGCCTTGGCACTTTCTGTGGTGCTACCAAAAAAAAAAGGAAGAGAAGATATTGGGTGAAGAATTGGTTGCAGAAACGAAGCAAATTGTGCCACATGAATATTATGAAAGAATTGGAAGTAGATGATCTTAGAAACTTTTTGCGAATGGATATTGATTCTTTTGAAGAGCTCCTGGCTATGGTAACACCATTTTTTCCATTTTTGTCCACTCCGCTCGGTTGTCACCAATGAACTGACTGGAATTGCCCCAATCCTACTACACACGCAGCAACCTTGCAGGGCGGTAGACACAATCTAGGGAGCTCGGAAGGTCTTGCGCCCCTGCCGCCCTGCCGCAGGCCCAATCTAAAAATTGCTCCTGCTTGCCTACACACATCACAATTAAGGAGGCAATCAAGGGTCCAATTCCCATATTGCCCCTGCAGCAGGTGTGTGAGTAGCCGGCTTTAGTGGCCTTTTTCTTTTAAGGGTTTTTACCACAGAGTGTAATCACGTCGACCTCTTCTTACAAAGCGATCCTATTTTTCTCTTTCTTCTATGATACGAATATCTAGCAACAACATGTAAGATGCCAGCTTTAAATGTAATTTTCATCACACTTGCATGTAAACAGTATCTAAACATACAGGTTAACTTGACCGCAATGCCCCATATAAAACCCTCGACCTTTCTTCTTACCATGAAACCCGAGGTCGGTAAGTAATTTTTTTTTAATTTATAGCACAGCACACAGGTCCTGCAAGTTCAAGCAAAGAGTTTACACGCAATTATAAAATTGTCTTAAAATGTTATTTAAACAGGAATTTTATTGCAATCTCGCTACATGTTACTTAAATACTCAATTAATTTTCTTAATATTCGATTTTAATAGTTGTCTGTAACAAACGTCGTTTTTTTTACACTCCTTCAGGGCTGTATGTATACCTACGTAAGTATTTGCCCTTAACGTTTCTGAACGAAACATTTGCATAATCTGTGGAGTCCGCCAGCCATCCGCTTAAAAAAAGTTCAAGTAATTCGTAATAATAGTTGTGATGACTTGTGTGTTTATTTACTCGCAAATGTGATGAAAAACATTGTATGTTTCACGGGCGGTACGGGAATTACGTACCTCGACTCAGAAAGCCCTCAGTCTTCGACTTCGGGCTTCTACTAGAGCCTCGATCGTAATTCCTTACTTACCGACTTTAATACACAATGTACTATTTGATAAAACGTAACGTGTAGGTAGGATTTTTTGTTTACAAATGAAACCTAAAACTCTTTTCATAAAGAGTTTTAATGGTCCAAGATTTAAAAAGATAATATGTCAAATTGTCAATAATTAATTATTGTGTTTTTTATTCGTCGGAAGCCCTGATAGTGGTACAAATCAATGAAATACAGCCATGATTCATGATCTCGTAAAATAAGTAATGTGCCTACGAGTGCAAGTGCTATTTTAGCCGTGTGAGTGTGAGAAAAGTGTGAGTAAAAATCATAATCGTAAGTTTCAGTTTTAGATTATTTCACATAATAGCCCTTATCAGACACCGTCTTTTCATTCACATTACAGGATAATGTGTCAGTTTTCTAAACTCCATGGAGCTTTTGACCATGATTGGAAACATTGTTCATAAGGAACAACTTGTTTATTTACATTACGTTGTGACACATATCGTCGGTGAAACTGCAAAACCGCGTAAGTGACATTTTAAATAAGGAGCAAAATGCACCTTTTTAATAAGACCGTAAGGTTTATTTTGCTCTATCATAAATTTGTTACTTACGCGGTTTTGCAGTATCACCGACGATATTATGAATGAATCAGTTAAGATGGGGCACACTGAGAGCATCGTCAGGAAAGTCGATGATAAATCTGTCTGTAACTCAGTCAAATATTAACTTAAACAAAAGTTACCAATATAGGGATGATCCAAATCATCCACCCTATCTACAGTTAAAATTTCTCCGAAGGTTTTCCAGACACCCTGTATATATATATATACAACAACAATACAATACAATATAGAAATACATGTATATATATATTGTATTTCTCGTTTAAAGGCATCGAAATATAATAAGTATAGAAGGATAACTGTCACTCAAAACGTGTTCCACATACTTAGTGCTGAAATGGGCGGAGCTAATACTTGGTGCTCAACCGGGTTCCAGTTAGGCTTTGAGTTATTGTGTCAAATCTTAGTCATTATAGTTTTGTAAAATTATTATAAATTACTGATAAATAAGATAAACTATATATAACGACAACGATGCCGACATGCACCGTAAATTGGTGTAGGAGTCGCACGGACCCTAAAAAGGATGTAATTTCATTCCAATAGTAAGTAATTAGTAATTACAATTTAATAATTTCCTTACAAAATGGACATGGCCGATGTTATGCAATACAGGGTGTCTGGAAAACCTTCGGAGAAATTTGGGGGGGTAATAGTTGGCACGATTCTGATCACGGGGGTATGGTTCATTTTTGTTTCTGTTAATGTAAAAAAAAAAGAAGGATTAATTATATTCATTTTGTTACTTGATGTATCGCAGCCGATATCTCGACCTTGACATTTTGACGTTGATAGTATACTACTCCAACAGTTCGTAGTATCTTACGTCAAAATTCAATGTCCGAGGTCAATGACCTGAGACCATACGTTGTCACATGGTATGTAAACAAACAGTTCGCTCCATGTAAACAAACAGTTCGCTCCATGTAAACAAAAATCAAGGTAGCATTATAATAAAAATAAATGAGTAATTTTAGTGCAACTTACTGTATTTTCGTTTTTGCAATTTGAACACTAATTGGTTTTAAATGTGAAATCACTAGGTCTCTTGTTCATGTTTTGCCGAGACTGATCATATCGTCCGTCTTTTACTGTCGAGATCTAACCATTTACCATTGTTTTCTGCTCTAAAGTAGCCCATATAACTGATTTACAGCAAAAATATTGAAGACGTGAATATTGAAAATAACATAATTTAACACTGACATCTAATGACAGCCATAAATTCATAGACTTCTCAAAGTTCAAATAGACGGATTGAACGATCCGATTATTGCTCTCCGTATTGAAGAAAAAAAAGGAGAAAAAGAAAATCGTTTATTGGTGCAAACCACAGAAAAATAATAATCAAATTAAATACAGTGAGAAAATAATTTAAAACAAAACCTTAAAACTATTTTATAAAATAATAATGCACCAAATTGGGTGCTACTCAGCATCATAGTGTCAGACATGCCGTGACGCTGCACGCGCTGATTTTCAGGGCAACCAGACGGGGAGAAAGCGGTGCTGGCTGCTGGTTCTTTCCTTTTGATCCGCATGGTATTTGTGGCAGTAGCCAAAAGTCCAAGTGCAAAACATTTTGTCGATGGATATAAAGGTCGTCGCATAATTGATTATAATAGGCTATTTGACAACATTGAAAATATACTACAAATTGTGGTCATCCTATCTGATACTAGCGTAAAATAACGTATTTCACTTTATTTCACATTAAATTATGTCTATTTTTTTGGAAATTACACGAAATAATAAGGATTTTTTTTGAAATTTAATCTGTGGCAAAAACGCTATGTGATGTTAGAAATACTTTATAACCTGTGAGTGTGATGTGAAGTCACATCACATGCAAGTCAACAAAACAAACCCCAAACCAAACATCGCTTCGCTTGTGACATCGCTTCCTTGACTGATTGTGATTGTAGTCCACGTTTTATATTTTCTGGGTGTTCCTTAAGCCGGCTACTCACACACCTGCTGCAGGGGCAATACCGGTCGCACGGCGGTTGGACCAATTTTAGGCTGTTCTCTACACACTAGCCTGCCGTTCAGTGTGTAACTGATAGTCCCGCTGAACGCACGTCCACGAGAAAGCCTCCTGTATTGTCGAAACACCAGAGGATTGGTATCGCCTTGGCACTTTCTGTGGTGCTACCAAAAAAAAAGGAAGAGAAGATATTGGGTGAAGAATTGGTTGCAGAAACGAAGCAAATTGTGCCACATGAATATTATGAAAGAATTGGAAGTAGATGATCTTAGTAACTTTTTGCGAATGGATATTGATTATTTTGAAGAGCTCCTGGCTATGGTAACACCATTTTTTCCATTTTTGTCCACTCCGCTCGGTTGTCACCAATGAACTGACTGGAATTGCCCCAATCCTACTACACACGCAGCAACCTTGCAGGGCGGTAGACACAATCTAGGGAGCTAGGAAGGTCTTGCGCCCCTGCCGCCCTGCCGCAGGCCCAATCTAAAAATTGCTCCTGCTTGCCTACACACATCACAATTAAGGAGGCAATCAAGGGTCCAATTCCCATATTGCCCCTGCAGCAGGTGTGTGAGTAGCCGGCTTTAGTGGCCTTTTTCTTTTAAGGGTTTTTACGACAGAGTGTAATCACGTCGACCTCTTCTTACAAAGCGATCCTATTTTTCTCTTTCTTCTATGATACGAATATCTAGCAACAACATGTACGGTCAGCGTCAAAAGAAAGTGATCACTTAAATACCTTGTCGCTTTACTGTCACGTAAGCAATGTCAAACAAGATTGTCTAATGTGTAAATGCGATAAAGTACAAAAGTAGCTTGAAGTGACCAGTTACTTTTCACGCTGACTGTATGATGCCAGCTTTAAATGTAATTTTCATCACACTTGCATGTAAACAGTATCTAAACATACAGGTTAACTTGACCGCAATGCCCCATATAAAACCCTCGACCTTTCTTCTTACCATGAAACCCAAGGTCGGTAAGTAATTTTTTTTTAATTTATAGCACGGCACACAGGTCATGCAAGTTCAAGCAAAGAGTTTACACGCAATTGTAAAATTGTCTTAAAATGTTATTTTAACAGGAATTTTATTGCAATCTCGCTACATGTTACTTAAATACTCAATTAATATTCTTAATAATCGATTTTAATAGTTGTCTGTAACAAACGTCGTTTTTTTTACACTCCTTCAGGGCTGTATGTATACCTACGTAAGTATTTGCCCTTAACGTTTCTGAACGAAACATTTGCATAATCTGTGGAGTCCGCCAGCCATCCGCTTAAAAAAAGTTCAAGTAATTCGTAATAATAGTTGTGATGACTTGTGTGTTTATTTACTCGCAAATGTGATGAAAAACATTGTATGTTTCACGGGCGGTACGGGAATTACGTCCCTCGACTCAGAAAGCCCTCAGTCTTCGACTTCGGGCTTCTACTAGAGCCTCGATCGTAATTCCTTACTTACCGACCTTAATACACAATGTACTATTTGATAAAACGTAACGTGTAGGTAGGATTTTTTGTTTACAAATGAAACCTAAAACTCTTTTCATAAAGAGTTTTAATGGTCCAAGATTTAAAAAGATAATATGTCAAATTGTCAATAATTAATTATTGTGTTTTTTATTCGTCGGAAGCCCTGATAGTGGTACAAATCAATGAAATACAGCCATGATTCATGATCTCGTAAAATAAGTAATGTGCCTACGAGTGCAAGTGCTATTTTAGCCGTGTGAGTGTGAGAAAAGTGTGAGTAAAAATCATAATCGTAAGTTTCAGTTTTAGATTATTTCACATAATAGCCCTTATCAGACACCGTCTTTTCATTCACATTACAGGATAATGTGTCAGTTTTCTAAACTCCATGGAGCTTTTGACCATGATTGGAAACATTGTTCATAAGGAACAACTTGTTTATTTACATTACGTTGTGACACATATCGTCGGTGAAACTGCAAAACCGCGTAAGTGACATTTTAAATAAGGAGCAAAATGCACCTTTTTAATAAGACCGTAAGGTTTATTTTGCTCTATCATAAATTTGTTACTTACGCGGTTTTGCAGTATCACCGACGATATTATGAATGAATCAGTTAAGATGGGGCACACTGAGAGCATCGTCAGGAAAGTCGATGATAAATCTGTCTGTAACTCAGTCAAATATTAACTTAAACAAAAGTTACCAATATAGGGATGATCCAAATCATCCACCCTATCTACAGTTAAAATTTCTCCGAAGGTTTTCCAGACACCCTGTATAAGTTCTGAAATAATTATAATATTAAAGATTAATATATTTATTAGTTTTCCTAGAAATGAAGAAAAACGTTTTGCTTGCGTAGCTGCAGTTCGTTTAGAAAAACGCGATGAAACGTGGCTTCCCAGCAAACATTGTAGGATATGCAGTATCCATTTTGAAGAAACTGAGTTTTTAGTTTCAGAAACTGGGAGACGTTTTTTGAAATGCTCAGCTGTTCCAAATTGCACAGTACGTTAAAAATATATATTAATAATGGATACATTGCATTCATGCATCATCATTCATCATCATCATCATAATCATTTCAGCGGAAGGACATTTATGCACTCTATTCTATTTATAAGATTTTATACAGAGCCAAAACCTTCAAGTTATTGTGAATCAGTATTAAAGGTTAATAATAGAAAACGGTGATATTTTAAGGGCATTGTCAAACAGCCATCCGTTCGACAGCAACCATACCATGCAGTTATTGAAAACAGTTATAGAATAATTTTTAAGAGTGAGGCTTTATTACATCGCAAAAAAAGATTATTTACTAAATTCCAGTCGTCAAAAATTAAACAAATTATCCACATTTCGTGGTAGATAGGTTTCTATTTTTTTTTCTATATTTTCAGCGATTTTTTATGAAGTTTTGAATATGAAATATGACAAATTTTATGTATGTAGGTAGGTTAAATAAGTTTTGAGTTGTGATGGGGTCAAATATATATAGAAATGGTTCGTGTAACAACATACAGCGGCTACGTCGCCAGTTTCTTTTTCTTTGAACTTGCCTGGACACGCTGCATCGTATCGAGATTTTGATAGTTAATCTGTGGTTGTATTTAACTTACCTGAATCTGCCGAGTTAAGGTTTGATCAAGGTTGTAGATGATGATTTCGTTTTTTCATGTACAGTGTGGAAAATAAGTCGGGTCCTGGAGGGAAACTACCTTAAATCCTTAAGTTGGCTCATTTTACTTTAAGGAGACATTCCTTTATTTTTAAAAAGAAACATAACTGCATTCAAAGATTTTCTAAAAGCCGCTAGCCTCTCCCGGGAATCGAACCAGCTAAAAATTAACAAAATAAGTACTGGCTTTTTTCGATAGGGTTATTGTTCGGGATAAAATCACTACTCTAATATTTAAGTGGCGACACCGCGACACCTATTTGAATTTCCTTCAAAACGATTTACCAACTTTATTAGAACCTCTAAATATCTACAGAGAAATGTGGTTTCAACAAGATGGTTGCCCAGGTCATTATGCTCGGCCTGTAAGAGAATATTTGAATCAAGAATATCCCAACAGATGGATTGGACGCCTTGGTTCAATATTATGGCCCCCTCGTTCCCCCGATCTGAATTCAGTGGATTTTTTTTACTGGGGATGTATAAAAGACAAAGTCTACTCAAAACCAATACAAGATCTATCAGAACTACGGCAAAAACATTATGCAGCCTCAGAGGAGATAAATGCAAGCAGATGTGCAAGACTGGTGAGGAGGTCTCTTCTGAGGCGATGCAGAGCATGTATTCGTGACGGAGGCAAGCAATTTGAGCATTTGCTTTAGTTTTGAGGAAGAATTAATTAAAAAGTGTTACGATATTTAATTGTTTTATTTTAATTACGTTTTCCGCACTAGCATCGGGGTCACTATCGATCTTGGTCATCCTAAAAGTCGAATGTCAATCTGTCTTGCTCTAGAGTGAAACAGATTGACAGCGTCACTATCTATCTCATTCTATCACTTTTGTTCGTTGCACACAATGAAGATACCGATCTTTTAATACAAACGAGTATTAGGTATAATTTTTCGAAATAAGATTACTTAGTTTACAAAAAAAAAATACAGCATTTTAATAGCTAGTAAAGTGGTTAGTGTTGCACCATTTTGAAATCTTGACTAAATAGGCCATCTTTTGAAATAACTTGCCGGGGCAGCCTAGTCCTTCTTTTTTTCAAAATGTAGTGTC
This sequence comes from Acleris emargana, assembly GCA_927399475.2. NCBI lineage: Eukaryota > Metazoa > Arthropoda > Insecta > Lepidoptera > Tortricidae > Acleris > Acleris emargana. The sequence continues at coordinate 52,031,152 of OV656835.1, read as the reverse complement.
AAAGTTAACTAACAATATTTTAGTAAACGATGACGCAATGAAACTTAATTAATTTTACTAAATTAACAATGTTTATTACGTTCATTCGTGGTTATGATTAATAGCACCGTTATTTGTGATTACGTTATTAAAAAAATCACGCCAGAATTGTGAAATTTTTGATCACAGTACCTAAAAATGCGACCAAAGGTGTTGATTTTCAACTTTTTTTGAAAAAATGTCTATTATCGCTTAAGAAAGTAATATAGAATTTGTATCTTATTTTTTCCAGAAGTGGTATAAGTTGGTCTCTCGCCCAGTACCAGATTATCGTTGAGTTTTGGGACACCCTGTATACTGTTTATTTCATTAATTCATCATTACCTATTTAAATGGCATATTTTTTATTGTTTATGACATTTAAATTATCTAAATTAAAGTGTAGGATACACGTTAATATACATTATTCAAATATAAATTAAAAGAAGCCACAAAATTCATAAATGTTCAAATTAGTACCTTAAAATATATTGTATTTTCAAGTTAATGAACAAAAACCACACATTAAAAATAATGAACAATCCCAATTGTAATTTTGTAATTTGTGATACAAATATATTAAGTCAAACATCTACTTGTACAGTGTGTCTCTGACCTTGGGGCTTTAAATTCAACGATCGATTCTACTCGCTAAACTGAACTACTTTTGTTCTGCAACATGAAAAAATAACTTAAATTTAGATAACTAATTGATGTTAAAGTCTAATTGTAAAATCAGTGTATTACATACTGGCCATGTAATCACTATCTCATGGTACGGGGGCGACCTTACCTTGGTACGGGGGCTAAAGGAAAATGGAGAATTGGATCGCGTACATTGAAAATTAGATTTAACTTGTATGATAAAAAATAAATTTAAACTGAACATATTTTTAACAACTTACAGAACAAAAGAAGTTTAGTTTCAGGAGTAGAAATGATCTATGCATTTAAAGCCCCAAGGTCAGAGGCACCCTGTATATAGGTCCCTTGTCAACGTCGGAAAGTATACTGTTCCCGTAGGAATGAGTACTGTAAGTTCCTGCCCTAAAAGTAGCATGTGCCCTTTCCTGGAATTTCTCTAAACCAAATTTCAGACAAACCGTTCCAGCAGCCGACAGTCCAACCCTATCAATTTACAATAACTACGTGATCATGTTCAAATTCGATACAGTTTCCGTACGGTTTCCGGATGGTGCTAGAATCTGTTTTAAACATTTACGATATTAGTGACATACTTAGCTTCAGTTCCGCGTCATAAAATTAATGATAAATAGCATATTATATTATTGGCAAGATAAATAACCTGCAATTTAGGGACAGCTGTTTTACGCAATCGACGTCTTTGCAAATTTCCTACGACATCGAATTTCTCGAAATGGATCGAGCATACAACGGAACTTTTTCCGGGTCTAAAAACCTCCTCCTGCCGTTCAGTCGCGACGATTGAATTCCATATTGCACACTGAAATGGATCTAAACTACTCCATTGATGCATTGTTCTGCAACAACCAAATATTGAAAATTGTTGTTCGGAAACTGAAATAAATTATTTTATCAGAAATATTTAGTTATTTATTCATAAATATTACGAATAGACATTTCCTTACCGAAAGTATGATACTCCGTCTGATTTTTATTTGTTACGGTGATTATTTTTGCAGTTTCTGAAAACACACTGAGGCATTGTGACACGTGTCACTGTTGGCGTAGTTGACAACGTACTAAATTCAAATAAACTCCCAATTTGAAGTGAGTAGTTATTTGCTGTGCCGTATTTTATTCTCTGACCCGTTATCTATTTTAAAATTAGAACGAATATTTGGAACAATTTTATCGACAGTTTTATTTAGTATTGCTTCCCTTGCGTAATTGTGTAATAATCAGGGATCGGAAATTCGGATCGATATTTACCTAAAGTTGACAAAATCCCGGAGAAAGATAAGCAAACATGGCGTCGGCTTCTTAAAAATATTATTTTAATAATATAAGTTCCGGGATTCTGGGAATCTACAAAATGTTAATATAATAATTACTTTACATGTAGGATAAAACATTCATTTTTGCTCCAATAAATTCGTTAGGTTAATAAGTTACAGGTAAATTAAATAACATTTGGTAAATCTATACATGAAAAATAACTTCAAACAGTTCATATAAATAATTGATTATGAATTAATGCCGGTGCAATTTATTTATTTTGAAATCCCAGAAATTTTAGTAATGAATTCTATGATTGAGTCCGCCTCCACACAACTGAACAACAAAGCCGGTGCGAAAGTATAGATAAATATCGATCCGAATTTCCGATCCCTGGTAATAATGACGTATCAAGCAAGAAAAAATCGATTTATTAGAAGCTTACTTTGCTTGCAACAAGAACTACGATTTAGCTCTGTGTTGGTATCGCGAGAGGTATCCATACAGACAACTACCACCTAGAAAAGTTTTGTCGCGAATGGTGAACAATTTAGTGAACATTGGAAGTTAAAAAAAAAAGTTTGGACTCGCACAGGAACAAAATCTAGACTAATCCGATTTTAAGTTAAACATCTTGACTTACTTTGAGTGCTACCCGAAAGCTTCAAGCAGGGAAGCTCTGCTGCTCAAGAGATAGGCACCAGCCATACTCGTATACTTGGTGTTCTGAAAAAATACAAATACAAATGTTATCGTGATGGGCGATTGGTGCAGAAACTACACCCCGGAGATAGTCAAAGAAGATTAGAGTTCTGTCAAGTTATTCAAACAGAAATAGTCCGCAACCCAAATTTCTTAGACTACATTGTATGGTCTGACGAAACCAATGTTAGTAATAATGGAATGTACAACAAAGACAAAAACAAAGGCGTTTATTGCAAGAACACAGTAGTTACAGACAGTTCTTAGTGTTACAGGAAGTGCTTATGTTCTACCTATTTTAGGCATGCAATATTGAAAACAATACTATACAGGGTGTATTGCAAGTCGTGTGCCAAATGAATATGGTGGGTAGCTAAGGTCACTTGCAACACGTTTTGGGCCAATTAACACTAATCCTACCCACGGTGTTTTTTTTATATTTTTTTTGAAAAAATCTCGGAATCTTCCAAAAGTTAACCATTTTGTTCACCTATCTTTTTTTTTTAATGTGACATCACAAAAGTACTTATAGTTTTTTTATCTTTAATGTTTGTGCATTCGAATGAAATGTTATTTTTATTCATATAGTAAACAAATAAAAAAATATTAGCCAACAAAGTGTGAAGAACAGAAAAATAAAATCTTCACGGTCAACTTTACGGCACAATTAAAAAAAAAGTAGAAGCTCCTCAGATCTTCCAACATCATAAAAACTTCTCCAGTTCCTGACAATTCTTACGGTATACCACATGTCTAGAATCACGTTCAGATTTTCGTCAAAATATGGTTTCAAACTAAAATGGTGGTTTTATTCGGTCAGTAGATCCAGCCAGTTAAATGGGCTAAATGCACAATACAAAACGCAATATGGTTAAAAATCATCTTTATTTTAATAATTACTTCAAATTTTGTTCAAATTGTCTTCCTCCACAATTGATACATTCGCAAACCTTTTTCGTATTTCTACAGTAGTTGTTGTACGAAGTGTCATTTCTTGCCGCATTATTGCGAACGCGTCATTAATTTTTGCGATCAGATGCTCTCTGCTCTCTACCTGTGTTGCGTACACTAGCTCTTTGGCCCTTCCCCAGACGTAAAAGTCAAAGAAACTTCGTACAACAACTGTAGAAATACGAAAAAGGTGTCGCGAATGTATCAATTGTGGAGGAAGACAATTTGAACAAAATTTGAAGTAATTATTAAAATAAAGATGATTTTTAACCATTGCGTTTTGTATTGTGCATTTAGCCCATTTAACTGGCTGGATCTACTGACCGAATAAAACCACCATTTTAGATTGAAACCATATTTTGACGAAAAACTGAACGTGATTCTAGACATGTGGTATACCGTAAGAATCGTCAGGAACTGGAGAAGTTTTTATGATGTTGGAAGATCTGAGGAGCTTCTACATTTTTTTAATTGTGCCGTAAAGTTGACCGTGAAGATTTTATTTTTCTGTTCTTCACACTTTGTTGGCTAATATTTTTTTATTTGTTTACTATATGAATAAAAATAACATTTCATTCGAATGCACAAACATTAAAGATAAAAAAACTATAAGTACTTTTGTGCTGTCACATTTAAAAAAAAGATAGGTGAACAAAATGGTTAACTTTTGGAAGATTCCGAGATTTTTTCAAAAAAAATATAAAAAAAACACCGTGGGTAGGATTAGTGTTAATTGGCCCAAAACGTGTTGCAAGTGACCTTAGCTACCCACCATATTCATTTGGCACACCACTTGCAATACACCCTGTATATTCACTATTTTAATATAAGTCATTGAAAAAGTGAATATTGTACACAAATTATCATTCACGAATAAGTATATTCTTCATATAGGGCTGTGAGCCTGTGACCATCATTATATAAAAGAAGTATAGGATCCTAAATGTAAATTGATTTATTATGTTAAGGTATTATTTAATTATGTTGATGATCGAAAAAACTCATGAACCGAGTAAAAACATTTCTCAAGAAGCCACCTTGTTATTAATTTGTTAAATGGATTTTGGGGGCAGTCCTGTATATAATTTGGTATTTTATTATAAATTTTAATTGCCATATGAAATGATTTTTTTTTTAAATACTTGATTTTGCAAGAGGTAGTTATGTACAATTTGTTCTTACGTCGAGTTGATCTTCTAAAAACTTGAGAATGTGTAACAAAAAAATGTGGATGTTCTCGGACAAAAGAAGTAATCTGCTTTATGTACAAGTACGGTAGAGGCAAGACCTTTGTGGTTTGAAACAGAAGTTTGCAAGGAGCCAGAAAATAAGCATTACACACCGCTCTTATGCATTTATTTTGCGCCAAGAATGCTTTTTTTTAGACATAACAATCATTATTGGTCCCGTCAAAACCCATGCCGTGAATGTGAATCAATTTCCAGGATAGGTACTGTAATAGATACAAGGATTGTGGTTGTATCTGTAAATAAAAAGAACTGGTAGGGCTACTTTTAAATATACTTTATTCTTGATAGCTTCTTAGTTTTAATAATACTCAGGGGTGGTTTGAATAATTAAAAGCAAATGAGACATTGCATACAATGTACAATACAATAAGGTTTATTTTACAGGTTATAACCTTATTGTATTACATCCCTCGTCCCTCTGGGAACAAGGAATGAATCCTACCTATCCCTACTGCCTACCTAAGCAGGGAAAAGTTACAGGACATTTGCCAGCACCTTTATTAGGAGTAGCTTGCCGTGAGATTCATTTGTTTAAATTTAATTATTACTCATTTATCGGTGAACTCACAGCGAGCTTCCGCCCGACAAAAACCCCGCTAAACGTGGGGCGGCTGGCACGAAAAAGATCCCTACCTGCCTAACCCTACAAACCAACTTATGACAATCCCTGCATTGAAGATGCGGGATTGCCTTACATTCTCAATGTTAATCAAGGAAACTAAGAAAATGCGGATCTGGGTGATTTGACATATACCAGTCAAGTCAGTCTCAGAATCTTCCGCTGAATCTAATGTTCTAAATTTTGGACCTGCGTCCTCTTTCATCCGTCAGTGATTTGACCTTTGTCACGTCACTCTCGGACTCAAGTACCTGTAAATTAATTTTTATTTAGCCCTTTCCCTATTTTTTTCTGATTAAAGCTTATTACTAAAAAAATAACATGTCATTCAAATAAATTTGCTTCAGTCGCGCCTGTGTCACACATCTCGGCCTGAGATATGGACACATCGTCTTCGCTGAATGATGATGAACTGCATTTGTTCCTGATCAACCATCAGGTGATCGCAGCATCATCGAATGGCCTGGCACAATCTTAGATTGCGCAGACTTCTGACTTCTCAGCTCAGCATCGTTCATGAAATATAAGAAAATCACACAATAAAACAAGTTACAGACAGTCCATAAAACCTGCAATTAATAAGCATGAACAAGCATCCAACTATCACGCCTTAACATGGAATGCATGACACATCTGCCATGAAGGTACCCGTGCGCCATGGGATATGTGAGGTGAAACCAAACAAGTTTCTTCCAACCTTACAGGCTTAAAGGAAATCTCACAACCCCAGGCACCCTGGACCCATGGAGATATGACCACATCATGTGTTACCCCGCACCTCCACCATGTATTACTAAACCGCGATTAGAATACACTTCGGAAGTAACGTCAGCACGCTGTCATTGCATATAAATGACAATTACTAATGGCGGATATAATATGCAATGACAGCGTGCTGACGTTACTTCCGAAGTGTATTCTAATCGCGGTTTAGTAATAATAGATACAAGGATTGTGGCTGTATCTGTAAATAAAAAGAACTGGTAGGGCTACTTTTAAATATACTTTATTCTTGATAGCTTCTTAGTTTTAATAATACTTAGGGGTGCGCACTCGGCGCCAGGTAACATGCGACTCCCAAAAATTATACAAAATAAACAGTCGCTGTTCTATCGAACCATTTGCTTTTCAATTTGAATAATTAAAAGCAAATGAGACATTGCATACAATGTACAATACAATAAGGTTTATTTTACAGGTATTACAGTACAAACGGGACGATTGGATGGCCTGCAATAAGTCCAGACCTCACGCCCATTTTTGTGGGGTCATGTAAAAATAGTAGTTTATGAAATTGTTGCATGGGGGTATCAAAACACGAGTGTGTGTTTAAGAACCGAGCCGCTAGGCGAGGTTTTTAATAGTATCACACGAGTGTTTTAATACTTAGTTATGTGCAGTTTCATACACTGCTTTATCTACTCTCATACATTGCGATTCATCCTACTAAATAAAAGATCAAAGTTAATAAAGTAACTACAGCAAAACATATTCAATGAATGGCGCCAAAACCTAGCAAATCACTGCGCATGCGTTAAAGCGGGCGCTGTCTCAGACAAGTAAAAATTGGAATGAAAACTTTTTGTAATGCTGTAAAAATGACGCGAACCGCATGTGCGTTCCATTACGAGGGCTGTTTGATAAGTCCTTTTAAATACGATTTGTTAAACCTTTTTTCTGGTAAATGGCATTAACACTGGCAGGCACAATCTTTCAAATGAAGACTGTCAAAAATTCAGCAAAAAAAAAACAAGTTTTTGTCAATTTAACCATTGTTTAACTGTGATCACTCGTAAATTTTCAACAACTATGGAAAAATCTGAATTTCGTGCCGTTGTAAAACATTTTTTTATGAAGAGTTGCAGTGCTGCTTCAATAAAAATTGAACTTGATTCTGTTCATGGCACTAATGTACCAACGTTGCAGACTGTTTATAACTGGATAAATGATTTTAAACGTGGTCGGTCAAGCACATCTGATGCTCCACGCTCTGGTCGCCCAATCGAAGTCACTACTGAGGATGTTGTTGAAGAAGTCCATAATATTGTACTCGACGACCGCCGAGTGAAGGTGCGTGAAATAGCTGAGAACATAGGCATCTCCACTGAGCGAGTACATAAAATCCTGCATGAAGATTTGGGTATGACAAAGCTGTCTGCACGATGGGTGCCACGTTTGTTGACGATCGAACAAAAACGCGAACGAAAGCGAATTTCAAAACTGTGTTTGGATATGATGAAGCGTAATCCTCGGAATTTTTTGAGTCGATTTGTCACTGTGGACGAAACTTGGGTCCATCATTATACACCTGAGTCAAAACAGCAATCAAAACAATGGATGGCGACTGGTGAACGTGCCCCAAAGAAGGCCAAGACTGTTTTGTCGGCTGGGAAGGTGATGGCGACAGTCTTCTGGGATGGCGAAGGAATCATTATGATTGATTACTTGGAAAAGGGAAAGACTATCACTGGCCGTTATTACGCAGAGTTATTGGACCGTTTCAATGCCGAATTGTTGGAAAAACGACCAAAATTGCCCCCCAATTGTCCTCTTTCATCAAGACAATGCCCCAGTTCACACGTCCACTATTGTAATGGCCAAAATCCACGAGTTGGGCTTCGAGCTGGTTCCGCATGCTCCGTATTCGCCGGACCTAGCTCCGTGCGATTATTACCTATTTCCAAATCTGAAAGATGGCTTGGCGGGTAAAAAAATTTGACAAATGAGGACTGCATTGCAGGTGTAAACGGCTATTTTGAAGACCTAAACAAAACGTATTTTTCGGAGGGCATAAAAAAATTGGAAACTCGCTGGAACAAGTGTTTGGCCCTCAACTATGTTGAGAAATAAATGTAAATTGTTTAAAAAAAAACAATATTTTTTTACTTTTTAAAACGACTTATCAAACAGACCTCGTATAACAAAATGATTGATAAGGAACCTCATTGGTGACATTAACTTTTTGGATTAACTTGTATCGTAATGGTAAAAAAATTACTTTATAACATTATTTTGTTAGAGAAATAATGTTATAAAGTGTTTTTTTATTTTATTTCGGTATTGTGTTTATAAAGTATGCCAATATAAATTGGTTTTGCAGTTTATAACTCGAACTTTACGATATGAGAGTAGATAAATGTTATTTATGAAACCTGTTATGAAACCGCAAGAGCTAAGGGTTGCGGTACCTAGATATGTTATAAGGGACGTACACCACAACACTTTGCTGAAGGCTACAATTAATGAATTTCAACGGAGACTAAATTTGTTTATCCGGTTCTAGGGGGCTCATTTCGAACAATTTATCAGTTAAATAATTTAAGTGTAAAAATTGATAATAAAATAAAATTAATGTTAGATTGTACGATCATATTTATTTTTAAGACCAAATGTTTGTTAGATAAATTTTATCCTATCGATTAGTATAATAAAATAGCGAGTGTTAGTTTTTTTAATTTTAGTTGGTTCAAGTGCCGGGCAACGTAACCGAGTTTTAGAAAATCTTTGAATACAGTTTTGTTTCTTTTTAAAAATAAAGGTACCTATGACTTGAAATATAAATGAAATATAGGCTTATAACATTATAATGAATTTATTTAATCGTTACACAACGTCTCTACACAGAACCGCCATGACACACACAGAGAGAGCGGGACAACTTGTTTATTATATTTTGTCACACTCTAGCATATTACCATAGACATATATATATTACATTGCATACTCTTCTACACCCCCCTTCAATGTAATAACTACTTCAATATGTATACAACTCAACAGTAACCTACACCTTGTAACTTCAATGGAAAATAACATTATGAAGAACCATACAATAAACAATAGCAAAATAAAACACCAGTAACTAACCGCTTACTGACCTACACCACACATGTTTACAAATTTCAGCAACTTGTCCTTCTTTAGAGCTTTAGTAAACATGTCTGCAATTTGTTCCTCTGTCCCTACATGTTTTACACACAACTTTCCATTGACTATCAGATCCCTAACAAAATGAAACTTTATATCAATATGTTTCAGTCTTTTTACACTGTTAGTATTAGCAATCATAATGGCAGACTGATTATCACAAAACATGACAGCCGGAGGCTCATTCTTTATATTAAAATCATGTACTAACACATTAGTAAGCCAACATGCCTCAGACCCTGCCATAGCCATTGCTACATATTCCGCTTCAGTAGACGAAATACTTACTGTGCTTTGTTTCTTAGAGCACCAAGATATCAAACAATTATTAAACTTAAAACAATACCCAGTGGTAGACTTCCTATCCCTGAGATCACCCCCCCAGTCGGCATCACAATATCCTACTAACTTTTCGTCATTACATTTAAACACTAACTCATAATGTAATGTGTGTTTAATGTATCGCAAAACTCTCTTTAAGGCCACTAACAATAAGTCACTTGCACGGTCTTGATTCCTGCTTAATATAGATACAGCAACACAAAGATCTGGCCTTGTACCTGAAGCTGCGTACATTAGACACCCAATAATCTGTCTACAGAGATTACTAGTATCTTTACCGTTATTTCTATCACATTTCTTATCCTCAAGTTCATTTCAGTTAAAATTCTGATCTATAGGAGTACTTACTGGTTTACAGTCATACATTTTGAACCTTTTTAGGACATTTTCCAGATATTTCTTTTGACATAATTTAGTTACAACCAGTCTTTAAATCCTGGCTTACATTTATTCCTAAAAAATTAGAAATCAAACCTAAATCCTTCATTTCAAACTCTTTGTTTAACATCGACCTTAAACCAGATATTTGCCTTTCATTCGACCCAAAAAACAAAGTATCATCGACATAAATTAAAACATACATCTGCTCACCACCTTCACACTTTGTATACAAACAAGAATCACACTTTGACCTTTTAAAACCTTCTCTAATCATAACAGAATTAAACTTTTCATTCCAGTATTTGGGTGATTTCTTAAGCCCATACAAAGCTTTATTTAACTTTACAATATTTTTATTACCATCATAGGCACCTTCTGGCAACCTAATATACACATCTTCTTTAATTTCACCATACAAAAAAGCTCCTGTTACATCCATATGATAGACAGGTAAGTTTAACTTGGTTGCTACAGACAAAAACAATCTAAAAGTAGCTAACTTTGCTACGGGAGCATACATTTCATTAAGACTCCCCTTGCAACCAACCTAGCTTTGTATTTAAATACACCATTGTTATTCTTAATTTTAAATACCCACTTACTGCTTATTACTTGTTCGCCATGTGGTGGATCACATGTATTCCACGTCTTATTGTCTTCAAGGGTCTGTAATTCTTTTTGAACAGCCTCTTTCCACTTAGCTGCATCTGCTCTTTGCATGGCCTCCTTAAACGTTTTAGGTTCATCGCCTGATTCAACATTATTACAGCTGTAAAATATGGTCTGTTTCCTTACACGCTTCGGACGTTCTTCCATATTTTCATCCGTGTCACTTTCTTCGGTCTCACTCTGTAGAGTACACTCCATAGGGTCATAATCAGGGTCCTGTTCTTGATTGTCAGATGACTGGCTGTGATCGCTTTCACTGGTCATTCCTTGCTCTTGAACATTGCCATCAGCCACTGTTGTCAACTCTGAACACTCCCGACTCTGATCAACAAACTGTTCACGCACCTCTACATCCTTCGCAGTAGTGACATCCAAACACTCCTTTTGTTCTTGTACAAAAATGACGTCTCTTTTAATCTCAACATCCTTCTTATCTGGAAAATAAATTCTGTAACCTTTGGTAGTCTCGCCATATCCCACCATGATTCCTTTTTCTCCTTTGGGGTCCCATTTACATCTCTTCACCTTAGGTATATGGACAAACACTGCAGTACCAAATACTTTGAGGTTATTGATATCAAAACTTTTATTACACCACAGCTCATATGGAGTTTTATCTAGTACAGAACTTCTTCCAGTCCTATTTATTACATAGGCCGCTGTACTAATTGCTTCTGCCCACAGGTTTTTTGGTAGGTTTTTAGCAAATAACATAGTTCTGGCTGCCTCTACCAAGGTCCTATTCTCCCTTTCTGCTTGGCCATTTTGCTCTGGAGTATAAGTCACAGTCGTTTGGTGAACTATCCCCTTTGCTTCAAACATCTCTCGAACCTCTTTATTTATGAATTCGCTTCCATTATCACTCCTGAAAATCTTGACACTATTTCCAGTTTCATTCTCTGCCTGATTAATGAAATTCTTTATGCAAAGTTTAACTACATGTTTTCCCTTCACAAAATACACTTTCCTATACTTCGAATAGTCGTCTTTAAATACCACGAAGTAACGAGCACCTCCGAGTGACGGCTCCTCCATCGGCCCGCACGTATCTGCACAAATTATTTCGCACGTCTTTGAACTGACATTCTCACTTACTGGATAGGGCAGGCGGTGAATTTTGCCCTTCAGACAACTCTCGCACTGTAAATGAGATTCCTTTATGTCAATATCGTTTTTCTTCAGCACATTTTTCACATACACGACGTTTTGGTGTGCCAATCTTTCATGCCACTCATGCAGATTTGAGCTTTCCACAGCTACGTTTGCCGTACATGCTTTAGAATACCAAAAATCCAAATAATACATACTTCCGCATCGCTCAGCAATAGCCTTCAATCTTTCATCTTTATAAAACTTGCATGCATTTTCGCTTGTTACAATAACATAACCTTTATTTGTCGCACAATTGACAGAAAACAAATTTTCACTTCTCATGCTCGTAAAGTCCTTCTTTATGCTGGGTATAGGCTGCATAAAATCGCATTTTATGCTCTAGTGCATAAAGTAATTTCTTCTTTTAAGACTAAGACAATAAGGCCTTACAGCCACATACACAATACACCTTAATTTAATTTATATATTTTTATGAGATATAGGTTATTTATATCTTATTTTAATTACGACATATGTAATACTATCTAAATACTTTAAGATTAATACGGGCGTGCATTTACGTAAAAAAAATATAAGTAACGCAAATATTTATAATAACTTGGCATTAAGGCTCAAACCATAGTGTCCATAGTCAAACGTCACATAGTTGAAAATTAAAAAAAAAATAAGAAAAATTGTGTAGCGGGAAGTTAATTATTCGTCAAACAAAATTAAAAACTAACTAAATTTGTTGTGTTGCGGTTGAAAAGTCAATAAATTATTCGTAAGTAATTGAACAATGTCTTCAAGCAGTGATAGTGACGATCAAAAAATTATTTCGCCTGAGACTTTAATGAACAGAAGTGCGAAAAATGTAATTGAGCAGATATTGCCGCCTAAATCGAAGAAAATCTATCTCAGCACATACGAAAGTTCTATGATTTGGAGGAACCAAAAAAAACGTAAACACGTTTGCGGAGTGTGTTTTTTAAGCTATTTTGACGAACTGTCGAAGAAATTACATTTTATGCGTGATAGAACATATTAATTACATTATAAAAATTAATTATAATTTCTTGTATATGCTTAATCGTTGTTTTATTTCCTTGCAATCGAAGTGAAAAGCAGAGTGTAAAACTCGAGCATAAAACCCATTTTAACCTCGACGTGACCATCCACCCTCGCCGTACCGGCTCGGGTGGCTATATGCACGTCTCGGGTAAAATGGTACGTTTTATGCACTGGTTGTACAATCTACTATTGTTTTTAAATCGGGAACATAAAGAACATCGTCTAAGGTTGTGTCAACCCATTCGTTCCCGTTTGACACTTGAACTGTCACCTGCCCACAGCCTTGGACAGTAATCTGCGATCCGTTTCCTACAATTACCGTTTTGTTCTTTACTTCCGAATATGACGTAAATAGTTCGTAATCACAACACATGTTCGCTCGCACCCGAGTCGACTAACCATTTCGTTTTCTGAAAATGTTCTTCCGATGCACTATTAATCACAAATGCACAACTTTTACCGTCTTTGTCCTTCTTGTAACGACACTGGCTCTTAAAATGTCCTGGTTTGTTACAATAATAACACCTGTCTTCAGGGCGACTGTCCTTGTTATGAGCACTATTCTCCGTATTCTTAGTGGACCTACACTCACTTTGATAGTGTCCCAGTCTATTACACTTAAAACATTTCACAGCTTTCTTTTCAGTTTTCCTTGCTACAAATGCTGCAGACGATTGCGAACTCTCGCCTTTTTCTTTCGTTCTCTCTTCTTCTATCAATAATCTAGCAACTAAATTATCGTAAGTTTGTTTGTCATCTGGAGCGGATTCCCACGCGCATATAAAATGCTTATACACATGAGGTAGCGACATCAAAATTTTGGTGATAACAAACTTATCCGATATTTCTTCACCCAGCTGCTTCAAATGATTTTTCATCTCTTGTATTTTCGATAGAAACACTGACATTTCTGAACCTTCTTCATACTTAAATTGGAAGAATCTTTGTTGCACGATATGAATGCTCGTCTCCGACTTCTGTTCATAAACACTTTGCAGCTTTCGCCACATCTCCGCCGAAGTAACGCACGAAATGATGTGCAACATGACTTGTTCTGTCATTCTGGTCACCAGCAGCGTTTGAGCCTTCGCATCTTTAGTTTCCCAACTAAAACGGTCCTTCTCGTCTTCCTTTTCTCCCGGTTTTACTTTAGTCCCGTCTACGACCTCGTATAATCCTTGACCTCGTAACAAAACCGTTGTTTGAAATTTCCATACATTCCAGTTCCTGGAACCATCCAGCTTCATGACGAGCTGCCCGGTCTGTGTTGAATCCATTATTCCTTCCTGTAGCCTTTCCTTCCTGCCTTTATCGAACTCTCGAAAAAGTAAATTTTTCTTCTCGGCGAACCAATATGGCCGCAGCCAATTTTGCCGTTATAATTTTTGAACTAAAGTTTTACGTGTTTTAAGCGAATATTCATTTATCCACACTAGTTAGTGAGCTGGTCAGTGCCTGGGCCCATAACCACTTGAAATATAAATGAAATATAGGCTTATAACATTATAATGAATTTATTTAATCGTTACACAACGTCTCTACACAGAACCGCCATGACACACACAGAGAGAGCGGGACAACTTGTTTATTATATTTTGTCACACTCTAGCATATTACCATAGACATATATATATTACATTGCATACTCTTCTACACTATGTAGCCTTTGAGTACAATAAGCCAACTTAAGCATTTAAGGTAGTTTCGCTCCAGGGCCCGACTTATTTTTCCACACTGTATAAGGGCTGAAATATTTTAAGGAAAATAAAAAAACACTACAAAAAACCTTAAAATAAGTTATTTTGAAATTGCGTGTGAACATTATTATGCTGATGTTAAAGCAACATGGTTTTAGAAATTGGAAATAAGATAATGAACGTTTTGTAGTTATAAAATGTATGAATGTATTATTTGTATTTTTATATTTATTATTGCTGACGCTACTGACTGCGGAGTGCGCCTTACTTGTCGGACAATTACGTATCGTATATTTCAGTCCCCATCTGCAAAATGGCGAACGCTTGCTCGAAACAAATGAAATAAATGGAGACATATTTACTAAGAAACATGTACTGTACTTACAAGTAAAAAGTAATGTTTTGTAATTTTTTTTTTCTTTTTGAATAATTTGTACAAACATTAAGAGCACACGAAGGCATTGTCGTACCTTTATTTTGCCTAAAATCATAAAAGTATCTTGACACGCCCGCGTGTGACGTGAGTGACACTCGGATTGAGTCAATTAGGTCCACTGGACCTGATTTATGACATCCTTTCCCCGAAGGTCTCTTCCGCTATTTTACTTTAATCTAAGCAAACCTGTTAGACACTTTTATGGGAGAAACGCAAGTGTTCCTAATTACGTTTTCACCACTGTATACAGGGTGTTTGGTAGCGGGTTCGACAAACGAAAATGGGAAATACTTGGGTCCAATTGGAACACATTTGCCATAGTGACCCCTATGCTAAAGTTGATAGTTTTTTTTTAATTTATTTTTTTCCTTTTTTTTGAAAATATCCCAAAATTTTACCTTTAAACCTTCTTAATTACACACCTAAGCAGCTGAAACCGCCCATTTTTTTTTAAATCATGCTCTGATAATGGGTTTATTTTAAAACAAAACCAAAACCCATAGGCAGTGCTTTAAAAAAATAATATGGGCCCTTAAAGCTATGCCAAAATGAGGAAAATAAAATGACATTAAAGTTTCGACAAGTATAAAAAAAAAATCACAAGTCATAGACGATTTCAAATTGATTAAAAAACTTCTCTGGTTAATACTCTTCACAACGATATGCCACTTAAAAGAAAAAAAACAGAAAAAAAAATTTACGCAGTACATTGAAATTTCCTCAGGAAGATTTATTAAAGAAATCACTTATGTAGGTACCACGGTTATGAATATTGGTGAATACGTTAGAGTTAATAATCGCTGGTAAATTACCATTAATAAAAAACATTTTAAGAGTAATAATAAAATTGAAATCCAAACACTTTTTTAAATTTCGATCACAAAATTTAAAAAATTCTTTGAGCTTCACGGGCGTTATTGCGAGCTCGACCATACGCTAAAATAATATCAGCGTACTCTTCATTGGTAAATGGTGTACGTTCACCCATTGTAATGAAAGTTTCAAAAACCAATACAAATCAACGTGTTTTTCTACAAGTCCTTCTGTTTGAAAAAAAATTACAATTTGCCGACAAGCTATTTAAGACACAGATTAAAAAGCTAATTTAGCTTAATGTTTTTTTCAAATCAATGTGGCAAATGCGACGAAAATGTACGGAATGTATTCCTGATCAAGTGATCACAAAATTTAAAAAAGTGTTTTGTTTAGCGTATGGTCGAGCTCGCAATAACGCCCGTGAAGCACAAAGAATTTTTAAAATTTTGTGATCAAAATTTAAAAAAGTGTTTTGTTTTCAATTTTATTATTACTCTTAAAATGTTTTTTATTAATGGTAATTTACCAGCGATTATTAACTCTAACGTATTCACCAATATTCATAACCGTGGTATAAGTGATTTCTTTAATAAATCTTCGTGAGGAAATTTCAATGTACTGCGTTTTTTTTTTTTTCTGTGTTTTTTCTTTTAAGTGGCATATCGTTGTGAAGAGTATTAACCAGAGAAGTTTTTTAATTAATTTGAAATCGTCTATGACTTGTGATTTTTTTTTTATACTTGTCGAAACTTTAATGTCATTTTATTTTCCTCATTTTGGCATAGCTTTAAGGGCCCATATTATTTTTTTAAAGCACTGCCTATGGGTTTTGGTTTTGTTTTAAAATAAACCCATTATCAGAGCATGATTTAAAAAAAAATGGGCGGTTTCAGCTGCTTAGGTGTGTAATTAAGAAGGTTTAAAGGTAAAATTTTGGGATATTTTCAAAAAAACGGAAAAAAATAAATTAAAAAAAAACTATCAACTTTAGCATAGGGGTCACTATGGCAAATGTGTTCCAATTGGACCCAAGTATTTCCCATTTTCGTTTGTCGAACCCGCTACCAAACACCCTGTATAATTAGAAATCTCTTTTTATGACTTTAATTTGTTACTATGACAGTTTGAAAGATGTTTTATAGTAATTGCGTCACGCCGCCTGCTTTTCAGATGTTTAATTTTCCATCAACATTAATATTATAAAGCTAATATTATAGAGAGGAAAGATTTGTATTTGTGTATTTTTGTATGTTTGCAACGAATAACCTCAACTGGACCAAATTCAAAAATCGTTCACCATTAGAATACTAAATTATCCCTGAGTAACATAGACTATGTGTTATTTTCTGCGCGGACGGAGTCGCGGGCAACAGTTAGTTTACTATAATTCTCTGTATGTGTTGGACAACTAATAAGAAAATTATTATAAGATTAAATGCTATAGTTTAAGGTGTTTTAATAAGTAATAATGAACAATTACCCATTTAAGCAAGTAGTAACAATAAATAAATTCATAATGCCCAGAGTGGATAATGGCTTAAAAATTTCAAAAATGTGATCGATTTTATTAGATGTTTAATTCGTCTTCGTAATTGAAATCTTTTTTTGTAGGTTGGCCCTTCACCGCGCTGATTGGTTTGCCAATTGCCATAGATATGATCGTAATGCGAAGACAACTGTTGCTGTTTTTGAAATGGTCAATCATATCTCTCGTTGCTATCTTGCTTCCCACTGTAGCAGTTGACACGTGGCATTATGGTCGACTTATAGTAGCGCCCTGGAATATTGTTGCATATAACATATTTACAGAACACGGTCCAGATTTATATGGGGTGGAGCCATGGACTTACTATTTTGTCAATGGATTCCTCAATTTCAATATTATCTGGGTAAGCATAACGTGTCACTATATTGTATCGAATGTTGTCGATTGTCGTGGGTTACGTCATGAGATACATCATAAAACCATTAACTACTATTATATGTGAATTGAATAATATTGAATGGTGTGAAGTGGTTTCTATGGATTTAGGATGTAAATAGGACAGGTGAATTTTGCCTTGGCAACCAAAACGTCTATATACAGGGTGTAAGGGACGGCTCACCGAAAACTGAAACCATAGCTTCAGACCATTGCACTGAACTAAAATCCAGTGGAAATTTTCCCGGGAAAACGAAAATTTTCTCGTTTTTTTACGTGAAAATGCCGTTTTCACAGTTTTTTTTACATAATGAGCTTCAGTATATCATAATATGTTGTCCTAGATCGGTTTATATGCAAAAACATGGAAAAAAAAACTGGAAAATTTTCGTTTTCCCGGGAAATTTTCCACTGAATTTCAGTTCAGTACAATGGTCTGAAGCTATGGTTTCAGTTTTCAGTGAGCCGTCCCTTACACCCTGTATACACCTAGTATATATTGTCTAGATAGTAAGATTTCTTGATACACTACTACACTCAGCGTCAAAAATATCGCAACTTCGGGAAAAATATGTTCAACCGACATTATACCCTATTGAATCTAGGGTAATGGAATGGTAATAAAATGAACTTTTTAAAAAAGCTAAAAAAAAATCATTATTGTAACCACGTTTAAAAAAAAAAGAAGTTTAATACGAAGACAACAAAAATGTTTATTAAATCTTAAATTAACATCAATGAAATGGTTAACAAAAAAACAAAAAAGACACTTAAAAGTAACCTAAAACTTAGTGTTACCCCCCCTTTCCCTAATTACTGGTTCCATTCGGTCTTTCATTGACCGAACCAACTTCACTACGTCTGACTGAGGAATGAGGTCCCATTCTTCAATCACGGCGTCCTAGAGGTCTTGGAGAGTGGTAGAGATGGCATCACGTGAACGAACACGTCGCTTCAGCTCGTCCCAAAGCTGTTCGATTGAGTTCAAGTCGGGACTTCTCGCTGGCCACTGCATCGTTGTCGTGCATTAAAGTGAATCCAGTGCCGACAAAACCCGCATATGGGACCACATGCTCTTCCAGGATCTCCGTGACATACCGGTGAGCAGTCAGAGCCCCTGCCCGCGAGTGCCCCCCGTCCAGGAGACGCACACAAGGTCGGCCTTGCTATCTGTGGACATACCGCCCCAGAACATGCACGAACCACCTCCGTAGGCCACCGTTTCTTCAATGCAGGCTTGAGCAAATCGTTCTCCCGACCTTCTGTAGACTCTTCTACGCCTGTCGTTGCATTAGAGGCAGACCCTCGTCTCATCGGAGAAGAGAACCTGCCTCCACTGGTCGAATGTCCAATCGACGTGGTCACGAGCGAACTGCAGGCGGTCCCTGCGATGCTGTGCGGTCAGTTGGGGACCTGTAGCAGCCCTGCGGGCCACAATCTTCTTCTCCCGCAACCTTCCCCTAATGGTGGAGGTGCTAACAGAGATCGTCCGAGCTTCTAGGAGACGCTGTTGCACCTCAACAGCATTGGAGAAGCGATTGCGTAGAGTCGACGACACAATGAAGCGGTCGTCTCTTTCAGATGTGCAGCGTCGACGGCCAGCTCCATTCCTCCTAATGAAGCATCCAGTCTCCTGGAACCGCAGGTATACTCGGCGGACAGCAAACCGGCTTAAATTAAGTTGCCGAGCGACATCACACTGCCGAACTCCTGCTTGGAGCAGTGCGACCACCTGTGCTGACTCAGCAGCAGTGGTTTCCATTTTTGAGGGTAGTTTTTTTGCTTGAGCTCCTTAGATGTGTTCTCTTCAACGTCTGGATAGCGAATGATTGACATTTGACCTTCACAAGACTTTTTATACACCTGAAACACGGCACAACTCGCGACCGTTCAAACGCGTAATTCACTTTTTTTTCGAAACTCAGATTGCGACAATAGTTTTTTTCTTTAAATTAAATATTGTTAATTTAAAACACATTAAACGTGCTTTCGATTGATACTAATATTTATGAGGTGGCATAATTTTACCAAGGGCTAGATTTGCTTGAATCTGATTTTCGACGAGGTGCAATATTTTTGACGCCGAGTGTATTATGCAACTGATGCATAATGAGAGGCCTTAAAATACGAGTGTGGTTTTACGAAACGAACGTCAGCGAGTTTCATAATAGGATCACACGAGTGTTTTAAGGCCTAATTTTGTACAGTTGCATACACTGCTTTATCTACACCCATATCATAAGTTAAGAATTATCCTACTTTCGTAACAGCAAATTACCAACAAACTATTATGACAACAATAATGGCGGCAATTCGATCCTCCGTCAAGACGAACGTTTTTTTTAAAATCATATGCAGGGTGTTACAAAAATACCCGTAAAGCCGAAAAGGGGTTAAATGGTGCCTTATAACAAGTCCATTTACAATATTTGAGAACCGTACTATCACTGTATGACTTACCACCAAAAAAAAAACATAATTTTTTTCTTTGATGCGCAAACCCTTCAGTAAAATTAAAGAGTAAACTGCGCAGAATGTTAATGTACATTTTTACCTAATTCGCGAAACAGTAAAGAGATATAAACAAAATGAACAGAATTCGATTAGATACATATTACAAGTCGAGTTTTGGAAGCCAATACAATTCGCGAGCACAATTTAAATTGCTATCTTCATGGCCTACGCATAACATCATATCGTAATATTCTGAGTGAAAACATCGTCATTTTGGAAAAAAATATGGGTAAACACGGAACAATTGTAGAATGTCGATAAGAAGATTTGAAATTGTCAAAGTTTTTTTTTTCCGTCGACGTTTTTTGAAGCCAGTACTTTAAGCATAATGACATCATAGTATAACCTTTGTGGATGAAAAACAGAGAAACCATTAAAGTTGACAATTATTAAAATTAGTAGGTAGGCCTCTCTGTTAAATAATCTATGCTAACTCCGGTTCCCTGACATGACAGCTTACTAGGGTTGACAATATTTTTGGCTTTGATAATTTATTATATTTTTTACGGGGTATTTTGTAACACGTTGTATAACCGAATGAAGTCCCTATTCTCAAGCCACTCGACATCAAATGTCGTGCGGTTTATATTAAAAAAACATACTGAATTGACGTTTCGAGTCGATAAATATGAATACAGATGTAGTGCATAATTGTTTTCCATCGTATTTTCACGGAAACGTACGAATGTGTCTTGCTATTTCAGTCGGTCACAGTACAAAAAGTACTGAGGTTGACTGAAGTAGCATGACAAATACGAACGTTTCCGAGAAAATACGATGGAAATCAATTATGCACTACATCTGTACTAGATTAGAGACCCTCTTGAGTTTTGACAGCTGTTCCAAATTTAAACACATAACGTTACAAAAATCTATACTTTAATAACAATACAGTAAGGTGGAGTCTTGTAATTGCAACTGTCTGGTTATTGCAACTAATTTGAATAACTTCCTCTATGATCACTGTTTTTAACAAAGACAGGCGTGATATTGTTCTTCTATACTAAGAAATGCAATATCAAGCTTGTTGTTGTTCAAAACAGTGATGCTACAGGGAGTTATTTAAGTCAGTTGCAATTACCAGATAGTTGCAATTACAAGACTCCACCTTACAGATTTTACCTACTACCACGGACAAGAAAGTTCTCATATTAAAATTGGTTGTAATAATGCTAGTCATTTCCTACGGGTTTTGAACGCATAATAGAGGACTTATGATATGTGTTTAAATAATAGTTATTTATGTAACTGGTACATAATGAGGCTTCTTAAGGTTCGATTGCCGAGGTTAAAGTGCGAGCTTGGGAACGCTCTAATTACAGGCACGAGTACGTTAAGAGCTAATTATGTACCGTTACATACATACTCGTAAGTTTTCTACAAGCTTGAAATGATAATGACAAAAATATACCATCGCCCACTTTTGTTGTATGGGTACTTTCCTCGATTTTTTTTGATATCAAATTACTTGCCAGCAAAGTCATTTTCATTATTCAGTTTGTGATTTTTATTGGAAAATGTTTACAAATTTCATGCAAATTTTAATAGTTACTAAAACAGTTCTGACGGTGTATCATAAAAGTTGAAATGCCAAACGAAACGCCATTTAGTTGATATCCATATTGAACGTAACCGTGGTAACCAAATAACAAATCAATGGATATTAATTATCTATTTTAGTAATTTAATATTTTTTATATTTTAAACACATAATTAGTTTTAAAATGTATTTGGCTTTTAATATACGTAATTTAAATTGGTATTTAAATATTTTTAACGGTTTATTATACAAATTGGGATGTCAAGTGTTCACTAAAGGTCAAGACTTATATCGGAATGACCGCAATAATTATGATATCAATGATATCATAATTATTACAGAACTGTTATTACCATGGCAACGCTGATTATATAATTGTTTTTACGCTTCGGTTACGCAATTGGTGGTATTCTGATATCATTAACACATACTGTATCGCTCCCACTGGAATTAGGAAGAAGCACTAATAGATCCTAGGGATGTGCCTAAGATAAACGTCGACATTTTGTATAAATATAAATAATTTCAAAGCTAAAGATTGTTTATTTTGATTATTAATTAAAGGTGTCGAACATTAACGCAATACCAAATCGAATCAATAATTGCTATTGCGACAAAGTTTACATATATAGTAAAGTTGAAAACATAAGTAGGTAGGTTAGTATAACTTTACCCCATTCTTTTTTTTATCTTCGCGATTGCTGTAAATGTAAGCTTTTATGTAATGTTTAATAATAATTAATGGGGGGACGACGGATGCAATATGGTACGAACGCACAAGATGGATAAGACGTTTATAAATTTTCGAGTACTATTTATGTGTGAAAATAAATGCAGTTTTTGTTAGAAATCAGTACATATTTTGTATAATAAGAGAGTACTGAAGTATCACTTTACGAATACGCCCCTATTACGTCTGTAGATGTGGAGAGGTCATTTTTCCTATATAATTAGATGGTGAACTATAAAAGGAATGTACATACCTAATAAAGAAAATATATGATTATTTACTTCAACAATAAAATTCTATAACTTTTTTTGCAGCGATGTTCTCTTTTTTTAAATCAATTGTAGTCCTATCCATATTACTGATATCGTTCGACATTCTTCTGACGTTATTTGCATTCGTCGTCCGCCCATTAATAATAATAAGCAAAATCTATGTAATTATTTCAGGTATTAGCGCTATCCTGTCCCCTACTCCTAACAGCTTGCACAGTTATATCTACACGATCTACGGCTCGTGCCCCTTTCTGTTCCCCGTACTGGCTGGGATTGATGCCGCTTTTTTTGTGGTTGGCGGTGTTTATGCTGCAACCTCATAAAGAAGAAAGGTTTGTTTTTTTCGCGTATCGCTTCCTCTTTTCTTAGTTTTTTTTTCTCACCGGCACTTGCTTTGTTTGTGTGGGTACTTTTCCTATAATTATTTTTTCTGTAATTATCATGTGCTTTAACAATAATTTACCGTAGTAACTGACAGATGGGTGTCAGAATAGTTCGTGGGACAATAGTCAAATGCTATAGTATCACACGCAGAAATAAGAGCCCCTAAAAATTACCGTTAAATGTTTGCTAGGGATTTTTTTAGACTGGTGTGACACAGTTCTAATTGACGCCTTTTTAATTTCAATTAATATTATTTACAATGTAGTTAATTAGACGGGTCGTGTAGAGGACGTACAATAGAAAAATAGTAGCAATATTCCAGTATAGTTTTTTACTTTGACTAAACCTACACGGTTCGTCTTTCCGTCCGTCCGTTTATCCTACCTTAAAAGAGCTGTATCTTTTAAACCGTAAAAGCTTGCCGGTTTTTTTGTAACACATTTTGTGTAATGACACTATTGACGGTGGATTTCAAGTCACTTAATTGAAAACATCAAAAGTACCTAATAATAGAAAAAAAAAAAACGTTTTTACAACTGCTTTTTGTTTAAATTTTATTGGAAAATCAATACTACACAAGCGTCAAATTTGATGTGATTTTATTTAAAAAAAAAACAATAAATCATTAAAAAAAAGAACGTATGCCAAGAGTTCAGTGCAGTTTTGTTATATCGAAATACAGGGTGTTAGACGAATGGTTGGACAAAATGAAAATGGCGAATAAGTGGTGCCATGTTCTATTTATTCAGGCCTTATAAGGAGGTCCAAACCTAAGTTTAAAAAAATATATTGCTTGTTTAAAAAAAAAACAGAATCGGTAAAAGTTACGTGTTATGACATGACTTATTGACATAACACATAACATTATGACTTATTTGTATGTATTATTAAATAAGAATTAAAGAATCTATTTCAGGAAACGTTAGATAAAAAAAAGTTCCGTTTATGTGTTAAAATTGTAAGCTTTTAATACATAAACGGAACTTTGCCATTGCCGTGGTGTTTTAACTTGAGTTTGCTATGATCAGCATATTTCCCATTGCCAACTACTACGTACAAAAAATTCAACCTAATAGTTCATGCTCAGCCTTTTAACAAAGTAGTTGCATACAAAATAACAATTGCTTTCTTGAGTTTTACTGAATATAATAAACTGTAACTTATTTAGAATAAAAAAAATTGTGCTTTTACCGTATGAGGTGGTTTCTCAGTTCACGCAGCCCCAAAACAAACTCCCTTTGATCTGTTCCATATTGCTTTGTTTTGTAATTTTTTTATCCTATCTTGACTGTCAAAATAAGGTTTAAACAAAACTACTCGATACAAAACAATACAGTCAGATCTCTTTTTTTTTTCCGAAAAAGCTTTAAAAAAGACAATAATTAATAGCGATTTCTGCCTCTAAATAAACACGACCCATGAAATAAATAAATTGACCGTGATTGACCTTCAAAAGTACGTGGTTATGGAGTAATAACGTTAAATTTGTTTATTTATATTAGTGCCGAAACGAAAAGGTCCCGACACTACTCCAACATATAAGTCCATGAGCAAACGATATTTTTACTGGAAACTGTAGCCTTCTAAAAGACAAATCCCTCCAATCCTTTCGTATCATAGGGCAATAAAAGCACTCTGTCAGGTTGCGATGCCGCACAGTGGTCCCAAATCGAGAAAAGTTGGGGTTTTAAGAGGTTTAAAAAATACAATTCGATAGCAAATTTTGAATGAAAGTGACATTTTTTTCTCCAAGAGTAAGGTATTTTTTTTTAACAATTTACAAGTATAGATCAAAAGACATTTTAGACGTCAAGAAGCTCTTCCTCCTATTTTATAATTTTTCACCTTCGTTGTTAGTACCAAAATGATGGATATCTTAAATGGAAACACGTTATGAATTTAAAAGGAAAACTAGTTATCAACGTCTAAGTATACTTCAGATTCTTGAGTTACGGGCGACTAAAATGTTTATACCTACCGAAATCTGAGATAAATTTAAATAATTATAAAATAACATTCAATAGAAAATGGTTACTTGTGGTTTTCGGAGATGGTTTTTTGTTTTTGTAGCAGCGGCGACAGAACCCTGCGTCCTTTTTAGAGTCTTACCCGTATACTAACTACTACGAGTATACTTGAACCCCCCACCCCTCCCCCTGTTATGGAGTTATGATTGTCTACTGAGCGATTTAATTTATTCAATTATTCATTTATTTAATTTATTCAGTTTGACTTGTATTCTATATAACTCATGCCGATTGGCTATGCATTACTCAATAGTGTAACACTTTTTCCATTAAAAAACGGACGAATACGTGAGTATTGAGTTTTGACAGCTATGTCTGTGCTCACGTAGTTGTAACCGTTAGTGGCCCTATCATAGCGCACGCGGTCAGTTGTGACATTACTTATTTGCAAGAACTATATTTCGTTTCTTTTTGGCAGGTTCTTATTTCCAGTTTACAACATAATTATCCTAGCTGGAGCTATTGGATTAGACTGTTTACAGAAGATGACTTTCGCCGTTGGCACCGAGTTGTTTAGGTGGCGTAGAGACAGAGAAAAGTTGCACTACTTGGTTTATACTGGACCACTTGTAGTGATTTGTGTACTAGTGACCGGAATTCTAAGTGAGTAAACGGGGTTCGCTTCGCGTACGTTAGAAGCTTATATAAGACCTATCTAAGGACACTAATAGACAGAAAACACTTAAACAGTTGTTTGAGGTTTCCTAATAATCAGTTTCCTTCCTGGGACTCTATTCTACTCGGCAAAACTATATTGCTTTTGACATGCTATCGTATCGCTAATGTTACAATAGGTTTTATTAACTTTACAGTAACCGCGGCTGAGTTGAAAACAAAAGTATAACATGTCAAAGGCAATTATTTTACTCCGCTAGAGACCCTG
Organism: Acleris emargana; assembly: GCA_927399475.2. NCBI lineage: Eukaryota > Metazoa > Arthropoda > Insecta > Lepidoptera > Tortricidae > Acleris > Acleris emargana. Next base: position 52,004,990 of record OV656835.1, on the reverse strand, counting down.
GATTTTTACGCGACTGTGTAATGTGTTTATCAGCCTGTATGTATATTTATGTTTGTTCCTTTGTTGCGCTGTAGAAGCTAAACGCATGGATGGATGATTGTTATGGCAACAGATTTACTTTTCTTTTTAAACTTGTAAAATTAAATATGGCGGTGGGGAGCCTTTCGTTTCGTCAAAAAGTTTTTGCCAAACTGATTCATTTCCCAAACATATAATTTGACCAAACAGTTATTTTTCCGGAACTGTAAATATTTGAGGATTTATTTCAGGACCATCGTGTAGAACCCTATTACCCCTGTTAGGTTAGGTTAGTTTTATAAAAATCCTGACATATTTACAGTTTCGGAAAAAAAAGCGTTTGTCCAAATAATGATTTTGGGAAATTAATAAGTTTGGCAAAAAAAAATTGACGAAACGAAGGTAACCCATGTCGGTGGCTAGACGCCATATTGTAAAAAAGTAAAAAAAGAAAATCTACTAACTATGACAAACGGGGTACCATTGATTAGGTATTTAAAAATATTTTTTAGGTTTAATAAATTTTAATTTTGAACGATCATTAAGATTTATAAATATTTAAAGTTGGTTAGCAACAACAGTCGGGTTTTTTATAGCTTGGTTTTTTACAATTGTTGAACTAAAACTTGTAATATTTTTTTTGATGTGTTTTTTATACTATTACAAATAAGTTTGATACGTTTGGTATTTTATTACGCATAATACTTAGAATAGGCTGTTACAAGTGCATAGTAGATTCTTTTATGTATGACCAGTAGTTATTGTGACGGATATAATGTTGCCAGACACGATGTACGAAATGTAATAGTGCTTAGGAAATATTAAGTTTAGGTAAATAAAAAACTAGTAAGGGCAATTTTTCCCACAACACACATGAAAATATCTGTTAGGTAAAGTTATCACTACACGCAAAATAGGCGCAAGACGTCAGTTACAGACACCAGCATGCTATAAAATACAAAAAAATTGCCTCTCTCTTTTACTTTGACATAGTTATTTAAAAAGTACGAAGCTATACAGTCTATTTTTTCTTACTTGAGCTAAGTAGTAAACAAATATGGCGTATCTTTAAAGTTTGACATTTCATAGGGATGGGAATAATAGAGTGAATGTGTAAATTTATTTAATGAATGAATGAAATGTTGGTTGGGTGTGGGTTGGGTGTGGGTTGGGTTCTTCAATATGATTGATATAGTGAATTTGACAGACTACAATTGCATGTGGATACCTACTTATAACGATATTATGAACTCAATAACACAACACGCTTTATTATAAATATTTTATTCAGTCATCCGTAGATACATCATCATGACATGTCATGTCATATAGACTACCTATACACATAATAATAACTCTCACTAACTATTTAGTTCAAAAAGATAATTATATTCATTTATGTTTGGAATATTGTAAATTAAAACCACCAAACAATTAAACCGTTACCTAATCATCAATTAATTCATTCACTTCTTCCCATCCCTACAAATGAAATGCCAAACTGACATTCAGTTTTGATAATCTGTGACAGGGAGTTACGTGGAAATTATTAGTTTATTAAAATGTTACTTGTAAGGATAATTTAAAGCAATATTTAGTAGAAATGAATTCGTTTGTGTTTAAAGTAATGTCTATTAGTTATTGTGGTACCATATACAGGGTGTTCCTGGATAAAGTCGACAAACGAATAGGGATGAAAGTAAATGCACTTTCACCGACAAAAAAAATAATTAAAAAAATTGGGATCATTTTTTTTTTTAAAGATTTTTATAAAGAAACATTGTTTGCACTCTATCGGAACAAAGTGAAATATCTCGCCTTATATGAGGTCTATTCAGTTGAAATAAACGGTTTTTTAATCCCAGGACATTACCAATGTCAAACAGATAAAAAGAACAACAAAAAATACGCTGAACTTAAAAAAAACAGGTTTTTATTCAAAAAAATGTGTTTATTTATTGTAAATTCCTGATAATTCCTAAAATTGCTTAAAAATATGCCCATATTACCTTATGTTATTATTAGCTATAATTATTTGTTAACTCATTGTCTTAAATTAAAAAAAAGAATTACGTGTCTAATGCAAACACGACATTTTTGATGAGCGGTCAAAAATATTGTGTCGTTCAGTATGTGTTGTTAATTATGTTATCTTATCGCTTAGGTAGAGACACTTACTCGTAAATTAAGGTTTATGGACAAGTTTAGTGGTCTGAAAAAATGAGAGACAAAATTTACATTACCTACTGACCAAACTATACTTAACTTATTTACATTATAAACTAAATTCAATGCATTAAATGCTCGAAATTACCACCTTGCTCTTGCAAACACAGTCCTGCTCGAACTGTTATTTGTTTAGTAACTCGAGGAATCATGTCTGGGTTATTTTTTATGTAATTGGCACAGTCAACAATTCTGTCCCGCAAACCCTTTTCCGAGTTAATTGGGACACTATAAACCCTCTGCTTCATAGTGTCCCAAAGGAAGTAATCCAACGGCGTCATGTCTGGAGAACGTGCCGCCCATGCCACTGGCCCTTGTCTACCAATCCAACGGTTAGGATAGGTGTCGTTAAGAAATCTTCTTACGTCAAGTGCGTAATGGGCGGGACATCCATCCATTTGGAGAAAAAATGTTCTCCTTGTATCCAAAGGTACATCCTCCAATACAAGGAGCAGGTCATCAAGGGTCTCAAGGGAGAGAGCGAGTAGTGCCGGGGTAATTATTTCGGGCTATTTAATTCTGGTCTATGGCAAAAATTGTTAAATCACTACAAAAACTTTTTATCTTTAACGCCTTTTTTTTAATTACCAAAGTTGCAGGTGTATTTTTCCGCTATGATAGTAAAAGCTATTTCAGTCGCAGACAAAAAAGCCGTGTTTTGTTTAACTGACATGTATATATATTTAAAACACCTGTGTATGTTCTTGCAAAATAAATAATTTCAATTTCAATTTCATTTTTTTTAATTTAACTGTAGGTAGGTATGCCAAGTAAATTCTAGTGACGACCTAAGTAATTAAGCGTAAACGCAATGTCTTTGTTTACCGCTCATCAAAAATATCGTGTTTGCATTAGACACGTAATTCTTTTTTAAAATTAAAGACATTGAGTTAATAAATAATAACAGCTAATAATAACATAAGGTAATATGGGCATATTTTTAAGCAATTTTAGGAATTATCAGGAATTTACATTAAATAAACACATTATTTTGAATAAAAACCTGTTTATTTAAGTTCGGCGTATTTTTTTATTTTTTTTACCTGTTTGACACAGGTAATGGTCCTGGGATTAAAAAACCGTTTATTTCATCTGAATAGACCTCATATGAGGTGAGATATTTCTCTTTGTCCCGCCCGATAGAGTGCACAGCAAACAATGTTTCTTTTTAAAAATCTTTAAAAAAAAAGAATGACACCAATTTTTTTTTATTAATTTTATTATCGGTGAAATTGCATCTACTTTCATCCCTATTCGTTTGCCAACTTTATCCAGGGACACACTGTATTGAGTGATTCTTTCGGAATGTCGTGATATGTGATCGAGTGATGTTTGTTTACGTCTTAGCTCAAGTAAGAAAAAATAGACTGTACAGGGTAGTTTTTTAATAGGTGCACAAATTTGAATATTTGCTTTGGTATTGTTAATTAATAACACATGTTGAGTTATTTTTACTCTCTTAAAAAAACATTAGAGATGTTGCCGATTCAATGATTCCACTAACTTAACGATATTCATAGACCCTCTAATGCAGGGGTGCGAGGAGAGGAGCGTGCTGGAAAAACTTTTTTAATGTTGAGGTTTTTTTAAAAGTGGTTTTCTAGTATGAGTTGGTGCCCACACAAGAACTAAAAAATTTGATAATTTGAAAAAAAAAACTGATTTTATTGTTGTAATATATTATATTAACGATACAAAATCATATCTTGACATTTGTGCATTGATAAAAAAAATACCCCGCATAATGTATCTGACACTTTATCTGGTCTGGTGATTGAAAAACCAGCTCTTAGTACAAATATCAGCAAGGGATAGGTATCACAAGCGGTAAACATTGTTAATATCGATGGTAACAGCATTACGTACCCCTCTGCCCCTTATTTCACCATATTGACAATGTGACGCGATAGGGAAGGACCATTCGGTATACATTACAAAGCTATAGGTACCGCCACGAGAGCTCAGGCCACGCACACATTCAACATTGCATGTAATGACAGCGAGGTTTTGAAATTAGTGTTATTTTTACGTATCTATAGTAAGTTCAACAGTAATCTGCAAGTTTTTTCAATTTATTTTCAGATTCAGTCAGAACTGTCAACTGTCAAGAGTGTGTATTGTGCTCTCGTAGATTTTTGATATTTATTATCTAAAACTATCCTAAAGTGAAATAAACAGTATAACAGTGAACATTACCTTTTAACTCCTGTGGATTAGCGTTTTCTCGCAACTAGACTGTTTGGAAAGTGTTAAAAACAGTGAAAATATAGACGCGAGTGACACTTGGCATATTTGCTAATCATCCACCTACCCTCTCTATTTACAATACAATATGTATCACCCTACCTACCCACATCAATTTTTCTACAAATAGTGTTGCCAGTAGCATAACAACAAATTCCCCATAATGAGTGAGGGTGACCAGGCACAACAAAACAATGCTGGCCGCAAAGTCTACAGCCAACAATTCTTTCATAAAGCCCTTTTTGAAGCAAGACCTAGGAGCAACTCCTTCCAAGGCATGCCTTCAACTGAAATTGAACGAGATGGTCATGTGACACGTACTGATGATGCTCAACCCTCAACATCAACTATCGTCCCCACTGGGAAAGCACCTCTACCGCCCCCATGGCAGCGTGTGCCGGGGACGAATAATAAAAAACGGAAAATCTCTGACTCGCCACCACCAGCTGGTGACGCAACAATTGTAACTCAGAACCGATATGGTGCTCTCCCTATGGATCAAGCAGAGGAGCCCGCTGTCGCAAAGCCTAAACTACCAAGTAAACCACCACCGATCGTGCTCTACGGCATAGAGGATGTAAATGAGCTGACCAAACTTCTGGTTTTCTCTGTCAACGCGAAATTTTTTACATACAGGATCGTTAATAAGAACCTGCTCCGGATTCTTGTGGATACTGCTGAGAACTATAAAAAAATTATAGACGTCATTAGACAAAATGGTCTTATCGCCCATACATTCACAAACAAAGATGACAAGTGCTATCGAATAGTCATCAGAAACCTGCACCACACAACCCCTCATGCAGCTATAGTCGAGGCCATAGAGAGGACGGGCAACAGAGTCAGTGGAGAAATTATCAACTCCCGATACGGCCCAGAGAAAAAGCCTACATCCACATTCTTCGTAAATTTAGAATCACAGATTGCAAACAGGGATGTTAAAAAGATAGACTTCATCTTTCACCAACGAGTAAAAATTGAAGATGCAAAGAAATCCAAAATAATTGTCCAGTGTCAGCGATGCCAGCAATATGGCCATAGCAAAAACAATTGTCTGAGACCATACAGGTGCGTTAAATGTGGTGAAGGCCACCAAACCAAAGATTGCTCAAAGAAGGATAGAAACACTCCTGCTAGGTGTGCCCTATGTTCCTGTGATCACCCAGCAAACTATAAGGGCTGCCAGGTGTACAAAGAAATTAAGGCCAGAAGAGATACCAACTATTCAAAAAAGTCGATCAAAACTACAGACACCAACGCCGAAAAGATCACTCAAAGGCCTCCAGACACTAATGACCCTCAGATCTTTCCTAACATTGCCAGGACCATAGCGGATATACCGCGAAAATACTACCAACTTAAAGACAACGCTGTTACACAACGCAGCGAGCACCAGCCAAGACGTACATACTCGCATGCTACTGCAAGCTCCTCCGAACTGCCACACCCACCACAGGCGGAAAACTACTCAAACCTAACTCAACAAAATCTAACAATAGAATAGCTACTGCTCAAACAAAGTCAGAAGATTGACATCCTCATTCAACAAATAAGCAATCTGATGGGACTGCTGACAACAGTCATTTCCAAGCTTGCTTCATAAATGGCATCACTGCGCATTGCGACCTGGAACATAAATGGATTAGCCCCCAACATCGACGAACTACGAAATATATTGATTGCAAATAAAATAGATGCCATCTTAATATCCGAAGCGCATGCCACTTTATCGAGCTCCTTCCGCATGAAAGGCTATAACATTTACTTCACTTCCCATCCTGACGGCCGTGCCCACGCTGGCACGGCTCTGGTAATAAGATCAAGCATAAAACACTCACATATCGAACCCTACTCTACGTCCCACCTGCAGTCGACCTCTGTTAGGATAGAAGATCGCGCCGGTACAATGGTCCTCTCCTCTGTGTACTGCCCACCAAGACACAAGATCACCGAGGGCATGTTTAGAGAATACTTTCGGACTCTAGGCTGCAGATTCATTAGTGGCGGAGACTGGAACGCTAAGCACACATACTGGGGTTCCCGTTGCGCAACTACCAGGGGGCGTGAACTAAAATGGTGCATCGACGTGAATGGGTTGCAACCCATGTCGAGTGGCGAATCAACATATTGGCCAAGTGACCCAAATAAATTACCCGACCTTCTGGACTTCTTCGTTACTAGGGGTGTGGATCGCCTTTACACAAGCATTGAGAGCAGTCTAGATGGATCTTCTGATCACACCCCGGTGATCCTGACCTTAAGCACAGATGTGATCATTCGTGAAAAAGGGGAGTCTTTGACTAACCACAAAACAGACTGGGACAGCTTTCGGGCATTTATTGATGAGAATATTACTTTATCAATTTCATTGAAAAATCAAAAAGAGATCGATAAAGCCTGCCAATACATTACTAACATCATTCAAGTAGCTGCTTGGATGAGCTCTTCATCTCAAAAAATCACACCTAAGTCACGCTCGAACCCATTGGATATCAAACAAAAAAATCTTGATAAACGTCGACTAAGGCGGAATTGGCAAAACTCTCGATGTCCCCTAGACAAAACTATTTACAACCGGGCAGCCAAAGAGTTAAAGGCGATAATAAAAGATTCAGTCAACTCGACTCTACAGAATAAACTAGAAATGATGACACCATCTGATCGCGGTGAATACTCCCTGTGGAAAGCGACGAAAAACCTAAACAAACCTCAAGAATCATTCCCACCAATAAGGTCCCAAAGCAGAAGTGTTTGCAGATCATCTGGCCGCCGTCTTTACACCAAATGATGGCGTAACCGACGACTCAGATCTAGAGAACACTTTGAGCCAAGACATCCAAATGTCCCTACCGATCAAACCGACATCTCCGAGAGAGGTTGCCAGAGAAATAAGGATGTTGAAATCTAATAAGGCACCAGGGTTCGACCTGATTACCAGCGATATACTGAAAGAAATTCCAAAGAAATGCATAACGTTTCTTACCTGTCTCTTCAATGGTATTTTTAGAACATGCCACTATCCGTCTATTTGGAAGATCTCACAAATAATTATGATCCACAAACATGGAAAACCTCCACAAGAACCCACATCTTACAGGCCAATAAGCTTAACGCCAGTTATGTCAAAACTATGGGAAAGAATATTCCTCAGTCGCCTGAAGCCCCTAATGCGATGTTGTTCCTCCACATCAGTTTGGATTCCGAAAATCCCACTCAACGGTTGAACAAGTACACAGGGTCTACCACACAGTAAGACAGTGTTATGAACGTAAACAGTACTGCTCAGCTGCTTTCTTGGACGTTCAACAGGCATTTGATCGAGTATGGCATAAAGGTCTGTTAACAAAGATCAAAGAGAGGCTTCCTCACTGAATATTTCCTCTAATGGACTCATACTTAACGGGCAGAACTTTTCAAGTCAAGCAGCGGGATGCCAGATCCACTCTACATGATATTGAGGCTGGAGTACCTCAGGGCTCAGTCCTAGGTCCAGTCCTGTATAACATTTTCACTTCAGATCTACCCACATCAAAAGAAGTAACTACGGCGACCTATGCTGACGACATTGCTTATCTATCTGTAGATGAATCTCCTTCAATGGCTAGCAAAAGACTCCAACATTTGCTAGATAGGACAAATAACTGGCTCTCAAAATGGCGTATTCGTGCTAGCGCAACAAAGTCAACCCATACCACTTTTACTCTAAGAAAACTTAACTGCCCTTCAGTAACACTTGGTAGCGAGCCCTTAACCCATACTGACTGTGTCAAGTATCTTGGCTTCCATCTCGACAGGCGGCTCACATGGAAGGTCCACATAAAAAAGAAGAGAGACGAAATTAACCACAGATTCCGCAACCTATCCTGGCTCATGGGGCGAAACTCCGTGCTATCAGTAGACAACAAGCTGCTTATATATAACTCGGTCCTTAAGCCCATCTGGACATACGGGATCCAATTGTGGGGTGTAGCGAGCAAGACTAACATACTTTGCCTGCAACGAGTGCAAAATGCCATTCTTCGGATAGTAACCAATGCGCCGTGGTACACCAGAAATGAGGAAATTCATAAATATCTCAACTTGCCTACTATATCTGAAGAGATTAGTCGTTTAAAAAAAGTACATAGAGATCGGCTATCTACCCATCCGAACCCGCTCGTTGCTGAGCTACTCGATACGTCTAAGGTGGTCAAAAGACTGAAGCGGGACCACCTCCTCTGAATGGGAAGGCGCGGCACTGGCCGCTCCTACCGCACTGCCAATTATAATTCCACCAATTCGCTTATAGTCTGGCGACTGATTGCGGATAAAGAAACGGAAAAAAAAAAAAAATTACGTATCTATAGTAATAGACTACTGGCCCATGCTGAAAAAATTATGGGTCATTTGAACCACCAGGTGACCTATCTAGGACGATATAAGAGCTTAAAATAATAAGATTCAGCACTATGCCGTCACTTGTAAGCTGTCCAACTGAGTGCAGGTGAGAATTCGAAAGTACAGTTAGAGTGAGTACATTTTGGTCACATATTTTTGTACGGCATTCTTACCACCGATAGATCCATGAAAAATAATAAGAAAACGCACAGTGCCGTAAAAAAATGGTGCGCCACAAAGTCGGATTTTATTTTTTATTATCCGACAATCACCAGGGTAAATTTGGTCATTTGATTTTGTACGGCATCTGTGTCATACTATTTCAATACTGCTTCTAATCCATTATTCCGCAACGCCGTACAAAAATCATGCGACAACGGGAAAAAATCGAGGGTGGCAATCCCCTCTCTTTCCGTGGTCCAGGGGGTGATTTGAAAAAGTACGGCTTCGGTTCCAAAACATTATCTAGCACTCAAAAGTACTATTAAAAATAATGCCGTCATAAAATGATTGTTCATTTGAATGTATATCAATAATTATCTTCATTTCATCGTATCCTTGATTTTTAGAGCTGTAAAATCATTTGATCCTGTACGGGAACTTTTTTTTTAACATAATATTGTAAAATACTATTATTACATAGTATTGCCGTTCAAAAGAAACCATTCTAAAAAGAATTATAAAGAAATACAAAAACTGAAATTTTGCAAATTATTGTAAAAGTTTAAATATCATAGATTAATGAAATATAGCAGTTTTTTACATTTTATCCCTTGTTTTAAATAGTATTAACATAGATAAATTAGGAAAAAATGATGCCGTACATTTTTATGCAGACCATAATATCTTTTAGGCTGATGAAAGTGACACTACAACAAGGGTACTTTATGGCCATCTGATACAGTACGGTATTAACATATTTTCGAAGAGAACAATTGATAATATGATAAAATCACTATGACGTCTAACTGAAAGATAGATACGTGCTCTTCAGGTTCTTCGTTATTTCCGCTTTTCTCGTTGGCGTCGGGATCAACAATTTCTTCTATTTTTCGTATGCCGGATAAGTTTGTTAATTGTTTATAACACTTTTGATGGTATCCTTTTTCCTCAAGATCTTTGGGCAATTGAATTGAAGCAACATCCATGGATCTTCTGGAGGTGTTAGACTGTTGCTTACTCCTAACCTCAATTGCTTCGATGCAATTTTTTAAAATTGCGCTTGACAGACATTTTATCCGGTTATCAATAGGATCACCTGGCAAATCACAAATAAAACAAACACGTTCTTGCTCATTTTCTTGAACACTTCTTTCACTTTCACTAGATTTTTCATTCTCCACGAGGTCAGACATGATCGGAGTGCTGACAACACGTAAACAACAGCTGTTTTCAATCTCCGCGTCGACTCCGAAGTGAACAGTACACACATACTAATCGAACTATGTGTGAGAGAGCGCAAACACCTTCTTTCTTTTTGATTTTTTCTTTCTCAGTTTTTTTTCCCCTTTGGACTAACGACAATGTACGGCATATGAAAAAATATTATCTATGCATAAAATACTTTTAAAATAAATTTATTTCATGTTGTGTCAAATCACCCCCTGGACCACGGAAAGAGAGGGGATTGCAACCCTCGATTTTTTCCCGTTGTCGCATGATTTTTGTACGGCGTTGCGGAATAATGGATTAGAAGCAGTATTGAAATAGTATGACACAGATGCCGTACAAAATCAAATGACCAAATTTACTCTGGTGATTGTCGGAAAATAAAAAATAAAATCCGACTTTGTGGCGCACCATTTTTTTACGGCACTGTGCGTTTTCTTATTATTTTTCATGGATCTATCGGTGGTAAGAATGCCGTACAAAAATATGTGACCAAAATGTACTCACTCTAACTGTACTTTCGAATTCTCACCTGCACTCAGTTGGACAGCTTACAAGTGACGGCATAGTGCTGAATCTTATTATTTTAAGCTCTTATATCGTCCTAGATAGGTCACCTGGTGGTTCAAATGACCCATATTTTTTTCAGCATGGGCCAGTAGTCTATAAGTTCAACAGTAATCTGCAAGTTTTTTCAATTTATTCTTTTCAATATTTTTTTTTGAAAAAAATATCCGATGTAAATAAAACATCTATAATTTCACATAGCTCAGTGGCGTGCCTAGGGTTTCAGAATAGGGCAAGCCGAGAGATATGTTTTGTAGTTATTACGGTTATTATGGATAAATTTATCTTGTTACCACATTACTGATCAATCTTCACTTCACTCTGCAGTTGTATAGCCATTTGCTTACGTGGACGAGCTCACCAAAGCACCCTGAAGGCATGTTACCACTAGATATAATTTTACAGACATATCAGCAATTGCATACTTTCGGTGGCCTTGAAAAAGCCGCTTGGTTTGTTTGAGCGAATAAAATAAAGGTTCAACTTCTTATCCCTCTGCAACTGTGGTGACTTTTTTTAGAAAGATTCTACTGAGGTGGAGTCTGTCAGACGTCATCTTTGATAATTCATTAAAAATTAAAATAATTTAATAATTGTAATAGTTAGAGTAAAAATCGATTAAATCAATTATATTTCATCATAATAAATAATAAAATTGGATTTAAAATAAAACATATAAGAAATATTTAATCACTTTAATGAGATCAAGATTTCAGACATTTTGTACTTAGGTTAACTTAAAAATTGTAAAAAAAAACTTTACAATCAATAACTTCGATAAACTAGAGTAACATTTCTGCTATTTAACATTATTAATGCTTATAAAAATACTTGACGAAATCTAAAGATAGAATAAGGCACAAATCAGTCTTAAAGTTGGCACTTATTTTAGAGATCAATATTACAGTCAACGCAGACATGGTCGGAACATTGGAGACAAATTGCTTTGTTGCAAGCACAACAAGCGAATCTTGTCTTCCTCTTTAATCTAGCAGGGCATATGGTGCATGTTTTGCGTGCAGATGCACTTGGTTCTAGTTCAGGGGGAGGTAGAGGCAAATCCTTTCCCAAAACCCTTTTAATGGTCAAACGTAGTTCTCTTGTTATACACGCGTTGTTGCAATCTCGGGAGAACTAATTCTCTTGCCAAACACATCAAAAATTCGCCCCTACGTAATTTGGCACCTTAACATCCATTGTACAGCACATAGGCATTAGTACCAGCCAGATCCAAAATTCTGTATAATATGGTCATGGGCCAACGACGTGTCTTTCTACTGCTTGAATATATAGAACATTTTTTATCAATTTCATCCACGCCGCCCTTCGTGTGATTGTAGTCTATGATCATAGTGGGTTTGTGCTTTGCACGTGATGGGAAGAAGAAATCAAAATCACAGCCTTATTTTTTTTTGGCACATATGACAATAAACTGAACTCTTTAGTAAAGCCATATAAAGAGCTCCCCGGTTCTCTATTCTTATTTGCCTGAAACTCGGGTGGGATTTCACGCTTATTTTTTTTAAGAGTTCCTAGGTATGTTAGGTTTTTCGATCCCAACATTTCAACAAGTGGTATTGAACTGAACCAGTTATCTGCCGTTACGTTTCGGTTACTATTTTCTATTGGTTTCACCAGTCTTAGAACAGACTGGGTAGGAATTGCCAGTTTTCTCTCCGCTTCTGATAGACCTTCGCCATCCGAATTCTTGCCACAATAAATGTATGCATTGTAGACGTAAAAAGTTACAGCATCACACAAAATAAGGACCTTTATCCCATATTTGGCGGGTTTTTTGGGCATGTAAATAATGAATTTACATCGACCCTTGAAGGGTATAAGCATCTCGTCAATACAGATGTTTGGTCCAGGTGTAAAGTGTTGTTGGGAATTGACCACAAACTTATCGAAAAACCACGATACTGCTGCCAATGGGTCGGTTTTCAATCTCTCTGGACGATCAGCTGCATTATCAAATCGAAGGCAGTTCAGCAATGTACAGAATCGATATTTTGACATCACATCGAAAAATTTCATGTCCAGTGCCATATGTAGCAAAGACATAGTTGGCGTCAGCATTATAACATTTAAATACTGCACTATATAATAGAGGAGTCCAAGAAGGCTACGCATTTCTGCTTCGTCAGTATCTTTTAGTTCTCCTCTACCAGAATTACGAAATTGTTCATGATATGATCGTCATTTTTCATTCGTGTATATCACAAGTCGGCCTATCATTTCAAGATCAAAGATTTTTGACCAAATCTCGTGAAAATTGTGAAATACAGGCTGCTCTGTCGGACGCGATATGCGAATAATATTATGAGCTGGTGTTCTACTCGTTCTTGCAATTTCGGTTTTTGACCACAAGTAGCCGTTTTTGCCGTAATAGTTAGTGACGCCCCTACCACGTACTGAATTAACCCTTAAGCTGAGAGGTAGGTTGTCTTCATAATCTGAACTGCCATTTTCACTTGTAATAGAGCCATCACTTACTTCTGGAATCGTATGCCCGCTATCTGGTTCAAATACATCAGCCAAGAAGTCAGGATCTTCAACTGAGTCGTCTACATCGCTAAAATCACCTTCTTCAATTAGATCTTCCAGCCATTGAGTAATTTGTTGATCACTAGCGATCACTGGAAACCCGCCGTGATTTCGTTTTGATGGTCTGGATCCCCGAGAGCCGCGATCAGCCATCTAAAATATTTTAAATAATAATAATAGATATATTTTTATGTGGTTAGGTCTGTGAGACACTATAGAAACATTAATATTTTTATGTGGTTAGGTCTGTGAGACACTATAGAAACATTAATATTTTTATGAGGTGAGGTCTGACAGACACTATGAACAAGTGCATTATTTTTATGAGGTGAGGTCTGCTAGACCCAGGACTTGTTACTGTACTCACGTCTGTGGGACACCCGCAGCTCGTACCTCCAAGCGTGTGCACCGCGTCGCCGCTCGGGCGTTACTAACCGACGCGACGCCGCCATTGGTCGGAGGAAGGTACTGAGAGAGACAGAGCTATATCACGCCATACGGCGAAATGGCAACATGAAGTGAGTTTGACGGTGTCTGATAGACCGCACATCAGTCGCAGAGGGTTATTTTAACTTTGCTTGCCTAGGGAGAAAGCAATAATTACTTACTTTTATTTCAATTACCTACCTAAAAAATTACATACTTACATATTACACAACATAGTTATATTAAATTATTATTTGTATGCTTCGAATGGGTTTTTCTAAAACGCCATCGTATTTCGAAAGTAGCGACACAAACTCTAAAAAATTACCCCTATTCAATGAAGTTTTAGACTCGTCGTGACCTCTGAAGGGAAGTTCTTGTTGTGCTAAATGACGAACAACATCGACTAATCTTTGAAAAACGCTACGATTGTTGTCAGCACGCATGTTATGTTTTGTAATTTCCTCTGATAATTGGCGCGATAAAGATGTCTCAATTCGCTGTTTACCAAAATTACTGAAATAAATTACCGCGTTCATGTGTTTTTGAGAATTCATGTGCCTTTTAATGGCACCAGCTAAATTATTTAAATCATCATAACCAGATGTATTCCATGCGTTTTCGTCGTTAGAAAAGAAAACACAACACCAGCCATATAACTTATTAGAGTGCGAACAACCAACAATCCAATGAGTTTTGTACACTGACCTGTTAAACTGTCTTTTGTGCGATTTACTACTCTGAGAAATACACAAGTCAGGCGTAGGTTTTGGCGAAGAAATAGGTTAGTAGCTTTTTCTCTGCAAAGTTCAAACATTTTACCTTTCCGTCGACAAGCAAAGTTGGTGCACACTTTAAGTTATCACAGTCACACGGGACTACTTCCTCCATTGTCAATCTAATTGAATCACAACTCACAACACCACAAACAAAATACTTATTACTGCACTGACCGCTCAAAGTTTTAAACAAAACAATTTAACAAGTAAATAAAAGTATTTGTTAACAAATAGCAATGAAGTGAAGTTGGCCGCTAACGCGAGTTCATACGAAAGCAGGGCTTAAAATCTCGTACTATTTGCTATATGACCTTACGAATAGTCATATCTCAGGTGTACCCTTGTTTTGTCGACAACTTTTTCATCGAATATTATTTCATCGACAACGATTCATCGAAACTTTAGTACTAGTAATATTGTTTGGCGTTATCTTATTTCAACTATTATTTATTTAAATTTATCTTACTACGTGGAAATACTAATCAACGAATACTACTTAATCGCTGATTTGCTTCAAATTATCTTAATTGGTACAACTACAAAACATTGCAATTCATTTCTACGACGTATTACTTTAATACAATTTTATGTGTCCATTGCACATTTTTTTTTTTCGAATTTTGCATCTTTAGCATATTTTGTTGCAAGGCCAAACTTTTGAACTCTTCTGAAAAATAAATTAATAATATTATTGCATAACTAGTTATATCAAGAAATAGAACTACGAGGCTTTCAAAGTAGGTTAGGTTAGGACTGCGACCCCCAAGAAAAGGAACTGTTGACCGAAGTGGGTTAGGTTAGGTTAGAACTGCGACCCCCAAGAAAACGAACTGTTGACAGAAGTGGGCTAGGTTAGGTTAGAACTGCGACCCCCGAGAAAACGAACTGTTGACTTGACAGAAGTGGGTTAGGTTAAGTTAGAACTGCGACCCCCAAGAAAATGAACTGTTGACAGAAAAGCATGATACATTATTATTATCAAATTATAATATTATAATAAATTAGGATAGCAAAATATTACCAATTGAAATAATTTTATGCGGAATAAATATTAATACAAGTAAAAAAAAACAAATAAAAAAAACCCGAAATGATTAGTCATGACATGAATTTTATTGAAATAAGTCAAATACTAATTAAAAGACCTCGGTTCAAATTACCTAGTATCGAGTCCTGAAATGAAAATACTTGAAACGGAAATCATATTCGATTAAAAGTCTGTCGGCAATTCAATGGTAAACCCATATCTCATCAGTAGGCCGTTTCGGTGGGTAAGAAAGAGAAACACCGGCTGGTTTAGAAACCCGCATGACATTAGATTAAAATGGACGCTATATCTAAACAAGTTAGAGGAATATAATAAGCAGGGGCGCCCTAATCGTGTACACCGATGAATCCTACATTGATAGCTCGCATTCAACAGAAGGCTTGGACTGATGAAACAGATAAAGGATGTAAAGTGCCCATATCTAAAGGTCAACGTTGTATTATTGACATTATTGTGCATCCATGTACTTCAATGTTTTTTTTATCAAAGACACTACACTCGCGAGCAAAAAAATCGACTCAAGCTGCACTCTTGGGTTCTCCGTCCAGTATTTCTTGACCCATCCATGATATATTAATAAAAATTGTATCAAACGAAAGGTGGTAATGTAACGATTAAAAAAATGAAAAACCGTGGAAATCCATCCACGATTTTTCAAGTTATGCCTTATTTTCCGATATGTGGGTCATTTACTCGTTCCGAAACGTACGCGTTGTGCCCCCTTTGACCCCTATAAATAAGGGGGTGGAGGGGGAAATGTCATCAGTCACTTATCAGAAGTTGACCGGTACACATCTCTGCTAACGAACCTACTCAGAAGCCTTGGAGAAAATGGATACCACCATGACTGAAGCCGCCCAAGTCGTGGCCTTGCTGGAAGAGGGACACAACCAACGCTTTGTGGCTGACCAGCTGAATTTAAGCCAGTCAGCAGTATCCCGAGTCTACCGACGATATCGGGAGACTGGGGCCTTGGTACGAAGACCAGGTTCTGGCCGCCGGAGGTGCACATCTGAGAGGGATGACCGCTTTATGGTCACTACCTCTCTCAGAAATCGGCACCAGACCGGCGTTTCCATCCAGCAGCATCTTCAGGATGTAAGAGGGGTTACTGCCAGCGAGTGGACAGTAAGGCGAAGGCTTAAGGAAGCTAACCTGACCCCAAAACGGCCCGCCACGGGCCCCAGACTGCTCCCACGTCACCGCCAAGCACGCCTGGAATTTGCTCATCAGCACAAAAACTGGACCATTGAGCAATGGACCCCAGTTCTTTTTTGCGATGAGTCCAGGGTGTGCTTGAATGGCTGTGACAGACGGGGGAGGGTCTACAGGAGGTCAGGGGAACGGTACGCACAGTGCTGTTTCAGGGAAACAGTTGCCTATGGAGGGGGCTCCGTCATGGTGTGGGCGGGCATTTCCATGGAAGGGCGTACCCAGCTCGTTTTTGTACCTGGTGGGGGCCGTGGCGGTGGTTTGACCGCTGCCAGGTACAACACCGAGATCCTTGAGGAGCATGTTGTTCCTTACGCCGGTTTTTATGACGAGGGGTTCGTCCTAATGCAGGATAATGCCCCTTGTCATACCGCAAGGATCACTCGGGCCTACCTTGCCGAGGTCGGCATACCCACCATGGACTGGCCAGCTCTCAGCCCGGACCTGAATCCCATTGAGCATGTCTGGGACTACCTGAAAAGACAAGTTCGGAAGAGAGAACCAGCTCCGTCAAATGCTACGGAGCTGAAGGCAGCTCTGCAGGAGGTGTGGGATGTCATCCCCCAGGAGCTTCACAAAAAGCTCATCAGATCGATGAAAAACCGCCTGGATGCTGTGATAAGGGCTAGGGGTGGAAATACAAAATATTAAATTAACAAATAAAATCTTATTTTTCTTAAAAT
This sequence comes from Acleris emargana, assembly GCA_927399475.2. Taxonomy (NCBI): domain Eukaryota; kingdom Metazoa; phylum Arthropoda; class Insecta; order Lepidoptera; family Tortricidae; genus Acleris; species Acleris emargana. The sequence continues at coordinate 51,987,474 of OV656835.1, read as the reverse complement.
GCCGTTTATTTCACGACTTCCTTTTAATTTTCATTGTATTTTTTTTATTCGTCTTTGCAAAACCTGGCCCCATCAGTTGTGGAACCTGGCATGACTGAAAATTATACATTTTTGAAATCGTTACTTTATCAGCTTTCGTTTGATACCATTTTTTTCAAGATATTTTGGATGGGTCAAGAGATACTGGGCGGAGAACCCAAACGTGCAGCTTGAGTCGATTTTTTTGCTCGCGAGTGTAATCACGTTAAAGTCAAATAAAAAACTGACGATTATCATGGGATTTATGCGTGTATGGACTATAAGGGAATATGGCGATGTATACAAACGTCTACCTTTAAAACATATATTAGTCTGAGTATTAGAATGCCAATACATCAAAACATTTAAGTCTTGTCAAGTCGAAATATAAAAGTAACTACTATCAAAGTATACAAATGTCTACAATCGTAGTATGTAAATGTGTTAAATAAAAGACGACGATGTACAAAAATGACTATAATAAAAAAGACTACGTATAAAAATGTCTACTTTCTTTACTTAGGCCCAGGATTTTAATAATACTTTTTCGGAATGTATGCATCCTCCCGTAACATGACTCACGCTATACCTACTAGAGGCCCAATTAACGTTTTAATTCATCAAGTATACAGGAGAAGCGTTAAGTATATGGCCGGCGGCGTTTCGACCAACAAACAAGCTGAATTCGAAATAGACCTAGTTATGTTATCTATAAATAAAATTTAAAAAAAAAGAAACTAAAGAAAACATTGGAAAATATATATATTAACTAGTTGACCCCGCAAACGTTGTTTTGCCTTATAAATTAGAAATGAAAATAAATGTAAGCTATCCTATCTTTCAAGTTGGGTCGAATTGCACACGGTGTGCAAATCAAATTTAAAATCGGTTCAGTAGTTTAGGAGTTCATCGCGGACAAACAACGTGACACGTAATTTTTATATATATAGATTATAACAAAACCGAGATAACAAAACCGATTATTTGTCAAGATCGTAGCAAGTGAAAAGAAGTGGTCTCTGCCTACCCCTCTGGGAAACAGGCGTGATTTAATATATGTATGTATGTATAACAAAACCCTTAAACAAATCGCTCCGTTTATACTTAATCGAAAAAAATATAGAACTTATTCGTTGTATCTCCAACATAATTTTATAAGTTTTAAAGTTCATTCATACCAAAACTATTCAAGTGGACATTTGTATATAATACATCGCCATATTTTGTTATAGTCTATTGTCGTTACATTCTTATATTTTGTCTAATATACATGTGAACATCTTTGTACTTCAAAATTATACACGGTCGAAATTATTCAAGTGGACATATAGGCATAAATCGATCATGGGTCTGTGAACTCTGCCAATGAAAGTGGGTCACAGAGAAGCTTTTGCCAAATCTACAACCAAATTCAGTTTCGGTTGTAGACAATGTTTCTTATAAATCTTATAATAATGTACAGTATGAACAGTGTCCCACGAAAAACTAAATCAAAGCAGAAATGTTGGCCTGGCTAAATAAGCAGAATATAATACAGCGATAAAATGCTGAAAGAAAATGGGCACTCAGTATTACGTCTGCCGCCGTACCATCCCTATGTCATTCCCATTGAACTTAGATGGGGAATCATAAAATGAAGAGAAGCGGCCAGAAATACTGAGTTCACATTTAACGGCGTTGAATTTAAATTGAAGCACTTAATCAAGAGACGTTCCACAGTATTTTCAGAATAACCCAAAAACAAGTAGAAAGGTACAGGTTCCTAAGATTGATAGTTTGACCGAAAACCATATCCTTGAAATGAATCTAAATGAATCATACGAAGATATGTCAAGTGAGTAGGTAGTTTATTCAACCATAAGTATTTTGATTTTCTTGCTGTTTGTTTTACCTATTTTTCGAAAACATATAATTCGATCGTGCACTTTAATATATTCACTCATTCGTTCATTCACTACCTTTTTGCTATTAGTATTATGACGTGTTTTCAAAAAAGTGTCCCGTCATGAAATCGTCAAGAAATCAGTTTGTCAAGAAACGTCAGGAAATTATCAATACTAAGGATGATGTTATACCAAAGAGCTATGGAAATCAAGTAACGCAAAATTAAACACATTTTGTCTTATGACTATTTTTCAAAAAGTTGTCCACTTTGAGATTTTTTATTGTCCACTCATGAAAAGCGTTAATATTCTTGACGCTATTTCTACCAACGGAACAGTGTCCCAAGGTAGAAATTTGTATTTTGCGGATGGCAACCCCGATTGGATTCCATAGACAATGAGACAATAGTGCCACCATTTTGTTTTAGTTGTCAGTTGAGCAAAACAGTCGGAGCGTTCGAAGTGAAAGTGATATAAAAAATATTTCCTGACGTGTTTCGACTCAAAAAGTAAGTAATCATTATAATCGAATATGTACAAAACTTTGTGTTAAAGGTGATAAATACTCAGGAAGCTTTTGTTGTTGGATCTCGGTTTTTTTTTTTTTACATGCTTCATATTATCAGTACTAAAAAACCGCCTTCAGAAAATGATTTTATCTTATGGAACACGTTAAAATAAGCATATTTTACTTGAAAACTTTTCTCTAAATTCAAAAATGGCTGAGTTATAGGGGTTTGAATGTTAAATAAAATATAAAAAAGTAAAAATAATACAAAGAAAAATAGGTTAGGTTAGTTTTTATATACAGCCGAAGGGCAAACCGGCCAGAAATAGGGGACCCGTCGACTCGGTTTATAACTCCGTAATATTCTAATATACAACATCCCAAGTCCCTGACGCCTTGAAATAAACCAACATTTGAACCGCTATATCTCGGTCATTTTTGATTTTAAAGAAAAGTTTATCTAAAAAAATATGCTTATATTTGTATTTTCTCCAAGATTCAATCAAAATAATCATGAAAACGGCAAAAATAAATTGGTCAAATTTTCCAAGTCCTTATATTGCACCCCCTTTGCTTTAGGCGGACCGGTGAAGTCAGTGAACATACATAAAAAATAAAATAAAAAATACAAACAGTGAAACGTATAACCTTCTTCTTTTTTTTGAAGTCGGTTCAAAAATATACTAAATTTTACTATGCAACCCTACCTCCTGCATGAAACATCCAAAATTTCTTGACGTCAGGAAAATGTCACGAAATCTTGTCAGGAAAATCAGGCACGCAGTCATATTTTTGTAACTACATCGAAAGTATCTATTAGATCCAACAACAAAAGCTTCCTGAGTATTTATCACCTTTAACACAAAGTTTTGTATATATTTGATTATAATGATTACTTACTTTTTGAGTCGAAACACGTCAGGAAATATTTTTTATCTACTCTCATATCGTAAAGTTCGAATTATAAACTTCAAAACGAATTTATATTGGCATACTTTATAAACACAATACCGTAATTTAAAAAAAAAAACACTTTATAACATTATTTCTCTAACAAAATAATGTTATAAAGTAATTTTTTTACCATTACGATACAAGTTAATCCAAAAAGTTGATGTCACCAACGAGGTTCCATATCAATTTGTTTTTTATAATGGAACGCACATGCGGTTCGCTTCATTTTTACAGCATTACAAAAAGTTTTCATTCCAATTTTTACTTGTCTGTGACAGCGCGCCCGCTTTAACGCATGCGCGGTGATGTGCTAGGTTTTGGCGCCATTCATTGAATACGTTTTGCTGTAGTTATTTTATTAACTTTGATCTTTTATTTAGTAGGTTGAATCGCAATGTATGAGAGTAGATAAAGTAGTGTATGAAACTGCACATAACTAGGTATTAAAACACTCGTGTGATACTATTAAAAACCTCGCCTAGCGGCTCGGTTCTTAAACACACACTCGTGTTTTAATACCCTTCTTTATGCAACAATTTCATAAACTACTATTATATCACTTTCACTTCGAACGCTCCGACTGTTTTGCTCAAATTACAACTAAAACCAAATGGTGGCACTATTGTCTCATTGTCTATGCAATCCAATCGGGGTGCCATCCGCAAAATACAAATTTCTACCTTGGGACACTGTTCCGTTGGTAGAAATAGCGTCAAGAAATGTGTCACGAAAATTTTTATCAAATTGTGGGTCATTTAATGTTTTTGACTTTTAAATAACAGAAAAGGCATAAAAAAGCTCAAGTGTGATTTTAAATAGTGTCACATATTATATAACTTTAGATAAGAGCAAGTCCCTTTCTAAGTATTTGAAAATATAGGTTTCACGAAGACTTATTATCCTTTGGGCAGGGTGGGGACATATATATTTTTATATGGGGGCTACTTTACTGGCCAAACCGAATTCGTTTTTTATATTTGTTTTAATACTTCTATGAGTATAAACGTTTTTTAAGAAACAGGATTGACCCGCACAACAATGTGTAATACAATTTCTGAAAAGAAGATTCATATTTAATTCATATTAACGCTTTTCATGAGTGGACAAAAAACAATTCTCAAAGTGGACAACTTTTTGAAAAATAGTCTTATATGTAGCTGTGCGTGTAACCATTCACCTCAATTCTCGTAGAGATACCTATAACACACTGATACATCACTGGGGTTTATATAGTCTGCGCCATGTACACTGAAATGTCACCTAGCTGTCACCTGTAATCGTCAGGATGGTGAACTAGGGGGTAAGGCTTTTAATACCTGTGTCCGACACATTTAAGACTGAGCCCTGCATACTCCTACCGTCTAGTGGCGCTCTTATTTCTTATTTATTTATACTATTTTCTATAATAGCCTAAAGTACATACATACATACATATACTCACGCCTTCGTTCCCAGAGTGGGGTAGGCAGAGCTACAGAATTACCAAAAACTCTAAAAACTTGTTGATAATTCTGTAACCACATTCTGTAGCCTAAAGTATTCTCATTAAATTGAAGTGTGATGTTTTTTTGTACGAATAAATATACAATTTATAGGGTATATGAGATAACTTAAAAATAATTGACCAATGAGAGAGTAACTCAACGGAAAAAAGTGGCCACTATTTTCTGTTAAGTTGACCACACTACTGTCCTTTAACAGATTTTTCAAATCTTCATATGAAAGCTTGTTTTTAGGGTTCCGTACCAAAATGGTAAATAAAGAACCCTTATGGTGAGACTTCTATGTCTGTCTGTCTGTCTGCCTGAATGTCCCAGCAGGTTTTCTCGGCAACTATAAATGGTACCAACGTGAAATTTGGAATACTGGTAAAACAAGCTTGCCCGCATCTGTTTTTAGTAAAAAAAATATATAAATAATTGAAAACGGGTCTAGAATGAGGGTTAAAAAATTAAAATGGTTCGAATATAGCAAATGAGGTGTCATATGCATATGTCATGTCATAAGAGCTCAATCTGCACTTTTAAAAACTATTTTTTATAATTTTCCGTGACGTACCTCACTTTTTGATTTATATCCAAATATGTAAAAAAAATGACTGTTTCCCCACTTATCTCCAAAGTTTATGAATCAAAAAATCTGAAAAAAAACTTGGCGTGCTTAAATTATTTATTGATATTATATTGCATAGATAATAAAGTTCATAATTCAAAACAAAATGAGTATTTTCTTTTGCTTGGTTACCAAGCATATTAACTTAAATACGGAACCCTCAGTGCGCGTGTCCGACTCGCATTTGACCGGTTTATTTTTTAACTTATCTATGAAAGCTTTTTTGTCTACAGTATTTTCTTCAAGAATGATTTAAATGTATGTTTTTGTACAACTAAGTTTATAATTTTATTTTTCACAGGTCTATCACGTATATTGGCTTTACACAACAATTATCACGGCGCTATGAGCATCCTACAAAATGTGCCAGCTACAACGAATGACACAGAAGAGTTATACGTTTGTTTGGGAAAAGACTGGTACAGATTTCCATCCAGTTTTCACTTGCCTTCAGCATATCGGCCCCGGTTCATACAGAGTGAATTTAAAGGGCAACTACCAGCTCCTTACGACTCTTCGCACAGTGGTAATTTGATTAATTTCAATATTCGAATAGACATAATGTAGTATCTAACACGAGTACGTGGGCCAGCCCTTATGAAGCAACTAACAGAAGTAAATGTGATAAACGAACAAAAAGGCACATCAAAGGCAGAAGAAATGGTTTATAAATAACTAAGTATGCTTATGTATGAGCATGACGCGAATTCATCGTCTACATAATTATCTCTGTTTAGTTTTACCGTGCTATAAAAATTCCGAACCCTACTGATATGTATGTATGTAAATACTTGATTGTACAAACGGGAAAATTACAAACATAGCATAATAGACAGAAACAGAAAAGGTGTGTACAAAGGCGAACTTTACCCTTTAAAGGCTCTCTTCCAGGTTACCTGTTAGCGATTGGGAAATGTTTGAAATAACAAATATCTAAACGTATAACAGTGAAAGGAACTAGATGTTTCATAATTACGTTAATATTAAATAACCAATTTAAAGTACTAAGTTTAAATAAATACATAAATATGAGTTAGATCTTAGCTAAATAATGTAAAACATTGCTAAATAGATGGACGGAAATATACTTATACACCGTGCCCAGGACGTAGAATTCTAACAGTGTGTTCCTGAGCTTAAATGAAGTTAAAAATGTTATATTTTAAAATTGTTTTTTGTTTCATCCAAGTTAAAACGGAATATTTACGTTTTTCCAGGAAACATAGCCTAAGGACAAACTGGCAACGTGTTTCTTGTAATTAGCGCTCGTTTTTGGGAAAACCCCCTTGAAAGTTATGAAATTGAGTAATTTGTCCCTTTTTACTTATGATGTTGGAAAAGTTAATCGAAGAAAGAGACTAAACTACATGGCATGAATAAGAAGATGTTAGCGTATGGTTAGCGTAATAAGCATACATTATGTAAAAGCAGGATTACTAAGAAAAGCCCTATCTAAATCCTTTTTAAACCTTAAATATTTTAAAGGCTTGGCTCACAAGCACCGTACTTCAGATACATGTGACTTTACACAAATCAGTGCATAACATACGCTCCAATGAATTTTGTACGTGAGATAAATACAATAAATTGCAACTTAAAAAGTGATGATGCCCTTTAATTATTGCGAGCTTCGAATTCGTTGATGGTCCGCGTATTTAACCGCGTGATAAAAGCAGTAGGTACCGATATGGCTGTATGCGCCGGTAGTGCCAAATGAACAATGATGATAATGACCAATGTTGGTATCAGTAGTGGTCTGGTGGTATACCTATTCTCATCTTTTGCAGTAGTGGCTACAGTGATCTATCCTCAAAGGCCCTGGACCCCACTAAGTACAAGTTAAGGTTAGCAGAGCTTAGTGTAATTATGAGAAGTTGAAAGGGCCCCGCCAAATTTAGGGCACCTGCAGCGACTTCGCTACCGAAGTAGGCGAATAGGTTAGCAGAGCCCTCAAATGAGTTCACCGGGTATCTAAGCTATTTGGGTACTTACTTTGGACATTGTACAACAATGTTGTCTGCGTAACGAAGTTTTGTCCACCAAAACCAAAACTGCACTTATAATATGAATGAAAACTTTAAAAAATGTAATGCGAATAATACAAAGTTACTGAGATTTTTGTCTAGCTGCTTGTGCTGATTTATACAAGAAAATGTGGTTCTGTAACATATTTCTTCTTCTGAGCTACGCCCTAGTTCAATGAAAAATGAGATTCGTGATTGGAACTTTATTAAAATCGCATACGTAGTATCATTTTAAACCGATGAACATTGGTAGGCTGAAACCGAATAAATAATGTCCACTCTTCAGCCCCGATCATGTTTACTTTTTCAGTCGATATTTGTTTTATTGAAGTTAAATTAATATCCACGTTACTAGCGGCTACACAGCCTTTCATTTGAGACCATATTTTCAATTGGATTAAAATCCGGTGGTATGGTGGCAATCGCAACACGAGTGCCCATGTTTGGCAAGTACCTTGTCCATAGAAATCTCTGTAAACCTCTCCTTGTGCTGACATATAATATTGTATGGCTGGTTTCGTAAATTTTGGATCAACTGGAATTTAGTGTCTTTCTAACCAGTTGATCATAGCCTGTTTTAAGGTGTTTGAATTGGGGGGTCTTTCAACATATTTATTGTGATAGGGTGCGTTGTCGATAACCAGAACAGAATCCCTGTGTATATTTGGGATTCATTGATTAACCAGCCATTTCTCGTAGTTATCGTCATTCCTTTCTTTGTGGTAATCGCCTATAGTGTCTGTGGATTTATACGTTATAAAGGCTCCGGGCATAAAGCCTTTTTCGTTTCCTGCATGAACAATTATCAAACGTTGACCTTTTGAAATCGGCTTTTTTACTCCATTTTGTTTATCATCACTCCAAGTTTTTCCTTTAGTGTGGGATGTATGTATTTAGAACTCATCCATATAGATTATATTTTGTCGTTCTTCGTGAAATTTGCGTATTTTATATAGGTATTCAATTCGTTTGAGCCTTATACATCGTGCTTTTTTCCATTCGAATTTTTCGATTAACTTTCATTTTAGTGAACTTAAATCCCATCGCATGAAGTATTTTTCCCAACGTCTTTTTAAACCCATTATAATTAATAGCCTCAGATTATTTAGCTTTTAATGATTTTATTGTCGGCAGTTCATTAAAACGCAAATGAAAATCGTACACCATACTCTGAACAATACTCTGAAGGGTTAGCTGGAAGAGATCCCTTAAAGGGATAAGTTCGCCTTTGTACATATTTTTTATATTAATTGTATTGTTCTGTTTGTTCTTTTGTACAATAAAGTGTTTACATACATACATACATACATAGGTACATACATTATAATGAAAATTGAATTTAGACGACGCGCTGGCCTAGTTGGTAGTGACCCTGCCTCCGAAGCGAGCGGTCCTGGGTTCAAATCCCGGTAAGGGCAGATTTTTGTGTGATGAGCGCGAATATTGGTTCCTGAGTCATGGATGTTTTCTATGTATTTAAGTATTTATTTCTCTATATAAGTATTTATATCGTTGTCTAGTACTCATAGTACAAGCCTAGAGCTTAGTTTGGGACTAGGTCAATTGGTGTGAGATTGTCCCCTGATATTTATTTATATTTATATTTAAAATCGTCCATATCTAAACGAAATGGTTTTTTTTTGGTTTCCCTTTTTTCGGAGAGTTGAACTTAATTGCACTGGAATGTGTTTCAGTGCTGATTTCGTTTAATATACTGTTCGAAGTTCTTCTTGTAATTCCAGTGGATTTTGCAACTCTGTCGAACCTTCTTAAAATAAGGACTGTTCAATTTACTAAGCGGACATCAAAAATAGGTTCATTTACGGATTTTTTATAACAAATATATCTTTATTACGGTGAATATGTATTTACAATATTAAAATAAAGTAATATATGACACAAGAAAAAAAGAATTAATTACAAGGGTAAAAATTTCGGACTTTAACCCGGATTCGTCGCATAAGTGTCTGCACATCGCTTTTGGATACTTTTCTACAAGCAGCATACCACATGCGTTTAAATTCTGCCAATGTACTAGCTTCTCGGCCATCCTTCCTCAAGTATCTTTTTCCAATGGCCCAGTATCGCTCGATGGGGCGGAGCTCCGGGCAGTTTGGTGGGTTGTCTTCTTTCTTAACAAAATCGATGTTTTTTGAATTTAATAGCACCACAGTCTCACCAGCATAGTGAGCACTCGCTAGATCAGGCCAAAACAAAGGGGGAATACTGTGCTTTCTATATATAGGAAGTAACCGTTTTGTGATGCATTCCTTTCTATAAATTTCGCCACCAATAGTTCCAGTTGCAAAATAAGACGTACTTTTGAGGCCACAGGAACAAATTGCCTGCCATACAAGGACTTTCTTCCCGAATTTGTAAATTTTTATGTTTTTTTCGGAATCGGGTACAATTTCTCCTACAGCCGCATTGTAATACTGGGGTCCCGGTAACGTACTGGTGTCAAATTTCACGTACGTTTCGTCGTCCATGAGAATGCATCGAGATTTATTTTGCAGCAAAATATCGTATAAATTGCGGCATCTTTTTTTGGACCGTATTTGTTGCTCGGGACTTCTTTTCGGCATTTTTTGCTTCTTATTATGTCCGTATATTATTTCTTTTCTTGATATTTTGTACAGTGCCTACGCACAGTGTTTTTTTTACCCCAAAAAAGTGACATCCGCCTTTTATTGAATATATCTACTAAAAACATTATTCCAAATGCAAGAGTAGAACTCCCATGTGTCAATTTTCCATAGTTGATTTTTAAAAAAATATCAAAGTTTTCGTGACCTTTACCCTAAAATTACTCAAAAAAAATCATAAAAACTGAAATAATAAATAAATAAATAAACTTGTATTGCAGTTTTATGAAACATTTCTCAATGCATATTATGCAGTTTTTTTAAATTACAAATGTTGAAAAATACCATAAAAAAAAAATGTTTTATCGAAATCAGTATTTATTTTTTTATAATTTTTCTAGCACTAAATAGAACCTGTGTCTAGCACAAAAAGATTCCTCACACTAAGGTTTATCATCCACAAAAATATCACATTCAACTTGGGCCTAGGTTTTGAGAAAATGATTTTTAAATATTTGTATCAGGGTTGCCACTAATATGACCTTTCGTGTTATTTTTTTTTACCTAATATTAGCAGGTTTTTCACTACACTAACGAAAGAGGGTTATGTTCTTAAGAGAATGTATGTATGTATGCATGTATGTATGTAAATTGTCTTACTTTGGTAAACAAATAGTTTGGATATCTATTTATTCCCGATGAAGGGCCACGTGTGGCGCGGGAAGCGGTCCACCCTCGATAAGCTGATGCTAAAACCCCGCGCTAGTACACGTGATCTAGAGGGACGGGGGCGAGGCACCATGGAGCCGTTACAGACCCATGGTGCCACTTTGCCTCAGCAGGGGCTTACCCAACCTGCTGGGGGATGTCCTTCCGGGCCCCGACCGGAGGATTTAATGTTAGGGGGGCATGAGGGCGCCAACCCTCATGTTGGTACACGACAGGCAAGCGATGTCCTGGTCACAATAAATTGTGAGTTGCCAATAGACGCACCAAAGTTTGGTAGTTTCTGCAAGGCAGTTGCCGAAAAATATGTAGCGACATATAACTGGCATCCGATGACGGTGACAGTGCATAAAATTATAGTGCACGGTCAAGAGATCATCGAATCGAATCCCCTTCCGTTAGGTATGCTCTCCGAGCAAGCAGCGGAATCGAGAAATAAATTCTGGCGTAGAGACAGAGAGCAACACTGTCGGAAAATGGATAGGAAAAAAACAATGATTGATCTCTTCCACCGTGCACTAGAATCATCAGATCCGGCAATTTCAATGCTTCGCATCCATCGTCGACAAAAATTCTGTAAAAAACTTCCTCTGCCATCTGCTGTGCGGGATCTTCTTAAGGCTGTTGAAGTAGAAAATACCTGGCATTCAGATGAGAACGTCCAATCAGAAAGTTTACAGTCAGAAAATGAACAAGAGTATTCGCAGGACGAGATCAACGAGTCAAATTTGGATTCAATAATCTTAAGTAACGAAGCAAATCTAATTGAATAATAGTAATTAATACAAAATAAAGGTTCTATCATATTGACACAATAACTTACCTACCTATAATGTAAAAGAAAAAAAATTTTTTTTTGACCTTTTTGTGGTAACCCTAAATTTGGAATTTTGACCTCAGTACGTAAAAATCATTTTCTCAAAACCTAGGCCCAAGTTGAATGTGATATTTTTGTGGATGATAAACCTTAGTGTGAGGAATCTTTTTGTGCTAGACACAGGTTCTACTTCGTGCTAGAAAAATAATAAAAAAATAAATACTGTAACGCGTCTGGTAGGATGGAGGGTTTCCGAACTTACGTAAACTGATGATGAATTCTTTAGATATACTTTTATTAATCTTGATCTAATCTAACTTTAACAATAACAGTTGAAGAGTGGTCCAATTAAGCTCGGTAATCCGTAAACTCAATCGTACTCACTTAGTTGGAAGTCGATACAAAACAAAATCTCTTAGAACCTACTAAGTATTCTCGGGGAACCAAACGATTGTGCGAGCTAACTCGATCCCAGCACCATCTAGCAAGGAGGCAGCAGTGCAGGGCTGGTTAGTCCCGCTACCGACCGGCAGATGTCGCTGGTAAGCAACTATTGGATATGGACTAATTTGGTTAGTCCAGCTAGTCGGCGGTAGATGTCGTCGGTAAGCAATATTCAGGTTTGTTACAGTCTCCCCCTCTGTTCCTGAAGACGTCTCGGCGAGGGAGACAGTGCTAGAAGTGTCTTTAATTCCGGTCTTTACGTGGCCTTCCTCTCTTACGAATTGGTCGTACTGGGTCCGGCAGTAGGGTTTTAGTAACCGACTGGCATATTCGACGGGATGCTCGTCTTCTCTCTCCCCCTGCACTAACACGGCCCCAATGGCATAACTGCTGGCATCAGCCTTTATCACAAAGAGTTTCGTCTCGTCAGCTTGGGCTAAAACTGGGGCAGTTGCTAAAAGCGCGCGTAGCTTATTAAAGGCGAGGTTTTGCTCGTCCTTCCATTCCCATTTCTTATTTTTCTTCGTGAGATGCGTCAGGGGTTCAGCTACTTTCGCAAAATTTGGTATGAACCGCCTATACCATGAGCACATTTGCATAAATGATAGTAGGTGTTTGATGTTGGTCGGAGGAGGCAGGCCGGTTATCGATTCTACCTTATCGGGGTCCGTTTCTAGTCCGTCAGGAGTAATGTAGTGTCCTAAATATTTTATTTTCGAGCAGCAGAACCTACACTTTGCTTTGTTAACTGTAAGGTTGAACTCTTTCAGTAGGTCAAAGACTTCTTGTAAATCTTGGAGGTGGTCCTCTAAGTTTCTTGATAGAATGATAAGGTCATCCAGGTAGACTACCAGCTTGATGTGGCTTAGCCTGATCCGAAAACGATCCATTAAGCGTTGGAAAGTAGCCGGGGCGTTCCTAAGCCCAAACGGCATCCTTTTGAATGCAAACATTCCAAATGGAGTCACGAAAGCGGTTTTTATCTGGTCCTCATCTCTTACTTTAATCTGCCAATATCCGGCTCGAAGATCAAGTGTTGTCATGCAGGGGGTTCGCCTGGCATTGTGTAGAAGATCGTCAATTCGAGGTAGCGGATAGACGTCTGGTGTGGTGATCGCGTTTAAACGTCGGTAGTCAACGCAGACGCGCGTGGTGCCATCTTTCTTAGGCACAAGAACTGTAGGTGCAGCCCAAGGTGAAACACAGGGTTCTATTATTCCGTCGGCTAGCATCTTGGTCACCTCGTTCTGTAGGGTTTGTTTTTTAACAGGAGACAGTCGATACGGGGGTACTGCTACAGGCTGGTGGTTTCCAGTATCGATTATGTGTTCAGCTTGCGTGGTTGGTTTTCCATTGGAAATGAAGATATCCTCGTTAACTTGCAGTAACTTCTCGATTCGTTCTTCCACTAGCTCCGTCTCTGTACTGATAAGTCCTATGTCTATTGTAGCTATATCGGTGCGGGGGAATAAGTTTTCGGAACTCGGGGACAACGTGAAATCTTGACTTTCAATCGCTTTGCACGCGTCCTCAAACAACTCGTTCAGGAATGGCATGTCGTCGTCGGATGGTACTTCCTTTCGCTTAGCTGGTGAGAGAGCTATACGGATTAGGGGGCCGTAGGTTTGCCCTATCCTAGACTGTGGGGCAGTTTTACTACCTTCAGGCAGCGCAGCAGTGTCGGCCTTCTTCAGGTGAGCGATGCTGACGTCATCCTTATCTTTGAAAGATGTGAAGTCCTCGCTGTACAATTCTTGTGGGTTATCCTCACGGCCAATGAAGTTCCACGTAAACTGGGGTAGGTTTAGTACTATACGTGCATCTTGGATAAATCCAACGCCAAGGAGGGTTCGGTTCTCGCGGGATTCCGGCAGAACGATGAACGTGGTACTGACAATTATTCCGCAAATGGTGACATCAACCACTGTGGTGAGTACTTTCTGGTTTCGCCGGATGCCGTCCGCTAGGGTCACTACGACGCGCTCCTCCTGAAACGTACATCCAGTCGTACGCAAGTGTGTGAATAGTTCGAACGATGCTATGTTGGACTTGGCTCCAGTATCTATGAAAGCTGCTCCAGTCTTGCCTTTAATTGATATATATACAACGGGTCTGGCCCGGGCATCAGTTCGGATACCCAGAGCACAAAACCCTATTTCCTTCGGGACTCCGTCGGTATTTCTGGTTTTATAACACGTGGCGCAGTTGCTACGCACAACGCCAGGGGTACCACACCCATAACAAGAGTATTTGTGGCCAGAGGAAGATGTAGGTTTGGGTACTGTTGCTTCTGGTGCTACAGATGTTGGTGGGGCAGTCGGGGTAAAATCCGTTGTCCGTTTTGAATCCGCCTTCTCTTTCTTTCTGCAGTTTTCGATCGTGTGGTTGTTCATTCTGCAGAATGAACACCGCACTTTCGTAGGCTTGTTGGATAATCCAGCAGGCAGAGATGCGCTTGGACTTGGCACCTTGCCGGGAGTCTTCCGGTTACGAAGACGTTCTTCTGCCTCTTCAGCAGCTTTTAATAGGCCATCGTAAGTGGTGAAGGAGTCACGTGACACCTTTTCACGAATGTCCAGATTAAGCAATCCGAACAGCATGTCCAGTTGTTGGGACTCCAGCAGCTCTGGACTGGGTAGTAGTGAGAAAAGCATCCTCTTCTGGGCTATAAAAGATTCCGTGGTGGTGCCAGGTCCCTGTGTTGAAGACATGATTTCTTGGTAAATGGCATATGCTGGTTTTTTTGGTGCAAAGGCCTTCCTGATGCGTGCTTGGAACTCCGCCCAGGTATCTACTTTGCTCTTCATCCCTTGCCACCATGTAGCTGCCTCGTTTTTAAGAAGGAGAGGGAGACCCATCAATGCGTCCAAGTCACTAATTTTCTCTGAACTCTTGAAGATATTGATAGCCGCCAGGAAAGGTTCGAGTATGTCCGATTCTTTGCGCCCATCATACGTTATGCTGCACGTGGTGAAGGATCCACTTTTAGGTGCCATGGCGGCTAACATCCGCTCAAATTGGTCTTCTGTGAATGATACCGCCATTGTGTTGGTCTTGCGGGGCTTCCGGGGTTTTGGCGCAGCGCGTCTTCCAGCCGTCACCAATTTGGGTCCAGAAGTTCTCCGTTTAGGGTTCGTTGGTGTTGAATGATCTTCAGTCTTCATCAGAGCTACGTCTTCATCCGGTGAACTCGGGTCCCACCAGGCGTCAGGGTCCGTTAGGGCCAAACGTTGGGCAGCCAGTGTAACGCGTCTGGTAGGATGGAGGGTTTCCGAACTTACGTAAACTGATGATGAATTCTTTAGATATACTTTTATTAATCTTGATCTAATCTAACTTTAACAATAACAGTTGAAGAGTGGTCCAATTAAGCTCGGTAATCCGTAAACTCAATCGTACTCACTTAGTTGGAAGTCGATACAAAACAAAATCTCTTAGAACCTACTAAGTATTCTCGGGGAACCAAACGATTGTGCGAGCTAACTCGATCCCAGCACCATCTAGCAAGGAGGCAGCAGTGCAGGGCTGGTTAGTCCCGCTACCGACCGGCAGATGTCGCTGGTAAGCAACTATTGGATATGGACTAATTTGGTTAGTCCAGCTAGTCGGCGGTAGATGTCGTCGGTAAGCAATATTCAGGTTTGTTACAATACTGATTTCGATAAAACATTTTTTTTCAGGGCATTTTTCAACATTTGTAATTTAAAAAAACTGCATAATATGCATTGAGAAATGCTTCATAAAACTGCAATACAAGTTTATTTATTTATTTATTATTTCAGTTTTTATGTTTTTTTTTGAGTAATTGTAGGGTTTACCCAGGAAAACTTTGAATTTTTTAAAAAAATTAACTATGGAAAATTGACACATGGGAGTTCTACTCTTGCATTTGGAATAATGTTTTTAGTAGATATATTCAATAAAAGGCGGATGTCATTTTTTTGGGGTTAAAAAAACACTGTGCTACGCTAATACCTGCTTTTTTAGCAATTTCACGAACGGACATGTACTTTGTTGATTTTAACAGCCGCACGACTTTTTCTTCGACATTTGGGTTTGCCGGGCCACTTCTCCGCCGCGATTTTGGTAAATCGTCGAGCGTATGATGCTCTCGAATTTTTTTTATGATTTGAAACACGGCTGACTTGGAACATTTAAACTCATTCGCAATTTTCCACAGTGAAAATTGGCCTGTACACCATTTTTGCAAGATTAATTTGCGTTCTTTAATATTAATTCGCTCCATCGTGAAAAATATTTAGACAATTAAAAAAAATATACGACACTTGATACGTTTATTTTATAACTAGCCACTGCCTATCAGTATTTTTTGTCCGCTTAGTAAATTGAACAGTCCTTAATTACTTACATTATCATCATATTTTTTAAATTTGTCGGCCTCTGTTAGAAATTATTTATAGACGTTGTAGATAATTTCGAGTGACTGGCCTCGTAAAGGTTTCCCTTTTTTTCCTATAGATGCCATCGTACTAAAAGTGATGTGAAGTTTGTGGTTTTAACCACTCTTTATATATATTTTTTGGACTGGATGCGACCACGCTCTATCGCATCTGACTGAACCATAACTAGCTAAGGTTATAAAGTAATGTGAGACAAAGATAACGCTCTACGAAGCCAAAATAAGCTGATTATTTCTTTCCAAAGGTCAATGTGCAATATTTACCGCCGGGCACTGTACGAGTATGTGTATGGGTATGACGCGAATTTAATATGCCGTCTACATATCTCTGTTTACTTTTACCGTGCTATAAAAACCCAGAACCCTACTGACAATAAGCTGACTATCAAAAGACTAGTCAAATGAGTCCAAACTCGACGGATTTACTTTAAGCCATTGAGGAATTCCTGTCCATATTCCATCTCCAACATCTTACCGGGGCCTCTATTCAACACGGTAAAAACCATGTCGTGTTTGAGCTGTTATCATATTGTCACCGTTTTGATAGCTCTTATTTACTTGACAGTAATGACGCCTGACGTCATAACAATACCATAACAGATTAACTAACCAAACCATATTAATAAATTGTCATCGAAACTGCATTAGCATGCCAATTTTTTATTCAATCTAACAATAAGTTAAATTACAAGTAGGTCAGTGGCGGTACTGCCATATAAGCCCAAAAGCCGGGCTTGCCTTGCCTTACAAAAATAACTATTCATTAAATCCACGTAATGTATTAGATAGGTATTTCACCTTCGCGCGCCGCGCGCTCTCACTAAATTCTTCAAATCAAATTACATGCAACAGTAGTACCTACTAAATTTTACCGCGCACCGCCGCCGGCCGCCACCTACGCAGCACAGCGCTCAGCGCTGTGCGGCAACCAGTCGAACTATTCATGACGCGGCTAGCTCGTATCTCGCTCGCACGTATTGGCTTGCAATCGGGCTTTCATATTCTCTGTCTTACCCACCGAAACGGCATATGCCCAAATACGTCTGTTCGTGTATTAATATGGCAAATAGTATGAGAGTAAAAAGCCAAGCTTGCGTATGAAGTTGTACACGAGTCCATAGTAAATGCGAAATTCGCTTCGCGCAGGCGCGGAGCGCGCGTTGAGCCGCGTTAGCGGCCTACTTCACTTCATTGCTATTTGTTGACAAATGCTTTTATTCACGTGTTGAATAGTTTGTTTTGTTTAGGCGTTGAGCGGCGCGGCGCGGTCAGTGCAATAATACGTTTTTTTTGTGGTGTTGTGAGTTGTGATTCAATTAGATTGACAATGGAGGAAGTCCCGTGTGACTGATATTTTAAAGTGTGCACAAACTTTGCTTGTCGACGGAAAGGTAAAATGTTTGGACTTTGCAGAGAAAAAGGTACTTATTTCTTCGGCAAAACCTACGCCTGACTTGTGTATTTCTCAGAGTAGTAAATCGCACAAAAGGCAGTTTAACAGGTCAGTGTACAAAACTCATTGGATTGTTGGTTGTTCGCACTCTAATAAGTTATATTGCTGGTGTTGTATTTTCTTTTCTAACGACAAAAACGTGTGGAATACATCTGGTTATGACGATTTAAATAATTTAGCTGGCGCCATTAATAGACACATGAATTTTCGAAAACACATGAACGCGGTAATTTCTTTTAGTGATTTTGGTAAACAGCGAATTGAGACATCTTTATCGCGCCAATTATCAAAGGAAATTACAAAACAACATGCGTGTTGATAACAATAGTAGCGTTTTTCAAAGATTAGTCGATGTTGTTTGTCATTTAGCACAACAAGAACTTCCCTTCAGAGGTCACGATGAGTCTAAAACTTCATTGAATAAGGGTAATTTTTTAGAGCTTGTGTCGCTACTTTCAAAATAGGTACGATGGCGTTTTAGAAAAACACATTCGATGTATACAAATAATAATTTAATTTAACCATGTTGTGTAATATGTATGTAATTTTTAGATAGGTAATTGAAATAAAAGTAAGTACTTATTGCTTTCTCCCTAGGCAAGCAAAGTTAAAATAAGAAGTTGAACCTTTATTTTATTCTCTCATACAAACCAAGCGGCTTTTTTCAAGGCCACCGAAAGTATGCAATTGCTGATATGTCTGTAAAATTATATCTAGTGGTAACATGCCTTCAGGGTGCTTTGGTGAGCTCGTCCACGTAAGCAAATGCCTATACAACTGCAGAGTGAGTGAAGTGAAGATTGATCAGTAATGTGGTAACAAGATAAATTTATCCATAATAACCGTAAAAACTACAAAACATATCTCTCGGCTTGCCCTATTCTGAAACCCTAGGCACGCCACTGAAGTAGGTTATAATCGATATCCAAGATTTTATTACATTGTTCGTAAGTTACAAGTGAAGCTAATACAATGTCTTGGAAAAAACCTAGCAACATTATTTTAAGAATTTCATACTTTCTTTGTTTAATTAACATCTATAGAAGTTCGAATAGGCATATGTAGTGTCATACATTCTTGTCTTGGTACGCACTTAATTTACGCTTTGTATTTTTTACAGCAACCCGTGTTGTTCACAAACATTTCAACGAGCTTAACAAAGGCGATTCCAGTACCTACCTGAAGCCCGACGCTTGCAATTATTTGGTTGACTCTGATATTGGTCGACCGACTTCCAGCCAACCGGCGTTCTACAGCGACTCAAGTGCTTGGGAAATTGTTGCACGCGTTCCTTTACTAGATGCTGATAAATCTCATAAAATCTTCAGAGCGTTTTATATACCGCTACTCTCGAAAAAACATAACGTTTACGCTAACTTGTACTTATTAAAAAACAAATTGATTTCCTTTTAGTAGGTAATCAATCAGTAATCTAATCACACTATACTGAAAATATTATAATGATCAAGAAGAAACTAATGTGTATATCAACGATGTTAATGTTATACCGAGAGTCACATCATGTTAAAATCGCCATCCAGCCATAGAACTTGTGAACGATGTAAACAAAGCGCCATATTGATATTGTCTATGGTTTGATGAGTTTACTAGTAATGGCAAGAATGTGGTTTTCTTCAATTTATGACATGTGCCACGCCTTTTGTCATGCATTGATCAAGAACTTTTTGATCGCTGGTCAAAATTTACAAGTCTTATTTGTAGGCAATTGTATGGAAAAAACTAGGGATGGGCCGACTAGTGGCCGACTAGTCGGGAACGCCGACTATTCGGCACCATTTATAGTCGGCGATTAGTCGGCGACTAGTCGGCAAAAAATGCCGAATATTCGGCACTTAATCGCCTACAGGAAAATATAGGACAGGAAGAAATTAAACCATTTCAAAAGCAACTTGTTTTATATTTAAAGTTTTTATTGCCCATGATGAATAAAATTAAGTTATTAGTTTGTACAGTCACCAGCATAAATATATTACTATGGACAGCCGTACAAAAACAAATAATGCTCCATTGGGCTCATAAGTATGTGACGACATTACCTCGGTAAAAATATGTGATGCTTTTAGTACGGCATAAACATCGTTACACCGTAACAGCATAAATATCGGATCGGGTCGCTCAAAAATAAATGATGTTCCATTGGGCTCATAAGTAAGTGATGATATTACTTTGGTAAAAATATGTGATGCTTTTTGGACGGTATAAACATCGTTACACTGTATCAGCATAAATATCGGATCGGGTCGATCAAAACTATTTGATTACCTATAAAAATCAAAATTATGTGACCATCTCTCACCGGCATAAATATCTATCCCTCTGTGAAAGCATAGGCATCGGACGACAGGTGGACCGCCGCACCGTTAATACTACTGACACCGTTGACTTTTTTGAAAGTTATAAATTAAACCTTACCTAACCTACTGTACCTATTCTACAAGGATTACACAAAAAAAAAAACATATTACCTTTAAGCTGGAGAAAAATTATGCGAAAACAAAATTCGGCGTCACTATACATTCGACGTCATAGAGGGTACCCATAATAATATCTGAGAGGTTCAAAAATATGTAATCGATCTGCAAAAACGATTCTTACCTTTCTGGCTGGCATAGAGACGTAAATTGTGTAAAGTGATTTGACAATTCACGAAAACGGTGCAGACTTGTCATTGCATATGTCTATCTCACGTTTTTCTCTTCAATCATTTGACAGGTGCCTCTCGGTCAACTGTAACTTATTTTCTTTTCAACAGAATTGTCGAAACGCCTGACACATCATAGCGAAAGCTAAGTGAAGCCTTTAGAGCCATTTGTCAGGGGTTGGTTGTGGTCTCAGTAGCATTCGTTGGTTTTCTAAGCAGAGATCACGGGTTCAAATCTCAGTCGAATACATAGAGATAACACTTTATTTTCTTTTCGGGTTTTATTTTTATTTTTATTTTGTGCCTTATTATTTGTTTTAAGTTAATAATAATTTTAGACCAGCATCTATCCCCCGGTCCTCACTCGAGGACATAATACTAAACATAAAAGGCACCCTATAGTTATTCGACAAGGTTGCAATTACAATGTTACCGTGAGGACCCCCAGATAGATGTTACCGGTGTGGCGACCTGGAGATATTTATGCCGGTGAGAGATGGTCACATAATTTTGATTTTTATAGGTAATCAAATAGTTTTGATCGAGCCGATCCGATATTTATACTGATGCAGTGTAACGATGTTTATGCCGTCCAAAAAGCATCACATATTTTTACCAAAGTAATATCATCACTTACTTATGAGCCCAATGGAACATCATTTATTTTTGAGCGACCCGATCCGATATTTATGCTGTTACGGTGTAACGATGTTTATGCCGTACTAAAAGCATCACATATTTTTACCGACGTCATGTCGTCACATACTTATGAGCCCAATAGAGCATCATTTGTTTTTGCACGGCTGTCCATAGTAATATATTTATGCTGGTGACTGTACTAAGTATGTTGCGTTATTTATTATTTAACAAAAATATCTTATTTTACGCTAATTAAAACAAGAAATAATATTAATATTATTAATTAAAAATAATAATAAAAGCTTTTCATTATTTATTATTTTATTGTATACTTTGCAACAAGAGGCAAATAATGGTGCAGAAAAGTTAAAATCTCTGCTCGATCGGGAAGCAAACGGTTTCTTTTTGCTTCCTATATTTTTCCAGCTTCTAAAAACAGTCATTCAATGTAGACAGAGCTTCGTGGACAAAACAAATACTTTTTAGCAAGACGTGCCATCTCTGGAAATCTCGAGTAGTTTAGGTGCCTCCAGTCATACGGATCATCAGCTAGTTTCATAACTGGCATAGCACGATGCAAATGTCTTGGGAGACGAAGCGACACGAACCTTTCCGATTGAACCCGAACTAAGCGAAAACCAACGATCGGCATTGCCGACTAGTCGGCCGATTAATCGGCAATTCAAGGACCGACTAGTCGGCCGACTGGCTAGTCGGCAAAATCTGTAGTCGGCCCATCTCTAGAAAAAACCCAACCGTCCCTAATTATTTGACCACGACTGTATATATTTTAAGTACTTATAGAGGGAGGGAGGGGTTTAATTATTATTTTGTTGTGCTCGAAGGTGCAAAATGTCGCTTGATGGAAATTTGCAACAGATGGATTATTATGAAGAAATCGTTTTTTAGCGCTTTCAATCCAACAAACCCCGCACTGTGTTTTAAGAGAGCCTGTTTTGGGACACTAGGTCCGATTGCATATTTCGGTAGCTCAATAGTATTCAATGATATATTAAAATTCCCGCCTCCCTTCTGTGCAAAATTATAAAAAAAAGTACGTATTTCCGGTATCCGCAACCTGGAAATCAATGAATAATTCTAAATCTAAGTGGCTTGTTAAGATTTTGATTGTAGATATGGATTGGGCCTTGTTCGATGCACTGAAACCGAACCATCGCTTTTTTTCTATGTGGCCAGTGTGTTAAGATAATGAAACTTAAGAGATTATAAAATGGTATAATATGTGTCAAAAATATGTTTGTAAGTATTAGATTCCCAAAACTTTCAGTGCAGCCCTAGTATTCGTATATCTGGTTCTCTTGAAATCTTGTCCGATGAGGTAATGGCTTATTTAGAACGGGTTGTACTTATTTTCATTATTGCATTTCTGGTTTGTTTTGCTTTATATTGTAATTTTCGATACAGGGTCACTTGCACTTGTATGAGGCCCAAACAGAACACATGACTGTTAATACAGTTCGCAAGGACTTGTTTGCATCTAAACACCGACTGGTGAGAAATCTTCCACCTACGTCAGCTGCTCTCCAGAAACATGCCCTCCGTGCAGCTTACCAAGCGGGTCATATATGGGACAGTGCTTTAAATTTAGCTGTGCCAATCTCATGTCCATCACGTTGGGGATGGAGCAAAACCTCACGAGATAGATGGACATAGCGATTTGGTCAGAATTGACGCTCCTCGACCAATGCGCTTACAAATCAGGCGGCAACGCAATGCGTTATGGTTGTCGACGCGTTGGTCTACCATGCGCAGTGTAAATTCTGTAAAGGCACCTGGTAATCAAACGTAAAAAGATTTATTTTTAAATGCAATATTAAAAGCAATTTGGTATTTTAAGTTTTTGGTACATCATGACTAGTGATCGTTATCAACGTGCTGTATTGGTATCAAAGCATGGTTGACGAAAAAACAAATACACAAGTATTTAAAAACATTATACCTCGTGTGTTCAATAAGCATTGAATAAAACAGTTTTTTTTATAGACCTTTAAGCGTGCTGACCACTCGTCAATAGCGGCACGCACCTTTTCTATAGGGATTCGCTTCGATTCTCTCACTAGCGTGCGTTTTAGGGACTGAAGGTTTGGATGTGACTTTGGCATGCTCTTAGCTCCAATTCTGTCCACAAAGCATAATCTAACGGGTTTAAGTCAGGGCTTGACGAAGGCCATTCTTCAGTACTAATAAAGCTTGGTAAATTTTCTTTTAGCCAGTTCTGTGTAGATTTCGCTTTATGTGACGGGGCAGAATGTTGTTGGAAAATCCAGTCTTTGCCAGTGAATAGAGTTGTAGATAAGGGTTTTACAACTTTCTCTAGAATATCATTCTGATAATTTTATGCCTTGACCTTGACCCCCTGTTGGCAGAAATGTAGTGGAGTATCATATGAAACTCCCCCCACCATACCATGACGCTAGCCGGGTGATGGGTACGTTGGACGTTTCGCACGTTAGCCGGAATATCCTTCGAGCTTTTGGCATAGATTTTGTTGTTTTGCCTGTTAAATTTTTCTTCGACTGTAAATATTTTTTCATCGGTAAATAAAAAAAATCTAGGATCGTATGTCCTTAGCAGCATTCGACATCGATCAAGCCGCATTTTGCGAAGGCGATCATTTAAATAATGCACTTCTCTCCGACTGTAGGCCTTTACTTTAAGATCGTATTTAAGAATTCTATTTACCGATATGCGTGATATGTTAGTTTGAAGAGCCATCTTCTTCTGCGTGCGTTCCCTGATAAATTTAATGTTCGCTGGAGTCCTTACCGATTGTGGACGGCCGGTTCTTGGGCGATCATTAATTGATTGGGTCTCCCTGTACCTCTTCAAAGTATAATATACAAAATTGCGACTTGCTCCAATACTTTTTATCTGATTAAAATTTTCCATAGGTTTTGTACCAGCTTCATGCAACGAAATCACCGTTGACCGTAATTGTTTCTTTCCCGTCATCTCGATAAACAATGACAAATAAATTGACTCATTTTTTTTTCCAATAACAAGGTTCCTAATTCAAAATTCGAAACACTCGAAGCAAGCAGCGGGCATGTTCTTATCTCAAATTTAACCATTTAAATTCGTCTCAAAACTTATGACTTATGACCACACGAGGTATAGGGTAAAGTCACCAGTGGTCAGCCAGAGATCTGTAGTCGGCCTCTGCCTATACTTTGTACGTATGAGTGGGAAGAGTACGAAAGATATATTTCCTACTCTTCGCACTCATATAAGGTCGACTACTAGTCTCTGGCTGACCACTGGTGACTTTACCCTATTTTACAAATTATGAGATTTATTTATAATTACTTATCCAAATTATACTTAATAAACGACTAAAATGTGTTCAACAGAATTGGCTGTCAGTCGTTCACGTCGATTAGAAAAAATCCATTTTAAATAACAAAATGAGTTAAATGACCTTTCTACATTAACAGAAGTCACAGGAACATAAATTAAGTCTTTAAAATATTGCACGCTATTTTTATTGAAGCTCTCCGGCATATCCACCTCTTTGCCTTCTATCAACTGCTGCACGACTTTTACAGTACTGTAACCGGGGTTTTTCTTCAGGACATTTTTTAATAAACTTCTTTGCCCTAGGGATGTAATCTTAACTTTGCTATTTTTTTCATCAAGTCAGAGACAATTTTAATGAACTTTTAAGTTTTAGTTTTGGATCCTCCAGCAACCGAATTGACTTGGCGATAATTTTGAAGTGTGTGTCAACGAACAATAACTCTGATTTCAAATTGCGATTACGAAATTTTTTCTTGGCGTCAACAATTGCTTTTCCTTCACGTGAATCTAAAGCATTGATCACAGCCTTAATTTCATTATAATATTTGTTGTAATATGAAGCAGCATTCAACCGTGTTCCCCATCTGGTTATCACTGGTCGCGGAGGAAGAGAAATATTCCGATACATCATTCGGAGTTTTTTCGTTCTAGAAGGAGCTTTACGGAAAACTTTTTTACGCAGTCTATTAATTTATTTATTGTAGGATAAAGACTTCTCACATTTTCTGCAACGCGATTTAGTCCGTGTGCAAAGCATGTTATATGTGTTAAGTTTGGATATTCCTGCGTGAGACATTTACCCGCCTTGAGCATGTATGAGCCAGTTTCAGTTATGAAAAATAGTAATTTGTCTAAGTTCTCACTATATTGATGGCCCCAAAGATCTTTAAGCGTTTCGTTAACGAGTCTGGTTGTAGTTAAATAATTGGTTGCCAGAACCTTTGATGTAAACAGATGCATTTTCGTGCTTGTTCCATCCAATCACTGAATTAAAACGTTGGCCACTTTTTTTCCACATGAATCGGTTGTTTCATCGACGCTAAGGCATATCGTTTTATTTCGTAGTTCCTGCCTGATTTGATCTGTTTTTGCTCGTAAATTTTTGGAAGATATTTCAGCCGTATATTGGATTCACTTGGTAAATCGATTCCATTTCCTCATTTATTGTTTAAAAGGTTTTCCATTAAATTCCGAAATTTAGGGATGTCAAGGTTTGACCACGGTATATTAGAATGTATCATAAATTCAGTCAAATCTTTGTTGAACTGTTTTTGTCCATTTTTCACATCATAAAGTTTTTGTTGTGAATCAGTTTCCATATGCCGGTCCAAACTAAATAAAGAGGGATGAAATATTGAATCAAACAATTTACAAAATAATTAACTGTCTTTGACGTCAAGATCAGGGTTGTCTTTTAAGCTTTGATTTAGTTTCGAATGCGAGTATGAATCGCTTATTTTATTTAGATGAGATTTTGACTTTAGGTGCTTATTTAAATTCTGTTTTTTCCTTTAAAATCGACATTGCAAATAATACATCGCGTGCCTTCGTTCGTCGTTATAAAATTCGGGT
This sequence comes from Acleris emargana, assembly GCA_927399475.2. NCBI lineage: Eukaryota > Metazoa > Arthropoda > Insecta > Lepidoptera > Tortricidae > Acleris > Acleris emargana. The sequence goes on along the minus strand of OV656835.1, from coordinate 51,961,339 downwards.
ATTGTGTCAAATCCATACTGTGAGCATACGTGCACTTTATTAGAACTCCACTTGAAATACTCTCATATAAACTGTGCCTAGGTACCTACATACGATGTGCATTGAATTATTTTTATGACATATTCATGACGATATTTTGTTCCTTTTTTTTTCAGTTCAACCAGTACGTTTGAAACAGAGGAAAACATGTAGGGATTTTACTAGTTAATTTTTGAATTACATTATCCGCTTTTAACTAATGTATTGTGTTACCAAAATCAGCATATTAGAGGAGAGTTTTAAAAACTAATAATATTTTTGAAACTACTTAAACCGATTTCAATGCCGTTTCCATTATTTGATTTAAAAATTATTTGGATAAAAGAAAAAAAATCTTATTTTTCGGTGTTATAGTTCTTTGACGGGAGCTAAAAAAAAACAGTAAATTCACCTATTTCGTCAATAAATATCATCAGTAACTAGGATGCACCATCGTTGCAAGTATCCTGGACGTCAATTTTTAATTAGGGTGGCGCGCGGATTTGGGGTCAATGACCCCGTCGCCCCGTTGCATATAATTTTGTATTTCTCTCTAAATATTAAAGGTATCGACATGCAGTTTTTTCATTAAATGTGTTATTGACAGCTTATTCGTGTGAGTTAATAAAATAATACCTTTGCCTTATAAAACTGGTAAATAGCTAAAAAAAAAACGCGGTGTGGTAGCAATTATGTTTTTTTTGGTGTCCCCTTATTTTACAGACAGAAATTTCTCAGAATATTGTTTCACAGAAAATGTTTTATATACTATTTGGTTCTTGTATTTTTGCTTCGAATATTTTTTTTCTTTAACTATTTACTTGAATGAAACATATTCCACAGAAAATCAATTCAATGAATTTTATATTTATATTTTTCTTTTATCTAACTTATCAAAGAATATAATTATTTTTTAAAGAATATTGCTTGGTCAATGTATTTTTTCATAGTATTTTATTTCAATGAAAGTAGTATTAAAACTCGTGGGAAACTATATGTTCTGTGATTAATTTTTGTGAAACAAAACGAAATTACTGTCTGCTTAAATTAAGGGTACACCTAATATACAAAATCAATACAACATAATACATTATTATCTTTTAGTATAAGGGTTATATGATGAATAATATGGTATGATTCGTCCGTTCGACTGACGTTGTTGAGAGAATCACTACCCTGAACCGACTCGAATAGGTTAGGTTAGAAGGCTATGGCGGGAGCGAAGAGAGCAAGCTCCCGCCTTAGCCTTCGAGGTTTTTTTTTTTCATCTCTTGGATAAACTATTATAGGTAAAAACTACTGTTTGTTTGTTGTTAAGTTTTATATGAACTAAATAACATGACAACTAATAATATTTAATTTGAAATTATATGATATGAAAAAATTAACATTGAAATTCGTTTAATTTAAAAATCGATGATTTAAATGTCTTCAACGTAATTCTTCTACAGAATGATTCTATGAAATGATAACACGAGAAAAAAATTACGAGAAATGAAATTCTAAACAACTTCTGTCTGTAAAATAACGTACAACCGTTTTTTTAATGGTATTTTTTTTTTGATAATAGATTGTTTAATTTTCTTCCGATTGACACCCTAGTTATTAAAATCGGTGCAGCCGTTGAACTTGTATTAAAAAAAATAATGGAAAACGCCATAGGTATTTTTTAAATTAAACTTGGCACAATAGTACTAATAGATGTAAGTTAATATAGAAAAAAAACCAGTTCATTATCATAAAAGAGCATTTGCCCTTCCCTTATCCTGCTACGGCCTTTATGTGGCGCCATCTGTGTTCTTAAGGGTTCAAAGTTTTGCTGCTGCGGGTAAAATCTCTTATTTTGATCCCTACTAACACTGAAAGAGGCTTGCTTCCATCACAAAATGCAGCTTTTGAACCGTAACAATTAGGATTCGAAGAAAATTACATCAATATGTTCGACATCACGCCTTGTATTCACAGTATTTTTTCGGTTACCTAATTCCTTGTTTTGCGTAAGCTATAAAGCAAAAACATCTTTCGTTCAGGGTTGCCAAAAATTCTGTTCCGGACAAATTAAACTGTATAACACGAAATTAACAGTTGTTATAACTAGTCGTAATTAATTGCAATGCAATCTTTACTTAATTGATTAGTTAGAACCGTATCCCCCCTTTTTTTAAAGTGGCTACTGTCGGCGATCGGTCGGTGCCATCTTAAAACTAAAAAAAAACATTTCAGAAAAATCTAATTTCGGGGAAATTAAATCTTAACCTTATGTGTTGTCTTCCAATCCGTGGTCAGTTCGTCATCAATTTGGATATTACTAACGAAATAATCTTATTCGTATGGCGCTCGTAAGAATGCTATGCTGGTGGCAATGGTTCCATTTTGGATCGATTTTTTCTTTTTTGCAACCTAATATAAGAAATATACGGGTCCGAGCTCTTGAAGGCCCTATGAAACCAATTAGTCATGCTCCCCGTCGGTACTCGATTACTTGTGCCACGACTCTGTTAGGTACCTTACCTGTTCCGAGAGCATACCTAAAACTACTTAAGATGACTGAATTATGTCAGCGCCATGAAATTATTCTTCCGGTACCGTCACTGTAATTGGATGCCAATCGTACTTGTAAACATATCTGTAGGCTAAAGTTTTGCAAAATAATCTACACTTGTCAATATCGATTGGGAAATTAGTGAACAAAACAGTAGGTACACAGAGTATGTAAGCCATCTTACAACCATTGCTCGATGCCTAAATTTTTTTGATCGATCGATTCGGACAAACATCAAAGCAAATTCGAATTTGTCCGACTAAGCAGTTCAAGACATATTTCCGTCATTCGTCGTTCCGGCATTTGGAAGCAGAAAATCGACCAGCAACCCCATTTCCCGCCTTTTCTTTATGTTGTCTTCTTTATGGAATTGTGTAAAATACGGCTTTTCATTCAAATCATTTAAAGAGCATTTTACGAAGATGTTGCTTGATACTAAGGTCGGACTTTTATTCGCACAGAAAAAATGTTAACAAAGGTGTTGCCGTTAACGAAAATCATTTGCAGTATTCAAAATATTAATACTTTCCACATTAAAAGGAAATGGACTTTACATATAAAAACAATATATTGTAATCAAGATTGAAGAATTAAATTTGTTGATGGTAAGCTTTATTTTGATATAAACTCTTTTTTGTATTAATTAAAATCGAGATAACTGTTTTTGTATGCATAATTTATTTATTGCACTGGTATCATTGACTCGATACACCCGTGTCAACAAGTTTAGGGCAGCTTGATTGATTTGAGACGACTTCACTCTCTTTGCTTCACAATTCGTGCTCCCATCGTATCGTAATCGCTTTCCAGCGACTCATTTGTGCGATTTTAATTTCAATTATTTCTCGAATTTATTTCTATATAACGGTTCGAGCGAAATGATCAACTTTTTATTATATTTCTTGCTGTCCAAACTTTGAGATCCCTTAAATGTCACTTTGACAGTGACGTAACTTTGTTTACATTATTTCTGTGGGAATAAAAGTCCAACCTTAGATTTATAATTTTGGGCAAAATATTACATAGCAACATTTCCGGAACTATGGTATAATTTTGTAATAGCTTATAACTTTCACATAACAAGAAATTAGGCAACAAAAACAATTTAAAATACCTACAAGGCACAATGATGGTCATATTGGTGTACTTTCCTTACAATAATAATCTTATATGGATGAGTTATAAAAACAAAACCAATATTTGAAATACCGCGTTTAATTCGTTTTGCCGTCGAGTAGAAGGTTGTGATGGTTGCATTGACCTCAGTGCATCGGAGAAAGCCCAATCCATATCTACAATTAAAATTAAGCAAGCCCTACTTATATTTAGAATTATTCGTTGATTTCTAGGTTCCAGATACCAGAAATAAATCAACTTTAAAATTTTGTTTTCAGAAACTGTGAGCGAAAGAAAGGCAGTAGTTTTAATCTGTCTTTGAATACTATTGAGCTACTGAAATATTGAGTCAAACACTCGTTTCCTAAAATAGGCCCTCTTAAAACACAGTGCCCCGGTACCACTACGTAATATTACGGCCAACGTAACCGTGCACCATCAATATGAATCAATATGAATGATGTACTGTGGTTTCAAATCGAAATCACGTCTAACGATAAACGTTACAAAACCGATTAATTCCTGATTCGTCGTATTTGTTCTGTTTTTGTTAGAAATGTTTATGTAATCCCATTGGTTTATTTATTTTATTATACAAGCAAAGAGGAGTAGAAGTTGGAAATTCCGACGAAACCGAAATGAGTTCAAACCAGATCATGGCCAAAACGGAATGCATCGAAACAGGAATCTGTCGGAAAAATAGATTTAAAATCCAGTTTGCATGTTTTTTTATATTGTCTTCTATTTATGTTTAAAACCATGTATATTTTTTTTTTAAAGTGCCTTTTTATTTTTTTATAGATACCCTGTGACACTGTTTACGTATCAAAATGTCTAAAATGAATAAGCCTAATAGGGTAAATCGCTAGTAACTGGCCACTTTACTACCTTGCTTGCTTAGAATGTTTATTGTGATCAGCTGTAAAGTGTTATCGCCCATATTACTGTATCCCTAAAAATCATACTTAATGTTTTTTTTCTCCTACAGTTTCAAAAACACTAGGGCAATAGGGAAATGGGAGACCGAATTAAACTTTAGGTCTAGTAATCAATTAGCACATACAAGTTCAGCTCTCATGACATTAGGGCTAATGAAAATTATATCAAACGTTGGTATGCCTAATGAAATTCGCTTTTATGATATAAGGTCTAGTGAGGGTGAACCACTCTAAACAAAGACCAACTCTTGTGAAAGTTGTTTTTCATCCAATATGATTGCATGTACCCAATAAGTATTCCTAAATTTTCTTGTTCCATAGAAGTTGCTTCTGATTCTATATAGGTCCATCCTTCATTGAGCTTATTTTCCGGCAACATTGGCAAAGCACTGCACATCCTTTTCGTACATACATCATCTGATATTTTCATTTTTTTTGTTTTTTTCCACCAAGCACCACCCACCCGATGTGTGATGTTTCGCGTGTGGGAAAACTTCACGAATCGCAGCTATCGCTGCCGCCTCAAAATCAGTTAGGATTTCAGAAGGTTGCCACGAAAGTTTTTGTATTTTAATCAGTTCAAACATGTTTACATAAGTTGGTTTGGTTTTGTTTGTGACGAGGTCATAAATTAATGGAATTACATTCGTAATGCAGTTGTGCAAGTGGAACCGGACATACTTTAAACGATCCATCAAACATAAATATTTTAATATCTTTCAAATGTGTCCTTGCTTCTTTAGAGGCAAAAAGTGTTATGTGGTTGTTGTCATATATATATAATCAGTATAATCAGGAAGTAGGAAGCCAGAGTATGCAGACAATATTTCTAGTGTAAATGTATCTTTACTAGACGACGCTTTCACTTCGAAGTGTTTATTTATATGCCAATATACTGTTGAGCTCATTTGTTGAAATGAGGGTATTTTTGATACGAAATCCGTACTTGCATCTTGGAAAGAAGATACTACCTTTTTGTACACTGCAGGCACAGTTTCATCCCCTAAAACTGCCTCCTCAGCACACAAACTTATAATTTTATCGCAACGAGTCTTTTCTCATTGGGAATACAACCTGATTTATGTTCTTTGTATTTGAGTATTTTCTTTGTAGCCTAAAATAATAAAAATATAATGACAAATCTTATTCGTTTAAGCGAGCAATTCTTGTAAATTTATTACATACAAATTTATACATTTATTTTGGATACCTCGAAAACGGCTCTAATGATTAGGCTCAAAATAATAACTAATAATGCGAGTGTAGTGCCCGGTGTCTCACCTGAAAAATTTTCAAACTCCCGACACATTTTGTTTTGGCATAGTTGCTACATCGCCATAACGATGACTGCTCGTTTTTATACCCAGCTTAAAAGTAGTATTCCTTTGAGTTTAATTTGAGAACTTGGCCTCGACCACGTTTTGTTCTATGGAACTGTGACGTCATAGAACTGTTAACATTTTTCTTTCCCAGCAGTTCCATGGTAGAACTATTGAAACAAAAAATGTGCTATTTGTTCTATAGAACTAGAAGCACTTCAAGTTTCCCATTAGTCCTATGGAACTGTGACGTCATAGAACTGTTAACATTTTTCTTTCCCAGCAGTTCCATGGTAGTGTTGAGACAAAAAATGTGCTATTTGTTCTATAGAACTAGAGTTTAAACTCAAGTTTCCCATCAGTCCTATGGAACTGTGACGTCATGGAGCTGTTGCGATTTTTTTTTCCTAGCAGTTCCATAGTAGAATTGTTGAAACAAATATATATTTTTTAGTTCTATAGAATAGTCGCTCTTGACCTAAATTTCAATTAAAAATAAAAACTGTAAACTCAAATGATCTTTAGAACTTTAATGTGATTAGAGAACAATTAAATCAATAATATTTATTGATCATTTAGATGCAAAAGTCAAGTGAGAAGTGGTCATCTCAATCAAGCACTGTTGTGAAAGTTGCAATAAAAAATCATTTTTATAATTTTTATCATTCATCATTATAAATTTAAATCATAAAATAAGTCATTATTTCTTTTTCTTCTTTTTATTTATAGTGGACCGTAGTAATTTCGCTAATGTCAAGTAAATAAGAGAAAATATTTAATAGAACCTAGCAACAAAATAGCAGAATGACCACTCCTAGTTATTATTTTTCATAATAAAAAAAAACAAAAGCTCGTGACAACTGACATATTTCAAAATGTCTATGATAGTCTGCTAGTCTGCTGGTCAGTATGGTAGTCTGCCAAAATTGAATTTTTAAAACATCTTTAGTAGTAAGTATAACAAACTTCGACTTGCAAAAAGATCAACTTTAAAAATAATTTACGCATGCAATATAAATTTGACTTGGTGTGTCCTAAATGGAATAACGCGATCTACAGCAAGAGTGCATTTGTTATGGCGATACGTATTTTTAATAGTCTTCATCAAGAATTTAAAATGCTCGAGGGGCATCAATTTAAGGTTAAACTGAAAAAGTGGCTTTATGAAAATGTTTTTAATACTTTAAATGATTTTTTTATGTACCCTGACAATTATAAATAGTCACTCCACTAATATGTATAGATTCATAATGTTTTAAGTTTTAACTCTAAGCCTAAATGATATTGTATGCCCGGAATGGGCAACTGTTGGAACCATGTCATTTTTGTAAACCATTCAACCATCATACACAGTTCACAATAAATATTTTCTTATTCTTATTCTTATTTCTTGTTATCTGGTTGCTAACCTTTTTTGTAGATCGGACTTATACCTTGACCGGTTGGTGTCAGCGAGTTAAATTGTCTTTATACAGGGTTATTGGTAAGTCGACCTATTCCCGTTAGGAGGTGATAGGGGTGACTATTTGCGATAATTTTGACCCTCATATGCATTATGCAAAAGTGAACCATTTTTGAGTTATCGCGTTTTTTAGTTTTTTTTTAAATTAGTCATAAATTCAACTTGAAAAATTTATTACAAAAAAAGTATCAATTTAAATCTTATTTTTTTTCTGATTTATAAAAACTATTAAACACTGGTTATTTCTCAATATTAAAACAATAATTATCGGTCCAAATTTAAAAAAGCGAGACGGAAAACGAATATTTTTCAATATTTTTTTGCGATCGCTTTCCACTAAAATGCCTTAAAAACAAAAAAAACGTTATGAAACTTGGCTTGCAGATTATTTTAAAAACTTAACTGTTTTCTTAGCTCTCCAAAAATGCATAACAACTAGGAACTTATTTAAAAAAAAACTGAAAAAAAATTCGAAATTCGTCTTCGATCTAAACTAAAGTCAGAAATGAAACTTCAAAAATTAAAATAAAAAAGAGATGAAATTGTCGTTCTTATGCAATATTAAAAAAAAAAATATGTGTACACGTTTGAGAATGCGAGGCCGAAAACTAAAAAATACATGTTTTTTTATCAAACTCCAACATAAATTATACGAAAACAGAAAAATTTACCAATACATTTGGCGTGCAGATTACACGTTGATAAAAAAACATGTATTTTTTAGTTTTCGGCCTCGCATTCTCTAACGTGTACAGATAATATTTTCTTTAATATTGCATACGAACAGCAATTTTATCTTGTACAAAAGCAAATAAAAAAAGTTGATTTAAATTTGGTATTTTATTTTTTTAATTTTTGAAATTTCATTTCTGACTTTAGTTTAGTTTGAAGACGAATTTCCGCCCGCTTCCTTTGTGATGATTTTTTTTCAGTTTTTTTTTAAATAAGTTCCTAGTTGTTATGCATTTTTGGAGAGCTAAGAAAACAGAAGTTTTTAAAATAATCTGCAAGCCAAGTTTCATAACGTTTTTTTTGTTTTTAAGGCATTTTAGTGGAAAGCGATCGCAAAAAAATATTGAAAAAATTTCGTTTTCCGTCTCGCTTTTTTAAATTTGGACCGATAATTATTGTTTTAATATCGAGAAATAACCAGTGTTTAATAGTATTTATAAATCAGAAAAAAAAAAGATTTAAATTGATACTTTTTTTGTAATAAATTTTTCAAGTTGAATTTCTGACTAATGTAAAAAAATACTAAAAAACGCGATAACTCCAAAATGGTTCACTTTTGCATAATGCATACAAGGGTCAAAATTATCGCAAATAGTCACCCCTATCACCTCCTAACGGGAATAGGTCGACTTACCAATAACCCTGTATATGGTAGATGAAATACCTAAACATTGTATGGAGTCAGATATTGTATTGTTACTATAATAAAACAAGTAAATATGTAAATCATATTATTATTTTGATATGTACAAACAAAAACAGTTTTTTGCTGACGTCAGCATAACTTTAAATAACTTAAAGACTAAACATAAAAAAACATAGTTTCTTCGTCACATACGTTCATTTTTAAGTATTGAAAAACAATTGAAAATACATGTAAACTGAGAAATACATTTATTTATTTATTTATTTATTTATCTACGCCCATATCATAAGCCTGTGGACCATTTATTTTAATATCTACATATAGTCTACAGATATTTTTAAGTTAGCATTGGTAGCATTGCAGGTCATTTCTCTACGGGTTCTGAACCCATCTTAGAGCACTTATTTTAATGCCATATTTAATGCAATATTTTAATGCCAATCGATCCCATTTCTCATAAGGATTACAACATTCTTTGAGATCAACTGAGGTTAGAGTACTAGAACACTCACAGATCAAAGAAAACGTTTTCCATACATTTAGTAGGGTAAACTGAGAACACTTTTCGCATTTGTTTTTTTACGCATATCGGTCCTTTTTACTTAAATAATTTTAAGTATGAAGACAACTACAAATCGAACAGTCTTGAGAACCACATTACTAATAGGTAATGAAGAAATAGGTACGTGTACCTATGCCTGAATTTCGTAGGCCATAATGTGTTAATTTCATCGTAAACTGTACAGATTATCACAGAAGCCTTATAAATCTACAATTCTCGATAAAATACGATACCTTTATGACGAATAATTATAGCATATGAAACAGTGGCAAAATTCGATCAAGCAATAAAACGCAACATTAACTTTTAATAGTACATTGTGTATTAAGGTCGGTAAGTAAGGAATTACGATCGAGGCTCTAGTAGAAGCCCGAAGTCGAAGACTGAGGGCTTTCTGAGTCGAGGTACGTAATTCCCGTACCGCCCGTGAAACATACAATGTTTTTCATCACATTTGCGAGTAAATAAATACACAAGTCAGCACAACTATTATTACGAATTACTTGAACTTTTTTTAAGCGGATGGCGGGCGGACTCCACAGATTATACAAATGTTTCGTTCAGAAACATTAAGGGCAAATACTTACGTAGGTATACATACAGCCCTGAAGGAGTGTAAAAAAAAACGACGTTTTGTTACAGAAAACTATTAGTGGTATTAACTGGTAAAAACGACGTTTTGTTACAGAAAATTATTAGTATTTTTTTTTTTGAAATATAAAAAAAACGAATCTACCACTTAGTTTCTATGGATGTACCTAGTAATATGCCGAAGTTATCGTAAATAAAAAAAACACGGTGTATAAATTGAGTATTTAAGTAGGGGAAGGTGAGGTAATACGATCCCTGGATGTCAAATGATCCCCCCCCGTAAATCAGAGACAACTAGTGCCATCTATCCAAATGCGCATGAAACATGCTTCCCGCACCCCTGCCAGTTGCCTCTCCAAGTGTCATGGAGGTGCGAGCGCTTGGCGTGATTTTATTAAAAAATAATCAAAAAGTGTGGCTCTGATCTAAGGTAAGTCTGTTTTTGAACTTTCATTACTTTTTACATGTTCGTGTTTATTGAAATTTTGTTTTATTTGCGGGTATTAATAGCAGTTAGCTAATATTTAAGGAATGTTCGATTTCCGCACGCGGTATTTGAAGGTTATGTTTTGATCGATATATTGGAATTTGGTGTTTGGGGCGAAATGATCCCTTTCTGTGTGTTTAAAATGATCCCTGGAATCATTTTACCCCATTAGTTTTTGTTGTTTTTACAGATCATGCCGAGAATTTATATACGCAAAACTAATCGCCAAAATTGGCCTGAAGAACAAATGCAAAAGGCATTAGATGCCGTCAGAGATGGTATTCCTTACAAAACAGCAAGTAGAGAGTTTAAGGTCCCTGTGATGGCATTAAAAAGAAGAGCCAAAGGTAAAAATAAAATAGCTGTAGGCTCCGCTAAAAAGTTAGGTAGCAAACAAACAATGTTTAACCTAGAACAAGAACAGGAGCCTACAGGTCTATTTCTTAGTTCCTGATAAGATTTTTTTATATTTTTTTAATGAAGAGTTGTTTTTTCTATTGCATTTTGACATTGATAAAAAACCTTTGATCCCTATCATATTTTATGAGTATAATTTGTGTTTTTTTTATTTAGAAGAAGAGTTTATTTGTGTACCTACCTTGACTAGGTATGTTGTTAATTTTACAAACCTTTTAAAAGTTTGTTGCAATGTTTAATGTTTAGTTTTGTTAGTTGAGTAGTAGATAATTATAAAAAAAAGATCTCTAATGAAACTAGAAGACTGGAAAAGTTTTGTGTAACTTGCTTATAGGTATACTTAAATTGTTATGAACAATACATATGATTAAAATAAACAGCTGAGTGTTTTATTTCACTGAAATTTAACTTATGGTATAAAATGATTCCTGGGATTATTTTACCCCTACCCCAGGGATCATTTTATACATAGGTGTGTATAAAATGATCCTTTACTAAACTTTTACAAAAACCTCTTGTACAAAAAAACTACATACATATAATAAAAAATAAGTATGCAATTACAAAGTTAAGTAAATTCACTACCTCTAACGATAGAAATCTTGCGACTTTGCTTTCAACTTTAGCCACAGTTAAGTTTTTCCCTTAAGGGGATCATTATACCTCACCTTCCCCTAACATGTAGCGAGATTGCAATAAAATTCCTGTTTAAATAACATTTTAAGACAATTTTTAATTGCGTGTAAACTCTTTGCTTGAACTTGCATGACCTGTGTGCTGTGCTATAAATTAAAAAAAAAATACTTACCGGTTTTGGGTTTCATGGTAAAAAGAAAGGTCATGCAAGCACACAGGTCATGCAAGTTCAAGCAAAGAGTTTACACGCAATTGAAAAATTGTCTTAAAATGTTATTTAAACAGGAATTTCATTGCAATCTCGCTACATGTTACTTAAATACTCAATTAATGTTCTTAATAACCGATTTTAATAGTTTTCTGTATCAAAACGTCGTTTTTTTTTTACACTCCTTCAGGGCTGTATGTATAACTACGTAAGTATGCCCTTAACGTTTCTGAACGAAACATTTGTATAATCTGTGGAGACCGCCAGCCATCTGCTTAAAAAAAGTTCAAGTAATTCGTAATAAAATAATAATTGTGCTGACTTGTGTATTTATTTACTCGCAAATGTGATGAAAAACATACACTCGCGAGCAAAAGTATCGAATCACTTTTCATTTTTTCATGTGCACCCAATATCTTTGTAAATCGGTTTATTTTTCTAAATTATTTAAATGTAATTACGTTTCTTGAAATATTAGCTTTACAAAAAGCTATGAAACTTAAAAATTGGCCCAGTTTTTTTCAGATTATGGGCAATTTCCCAGTTTGTGAGCTTTTACTCGTTACGACGTACACGAGTTGCACTAACCTTGACCCCTATATAACGGGGGTAGAGGGGGGTTCCTTATCAGTCACTTATCAGAAGTCGACCGGTAGACATCTCCGCATATTATTCTGTAAAGAACACCTGGAAAAAATGGAAGCCACTGAAGCTCAAGTCGCCGTAGTCGTCCAGCTTCTGCAACAAGGGCGTAGTCAATGTTCAGGAGCTGCCGAGGTGAATCTGAGCCAATCTACAGTTTGTAAACTTTACCAGAGGTTCCACCAAACTAGAGCTTTTACTTCAAGATCAAGAAGCGGCCGCAGAAGGTGCACATCAGAGAGGGACGACCGCTTGATTGTCTCAATATCTCTCCGAGATCGTCACCAGACTGGAGTTACCATCCAGCAGCGTCTGCGTGAGGTGCGAGGAGTGGTTGCCAGCGAGTGGACAGTGAGAAGAAGGCTCAAGACAGCGGATTTGACACCCAGGAGGCCTGCGACGGGGCCCAGGTTGCAGGCGCGGCACCGTACAGCCCGAAGAGAATTTGCAGAAATTCATAAGACTTGGACCCTTGAGCAATGGACCCCAATTCTCTTCTCAGACGAGTGCAGAATATGTCTGAATGGCTGCGACAGAAGGGGAAGAGTCTACAGGAGATCAGAAGAACGATAGCTCAGTGCTGCTTCTCTGAAAGAGTCGCCTACGGAGGTGGCTCTATTATGTTTTGGGGCGGCATCTCGTACGACGCGCGGACTGAGCTGGTTTTCGTGCCTAGTGGTGGTCGTGGCGGTGGATTGACTGCTGCCAGGTACATAACGGAAATTCTGGAAGAGCATGTCGTCCCTTAAGCTGGTATTTTTGATGAGGGGTTCATGCTAATGCAGGATAATGCCCCTTGTCATACCGCAAGGGTCACCGCTGCCTACCTCGGCGTGGTGGGCATCGAGACCATGAACTGGCCAGCGATGAGTCTGGACCTTAACCCCATTGAACACATGTGGGACTATCTGAAGAGAAAGGTTCGAGTTCGGGATCCTGCTCCTGCCACTGTTGACGAGTTGAAGATAGCTTTGCTAGACGAATGGGACGCTATTCCTCAAGACTACGTTAGAAAATTAATTAGATCGGTGAAAAATCGCTTAAACTGTGTCAGCAGAGCTAGGGGTGGCAATACCCGATACTAATTTAGTAATAATAAATCGTATTGTATGTTAAATGAGCCTTTTATTCCAAGTTTGCCTGGTTTATTTTTATCGTATTTTCAGGCTACTTCCGTTATTCGGTTTTTTTTTTCAGCCTTTGGGCCTTGAATATTAAATTAGCACATTTTCCAATGCGTTACATTATTATTTTTTATTTGGTACCATAATTTTCAGATTTGGGTGGGAAATTACAAAGATATTGGATGCACATGAAAAAATGCAAAGTGATTCGATACTTTTGCTCGCGAGTGTAGTATGTTTCACGGGCGGTACGGGAATTACGAACCTCGACTCGGAAAGCCCTCAGTCTTCGACTTCGGGCTTCTACTAGAGCCTCGATCGTAATTCCTTACTTACCGACCTTAATACACAATGTACTATTACAATAATGAAAAGTGAAGAAAGATAACATAGCGTACACATTTACGACAATAGGTAAATGTTCGAAATGGCAGCCACATTGTCGAATACACAAGCTAACCCTTTTTTGCACATTTTATGCTTCTTTCACTCCGTACCTAATTCCTAAAAGTGGCAATGAAATTTAATGTGCTCTGCCTACTCCTTGAGGGAATACAGGCGTGAGAGGTATGTATGTATGTAATTGAAGTAGTCTCCATACAAATTAATAGTCTTTAAGCTAAAGAAAATTCTACTTTGGTTTTGCCCTACTAAATGTATGGAAAACGTTTTCTTTGATTTGTTAGTGTTCTAGTACTCTAACCTCAGTTGGTCTCAAATAATGTTTTAATCCTTATGAGAAATGGGATCAATTGGCATTAAAAAATTTTACTAATTTCTGACGATTTTCTCGCTGACTGTACCTTTTATCAAAAATCTGTGAATGTCGATTGTCATCACTCAAAAAGTTGGGTGAGGTCTTCTGGTAGCTGCCCTTAATGCCCCATCTCAACTTTCCACCCTGTAGATAAACGTACAAAGAGTGTGCTCACTTTTTACTGGTAAATGTCAGTCCATGGTAACAAATGGAAATGAATATTCCCATGTATTCTATAGAACAACGTGATACACTGCCATATCATTTTGTTCCATGGCATGGTAAGAATTCTATAGAACAAATGATAATCCGGAATCCTAAATGTTCTATGGAATAATTAGGAAGTTAAAATATCATTTTCTCCTATGACGTCATTGATCTATGGAACAAATGGGAATCACTCATGTTTCATTAATTACATGTATATTACTTTTTGTTACTTTGACGTAAGTACTTTGTGAAAATATGCCTGTTAATTTTTTTTTTCTATCAAATGAATTTGATGAACATAACTTTTTTGAAAAAAACGCGTGCGTGGTGTGAACTTTTCGCAGTACCGTAAAACGGGGTAAATAGGAACTAAGGGGTTAATAGGGACACATCCTAAAATAAGGCATAACTTGTTACAAATAAGAACACGTATTAAATGAAAATAACGTTACCTTGTATTGAAAATAATGTCAGTCTTATAATTAGTAACATATACTTCATTTTAGGTTGTGTTCCTATTAACCCCTTAGTTCCTATTTACCCCGTTTTACGGTATACAACTTAATACACTCCCCTGTCTGCACTGTACACATATAATAAAAAGAAATGCTTTTATTAATGTATGCAAGGTTGGCCTATTGGATCCGAATGGGAGACGACCTTCACTCAACTTTTTATTCGATAGAAAGTATTTTATATCAAATTTAATATGGTAAGTAATATATGGCGACTAGGTTGGCTGAAAACTTTCAATCCAATATAAAACAGGTAAGTCGGTACTAATCATTTGCACTAAGTAACCCTATAGAATATGCAAACGTTAGGTTGTTTTTTTTTTCATTTTAATTATCGGGTAGGTAGGTATAAACAGGTAAGTCGGTACTAATCATTTGCATATTCTTTAGGCTTCATACACAGATCACAGAAAAAAGGGAGATACTCGTATGTCATGAGCGCAAATTCGTACAAGATAGTCCAGTAACTTAGTCGCCTGAAAGTATGGGGCAGTATGCGTCAAATCCGGTAGTTCTGAATTTTTGCAGACTTGTTTATGATGTTAGCCTAATGAATGAATAATCCAAGTTTGTGACCTCGAGCGCCGAACGCAACTTTGTCAAAAATCAAAAAAACCGCGAAAAAAACGTTTTATTTCAAATTTTGGAGATTATAACACTAAAGGACTAGTTTTTGAAAAAACTTACCTAGAACGTTTTTGAAGAAGACTGCTACAATACGATACTATAATTGTCTCTGTGGACCCAATAGTTTCCGAGATTAAGTCTTTCAAAGTTTATCATTTTTTCGAACTTCGTAATTTTTTGTAATATTTTAGATGTCACTCGAACAACTCTAGCGGGACGGGATGGTTGGGAGTCACACTGAACCCTCTTTCCTGGGGGTGGATATCCACGCCACAAGGCCTCAACCCCAAAATGATGACCAGAGATGCAGCCCCACAACACCTCTTGCAGATGATTTCTTGCGGCTGCACGAAGGGTTGTGGGAACGCGTGCAGCTGCAGGAAGGCAGGATTAAAATGCTCATCAGTCACTACAGCGGGGTCTCTTGTGACAATATACCTGATTTTGCATTAGTAAATATCCCAGAAGGCGACGATCCGTTCGATGTCGAAATGGAGGATGACTTGACGGCACAAGACGTCGACGATTCATTACCATCCCCTGATGGGGATATGCCATCCGAATACGTCGCTCCAGATACGGACGAACCTCAACCGGGACCTTCCAAGAGGGCTAAATTAATTAGATTTTTTGATTTTGAATATTACTCAATTTCCTAACAAATAAACTTTTGTTGTAGGTACTTTTCTTTTTTATTTACTTCATTATTCGTAGCTTAGCTTTAACATCATCGTTCACAGTCCTCATTATCTTTTTTAACATCCCATCATAAATGTACAGGGCTTCGATAGTATAATCAGGGTCAAAATTCATTCAGAACGACAGAATTGCAAAAAATTGCAATTCATTCAGAACGACAGAATTGCAAAAAATTGAGAAGTTCGAAAAAATTATAAACTTTGAAAAGCTTAATCTTGGAAACTATTGGATCTACAGAGACAATTTTAGTATCATATTGTAGCAAATTTAGTCTACTTTAAAAATGATTCAGAAAAGTTTTTTTCAAAAACTGGTTAATATTGGCACAGCTCCGCTCCGCTCCTCTCGTCTCCGCCTCAGTGGAGCCGCACCCTAAGGGTTATAATCGCCAAAATCTATATAATAAAAATGAATCGCTAAATGTGTTGCTAAGCGCAAAACTCGAGAACGGCTAAACCGATCCGGCTGATTTCTTTTTGTTGTGTTCGTCATTGTCAGGACAAGGTTTTTATGACAGAAAATAATTGAAAAATCCACCGTGGAAGTCAGAAATTTGCAGCGGGGCGAAGCCGCTGGCGGGCCGCTAGTTTGAAATAAAAACGGTTTTTTCGATTTTTGTTAAAGTTGCGTTCGGCGCTCGAGGTCACAAACTTGGATTATTCATTAGGCCAACATCATAAACAAGTCTGCATAAATTCAGAACTACCGGATTTGACGCATACTACCGATGTATAAAGTTACTGGACTAAGACCCAGTGTTGCCACTTTAAAACATGTGTGCGTCTTACACTTAATAATGGAACTACTACAAAAACACACTATGAGCAGGTGCTCATAGTTGGTTACACTTACGAACTGTAAACGCTGAAACATAGTTTTGATAGTAGCACAAAATTAAGCTTTATGTTGAGTTGTCAAGGTTGAAAAATGCTGAAAGATCGTTTTTTTTTCTATAGTAGTTCAGCTACTGAACGTAAAGTAGCGCTTACTAGTCACTTAGCTGCCATCAAGCGACGAGTAATTAATTATTTACTAATTAGCTAGATGGCGCCAAGATATTATGAAGATAGTAGTCCTTATGTTCAGCAGATTAAGGACTACTCTTACAGCGACATGTAGACTAGACATGATCCTTTTTTCAAGAGGTGTGCGTCCCTTTACTGCAGTCCACTTAGGAAGGCCACCATGAATGATAAAAAATACATCGATAACCATATAAACTTGTTTGCACCGTTAATATAGGTAAGATTAAATTTTCAGGCAATAGGTACTATTATTTTTATTATACTAGTAGGTTAATACAATTAAATCATTGAAACTTGTACCTAATGTACCTAACATTAATGTTTTCATATTCTTAACATTCATATTTTATTAGCAAGAATACAGTTTACATAAGGTAGTAGATACATATGTTTTTGAAATTGGGAATCATACCTATATTAAAACGTAATAAAAAATGCCTGCATTTGTCTGGTCAATTTGTTCGAGCTGTTAATAGTAGTTTATGCAACAGTTGTATAAGAGAGGTCAAAAAAGACGAGTGGTGTGGTTACGATGTGAGCCGCAGGCGAACATCGTAAAGCAAGACGCCACGAGTATTTTTTGACTTAGTTATACACCGTTGCATACAATACTTTTTCTACGACTAGGTTTCAAATAAAATGCAAAATTAAATTAAATAAATTTTATTTATAGATTATTACTCTTTAATATACCTAGGTTAGAATACGAACGAACGAAGCACAGAACAACAAACGAGCGGGAAACATTCGAAAACAACAAAATATGTGTCTATGGTTAACTTTGTTTTTAAATTGATGTGCACTTGCCAGGTTTCATATTTTTTTTTAAAGTTGCACAATCGATTTAACTTGTGAAATAGGGACTAAAAAACACCTAATGATTTGAGAAATGAATTCTTTTACCTGATTGGTCGATTTTAATATAGCTGCGTTCTGGTTGGTTGATACCAAGTAAAATGTTTTTTTTAAAGAGTTAAATTAGTAACTGCCGCACTCAGAGACGTCCATTAAATTAAATGTTTGATTAAAGTTGCTGCTGTCACTTTCTTTGTTATAGCAATAGAATAAGACAACACGTTACTTAATAATCATTAAATTTAATTGACATCTCTGAGTGCGGCAGTAAAAGAGTTAACATACCAAAAATAACCTAACGTTCCGATTGACAGTCAATGTGTATTGTGATTGGTGGTTTAATTTGGTGAAGTATTTTGATTGGTCAAATTAACCTAGGTGTAAGCTTTGGCAGCTAGGCATATCGTTTTGGCTCAAAAAAGCACAAGTGCTGTTAAGGGGAATAGACTAGATAGACTTTTCTACGGAATGTTCTGCGGACATATTATCTATATTCTTATATTAGTGTTCGTGACTATATAAATGACAGATAAAAGTACAGGAGTAGGAAAAGATTTTTACGTGTTCATGATACTTGATTACTTAGTACATAAAAGTGTAAACTTCAAGTTTGGATATTACGATGTTGATAAAAATACACTTATAAAATGGGTTTGGTTGAGTATCACGTCACGAGATCTCGGTTTGGGACAAACCAGTAGTTTGTCGCAAGTACTTGTTTATATGAACTTTATAAATGGTACAAATAACTTAAAACAGAAAGATAGACTTTACTTTGGGGCATTCTCTACCAATCAACCTTTAGCGTTGAACCTTTTTTAAAAATGATCTCTTAGTTATGATTCCAGTGAGTCGGCGCGGGCTGACGATCAGCGCTGTGTGCAAGCACAGATCACTACCGAGCCCTTTGCCTTATCTTATCTTATCTAATCTTATTTGTGGGATCCTTACGGATACACTTCGACCCTATGGGATCTTTTGTGTAATTAAACCTTTTTTAGCGCCTAATTCAATGCAGCCCCTTCCCCCGTTTCACAAAGCGGATAGTGGAGTGCAATGGCTGTGACTTGAAATCGTTTGGTTCTGGGTAGCCAAAACCTAGGATTTTCATTCTTACTCCAGCGAGCGCATCACATTCACACAATAAGTGTTTCATTGTTTCCACCTCTTAACCGCACATTCTACATTCTCTGTGGTGACACCTTTCAAGCTATAATGGCGGCCGCATTGATTAAGCGACAAGCGACAAGATTTTGATCTCATTTTGATTTCGTCGCTCATAGCATTCAAATGTTTAGTAATTTAATAACATGTCCGCATTGCATGTTTAGGAACAGCGACAAGCGGCGATATTTTGATTTTCGTAAAGCGACGGCGATTCGCGGCGATTCAACGGCGATCAAGAAACAAATGTAAAACACCACGTACAAGCGGCCGCACTGCAACGTCGCTTGAGCGACAGAGCGAGAGCTATTTCGTGCGACTAGAGGCGAATGAGAAGCTTCGCGACAAAATCAAATTAGTTTGAATTTGTGGCTCGATCGGGACGGACGCCATGTCGAAAATAAATACTTATAAACATTGAGGAATTTATTTCTAGCGTGCAATCTAGACAACCCATCTGGATGACAAAGCATCCGAAACATAAGTATAGACTGTAGAAATAATGGAAGGAAATACAATGAATTTACAATACAAGGTTTTATTTTCATGTTTGCACCTTGTGGTAAACTATCTCAAGTAATTTTTATTGTATACTATTAGTAGGATTGGTACTAAAAACTAGTATTCCACTTTGTTAGGAGTTTCTAGGCACTGCCGAGATACTGCCCGCTTTTCGTAGTCGCGTAGCTGCATAGGTGCGGACATCATTTTATAATCCGTCGCGATGTTAAAATCGTGTCGCCTGGTCAATGCGGCCAGCCAATTCGCGATGTATGAGCGATTCGCTTGTTCATAGCTACTGTTAATGCGGACACCAATCACTTCGCGTCGCTGTCGCGTCGCCGTCGCATCGCCGTCGCCTGACCAGTGCGGCCCCGGCCTCAGAGTTGTCTTCTGCTGAGTTTCCAAAGTTTTTTGGTCCAGCTCTGGACAACTCTTTCTATAAAGAGCTTTGCATGCCCTAAGCCTACCGTAGTTTTCCTGTTGGTTTTCTAGGGTATTATTGTTCAGGGCTGCCCTTATGGTGCCATTGAGGGTGCCACAAATGGTTCAGGTCCGACGTATACGTCCTTGGACGCCCTTTGCCTGTAGATAAAAAATACAAATAAGATAAAAAAATATTTTTTTATCTTATTTGTATTTTTTACCTTATATCCAATCAATGGATTAAATCTGCAATTAAGTTGATCCGAATTCAGATTTTAGTAAGTATTTACCTACGTCATTCAGATTATGTTCTTATAGCGTGAACTTTATATGACGTTCATTATATTATATCGAAAATTTAATTTTATATAACGTAATAATTAGTATAATTATTTTCTTTGTGTATTAAGCGTGTGACAGCGATGATAAATAACTTAAACTATTAACACGTATAATTTTATTGATTGCTGTAGAAAAAACCATTTATCAATAGTCGATAGAAATTACGTCCACATCCATACCCTCATAAATCCATACAAACCTTAAATATTTATTTAAATATAGAAATTAGGCTTAAAAACGAAATTTAGCGGTGGTATGCTATGCCCCTTGAGGCCTTGACTTAAATGTAACGTTTGCACTTCGATTTTTGCACACTTTCACGCTACAAACAGTCATTTTACCATTTAAAGGGAGCTCGTATATTGACAGCGATCAGCGGGTGGTGACTAAGGCAACCCTGGACGCGCCTTGTGATAATATGTCAATTTTGACCATACCGAGGCGTCACGAGGCGCCACGCCCCCATAACATATCTCCCTTGTTTCTTTGATCTGTGGCTTCATACTTTCGATTAGTATGTAACTTGTCTATTAAACAAGCAATTCATTATTTTTTTATTATAGTACCTACTGGACTGAAAATTTTCAGCCAACCTTTACGCCATTTATTACTGACTATATTAAATTTGATACAAAATACTTTTTTATCGAATAAACAGTAGGGTGAAGGTCGTCTCCCATTCGGATCTTAGACCATTAGTATTAGCTCCATTCCCGCCGGAATTAAGTCAGTGGGGCCGATTTTCAGCGTCAGTTACTCTTCAATACTTATTATATTTCGATGATAAAAGTACATCATCCCGCAGCATGTATATGCAAATCATGTTAAGTATCAACGGCCTTTTATATTCCGGGGCCTCTATACTAATCGGTAAAACCATATTGCTTTTGACATGTTATTGTATTGTCTACATTACGATACTTCTTATGAACTTGAAAGTAATGGCGGCTGAGTTAAAATCAATACGATAACATGATAAAGGCAATATCGGTTAACCCAGTAGAACAGAGGCCCAGTACTCGAACTTTACATCTAACTAATGGTTAAATAAGAAGTAATTTCACAATCTTCAAGAACTGAAAAGCCCAGTCCTGGTCTTTTGAATGACAAAGAAAAGGAAATCCATAACTTTAAATGACAGTATAATATTTATCTAAATATTGTGAAACAGGCCCTAACATGTTATTTATTTTTTTGTATTTATGTTGATGTTCTGTTTGACATTGTTGGAATCTCGATTGTATTATGAAACTGATTATGTTTGTTTTTGAGTTCATAAATATCTTCAACAAATTGTTCTACTACATCCATACTGGCATTGATGCTTTCTCCAATCGAAGCTAGCGAAGCGATCATTTCGTTGAAAGTATTATTGTACTCTTCCTCCGAATTAGTCAAGACTTGATTATTCGTATGAAGTTCTTTATATGCTGCGGTATTTCCAATTATATCTTTTTGAAAACGATATTTATAAGTTATTCCTTTGTCTATAACATGCGTTTTATTTTCCAACACCGTGGTTTCCACTTTTTTTTGATTCGAGATATTTTCCACTGTAGAGTAACTAAAAGCTTTAATGCCAGTTAAATCTTCCAAAAGTAAAGTCTCATTTTCGCCAGCGATAGTGTCTTTTAAAATATTTATATCTTTGGTTATTATCGAACCTTTACTATCTCTTTTAGTTAAACCACTTTTTATTAATGTCTGCGTATTTTCAGAGAACTCTGGCGTAATGAAGTTGTTTTTAGCAGTTTCTTCGTCCTTTTCTGAACGTCGTGTATTCTGTTTAAGATTTGGCCATCTTGTTTTGGACATGTCTATGCCCTCCATTTTTAGTTTTGCTGATTTCATTGATTTAACTTGCTCTCGAAGGTTGTATTTAAGTTCGACTGTAGGCATTCGTTTGTATTTAATAAGGGTGTTAATTCGGTCTTTGAATATACTTGGTCGCCGTAGTACATACCTTTGCAAATAATCTGATTTATCTGAAAAAAGGTCAACATGTCACTCCCTTTTGGCTGTCAATGTTGATGTCAATTCAATATTGATTTTCAGATGTAGGGAATAAACATACGATATCGTTTGTGGGCGGAACAGTTGTCCGATAAAATACGATATCGCATGATTATGCACTACATCCTGTGAATACATGTATCCACACGAATTAAATAATAATTAAAAAAAATACCTTTATATTTAGGAATAGCAACGGCATTTTGAGAGGTACTAAAAAAACTTGACAAGTAATCATCACGATCTTTCATATCGAACGTAAGGGGTGATTTTAAATTATCTTCCTTTGGAGCATGTGCTGCATTATTAACACTGTAGTGCTCTTGATATTGTTTACTGTCAGATTCTTTGTCAGGTTTTATCATACACCCGTTTGGATAACAATAAGCTGGTCGGTTGGGGCACATCTGCACACACGTGCATACAGGCGGGGTACTCTGAAATTCTGTAAATATTAGGTTGAAGAAATGTTCCACCAATCTACTGCTTCTGGTTTTGTCACAAGTGTTTGAATTGTCGTATGTTTTATGAGAAATGACGAATTGGCATTGGGAAACTGAAATGAAAAAAACAAACAACTTAAGTATAAACCTTTAACCAACAGTTTAGATCTAAGTGCTTATTTTGATATTTTTAGACTCTCCAAATCTTATTGCATTTACCTACGTCACAATAGGTTGATAAACTAATGTGCTGTAGGATTTTTATCACTTAATACACTTTTTAATCGATTTGCGAATCGTAACACATTTTTTTTTTAATTATAAATGATTTGTCGTTGGGAAGCATCTTCCTGCAGAATATATGCACTATAATAATGAAAAGTTTATTTCCACTTCGATAGACGTAATTGGTGCATATTTAAAAAGTGTATGGTTTTATTATCAAAGATTTATTTATAACAGTCGCCTGTAGGTATGTGTTTGTAGGTATTTCGTGGCCTGCATTATCCTGTTAATGTAACGCAACGTCATTAATCCGTCAATATTTTTCTAATTCTCAGCTTTAAGTATATTAGGTTCTCTTAGTTACAAGTTCCTTTTATGGAATTTAATTTTTCTTCAATGTCATACAAACAACAAACAACAATCACAAATTCAATACAATACCAACTAGATAACAGGTCAGCGCAAAAAATACTTCTCGTTAAATAACGCCTCACTTGCGGAGTAAGGTCTTATTTTGATTTGTTCTATTGTTACACAGCCAATGTCAAAACGCGTCAAAACTATAAAATAGACTTGGCCCAAAACTGGAAAACGCTTCTCTAAACCATGCAAGCGGTAAATCATGTAACAGTTGAGGTGACAAGGTTGAGTTTGTTGTGTTTAACCTTGCAGAATACGGATCTGCCTGTCGCCATTCCGAAATTTGAATCGGAAGTACGCTATACCGGAAAACGTGCAGCCCATATAAAAATATTCGTCGTACATTCAGTAAATCGTTGTTCCAGTACCCTAAAAAAGTTTTTTGTATGTTGTAAAGGACTTCGACTTAACTTTTTCGTCCCTCCAGCTCTGTTTCTTTTTCCGCCATCTTGGAAAAACTGTAATTTTTCAGTTTTTTCCCTATTCTGTCGTTAAAATTAATTGTAGTGCTAATCATGGTTTCATGGTTCGGCAATATTGTAGAATGCAAAATTTGCTAAAACTTTTAGGTTCAAAGTTTTTCCAGGACCTAGGGCTAGCGTTAAAAATTGCAACTTTTTCTAGTTTTTCTCCCATATTTACGTTTTAGTGCATTTTAGCGCAAACTGTAGTTAGGCAATATTATAGAAGACAAAATTATCAACAAATTGAAAGTTTCTACGATACTTAGGGCCGGTTTTATAAAGCTCAGGACAAATCGACTATGGTAAACATTATTTTAACGGATGGTTTATGGTGCGTTCCTATATTCAAAACCGTTGGTAGAATAGTGACGTCTCGTTAAAATTTGACACATTTTGTATGTAGCTAATGTCATAACGCTACTGACCGTAAGGAAAACGATTCGTTTCTTGAATATAGGAACCGGGCATTAACAAACTTCGGTAACTTATACGGCCCGTCGTATTATAAAGCAAACTATCGTAAATTTTGACATTAGTAACGAAACTATAGGATTGCCACGAACGAGATTTGTATAAAATTTGTGACTTTCAAACCCTCGCATGTTAGAAAATGGAAATTCAAACATTGGCGAGACCGGTGGCACAACTTCGTGCATGTCACTCCGTTTCTCATGCAAGATCACATTTGAAGGACACAATATTCGTGCAGCTCTTGAGGACGAGCTCGAGGGTCATAAGAATCGGAATATATTGGTTTTGATGAAGTTTCCACCAATATGACTCAAGTTCTATTACCACCGGTTGGGCATGATTAGCATCTTACCATACGTTCACCTGAAATATTTTAAAATAAATATTCTCAACCGCAAATGTATTTGATTTTACACTATCACTCCCTAGATGATTCCATATCCTCTTACAAAGAGGTCGTGAAAAAAAAAAAAAAATTATAGCAAATTTTGTGAGATACAATATTGTTAAACTACAGTTTGCGCTACAATGCACTAAAACGTAAATATGGGAGGAAAATGTAGAAATTTTCGACGGTAGCTCTCCATAGATAATTAATTATATATCTTCGTTCTGAGAGGTCGTGGATGAAATATTTCAATCAGCAAATTATGTGATCTATAATATTATTTAACAACCTTTTGCGCTAAACTGTACTAAAACGTAAATATGGAAGAAAAACTAGAAAAAAGTAGCAATTTTGAATGCTACAATGTTCACTCAATAGTTGCAAAAACAACTACTTTATCTTTTAGCTTTTAGCTTTATCAGCAATGTATCGGTCGGAGTGTCTTACTTTCGGTACGTACGACTATATGTAGAATATAATAAATTGTTTGGTTTCATCTCACATATATAACTATAATTTAGAGCTGTTTCAGTCGCTGGCGGACAACCACACATGTGTCTGTCAAACCATGAGTGTCTGTCCAGCCACCAGCGGACTGAAGCAGAGCCTGTGTGTCAGCGTTCCTGCAACCAGCGTTCCTGCACTCAGTGTTCCTACACTGAGTGTTCCTGCGCTTAGTGTTCCTACACTTCCTATAGTAAATAAGGACAGTAATAACACATTGATATATAAACATAAACCTAACATAATTATGTACAGTGATGAAATTGGTAATAATATGGGCTCATTATTGAACTCATACACTAAGGGACATAGTGTGATCAGCAATTGTTTACCTCTAAGCAGCTTGGATAATATCCAAAATCAAATTATTAAGGACAGACATATTAATATAGACACAACTTTGCTTATTCTTATAGGAAATAGAGGGCATGTAAACAAAAATCAATTAATCTCATTTTGTCAAACATTGAATAATCTTGTTGTGAAAAAAATCATATTGTTTACATTCCCTTATTGTAAACAGTTGTCACAGAAAGAAAATGATATAAGACACAATCTAAATATGACATTATATAACATGTGTACATATAATGATAAAATTGACATTATTGATACTAATAATTATATTAGTAATAATTATATTTTGAGAAAAGGATAATTTTACATTCCTAATTATCTTAAAAGACAGATAGGTATGTCGCTATCTTATTTATTTGATATTTCAGCCAATAATTTGGCTCCTGCTTCTTTTGAGCAACCTAAAATGCACCTGGAATCCGTTCCAAATACCAGCAATCATTTAAATTAAATGAAACGACAACAGAGGGCGTCAACTCTAGCAATCTAAATCGTAATAAATGTAAGGTCAAATCTGGCAGCAAAGTATCTAATAATATCACTCTGGTTCACCAAAATATCCAATGTATAAGAAGTAAAGACCTCCAAATTGAGTTATTTCTTAATAGTAATAATATTGATATTTTATGTATAACGGAACACTGGTTAAATAGTAACGAAGCTATGTTTAATTTTAATAACCATCAGATCGGCAGTCTGTTCACAAGAAATAGCTCGATACATGGCGAGTCGCTAATAATATTAAACAATAAATTTAAATTTAAAGAACGTAAGGACATTGTGTCCTTATCTGTTGAACGTATATTAGAA
Organism: Acleris emargana; assembly: GCA_927399475.2. Classification (NCBI taxonomy): domain Eukaryota; kingdom Metazoa; phylum Arthropoda; class Insecta; order Lepidoptera; family Tortricidae; genus Acleris; species Acleris emargana. Next base: position 51,934,683 of record OV656835.1, on the reverse strand, counting down.
CTCGCTGCAATAGAATTACAGCAATTCATAGTAGTTTGTGTATATAGGCCACCCTTAGGTAATTTCGAATTTTTTTAAAAGAACATGGAAACTGTCTTAATCAATTTATCACAATTGAGTAAGAAAGTTATTATATGTGGAGATTTTAATGTTAATATTTTAGAAAATAGTTCGCTCACCAACAGATTAATAAATCTTTTCAAATCTTTCGGCTTGGCCCATACTTTTATGGAGCCGACTAGAGTGACTGACACTAGCGCCACGTGTATTGATAACATTTTTACTTAGTAACCTGGAGTAAGATTTTGATTAGTAACCTGGAATCGGATCATCTAGGTCAATTAATTAAATTCGAGTCTGTATCGCATGATATTGCGAAGAAGGAAATAACCTTTGTGCCGCTTACTGCAGGCCGTGTGGAAAGAATGCGACATAATTTAGCGTATAATCTGCCCTTTTTAACAACTTATAAGGGCCCTAATGACATGTACAACTCATTCTTTCACACATTCATGAAACAATTTGACATGATATTTACATCCAAATCGGTCATGGTCGGTGGCGCAAAGGTTTTCAATGACTGGGCTACTGCGGACTTACATAAAGGAAGAACAATACTGTATCAACCATATGAGGAACGACGGTTTAACGCTAGTGAAGAGTTTAAGGAACATGTCAAAGAGTATTCTAAGAATTTCAAGATAGACTGCCGTATAGCTAAGCGAAACTTTTTAAGTCATAAAATCTTGAATAGCTCTGATGTCATTAAAACGACTTGGAAAATAATTAATGAAGAAACAGGTCGCCGGAAAAAGGAAATTAATGACTTTCGTTTAAAAGTAGATGGTAAAATCCTAGAGTCGAATTTAGATGTCGCAATTCAATTTGAAAATTATTTTACCAACATACCAGTGTCAACGACTAAGTGTCTGAACTCTTCGCCGGCGTCTGCCATTTTATTATTAGAAGATAACTTGTCTGAATGCAGTATACACTTTGAATTCAAGCACGTTACTGCCTTGGATGTAATTAAGGCATTCAAGTCAATTAATATAAAGAAAACTAATGACCTTAAATCCTTAATGGAAGTCATAGCTTCTGACTTAATGGTCATATTTAATCACTGTGTTGACTGTGGCGAGTTTCCTGATCTTATGAAACATAGCAAGATAATTCCATAATTCAAAACGGGTAGTACTTCTGACCCCACTAACTTAAGACCGATCTCCATACTACCCACTTTCAGTAAAATCTTTGAGAAATTAATTTTATCACAATTAATGGAACATTTTCAATATAATAATTTATTACACAACAAACAATTTCGTTTTACTCGGGGTCGCTCGACAACCGAAGCTGGTGTTGAGTTAATTAAACATATTTTTGAAGCCTGGGAGGGGTCACATGATGCCTTAGGTATTTTCTGTGATTTGTCCAAGGCCTTCGATTGCGTTAACCATGACACATTGGTCAGGAAGCTACACCATTATGGAGTTAGAAGTACTCTAAGGTCTTTGCTTACGGCGGCGTCGTTGATCGGGTCGCCACCTTCCCTACACGTAATGAATTATTTTGTTAGAAACATTCCTCTTTGCGATAAATATCGTGTTACAGCCACTCAAGTAATCATATTATCTAGACTAGAAACTAAAATAACGAATTGTAAAAGAGGCACGTGTCACTAAAGCTCATTTTGACCAAAATCGAAACAAATGTAAACAGAGGTGTTGAGTATAATGAAAAAGTCTGAGAAGAATGACAATTTGTTGAGATTTCTATGATGCTTTGATGAGAAGAATGACACTGACAATTTTTTTGGCATGAATTAAAGGAACAGACGTAGCAAAATGATTTTGTGTATTGGTAACTGTATGCGTCGTTGGACTAAAAGTAAATATGGCGATGTATAAAAATGTCTACTTGCATAAGTTCGTGAGTATATAATTTCGACGAAGTATAAAAATGACCACCTGTATATTAGACCAAATATAAATATGTTGCGGCACTAGACTAAAAGTAAATATGACGATGTATAAAAATGTCCACTTGCATAAGTTCGGGCGTATATAATTTTGACGAAGTATAAAAATGTGCATCTGTATATTAGACCAAATATAAATATGTTGCGACACTAAAAGTAAATTGGCGATGTATTTTAAAATTACTCTTTGTTATATTTATTATGAGAAATGAAAATGTATGCATGTAAAATTTATTAAGGAATAAATGGCTAAAATAATAACAATAATCGCTTGAAGAAAGAAGAACTAGATGTTACGAGGGGATGAATTTGTTCCGTATATGTATTATTATAATCCTGGACCTATGTAAAGAAATTAGTCATTTTTATATTCCGTTTTGATAAGACTTCGACATTTGTATACTTTGAAAGTAGTCATTTTTATATTCCGACTTGATAAGACTTAGACATTTGTATACTTTGAAAGTAGTCATTTTTATATTCCGACTTGATAAGACTTAGACATTTTGAAGTATTGGCTTTCTAATACTCGGACCAATTTTTATTTTATATGTAGACATTTTTATACATCGCCATATTTACTTTTAGTCCAACGACGCATAAATCTTTAGTGTAGGCTGAGATAGACAAAATTATCTTAATATTAATCAAATCAATCATTCAAAAAAGGGAACAATTTTTTACGTGTTAATTGAAGTCTGACTAAGTAATATAATAACATTTATTTATTGAATTGTACATAATATAGGAAATCGTTGCCGTTTCTCCACACTGTAACAAATTAAACATGAACTAGTTCTTCGCATATAGAAAATATACTCAAATTTATTTTTTATTTAACTGATAAATCTCACTTTCAGTTTCATTTTCTAAAAGTAGCGGTATTAAAGACATATTCTGTGATGGCACATTTAAACAGCTTTATTCCATACTTGCTGATGTAGGGAGCTCAGTGTTGGGCAAAAAGTAATTGAATTACAAATTATGAATTGCAATTACAGAATGTAATTTAAATTACGAATTAAAATTACACATGTGTAATTTCTAATTGAATTACGATCAGCTCTGAATTTCAAAATGTAATTTGTAATTCAATTAGAAATTACATTTTGTAATTTTAATTGGTAATGCATTACTTTATGAATTTACAAATTACATTCATCTAGGAAAACATTTTCATTGTTTTTATATAGTATGCTACTATATTTTTGCGGGTTTTGATTCAATATAAAATTATTATATAAGGTACTTCCTCAAAAAATTAAGCATTTTTTTGTAATACTTGTTTAAGTTTAAAAAACTTATGTTAGCTCTTATATTCAACTTCGGACGTGTAATATCAATAACCAATGTCCTAGCCGGAGTGCACACCTACCTGCATCGCATGACGCATAATATACCTGACATGCTAATCCAAATTATCTGTTATTACAACTACTTTATATAACGTAATTGCGTAATTCAATTACAAATTACTGTAATTTAAATTAAATGTAATTCAATTACGAGCGTCATTAATTACAAGCAATTGCATTAAATATATTTTAATTTGTAATTCAATTACAAATTAATTGAATTATGCCCAACACTGAGGGAGCTCTGATATGGAAACAAATGTCGTTCCGTTATATTATTGCCTACTGCCCGTAACCTACGTCATTATTTTTAGATGTTTAAAACAATTGGTCCTCAATTTTAAACCTGAAAAAATACACGTGGATTTTGAGCTGGGTGCAATTCAGGCAGTCAAAGTAGTTTTTCCTGGAGCGAAAATCGTAGGCTGTTTTTTCCATTACAAGCAATGCTTGTTGCGTAAAGCTAAAGAATTAGGAATCACCAACACTATTGAGGGCCGCCGACATGTCAGAATGTGCGCAGCTTTGGCATTTCTGCCAACTATGTATATCCAAGAAGGGTGGCTGACAATTCTAAAAAAAACTGCAACGTCTCAAATGTTTGGATGGGTAAGCTACATCGAATGTCTCAGCTGCTACGAAGAGCGACATCGGACTATTAAATATGGTTGAGGCGTGGCACAACCGAATCAACAAGAAAATTGGACGAAAGCGTTATTATATTAGGCAAGAAGCGAAACATGTACACCTGTATTTATAGAGGAGTAAAAGTCATTATTTCGGTAAAAGTAATTACTCAAGTAACGATTTTTATTCTATAATTAAGCTATTGCTTAAAAATAGAACTATCAAAAGTTAGATTTCTCAGCCAAGTAATAGTCACCATTTTCTTTACTTCTGCTTACGAGTTTTGTCAACATTGAGAGGTTATATTTAATAAAATAATAAAATGGAATCTTTGGACAGAATCGAAGAAACTTTTACAGTTGTAGACGATTTGGATAATGATATGTTTGGGGAAATAGAAATTAGAAATCCCAAAGTTGAAACAAAAAGTAAATTAATGTTTGAAATCCATATTGTTATGCCTGTGGATTTAGATTAATAAAACTGACCAAGTACATGTCCAACTATAATAAAGGGTTCTGAAATTGGGATAAAATATATGATATTTCAAAAACGCCACAATGACATTTATTTCAAACCAAAACAACAGACAAACAGGACGAAATTATACAGTAAATTAATGACAAGCTTGGTGATCCTCCGCTGGCCTGGATTTTATCCCTGTGGCCCTATTGTGACTGACACTGACTGACAAGACAATTTTTTTTTCTGTCTTAATCAGTCATTATTACCCGTATCAATTAATTACGAGGTTAAAATTCAACTCGCTAACGACAATTTGTTGACACATACAGGACAGATAACAGAAGCACAAATTTCATATAATCCTACTTAATAAAAAATCACTTGCCAGAAAATCATTTCAGGCTAAAATCTAAACATTTAAATTGAGTAGGGTAATATCGTGTCAAACGTTTTATTTTTGCAAATGTTGGTTTAATGCTTAGTAAAAGTAAAATTATTAAAAAGTATCTGTTACAGTTGAAATTACTTTATAAAACGATATCTTTACCAGTATTATGGATTAAATTGAAAAAAGACGCTGTCGCTGGCTATGTTCGGCCGTCGAAGACGCTGAACGGCTTCCGCCAGCTCTGACCGGTCCTTATCGTAGGTACTCGGCCGTGATCGGAACTGTTGAACTCTTGCCGGCACCGAACGGCGGTACTCGGAGATTTATGAATGCGAACGTGTGCTGTAGGCTGCTAACAGCGTCGTACAGATGCGAACAACTTTACGGCAAAACGCCGTTTTCCCGTCGAAAGACGTCGTTTCGCGTCGGCCGAGCCGATTGACGTCTTATTCGCTCTTATTGCGTTGACATAGTTCTTTCATCTCCCAGTCGCAAGGGTCTTGGGTTATCGAGAAACGAGTAGCATCTGAATCAATTGGCGCTTGATGTGACGTGGTGAGATGCTCCTGAGTCAACTATCCAGTTTGAGTTTGAATCATCAAGTCGAGATTGAGTAAGAAAATAAAAGAAATGGTTTATTGATCTATAGATAGGAATGCATCACCTTTATCCTGAATGGCCTTTTACCCTTATGTCACTCCTTTTGTTTCTTAAGCAAAAAATATTGTTTGTTAGTATGTCCAATTTTATTACAATGTATTAAGCACTTTATTTTGTCTTTCTTTTTATTTGATAGAAAAGCGTTGTGAGTCGTAAAAGTGGAAGTTGAAGGTTTGGTTTTGGTTTGGACGCAGACGCTCCATAAGAGGGATAGATCGTTCTTCCTTTAATTTGTCATTGAGTTGTTGCCATAATGTCTGTAGCTTAGTGACGTGCGTAGCGTTGTCATCAGCTTCATTTTTCGTGTAAGTGAACAGCTAGCTTCTAAATTAATGTGAATCTTTAAGACATTTCAAACTCGCCGCAAGCAACGCTGCGGGAAAGTCATAGTCATATTTAAACAATTAAATGTTCTTCGTTATAGTCGCTCAACTATCTTAATCGAGATATGTTATCGCCACCCTTGAAATAGGTACCGTTGAGTTCCCGTGGCTATGGTTTTCATCATCAGTTCCACTTCACCAAATAATCTAAAAATACTAATATCGCTCCATGTATGCCTATAATATCGAATTATCGATGTTAAACATTCCAAGTAGGGTTTGCAATCCGGATCCATTTTGTATGGAAGATCCGGATAATTTCGGATCCAGATCCGGATCTTCCATACAAAATGGATCCGCATTGCAAACCCTAATTCCAAGTTATGAAAAGTTACAAAATTTAATTCTGATTCCCAATAGCTTGAGTTTTTATGTTTTTTTATATTTGGGTCGGGAAAATAAAATCTAATGATCATATTCCCCTAATAAACTAGACTGAAGAAAACACCGATGTTCTCCCTATTTTACTTTTCTATATTTTTAATCTATATCTGCTATAATAATGATTACAACATCGCAGATACTCTTATTACCTAACAAAACTTTCAGTGGTAACAATAAATTATAATTGTCTTGACCTATTCTGGTTTAATATCTACGTTACACATTTGACCTTTAATATTTTATAGGTAAAGATATATACGCCAATCAACCATTGTTAAATTATGAATGGGTTAACATAATTCATTTACACTACGTGTTTTAAAATTATAAACCTTATCATCCATATCTGAGAGTTACAAATTCAGTACCGTACTTTCGCACATCACAACGTTGTCGCTCCAAGGCACGCATACTCGCATCGTCTCTCCCGGCGCGCGCTGCTAATTTAGCACTTATCATAGTCACTGTCGAGCCGGTGTCGAGCAAAGCACTAGTGTTTATAACATATCCATCATCTTTGTAAATGCGTATAGGAACCACTTTAAGTAAAACTTTACAAGCACTCGCGTTCACGTTGGTCACTACATCCGTAGAGTCTGCAGCGGGCGCGCCGCCGGCACCCTCGGGCTCCACGGGCGCGGCTAGCAGCACCGGCACGTCGCCTGGCTCCGCGCGCTCGCTCGCTCGGCGCTCGTAGCTGTTGATCTCGTAGTGTAGTAACATATGGTGCGCCTGACCACAGTTTTCTTTGTCGCATACAGGCGCGGGGCATGTTTCTCTGTTATGTCGTGAATCCAAACACTTATAGCAGATACCGTGGCGTTTTACATGCTGCCATCTTATTTTGCGGAGCGCTCTTTTAAATTGTTTACAGTCGGACAGCTTATGCTTCATTCCGCGACAAAACTGGCACTTCTCATTACGTTTGCAATAAAACTGTTTGTGACCGAAAGTTGTTGTCATGATGCTTATATTTATTCTGGTCGGCCCGGTAACTCATAGTATGAATATTTGCGGTTGCAGATATGCGTACCGCTTCCGTATGCAAGAAGTCGGCTAGTATTTCCAAGCGTGACTTCAGTCCAGCCTTAATCAAGGGGTAGCTATAATCTGACCACTTAGAAATTAAAACTGTAGGCAGTTTCGACAAAATTAATGAGACGACACTCATGCCCTGAAGGTACTCGTCGCGTCCTACTGCCCTCATAGCTTTCATGAAGTTCTGTACCTTTACAGAAAATGGGACAATATCCTTTTGGTACTCTTGATACACAGGGTGTAACTTTTTAATATCCTGCATTCTGGATCACCAAATCGTAGCTCTAATGTTTCCATTAATCGTTCAGGCGAAGTCGCGCTGATAAGCAGAGCTGAGACTGCCTCCTTCGCAGATCCACGAAGACACTTCCGTAATCTCCAGAGATTTTCTTTAGGGCTAAAATTGCATACTTCCGTCAATTCTTCGTACGCCTTTTTAAATGCTAACCATTCCAGTGGGTCGCCGGAAAACTCAGGCAAATCTCGTGGCGTGCAAATGCGGCTTAGTAAATTGGTGTTAGGCTTGTTGATAGACGAAGCAGTCAAATTCTTTACTGACGCAGAGAGCATCTGGATTATATCATAAGACGTACCAGCAGTAGGCTCTGCGGGAGCGGGCGGGCGGCCCGGCGCGGGGCCGTCGTCGGGGAGCACTGGCTTGTCCAGCTCCAGCTGACTACGCTCCATACATTTTTCAACGTCTCGACATCTACAATTTTCGCTGCCACGTGAACTGTATTCCTCTATGTCAGCTAGGTCTGCCATTGGCTGCCTATGTATATGTTGCATCCGTATTTCGGCCTTCTGTTTTTCCGCTTTCATCATCACCTTTTTTTTACGTGATTCCACCGAGGAAACTGATGAGTTGATGACCTTCGAGACTTTGGCGGTGAATGCGAGCGGCCTGGGTGTAGTGCTGTGGGTGCGCTTCATCTTTAACGCAACTACCCGAACGCGTCCGAATTCGTGACTCTCGATGTTTCTGGAACATTCGGCGTCTCTTGAATACTCCGAGTATTTGCTGTATTAGCGCTAGCCTCTTCCTCCTCCTTATTTAATAGCTCCTTACGAAGATTATTTCGTGTTTTAACCATTTTCGGTGTATGAAACATGTATGATCAGGTTCGAAGACCACTAGAAAACCACTGGATGGTCACATGCAGGTGGTGGGTTGCTGGTTCCAATAAAACACGACAACTTAACACTGACAGCACAAAACTTAACAAAACAGCCTTCGATAACAATAAATAAAGCTCAAGGACAAACTGTTTGTTGTTTTTCCCATGGGCAACTATACGTAGCGTGTTCACGAGTCTCGAGTCCACAAAATCTTCACGTGTTATCAAAGGATGGGAAAACAAGAAATGTCGTTTACAGAAATGTGTTAAATTAATTTATATGTATCTCGCAGTTACCAATCATGCCAATTAGTTAAATTAGTTTTCATTTTTTTTTCTAATAGAAGCTGAGGCCCGCGGTTTCATCTCAATTGTAATATTGTGTGTTTAATTCTCCTTACAATCACAAACGCAACAAAAAAAGCGAGATCGGTCTAGCCCTTCATCCGTTATGCCGTGACCAAAGGAAATAAGCATTAATTAATAATTCCACGCGGACGGAGTCGCGGGCAAAAGCTCGTTAATGTATATTTTTTTGCACATTTAAATTGTTTTAAGAATCGTTTTTTCAACTATAACATATGTTCCATTTTTACCGTAATTAAACAATAGTAGCGATTTTTTAACGCGTAACTACTTGCAACATTACACACCATCTATCTTCACTTACACACATTATATTGTATATATTTATCTCGCTATATAAATATTGAGATGTCAGTTGAGCATACCATCGAAATTGTTAAAAAAAAAAAAGATAAAAGATGTTTATTCAGTAAGTAGGCCGCACGGGCACGTTTACACGTCAAAAATCTACATCATGCGCGTAACCATGGTAATAAAAATGCTATAAATAATTAAAATAGATCCGTTATTACCATGGTAATTTTCATGATAGAACTGTTTTGACGCCTTGGTTACACTATAGGTTTATAGCAGTTTATAGTGCGTGACTAGGAAAAAATATTTTTAACTATCTATCCCATACCTACAGAAATAAACAATGTCCATGTAATATGATATGACTTGCATTTTTAACCTTTTCAACGCCATGTCAAAAACAAAAGTCGTCACTCACACGCCGAGTCCGGTAGTAGCAAAAAAACAAATAACAGGCTAGGGATGGGATCGTATTTATCGATATTTTTATTATTTAGAAGCAGGACCAGTTGCAATCGGTTTCGTTTCAGTTTTATAAATATTTATTTAAATAAAATACAATAAACAATGTTGGTCGTACCGATTTAATGACTTTAAAAGAAACGGAACCTATTTTCTTTTAAGTTGACTGCTTCGTGTTTGGCTATTGGGCACAGAGGAAGTAAAGATTTTTCGAGAAATGGGCTAGATGACAGACAGCTGTCAGACGTCTAGCATTTTACCAAGCTAAAATGTGATACATTTTAAGAAGTGTCAACAAGATAGCCTTATATATGGAGTTGTATGAAATAATTAACCTACTTATGACGTCACATGTTCCTTACTGTTCATTTAAGAAGTTTCCGAGATTTTCTTTCTATTTCAAAGAACTTTTTAATGGTCATTGTGAAATGATTTGTCTTTAGTTTAGAAAATTGTAAAATATTGCAACAACAGTATGAATTTACGGTCTAACCACAAAAAACTTAAACACTTCTTAGACACGCCTTAGACATGTCTAAATGACAGTTTTCTATAAATTGACTTACGGCCGAAACCTAAAGTCAAACCTCGTATAGATAAGGCTTACTTCGGGGTGAATTTTGACATTTGTCCATACAAAATGTGTCAAATTTTAATACGAAGTAAGGCTACCCGTCCGCGGTTTGACAATAGGGTTCGACTGTTAGTTTAGTAAATCATCAGGAACAGGACTTTCTAAAATTCGTATTCACTATTCACAATTCATGTTGTATCTACGTTAAACACTAAACATTGCTATTACGTCATAAGCGGACGTATTTATCAGTCAATGGCGTAGGAATCTTGCGTTTTCCTTATTTAAAGTCAGAAGATAGGGACGCGTCTTGTTACTAAAATCAATATTTTATATATCGAGAGTTCCATTTTCAAATTATGTTTTTAAATGAATGTCTTGAAAATGGAGGCTGTATTATGGTGTAGTTTGAATGCATTTGAGTATTGATTATTAAAAAGTTTACAAATTCTGTAAAATTACGTGTATATATTATCATAGCTAAAATAAATTACGAATCCGATTCACCACCTCACTATCGACTGAATAAAGCGTCAATGGCGTAGGAAATCTACCTGAAATATACTGAATTAATGCTTTTTTGTAATACATATATTTTTAAATAAAAACGCATTTATATAATAATTACTTATTATGAGCAGGAAGTATATTTCTCTGAGTATTGTTTACGAAAAGGAATACCTTTAAACACTCTTTGAATTATCCAAAATTCGTTATTTTTCTCACACCACCCATATGACGGATATATACGTCGATGGAGGTGAACCAGTGGTGCGGATATATCTGTCAATGGCGTTGAAAAGGTTAATTGACTCCAATATGACGCGGGTACACGACATGGGCATGGCGGATGCGTTTGACCACGATGCATACTGATGACGAATTAATATGTATCTATAACCGTGCCAAATTACAGTTTTGTAGTACCAAAAGTCTCTGGGTTAAACTGCAGACTGACGGACGGACGGAACTGACGGTTATGACAGAATTATAAGGGTTCTTAGTTGACTACGGAACCCTAAAAAGGCGAGTATACTTGCCAAAAGTGGGACCTTATGTGGGGACTCTAGCGGAAATTGTTACAGCTTGGTAGCGAGCCGAAAAGCATGGGATAAAACGAAGTCTTGCTGTCAAAAGAAAACGTCGTGCGGTATCCTCCTACCTGTCGTTAAAGGCGACTAAAAGATAACATAGTGCAGACGCTGAAACGAAGTAATTATGTTTCCGTTGGTACTTACATTCAAAGAGTGGAGAAATAATAAATATCCAAAAATATCCAATTTTAGCAATAATTTCTAATTGCATTTTGTGGAAATCAATTTGTACATGCCACACTTGTAACTTGCTTTCTTCGTGATCCACTACATAAACGGATGTGATACAGTCATTCTCGTTATCTTGACTTCAGTGAACCAGTCGTGCCACAATGGTGTTGACAGAAAGTTGTCTCAATAACAAAGCGGTATCATCCTGTTTTCCGTTTGAAAGTCAGAATGGGCTCTTATTTAGCAATTTAATTTATCGTGATTTTATATTCATATTATGAGAAATTCAAAATGACACCTTTCTAAGTATAGTGGCTGTGTACAAAGGACAGACAAACAGACAGACTTAACGAAATCGTATGAGTTTTGTCAGCGGTTTTCGTCAGGTACTCGAATAGCAAATACAACCAACTATGAATTCCAAAAATTTCAAGTATGCAAATTTTTTATTTAAAGTTATTTGGTGTTATAGTTTAAACTTTATGAACTGAGCTCTTCTACTTACCTGTAAAAACTATGGTCATTGTATCTATACAATCCTATTATCTGCTTTTGTACTCGAAACCGCAAACAAGTTACTTTAAGAAAAAGTTAAGAAGTACATTGCATGAATGTTGAATTTTGAACCTTATTCCTGGTTGATTAGGTTTAAAATGGCCTAAATGGAAAAAAGAGTATTCAACATTTCTGTATGTCATAAGTCATGAGGTTATAACCGCCTCAGCTACGATTGGGACGTATTCGGAATAAAATAAAATTATGTCGAATAATATTAACCCATTAACGCCCAAAATAAAACTGTCGGTTTTTTTTGGTGTTTATGTATTTTATTGTAAAATTAAATGTTTTTAAAGAAAAATTAAGAAAAAAATGGAGAAGTTTTGATTTTTAGGGGTGTACACGGCCGAGTACAACGGGCGGATTAGGAGTGATATAGTCTAAAGCAATATCGTTCGACGCACAGTGTTTTCAAGCATAATTCGCATCGCCAACGAATGCGATTGTGGCATATAGTACAACGCAATGGATTTGCAATGCGTTCCGGGTTGTGTCCATTATTTTTTGTATGCAATCAAACAACTTCTGATGATGAAGGGCGGGTTTTTGACTTGGTTGGTTGCAAATAGGCGCGAGCGATCATTCGCCTGAATGATAACTGATCCATGTACGCCTCCTCCTCAGCCTTTCTTAGCAATACATGGTAGTCGCCAAGCGTTTGATATAGCCATGTCCAGAATGTATGTATATATAACCAACCACCATTTCTTGCCTTTGATCGACAATCTGTAAAGACTTATCGATTGGTCCATTTGATCCACTCCACCCATTCCTTTGTTGTAATTTATAAATGAACGTGGTATATTGACATCATTTTTTTTTTTTGTATGTTGCACCATCTTTTTACTTTTCCTATGAGAACCCATAGAAAAAGTAAAAAGATGGTGCAACATACAAAAACAAAAAAATTATGACACCATCGAAATATGAACCTATAGTTACTACATTATTGTCTTTCCAGCGTACAATAGCTATTTCATTATTTGTGTCAAACCGATAGTCATACTGAGCTCGTGGCTGCTTTTTCATTTCTTTTACCGAAGTAAGTGGATTTTTTGTTCTATTGTCACGAATTGTACCCGTAGCTCTATAACCTAAGAGGCGTAAATCATGAAGTAGTTGATAGTTAGTGAAAAAATTATCGAAGTACACTACATGATTTTTGGGCTCGATTGGCATCTTTGCTAGGAGAGATTTCACTACTCTTGCCCCGAGACTATCATTAGATGCTTCTGTTGACTTTCCACAGTAAATATCAAATTAATAACAGTACCCATCTGAACTAGTTGCGGCCCAATTCTTGTATCCGAATCTTACGGGTTTCCCCATTATAAATTGTTTAGCTGAATGACGGCCATACTTTATTATCGATTCATCTACAGATAATTTTGTGTGGAAAACTCCCCACTGACACGAGTTTCGCTGGGTCAGATCCCACAACGGTCTGACTTTATACATTTTGTCGTTTGTAGCGGCAACCAGAGAGTTGTCAACAAAATGTAGGTTTCTTTTTATTTCGGTAAACCTATTGCGAGACATGCAATTAGCGACTAACGAGACACCAAGATCTTCATCTAAATTCCAGTACGCACGTTCAGAAGGCAGTTCGTGATAACCCGTCAGCATCAGAATACCTAAAAATCTTTTCAAATCGGCGATGTCGAACTCGAAATTGTGTATATTATTTTGGCCAGCATACAATAAGCTATTATTTACTATCAGGGCTTTTCTTGAAAAAATTGGACCTAGTTAAGGAGTAAATTAAGAAACGTTAACTATTCCACTGAGTTACGAAAATTAGCTATACTGTAATTAAGACAAATGGTGGTATCTCAGCCAAAATTCCCATAGCAAGTGCAAGCATATTACTACCGGGTGAGGATTGAATCTAATTCATTTATTGAATTTGAGATACTGCTAATTTTCGGTGAGAGGTAGTATATAAATGTACGACTAATTTTGTAACTCAGTGGAAAAGTTAACATTTCTTAATTTTAGTCCTTAACTAGGTACAAACTTTTAAAGAAATGCCCATCAAGGACATCACATCATCGTCAAATATTGTCTCAAAAATCATCAATGGGCTGAATGAAAGTTTTCAAGTTTTCTACAACGTTTATTTCGCGGTTTTGGATAGCATCAATAATATTATGGGTTGTACTATAAACAGGTAAAGTTTTTCTTCAGACAGGTGTATCGGGCTGTGGATTTCTAGGCGTCTGATGTTGGTTCCTAGATTGTAGGTTCCTTGGTCGTTTTGGAGGTCTAGCGACGTGCGACAGAGGCTCGTCATCACTTTCATTCCAATCCGAAATATCATGATTGGGATGACGCGGCATTACCTCCAAAGTTCCAGGCACATCTCTTGGAAGGGTAGGACAAACCAGGTCATCTTCATTACCTTCTTCTTCGTCACTTATGACAGCAGGATCGGGTGGTAATAACACTAAATCGTACTCAACACCATCATTATCATCACCCAAAATGGATTCAAGAGCTTCTTCAAGCCTTGCGTAGTTATTTTGCCTTGTAAATACTCGACGGTTTGCCATAATAATGCTTTGAGAACAACTGAAAATAAGAAATAAATATTACACATAAGTGCCCATTGTACCTGTTTGAGTACAGTGATATAAAATGATGTATATTGCAAAATACGAACGTAAATTCACTATATATACACTATCAAAATCATAATTAATGCATAATTAAACTTTTTAATGCACACACATACATACATTAAATAACGCCTGTTTCCCAGAGGGGTAGGCAGAGACCACATTTTTCCACTTGCTACGATCTTGACAAATTTCTTTCGCTTCTTCCACATTCATACATCGAGTCATGCACGCACGTCGGTTTCGGGTACTCAAGATTCGGCCCTTTTCCAGTATTTCTCCGATTTGATTCGAAAAAATACGCCTAGGGCGGCCCCTTCCGACCCTTCCGCTTCCTTTCGATCTGTATATCTTTTTCGTCAATCTTCTTTCATTCATCCTTTCCAAATGACCGAACCATCGAAGCATGCCCTTTTCAATCTTATTCACTACATCTTCTTTTATTCCACATTTCTCTCTGATTTTTTCATTTCTTACTCTATCAATCCGTTTCACACCACACATACTACGCAAAGAGCGCATTTCAACTGCATTTACACGGCTTACATTCTTGTCCTGCCACACCCAACATTCACTACCATACATCAGGGTCGGGGCCAGCACTCCATTGTGAAAAGCCAGCCGGGCTTTTTGTGAAACGCCCTGTCTGCTCACAAAGGAGTACAGGGCCCCATTAATTTGATTCCCCGCATTCACCCTCCTCTCGATATCCTTCTCACACTTACCATCTCTTGTGAACATACTTCCCAGGTACACAAATTCGATCACTTGTTCTACTAATTCACCATTCATATTTATCACGCACTCAGTCATCTCCTCATTATTCTCTATCACCATGACGTTGGTCTTGGAGACATTTACTTTCATCCCCTTTTGCTTAAATCCCTCATTCATTACTGTCACCATCTCCTGCAACTCAAGTACCGAAGGAGCAAATCAAATGCCTCTTATATGCCGATGATCATAACTTGATCATCGGAATATAAGAGGCATTTGATTAGCGACTCTAGCATACGCAAACCCTTATCATACTCTCTCAAATCCCTCATTCTGGCTCAAGACAAATATCTATATCTTCGCATTCAAATTAATGCACAAAATTTATAAAAATAGTAATATTTATATTTTTAATCAATTTTAACAACTTACCACAAATAAGATTTATTTCTGCTGTACCGTCACGTAAAATAATTGACATTTCGTTGCTTAAATACAAAAGCGACACAAATCAAAATGTGTTTGTGTTGCATTTAAATTCGGAATGCTATTTACTTAAAGTTTGAAATCAAACTGTATTTGTTTTTGTTTAGTGGCGCTTTTGCGTTTAAGCAAAGATTTGTTTTGCCGCCACCGCCATTTTTATAATTTCCGTGGACAACTAGTTCTCTCTAGAGATATCTATTGCCATTATAATAAATCAAATCAATTGTAACCATAGATAAAGCTTGTCAAAACTCGCATCGATTAGCTGTACCCAAGCGTGTACAGAGGGCGTTAATGGGTTAAGTAAATTGTTTATATTTGCTATTCATAGTAATCAACAAATATATTTTCATCTCACTAGCTCGGAAAGCCCTTTTTGTTTGTTTGATATCTATTGAGAAAATCGCTTTTTATCCACATGTGAAGAAAGAGTTTTGACATTTGAAGGCAGCTTAAGTGATATTTGACAGCTAACAAAACGTAAAACGTTCAAAGTGCTGAATTTATAATATCACAATGAATGAATTACATCGAGTAAAAAAGTCTTATAACTTTATTTTAATTCATAAATATCAGCATTCAACATTAACCTTCATTCTTGTTGTAAAAACGGATAAAATGTTCTGACAGTCCAAGCAAGTCGATGTGCGAACAAAACGCATCCGAAATAGTAAAAAAAAAACACAAAACGTCAAAACTTTTCAGTTTAGCCGTCAACTTTAAATATTCGCATGTTTTTCTAGTTTGTTTTGTTATTTAAATGAGCAATACGAGTGATGAATACGTATTAACACCTGTGGAATTACGGAAAACCTTGCAAAATGCGGAATTGAGCTTATAGTACAAACCATTTTTCTTATTTTCCTCGCTGTAGTGAGGTGAAAAGTTTTGTGTTATACATGGGGGAAAAGTTATTTTACGTCTCGTGTGTTGAAACACTTGCTACGCTCAGCGGGCCGATTATGCGTGACACCTTTTTATCCAGTGGATATGTCTAAATTTTTAACAAAGTCGTTTTATTTTATCAAAGTCCCTAATATGGTTGACAACGTCGATAAAGTTATGCGCCGATATAGCGACAACTAATATGTTTAAGCCTAGTGTGGCAAGAATTACGCGAGATTACTACCATTTTGCAAAAAAGTTGCCAGCGTCACGAAATCAATACATTTTTGCACATGTTGGATGTTGGGTGGCGGGCTTTAAATAATGCTTCTGAAATGGGAAGTTATACATTAGTCATTGAAAGAAGCGGACGACATGCTTTTTAAAACATATGGGTTATCTTGACAACTTGTTTCGGTAGTTCTATGATCTATGGTTATTAGTTTATGGTTAGTAGTTTCGTTCGTACTTAACTTACGAAAGTTCAAAGTTTTGTCCGGTCCAAATTTGTTCTTGAAGAAACCAATATGAGCCATACAACAAAAGTGTAAGTTTAATATTGTGAACTAATATGAGTTTTATGTGCATTATAGATTTCTTTATTTATTGTTAATCATTAAATCAATCATGTTGTGTTACAGTCGCTGTACAGCAATACAAAAAAAAAACATTGAATATATGGCCAGCAACTCTCTGTTCGCGAACGGGGAGTTCAGTGGGCCACTCGGGTCTCCAAGACACGAGTCCGAGTGGCAAATCTAGCAACTATGTTGCGAGAGTCTGGCCCGGACAAATCCGCTGCAGCATGGAAAGTCGTAAGTCGTCGTAAATTTTATATATTCATGTGTATTAAGAGGTCCTCAGAACGATTTTAAGAAAATTAGGTATCCATGGCCGCTGAAGAAAAATATGACCATATTGTCCATACAAACTTACCCAATGCCCTTTGTTTCATGACATTTTTTTAAATAAAAGTAATGCAATTGTTTTTATGTTACAGAGTATAATAGAAGAACTTGGAGAACTCAACTAGCTCAAGCTGGAACATAATAATATTCTGAGAGAGCAGAATAGGATTTTAGCTAGAAACCAGTAAGTTTTAATGGTATCCATACTCAAACATAATATTATGTTATGGTAGATCATTTATAATCTATAGTAATATGTAGATGCAAGGTAACTCAATCTGTCTCTTACGTTCTCGCTGCTAAACTGCTGAACCGAACCTTAATCTTAATTCAAGATTTATTTTGGTACAGGTAGCTTGAGCCTATTTTTTATACTGTTTAATAATAGTTTTCTACTTTAACTGGTAAAAAAAGCAATGTGTTTACTTCTAGTATGAAAACGGAATAAAACACAATAGTAAGCAAAATAATTATTTACTATGGCGGCCCTCTTTTCCTGGGCCACTCTTAATAAAAGCCCATTTGCTGGTAGCTGCTGGGTGGCAATGACTCCGTCGCTGTCTGTAGCAGTGTCCAGATCCATATCAAGTGTTCTGAAAAATTATATGTAAATAAGAAATTAAATTCTGAATCACAGGTTATATATATGTATATTTATGTACTTAGGTAGTGTGCTTATAATTATAATAACCTATAATGAATCATCATGTTATATAACACACAACAGGTATTAATTATTTTTGATGCCTTCTCGGGGCTATAATGAAGCGCACGATCATGCCCCAAGCACCGGAAAACATTCTTGATGTATCCATTGGTACGCTCTATGATGTTGCGGACCCTGCAGTGCCAGTTGGTGTATCTTTCTTCTGGACTATTCGGGGCAGCGTGTAAAATTGGCGTCATCAGCCACGGTTCCAGAGCGTACCCCGAATCGCCTGAAAAATTACATGTAACAATTAATTGTATGAAAATATAAAATAGTATCGTTTATCTTTTCAGGCTGGAGGACACGCAAATGATTACCGAGGAAGTCTTAAATCTTTTTTTGTTTTTTTTCATTATTACTATATTAATTATCAGCATTTAATTATATTAAAAACCCAATTACAATAAGATCTTTTAATTTCAATAATAACACCTATATCGTAGTTCCCACACAAGTTATGTTACTATGGTATAGTTACTTAATGGATGATAGAAAAAACATTTTTTTTATAATTTAAAGACATGAGTTCTGATGGTATAGTCGAGTAAAATGATATGTATACACTTTTGCACCTTATTCCATTGAAATGGAGGTGCAAAAGTGTATACTTATCTTTGACCTCAACAACTTAGTTACAATAATTTTCCATTTTTTCAATCCATATTACTAGACTATACGGAGTCATCATCACACTTATACAAGTTTAATAGTGTACTCTGGTCGCTCTGACTTTGGAAATATAATATAACAAAGTTAGTACTATTAGGTAGGTACACTAAAACAAATTAATTAAAAGCACTGTTAATAACACCGGTTAAATTAAATATTATAAATGTGTTATTGTGTTGGTTTGTTTCGTTGTTTGATCTATACTGTTCAAAGCCTTAACATATTGAAATTTGATAGGAACAGAGATAGTTTACCTACATCTCGGAGGAAGACTTAGAACTGATGCGACTTCTTAACCGAGAAAATTAAAGCAAGTACCACATATAAAAATATTAGTAAGTAAATAAACTTTAAACTATTAGCCCATTGGGTCCGGGTTGGTACCACCATCCATTAATCTACCGCCAAGCAGCAGTGTTTTCATTGTTGTGTACTGGTTTGGGGATAAGACAGCCGGTGAAATGACTAGCATAGAGGCATTCCAACTTAGTCCTCAGGGTTGGCAACGCATTTGCAGTCTTTGGATTGCGGTCTTGTGAATGCGAATGTCTATGGGTCACAGTTTCCACTTACCATCAGGTGGCCTGTGTGCTAGTTTGCCTTCCTATGCCATAAAAAAAAAAAAACTTGCCTACCTTCTGTTAACTGCGTCCGTAAACTGAGTCAAGTAGTTGCTCACGGTACATTGTGCAATACACAAGCCGTGGTCCTGCCCTGATCCGTGTTGGTAATTGCCATCGGCCAAAAAATGCAACGAAGTTAGAACCTGTGAAAGGGTACATTTTTACGAGTTGCTTTTACAATGATTTCCTAGCCCTCATATTATGTAGGTTATGTATTTCGGTAGGTATCTGTATGATAAATAATAAATATTACCTTAATATAGACGGGTAATCCGTCACTATTGTGCGGCTGGAGGTCGACTTCGAGCTCGGTACATAAATGGAGAGCCATCTCCTTACACACTCTATAGACGTGCCGGAACTCTTCCTCCGGAAGTTCGAAAGGGTTCGACGCGTCTCTGATTGTCCTGCGCTGTAATTTCCGTCTTTCTTTCTCCGTTTGTGACTTGAGACTAAAGTAGTAGTATCGAGACATTCTACAAAAAATGTTTACCAATTATAATGTAAAACGCCTTTGTTATAAGTAACTAAGACGTTTTTAATAAGTAAAAATATTATAAAACCGATACGCTTCAATTTTAGATGAATTTGAGTAATTTTCCAAATTAAATGTCTTGTCGTCACCAAGACGGCACTTGTATAAGATTATCTAAATAAGATGTCAAAAGTGGATACAAAGTGGCGACCCATGTTAAGCAAAATCGATAAAATGTGACGATTGTCATTTATCGTTGTCAAAAGTGGATAAGACAATGTAACCGATGCCACCATGTTAGCCTACGTCGACAATGATATTATGTCGATGAGCTTGTGATAAAAACGTTTTATCGCGTGGATAAGTGTCACCATAATCGGACGGCTGGATTCTATTTTTGAACCACTCGCTTCGCTCGTGGTCAATCATAGAATCCTTTCGCTAGCTCGTGTTTCAAATGAACACTCGCAGGTAAAATACAACTTTCCCCCCTTGTATAACAAATAACTATTAACATTCTGGTATATAAAATCATATGGTATCTATTGTTT
Source organism: Acleris emargana (assembly GCA_927399475.2). Taxonomy (NCBI): domain Eukaryota; kingdom Metazoa; phylum Arthropoda; class Insecta; order Lepidoptera; family Tortricidae; genus Acleris; species Acleris emargana. The sequence continues at coordinate 51,914,124 of OV656835.1, read as the reverse complement.
ACGCAATATCTAACTATCGTTGTTTAAAAAAATAGTATTTCAAAAACCTTTGCCGACGCGTTCATACTAAATTTACGAGATTTGTATGAACACGTCAGCAATGGTTTTTTAAATTCAAAAGTTTTTTAAACTGCGATAAGGTAAAAGGCCCCTAATTCGTGCTAGTACGTAATCTAGTACGTAATTTCGTTAGTTTTTTTTCTGGCGCAAAAAATAAGCAACTGAAATATTATTTATTTTAATTAAAAATAAGTACTAAATCTCTGTCTGCGGACAAGGTTGCAAAATGAGATTTATTGTCGTCCCAATGTACCATTCACTTGACCGAAGTTTGAAAACTTTTGGAATTATAGTTAAATTTTCGATTTCGAATGTCAATAATGACTGGACTATAAACAGTTGAGCGGTGTGCGCGTATTCCGCGCGGACGTAAGGTTTACTCTCCGACTTCGTAAGCTTACGGAAAAGCAAAGGTAAGTCCATTTGAATCAAACTTTTAACAGTGTTTGTATGGGTTCCTACAGAATCAATTTGGCATAAGAAAATATCGTATGTACGCATAGAAATCCCTTAAAATTGCAATAATTCGACTCACGAAGTAGCGGACAAGTTATTTTTCGTGTGTCCCTTATTTCGTGACACTACCGAATTAAGGATTTTATTAAAACATTTAGATTGCTTATATATTATTATAAAAAACTAAAGTTATTTTAATGTCAATTGAAAAATATATAACTTGGTTAATTAAGTTTCGTTTGAGCTAATTTCGGTATATGTTTTGTTCACTACAATTCTCATAAAACAAGTTTGAACGTGACCCAAGTTTACATTTTTAAGGTGAATAAGCATACTTATTATAAGAAAAAAAAAACCTAGTGCCACTCAATAAACGAGGTGTTTATTCAGTACCAGATATGTAGTGCAACATCTTATCTTTAAATACGAGGGTGCATTGAAAAGTTCTGAGCCTAAGGTTGAATATAATTAAAAAAAAACAAATAAATACTGGCAGGTCAAAGTGCCATATTAAGTCGCCATTATGCACTATCTTTTGTTTTTTTCCTGTCACAATTTTGCATTTTATGCTGGAACTGCTACATAAGGTCACTGATTTTTCAAGTAATGGATAAAATTGAGCACCGTTCTGTCATAAAATATTTGCAAAAGAAGGGGTTAACACCAAAACAAATATTTAAAGATATGAATCAAACATAAGGGCAATCTGCTCCATCGTATGCTACCATAAAAAGATGGGTAGCTGGTTTCAAATGTGACCGGGAGACTGTTCAAGACGAGCCTAGGAGTGGGCGGCCGTTGACGGCTATTACGGGCGAAAATGTCAATAATATATTAGATGCGATAATGAAGGATAGGCGATTGAAGATTGTGGAGATAGCGGAAGCAATGGGTATTTCTTATGAGCGGGCACAGAACATCATCACCGATGTTCTTGGATTTTCTAAGGTGTCAACCAGGTGGGTGCCTAGACTGCTTTCAGTCGAGAACAAACGAGTACGTGTTACAATTTCCCAAGATTGTTTATGTATGTTTCAACGTGACTGCGACTATTTTTTCAATCTTTTTATAACTATGGACGAGACATGTCATGGGTCCACCACAGTACACCAGAATCGAAAGAACAATCCAGGCAATGGAAAAGACCAGGTTCACCACCACCCAAAAAAGCCAAGGTCATTTTGTCAGCTAATAAGGTAATGGCCTCAGTTTTCTGGGATTGCAGGGGGGTTATCATGAATATCATGATAGACTATCTCGAAAAGGGCAAAGCAATAAATTCGGACTACTATTGTGCTCTTTTACGTCGTCTGCGTGAGGAAATTAAAATAAAGAGACCTGGAATGCTGTCGAAAAAAGTACTGTTTCACGAAGACAACGCTCGCGTTCACACTTCGGCGAAATCAATGGCACAAATATATGATTGTGGATTTGTAGTGCTGCCGCATGACCCTTACTCGTCGGATCTAGCTCCTCCCGATTATCATCTCTTCCCAAACCTCAAAAAACACTTGGGAGGACAAATATTTTCGACAAATATGGATGTACAAGAAGCAGTAGACTCATATTTTAACGACCTCAGCGATTCTTTTTTTTTGATGGGATAATGAAGTTGCAGGCGAGGTGGACTAAGTGCATTGACCTTCATGGAGAATATGTCGAAAAATAAAATTGTTATAAAAAGTGAGCCCGTTACTTTTTTTTACCAGGCTCAGAACTTTTCAATCCACCCTCGTATCGGACCGACATTTACGTTTTAATATTAAGTATTTTGTGTTATTTTGTTTAGTAAATGAAAAAGAGGTTTAATTATTTTTATTTGTTGGAAGTTAAAGTTTTAGTTGGTTAATTTTAATGATTAAGTTACCTTATATCTATAATTACCTACCTAAACACCAATAAAAACTGTAAGATTGATCTCACTCTCAAGTAAATCTTTTTTTTATTGAAATAATACTCTTATGTTGTCCTTACTTAAGTAAATCCGTTAATTGTTTGTTTTTTTTTATAAAGAAATTAACATAGCTTACACTGGATAACTTTATCCCGAACCAGGAGCCACGAATTCACGAACTTAGGAGCAGAGCCAAATTTTATCACGAAATAGGAGCCAAATAAGAGGTTCAAAAATAAATTCATATAAAAAAAAGTTCGATCTGTAATGATATAATTAATGCATTAAATTACTGTCAAAATAACAATATCCATCACTGAAAAGCTTTCAAAGTACTATCACGTTTAGGAAAATTAAGAAAAAATAACAAACTCTGAAGAGCCTTAACATGCCGAAATAGGGGACATTTACCTTATGTACAAACATTTGTTATATGAGCATTTCTAAAAAAGTTTGTACATTTCATTTACGACTTCGATTTGCAAAAAAAATTGCAGGTTGGTAGGGTGAATGAAGCTGAGCCTAAATAACATAGTCTCCCAAAATGTCCTCATACATTTGTATGAAACTTTCCTTTTTTGTTACTAACTTTCTTTGGTTCATGGTAACAAAAAAGGAAAGTTTCATACAAATGTATGAGGACATTTTGGGAGACTATGTTATTTAGGCTCAGCTTCATTCACTCTACCAACCTGCAATTTTTTTTGCAAATTGAAGTCGTGAATGAAATGTACAAACTTTTTTAGAAATGCTCATATACCATTTTGAACCTTTTTTAATCAGCTGACGAATTAAATAATAGCAATACAATTGGTTGTCAATTTTGGTGAGTCACATTTGTAGGAAATCGTATGAGATGCAAGTACAAAGGTGATATATTATTTGCTGATACTGTATATTTAAAAAACCGAATTTATTCACGTATATTTTATCATTTTATATGGTACAGTATATGGTCCCATCTTATCTTATCTTATTGGCGGGTCCTTACGGATACATTGCGACCCTATGGGATCTTTTGTGTAATTACCCCGCTTTTAGTGATTAATCCAATGCAGCCTCCACCTCTACCACAAAGCGGATAGTGGAGTGCAATGGCAGTCCCTTGAAATCACTTGGTTTTGGGTAGAAACAACCGAAAATTTTCCTTCTTACTCCGGCGAGGGCATCACATTCACGCAGTAAGTGTTTCATTGTTTCCACCTCTTCGCCGCACATTCGACAATCTGTGTTGTCATATCTTTGCTAGGAGATGTTTAACCCCGAAGTGCCCGGTAAACATTCCGATAATATATCGGAGTTGTCTTCTGCAGAGTTTTCAAAGATTGTTGGTCCAGCTCTGGACAACTCTTTCTATGAAGAGCTTCGCATGCCCTAAGCCTGCCGTAGTATTCCCCTCTTTTTGTTGGTTTTCTAGGGCGTTATTGTTCAGGGCTACTTTTGTGGTGCCCTACGAGGGTTCAGGTCCGACGTATGCGCCGTTGGACCCTTTCCTTGCCAGCTCATCCGCGGCTTCATTGCCGGGAAAGTCTTCGTGTCCTGGAATCCACATAAAATAAAAATAATCTTCAGTGTCACAAAATAACTAAATACGAAAGTTCTAAATAACGAAAGTGTACTTTCTTCTTATATGGAGTTAGAAAAACATATAACTGATCCCGATTAAAATTTCACCTTATATTTACTTTTAATCGTATCTATTTTTCTAAACAAGCTGTTTTTCAATTTAATAACGGATTCGAGAAATTCTAGCGGTAACATCTTCATCCTGTAGTTTTTTCAACTGTTCTGCGTATCTTTTATCGAACAAAACGTCTTATTTCCTTCTTTGGCGTCTTCCTTCGAAGTAACAGTCTGAAAGTATTTTACTCTGGAATGTAGCTTTTTACGTAGCTTTTTTATGAATAAGAATAAATTTGGCCTATTCTTCATCCTCTTATTTAAACGAGCATGCCACCCTTCTAGAGCATTGTTCGTGCGATGTGTCTGGCCTGCACAACTAATGTGCATTAGGGTTTTACTTGTGAGCCTCATTTCTGAAATATTTTTCGAATTTTTTCATCGCTTCATCCTCTGGCATTTTTTGTACAATTGAATTCCAAGCCCCGAAAATTTGCTCTTTAGGCAAAAGCGGTAAATATGAGCACATTCGACAGATTTCTGTAGCGCCTTTGTTAAGATCCAACTTTAAGCCTCGTGCTTTCTTCCATATCGCTCTGTGATAATGATAAAAACAGCCTGAAATTTCGGAATCTAGAAAAGTACTTTCAAACCCTTTTATTTGTGACTTTTCGAAGTCACACCTATACTTTTTTATTTCAATACCATATTTCCCTTTAATCAAACTGAATTTCGCAAGAAAGTTTCCGTTGTCTTATCTGGTAATAATGCGTAAATATATGACTGGCACTATTCTTGTAGTTTCAATTAAACTTTTCATGTCAACTGAAATAGTGTACAGTTGATACGGTTTTGGTACACTTCGAAAAGTACCGTCGTCGCCAAAAAAATACAGGGGGGCGATTTTTGACTTTCGAACGCTCGAAAGTTCCACTCAGAAGTGAGCAAAATCTGTGAAACCGGTTTTTAAAATACAAGCGGTAGAATTGAAATCTAATGGTGTGGACCACTCGTCTTAAAATTTTCTATCGCTCGTAATTTCGAAAATACGGTTTTACAGATTTTGGTCACTTTCAAGTGAAACTTTCGAGCGCTCGAAAGTCAAAAATCGGCCCCCAGTACTTTTGATAAAGACTTTAACACGTTTTGTCATTTAGGTGTGACAAGTCACCATAATTTTATAAATATCTGAAAATATTTAACCAGTACCAAATAAGTAAGTAAGTAGCCGTACTTTATGAAAAATAAATCAGCTACGAGTTTCTTTGAAAGTAGTGACGATAATTTGTTTAGATACGAGTTTTTTGAACTAAGGAATACTAACTATGATGACGATTTATTTATTTATTTTTATTAGTTTAATGCGTAAATAATCGAAAAAATGGAAAAAATCAGAAACGAGATTTTTTTAAAGTAGTGACGAAATACCTGTAGTATACTATAGTATTGTAATACAATAAGGTTACCTGTAAAATAAACCTTATTGTATTGTACATTGTATGCAATGTCTCATTTGCTTTTAATTATTCAAATTGAAAAGCAAATGGTTCGATAGAACAGCGACTGTTGTTTTTATATAATTGGGCGAGTCGCATGTTACCTGGCGCCGAGTGCGCACGGCTATGTATCTCTTTGATTAAGAAGCTAACAAGAATAAAAGTATCCTTAAAAGTAGCCCTACCAGTTCTTTTTATTTACAGATACAACCCCAATCCTGGTATCTATTACATGGTGGAGTAAGCGGGGGTTCCGCTAATTTATATCGCAAGCTAGCGAGTGCTCGAACACGAGAGACAGGGATAAGCCTAGCGTAAGGCAGATCCTAAGAAAAAAACGTATGCTCAACCAGCAAAATGAGTGAATAAAGAAAATCATATAAGGAGGATGAGTCGACGCAGTGCCTCATGCCTCATCGTTTTCAAGACCCACCCCGGAAATGAAAGTTACGTACCAGTTGCGATTATAATTACAAATAATAACGCAATGACATTTATTATATTTCATCGCCGATAGCACTATTGTATACATATGAACAAAATGGAAGTGATTCAGGAAGCTACGCCATGGTCAACATCGACGCTTGCTCTATCCACTTCACTGCATCGGAAAAAAAATGGGACTAAAGTCGCACTATTTTAATTTAGACCCATAGCACGGGTCAGTAATATTTCAGCACCGCTCTACGTCGCGGCAAGACGAAGCGCAGCCAGCAGCAGGTTCAAGTTCGGCAGCGTTCGTTGAAGATGGATCACTGCTCAAGAAGTAAACCACGACGCAATCACGCAAGGAGGGGAGTGATGACTACCAGGAGACACCGCCAGGAGGATTCCTATCATGAAGTCGGATCTTTTATATTTATTTCTTCGTGGGAATGTATAGCGAATTTAGGCATAGGCGGGCGTGAAAATGTTGGGCGTGATAGGTTTTATAATCCGGGATTGTTAGGAATTATTTTTTCTATTACGTGTAATTTATCTTGTAGCATTTCTATTTTTGATGAACAAATATTTTCTACTTAGATTGAAATACGACGTATTTCATTTATTGTGTCATATTATGACGTGACGTTGAATATGACATAAATATTTAATGGCATTTAGCGTTACATTACCAATATCTGTCTATGGTGTGAACGAAGCCAAAATAGCTTTTTGATTTTTTGTTACCTTAGCTGTGAGCTGTCAGAAAATTCTTGACTTTTGCGTGTCAATCATTGGAAATGTTTTGTAAACAATACAAATAATGTTGAAAGGCATATTTATACAGTGATTTAATTTGTTATTCATCCAGGATGTGTTGTCGCGAGAAGTTAGTGAGGTGAGCAGGATTAGGAATAGGAGAAGTATTGTTTTATAGAGTGTTAGTATGAATAACGTGACCATACGTCCCGTTTTAAACGGGACCATCCCTTTTTTCGGTTATCTGTCCCGTCGTCCCAAAATGAAGCTCCGGGACGCACAATTGTCCCGTTTCCCGAAACCGCGCGAAAATCCGCGCACACCTGACGCGAGCGCTGTGCGGGGGAGGGAGACCGCGTCTTCGACAGCCGATTCACCGCACCCCGCGCGCCCGCTATCGGTTACCTTACAGCAGGACACAACTAATATGGCGCGCCGAATCAAGCAATAATAGACTCTTGGTTAACAGGTGTAAGCGCTTCGACGCGTGCCTTATTAATTATGTCGTGTACCAAGCAACGCGCAACGCGGGTAAACGGGTGAAATTATTGCACTATTTGACATTTAATTCCTCATTACTCATTAGATGGCCACGTGTACTTGTCGCTTTGTTTTGTTGTTGTTTGCTGGTCGTGTAGTATTTATTGGTGCGTGAAGATTTTTGTTTCGGAAACTTAATTATGCCGAAACGCAAGTGTTCGTTTAATGTTGGCTTACAAGCAAAATACCCGTTTATTAAGCAAATAAATACTCCCTCGGACGTAACATGCGAAAAGTGTCGCACAGAATTTAGTGTTTCCCATAGTGGTGCCGGTGATATTGAACAGCATTTAAAGTCTGAAAAACATAAAAATGCCGATCGTGCCGCCGCTTCAAGCTCTTCAATGTTGAACTTTTTTAAGAAATCGGACGCCCCAACTTCAAAGGATTTGGATATTGCCGCGGCCGAAGGCGTCTGGGCCTATCACACGATACAAGAAAACCACAGTTTTCGCTCCAATGATTGTGCGTCGAAATTAATCCAATCATGTTTTGAACAGAAATTTACATGCGCGCGTACGAAATCAGAAGCTATTGTAGTAAATGTTTTGGCGCGTACAGCGATCAAAGAATTAAAAGATGAACTTGCTAAGTCCAATTGTATTACAATTTTAAACGACGCTTCAAACCACGGTAATAAAAAAATATATCCTATAGTAGTGCGCTTTTTTCAACCTTACGAAGGTGTGCAAGTAAAAATTTTAGACCTCCAAGACCAACCAGGTGAAACTTCTAATATCATTGTCAATTATTTAGTCCAAGTGTTGACAGATAATAATTTAACAGCAAAAGTCGTGGCATTTTGTGGGGACAATGCCAACGTCAATTTCGGAGGAGCAGCTAGGCGAGGAATTAATAATGTGTTAGTGAAATTACAATCATCTCTGGAAAAACCCTTAATAGGTATTGGATGTCAAGCTCATATAATTCACAATGCAGTAAAATCTGCTGCAGATGGACTGCCTTTGGATTACGAAAGCATTATTGTAAAGATATATTCATTTTTTTATATTTACACGGTTCGAGTTGAAGCTCTAAAGGAGTTTTGCGCTGAAACTGAAACAGAATATCACCAAATGCTCGGCTATAGCAAAACCAGGTGGCTTGCGCTTATGCCTGCCTTGGAAAGAGTCTTAAAAATGTATCAGCCATTGAAAAATTACTTTTTGAGCATTGAAAAATGTCCCCAATTATTAAAAAACTTTTTTGAAGATTCCACATCAGAATTGTGGCTTTATTTCTTACACGCTCAGTCAGCAAGTTTTCACCAAGCTGTATTGAAGGTTGAAGGTCAGACTTTATCGGCAATTGAAGCTGCGAAAGAAATCAATCAACTAAAAGACAATTTGGCTCAGAAACAGACCAATCAGTTTCTTCCATTTACGGTTCGTAGTTTAATGGCGAAATTAAAAGATAATGGCATTGATATTAATGAAGAGTTTGTGTTAAGTACTGCTACAGAATTTTATAAAACAAGTCGTGAATATCTGGAGCAGTGGACTTACTTTCTTACCAAAGAAATGGAGATATTTTATTGGGCAGATTTAAAAAAAGTACCCGCATGGGAAGACGTTCAAAAAGCACTGGATGATTTGATTGAAAAGGGATATATTGATTGTAATAAAGATACAGAAGTATTTGACGAATTTTCATTAATTTCTAACTATATCACGTTGCAAAAAATAACCGAATGGAATAATCTAAATGTTTCCACGGAAAATCGTTGGGTGGAAGTATTTAAACACTTTCGCGCCAACAATCTTCAACATGAAAACTTTTGCATTTTAATTGAATATATTTTATGTCTACCTGCTACAAATGCTCCAGTAGAAAGAGTATTTTCTTTAATGAACAAATTGTGGACGTCTGAAAAAACCCAGTTACAGATACCAGTTCTGAAGGCGATGTTGATAACTAAGGTGAACATAAAAAAAAGTTGCCAAGAATTTTATTCCTATTTAAAATCATCACCAGGTGTATTGAAACAAATTTGTTCCTCTGACAAATATAAATATAATATAACTAAGTAGATATTTTTATTTATGTTCCATACATAATAATTTTAATTTGTAATAGTATCTAACTTCATATACCTACTTATAGTAAAATAAAGGACATTAGAAAAAATGTTGTTAGTTTTTCATTTATAACCTGCTAATTAACGTAAATAAACCGATGTCCCGTTTTGAGTTGAAAAAAAATGGTCACGTTAAGTATGAACGACCTGACCGGGATTGTTAAGAAGGTGTAAATTGGGTGTTAACTGTAAATGAAAACCCTAAATATTACTTAGTAATTCAGGGGAAAGATGCGTTGTCTTTCATCATTTGCAACGGCAAACAGTTTACACAGGGTTAGTTAGGATTTTTACAGTTTGGGTGGGCCCATATGAGTTCATAGTAAACTCGGGTTTTAGCAATGATTTGATGCCTTGTTCACTTATAGCTGTACGAATCGCTGGGGATTATGTTTTATATGTATAGGGTCGTTGGGCGTTAGGATCGAAGGCTTTACGAATGTTAAATGGTTAAGCAGACATGAGGGAAATATGGATGAGTTACTTAGTTAAATGTATTGGGAATATTATTCCTTGCTCTGTTGGAGAAAGTGTGAAAAGTAATAAAGTTGTTATTTGGTGTATGAGTTACAATTGTCCTTGCTAGGTAATGCAAATAACAGATGTGATAATAATTTGTTTTCTGTTATAGGAAGTTGTGGACAAGCATGAACAACCATGGGAAAGAGAGATAGCAAAAGAACATGATGTGGTCATATCTCCATGGGTCCAGGGTGCCTGGGGTTGTGAGATTTCCTTTAAGCCTATAAGGTTGGAAGAAACTTGTTTGGTTTCACCTCACATGTCCCGTGGCGCACGGGTTCCTTCATGGCAGATGTGTCATGCATTTCATGTTGGGGCGTGATGGTTGGATGCTTGTTCATGCTTATTAATTGCAGGTTTTATGGACTGTCTGTAACTTGTTTTATTGTGTGATTTTCTTATATTTCATGAACGATGCTGAGCTGAGAAGTCAGAAGTCTGCGCAATCTAAGATTGTGCCAGGCAATTCGATGATGCTGCGATCACCTGATGGTTGATCAGGAAGAAATGCAGTTCAATATCATTCAGCGAAGACGATGTGTCCATATCTCAGGCCGAGATGTGTGACACAGGCGCGACTGAAGCAAATTTATTAGAATGACATGTTATTTTTTTAATAATAAGCTTTAATCAGAAAAAATTAGGGAAAGGGCTAAATAAAAATTAATTTACAGGTACTTGAGTCCGAGAGTGACGTGACAAAGGTCAAATCACTGACGGATGAAAGAGGACGCAGGTCCAAAATTTAGAACATTAGATTCAGCGGAAGATTCTGAGAGTGACTTGACTGGTATATGTCAAATCACCCAGATCCGCATTTTCTTAGTTTCCTTGATTAACATTGAGAATGTAAGGCAATCCCGCATCTTCAATGCAGGGATTGTCATAAGTTGGTTTGTAGGGTTAGGCAGGTAGGAATCTTTTTCGTGCCAGCCGCCCCACGTTTTGCGGGGTTTTTGTCGGGCGGAAGCTCGCTGTGAGTTCACCGATAAATGAGTAATAATTAAATTTAAACAAATGAATCTCACGGCAAGCTACTCCTAATAAAGGGGCTGGCAAATGTCCTGTAACTTTTCCCCGCTTAGGTAGGCAGTAGGGATAGGTAGGATTCATTCCTTGTTCCCAGAGGGACGAGGGATGTAATAACCAGTAAAATAAACCTTATTGTATTGTACATTGTATGCAATGTCTCATTTGCTTTTAATTATTCAAATTGAAAAGCAAATGGTTCGATAGAACAGCGACTGTTGTTTTTATATAATTGGGCGAGTCGCATGTTACCTGGCGCCGAGTGCGCACGGCTATGTATCTCTTTGATTAAGAAGCTAACAAGAATAAAAGTATCCTTAAAAGTAGCCCTACCAGTTCTTTTTATTTACAGATACAACCCCAATCCTTGTATCTTTTACAGTATACCCTCTCTTACACTTGGACTGCCATAGCGATAACACCTATTATTAATATTAACTATAAGAAATATAAAACACATGTGAAGAATACTAAAATAAACCTTCGTTGACCTCAGTAGACATATTTCATTGAAGAACCTTACATGGCGCAGTCGAAAAGGAATAAATCCAGGAAGATTGGAACGGATTTAAATAAGGTAACCTACAAAACCGGCAGATTGCACATGGCCGTCTTTTTCTTAAAGAACAAACTATATGGATAGTAAGAAATGTTTTAGCAAATATGAACAAAGAAGATAAGTGCTGTTCTGAAATGGAGAAAGTGGGCGCGGTCGAGTACAAAATGCCCCAAGGATTAAATCTTGATGATTTAGAAAATTCTTGGCCACAAAGGCAACGATTCAAATTGTCGTTTCAAAATTATATACTGGCAGCAGGATTGGATAGGATTTCAGAGAAAAGAAAAGCAGCAATATTATTAAATTGCGTAGGGCAGCAGTCGCAAGACTTGTACTTCAATGTGCTCAAGATTGAAGATCAAGACAAATTAGATGCAGTAATTAAAGAATTTGATGACTACTTCAAGCCTCAACAAAATGAGGTTATTAATAGTTATAACCTGAATAAACGGAAACAAGAAGATGGCGAACCTTTTGATGCATTTTAATCAGCAATAAAAAAATAGCGGAGAACTGCAAGTTTCAAGATAAAGACAGGATGCTACGGGACAAGATAGTCATTGGAATTCGCGAACAAAGGATGCAGCAGAGGCTCTTGGAGACCAAGGACTTAACATTGGACAAGGCAGTGGACATCTGTCGATCTGCTGAGTTATCCAGGGAACACGTAAAGGTGCTGAACAACCCGGAGGTGCATGCAGTACACTCTGGGAGAACATCACAGCAGCAGCAACATTTCAGCAAAGCTAAGTATTCTTATAACAATAAAAATAACTTGCCGCAGACACAAAGTAAAAGTAAGAATAATAACAATGTAAATTATATCAAAAAAAATTACCACTGTAAAAAGTGCAACACTGAGCATGGACCAAGGCAATGTCCAGCTTATGGCACAATGTGTTCAAGGTGTCACAGAATGAACCATTACAGTACTGGCTGTACTTTCACGAAAAGACGGGTTGATCATATTAATGATAAAAGTGACAGTGATGGGTCTGGTAATGATATACAGGAATTATGACTAGTTTATGCAATTGATTTAGGTATTAATGAGTGGACAGAGGCACTCAAGGTGAAAAATAAAAAGGTGCGATTCAAGTGTGACACTGGGGCACAGATTAATGTATTAAGTTTAAAGGACTTAAAGAAAATTGTCAATGATGATACCTAATATCAAAATGTCTGAGACAAGAACTTTAATAGAGGTCTTCGGTAGTGGGAAATTAATTCCCTTAGGAAAATGTATTCTAAAGGTACATCCTAATATTAATATTAAAAATAACGAGGGTATTAATACCGAGTTTTTAATTATTAAAGAAAAAGTAAGACCAATTTTGGGGTTAAAGTCACTGGTAGAATTTAAATTGTTAAATAATAGTAATATTGATACATTAAAGACTGAAAGTTTAACTAAGGATAATATTAATAGTAAAGATTGTGTTATTAATAATAATCTCGGATTATTTCAGGGTGTAGGGGAGTTCAAGAATACACTACAGCTACGCATTCGACCCGGCGCGGAGCCTGTGGTGAGACCCCCACGCAGAGTTCCCCAAGCACTCATGTCACGCCTCGCGGACAAGCTGGAAGCTCTGGTGAAGCACAAAGTCATAGAGAAGGTACAGCACCCTGATAGTTTCGTCAGTAATCTTGTAATAATAGAAAAGAAAGATGGTTCGTTGAGAATTTGTCTTGACCCCAAAGATCTTAACCAAGTATTGATAAGAGAACATCATTTAATACCGACTATTGATGAGATTGTGTCGAAAATTTGTAACAATAAGTATTTCTCTGTCTTAGATTTGTCGGATGGATTTTATAATATTAAGCTGGATGCAAAGTCTAATATTCTGTGCACTTTTAATAGTCCTTTTGGATGTTACAAATTTTTGAGAATGCCTTTTGGTCTGTCTGTAGCACCGGAAATATTTCAGAAATACAGTGAGATGGCATTTGGTGATATTCCAGGTGTTATAGTATATTGCGATGACTTACTAATTTGTGGTAGAACTGAGGCAGAGCATGATGCAATATTAACACTGATTTTTGAACGGGCCAAAGAACACAATGTTCGATTTAACGCTAATAAAATTCAATATAAATTAAGTGAAGTAAGGTATTTTGGCCATATTTTTTCAGAAAAGGGCATTAAAATTGACCCAGAGAGGGTTCAAGCTATTATTAATATGAAAAGTCCAACTAATAAAAAAGACTAACAGACAGTTTTAGGAATGGTTAATTATTTAAGAAAATTTGTTTCGAACTTGGCTGATATTGCATCTCCGCTCCAACTACTATTAAAGAAAGATGTTGAATGGCTGTGGACTGAAGTTCATGAAAATGTTTACAATAATATTAAAAGGAAAGTTAGTGAAGCCCCTGTGCTACGAAATTTTGATACACAGTTGCCCATTACCATTCAATGTGATGCGTCCAATAATGGCCTTGGGTGTTGTATACTTCAAAATGGAAAACCTGTCTGCTTCGCTTCACGAAGTCTAACACCATCGGAATGTAATTTTTCGCAAATAGAAAAAGAATTATTAAGTGTAGTCTGGGCAACTCGTAAGTTTCATTATTACATCTATGGACGTAAAGTTACGGTATTAAACGACCATAAGCCACTTGAAAGTCTACTAAAAAAACATCTTCATGAAGTCCCGTCACCCAGATTACAAAGGTTGAAATTGAAATTATTAAGATATGATATAGAGTTTAAATATATGCAAGGTAAGCTAATGTATATTGCTGACTTGTTATCACGCTCGTATCAGATCACGAATGATGTGGATGAATCATACATGTACGAAGTTATACACTGTATAGGCTTGGCACAGAACTTGGAATGTACTGAAGAACAAGAAACAACATTAATTTTAGAAAGTTCTAAGGATGAAGAATTAAAAATATTAAGAAATTTTATTCAAAATGGATGGCCAATTAATAATAAAGACATACCTGATGGGTTACATTCATATCATAAGTTAAGAGGGGAGCTTTCAGTAGATAAAGAGTTAGTGTTTTTGAATGACAGATTACTGGTCCCTAAAGATTTAAGATTAACGTTTATTAACGTAAAACCTTGCATGAAGGACACATTGGTATTTCAAAAATGAAACAACTAGCTAGAAATTTATATTACTGGCCACATATCGATTCTCATATTGAAGAATTCGTTAGACGCTGTTTCACTTGTCAGACGTATTAGAATAATAATGTTAAAGAACCATTACTGCCACATGTTGTACCTAACTTACCATTCTCTAAATTAGCTATTGATATCATGGATTTTAAAACAAAAAGTTATCTGGTTTTGTATGACTATTTTTCTAAATGGATTGAAATCAAAAATATACCTAATAAAAGTTCCAAGTCCATTATTAATGTACTAATAGACATTTTCTCAAATTTTGGCATTCCTAAGGAAATAATTTCTGAACATGTACCTTTTGATTCAAAATAATGTAGAGATTTTGCTTATGAATATGGATTTAGATTTACTTATACAAGCCCTCGATACCCGCAGTCCAATGGCATGGCTGAAAGAGGACTACAAATTGCAAAGAAAATGTTAGTAAAATGCTTTGAAGACAAAACAGATTATAGATTAGCTTTGTTAAAATATCAGGCTTCCCCCATCTCGGGTAATAACTTGTCTCCCAGTCAACTCTTAATGAATATAAATTTAAAGACTAAGATGTTAGTTAGTTCCCAGTATTTGGAAACTAAACTTAATGTTAATGTAAAGAACCAAATGGATAAGAGTATTAATAGTAATATAAAAAATTATAATAAGAACAGTGGAATTAAGGAGCAGTTTAGTGAAGGTCAGAGTATATGGTTTAAGAAAGAGGTAAATAAAAATAAGTGGTTAGGTGAGATCTTAAAGATCAATGGTTACAGATCTTATGATATATTAGAAAAAAATAATGTTAGATATACTAGAACTTCTTTTCATATTCGGTCCGCATAGACTTTGTGTTTCATCAGAGAAGAGAAGGGGCTCTCTGATGGTCGAATGGGTAGCTGTAATGTAATAAATTAAGTAGTGATGTTAATTTAATTTTGTAAAAGAGGGAAATATGTTATTACAGTGAAATATGGAAATTTAAATAGTAAAAAATTAAGTAGTGATGTTTAATTAAATTTTGTAAAAGAAGGAAAGGTGTATTTAAGTGACAATAATGTAATTTAAATTTGTTATGTAAATTCTGTTTGAAAAGGGGATGATGTAGTATACTATAGCAGGCTGTGTAAACGTAAAACGTCAAGTTGACAGCTCCGCTGTCCCCTCTCTTACACTTGGACTGCCATAATAGCGATAACACCTATTATTAATATTAACTATAAGAAATATAAAACACATGTGAAGAATACTAAAATAAACCTTCGTTGACCTCAGTAGACATATTTCATTGAAGAACCTTACAATACCTAAGTATTGATACTTCTTTGAAGTACTGGCCACTTATGAAAAGTTATTTTTATCTATGATTTATTGATCAAATTGATGTTTGTCATTCGTCATTGAATGGTTGCATTTTCCGTGAGGCCATTTGCAACGTTAAAAGATGGCGGACGTGTAATTTGTTTTAGACTTTAATTTTTGGGTAATTAGGTGTTCAAAGTTCTTTTCTGATAGTGATTTGTACTTTTTATGCCTTTGTGTCGCACAGTGATTGAAGACTTGGACTTATTTCGTGTATCTGGCATCTTTCTTCTCGTTTCAAGTGGACTCGCAGTGGTGCAGAGGTTAAAACTATCTTGACCTCTGACCTACAAATCACCGTACAACGTTGCCCCCCAATCTTCCTAGAGAAGATTGGATTGTTTTATTGCTATATTGATATATACTTATATATACTTGACACTGGCGAAATCACTTAACGTGGAAACGCCATATCCCCGCGGTAGTAGCTGTTCAAGTCGCTGCGGGGGCAAAAGAAGAAGAAGAAGCATTTTCCTTGAAATTCTCAAAACTAGTGATTAATTGATCATGGATTCGTTAAAATGTCAATTAACAAAAAATAAAAGAGCAAAGAAACATTATTACAGGCTGAGTACAGATATAATTTAAGAGCGTGTAACATAAACGGAACTAGCCGATGGAGTTGTGTTCGAAGAGATTTTTGTACTTCAACCATAACATGAAAAAAAGAGAAAACCGCGATAATCAAAAAGCCAACGCGTACGTGCTCGCCAAGAAAAATTGATAACGAGGTGTTATTGACTCTGAATGCATGCAAACAGGAGGTTTGTAATAACTACGAGCCGGTTCAAAAAATATACGAAAAAATATTGTACGTCTGATGATGTTGAGGATATTCCCCAATTCTCGTCTATAAAAGACGGTCTTTTCGAAGCCCAATAATACATACATGCAAACAAAAAACTAAAATTCAACAAAATTGAAGACGGAAGTGTTTCACGGGGTTAGGGCGAAGGATTTTTAATTTGTGAAGATGGAGTTACGGATAAAATGAATATATTTTGTTCGAGAGTCGCAAGAAAAATAATTAAAAACGTTGATACGAAAAAAATGTATTTTTCGTTGATTCGATGTGTACCTATTGTATTTTATCAGTTGTATACTTTGCATCTTGATCTGTGCCCGATTGAAACTGCCACAAATGTCATCCTAGTAATTTATGTGTTGCTCCCTAATAAAAGTGAGGCTACATACGAACGATTTTTTAAATCGGTAAAATGTAAATTGGGAGTAGTAATCGAGAATTTGAAATGCGACTATAAAATTGGAGTATTTAACACTGTACAAACAGTTTTTACGAAGTGCCAGTTAACAACCTGTTTTATCATTTCAACATAAATATATGAAAAAAAACGAAGACATTAAAACTGACAGGCACCAGTGATGGACGAAAGATGGCTAGTATGGCAGCCTTGTTGCCGTTGCTCTCTCATGATCGAATTTTTAACATTGGGGTGAGTTGTTGGAACTCGTGCCAGCGACAGATGAGGCAGTTTTGTTTAAAAAGTATTGCGAGAGTCAGTGGATCTCTAAATTGGATCCAAAAAAGGTGTGCTTACGAACGCCACCATACTACAAATGCGGTTGAAGGATGGCACCGTCGCCTAAATGCGAGAATAATAAGGCCCACATTAATCGCGTTTGTAGCTGGTCTAAAAATCATAAAAAGCAGTATGTTTCGAGCCCCTCCAAAACGAAATCAGAGGCTGCGGGATATTCAGTTCGATAAAAAATTTTGGCATCTTTTGCAAGAATTAGAAATCGCCTCTATTTCGAACATTAATTTCCTCAAGGAAATAATTAATTTAAAACGTTTTGGATGTGAGTTCAAAGAGATTTGTTACTTTACACTAAGGGTAGTCTATTTTATGTCTAGTGACGACTTTTTATATCTTTCCTTATTAAATTAACAAAGAATCTTTGTTGTTTCCCTTCCACTTTTCTCTAACACATCTCCTTCACTTTGTTTTATTAACCCCCGACGCAAAAAAAATGGTGTGTGTCGGTCTGTGGCACCGTAGCTATTAAACGGATGAACCGATTTGGTTGCGGTTTTTTAAATTTGAAAGCAGGTTTTGTAGCGGTGGTTCTAGGACCTGTTTTATCAAAATCGGTTAAGCCATTTTTGAGATATTGAGCTTTTAGGGGGTTAAAAGCCCCAGATATAACGACGACACCTACTTTCAAGAAATCTTGCTAAAAACCATCCCGTTGAATGAAGCTTTATTTAAAAACTTGCGTCCAAATCCGTTCTCTCGTTTGGGAGCTATGATGCCACATTTATACAAAATTAAACAACAATATACTAATAAATATTATTAACCCATATTTTATTTGCATTACATTTACTTCTTTGTATAAGAATTTAATCAGGCCCTATGATGGAACATACGTACGAGTAAAAACAAACATACATTAGACTGCTAAATTCATATCCCATCCTTTTGCTTTGCCGTAGTTGGGTAAATGGGAATGTGATGGAAAAAAACAAAAAGAGTTGGCAAAGGGTCGAAGGCACTTTCCGAAGTTATCGAAGAAGAATCAAAGAAAATAAGAAAACTCGATCCGCAGTTAGAATATCTAGAATTAAACAATTATAAATTAAAACATGAGATATTAGAAATCGAACCAAAACTAGGTGTCGAGCCTTCAATTATGACCAAAGAAATAAAACAACATCCAGAAAATAAAATAAAACATCAGGATGACTCGAACCAAATTTAATTAATTTCTAACGACAACATATTTTTTAATGAAGATGGTACTCAAACTGTTCAACTTTAATAGCTACTCATAGGATTGATTTGAGTTAATAATATTTAAGTTTTTGTTGTAAATTGTAATTGTAAGTATTGCTTACTTATAAAATTATATTATTAATTTAATAGAAAATTCAGTTTAATTTCTGAAATAACTAATAATTCTTTCGAGACTGCTCCGTCCACAAAACATGTTCGAAGTTCCCTTCAAATACATCATCAGAATCAGATCTATTATCGTCGTCCGAGTCGTTCCACTCGTCTCCGTCGACGTCGTCTAATAAAATTGCACAAGGTTACGCAGCAATTAAAAACATCGCAAGCAAATGTTGGTTGAACCCGTAAACAATTTAAACAGGGAAACTTCCTTAAGTAATCCGATAGCATTTTCAATAACTCGCCAAGTCGATTTATGAGCATTAAGAAATCTGATGTTTGCTTGATCATTGGCATCTATTACCAGAGGAGTTATGAGCCCGTCCTTTAGAGGGTATGCAGAGTCACCTAGGAGAACTCCTTGTGAAATAGATCTCCAGCTACATTCAAATTGCTCAAACAAGAGACTATTTCGTAGAACTGTACTCTACTATCATGGGTGCACCCGGGCCAGTTAGCGTAGGAATAGTAAAACTTCCTGTCTGGACTGCACATAACTAAGCAGTCAATCGGATGATTTCCGTGTCTATCAACGAACACTTCTTCTTCATGTTGGTGTGGGCATCCATTTTTCCAAAGTGCCATCTAGACAGCCACAAACCAACGGCATTCCTTTCAACATATGAAAGGGGAATGCCCATCTCTCCTACAAAAAAATGCCTGAGGTGTACAAGAACCAATTACACACCGAAATATTCTACGAAATTGTAAGTTCCGAAAACACTTTCAGTGATTACTCAAAACGTTGATGAAACGCTGTTATTTTTATGCAAATAGATAAAGACTATTTTCATCTCAAACTCGTTCAAAACGAATTAAGACGTTTAGTATGTTACAAACAAAGTAGGTATACATATAATACAGTCATTTGGAAGTTCTGCCTGGAAAGATTTCCGGGAGTTTTGAAAATTGGTTATTTTATAGATTTTGATGTGCTCTTTCCGAATTTCAACTTTGCCACCGCCATATTGGAAAAATGACGCGTATAAGCAGTTTTTTGACAATATCTCCTGTCTGACTCATTTTACGATAAAAACAGTTATATACAAAATAAAACAAGAGACAATTGCCTACAATTTATGTAGTAAGTCAATAGTTTTGGCGTACGAGCGCCACAAAGTGTATTCCAACACGCGTTTTGGCCAAAAAACTCATTTCCACACCACCTTGAGGTAGAGTAAGCGGCACGTTTTTTTTTATCGTGGTAGGGTAGTTTAGCCGGTTTACCGGCCACCCCCGGTTCTCGGCCACTAAGAAGTAAAACGATAATAATAAGAAAAGGTTACCTTACTCATTCAAAGAAACAATGTTATCCCATAAATTAATGTAACGCCGACCTCCCAAAAATGTTCACTTAATATTTATTTATTTATTTATTTATTTGCACACATGTTACACAAAACGATACATGGGACCCTGACAGGGTGTAGCAAACATTTAAGAATAATTTTTAAAACTAGGTCTTACATTATAATATTGTATTTGGCGAGTTGGTGCATGCAACTTTTATATAAATCAACGCATGCATCCTTGATGAAAAGAGAGAGACAAAATACGAACGATAAATATCACAACTCAAACATAATAACAGAATAGTCATTTACATTTTTCTTGGATGTCAAAAGTGGGTTCAAATAATACATGTCATGTTAAGTAATCTAGGGTCTCATCGGCTATAAATTCATTCCAATGGTAATAACATTTGTCAATAAGTATTATTTTCAATTTATTAGAAAAAGCATTATAATAAGGTTTCAATTGTCTCGTCAGTGCGCCAACGCAATTCAAACAGAGTGGATGTGCGTCTTAATTAGTGAGAAAAATAGTGCGCAACATTTTTTACGACGTGAGTTAAAATGTTATTTATTTGGTTTTGGAAACATTGCTATTATTTATATATGTGTAGTAGATAAGTTGAATTAATGTTATTTGGATTTAAATATTCAATATATTAGGTATAATACATTAAATTAGATGGCCGGGTAGCTAGATGCAATTTTGGATGGTCGTTTGGTCCTCGGCCGCCCTGCCGAGAATAGAATCGAAACTCATGATCGTTATTTGATTACAATCGCTTGTGAATAACAATCTTTTTAATAAGTATGTTGTTAAATATTAAATTGAATACATCCTTAACTAGGTAGTTAACTGTCGGCCGCATGTTTATTAACAAAAACTTGATTAAAATCATGTTTTATTTTTATTGTATTTGACGGCCGAGATCTAAATTTAGAAAAGCTACTTTTCAGCCTTGGTAAATGCCATTGGCCGAAAAATAAGAATATTTTATTTCGTTTTCGGCCAATTACAAAAAAAGTTAGTAAATCAATTTAATCATTTTTTTTTCTATATACGTTCATCCTTATTTTGCTCCAGGTCTAAATATACTTCTTCATTGCTTTTATCCAAAGGGAGATATCAAAATAAGCAGAATAAATGTTGGCTGAAATCTAGCTTCTAAGAAGTTACTTTTCGGCCATAGTTGTTGCAATGGCCGAAAATGGACAGATATAATTTTAGTTGCCGGCCGTGTTTTATTGAGCTATTAAGAACACAAAACATACTTTAAGTAAATATATATTATTTGATTATTATTATTTTTTTCTATAGAAATAAAAACCTACTCTATTTGTTAGAAAAATAAATAACAGAGGCCGAGAACTGGATAAATAAGCGGCCGACAACAGAAAAAAGAGGCCGAAAGCAGGCTAAATCGCGGTTTTCTGATATTCTTTATTATATATAAAACACCATGCAATTGACGACGGATTGTGCCACGTTTTTGAAAACGACATTAAATTTTTGATAAAGAATTATTATAATGACCAAGTTTCGTCAAATACGCCATTCAGTAAATCCATCTTAATTCAAAATATTGCCTAACTGGCCGAAAACCGGCTAAAGTACCCTATCCCCAATAGGCCTAATCCACATGCAATTGAATTTCCTAAAATTTAGCGCATTTTCCTCTTCAGTTTTGTGTTTTTGCATTGTTGATTTGACAATATGATTAAAATATAGCTCTAGTTATATAAGTATAGCTGACATAGCTGTGGTATGTTTTGACAGCCGTCTACCGATACTGTATCCAGGTGAGGACTGAAAAACAGCTCCATAGCTGAGTTCTGCCCCTTTTCACCAGCAATTTTGTTATTTTGGTTTTACTTTTTATTTGTTAATGTTGTTTGCTTGTTGTTGGTGAATAAAGATTCTTTTATTTATTTATTTATTTATTTACACGCTATCAAAACCAACTCGCTAAATGTCAGTTGCGGAAAATCAGCAACATTATTACTGTCCACATTTATGGTTCTGAATTGTGGCTCTGCGACGATTCAAGTTATTGCTGACAATATAGTCAGTTCATTTATAACGGAAACTATGTCAGCAGCATCTACTCTGTCAATAATCCGTGAGTGAAATCAATTTATTAGTGCTGCTGCTATAGAAAAATCGATCATTAAATGTGTTGATGCTCGGTTAAAAAAGTCTTCATGGAATAGTTTGAAATGTTGTTTGAAAATTCCATTTACAACTTCTACAACCCAGCGACAGATGGTTACTTTCCTGCTTTTGTTGGCTTCTAATGTGGACAGTTGCGATTCATTTTCTTGGAGAGTCGATGGCACATGAACGCTATAGTTACACGATTCTAAAAGTGGAATTGAGTCCCTAAACCCTCTATCTAATATGAACACATCACCTTCTTGAAAATACTGTCTTATGGGGTTATTAGGATCAATAATTTCATTTATCATTATATTCGCATCAATTGTAGTCGCTGGGTAAGGGCCTAAGATGTCGACAATATAACCATCGCAACATACAATCATAAATGGCTTTACTAAGTTTCTGTACTTATGTAATGAATACTTTCGTTTTTGATAGAGGTAATTGGAACTCTTTTGTACATCTACGTAGGTTTCATCAACAATAACTATAGGCCCTTCTCCATCTACTTCACCGTACAGACCATTTGGAATAAACAGGTTTCTTTCTGCAATCTATTCTATTGATATATGTCCAATACCAAGGTGTATCGGAACGAAATCCTGATTCAGCTTTTCTCTGACCTTTTTCATAAGGCGTTATCTGCAGCAGTTTCGATATTCTATCATCGGAGTCTCCTGTTCTCAGTTTTATTAAGTAAGGTCCAAGAGCAGTAGGTCCTTTGTAAATCTGTGCTAGACTAGGTACTTCTCTCATAAGAGTTCTAAATTGATCAATACTCATCCCAATAAAGTACCACGTCATGTACTCATTTGCCAAGTTTATATTTTCAAAATCCAAAGGTTGGCTTACATAATCCACAGAGGATGCAAAATCTTGAACGTGATTTACGGTAAATTGATGAATTGTATTTTTGTCATCCAAAACAGAAATCTCATGCCATAAATTGGAATGTAAATGATGATTGCATATTTTGCAATTCTGCGGCACATAATACTTGTAGTCTTTAAATAACCACACTCTAAGGGAATATGGTACCACACGTCTAT
Source organism: Acleris emargana (assembly GCA_927399475.2). Lineage (NCBI taxonomy): Eukaryota > Metazoa > Arthropoda > Insecta > Lepidoptera > Tortricidae > Acleris > Acleris emargana. Next base: position 51,890,786 of record OV656835.1, on the reverse strand, counting down.
CTAACATTGTACATCTCAGAAAGAAACAATGACTTTGTGTGTCAACTGCACGTCTATAATCGGGCAAAATAATGGTACTTCTCATAAGTAATATAGCATTATTAATCTTCAGTTTGATCTGTCCCAATATTGTTATCGGACACTTCTCGACTCATATCTTGGACAGGAGTGGGGGGTGACGCAGCTCGATCACATCGCATCCAAACGGCTGACAGATTAGATCTGTCGAACGTAGCTGCAATATAAATAGAAGTATTTTTTAATACTGTTTTAATGGCATACCTAACTCTTTAAATCTAGTTTCTTTAAAAGATGCCATTAAAACGATAGATAGCTGGGAACAGCCAAAAAAAGAATTTACGTTCTAAAAAATTAACCTAAAGACGCAAAAGTATGATTGTTATGGTCCCCATACATCTATCGACGCCAAATCAGCTTAAGCCTGTCAAAAAACCTTTATGTCTATGCAATAAGATCGAAAAAGACGTTTTTCCGTCGACAGTCGTCGCGTCGCATCGGCCGAGCTGAGCCGAACGACGTCTTTCGACGACCCTAATAAGCATTGGGTGTACTAACTGCTCTTAAAATATAATATGTTCGTATGGAATACACTCACTCTCATTCTTGATTCTTACATTGTGACGTACCTGTTGTGGTTGTATCCTGTGCTGTCCCTCTGAAAATCAGCGCCGCAGTTTTCCTGCGGCACAATGCTGAGAGGGATCCTGTTCAACGTTCCTAATTAATGTCTCCTTTTTACTTTATATTATTTCTACTGTATTTTTGTGTGCGTTGAATAAATATTTTCTATTCTATTCTATTCTAATATATTTATAATGTGCATTTTACGCACAGTTACGTTAAGAACTTTATTGCCTTGTCATAATAAACTTCAAACTGAAAACTAAATGACAGGCATGGCAATAACAGGGTTCTAAGTGTGCATAGTCATTGGCCGACTATAACTATGCCAATATGTATTACGTAAGAAAAGTATTCGAGCTTATGTTTAGTTTATTGCATAAATAAATAGTTTAAAGAAATACAAGTATAAATGGTAGGCTGCCACTTACCGTTTGTGGTGCTATCCACTCCTGTATTAGTTGACGCACTTTATTATGTTGCAATAATAAATGATAACGTGATAATTGCGTAACATTAATCTTGCAATTAATGCAATGCTGGACAATGCTCATTATTTAAACCAAACAAAAACAATATATGTATAACGTCTACCAGCACCTTAGCATCATAGTGTTATTTATATGGAAGTGACGTCTCACACCATTTATAATATTACTGATACGAGTAAACATGAGCGTAGGTCGAAATAAAGTCAGTTGAGCGATGAATGTTCAAGTAAAAGTCTATAAATAATGTGCATATTACTCCCATAATTATCAGACTTCAATTTAATGAGTATATTTATATTTAATTATAACATGTTATTTGGCATATAGGTTATCTCTCTACATTCCAGGCATTATATGGGCATTCTCCTTTCTGTACTACCTCCTGCACATTATTCGGCCACTTAACATATGCGTCAAACATTACAATATTGACAGCTGCTACAACACTGAACCGCATTACATACATTGCCTTTTGTTACACCATGCATATCTGAAACAGTATGGTATTGAACTCCCGTTCCTAACCAATGTAGGACAATTTGTAATATTAATTTACTTGAAAAGGCGTGGTTCCTGTTCGAATTTCTTTCCAAATGGCAACCCAAGACACTAATTAACTGTTCCAGTTTATGAAACTAAGTCTAAATCTTTCGTTGAATTCATATGTCATGTCCATACAGCCGTAGTCTATTCTTGTATTGTATGTTCTCGGTCCCGTAATTCTAATATTTTCTTCGTCACTTCAATCACTTGACCACATTTTAAAGAAAAATTAATTTCAAAATATCACTGCAGAACTAACATAGACGTGCCAAGACACAAATAAAATTTTATGACGGAATGGGGACTTGCCGGACACTAAGAATTTCTCATGACTGTAACAAAGGTTTTAGACTACTGGCCCATGCTGAAAAAATTATGGGTCATTTGAACCACCAGGTGACCTATCTAGGACGATATAAGAGCTTAAAATAATAAGATTCAGCACTATGCCGTCACTTGTAAGCTGTCCAACTGAGTGCAGGTGAGAATTCGAAAGTACAGTTAGAGTGAGTACATTTTGGTCACATATTTTTGTACGGCATTCTTACCACCGATAGATCCATGAAAAATAATAAGAAAACGCACAGTGCCGTAAAAAAATGGTGCGCCACAAAGTCGGATTTTATTTTTTATTTTCCGACAATCACCAGGGTAAATTTGGTCATTTGATTTTGTACGGCATCTGTGTCATACTATTTCAATACTGCTTCTAATCCATTATTCCGCAACGCCGTACAAAAATCATGCGACAACGGGAAAAAATCGAGGGTTGCAATCCCCTCTCTTTCCGTGGTCCAGGGGGTGATTTGACACAACATGAAATAAATTTATTTTAAAAGTATTTTATGCATAGATAATATTTTTTCATATGCCGTACATTGTCGTTGGTCCAAAGGAGAAAAAAAACTGAAAAAGAAAAAATCAAAAAGAAAGAAGGTGTTTGCGCTCTCTCACACATAGTTCGATTAGTATGTGGGTACTGTTCACTTCGGAGTCGACGCGGAGATTGAAAACAGCTGTTGTTTACGTGTTGTCAGCACTCCGATCATGTCTGACCTCGTGGAGAATGAAAAATCTAGTGAAAGTGAAAGAAGTGTTCAAGAAAATGAGCAAGAACGTGTTTGTTTTATTTGTGATTTGCCAGGTGATCCTATTGATAACCGGATAAAATGTCTGTCAAGCGCAATTTTAAAAAATTGCATCGAAGCAATTGAGGTTAGGAGTAAGCAACAGTCTAACACCTCCAGAAGATCCATGGATGTTGCTTCAATTCAATTGCCCAAAGATCTTGAGGAAAAGGGATACCATCAAAAGTGTTATAAACAATTAACAAACTTATCCGGCAAACGAAAAATAGAAGAAATTGTTGATCCCGACGCCAACGAGAATAGCGGAAATAACGAAGAACCTGAAGAGCACGTATCTTTTGAACATGGTCCAACTGCTTGTGTATTTTGTGCGCAAGTACGCAAACGACATAACCGCCAGCTCATGGTATGTAGCTTTGCTGAAGCGAAAGAAGATTATGAAACATTTCGTATTATTATCGATTTAGCTACTGCAAAATATGATTTAGCGATTTTACAAAGGATTGACCAATGTCAAGAGATGTTAGTACCCATACCATATCATAGGGTTTGTAAAACTCAATATTTAAATAACTCTAGGCAAAAAAAACAAAATACTGATTGGCTCTTAAGGAGAGAAAAACACGAGCGAGCTCGTAAGAATCTGTTAACATTTATTCAGGAAGAAATTGTCGAAAATATGCGCATTTTCCAATATTCCTTCTTGCTCAATTTATTCAGACAATTTTTATTGGAAGAGTATGATAATCAGAAGTTACCTAAGTGTTTTGACACGTCCAATATACAGAGTGAAATTTTAAAACATTTCAAGGACGCTGTCATCTTTATTTACAATCGTGGATGCAAACACGTTGTCTCTGCTAGTGCAACTCAAGAAAATATTGATATGACGTACGTGAATGAAGAAAACACCATTAATTCTTCAGCTTTATTCCTGCGCAAGATTGTTCTAGGAGTTGAAAAGGCTGCGCCAAACCTCATCAAAGGTGAATGTGAAATTCCATATGCCCTATTACGTTTTTATAGTCTTTTGTTAACTGGAGGTGACGTGGATAAAATAAAAGACCCGAAAATGTTGGTCTTAGCCAAGTCTTATGCTTCTGATGTTATCTATACTATTCACAGAGGAAGAGTTAAGACATCTAAACATATAACTCTTGGAATAACAGTCAAAAGTTTGAGTAGTAGTGAAAAGCTTGTACGCCTCTTACATTCCTACGGACATTGCATTTCGTACTCGAAAGTATTAGAATTGGAGACGGAAGCAACCTATACTATATCGGAAACAGAGAAGGTATGCCCTGCTGGTATGGTATTGCAACCATCTCTCAATAGTGGTTTTGCTTTCGATAATTTTGATCGATATGTAGAAACATGTGATGGCAAAGACACTATGCACGATACGGTTGGAATTTCGTTTCAAGATCATGCTCCACGAGTTGACATATCTTCTGAGGAAAGTATCGATGGTATTGGAAGTGACCAGCCTTGTAGAAAACGATTCCGCAGACACTACGAAGCCGATACTCTCGTTATACTACCACTTAGAGAAACTCCAAAGTTTGAAGGCACTCTCCAATTGCCAGCAAACGTTAATGCACCTACTAATTTAGAAGAAGCTAAAAGGTTAGATAGAGTATGGATGATAAGCCATGCTTTGAATATACCTACACCAATGTGGGTAGGATTTAACGCTCTAATTGCCAATGACAAAAATATTACTCAAGATATATTTTATTTAACCCCTATCAATGAATCACCTACCAAAGATTACGTGGTACATGAAACTATGATGCGGAGTATCAAAGGTGCTGAAGAATGCCAACAACAGTACGCGCAGGTACATTATGATTTGGCCATAGCTAGTAAATCGTTGAAAATACAAAATTCTGAGCTGAGAAGAAATGAGGACTCAACATTGAAACGTATTTTTGTTCACTTGGGACCTTTCCACATAGCAATGTCGCAGTTCAAAGCGATTGGTAAATACATTGAAAATTGTGGTTTATCGGAAATTTTAATTGATTCTGGTTTATTGGCAAGCGGATCTGTAAACTCATTTCTTATGGGGAAGCACTTCAACAGATGTAAACGCTTACATCCTCTTATGTCTGTTGCTATTGAAAGAATGCATTTCAAATTTTTCACAAAGAAAGAAAATGTAATAGTAAGCGATGAGTGTTTACACTTCTTCAAAGCTTTTCAAAATAGGAAAGGTGAAGATATTAGTGGAAAATTAGTTACATACCCTACAGTAGATAATGTTGATGTTATAAATATATTATCTAAATATGAAGACTTCCGTAGAAAAACGTTAAGTGGTGAGCATGGAAGTACACCGAAATTCTATCTTACTTATATTGAAATGGTTAACAACTACTTTCTTTTCGACCGAAGTATTCGCACAGGTGATATCGATTTGTACAAATATACTCTGCCACTCATTACCAATCTGTTTTTTGTCTTCAATCATCAAAACTATGCTAGGTACCTCACTTTATACCATTGCAACTTGGAAAATGTAGAACAATCGCATCCTGGATTAAATGTCGTAGTAGGGATAAAAAGAACTAATAAGCCTTTTTCCAAGCGAGAAGTAGACTTTACTGTTGAAAGTACGATCAACGCTGATGCTGCTAAACGATCAACTGGCATTGCATGTATGAAGAACTCAATATCTGCTCGGCAAAGGTGGAGCAAAAGCCATGCTCTACGAACGGAAATTATCTCTCACGTACTCGCCGAAGTGCGGATGAACAAAAAAAAAGAGTTTACTAATGATTTGAGGAAAAGCAAAATAAAAAAAAGTCAACTACAAATACAACAGTTTGAAGACAGTATTAACAATCGTTTGAATCCATTTTCATCTTCATTAAAAGATAAGTTGTTATACAATATTAGTAATGGACAGTCTGCAAGTCATGAAGTCCATGAATTTCTAATGAATGTTGTGGAAATTGGAGAAGAGCAGAGGAAAAATTTTTTAGAACAATGTGCATCAAATCCATATCGATTTGAACAATCTATCCAGAAAAAGGTAATTCATACTTTCAAAGCCAAGAAAATAGTGAAACGTCAAGATGGAAAGGTGACAGAGGTTAAACTACACAGGGATTTATTTGGAAGATTGTTAGGTATATCTCTACAACAAAATGTTGACATTGAAAAGGTTCTGGAGTACCCTCTGACCCCTGTTCCACTATCATTATGTCATATGGATGGAACCATCAATAAAACAGATAAATCGAAGCTGGTAAAACCTTTGATAGATAGAGAAAATATTGTTGAGAGTATTCCTAAGGAATTGGATGTCGTGATTATTGATGGATTTTTTTATCTCTATACTCTTCGAGACATACCTTCTACCTTTGGCGCTATAAGTTATAATTTGCTCCGTAATCTAACAAATCACGTGGCTAGGGAAATCCACGTAATCTTTGATACTTACCCAACACCAAGCATAAAAGATTACGAGCATTCTATACGAGATAATTTAAGAAATGATGATTTCGTTATCGAAGGACCTCAAACGAAACGTCCGGCAAATTTCATAGCCGAATTAAAGAACATTAAATTCAAGCAAGCATTTGTCCAGTTTCTCGTCAATGATTGGTCGACTCAAGACAAAGCTACGTTGATTAAGCCTACACAGAAAGTGTTTCTAAATTATCAGCTGTGTCATTCTTACAAAAAAGTGGCAGAATCTGTCGTTAGAGAAGTATCTGAAAGGTATACCTGCAGTGCTCACGAAGAAGCTGATACAAAAATAGTGTATCATGTTTGCGCTGTTGGGTCAAATACGAACACTTTGATCAAGTGTTCTGATACAGATATTCTCATAATATTATTATCTAATATGAAACAAATCCTAGTAAATGTGGGCGAGAATCAGTTCAATGTCGATCGCAAAATATGGATGCAACTCGGAACCGGTAACCACGTGAAAAACATTGACGTTTGTGCTGTGTACAGAGACTTGGGCGAAAATCTCTGTTCTTCGTTGGCTGCATTCCATGCTTTTACGGGATGCGACTTCAATCCCGCATTTTATAGGAAGGGTAAAAACAGACCATTCAAAGTATTGGAGAAATCAGGGAAGTTCCAAGACGCATTTATTAAAATGGGGCATAATACGTTTGTTGCAGATCCACTACTCATGGAACAAACTTTTAATGTTCTGCAAGAATATGTATGCGTTTTATACAACGTAAAAGCAAGAAAAACAGTCAACTAAGCAAGGTGTATCATATTTGAAAGGATTTATACGCCGAAAAGTAGTAATGAAGCTTTCAAAAAGACAGCTATGAGATTGGAAGCAACATCGTTTCCCCCTTGTTTCCGGGAGTTGGAGCAACATCTGAAGAGAAGTACCTACATAGCACAGATTTGGTGTAATGCCTACAAACAAGTACCGTCGATCTTGTTTCCAATAAACTATGGATGGGTTGTTAATGACGGTCGGTACGATTTCGATTGGTTTCACGGCGAGGAATGCCCCCAAAAAGTCTGTGACATAACGGAACCGGATGAGGAATCAGGCGAAGAAGATGATGACGTCATAGGTAAATAAATAAATAAATCTTTACATCTTTAATTTGTACGTAAGACTTTGATTTTGACAAATACATATTTATGTTTCAGAAAATAATAGAGAAGATATTTCGGACGTCGATGAAGACGTTGATTCCGATAACAACTCAGCAACTGATTCCGATACTGAATAAATTTATCGATTTTTTCTAAAAAATTACATTTTTTTTATTATTATCATAGAATATATAATATACACACAGTTTCAGTTCAGTTAGACGTCATAGTGATTTTATCATATTATCAATTGTTCTCTTCGAAAATATGTTAATACCGTACTGTATCAGATGGCCATAAAGTACCCTTGTTGTAGTGTCACTTTCATCAGCCTAAAAGATATTATGGTCTGCATAAAAATGTACGGCATCATTTTTTCCTAATTTATCTATGTTAATACTATTTAAAACAAGGGATAAAATGTAAAAAACTGCTATATTTCATTAATCTATGATATTTAAACTTTTACAATAATTTGCAAAATTTCAGTTTTTGTATTTCTCTATAATTCTTTTTAGAACGGTTTCTTTTGAACGGCAATACTATGTAATAATAGTATTTTACAATATTATGTTAAAAAAAAAGTTCCCGTACAGGATCAAATGATTTTACAGCTCTAAAAATCAAGGATACGATGAAATGAAGATAATTATTGATATACATTCAAATGAACAATCATTTTTTGACGGCATTATTTTTAATAGTACTTTTGAGTGCTAGATAATGTTTTGGAACCGAAGCCGTACTTTTTCAAATCACCCCCTGGACCACGGAAAGAGAGGGGATTGCAACCCTCGATTTTTTCCCGTTGTCGCATGATTTTTGTACGGCGTTGCGGAATAATGGATTAGAAGCAGTATTGAAATAGTATGACACAGATGCCGTACAAAATCAAATGACCAAATTTACCCTGGTGATTGTCGGAAAATAAAAAATAAAATCCGACTTTGTGGCGCACCATTTTTTTACGGCACTGTGCGTTTTCTTATTATTTTTCATGGATCTATCGGTGGTAAGAATGCCGTACAAAAATATGTGACCAAAATGTACTCACTCTAACTGTACTTTCGAATTCTCACCTGCACTCAGTTGGACAGCTTACAAGTGACGGCATAGTGCTGAATCTTATTATTTTAAGCTCTTATATCGTCCTAGATAGGTCACCTGGTGGTTCAAATGACCCATAATTTTTTCAGCATGGGCCAGTAGTCTATTTTTTTGATAAACGAAATCACGATTATTGGTCATAAGACTAACTTACAATATTTTTTTTATAAATAACCGTGATTTAAAGTTTTTATCTAGTTTTATGCCTTTTTATTTGTTACTTTAATAATTGTTATTTTTGTTAGTTAATTTTATGACCAACATTGTGTGTTGATTTTAAGTTTTGGTTGAGTATGATTTTCTGCCTGCTCTCTTTGTAATCAATTTTTTTTAGTAACCGTGTAACTAATTCGTAGTTATAATACCTCTTTAGAAAGCTAGAAAAACGTCAATGTTTTCGACATAATCTGCCTGCCAAATGTTGTGAGTTTTTTTTTTTTTTGAACTATTTCTGTGGAACTAGTTGTGAAAAAATACGAAAATTAATAACGTTTCTGTCTCTTATTCTTAAACATGTGCAGGTAATTCTAGGTTTAATGCTGATAATAAATGACTGTTATGTCGTGTAAGTAAAACAAAATAAAAAATATAACCCCTTAACGGGAATGTATGCAATAACCAATAACCCTGTATACTTAAATGAACTATTGTTGGCACTTACTTATAATTTCCACTGTTTCCGTAATTTTATGCAGCCTTGAAGAAACCGCAGCGGCGTCATATTTTCTTGAGTCATGTCTTGTAATTTTTCATTGTATATTTTATTAAATAAAATCACATGCACATCGTAAGCGAGCATCAGCTAGACGAACCATGCTCAATGTTGGGGTCCAAAGCCGTTAATATACTACTAAGAAATGCACTACTGATGAAAATAATACGATGTACAAAAGTGCATCAGCAAAAGAGCATATCTTCAAGTCACTTACGTTTTTCAGTAAAATGCCTGTGACATACGGACGGAGCGTCAAGCCAAATGTCCTCGCCATGATCGGCACATGTACGAGTTTATATTTCAGGAACAATTAAGACTTTCCTCGGGATGTAATACTTCAAAAACTTACATCGAATATGCAATAAATTTGTGTAAGATGGGTAGTATGGAATGAAGACATTAGAGCAAGCTGTGCGGCGCGTGCCGGCCGCCTGCTAATGAGTCTGGCGACTCGCTGCGCCGCCGCTGCAACTCGTCTCACATGTCTTGTTTCATACATTTATCATTTGCCAAGATCACACAGAGCAAACGTACACAAAAGTTTTAGTTCGTCAAGACAAGCATATTTTTAATTTAATAAAACTGGTCTGTGGGCAAATATATCTGGTAAATGTTGTTTCGCGAAAACCTTTTCCATTTTGTACACAGAAAAACACCCTTACAAGGAAGCGAATGCTCTTACGGTACGTGTAATGTTTTTCAGGATGCTTGATTTCTGCAAAATACGAGGGCAGAGTGAGAAGTCTGGTAAAAATCAAATTAAAGGTATTTTCTTCAAAAATTCATTAATGTAAATTTGTAATGCAGCCTTTTTGGAGGTAAATCGTATATAGGGTGTCTCTGACCTTGGGGCTGTTAATGCATGGAACGTTTCTACTCCTGAAACTGAACTTCTTTTGTTCTGTAAGTTATTAAAAATATGCCAAACAAAAAAAAAATTTTTTTCATACAACTTAAATGTAATTTTCAATGTACGTGATCCAATTCACTATTTTCCTTTAGGCCTCGTACCAAGGAAATGTCGCCCCCGTACCATGAGATAGTGATTAGATGGCCAGTATTGAATACACTGATTTTACAATTAGACTTTTACATCAATTAGTTATCGAAACTTAAGTTATTTTTTAATGTCGCAGAACAAAAGTAGTTCCGTTTAGCGAGTAGAATCGATCATTGCATTTAAAGCCCCAAGGTCAGAGGCACCCTGTATTTTCAGCCAGTTCACACGACTAGTTTTTTTTTGACAGCTATGAAAAAGAAACAATCGCTTCGGTGTTTGCAAACATGGAGAAAAGTGAGTTTCGTGTTCTGATTAAACATTATTTTTTGCGAAAAAAAACCATTACGGATACAAAAAAAAATTGACAAATATTACGGGAACTCTGCTCCATCGATTAAAATGATCCACAAGTGGTTTACGGATTTTCGTTGTGGCCGTACAAGCACTGCTGACGCCGACCGACCCGGACGCCCAGTTGAGGTCACTACACCAGAGATGATCACTAAAATCCATGACATCGTATTGACCGACCGAAGAATAAAGGTCCGTGAGATAGCTGATATTATAAGCATTTCAGACGAACGGGTTCGTAATATCCTTCACACTTATTTGGATATGAAGAAGCTCTCCGCCCGTTGGGTGCCGCGATTGCTCACAGTAGATCAAAAACGCACTAGGGTGACCCTGTCAGAGGCATGTTTGGCGAAGTTTAGGTGTAATGAAAAGGACTTCTTGCGTCGTTTCATAACTGTTGACGAAACCTGGATTCATCATCATAAACCAGAAACCAAGGAGCAGTCAAAACAATGGATTGCTTCAGGTGAACCTGCACCAAAGAAGGCCAAAGCAGTTTTATCGGCGAATATTATGCCAACTTGTTACAGCGATTTCATGAAGTTTTAATGGAAAAACGACCCCATTTGGCGAAAAAGAAAATCATTTTTCACCAAGACAACGCACGGGTCCACACTTGTGCAGTTGCTATGGCTAAAATCCACGAGTTGCGTTACGAATTGCTCCCGCATCCGCCTTATTCTCCAGATTTAGCCCCCTGCGACTATTTTCTTTTCCCAAACTTAAATAAATGGCTTGGTGGAAAAAGATTTGGTTCCAACGAAGAAATCATCGCAGAAACCAATGCGTATTTTGAAGGGTTGGAGAAATCGTGCTATACGGAGGGAATCCAAAAGCTAGAAAAGCTATCGACCAAGTGTATAGAGTTACATGGGGACTACGTTGAAAAATAAATATTTACTTGGACCAAGAAAAAAAAATTGTTTAATTTTATCCAGACATTTCACTCTGCCCTCGTATATTATAAAAACTTTAAAGCTACCAAAACTTCAAGTGACGGCAACGCAGTGTATAATACCGAAGTGAAATACACGCAGTAGACAGTAGTGGGCGTGCACGTGCAGGTAATGGCATAATAACAGCGGTGTAGGGTAATCGTAAGGTAATCCCAATTATGGTCTAATTCTTATTTTAATTTATGGTTTTTCCCCTGTTAAGGTGTATTTCGCCAATGTCGAGTTAATTATAGACACTCCCATGGCCTTATTAGAGAAATAAATCCATATATATCACACGTAAAGACAATTATTCGGTAAAAGGGTATTTTCTCTAATTGACTAAACAAAAGCACATGGGGTAAGCTCCACACTCTACTGTCAAGCCCCCAAATTATGGTTGCTTAGTACCAATGAGCTTGGAGGCAATCACAGGTTGCTGAAACCTCTGTTAAACCGTGACAACCGCACCGCCATGACACTTACAATTGAGTCGCTTAATTTTAAACTAGGATATCTCCTTGAAAGGGCATTGGGTAAAGGACAATGAGTCATTTTGGTCCATATCCTCAATACTTATGAAACCTATGCCAAATGATAGCTTAAATGCTATCATTTATTTCATACTATGACAGCTAAGTCGAAGTCGCGGGCCAACGTGGTCTTTTTTATATAAATAGAACCAAGTACAGCAACGGTTTCACCATAATATGTTTTATTATAATAGAAAGAATTTGGGATGGGTCCGCCAAATACCAACTGGCTGCCTTGGATTCAATTGACAAACGTGCGAAGAGGCTCATTGGCGACCCTGCCTTAGTTCAGGAAAAGCTGCAAAACCTCGAATACCATAGGAAAGTCGCCTGTTTATCGGTTTTCTACAGGATACACTTTGGTGAGTGTGCACTGGGGCTGCATGAGTTGATTCCAACGTCTCCGTTCAGACAATACAATACTCGGCGCGGACTTGGATTCCACCCTTATGTTGTCGATATACCACTGATTCGTACAAAACGCTTTGCGTCTACTTTCCTTATGAGGACAGCTAAGGAATGGAACTCTTTTCCTGCGCACCTTTTCCCCGAAAAATATAACTTGGATCTCTTCAAGTCGAGAGTGAATAGGCATCTTCTAGCCAAGTATGCTCCATCTTAGGCCTCATTGTCACTTAACATCAGGTGTAATTGAGGTTAAATAAATGGATATTTGAAATATTAAAAAAAAGAAAACGACACGTTATGCATGTTATTATCATTGTATTTGCATTGTCAATGATATCATTTATTTCATACTATGGCCGCCAAGTCGAAACCGTTGAAGGTGAAACCGTTGCTGTACTGGGTTCTATTTATATAAAAAAGACCATGTTGGCCCGCGACTTCGACTTAGCTGTCATAGTATGAAATAAATGATAGCATTAAAGCTATCATTTGGCATAGGTTTCATAAGTATTGAGGATATGGACCAGATTCCATACTAAAGTGCCCATGGTCCTTTGTTTGAAGAATATTGTAATTTTTTTTTCAGCGGGCACTGATGATTTTTACATAGTTATTTAGAGCACCTCGAAATACACGTAGATATATATAATTTATGGCGTTTAATAATATCGGAGCCGAGATATTTAAGTTTAAAAAAAAAGCCTGGTCAACAATGTACTTATAGACATATTTATTCACTACTATTGCTACTTCTTATTATTGTGTCCAAAAAAGCTGCCGGAAGGATAAGATTTTCTTGATATCTTCCCATCCTAGATACCATATAATGGACATTACGTGAGAACAACATCCGTATGTTCGTTTTCCCACAATTCATGAGCAATAGTGGCCAATAATGGCATTCGTTCCAATTGCACCTGTTTCTATTAATATATAAACATAATATATTCGGCAAGAAATGTGTCGCGATTATATTCTACCCTTAACATCCAAGGGTTAATACAATCGACGTATTGGTTTCCGAACTCACTTGGGTCCCGATATATTTCCAACAAATAAGTTCCGTTTTTGGCATGTTCCGCATTGTAACTACATGCCTGTTGGATTTGATATGTTCCCAGTGTATAGATGATAACATCATCCATACTTATAACTGGAAATTCCATCCCTGAAACAACAGAGTCTATGCGTCGAAAATCAGCTCTTCTGCGGTTTAAGTTATTAGAACATACATAGTCGCACAGTCGATTGTGACTTCCGCTTCTTGGGTTTATTTTTTTCAATTATTTATCGTACTAATCTATGGTCGATTAAAGGTTTTTCTAACGCGTTTAACAATGCTCCAGCAATTTTTATTTTATCCAAAAGATGTCTTGCAGCCACATTGAAGTTTTGATGACGTAGGTGACGAAACTGATTTTTTAAACGTCCGTTAACAGTTTCAACAACCCAGCGACACATGGTCACTTTTCTTGAATAGTTTGCTTGTTTTGTTGTAAGCTGAAGTTCCCCTTCGGTTTTATTAGCCGGCATATATGCACAATAACCAAAAGATTGCATTTCCTCCATACAATCACGGAAGCCCCTATCTAAGATAAATGCATCGTTTTCGTTATAAAACCAGTGAAACGGATCGGTGTAGTACTGTTGAGAATCTCAGAAAGTATTGTGGCATCTGATTTAGTAGCTTCGTATAATCCATAAATGTCTATAATATGGCCATCAGGACAAACCAATAAGAAAGGTTTAACCAAATGGCGGTACTTTTGAAGACTATAAGTCTTTTTTTGGAAGGAATAGTTACTGCTTTTTTGTAAATATATATATGTTCCATCGCATATAACCACAGCCTTTCTTTCCGCTTCAGAGGCTTCTGGATTGCCAAACAAAGCATTTGGTATAGACAAACAACGTGATATTACATCCTGTCGTGATATGTGACCATATCCCAAGTGCTGCGGAACAAACTCTTCCATTAAAATACGTCTTACTTGGGACATGGTCTGTTCAAATGTTTTCCTACTCATTCGGAATACGCTAGATAATCTCTCATTTGAACCGCCAGTATGAAGTTTCGCAAGAACTGTAGCTAAAGCGGTGGCTGGTTTTTTTTGTGTCCGTGCAATTCGGGGTGTACTTTCTAGAATTAGAAGAAATTGGTGCTTTGTGAATTCTATGTAATATTGAAACATAGTGTCGCTAATTGTTGACATTCTTTCAAAATCTAGAAAATGATTCTGTGTTCTTAACATATCCATCATATTCTTTACGTGGTTCGATGAAAATTCATTTAGAACTCGACGTGTATTGGTTTCAATATCATGCCACTCAGGAGCCAGTCGGTGTTCGTCACATACACGGCATAAACGTGGTATATAAATCTTTTTTTCTAAAAGTATTGTAGTTCTAATATCATATTTGATATTTTGCAGATTCCTGTTACCATATCCAGCAAATATGCACGTGCGTGTATTATAAGGTGCACGCGTGTAACCTGGTATTGCTATCCGATGCTGTGTATTTTGTACATTTTCAACTCTTCAGGGGAACTGGCTCGGGATTTTCTTGTATTTGGTCCACTTGTTCAAATTGATATTCAGCAATCTGCATATTTTGCTCGTGTCTTTGAGCACGTTGAAAGCATAGCCTACAAATT
This sequence comes from Acleris emargana, assembly GCA_927399475.2. Taxonomy (NCBI): domain Eukaryota; kingdom Metazoa; phylum Arthropoda; class Insecta; order Lepidoptera; family Tortricidae; genus Acleris; species Acleris emargana. The sequence goes on along the minus strand of OV656835.1, from coordinate 51,875,727 downwards.
CGGTCGTCCGGTTGAAACTGCCAAGGAATTATATAATAAATAAATAAATAAATAAATAAATATCAGGGGACAATCTCACACCAATTGACCTAGTCCCAAACTAAGCTCTAGGCTTGTACTATGGGTACTAGACAACGATATAAATACTTTTATAGAGAAATAAATACTTAAATACATAGAAAACATCCATGACTCAGGAACAAATATTCGCGCTCATCACACAAATATCTGCCCTTACCGGGATTTGAACCCAGGACCGCTCGCTTCGTAGGCAGGGTCACTACCAACTAGGCCAGCGCAATAACAATAACTTTAATAAATAAAAGAGATAGTCACAGGTATAGTCAAACAAATAGCTTACGTACCTCTTGCACATTTGCAACTTCGTTGACATATGTATATATAAATGGTTGTCTTTGAATAAAATCGACACTCAAAATATCTCCGACGACTTCCTCCGATTCGACCTAAGCTTCGTCGACAGCAAATACAGTTATTAATTGAGTTCATTGTTGATGCACAATGAAAGAAAGATTAAATACAATACCGCTGTATTTGAAACTGTGATCAAAAAATAAGAACATCAGACGGTAGTATAACAAAACTTTCCGTCTGTTTTTTTTAACGAATCTACTGTTTCGTTATAAACAATTACCAGACTGCGAAAGGATTATTAAATATTCTTATCACAATAAATCTTTACCCCAGTCTAGTGACATCAAATTCAATTGTTTACTCTTCACTTATGTCTGACACTAATAACGAATAGACTACTAGTTTTGATAACAAAAAGGTAGATAATGACTAAGTACGACTCGTTGATAGTACCTATTTATAATCATAACACTTCAACATAATCTCTTCAATAATAAAAATCCGGATACAGAACTTTTATGTTACTTATCTTTCTGTCAGCTCATTCTATCTAACTGAATGGTTTAAATTTTGAACTTTTCTTTCAATTACACTAAAAGGGCAAAAAATGTTTAAGCAGTTCCTGCTTAAGGTACAGTCACCAGCATAAATAAGTGATCATTTATGTACAGAGATCGGAATAGGCAGAGCTAATTTGCCTAAACTTGAAGCATTTTCATTCATTCGTGAGTGAGATGGGGATACTTTATTGAATGAATATGCTTCAAGTTTAGGCAAATTAGCTCTGCCTATTCCGATCTCTGTTTATGTACCTTGTCACTTTAACGTTATGTTTGAAATGCTATAGAAAATAGTGAAACGATTGAAAGCGACAAGGTACATAAATGATCACTTATTTATGCTGTTGACTGTACCATGGCAGAAATTTGCTCAGTCTATAAAAACGAATAACTAAATCGTGTTAATTAGATTCGGATTTTGACCTGTATGGTAGCGGGTATAAATGATAAAACTTCCCCTTTCTTCTCGTGGGTGTCATAGGAGTTGATTTAGGGATTCGGGTGCATGTGTGTTGTGGGCGATGGGCTAGCAACCGTCACTGCTCATCACATTTGTCGATCTTACTCATCATTTTGTTGTTCATTATGCTCTGCCTACCCCTTTTGGCCTTGGCCTTATAATACAGGTTTGAGAAAATGTATCTATCTGTATTTTATAATTTTTCTATTTGACCTATGAAAATCTATATTAAAAATATCTTGGCTCCGATGCACTTTAGAGTATTACATGTTATTACAAAATATGTTTATTTTCAATAGATCTATCATAATTTACCACTTTCATTAATGGCCGCTCACTTAAAAAATTACAACACTTTTAACCAAAACCTTTTGGTATACGAATTTAAAACTTGTTTGAAAAAAGCCGCAAATTCCGTTGTCCTTTTGAATGGATTTATCCGAGTTTGAAGTTAACCGACTCAACTCCATTCGGAGTGACTCGGTCTTATGCCCGGGATACACGAGGCTAGTTTTTGAAGCCAGGATATCTGGGTAGATAGCTTGCTAGTAAGCTAGTAATACTACCCTCGCTTGGACACATGCTAGTGCTATCTACATGATGCCAGTAATTTTAAGCCAGTCAGGTACCATTCCATTGCAGTGACAGTAACAACAGGTTAGTGAAAAAAGAAAGTCCTCAGTAAAATGAACTGCATTCGTAAAAGAAACACAATACGGATGAAACAGTTATTTCGGAAACTATGTCAATTTGTATTAGACGAATTATTACTATAAGATGAATCAGAAAAACGTGTATAGATAAGACCATGGATTTTAAGAAGGAATAAACATGGATCATCTGCTTAACTTTAAAAAGAACTTCGCAATGACGATCTAGGCGAGTACAAGAGTATTTTGCAAATGACGCCTGATATGTTCGATATTCTGTTGAGTCTCGAGACGCCAAAAATACAACGAATGGATACTATTCTGCCCTCCTACGAAAAAAAAGTCTCATCTACTATATGACGTGTATTGCACTTCCAACCTTATTATAATGCTTCCTTGCTTACCTTACCTTAGTATAATTATATTAGCAGCTTACAATATGATTAAAATGAGTTCACCATTCCACCATCCTCGGTTATTGTCGGTATCCCATGTTTTTCACATAGAGTAAATCAAATTACAGATATGACCTTCAATATATTACCCGTTATCTTATTTTATTAAATACAATACAACAGAAGGATCCTTATATTTAAATAAAAAAAAAAAAAAAGTCAATTTTAGACAGCATGACAAGTTTGTGTTTAAAAATGCTGATGTCATTAGTGAACATATTCGTTTGTATTGAGGTATAGTAAAATTAAATTATAATAGTTATATGTATATCATGGCCAGTGTGGCGATGACTTTCCGAAAATCAAATTTTACTGCAAGCATTTTTTCCATTCGCAAAATTTCCCAATCTTGTTCTTTTTTTTTTTCGCAGGTTGATTTTTTTTAGAAGCCATTTTTTCATTCGCAAAATTTCCCAATCTAATCTTTTCCTGATAGTTTTTTTTCCGGAGGTTGATTTTTTCAGATGCAATTTTTCTTTTCGCATATTTTCCGAATCTTGAGTTTTCTATCTAGCGTTTTAAAGGCTTATTATCTTATTCTTTGCAAAATAATTATGGGTCTCTGTACTTTATAGTGTGGAGCCGCCGTAAGGTTAAATGTGTCTGTTGAATCTTGACATCAAAACACAACAACACGATCGCCATTTCATGCCCTAGCACATGTGGGCGAAAATTTGGGATTTGTTCTTTAATGTGTGTAAACATTTTTATACACCGTGTTTTTTTTGATTTACGATAACTTCGGCATATTACTAGGTACATCCATAGAAACTAAGTGGTAGATTAGATTTTTAAATATTGCAAAAAAACATTTTTTTTTCTGTTTAGATCAAAGTAATTAATACTAGGATGTCCGAGGGAAAATATGAACCAGAGGTCGTTAAAAATTGTTCTAACATCTACAAAAGTATTGATTTACCCAACCAAATCTGGGGAAATCTTAACACCGCGATCTAGGAATGCGGCCGACCGTTAAAGCGCCATCTATCGATAAACAACAGAACTATATAGCACTTTAACATTCCGCCCACCAAGGACATAATGTCCTTCATTTTTACAGCCACCCACCATCAAAGGTAGGACAGCTTAGAAGACTATAAGAATATAAAATAAATTGGATACAATTAAAAAGGTTTCACGCATGCAAAATAAATACAACTATTATTAACTTAAACTGTTACGGGTAATATACAAATTTTTGATACTGGCCGTTTAATAACGGAATTTTTACACTTCAAAGACACAACTCTAGTAAGATGGTCAGTTCCAGGATGTTTCTGGATGATTCTGCCGAAAAGCCACTTTGTCGGAGAAAGATCATCCTCCTTCACCAAAACGATGTCTCCAACTTCTGGCTCAGGAATCTGGTGTGCCCATTTATATCTATGTACAAGGTGAACTAAATATTCATTAGACCATCTTTTCCAAAAATCTTGCAGCATCCTCTGGGTCAGCTGCCATCGCTTTAATGTGCTTATGTTGGCGTCCTCAAAATTAAACTCAGGTAAAGTAACCAAAGGTTCTCCTATCAAAAAATGTCCCGGAGTTAACGGGCTGGGCTCACCGGGGTCGCAAGGCAGAACTGATATCGGTCGCGAATTCAAGCAAGCTTCGATCTGACTAAGAAGCGTTGCCATTTCTTCGTATGTTAAAGTCGCGTCACTAATAACTCGCTTTATGTGATATTTTGTGGATTTTATACCCGCCTCTCAAAGTCCACCGAAATTAGGGGCCCGCGGAGGAATAAAGTGCCGAGTAGTTCCGATAGTTGCCAATGCTTCAGCTACGTCTCTAGTCATCAGTGACTTCTCCGCCCCGAATAATTCCTTGAGCTCTCTGGAAGCTCCCACAAAGTTTGTGCCATTGTCGCTAAAGAGATCCAAACAATGACCACGCCTAGCCACAAAACGCTTGAAAGCCTCCATAAAACCTCTGGAGGTCAAATCACTGACAACTTCTATATGTACTGCCTTTGTTACCATGCACACGAAGAGGCATATGTACCCTTTGTACGACTTATGACCTCTGCCTTTAGTTGTTCTCAAACTAATAGGACCTGCATAATCAACACCACTCCGGAGAAATGGTCTCGCAGGAGTAACTCTAGCGGGCGGTAAGGATCCCATTAATTGACTTTGAATGGACCTTTTATGTCGTATGCATTGAACACATTTACGCGCATGATCCTTAACCAGGTTCTTAGCGCCTAAAATACAATATGCTGATCTTAAATAATTAAGCATCAACTGCGCCCCACCATGCAGAGTTTTGTTATGAGCCTCCATGATGAGTAGATTAGTTAGAGGTGAATTGTGTGGTAGCAGAATTGGATGTTTAATATTTTCTGGTTCGTTAGATTGCGCTAATCTACCTCCTACTCTCAGTACTCCATTTGCGTCCAAAAACGGGGTAAACGATAGTATTTAGGAAGACCGTGATTTTACATGTCCATATTTAAAGATTTCGGATAATTCAGAATTGAATTCATCGCTTTGGGTCATTTTAATGCAAGTAGTTAGAGCTTTATCTAACTCCGATGCTCCCAAATACTTACCTCGGTTACCTACTGTTTCTGCACTTTTTAAAACATCTTTTTTGAGGAACCGTCTACAATATGCTACTATATGAACTAATTTCTTGAGAGACGAGTACCTACTCAAAATTGAGTCCTCTATCGTTCCACAATGTGTCTTCATGTATTCTTCGATGTGCGTTTCATTGTTACTTAATTTTCGATATGTAATGTTCTTACCAAGCAAGAATTCAGGGCCATTCTTCCAAATACTATTATTAATTAGCTCAGCTGGTCTGATGCCCCGTGAAGCGCAGTCAGCAGGGTTTTCCTTTGTGGAAACATGTGCCCACTGCGACGGCTCTAGTTTTGTCAAAATCTCGGAAACCCTATTTGCTACAAATGTCTTCCAATTGCTGGGATGTTTGTTTAACCATGCTAGCACCACCATAGAATCGGTCCAAGCTCGTATGTTGCACTTTGAAATATTTAAAACTCCAGCAACTTCCAATAATAGTTTAGCCAGCAGCACTGCACCACAAAGTTCCAGGCGTGGAATGCTGACCTGCTTTACCGGTGCAACTCTAGTCTTGGCTGCCACCAACCGGACAATAACATCTCCAGATGAGCTAATCACCCTTAAATATACTGCAGCAGCAAACGCCAAACAAGACGCGTCTGAAAAGCCGTGCAACTCTACGAGCTTGTCCTCCGCCGTAGTGTGTACCCACCGGGGAACTTTAAAGTCAGTGAGTTCATTCAATTCAACACGGTAAGTATGCCAATCTTGCAGTATATCGCTAGGTGGCTCTTCGTCCCATCCTATACCAGCTATCCACAAACGCTGTATGAATATTTTTGCTTTAATAACACAAGGTGCTATACATCCTAATGGGTCGAAGAGTCTCGCCACGTCAGAAATAATTTGTCTTTTTGTTACGAGAGTGGATATAGGCGGTAGTTTCACAGAGTACTGAAACTCATCATAGTTCCGGTTCCAAGTAAGTCCTAAGATCTTAACTAGGTCATCTTGCTTTATACTTAGACACTCCTTCTCTACTTCCTTTTGCATTTCATTAATTGCCTTAGACAATTCCTCTTTATTACTTGCCCACTTTTGCAAAACAAAACCTCCTTCTCTCAACAGCGCACTCATTTCCCCGTAAAGTTGTAAACCTTCCTCTATTGTTTGGCATCCTGTCATTAAATCATCCATGTAAAAGCCTTTTTTCACTCTTCCCGCTGCTAAGGGGTACTTATCTGCATAATCAACAGCAACTTGATTGAGAGTCTTGACCGCTAAATAAGGGGCTGATGCAGTACCAAACGTAACGGTCAATAACTTAAAGTCTTCGATTTTCTTTTCTTTATCATCTCGCCATACGATACGTTGATAATTACAATCTTTCTCACATACCCTGACCATGCGATACATTTTAACGATGTCAGCTATAAGGCATACAGGATACAACCTCCACTGCATTATAAGATGGCGTAACTCCAACTGTAAGGTAACGTATCATTTAATGATGTACTCGCTTCGTTTTTGCAGGATGCGTCGAACACCACTCGGACCTTGCTCGTGGACTTATCTTCGCGAATAACTGCGTGATGTGGCAAATATGTTGCTTGATGCTTATCTTCATCATTTATGGGAACTAGCGTCATATGATTTAAATTTAAGTATTCCTTAATGACCTCTGTATACCTTTCTTTAAGATTAGGATCTTTATCAAACTTTCTTTCCAGTGATTTTAATCTTTTAACTGCGATTTCACGAGAATTTCCTCCCTTGCAGGCCGGGTCCTCGTCGCGGAAAGGCAACCTTACCACATACCTGCCTTCCACATCTCTTCGGGTCGTGGTTACGTACATCTCTTCACACCTCTGCTCCTCAGCACTTAGTATTTTTGAGCCTAACATAGGCTCGTCTTCCATCTCCCAAAATCGTTTTATTATTTCGTTATCAGTATCAATCCGTGTGTGCAATACAATCGCGTTGTCACCGATTCCCGCAAAACCCACCTGACCAGACAAAATCCACCCTAGCGCGGTATTCTGTGCGATTGGGGTTCCTATCGGACCCTTGACAACACCCGCCTTAATAACCTGACAGTAAATTTCTGCCCCTAAAAAAGATCTATCTTGTTAGGTGTACCGTAAGTCGGATCAGCTAGTGTTAATTGCTTTATCTCTATGCAATCGGGGGCGGTAATCTTCCTTGCTGGCAAATATGTCGTTATGTTAGACAAGACATAAGCCTTTAATGTTAATTCAAATTCAGGTTCCGCCATTGACTGAATTTTTAGCAGTACCATATATTTTGAAACCACTGAAGTTTTCTCACCGCCCAAACCTGATATTACACCGTTGACGGGAACCTTCTTCAGACCCAAACTTTGGGCTGTAGCCTCTGTGACAAACGAGGCTTGAGAGCCCTGATCTAATAGGGCTCTGTACACTTGAAAATGTCCTGTTTTTGACTCTGCTCTCACTAGAGCAGTAGCTAAAAGAACTTGTTGGTTAATCTTACCCTTCGCAAACAAAGTCACCTCTGAAGTGATTTCGTTTGGAGAAGTACCTGACACACTAGTTGATTCGCATACTTCCTCAGAGATTTCTTCAACTGCTTGACCTACGTTCCCTAAATGAGCAGTTGAATTTGAAACACCCCTTGGGTGAAGTAATGAATGATGACGTTTGCTACAAATTCGACAGTTGATGGCTTTTTGGCAGAATCGAACCGAATGATTGGCACCTAAACAATTGTAACACATGCGGTTCCTTGTGACAAAATCGTGCCTTTTGTCAAATTCCTCAGCAGCAAATTTTTTGCAAAAACATAATTTATGATTTTCGCTACAAAACTCGCACACAATATTGTAAGCATCCGTGACGTGAAAAGTTTTAGAACCATTAAAATTACTTGACGATGGTTTGGTCAAAAAGTTTTTACCTTTACTATTATAAAAAGCTGGCTCGATAAATTCGAGGGCGCGATATCTACTTGTCAAGAAATCTTTGAACTGTAGAAATGTTGGCAAATCATTAGAACTTAAGTTTGATGTAACATTTAACTCCCATTGTTTGCGTGATTCGGAGTCTAATTTCAGCGTTAGTACATGTATAACAATAATATCCCATGTTGACACATTAATACCAAGATTAGTCAAGGCACTCAAGCAGTCGGAAGAGGTGTCTAGAAGTTCCTTTAAATAAGCTGCGGATTCACATGAAGCACTTCGCTGACCTAATAAACGTTTCAGAATACAATGGGAAAGATATTTTTTGTTATTATACCGTTCTTCCAATTGCTTCCAGCATCTTTCATAATTAGTGTCACTTACAGGTATGTATTGTATAAGCTGTTCCGCTTCTCCAGACAAATATCCTTTGAGGTAATGCAACCTTTGAACGTTATCTAACGATCTATTGCTATGTATCATTGAAACGAATAAATCCCGAAAGGTTGTCCACTCGGTATACTTGCCTGAAAAAGTTGGAATACTTATCTTAGGCAACCGAATAACCTGGTTTGGTTGACAGAGAACATCGGAGTCATTTACTACATTTAATGAATGCAATGAATTTTGTGTTTCATATTCAGCCAAAATAACCTTTAATTCATACTTGCAATCAGTATATACCTGCTCAGTTTTGTCGTAAACCTCATTTGTTGTATACAAGTTCTTTTTTAGTAACGCTCGTTCAGCCGTTTGTAACAATTCTTTATGACCAACTCTAAACTCAGACCACAACTGCTCTAATTGTTCCAGCGTTCCCTCCACATAAATTTTATTTATTCGATCCTTAGGAGACTTTTTAAAATTAATTTTTTTTTTTGTTATGCGCTCAGAAAGGTCATCTTGATAATGGATCAGCGATTCCATATTGGGAACAAACGCTGCATACAAGGTAAAACAACAGCAACACTGACTACAATTGATTATTACACTTAATTTTTACGAGTCCAGTAAATATCACTTAGACTTAGACTGAAACAATAACAAAAAGAAACTAAAGTGAAAATATTACAAGTGTTTCAAGTCGACTTGACCTTGAACACGGTTTTTGGGCGTGGATTCCCCTTACCTTCGTCTTATTCACTTACAATTCTAAGTCCTTATTTCTATGTTAATTTAGTTAAATTTACTTGACATTAATTTTCAATAGTCTCAATATTCTTAGCTATGCGTGTTGAATTTTCCTTGATGCCGTTTTTATGAATTTACAAGTTCTGCTCTTCCTTGACACAAGGTTTAGTTTCACTGATCAAAATAAATAAAGTACTCACGATTTTTCCTGCACTTCACAATCACTCATACAACTGTAGATTCCTTGATATGACGTCACTTAGCTGAATTCCTTATTGCTGCCGCTGCTTGTACTCTATTCCCGTCCGCAAATGCTGACACATCTGGCGCCACCGTCGCTCTTGCCAGCCCTCCGAACAGCGATCCACTGCTACTATGGGCACTCGGCCTGAAGCGTAGTTAGCCCACAAGGCCCACACTGAACTACTACCAAAAATAAGCCAACAACGTGGTTATCCGATTCGATGGACCATGTACAATTCTGTACTAGGATGTCCGAGGGAAAATATGAACCAGAGGTCGTTACTTAGAAACCAACTGTATTTCTCAAAAATTGTTCTAACATCTACAAAAGTATTGATTTACCCAACCAAATCTGGGGAAATCTTAACACCGCGATCTAGGAATGCGGCCGACCGTTAAAGCGCCATCTATCGATAAACAACAGAACTATATAGCACTTTAACAGTTGTATCTTTGGTCATTCTAAAAGGGCCCTTAGAGTTAACTCATAGTAGTCATAGTCTGTGTCAAATACGTCAATGTTGGCGTGACATACATAGACAGTTAAGAGCCTTTTAGACCAGTTCAACGTGATTAACTGATTAAATTTAAAAATTAAATATCTTTAAAACCGTTACAGTTATCATTTGTCTGCCTTCGGGAAATTAACTTTATTTGACCTAAAGAACGTTCCCTTAAAGTTATCGTAAATCAAAAAGAACACGGTGTATAAGTGTCCTGGTGTTTGTTAGATAGCAAAGCAAAAATGCAGGGAAATACTTTCGTGTACTCAGCATCAGAACTTACGTCGGCATGCATGGTATACAACTGGGTAAAGGGTTTTGGCACCACTTTAAAAGTTCCCTCTCCGAAATATGTATTACAGTTGCTTATCCACTCTTTCGCTTCCCTGGCGATAAAAATAAGAATGTCGTGATCTTGAACCCAAAGCCCATCGCTGGCCGAAGTTTCGGTTATTGTAACATCCTCGCAACATGAGAAAGATGCTGCATTGCGGAGTGCTCTGTAAAGCATGTCCTTTTTTTTATAGAATTCAGACATAAATACAGTTACATTTCCTGTTTGTATAAATACGGGACCGGCCTGTAATCAGCAGGTACTTTTTTTTAAATATGATAATGTTTTGTGCAATATCAACGCTTTGGTAATCCGGTACGCAGGAATGATCCGATTGTCTCATAATAAGAGATTCTTCAGAGTTTAATACTATTAATCCACCACATCCAACCTTAACGCAATTCCAGACCGAGGTTTTGTGATTTATCATTTATTCTTTTTAAGTAATGGCCTTTGTGACTGGTTTCTATGAAACTAAATGATACCTGCGGTGTTACAGGAAGGAAACTCTCCTGTTTTTCCGTAGACTCCATTTTAAAATTTGCTTATTTTATATATATTATAGACAAGCCACTCCGAACAAGTCATTGTCTACTTTGATTAGATTGTCAATGTCAATCATAATCAATCATAATCATAATGATTCCGGTAACCTACGGGGAGGGAAGATGGCCGATTGAAAAATGCCCGGCTTTTACTTTAGTTAATTTTGATTTACTAATTATACTCTCTCACTGATACTGGTGAAATCACTTGGTGGACCGCCATTAATTTAAAAAAGAAGAAGAATAATCATAATCATAAGAGCCAATAATTATATTAGTAGTAGAAAATCTTCATGTCTTATCTCGTTGTCTGAAGTATTAAGCCTTTTAGATAACATGCCTCGAGTTACGATCAGTCCATGGTATCGCCAGCTATATAAACTGATAATTAAATTGAATTGACTGAATAGATTTTTCATTATTTCTTTTATTTTAATTACTCGTATAGTGATAAAGATTTATGTAATTCAACTCCTAACAAAAAGAAGCGGCATGCGGGCGTTTCTATGGATGTACCTAGCAGTGTTGGGCAAAAAGTAATTGAATTACAAATTATGAATTGCAATTACAGAATGTAATTTCAATTACGAATTAAAATTACACATGTGTAATTTCTAATTGAATTACGATCAGCTCTGAATTTCAAAATGTAATTTGTAATTCAATTAGAAATTACATTTTGTAATTTTAATTGGTAATGCATTACTTTATGAAATTACAATTACATTCATCTAGGAAAGCATTTTCATTGTTTTTATATAGTATGCTACTATATTTATATGAAAATGAAAAATGAACATGAAAAAACGTAAGCACATTAAATATTACAATAACCGTGGTTGATGCCTCTTTTTAAGTAATCAAATCAAGTTACCTGTGCTAAGAGGCACCATACCAAATACTAAATATAAAATAAATAAGAACTCATTGGGTAAATTTGATACTTTTTGAGTAAGTAATAGACAAGTTTATATAACGTAATTGCGTAATTCAATTACAAATTAATGTAATTTCAATTAAAAATTACCAAGTAATTTAAATTAAATGTAATTCAATTGCGAGCGTAATTAATTACAAGTAATTGCATTAAATATATTTTAATTTGTAATTCAATTACAAATTAATTGAATTATGCCCAACACTGGTACCTAGTAATATGCCGAAGTTATCGTAAATCAAAAAAAACACGGTGTATAAAAATGTTTACACACATTAAAGAACAAATCCCAAATTTTCGCCCACAAAGCTTCTTTCATTATTCTCAGGCGATATATAAAAAAGGCGAGTCAATAGGAATGACAGAAAGCCGTGCAGGGTGCAAATAATTAGCAAAACGTGTCACTTTAGCTCATTTGCCGCACTTAAAAATTCACGAAGGCTGGTTTACGGTGGTAAAAGAATCACCAAATATGCCCAATATTGACCAATTAAATAAATACATGACATCCCTGTGAATAAAAGTGGATATGATCAAAATTGTATCCTGTTTTGATCAGAGACACCGCACGAACAACGTTACAGAAAGTTGGAACAAAACACTAAATGACATGTTAAAAATAATGTCTAATTTATTGTTATTCCTTTCGGAATTAAAAGACGAAGCACAAGGTGTTAACTTTAAAGTTCTTCAAAATGAAACCCGTCCGGATATTTACCGACGACGACACCGAAAATACATAGAAAAGGATAACAAAATGGAGATCATATTACGCAAATATCTAGATGTTACAAATGATTTGAGAAAAAGTATTGCTTTCCTGTCGTACTTGAATCGTAACTAAATTATTACAAATGCGAATGAACAAACTCAAGTGTTATGTTATTTTAATAAGTTTATGTTATTTTAATAAGTTTATGTTATTTTAATAAGTTTATGTTATTTTAATAAGTTTATGTTATTTTAATAAGTTTATGTTATTTTAATAAGTTTATGTTATTTTAATAAGTTTATGTTAATATTTTAAGGTCTTCTTTTTATTACAATAAATAAATATTATAAACAAATTGTTTTGTTTGAGCGAAGGTAAATCAATTTGGAATCACAAAATTTTATAATTACGTTTATGGTAGACAGTTCGAGTTGGAAACAGACAATGATGCACTTGTAAAAATTTTCGGACCAACAAAAGGTATTCCAAAAATGGCTGCTAAGAGGCTGCAACACTATGCTATTTTCATGTCAGCATTTAGTTACAAAGTACGACATATCAAATCCTCCCTAAACCCAGCTGATTTCTTATCTAGAACGACAAAAGAATTGGAAAATAAGAAAACAGCTGATATTAATGTAATGCAAACACAAGGTAAGGATATTGATGATAGTTACCTTTGTTATGTCAATGATTCAGAACTTAGCACATTAGATTGGAAAAAAATTAAACAAGAAACTAGTACAAATTTAATACTTGCACAAGTTATACGGTATCTAACAGATGGGTGGCCTCAAAAGAAAATGATACCAAAGGAAATGTTACCTTTTTTCAATAGAAAACATGAGCTTTCGAGTGATCGTGGTTGTATATTTTGGGGTTACCGTATTATTGTACCAGATATACTACGAGAGAGTGTACTCAAAGAGCTGCACAAGAGTCATTTCGGCATTGTACGTATGAAGGAAATTGCACGATCATATTGTTGGTGGCCTAACCTCGATTCTGAAATAGAAGATATTACAAAAAATTGTATAATTTGTTAACAAAATAGTAAAACTCCGTCCAAAGTACAAAAACCATGGCCTATGCCTCCTTCCCCGTGGTATAGAATTCACGCTGATTTCCTGGGTCCTTTTTATAATAAGATGTTCTTGGTAGTAGTTGACAGCTATTCAAAATGGCCTGAAGCCTATGAAATGGCAAACTTAACATCGACACGAACGATAGAGATCCTTAAAAGTTTATTTTCGCGATTCGGCTTGCCAGTACACCTAGTTACAGATAATGGAAGAACTTTTACCAGTGTAGAGTTTCAAGAATTTTGTAAGGAAAATCAAATAAAACACACCTTCTCACCACCGTACCATCCCGCGACTAATGGGGCAGCAGAAAGATTTGTAGAGACTTTTAAATCGTCGATAACTAAAATTAAAGAAGGCGATTATAGTCTGTCATCAGCAATTAATTTATTTTTATTTGATTATAGGAGCACCATCCAACGTACTACGGGAGTAGCACCAGCTAGGTTGATGTTAGGTAGAGAGATCAGAAATAGGTTTAATCTGTTACGACCACCGCCTGTGGAAGAGATAGTTAGGCAAAATGTAGATAAAAGGGACCAAGGAAGGAGAGACGTAAAATTTGAAGTTGGGCAAAAGGTTATGGTGAAGGACTACAGGAGGGGAGCCAGGCCGTGGGTCCTAGGACTCATAATTAATGAGTCTGTACCTGGAGTCACATATATTATAGATGTGGATGGTGTGCAATGTAAAAGACATATTAACCAAATGGTACCATGCTCACAGGAATTAGAAATTAGTAATTGTGTATGTAGTAGTTAATTTAGTTTATGTGGGGAAGAGTGTGAGGAACGAAACGTTTATCGGTTGTCTCGCTTCCTCCCGCTTTCTCCCCCTCTCGTTTGGACCGTGTGTAACGACGCGAGTTTGATCAAATAAATGCAACGTATTAATATAATCACGGGGTGTTTTATTCAGATATATGATTTTTATCAGAGAAGGTGTGGAAGGGCCTTTAGTCCATCTCATCATATCCAAAATAAAATCTTTTGATTTCGATCCTCCATCGCCTTTCGTCAATAATCTTAGGCTAGCTAGGCTATAAAGGCCCACACATTGTTTTTATAAGTTTCCCTGAGATTAGCTGATGTTAAATAATAATAATGTATTCTGTTACACATATTTTATTAAAAACCCTAACATACTTACCATAATGTAACTAATAATATACCATTATGGCGAACAACATAGACACTCTGCTACTCTAAAATTGCTAATGAGAAAATAATAATATATAGAAATTAGATTAGGAAAAATTGCTCATAGTAATATTTCCTACTATTTCTATTTCCTTTCATGTTAGCGAATGTGTAAATTCAGCGACTAGGAATATTTGAGAATGGAAATATTACTTTTTAGGATTCCGTAGCCAAATGGCAAAAAACGGAACCCTTATGGATTCGTCATGTCCGTCTGTCTGTCTGTCCGTCCGTATGTCACAGCCACTTTTTTTTCAGAAACTATAACGCATTAAGATTTTCACACATAAATAGAAAAAACAACAATACATTTTGGGGGTTCCCCATACTTAGAACTTAAACTCATTAATTTTTTTCATCCAACCCATTCGTGGGGTATCTATGGATAGGTCCTCAAAAATGATATAGAGGTTTTTAATAAAAAAAAAATCTTATTGATGATTGCCTTAACCAGACTGCAGGAACGCGATATCACAATTGTCGAAGCCTTAGAAGTTTTTGACGAAGTTAGAACAATTATAAATTGGAGTTCTAGCTTACCTACACAGTTTAAACTAGAAGCGGTAATGGATCGAAATCCAGATTTGGAGGATATTAGGGAATATGCAGACCAAATTTCAAATAATACCGCACCCGATGAAGTGTCTCTTTTGAAATTCGCTCCACTGCCATCTGTTGAAGTAGAAACTTTTTCGGCGTATAAATGGATTTTAGATGTGAAAAGGAATCGATTGACAATGAAAAGTATAGAGAAAATAATTGTATGTTATTTCAATTTCATACAAAGTAGTAAGACATAATATTTTGGTAAAATAAATATACATTTATTATAATAACGATAAGTTAATAAAGAGCTTATATTAAATGATTAATACTGATCTTTTATTTGTATTCATACCCAAAGTCTATTTGGCAGATCAATTTTAAACAGAGTATAATAAAAACTAACTTTTTATTTTTTTACATACCTAAATTACTTTTGTTAAAATATTTATTTTATACGTTTAAATTGAATTGAAATTTATTTGAACTATTAAAATCAGAATAATATTTAACAACATAAGTCCCGGAATCCCGGGGCATATCCATATTAGCATAATGTTTGAGGTCTTTCACCCCGTGTTGCACCGGGATATCCGATCATTGGTGATTAAGTGTGAGTTCTTAACAGAAGACGAGAAATTAGATGTGTTTAGCGATAGTTTATAATTAATGTAAATGATTCATATAGTGATAGTGAGTGATCCAGCAAGTCAGCTTGTGTCTGTCTAGGGAATAAATAATGGATCTCTATAAAAAAACAGCGTGCTTCGTCTTGCTTACTTATTTTTTTATTAATCCTCAATATCAAACTTTCCTTATATCCTGACGTAATATAGTAATACGTAAAACAGTGACTTTTGATTAATAAAGACTAATTAATATTTATTATGTTATAGGTACATTGATATGAAATAATAAATAATGCTTGTCCACATCGCTTCTGTGTAATAATAATAAACTTCTTAGCTCTACTGGTAAGTTTTGTCATCATGGCAGGTGATATACATTGGGTTTACTTTAAGTTGAATGCTACCTAAAAGAAATCCCAGCAATGTATTTTGTGTCATTTTCGTCTCCGCCTTTAGCCGATAATAGCCGAAAAAAGTCGAATCGTCAACTGATTTTAATCGTACTGTACAGTTGGACTATGATTTGTCTTTGACGTAAACATCGATTAGTGTTTTTGATAGCTTTCGTTCCCTATTGCTATGTGAATATAATGTTTTCATTTTCTTCATTCTTTAACAGCTTCTATGAATTAATTGCACTTGTGCGGAGACTCGGCTGAGGCTTGGATCCTGTTTTAGGATCCCGGGTTTCTCTGTCATCAAAGATGGAGTACCAACTTACAGAGTGTACCCTTGGCAGAACCCCAAATCAGTTTTGGACTTGGCTGTTTGTTTTCCAAATCTATCTTGCCTGCTCTCCTACCACGTGTTAAATCAGTCATGTGGTAGTGATCACTTTCCAATTATTATCGCCAAACCATTTAACGTTTCCCCTTTTCCAGCTCCTTATCCCCTCCTGAAACATAAGTTAAAGATAAGAGATAAAGATAAGATAAAGACATTTATTCAGTAAGTAGGCCGCACGGGCACTTTTACACGTCAAGAATCTACAAGCGCTTCACAAGAGGAGACCACTGCTGAGAAGAAACGCCGCAAGAAACTCAGCAGTCAGTCATTTTTTTTAAATATATACTCAGCGGCACGGAATTTAACCCAAATATATAGCTTCGATTTTTTTTTATGTTCTACTCATTTTGTTAAATAAATATCAATCCTACATGGTGCATTGTTATTGACAATACATTTTCTTTGTCTATATCCGCTATATTTCTTTTGTTTTAAAAAATAAAGTCAACTTATTGCAAAACCGCACAAATCGTTGTTAAGTCACTTTAAGATTTTACGACTTTATGTGTATTAATTGCTGTTTTTATCAATTAACTGCATTACAATAGATACGAGACGTTATTTTAACGACAAAAAGCTATCGAAGATGTCATTAACACCCGCACAAGTCGCTCAAGCAGTATTACTTGTAGAACAAGGCCACTCTCAGCGACAAGTGGCCACCATCTTAAATGTAGAGCGTTCTAACGTGAAGTACGCATTAAAACGATACCGAGAGACAGGACTCTACACGAGAAGACCAGGCAGTGGCGGGGTGAGGTGCACGTCCGCCCGTGATGACCGCTTCATAATTCTGGAAGTGCTTCGAAATCGCTTTCTCACCGCCGTTGAGATAAGACAGAGACTCCATCAAACAAGAGGCGTGAATGTTAGTGAACGTACGGTTAGAAGGAGAATTCAAGAACGTAACCTACGTGCCCGAAGGCCAGCCAGAGGCCCCGAACTCGAGCGACATCATCGCGTAGCAAGACTTCAGTTTGCACGGGAACATTCAAACTGGACTCTAGAGCAATGGGCCAATGTTCTATGGACTGACGAATGCCGAGCCGCCTTGAGAACACCAGATGGGCGAGAACGTGTGTACCGGAGACGTGGTGAACGATTTCTTGCAATAACCACAAGGCAAACAGTAAGTTTTCATGGGGGTTCTGTAATGGTTTGGGGTGGGATTAGTTCAAACGCTCGCACAGAGTTAGTGATTGTGGAAGGTCGTCTCAACGCTACACGATACATCGAAGAAATTCTTCAAGATCACGTTGTGCCGTACGCGGAATTCATCGGAGCCGAATATTTTTTACTAATGCATGATAACGCCCGAGCACACAGTGCACAGGTCGTCGAGCAATACGTATCTGATGTTGGAATTCGGTAACTTCAGTGGCCAGCCCGAAGTCCGGACATGAACCCGATCGAGCACGTCTGGGACATGTTAAAACGGCGTGTGAAGCGAAGTTCCAACCCACCACAGAACCTTCGTGAGCTGAAAACTACTTAAGTGGCTGCTTGGGAAGAGATTCCACAAATGGACATCAAAAACATTATCCACAGTATGCCGGACCGTATGCAAGCAGTGATCAGAGCCAGAGGTGGAAACACGCGGTACTGATTTTGTTTAATTAAAGTTCTACTGTTTTATCACTAACTGAGTTTTAACTCTTTCTTAAGTTTTTCATCTTTTAATCGTAAAATCAAACAAAACGCTCTCTAAACAACTCTGTTTAATCACCCATAATTAAATAATAGTAATATAACAATTACAATGTTAACAAAATTAAAATAACAAATTGGGTTAAATTCTGTGCCGCTGAGTGTATTTAATATTACAATGGTACTACTTAGGCTAGCATTATATAAATCTATAAATAGCAAATTAAAAAATATTTCAAATATCCTGCGTAGTTTCCGCAGGAAAACACACCAAAATCTTAATCAGCATAAAGTACAATATCACAAAGTTTATCTACTGATGGTGGCAAGTCATTTATGTAAACCAAAAATAGAAAAGGACCTAAAATAGAGCCTTGAGGCACACCTATTTTCACTGTAGCTCCATCAGATTGTGTTTTGTTTACAACAACTGTTTGAGTTATATCACTGAGATAAGAAGACAAGACTTATAGCTTTATTAGACAATCCATAATGTTCTAATTTTAAAATAAGGGTCGTATGAACCACGCAATCAAAAGCTTTAGAAAGGTCACAAAATATTCCTACTGCATCGCAAGATTGCTCCCAACTGTTATACAGGGTGGGCCAAAAATTTTTGCACTTTTAAAACATCGATAAAAATTTAACTTTTCATGTTTTTTTATATTTTATTTATTTAACCTAGTAACAGATAAATGCAATTTATTTTTGAAAAATAACGTCATCCAGATCTCCTCCGTCTCGTCGTTGCACTCCTGCAGTCGACTACACAAACACTTTGGAAAACTCTCTGACGCATGCTGCGAGGGATCGCAGCTATCTCATTCTGAATGTTTTGTTTTAACTGGGGTATTGTCATCGGATTATTAAGGTACACTCGATTCTTTAAATATCTCCACTTGAAAACATCGCAAGGTGTTAGGTCCGGGCTCCTTGGCAGTCATGGGAATTGGGATGTCACCTCTGCGAGAAATCAACTTTTTCGGAAACATTTCTTTCACCACCGGTAAACTCATGTTTGACGTATGGCATGTTGTCCCATCTTGTTGCATCCATGTTCTGGTCACCTTCAAATTCATGCAGTGGGTGCAGTTTCAGATCTAGATGTAAAATTCGCCGTAGACTAGTTCTTGGTATTGCTAGAGCTGCTGAACGTTTACGCGTAGATAATTCTGGATCGTTCTCTACAGAAACTTTAACCTGCCGTATGTTCTCATCATTTCGTGTTAAACGTGGACGCCCTGTTTGTTTGATATTCAGTGTCGAACCAGTTTGCTTGAAGTTTTTGACCTAAGATTTAATTAAACTAACACTTGGACACTCACTCACTTGGCGTTACCCTTATTCAATTCTAAGTAGGCGTCGTACAGAAAGATACAAATCGTTGTTTTTATAAAACTGTTTAATACAAAAACCCCGTTGCTTTCCCGTGAAACGCTTCTTTATAAATAAAATTGCACGAAGTGACCTATAGTTTCCCACCAATTTCCCGCCGCTCACTCTGACAGAGTCCGAAAAAATCAGTGTTGCTATTTGCAAAAAATTATGGCCCACCCTGTATATATATTTAATGAGAACAGATGCCGCATAAATTGTTGATCGACCTCTGGTAAAGCCAAACTGGTTATTGTGAAGTAGTTTATTTCTATTAAAGTGACCTAACATATCATTCAGAATTAGTTTCTCAAAGACTTTACTTAAAACTGGTAGTATGGAAATGGGACGGAAGTTCGTTATATCACTCATCTCACCCGATTTAAAAAGAGGTATGACTTTACTATATTTCATAAGATCTGGAAAGATCCCTTCTGAAATGCAATTATTGTAAATTAATGTTAGATGGGGTGCAATTACACCTATGATATGAAAAAGTACACTAACTGATGTGCCCTACAAATCCTCAGTCTTCTTTAAACTAAGCTTTTTAGACACTTTGACTATTGAATCTGAATTTACAGGGCTGAATTCAAAGTTTATATTACATTTACTGACATTAGTGCAAAGTAATGATTGAGCTTGAACCGCGGATGATTTGAGACATTTCGTAGTATTAATTAATAGCTATGTTGGAAAAATAATCTTCGAATGCTAAGGCAACGTCTTTATTTGACGTGATTTGTTTGTCACCTGAGTTTAGGGTGACCTGATTATCACGAGTTTTAGATTTACCCGTTTCTCTATTTATAATATTCCATACAGTTTTTACCTTATTGTCAGATCATTTGAGTTTAAGACTAAGAAAATTTGCCTCAGCAGTTAAACAAACTTGCTTAAAGGTCCTTGAATAACTCTTAACATAATTTAGGAAGTAAGCGTTCTTATTGTCCTCCCTCTCTCTATATAGGTCGTAAAGCCTATTTCTACTTTTATGAATACCTGCAGTAGCCCATTCGCTAAAGGACAATGGGCAAAATGTCCCCACCCACTAACAGAGATGAAACATGTCCCAGTTTATAGATCTTGGCAATAAGATATATTTTTACTATGACGACGATCGCCATATGTTTGGGGTTTTTTTGGAAAGTCATTATCATATCGTATGGAATTTGTTTAAAAATGAACACATTCTTGCATTGCATGACTCTCGAAAAGTCTTTTTCATAGAAAAAATCCCATCGATTTAGCTACTAGAATAGGTATTTTGTCTTGTTTTGGGACCTAACGAACATATAAACATGCATCCCGTGACTGTTCAAGGGTGGGGACAGGGTCCATACAAAATTGCCCATCACCCTTTGGTTTTCGACCTAGTTATAATTTTCATTTTAAATCTATTATTAAATTGATGCAGAATTACGCCAAACAAGTCATTATAAATACTATTACACTCATTATGTATGAAAGGTAACACTGAAAGATTACTCTGAACTTTATTTTTGAATGATTCCAAACGATTATTAGTTATAGGTCGATATGTTATTGTCTGAGGTTTTTGATAAAAATCATTGACGAAAGATGCCTTCTGACCACTATGGTCAGAATTAAAACAATTAAATATTTCTTTATCTAAACATTCGCAATTACAAAAAATATTATCTAAGCAGGTTGCACTACTAACACCTATCCGAGTGGGTTCAAAGAACAGATTACCTAAATTAAAAGATTTAAATAAACTTAGTAACCTAGTTAGATCAAGCAGACTGGCAAACTTCTCATTTCAAGGAGAAAAAGGATTGAAAGAGCTTGAGACTATCCCATTAATTATCTTTCAGAAATATGTTCATTTTGCATTTTGAGCAAATGAATGCATCCCATTAAAAAAGTCACACAACTCCAAAATTCCCTGCCCGGGCTGGTAGAATGCGGAATTCACGACAGCCGCCAAAAAAAGAAATAGATAAGAGCGTGCCTATACTGCCTATATGAATCCGGTCTGTCTGAGGACTTCACATACCATTTAGAAAAAAAGAGCTCATCCTAACGCTTCTTAAGCAAAACTAAAAAAAGAGCATAGAAGGGATTTTGCAAAAGATTAAACCCCGAACTCCTCCCTTCCACCTCCTCCACATGGAAAAAGATTTAAAAAATCGAGGCTCTTTCAAACCTGACTGCTAGTCAACTTCTGATACTTCTTCCTGGCTGGCAGAGTTTGCGGACAAGTTGGCCTCTCCATCCGTCCCTGAGAAATCTTGCATAGATCCAACTCCTCCCCCTGCTGGCCTAGGCCTGGCTTTGGGCGGACTGCTTAATAGTTCTCCTGGAGAAGATGGCTTTCCAACTTTCTAATTAATTTACAAATTCAGTCCTTTAAAAAAAAACTGCTGAATTCGTTTAAACAGGTTTTTGTATCTGGCGAGGTTCCTGATGAGTGGAGGACTAAAATGGTGATCCCAATCTTAAAACCCAGTAAGAACCCCCAAACTCCTACCGCCCAATTGCCCTCTATGCATCAATGGCTAAAATTATTGAGCACCTAGTAGTTAAAAACTAGAATTGAATGGTTAATCGAAAATAAAAATCTGCTTGCTAGAAGTACCATATACAGCCTAAGCATACTCACTTCTGACATAAGACCGGCCCTCTCTAATAAAGAACATTTGGTAGGGTGCTTCCTGGATGTGTCAGCTGCGTATGACAATGTGTCACTCCTGCTGCTCAGAGTAAAACAGCTACAGCTGAGCATAGGTACCTGTGAGGATAGTCCAAATTGTCTGAAAGCAGTTTATGGGCAGAATCATTAAAATCCGCTCTGGTAGTTCCTCTTATTTCCTCTAACCCTATGGCAAGGACTTCCGCATGGATCGGTCCTCAGCCCCCTTTTAAACAATTTGTATATATATGACTTGGAACAATCTGTCTCCCCTTTCTGAAGAGTTCTTCAGTATGCAGACGACTTGTTTCTGTATTTTCTTGCACAGTCAGTCGATATTGCATCCACAAGTTTGAATGAAGCCCTCTGCTACATTAAAGACTGACTGGATGAGCAAGGGGTGTGTCTATCAACTTCGAAGTGTTCTACAGTAATTTTCATCCGAAGTAAGACCACCCAGATACAGATGTGGCAGATATTCTTTATGAAGATGAGGTTATCGCGAGTAGAGACTCAACTAAAATCCTTGGAGTAATCTTGGATTCCAAAATGTCTGGCATCCTCTTAGGTTACATAATGGGGAAATGCGAGACAGACGTCAACGTTCTACGTGCCCTTTCTGGGACCTGTTGGGGGGCACATCCTTACTGCCAAAAATTGGTCTATAATACTTACCATAGTTCGTAGCCATTTAGATTACAGCTCTTCTATTCTGGAACAATGTAATAAAGTAACACTTAAAAAAAACTTATTTAAGCGATGTGCCATGAAATCTTCACCAAAAAATGCCATCCAAGTTGAGTGCGTTGACCGAATCCTAACTAATGTTATAAATGCG
Source organism: Acleris emargana (assembly GCA_927399475.2). NCBI lineage: Eukaryota > Metazoa > Arthropoda > Insecta > Lepidoptera > Tortricidae > Acleris > Acleris emargana. Next base: position 51,852,593 of record OV656835.1, on the reverse strand, counting down.
AAAGTAACTCTGTCTGTCTGTCTGTCTCGCTTTCACGCTAAAACTACTGAACCGATTTAAATGAAATTTGGTACACGGATAGTCTAGAGCCTCAGAAAGGACATAGGCTAATTTTGATTGCGAAAAAAGGGTTGTAAGGGATTAAAAGGGGGGATGAAATGTGGACGGAGTCGCGGGCATAAGCTAGTAAATAATAATGCGATCGCCGATTAAAGTAAGCAAAACGATTTCGATTTGAATCGTATTGTGTCCATCACTACAATGTTACAATAAAGTAAGTATTAAACTGTAACTTTAGAACTCATTACACGTTCTAATTTTTATCGTCAGGCTGTACGAGTATCTCACGTTGGTAAAAATCTAGCCTGTCGAATTTCCATGGTGAAAGGAGTCCTTCATATTCGTGGTCCGCAATGTGGTTGTTATGTGTTATTAAGCGCCCCTCCGTTTCTATTTCTGGCCATAATTATCTTCGACTCTCTCTCCACTTTTTCCAGTCTTGATCAAAGGTGTTCATCCCGGTTACATTCTCGGTCCTTATTTGTTCTTTCGCGGTGCTGGATTCGTAACATGCACCTATATTATAACATTTATTTTCGTTTTCGTTTTGTTTTAAGTTTTTATAGTCGACTTGTACGTTTTTGTTGTGGTGTCCGGGGCCAGTAAGTTGTTTTTCAGCTTGGCGTTCAAAATGTCAAAAAAAAAACCATACCCTTGTTTTATTCATACATACATGTTTGAAATATTGGGAGCTCAAAAATAAATCGAAAGGTTATCACTGTCAATATCCCGTCGAAATTGTCTCATATATGTTAAGTTTATAAGATGGTGTTATTTATAAAGGATACCCAACTAGCTGTGTTTCAATATATTCTTAAAGGCCACCACGATAAGTCGGTACAGACAGCCTAGCGTGGGGCCTAATACATATAATCATATTGCATATCAATCTTTTATATTTAGTTATTCACGTAATAATATCAAGCGGTTTTCTGAACTCTGAAATTTACTCAGTCCTTGCGTACAAGGTATAAACGTAGCTCGCTCGTAGTCGCTATAAAACCTTTATAATAAAAAAAGTTCATTATACTGGCTACCAAAGGGGATTACCCGGTTTCCCTTTGACGTGGAAATTTAATAATCTACAGAGATAAAACGTAACAAGAGAAACAAGAATTCATAACTACGATTTGTTAACAACAACGGCACAATATACAAACCCACCGAACTAATGAGGTTCATACAGTTTTATACTGGAATGATCTGAGTTCTTATAAATTCAATTGGTTAGGCGGCGTTTCGAAGGATGGTGGCACTAGTTTTCGATTTAGACTCGACTACATATCCTGAATACGAAAATTCACAATTTGGCGTCGCTGATAAGACAGTGTTGGCTCTAACTGAGAATTTAGTACCTGGACATGTAATATATTTTGACCGTTATTTTACATCAGAAAAACTTATTTTGGAACTACAAAGCAGAGGGCTCATGAGCACTGGTACTCTCAAGAAAAATCGCATCCCGCGTTCTGCTCGAAGTATTCTGATTGACGATAAAGCGATGAAAAAGAAAACTAGAGGACATTGGCAAACTGTTGCAAATATAACTACAAAATTGCCAGCAAACCAATTACTTTTCTGTCAAACATAGATGCAGATCAAACTGTAGATACCTGTGAACGTTGGTCAAAATCCTTGAAACGATATGTTTCTGTTTCAAGACCGCAAGTCGTCAAAAGTTACAATTTAAATATGGGTGGCGCAGATATGGCAGATCGAATGCTGTCATACTGCCCATATCGCTACCGGACAAAAAAATGAACGCAGAGAGTTATGTCGCATCTTATTGATTTGGCTGTCTCAAATTTTTGGGTGCTTTATTGGGTGAGTATAGTTTTTTGACGTGGTGTATTTTATATTTTATTTCGATGTGAATTATTATATAGATCTGAGAATAAAAATCCTTTTATTTTTATCTTCTATAGTTTTTCCAAAATCATTTTTTAAAACACTGAGTTTACAGTTCATAACTTTCTATGCCTGTTTCCCTCTTATGCCTTGGTCTCCAAGTAAAAAAAGAAAAAGTAATCGTTGACAGTTCTCATTTGTCAATCAATCCGTTACACTTACACGTGTATTGGTTATTTTTATTTCGTTTCGAGTAGTCTCGTCTGAATTTATTTCACGAAGGTACAAAGCACCGTGCTACGAGTATGTCCGAGTTATATGCACGATTATATAATTCCAATCTAATCGCTACAACAGTCGCTAAATCGTCCAAGAGGTTTGAACAAACCAATTTGTTTGTTTGGCCCAAAAAGAAAGTCGTTATTAAAGTGCCGCAAATCGTCGAAATAAGAATCGAGCGGTGTCCAAAATCCGTTCCAGGGTCGTGGAGAGAAGTAGAAAAGCCAGAATTCAGGTGTAAGCAATAGTCGTCATTAAAATACAGTCGAAACAAACTTGCAAACGAAATCAAAACAATCAATACAGGTGTAAGTAACGGATGGCTTGACAAACGAGAACTGTCAACGATTACTTTTTCTCACTTCTTTTTTTTTTATTGGAGACCAAGGCGTAAGGGGGAAACAGGCATTCAAATTTATGAACTGTCAATTCAGTGTTTTAAAAAATGATTTCGGAAAAACTATACAACATAAAAATAAAAGGATTTTTATTCTCAGATCTATATAATACTTAATTACTGTTGAAATAAAATATAAAATACACCACGACAAAAAACTATACTCACCCAATTGGAAAAAGGAATACGATTAAAGACTATACAGCAAATTCGCCCATACAAATTGGACATCGCTAAAGCAATCCTTAATGCCAATGTTGCTTGTGAGGAGGAACGTGCCATAGCTGCTGATGGAGCTGATATTGAGCAACAAGGTGAAGAACAAGGTGAGCAGCAGGAACAATATCTTCAGTTCAGAAAACGCAACACTCCTGCTCTTATCCCTGAAGATAATAAGCGCTACGAGGGAGTGACACATTTGCCTGAAGTTACCGACATACAGAAAAAGTGTCGGCATTCTGGATGCAAAAGTAAATAATGTAATGTGCATAAGATGTAAAATTCATTTATACCAAAGCAAGAAATTGTTTCGTCAACTTTCATACTAAATAATAATTTAATGCCTAATGATGACCTTGCAAGCCTTCCCATGCAAGCTTTGATTTTTTTGATCTCAAAGTATTGATTGCTTAGTTTAACTGTAGGTATGTTGTTTTGAAAATTATTGATTTGTTGACTTGATTTACTTTAATAAAAATACTGTAAGGATCGTTCTACAGACGTAGATCTCTTTTTAAAAATAATTACTGTCTTTGATCTCTCTTTATAATAATTAATTAATTTAAGCGACATAAGTTTTAGTCGTATTTTTTTTGATATTTGACATTTTACTTTGTTTTTTTAGTAGGTAACAACCGTTTTATATTAAACATAATTATATTATAACTCAACAAAGTTGTCTTGTGTTCTTGTGTTTTTTTTTATGTTTGTTACTGTGAAAGTTTTTAAACTTTATTACATACTGTGGTTTTAAGAATCATGTCATGTGCTAATGTTGCTTAGGGGAACTCATAAATAGGTTCCTATTAATGTAAGGATAAGTAATGACTGAATGAAACTTGTTGTGCCTTGAACAATTATTTTAATCTAGGTTTTTTTTAATCTAGTTATTTCAGAGAAAAAGTGGTTTCATTTCAGTCCATTTAAAAATAGCATTTAATTAAGTAATTACAGAAAAAAAATAAAAAAAACAACTTTTAAGGCCAGATACTTTACCTACATGTTGATTTAAAGGCCTGTGGGCCGTTACCCTACTTTTACGGTAAATTTCAAGGTAATCATTTTTAATGCCAAATTGTTAGCATATTTTCCATTAGAGAAATGCTGATTTGGTTGAAATTATTGAATACCTTTAGTATTTATATAAATTAAACAAAAAATACTATAACAATTATTCTTTTTGGTAAAATGTAACAATTTCATATAACGTGTTAAAATATATTTTTTTTAAAAATTTACCCATAAAAATGGAACGGGTTCTTTACATACAGAATTTTAATATAATGTTTGAATGACATAAAAATACAGTTTAATAGTACTTTAAGAAGCTTTTTAGAATGGTAAATATACATTTTAGATAAATTATTTTTTTAGATATTGGCGCCCAGGCCTATAAAAAGGACTTAAGATTTTATTTATTTATTTATTTATTTATTTATTAAGAAACAAACGGTCATATACAAACATGAACACAAACTAAGAAACTAAAATTAGACCTACAGTTTCCTTAATTAATACATAGTTGGTACTAAATTCCATTAATTACTTGTACATGTGCAAACAAAAAACTAATTTAACATGAGCAAGCAAAAATCAATATTACAAGTAAGTATCTATACTGGGAACTTAATCAAAAGTCAGAGGTCACAGGTACTTGACAACATACTTAACGCTAACAATGTTAGAGATTAGGTACATAAATTAAAACTTAAATATTATATATATACAAAAACTTGAACAACGTTAAACTCACTTATAAAGAGATAAACATATTTAAATGTAAAACCACCAAGACTCAGGAACAAATACCCACATCCATCCAAAAATATCCGCCCCCACCGGGATATGAACCCGGGACCGCCGGCGTTGCAGGCAGGGTCACTACAATCTATACTAACGTGTTAACAATAAATATATAGAGATACACACACACAAACACACACACACACACACACACACACACACACACACACAAACACACGCACACACACACAAATACAAATACAATAACTTAAACAAAATAAGTACACTTCAACTTAAATTTAAGTAAAAGATCTCTTTAGGGAGCTCAAACTGCAATTAAAAATATCGATATCCGTTAGCTTTACACTTTCGTTGTATAGTCTGCAAGCACGTCTAACAAAAACATTACGTGCGTAACATGTTCTGCTGAAAGTAACAGCGAATAATTCCTTTTTGCGACACTGGCGCTGACGCACACGAGGGACTTTAAAGTTTACTTTTTGAAGAAGTAAGGGGGTTTCCAGGCGCGAGTGTACAATTTTGTATAATAAGACCGAATCCACGCAGTCACGACGAGTACTTAGCGACTGCATCTTGTGACGTTGTAAAGAGTCGCTGTAGCCAACGTAATCTTGGACCTGTCCAATTCTATAATCTAGGGTCTTTAAAAACTTTTTTTGGAGCCTTTCGATTCTATCGATGTGAACAGCATGGAAAGGCTTCCAAACAGCACAAGCGAATTCCAGATGACTACGGACATAGCAATTTAATAAAATTTTATAAGTTAAAGAATTTTTAAAAGGTTTACATACACGTAAAATGAATCCTAGTTGTCTGTACGATTTTTTTAAAATACTTTCTATATGAGGAATATACGACAATTTAAAATCCAATATGACGCCAAGATCGCGGATCTGTGTCACTCTATTTAAGGCCTTATCACAAAGTGTGTAACAGTAATTAATATTTTTCTTCTTTTTAGAGAAGGTTATAGAACTACACTTGTCATTGTTTAAAAATAGACTATTTTCAAGGCAGTACCGTTCAAGGCTATGTAAATCTTCCTGCAGAAGTTCACAATCTGAATTGTCCTTAATTACTTTATAAATCTTGGCATCGTCAGCGTAGAGTAGCACTTTTGAATGTTTAATATATCTAGATATATCATTTATGTAAAGTATGAAAAGCAACGGCCCCAAGTGAGATCCTTGGGGGACCCCAGAAGTGATAATCTTGTAACGAGATGTATAACCTGCCATGACCACAGCCTGACTCCTATTCTCTACGTAGGACTTTATCCAGCGAAACAGGTCACCATGTATACCGAGCCGCCAAAGCTTGAGCAATAATGTTCTGTGACAGATCTTGTCAAATGCCTTGGCAAAATCGGTATACACAGCATCAACACAATAGCCATTGTCCATTGCTCCCACAACTTCATCGGTGAAAGTTAACAAGTTACTATCGACTGAGCGACCCTTGAAAAAACCATGTTGGTTAGGATTAATATGATGTTTGGCGACATCAAAGATTTGTTGCGTAATTATCTTTTCAAGGGTTTTGCTGAAGTGGCACAGTTTGGATATCGGTCGGTAATTCTCAACTTCGCGGCTGACTACTCCTTTAGGTATCGGAGTTATCCACGCCTGTTTCCAGGCTATCGGAACACAGCCTTCTCGTAACGATTTGTTATAAAGAATAGATATAGGCTTAGACAAAGAATTAGAACAACTTTTGATAAATAACGGGTGAACCCCATCCGGTCCTGCACTTTTATGGATATTAATTGAATTTAAATGTTTAAGGACAATATTTGCATCGATCTCAACTGAGTTTATATCAATCAGAGGATTTGAAGGTGGCTCTAAAATATCGATATCTGGCGTACGTGGGTTAACTTTCTCGAAGACAGAATGGAAATGATCATTGAAAAAGTTAGAAATATGATCAGTTTCCGAGGAAACCATCCCTTTATAAGACATCGTTTGAGGAAGTATATTCTTAGAGAATAATTATTTGACGTAGGTCCAAAAAAATTTTGGATGAGATTTAATTTTTTGTTCAGAGTAGGCAATATAACTTTTATAACAACTTGATTCCATCTTCTCAGCTCGTTTACGTAACATTTTGAAACTTTGATAGTCGAGAGGGTTACCGTATGTTTTCCATAACCTGTGATATTTCCGTTTTTCACTTAAGATTTTCCTTAGAGCTTTACTATGCCAGACCGGTACGGTAGACGACGAGCGTACCTTTCGGCGAGGAACATACATAACAAAAATATCATTTATTTGGTTATAAAAAACATCGATACATTCAGTTAAATTACGGTTAAGAAATAAACTCGACCAGTTAATCTTAGACAACTCCATGTTCATAGCTTTAAAATCTGCCAAATGAAAATTATACGCAACAGTAGAAGCAGGCTTCATCAAGCAGATTGCAGAGTCTAAAGTCAAATTAAAAGTAAGTGATCTATGATGGATGTCTTCAGGGGTCAGAGGATGTTCAGAGGCAGCAACAGTACAGGCAGAATTACTTAATATTAAGTCCAGGATACGATTATTAATGTTAAATATACAATTGTACTGTTTTATTTCAGTAAAAAATAAAAAATCTTGCAGTAATTGTGTCGCATACGTGCCGCTTGAGTTTAAATTCATTACACACGAAGAAGAAGAAACCCAGTCGCCCTCGGGTATATTAAAATCCCCTGTTATCAGAAAAATATCATCTGGCTGTTCTGTAATCAATTCACTAATTATGTCAAGAAATGAGACAAGCGCTTCTCTGTACCCTGGCCCATGCGGTATATAAATACACGCAATGTTTAAGAAGCGTTGTTTATTTACACACCCGGGCGCGCGGCGGCCGGGACCAAGCGGCAAAGATACCCACACGCAATCGCAATAAGCTCGCGCAGGCACAGGCCAGTCGCGGCCGAGCGGCTGGTACTCGGCGCGGACAGCCACCGCCGCCCCACCGCCCCGCGCCGCCCCGCTCTCAACCGCGGACCGATCGCAACGAAAGACACAATATCTATTATCGAAATACTCTCGATCATAGAAATCCGCCGTAAGCCAAGTCTCCGTTATACAAATAAGATCATAATGTGACTGCGCGACTTGGGCCATAAACTCAATAGATTTTGTGCGTAAACCCCTTACGTTCTGGTAATAACCAATCAATGCATCCGGAGACATATTTTATAACAAATTATGATTTTAAGTAATTGAGTCGCTAATAAGGAATTACCCATGATTATACTAACAATACGTAAGGTGTACAACGATGCGTTAAAATAGTTGAAATTATAATTTAACTCAATCGTACCTGCATTTAATATAAAATAAAAACGGTTACACAGTTTACTAATGGTATGTAATTGTATTATAATTTGCAGTTCAGAACATGAAAAAGTGAGGGAAATATTGGGGAATAATAATTGTTTCCTAGTTGTAGACATAGCCAAGATTAGTATGTCGGAGTGATGGCATTTGTTTTGCTACAGACAGCGCCATCTGTTGGAAAGCGTGCGAACCTTTCAGTTAAGTAATCTATTGTAACTTCTTAGAGCTACTCGAGACCTGTCGGTTGAGAAGTTCACGACCGAGTGAATGAATGAATGACTGACGTTTTCCCTGAGTCAGTAGTTCGGTCAGTCGGAAGGTGTCCATCCGGCACACTCGATTCTCGACTACCGACCGCGCCGGTTGTGCGCACTGATTCTCTTACAGAAAAAACACGATGGCTGACGAATTCAACCGTAATCCAAAGTAATCTCTGAAAGCAGCGGTGGGATCGGAACGAAATTCTTCCGATGTGGTTAGCCAGCCCCCTGCTACCACGAGAGAGGCATATTTCCGAGATTCGACGGCCCAATTTACCGTAAATCAACGATGCACCAACGGTAATAATTCAAACCGCGATGAACAATCAGCTACACGTCATCAGGCAGGTTTACCATTGAATTGCCGACAGACTTATAATCGAATATTATTTCAAAGACAACGTTTCAAGTATCTTCATTTCATCGACAAGTCATTGCGTCGAAAACTCGATACTAGGTAATTTGAACCGAGGTCTTTTAATTAGTAGTTGAATTATTTCAATAAAATTCATGTCATGACTAATCATTTCGGGTTTTTTTAATTTGTTTTTTTTTTACTTGTAATAATATTTATTCTGCATAAAATTATTTCAATTGGTAATATTTTGCTATCAAAACTAAACGCAATCACTCACTCTGCGCGATTATAGCTATGTGTCAACAGTTTATTTTCTTGGGGGTCGCAGTTCTAACCTAACCTAACCCACTTCTGTCAACAGTTCGTTTTCTTGGGAGTCGCAGTTCTAACCTAACCTAACCCACTTCTGTCAACAGTTCGTTTTCTTGGGGGTCGCAGTTCTAACCTAACCTAACCCACTTCTGTCAACAGTTCGTTTTCTTGGGGGTCGCAGTCCTAACCTACTTGTACTTTGAAAGCCTCGTAGTTCTATTTCTTGATATAACTAGTTATGCAATAATATTATTAATTTAATATTCAGAAGTAATTCTTAGTTTTATTATACATATTTGTATATAAAATTGTATTAAAGTAATACGTCGAAGAAATAAATTTCAATGTTTTGTAGTTGTACCAATTAAGATAATTTGAAACAAATCAGCGATTAAGTAGTATTCGTTGATTAGTATTTCCACGTAGTAAGATAAATTTAAATAAATAGTAGTTGAAATAAGATAACGCCAAACAATATTACTAGTACTAAAGTTTCGATGAATCGTTGTCAATGAAATAATATTCGATGAAAAGGTTGTCGACAAAACAAGGGTACACCCATCAGGCATCATATCAGGTATCTCTGATAGTCAGGTACGATCTGATTTATTAACAAATACATCCAAAGACTTTGTAACACTTGATAGGCACCTTGGTACCTACCCGCGTATTAAAAGTAATAAGCGTCCGCCTGCTACTAATCCCACTTTAGTGGAGCCTAAACGGCGTAAATTTGACTCAAGCGGCGTAAATTTGATAAAAGTGTTCAGTGCACCTACTGTCGCAAATTGGGACACACAGAGCAGGTGTGTTTTTCTAAGCACCGAGATGAAAAATTAAAAAAAAGCGAGTGTTACAAAGTCCGTTAACGTGTGTGTCCAGTCAGAGACCCCCTTGTTGTTGGCGGTTTTAAATTACAAGCCCTTGTCGATAGCGGCTCTGATTGCTCACTTATTCGTAAGCCTGTTGCTGATGAGATGATCGGGGCACGAGATTTTGTGTTTACGTGTCTAACTGGTATTGGCTCTGCTTCTACACATTCCTTTTCTCGTATTACGTTGCCGAAGCTCCACGCTTCGTGCGAGTGTTATTGCATTGGAAGCTCCACGCTTCGTGCGAGTGTTATTGCATTGGAAGCTCCACGCTTCGTGTGAGTGTTATTGCATTGGAAGCTCCACGCTTCGTGTGAGTGTTATTGCATTGACAGCTCCACGCTTCGTGCGAGTGTTATTACATTGGAAGCTCCACGCTTCGTGCGAGTGTTATTGCATTGGAAGCTCCACGCTTCGTGTGAGTGTTATTGCATTGGAAGCTCCACGCTTCGTGTGAGTGTTTTTGCATTGGAAGCTCCACGCTTCGTGCGAGTGTTATTGCATTGGAAGCTCCACGCTTCGTGCGAGTGTTATTGCATTGGAAGCTCCACGCTTCGTGCGAGTGTTATTGCATTGGAAGCTCCACGCTTCGTGCGAGTGTTATTGCATTGGAAGCTCCACGCTTCGTGCGAGTGTTATTGCATTGGAAGCTCAACGCTTCGTGCGAGTGTTATTGCATTGGAAGCTCCACGCTTCGTGCGAGTGTTATTGCATTGGAAGCTCCACGCTTCGTGCGAGTGTAATTGCATTGGAAGCTCCGCGCTTCGTGTGACGGTTTTAGTATTGAAGCTCCGCGCTTCGTATGAGTGTTATTGCATTGAAAGCTCCGCGCTTCGTGTGATGGTTTTAGCATTGGAAGCTCTGCGCTTCGTGTGACTGTTTTAGCATTGAAGCTCTGCACTTTGTGCGAGTGTTATTGCGATGGAAGCTCAGCGCTTCGTATGACTGTTTTTGCAATGAAAGATTGCACTGAAGCACTTAAAACGTGTGTGCGCTTCGCGCACGTGTTTTGCGTCAGAAATTCATTCTCGATGTGTGTGATTTTGGATAAGAAGCACCGCCCTTCATGTAAGAGCTCCGCTGTTCATGAAAATGAGTTCCTGTTGGAAGTTCCGCGCCTTGAGCGAGACAATGTGATGTTTTCCTTGTCGCGCGAGAGCGCGCTTGCTGTCAGAATGGCCGTGTCGGAGTGATGGCATTTGTTTTGCTACAGATAGCGCCATCTGTTGGAAAGCGTGCGAACCTTTCAGTTAAGTAATCTATTGTAACTTCTTAGAGCTACTCGAGACCTGTCGGTTGAGAAGTTCACGACCGAGTGAATGAATGAATGACTGACGTTTTCCCTGAGTCAGTAGTTCGGTCAGTCGGAAGGTGTCCATCCGGCACACTCGATTCTCGACTACCGACCGCGCCGGTTGTGCGCACTGATTCTCTTACAGAAAAAACACGATGGCTGACGAATTCAACCGTAATCCAAAGTAATCTCTGAAAAGTATATTGTAGTCTGTAACCAGCAAATAACATGCAAAAAGTCATTTTAAATTATCTAGGACCTTGTTGTTAAAAATATGTATAACTTTGCTACTTTCCATTTTGCGCATAAATATTTTGCAGTCCCTGGTCCAAACATACGTATAGTTGAGTTCGACCTTAAGCTGTCTGGCACGTTTCAACAATAATTTGTTTGCCGGTGTGAGGTGGTCCCCAAGATAAAGATTTGAAGCGGGTCCGGGTACGTTGATGTCAGCGGTAGTGAGACCACGGCGCGCGCGCACCGCGCTCAGTAGCTCGTCCTTGCGGCGTCGTTGAGTAAAACGCACGATGATAGCGGGTGTGCGAATATTTGTCGAGCCACTCTGTTGTTCCGAAATGAATCGTCGGACGCGGTAAATTGCGTCAATATCACTTTCCACAATTTTAAATCCCACTAGATTACATATAGCATAGAGAAGAGTGTACAAATTTTCTCCCTTTTTTAGCGGTATCCCGGAAATTTCCATGTTGTTGAGCATCGAAAATTGTTTGTTATTATTATTTTCGGTTGTCAAGATATTAATCTTTTCATTCGCCTCGCTGAGACCTTTCTGAAGAGCAGTCAGTGATTCACTCTTCTCCTCGACAGAGACTCTGATTTTAAGATCTGACAATTCCTCCTTTACTTTTGTTTGCTCACCAATGAGTGCCTCCGTCAGAGATGCAACCGACTTTATTTGTTCTTTAATTTCTGAAGATAGGTCTCGATGTATACTTTGTAACTTTTCATCATAAGCTGCACTAGACGACGCAAGACAAGACAATATATCCTTTCGAAAGTCAGCTAGATCCCGTCGGATATTATTATCATATTCAGGTTGTTTCCTTTTACGCAATATCTTACTGTCGTCTCCTTTAGCGCTGAGTGAAGAAACATGTGAAGGGAGGTCAGGCTGTGAACCTCCGTGCGGTGATGACCCCTTGGGAGGAGTATGTCTCAAACTCAAACTCATTCTAAATAGGCCGCAGGCAGCAGAAACACTAATTCGCGTAGTCAATTTAAATATTACAAAATATTACAAAACAGGTAAATTAAGAAAAGGTCGGACTTGTTTACTCGACGGCTCCCCGGAAGAGATTAAGATAAGCACTGCACTGCACAGATATTGGCGCAGAAAAATCAACCTAATGACACGAGCAGTTATAACTCAATTTAAAATGTAACAACTTATTGAGAATTATTTAAAAATATAATTTAGCACACAACTTGCGTAGACAATGGAGCGAACCAAACTGTCTGTGTGTTTTGGTGTTTTTTCAGTCTTCTAGCCTTCTACTTATACCTCTGATGATGCAAAAAAATCCCACTTCTGTACGATCACGCTAAGGCATATTTCACGAAGACGAAAGTTCTGGGCCGGCATCATGTAAATCTATTTAAAGGACTTTGGGCCGCTACCCCATCTTCAGCAAAAAAGCTCTGGGCCTTAGGAGGATATACCTAAGTAAGTAAATCAAGACGCAACGGTTTTATACTAATAGCCATTTAACTATCTACCTTCTGGTTCCACCATCAAATAAAATCAGCTCGATTCACTAAACCAAAATCTTTCTAGGTACCTACCTAGGTAGGTAGTCAACCAAGAAAGTCCTTTACCACTTCTGGACTTTAATTTCGTAGAAATAGAGTCGAATCGTGGTAAAGGAATTTCTTTGTCGACTATACCTAAACGAAAAGTTGGGCACGTTCTTTTTGTTACTTACAAACTAGAATAAGTACAAGTAATAGTAGGTAAGGTCAATGTGTCTAATTCCGTCTACGGGGTAACACCGTACACAAGCGTTTATGGCCAATCCAAGAACGGTACGCCGTTGCTACGTCTGTTGATAAAGCTTTTTGGTTAAATCTCTTTAAAAGAGATGGCTCTATGTTGTCTACGATTGAAGAAAACAGTGTTTGAAATTTAGTTGTGCTCCGAACTCGAAAAGCGAGTGTTGTGTGATGGTGTTTTCCCAAAGGTATGTTTCAAACCGTACAAGTTATGACTTTGTGAGTGTGCTTAATATTTTCTTTAAGATGTGCGCCAACGGCTTCTTTTTTCTATTTTGCATGAATTTCAAGTGTTTTAGAATTATTTGCTGCGTAAAATTTGTAACCTCAGATTTGTCAAGTGGGAAAAACCGTCTAAAATTGAAGGGGCAACACCGTCATATGCCGGTAATTCCCCATTCCAGATATAGTCAACCTTTTTGATCAGCTGCTGTAAATTACTTAGCACTATGTTAGTTTTGAGTTTATTTACTTAGTTATATTCTGCTGATTATAATAAGTTATATATGAAAGAATCGTGTATAGCAAGGAGAGTTGTTGGATTATGTCTTAACAAATCCCGTAGATTACGTGACTCGTCTACCAGTGACGCGATTAGTTTAAAAACGAAACGAATAGAACCGCTAGTTAGCGAAAAGCATCTTGGCTAGGGCCTCTGAAGTGGTTCTGGCCAGGCAAAATATATGTTAACAAGTATAGTATTATCTTTGAAGGATAAGAGTAGGTACTTTATTTGTTAAGTTTTTATTGTTTTTTTTTAATAATTTTAGCCTTGTGTCTTTGAGTTCAGTACAAATTATACCTAATTATGTAAGTATCGAAAATGTTTATTAACAGTTTTGGATTATCTTTAGAGTTTGATTTACAATAAATACTTAAAAATTGAAACCATTGATTTTTATTAATTAATTTTACATAATTTTATGAGATAATATTTATCAACAATGTTTGTACATCAAATTATTATATTTAATAATTGATCGCACTCGCATAATAAGTAAATCGTATAATTTACACTCATACGTACATAAAAAAAGTATAAAAAATAGTATTTTTCACAATCGTGTTATAATAGAGAGCTTTTTAGTCGAGTACCGTGTTTAGGCCACGAAGCTTGCTGAGTGGCCTAAGTAAGGTACGAGATTAAAAAGCTTAATTATGACACTATTGTGAACAATACTTTTTGTACGAGTTCATTAAAATTAATAATTTAAGTCATACGAGTATATAAGAAAACTAAATATCGTAAGTGTTCTACTATCCGACTTTTTTGACACAAGATAATTGAAAAGTAGATTTTTGACAGATGACGCGACGCTGCTACGTTCCTAAACGCCACAGATTGGCAATTTTGTATCGGATCGAGTCTCCTTAAACAAGGACACACATGGAAATCCGAAGTTCTATTTTCAAATTTTTTTCGGTTGTCTTGAGCGTATCGAAATAGTTATTTCGGTTGTTTCGGAAGGAACATCGATGAAAAGAGTGACGTTACAGTATTCTCTATGAAATCTTAATACACAGATTTTAATCGACGAGTATAAAAACATTATTTTAAAGCCTTAAAAACGGTTCAACACCTCTGATTTTAAGAATATGCCGGGAATAGCCCCGAAAAACGTTTTTCGCCGATAAAAGCTGAACTCGACTGTATATTTTACCCGTTACAGAACAGATTTGATTAAAATCCTCTATATTTCTTTCCAAATTGGATATCATTTGAAATAATCGTCTGATTATCGAGATATTGCTACTAGCCGGATTTACTCCAAAACCTCGGGAAAATCCGTCTGATGACCATGTATTAAAAAAATATTTTTAATTAAATATACAAGGTAGTTACGCTTTTTCTTAAATATGATTTCAATAGCCAACTAAATTCTTAGTCGATTCCATACACAAATTCTAATAATAGTTTAAAAAGACAGCAGTTTTCATCAATCAAAGTCAAACTAAAATAAACTATGCCGGTATTAGACACCTTAGACCTTACCTTGGATTTGAAAAAAATATTGGAATAGGCAGGGCGTCGACCCCAAGTTGCAATTTTACCTATTTTTATAACCGCATTACTAAAACGAGAAAACTACTTACCAACAAATTGTTGATTAATACAATATTTGGAAACGACACCGGGGTTTCTTTCTATTAGTTAGGTAATTATCTTTATGAAGGTACCTACCTCCCTCCAAAAACACTGGCGACGTCATCAGGTATATTGTTTATTCGACTATTTTCTTCAAAAACGAAAAATGAGGATAAGATTATATTATGCCAGGAAATAAACAAGTTCAAGACAAAGTTATTTCGGTTATTTTAGGTAAGTAGAGTGGTGTCCGCGTACCGGGACACGAGCTGTGGGTAGGCCTCCAACAAGATGGAGTGACGACCTTGTAAGGATCGCGGGAAAGCGGTGGATGCGAAAAGCACAAGACCAAGACCGGTCTGAGTGGAGAGCCTTGGGGGAGGCCTATGTCCAGCAGTGGACGTCTTTCGGCTGACATGATGATGATGATGATGATGATGAGGTAAGTAGGTAACGGTAAGTCAAAAGTGAATAAATACCTGCATTGTTATCCTTCACTGGGCTTCATCTCGCTTTTAGCCAATGCTAATTCAATAATCCTGCTGCGACGACTCATTTTAAATACACATTACTAAATTTTAACACAGTTTTGCACATTAATTACCCAAACTTATGCACCTTTCGCAAACAAACAAGTCGTGACTAATCCCAATAATGCTAATACGTGGGAAAAAGCCGGGATTCAAAACATTGTAAGTCGAGTAATAAAGCGAGAGGTGTCAGCCAAAAATGTGAAATATGGCAGAGTAAATCATTGTAACTCAAGTTGCAATGTAATCTCGTTTACCTATTGATTTCTAAATATGCAAGTTTAAAAAATGTTACTTTGGTTACACTAGAAATTTACTCATTTTGTATTAAAATCAGTCAGTGAAAAAAAAACCAAGTTGTAGTACAAGGTTTATCATGCCATATTTAGAAAATCTGTTTAAAAAACGATCCACGACTTAAGATACTATGTTACTCACTTCAGTGGACAGTGACTTGCAATGTTTTTCCTTTACCTAACTCTTCAACGGAATGGAATTGAGATACAACGATAGAAGTAAAAAATCGCAATTTTTGTGGTGGTCACGAATATGATTGTAACCCAAAACACCTAAAAAGTGAGTTACGATGATTTTCCTCGCAGGTGTTTTTTAACCTCTTTTGTCTTGTCCTGTGAAGGAACCAGTAGAATCTAATGTATTTAGGTTAGGTAAGACAAAAGAGGTTAAAAATATCTTTGAATTTAAATAAGCGAACAAGCTAGAAATATTCTCAAGAAGCACATAGAAAGTTTTCCGGCTATGAAATCTCACCATGTTCGTAATATTTCAAAGATACTCTTGCCTGGGGTCCAATTTGTCTATTTCCAAAATGCCTACATTGTATACAGACAACTTTTGCAAGAAACATTGTATACAACCAGTAAGCGAAAAAACATATCGTTGTATTTTTTGTTCAGATTACAGTTACTAATTTTTCAAACCCAAGAACGATCATTTTGCGACGTGCTCCAAATATCAGCTAGCTACTGAAACTGACAAGAAAGACTTAGAAGCCGAATACACTTTTCAACGTATACGGGCTACTCATTAGCGGCCTTTACACCGTACAGTTTGGACTGCGCATCTGGGATTGCATTACGAACCACAGATAAAACCGTCGGTCCGTCCGCTGGTTTTGATCGCGCATCAAACTGTCAAGACTTACATACCTTCACGCCTGTAGTCCCAGAGTGGGCTAGGCAGAGCTACAGAATTACAACTTAAAAAGTTGTTGATAATTCAGTAACCACAATTTGCCCAAATAGGCTAAGATGTTTACCAGCATATTAGTGATAGGTTGCAAGCCTATCGCCTAACAGTACTACAAGCCTATATTCCCTTAGTCGCCTCTTATGACATCCACGGGAAGACATGGAGTGGCACTATTCTAACCCGGCAACCACACGGGTTTAGACAGGCGCGTGGAATGTGGTCAGGATAAAAACATTTTTTTTTTCCTTCAGACGTAACAAAAATGGATCCCCATTTATTCGTTGCGTTATCTGGATTCGTAGTTGATTTCAACCGAAAACAATGGAAAATGTGGGTAAAACAGCATACAAGAAGATATGGACATTTACAATTGTTATGACAATTACGAGAGAATTATCGAGAAGATTTCAAGAATTACCTACGAATGGATAGTGACAATTTTGACTCTTTGTTAGAAATGGTACGTATGGACTATGGATGCTCACGGATCAAACGAATAAATTCCGTAATTGCGCTTTTAAAAGTCGACACGAGATGCGCGTTCAAAACTCCAGCGATTTGAGCTCGTGCCGCTGTCAAGGATAGAACTGCCAACTGCCCCGCGCCTTGTTGCATTTACACGTACGGTTCGTAACAAAAATTAGAACGGCGCGTGGCGGTTCCCGCGGTCCAAGCTTTACGTGTTAAGGCCGTGATGCAACGAAGCTAAGGAAAACGATAAACTAAGAATCAAAGAGGATTCCTCATTCCTCACTTGTAGCTTTGATTTGCAAAGTGTACTACAGCTACCGTACGGAAATGTGTCATTATTTTACTACCCGAGGAAGATTTGTGTCTATAATTTAATTAAGTATTTATGTTGGATATGGGGACATTGCTGTACACATGGAATGAGCTACACGGCAAAAGAGGAAGCAGTGAAATTGGTTCAATACGATTAATTTTTTAAATCCCTGCCAACGACCGTATCAGATATTTCGTCCGTGGCAACGTGCTGATTTCTGTTTTGTCCACCGCACGTGTCACAAAACAGAAATCTTCTGAATCCGTTACTTCACAAAAACTATCTTAAAAAACCACAAGTATGTACTTATTCGCTGTCTTAGGCGATTTTAGTAGGTCAACGACGTCGACGTTCTTTACCGGTGCCACTAAAACCTGCTTACACAAACTCACAGCCTTATTTAGTAGTTATACCGAGTTGGTTTAAAGTTTTTCTTTTGTAGTAAACAAAGCTCTTAAAATAAAGATTAAAGAAAAAGTTTTTGTTAAAATTTAAAATAAAGATGACATATATTTCAATATATACCTACACTGATTTTTTTTAAATTGCGGCAACTAAAACTCATTAAGCTTCATGACTATTAATATTATTATTAAAATTTGCGTCTTCATATACTTGCAACAATTATAAATACTGAAAAAAATGCGTTACACTCGATGTAACATACGGATTTAATAATTCGAAATAATATCAAAACACGATTATCTTCGTTGTGTAAATTTGGTGACTTTTGTTTGTCACCCGACGATCTGTTCGCCAGTAATTATATAATTATAGTTCAGGAAATATAATTAGGCCGTCTGTTATTTACTTTGCGATCTTTTTTTCTGTGTTTAGACTTACCGGACGTAACCTCAACCCACTGTGCTGTTTGAAGAACGAGGGTAGTTTTACGATTACCTTTTGTTTGATATAACAAAAAAATCTTAGTGAAGCTTACAGACGGCCACTTCATATTTCCTGAACTAAACTAACATAATACCAACTGCCCAAAATAATTGCATCCATGCAAATCTTTCACGTTGGGTACCCGATACCCGAAAAACATCTGAAAGATCGTAGCACCATAACGCGACCAGAATTTTGACCAATTTTTGCATATTTTAGTCATATTCATTTATTGCTTTATGTTGTACAATGAGATCTTGGGTTTTTTGAGAATGATAACACATTTTTCAGTTGCCATATGTAGATAGCGCAACCACTGGGCGCAGGTATATGGACATATTTATTTGACATCATGGAGTGGTCCTCTATCCTGTCAAAATAAAATAATCCATTCCAGAGATCGTCCCCAGATTGATCGGATTTGTAGTCAGCAAAACAATTTTTTTATTTTTATTTCTTAATAAGTAATATTACGAACTCAGTAAAGACCTACACACAACCGAGCTGGGTTATATTTTATCCTGTAAATTTAAGTAATATGTATTGTTTGTCTACTGTCCCTGGCAGTTGTTGCCTTATGCAAATGATATGCTAAGACAAACATACCGAACACACATTGGATGTATCTTATAGAGTAATTAAGCTGCCACCCTTTTAGCACACGTACCTGTTGTATGAAGACATTTTGGTTAATATGGACCTAGCCATAAACAAAATTGTCCAAACAAGTAATCTTCTCTTACAATAGAATTACAACACTTACAAAAGACAAATAAAGACCACATTCAATAAAAATAAATTCAACGTTAGAGAGAAAATAAAAAATATATTTTGAATTCACCAAAATAGATCAATTTAACAATTGCTCAATATGAAGATCAGAATTGAATTAATAAGGAGCAAAGAATCATGGGAAAATTGGGTGTGCCACCAACAGAATTGAAACCTATACTATTAAAAAGGAATTAGTTAAAGCATAATTTCTTAATAATGCCGCAAATACCTAGCTCACCGGAGAACAGAAATATGGGCACTTCAAAAGATATATCGTCCATAGAAACTTATATACAACTTACTTATTACATACTTAATATAATATTGTGACAGTTAATTATAAAACTGGGTATTTGATGTATAAAAATATGTTAAACAATACTGTCGTGTTCGTGTTTCTACAGAACTTGTCTAAAAAAGTCATTTAAAAACAATCTTAACCACACGTTACTCGCAAGATTACAAAGTATCTCGTAGAACTATATCATTAACATAACCTTCGATTAAGTACCCGAAACCGACGTGCGTGCATGACTCGATGTATGAATGTTGAAGAAACGAAATAAATTTGTCAAGATCGTAGCAAGTGGAAAGAAGTGGTCTCTGCCTACCCCTCTGGGAAACACGCGTGATTTAATGTATGTATGTATGTAACCTTCGATTAAGTAACTTAACTGAAAAAAGTTACACGCAGGTCAATTGTTAAGTATTACGTATGTATATTATAAATTGTGTACTGTACGACAAATCAACACTCGATTTCAAGAAAATACTCCATTTTATTATACATACAGGGTGTCCCAGAAACCGACGCCAACCCGCCTAGGGCTGATAGAGCAGCTCATAAGCTATCGATTTAAGCCTTATGTATGTTCAGCAATTGTTATTATTTTCCGAGATATTGATCACTTTAATCAGATTTTTTGTCATTTTTCCTTATGTCCGTGCTACGAAAACCCCCTAAATTTATGTATTAATTCACATTTTCATCAGTGTTTTCTTGCATGATTAGAATCACTGTAAAATAAGGAAGTTTTTAAAGCTACATGCCAATTTGTTTTTCATTACAACTTTTTGAGTAAACACACAAAGTTTGTTTTTCCATACTTGGTAAAAAACAAACGCGGGGTTCTCTTAGTATCGAGAAAGTAACTCTGTGCGTTTACTCGAACATTTGTAATAAAAAAGAAATTGGCATGTAGCTTTAAAAACTTCCTTATTTCACAGTGATTCTAATCATGCAAGAAAACACTAAAAAAAATATGAATTAATACATGAATTAAGGGTTTTTTCGTACCACGGACATAAGGAAAAATTGCAAAAATTCTGATTTAAATGATCAATATCTCGGAAACTAATAACAATTGCTGAACATACATGGGGGTTAAATCGATAGCTTATGAGCTGTTCTATCAGCCCTAGGCGGGTTGGCGTCGGTTTCTGGGACACCCTGTATATTAGCTAAAGTTTCCATGGACTATAATATGTCTTTCTTTTTCATGTGATCATATTTTTTTTCTCCGGTGAGGAAGTTATTTGCGGCCATAATAGGAAATGATGTTTTAACAAGTACATTTTGAATATAAAGGTTTCAATTCTGTTGGTGCAAGGTGCAATTTCCATACAAAAATGTCCATGATCCTTTACAATAGGATTACTAAAGCCGGCGACGGCGGTGCTACAAATGAATCAGTTGAATCCCGAACATTTTTCGGTCCATTTCCCAGTTTTACTTATGCAAATAAGTTTCACAGCGAGTAAAACCTACTGAAATGAAAGCGTTTGTTTCACGATCATAAATTGACAACAATTCATTATGTGCTAAGGTAGTAAAATAAAATACCGTTTCTAGATTTTACACTGCTGATAACAGTAAAAATATCTTTGGATTTTTTTATGCAGTAGTTATTTTTTTAATTAGCAAAAACAGTAAAAAAGTTGGATTGTGAATGTTAGGAATACACTTATAGTGCCCTTAGTCCATTTATTACCAAAGGAATTGAAAAAAATATACAACTGTCATGTTCACTTTTCATCTGTCTAACGGATTACTTGATTCTAACACGCTTTCGATTCTACGCAAAATAGTTTATTTATTTTAAGGCGAAGGGGAGGGTAAAATTACGAAATCGAGGTGTTTTTGGATAAATTTATTGGGAAAAATATAGAAAGTGGCAGTTTTAAATGATGATAATCTGAAGACATATATCCTCAAGTCTTGCTCTGACTCACTAATATAGTTATCTAACTGATAGGAAGCTCTATATACCACTTTAAATGGACCGTTTTTAAAAAGTTCGTATTCGTTTTATTCCGGCTGGGCGATTTAGTTTGCAGCCAAACTTTCCACACTTCTTTTTACGGATTCAATGTGTTGCGTCAACTTGAATATACTAGCTTTAATAAGAATTTACAGATTATAGACTCAAAACCTATGTGCTCCTAGTGAAACAATGAACTAAATGTTTGCTCTTAAACTATGACTAGGCGTTTTGAAGCTTTTTTTGAATGTGGCCAAAAAAATATACACAAACTAAAATAAGAATTTAAAATACTCAAAAAATAAACAAAACTATATAAAGAAAAAAAACAAATTGTTTTGAATAAAAGTTGATTTTAGTGTTAGATAATGGATTTGAACTTGCATTCACGTTGGATCAGTAAATAATCGTAAAAAGTTATAGTTATAACTACATAGGTAGGTACTCAAAACTACAAAGCGATGAAAGCGACGTTGCGTGCTCGGTTTGGGTTTTGGCGTGTGGCGGCCGGCCGCGGCGTTGCCAGACCGTTGGGTTGGTTTGGTTGACAGTTCGAATCTTTCGAACTTTGTTTTGACTCCCACCCAAAACGGCCAGTCACTGTCATTTCAGTTGAATTGAATCAGTTGCGTTTCTACTATTCCGTGCGAACAAGTAACTATCTACTGTAGTTGTTTTATAATTTGGCCTTGGCGTTGTTGTTTTGTTTCTGTTGTGTTAATTATTTGTTTTGTTATTATATCTGTTATTGTTATTGACATTGAACAAGAAAATATAAAAATAGACCGCTGTGGGTTGTTTATTGACCCAGATGTACCATACCTTGGTACCTGATGGTTTGGTGGAGGATAAAGACATGATAGTTGAAATAAAATGCCCGACAACTTCATTCAACATCGGCTTTGATAAAGCGATAGAAAATGAAAAACTACCAATTTTGAAAAGAAGTAGAGATGGGTCTCTAATTATAAATAAAGGACATGATTGGTACCTTCAAGTGCAAGGCCAGCTCCACGTCACAAGAAAACAACATTGTCTTTTTGGGATTTGGTCAGGAAAGAAAGGAGTTCCCTGTTAAAACAGTTTTAATTGAGAGAGACGATGGATTATGGAAGGAGAAAATGGAGAGTAAATTGCGAATTTTTTATTTAGATTGTTTGCTGCCGGAAATCATCGACCCAAGGTTTACCCGAAAAATGGCAATAAGGGATCCAGTCTATATAATAGAGGCCATGAAGGAGCATAAAAACAAAGAAAAAATCATGGCGGAAAAAAAAAAGAAAACTAAAGCCATGAAGCCAAAAGAAAAGAAAAAAGAAGCTCCAAAAAAAATAAAACCGGGCCAGGAAATTTTCGACGAATCGCCGCCTTGTCGTAGACCACGTCGAAAATAAAATATTTTAATAAGTACATTTAAAGTAGTATTATTGAAACAATTTAATCCCTATGCTTGTCGGGTACGGGGAAACGGCACACCTTGTTTTTTCTCGCTCACTTACGGCCAAACCCTATATTCAAACCGCGGACATTTAAGGCTTACTTCGGGTTAAAATTTGACATTTGCCCTTACAAAATGTGTCAAATTTTAATCCGAAGTAAGCCTATCTATCCATGGTTTGAATATAGGGTTCGGCCATTAGTGCGTCAGTCTAGTTAGAAAGCGACAGACATGACGCGCGCAAGTTATGCTAGCCGCTGGTGATAGTACCTAATCCTAATCACGTAGGGGTCGTTTCACAAGAGCTGGCACGAAACGATTAAATGGGGGATGAAAGTATGTATATAATTACATTTTTGGTTCGAAATATAAACTGTAACTGATAGCACTCACACAATCCTAGTAGACCAAAGTTTTCATTGATCTATTCGTGCCAGCTATTCATGAAAAAACCTTTACGTGTTAAATAATTAACTATTTATGTATTTACTTATTTGTTTAAAAGCTATTTTTGACATTCGTTACTGAATTTGAGATAGTATTTAGAAAAACACAAGTGTATCATATTGGTCGATCTAATCAAGCGCCATCTAACGGTAAATGCATGCCTGACGGTTTGACAAACAGCATTATACGGTCGATCGCAGAGTTTACTTGTTAGATGGCGCGCGAATTAAAACTTTACTCGTCTGGCCGAATGTGCAAGGTCAATTGCCCGCCTC
This sequence comes from Acleris emargana, assembly GCA_927399475.2. NCBI lineage: Eukaryota > Metazoa > Arthropoda > Insecta > Lepidoptera > Tortricidae > Acleris > Acleris emargana. Next base: position 51,828,896 of record OV656835.1, on the reverse strand, counting down.
GTCGCCTTAATGGCGTCTACAAATTATGTAATTAATTAAATTACGCAAAATAGCAAATTTGTGAAAGAATGATTGACAAGTGAGTGACATGACATGACATGACAGTCAGTTCTGTTTATGTTTAAAGTTACTTTTTTCATTTTATATCATGCTAAGATCACGACATCAGTATTCCTAACTTTGTATATACGGTCTTTTTAATGACTATTTCTTTAAAAAAATATTAACGACGAATTTAAGTTAAATAAAAAAAAACCAAGAAATACTGGTAGTCTTATTTTTAACCAGCTATTATAAACGCGAAAAAACAATAATGCTTTTTTTTGAAATGTTGTCAGTTGGCAAGGAGAGGGTAAAGATTATTATTTTTACTGGAATAAAATTAAATAAGGTGAGCCGAAAAAGTTCGAGCACTTTATGAGATGAAATAGAATACGTTTTTTTTATCTGGTATCACGTAATTAAAAACCCAAACCCCTTCGGACTTGTCTCTTTTCTGGTATTTTTTGTTATCTTGACAATAATGAATGAAGTGATATTTGGTCGACTGTTACGGCACGACGCACTGTGGGACGAAAATCGGCTCTAGAGGACATAGAAATCGAAGTTCTCATTTTTATAATTTTTTGATGGGGATTGGTTTCATTTGCAGTTATAATGCTAAAATATTATTTTGGTTGGATTGCGTTTGGAAACTGATGAGTTATAATTTTTTTCCTTAAAATTTGTATGGGACGGCATGAAAAAGTCCAAATATCTCTGAAACCGCAAGAGAAACCGTTATATCCTCGCAGATGGTAATAAAAATAATTATTTGTGATTTTTTGGCGTAGTGCATATTTCAGTAATTGCTGCGGTTTTTTTTTTAAAAATCGATGTTTTTTTTGTGAGTCCTGGCGGATTATTTTATCAATACACGTCTTGAATATTTATATTTTGTATATTTTATACTCAAATTATAAATCAAACAATTTTTTGATTAATTATGATCGCTTAAAATATAAACAATTAAATATTTTTCCGGTAATGAGGCGATTATTGTGCATGTTTAATGAACTATATTCAGTAATGGGATTATACTTAATTTATTTTGGTTGTAAATAGTTTGTAATTATTTCTTGAGTAATTAGTTATAAGATTTAATGAGATCCCTTAATTAATTCTGATAAGTGATTGATAAATAAGTAGGTGATTACTTAACGAAGAGGTAAAGGAATCATCATTAGCTCACATCAATAAATAGACCAGACATTTTTCCGAGAGCGATAATCGCAATTATTCTGTATAACTGTGAACATCTGTACTCCTGCTAAAACCTAAAAATGACAAATTTTTCTACCAACTTGGACCTATTTGTCGTTTTACAAAGCAAGAAGCCGGCATTTAACCATGAAGTATTGTTCGAAGCAGTGGTGCAACGTTTGGGTTCCAGTTTATCTGAAGACGAAATAGAAATACTTAGATAATTCTGTACAAAGTTTACTCGATCTGCAGTTACGAAATGGCAAAAAAGTAACCGGAATACGAAAGACTTCAGAAAATACTACGAAAGTTGGCTTCAAGCTAATGTTGATTGGCCCAGCTGTCTACAAACTAATCTACTCAGCCTTGGACTACTTCAAGATTCGTCGTGTTCTGAGCCTTTGGAATCGTCAACTACGACTGATTTTACTTTACCAGAATGTTTGATACCATCTACTTCAACTGGAACAATGACCATTCGATCCAGAAAACCATTTGAAGAACTATCAATCAAGCAAAAAAAGAGAAGATTCGACAGTTATACAGGAGAAGACTCAACTGAATTAACATATGCAGCGGCAAAACTCTTGAAAGAAGATGGGCGTGAAGATATAGCATCCGTAATTGAGTACATGCTCAAAAATTCTGAAGCAGCAGCAAATATACAAAAAATGATCAAGAAATCAAATACTTCAGTTACATATTCACCAGATAAGGCACTCGGTCTTTACGTGGCATTAAAGCTGACTAAATGGCAATACATGACCTTAAGGGAGTCAGCTATTCAAGAAGGAGCCGAAGATCTTTATCCATCATACTACAAGATTCAGTCAGCGAAATTACAAAGTTACCCTCCGAAATCCGCTATAACCATAACGGATTCATCAGCTGAAATTAAACTTCAAGCTTTACTGGATTTAACTACGCAGAGGATTCTAAAAGAATTACCATCTAATATTGAAGACAAAGAGTTGACGCTGATATCGAAATGGGGTTTTGATGGTGCATCCAACCAGAGCAAATATAAACAAAAAATGGATGGCGAAAACGATGACTCGAGCATATTCATGGCATCATTAGCACCACTCAAATTGGTTTGTGGTGAGGACATTTTATGGACGAATCCAAAACCCTGCTCACCGTCTTATTGTCGCCCATTGATGTTCCGTTTTGTTAAGGAAAGTAAAGCCGTAGTTTTGGAGTTAAAATCAAAGTTCGAAGAAGAAATTAAGGCTCTACTTCCTACGGAATACAATACAGCTAAAATAAAACACCTTTTGAAGATGACCATGATAGATGGTAAAATTTGTACTTATCTATCGGAAGCTAAGTCAAATGCTACGTGTTACTTGTGTTTGGCTAAGCCTACCGAAATGAATAAGTTAGATTCAGTTGTAGTGAAGCAGATTTCGACAGAATTATATGAATTCGGGTTATCTTCACTACATGCTCGTATAAATTCAATGGAGTGCCTTTTACACATTTCTTACAGACTGAGAATTAAAAAATGGGCTGCAAAAGGCGAGGAACTCAAAAAAATAATGAACGAGACGAAAAAAGTTGTTCAAGACCGATTCAAGGAAGAGCTCAACCTTTTGATCGATAATGTAAAGCAGGGATCGGGTACCACAAACGATGGCAATACAGCAAGAAGGTTCTTCGAGTTTCCTGAAAAAACTGCAGCAATAACTGGATTGGATGAAGAACTTGTTCGCAGATTTGCTGTAATACTGCAAGCAATAACATCTGGAGAAGAAATTGATGTTATGAAATTTAAGGAATATGCCTTTAAGACTGCTCAAAAGTTCGTAGCAATGTATGATTGGTATTATATGCCGTCAACTGTGCATAAGCTATTGATTCATGGAGCAGACATTATCGCCAGCAACGCCATTGTTCCTATCGGAAGTCTCTCGGAAGAGGCTTCCGAAGCTCGAAATAAAGATTTTAGGAGGTTCAGGGAGCATAATTCTAGGAAAAGGAGTAGGCAAGCTTGTAACGAGGATATACTGAATATGCTTCTATTATCCTCCGATCCTCATATTACGGCAATAAGACCTAGTCTGGATAAGAAGAAAAGGCAGGCATTTTTTGCCGAAACTAGGTCTTTATTTTCGGTTCAGGAAGTCGAACTGGAACAAGAGGTTTCAGATCCGTGTGATCTATATCAAAATGAGTCCGATATAGAGCATTCGTTAGATATATTACCCTAATAAAAAATATTATGTA